>CM028134.1:246145000-247507083 GCA_016271365.2 Neoceratodus forsteri
TTTAAAAACTGTTACTTTTAAATTTAAGTGTTTTTTTAGAATTTGTATTGAAATATCCTTTGTCTGTACATGAAATATCAGTGTCAATGAGTCAGCAGCTGGCACACTTGTGTCTGAGGCCGAAAGATCAGTGGGTTGTGGGTTCTAGCCCCACACCAGGTAACTGGGGTAAAATTTCAATGCTGACATTGTACTGCAGTATGAGAGGGGTGTTGCACTTCCTGAAGTGCTGTCTTTTAGATGAGATGTTAAACTGAGGTCCCATCTGCATGTTCTTTTTTTTTTTTGTACGTTAATTTTTATGCACCTGCCCTGACTATCTTCCATCCAGCCCCCAGCCCAATCACCCCAGCATCTACTGGATTTACCTCTTACCTAACGAGGTGCCAGCTAACCGGTGCGGAGCCTACGAGGCCGGGCTTCATCCTGCCAGCAGACTTTTTTCCTTTGTTTGCGCCTGTCCCGAGAAACCCACACACTTCCATCGCATTCGCCAGGCCTCTACCCCACAACTGCCCCTTTGTGTGGGATCTGCCAGCCAGCCCCCAGCCACCACTAGGGGTCAGGCAGACACCGAACTCCTTCCCCACCCCTCCCCGAGAGAGGAGAGCTGTCCTTCGGATGCTCGATCCTCTCCCTCCTCAGCGTCCCGCTTGCACCGTGAACACGGGTCCCCGACGTAGCAGGAGATAAGGCATGATGCCTCAGCCCTCCACGCCACTGGGCTGGCTCCCATCTCCATGTTCTGGAAATATTTCAGGTGGACGTTACAGATCCCATGGCACTTCTCAGAAAAAAAATAGGAGAATTTTTATTAAAATTAAAAATACAAAACCAAAGAAACGTAACAATCAAATTAATGTCTACAGAACATACAGAAACCATATTATTAGGATGTAACTCAAATAAAAAGAAAAATAATGAGCGAGGGACAGAAAACTGCAATCAAGCATACATAATTCGTGCACAGGTTTTACAACATCATACACCCTTAGTACAGGTGCCGGAACATAATGGCACAGGGGAGCTGAAGTACCCCCACTTTTGCCCATGAGCATTCAAAGTGCTCCTTCAATGCATGCAAAGTCAGCAGAGTAATAATCAATGCCTCTTTTGTTATTTTGTTTGTTTTTTGTTGTGTGTGTGTGTGTGTGCGCGCGTGCTTGAACCAGTTTACAATTGAAATGGAAGCTCTCGGCAGGCTGGCACCTGAAAGTACTTAAGACCACCCCAAATTAGCACCTTTCCCACCTGCCACTTAACCCTCCTCTATGATAGGGGTTTCCAGACTAAGGAATGTGGTTTGCTTTCACATCTGAGCTGCAGTGCTGCTCTGCTCCTCGGTACTTTTCTTTAGGAAAGTGGGATTATTGGAAGGATTTTCCCTGTTTTGTTTCTAAATATAGTCATTTTTCTGCTCTTTTGGAAGACTTATTTGTTATATTATATTTTCTCCCTGCTTGACACTAGTGGGTACATTTACTGTGTGGCGATGGCTGATTTCTTTCCTGGTCGGCATTGCTTATGCTCAGTCAACCTTGTGTAGTGCTGGTATCTTGCCAGATGGCTTAACTGTTTTTTTCCTTTTTGGGCAGTTTTGTAAGCTTTGTCGGCCCTTCTGACAGACTAGAGGCTCTGAGTGGTGGACATCTCATGAGTTCTTTGGTGTATGGCTACAGAAAAGATTGTTCAGTGAGGCTCAGAGATGGAAGAACCACAGCTGATTCCCATGGTGACTGCAGAGAGCAGAACAAGGAGGAGAGATTTCAACTGCACTGTAAGTGCTGCAAGGCACCGTTTATTATGTTTAAGATATAGTGGCAATCCCTGGGGCTGGGGGGGCGTGTTCATGTATTAAAATGAAATAATTTACTACACTTAGTGGAGCATTTTTCCTTTTGTTTATAACTCCCCAGATGAAAGAACTTAACATGACCAAGGGAGCTTTGGGCCACCACAACCTGGGAGGAGAGAAAAACTTTGTGAGGATTCATGGGGGCAAGAGAAGTCAGAGATTTTACATAGAAACTAACAAAGTGGGAGTGAATATGGATGAATTCTCTTGGAACCTCTGATGGCCTCATCAGCATACACACATGGCTATATTACTGGCACTTTTATGTTCTTATCCTGCAGCCTAAGGTCATTCTCCCTGTAGAGGTACTATTCTTTTTATCTGGCTACTTCTTCGGTGGAATCTATTGGGCAGCGGATGGTGATCTGAAAAGAGACCAGTAAAATGGTCTATTTATATGACCTGTGCAATGAACATTAATATAAGCCCAAGATCTAGATACACTGCTGTCTCAGCACATGTTGGGCTAAGGGAAAATCCCTGAAATTTTAGAGCTATTCAGCCGTTTTATGGCCTATATGTGGGATTAGGTGGCCATATTTGACCTTGGGCTAAACTTGATGTTTTCCAGTCCTGGTGAGAAACTCCTTTTTAAAAGGCTTACGTAAACTGTTCCTGGACCCAGATTGTCTATCTGTTCTAATGATCACTGTAAACAGACATTGTAAATTAACTCTGTGCAAGGCCCCCAGTCATTTACGGGCAGTTTTGCTAAAAAAAAAAACCAAAAAAAAAAAACTGTTCAAACCTGTAGAAAGCTTCACTTTCCCAAAGCATTATGGGCATGATAAAACTTGTATGGAATGGCTCAATGGACACTAGACAGTCCGCCAATCATGTTTTGTGAAGTGTAAAAAATGTGCTGGGACACCTTATGATGTTAGAAACTTAAATACTTACATATTTACACATTTGTGTTTAAGTATTCCTGTAAGTATGAAAGTGTGCCTACTTGTTTACTGTGCTATTCTTCCTGGATACTGAAATGCTCTTTTTACTTTTAATATGAGTCTGGGAAGGTTAGTAAGTAGCTTCAGGAATGGTTGATCCCTATAAATGCCAGGGGTCCTGCTACTATTGTTCTTAGTAGGCACCTAGCAGCCTAATATTTTATCCATGTTTCTTAGTTTAAAATACATCAGCTGGCCTACGAGTAAAAGTTTAGCTAGGAAGTAGGAGATATAAGTAATCAAGATTTTTTGCTACTGATCTTTCTCTGTGACTTCCCCGGATGGCTTATATGGGTTAGGTCTTACTGGGTTGTGGCCAGAGACTGAGGAGGTTGACTTAGGACTTATGTTTACAATATACTTACTACTTAGTATGTTGGCTCTTCAGATAGAATATCGGGCCTAAGGAGCTTTAAAGATCTGGGACAGGACCAGGGAGTTGCCCTGTCGTTCGTTGGCAGATAAGCCTCATCTTTGACTCTCTACTTATGATATTTTGGCAGTCAGGGACCAACAGTGGCCTTGTAATAGAGCTGTTCTACGCCCTTTTAATTAGAGCTGGCTAGTACAAAGGCAGTGGTTAGTACAGTCTGGCCAAAGTGGATGACAGAGGGCCATCTAATCAAGACTCTGGCTGACATATTATGGGTCTTAGTACCTATGGAGCCTCAGTTTGGTTGGAACAATTGTGGCATAGTGTAACCTGGAAAGAATACAGAACCAGTATTGACTGATGTCAAACAAATGCATCTTGAGGGTTTTCCTTATCTGAGTTTTGGACCTTCTATTTGATACTTGTGGCCCCCCACCCCCAAAACAAACTGGGTTTGTTTACAGGAAATGAATGGGTGGGGTTATAAATCCATATCTACTATAAACAATAACAGTGATTATTAGGACAATGGCTAAACTCAATCCCAGTGGGACCTTACATTCTGATGCTATTTGAAATAAGTTTTACACTGCACAATTGTACCTGATCCCAGTTTCCCTATATGTATTTAGGTAGGGAACATATTTGTCTGTACAAAGAGCATTTTGAGAATATCTGTAATAATTTGTGATACTTTTATGTGTATATTTAGTTTTTTGCTAATGGCTTGTGCCAAATAATTCAGACTTCAACAACAAGCTCTCAGATCTGCTTCTTCCATACTCTACAAGATCACATAACCAGCAATGTCTGTGTTTTGCTCAGCTGAGTTTTCTCCCCCCAGTAGTATAGGAGTTGTGGTTAATCTTTTTATTAAAAAAAGAAATTGAAAGTTCAACAAACTTTACAAACACAAACAAGGTAACCATCTCATACACTGGTGAAGCTCATAAGGGCTGATAGATACTACCGACATACAGTATGTAAGACTAGCATATAGACCTTAATGAGCAGAAAGAAGATAAGACTAAGACCCCTGTCATATAATACTAAAACCTTAAGTATGAACATGTACAGCAAAGGTCAGTACTCGGAAGGAACAGAAAAACTGTAAAAGAAATGTGTAAAGTGAGACCCAGTTTTCAAGTCCTATACAGCTCACCAGTAGTTGGGTCTCTACACGAGGACCATGAAAGCATCTAACAAATATATAGTTTGTAGTGGAGCTTACCCTGTGAAATAAGAAAAAAGATACAACAAAAGCATAAAGAACCAGAACATAGAACCATTCTACCTAAAGAACAATTACTACATCAGTATGACTTGTATTACAAATATTCCATAAAGGAATATATGATTATTGCAGCTGTAGGTCACTGCTTAAGTCTGGGGTGTCCCTTCTGCATCCATACCTGGAGTGACCCTGGAGGGGAGAAGTTGTCACAATATCTAGGTTTGAGAAAGGGATTCCAATACCTATAGTAGTGGTTCATAGTTTTAGTGGCAAAATTAGTTAGCCTTTCAAATGTGGCTTGCTAACCTACTGCCTGAAGCCATTCTGCAATGGTGGGGACCACTGTAGTTCTCCAGTTACCAACTATTAATCGTTTGGCCACAACCACTACTGTCGTAACCCACTGAGCTTCTGGAGAGTGTTTGAGAGTATTATCCACGCAACAGCAGCAGAAGGGGAGCATTTATCTGAACGCTGGATCCTACCAGTTCTGTACAGATCTCCATGATTTTATGCCAGAATGGGCGTAAATAGGGGCAGTCCCATAGGATATGAGAGATGTGCAGCCTGAAGCCCACATCTCAAGCATGTATCATGATTCAAAAGAACCAGCTGCTTAAGGACATGAGGGGTCCTACACCATCTTAGGATAGTTTTATTTAAGATGAGTCGGCTTCTGCTGTCCCTGTAAGCTTTATGCCCTCGGAACCAACAGTGAGCCCACTGTGGGTCAGGTATAATGATCCCCATCTCTGTTTGCCACTGTGCTCTGGCTTTTGCTGTAGAGTCTGGTTGTGAAACACAGAAACATGGAAACTGTCGGCAGATAAGGACTGCCAGGCCCATACAGCCTGCCTGAAAGCCCTACACTAGTTTGTGGCCTCTGACCCTACCTGTCAATGGCTTTTGACCCTTCCTTCCTTCCCAACTCCAAGGTACCCTTGTGCCTTTCCCATGCACGTTTAAAACCCTCCACTGTGCTCGCCCCCACCACCTCCTTCGGCAGTTTATTCCACAAGTCCATCACCCTCTCTGTGAAGAAAAACTTACTCACATTTCCCTTCAGCCTGCCACCTTCCAATTTCATATTATGCCCCATCATTCTTGTACATCTCTTATATTGAAATATGTCTCCCCCCTGCACCTTGTTAATGCCCTTAAGGTACTTGAATGTTTCGATCATGTCCCCCTCATCCCTCTTCTCCTCCAGCGAGTACGCATTGAGGTCCTTTAGTCTCTCCTTCTATGTTTTCTGGTGCAAGCCCTGTACCATTTAAGTCACCCTTCTCCGGAACACCTCCACCCTGTCAATGTCCTTACGAAGGTGCAGCCTCCAAAACAGCACACAGTACTCTGAGCGAGGCCTCACTAGTGTTTTGTACAATGGCATTACCACCTCCCACCTTCTGCTAGTGATACCTCTGTCTATGCACCCCAGCATACCACTGGCCCTCCCTGTAGTCTTTGTACTCTGCTTAGACACCTTTAGGTCATCAGAAATGATAACCTCAGGTCACTTTCTTCCTTGGTGACAGTTAAACCCCCCACCCTGTAGCTCTCCCCAGGGTTCCCTATTCAAGGTGCATTGTTTTGCACTTTGAACTGAACCTTAGCTGCCACACTTCAGACCATTTTTTAAGCTTCTCCAGGGCCCTCCTCACTCTCTCCACCCCGTCCGGAGTATCCACCCTGTTGCAGATCTTGGTGTCATCTGCAAACAGGCAGAGCTGTCCCTCCCATCCTACTGCAATGTCACTAATGAAGACATTAAACAGGACTGGCCCAAGGACTGATCCTTGAAGTACCCCGCTGGTCACCTCCCTCTCCCCTGATTGGATCCCATTTACCACCATCCTTTGCTTCCTGTCCATTAGCTAGTTCCTAACCCAGTTTACCACCTTGTGCCCCATACCCACACTACTCATTTTGTTGACCAGCCTTCTGTGTGGGACAGTTTTGAAGGCTTTGCTGAAATTGAGGTAGGCAACGTCTACCCCCCTCCACCCCCGATTTTATGTCCTTTGTCACCCAGTCAAAAAAATCTATCAGATTCATCTGACATGATCTTCCTGCTGTGAATCCATGTTGCCTTAGATCCTAGGCACCACTGGATTCCAAGTATGCCACTATTCTTTCTTTAAGCAGTGCCTCCATGATCTTACCCACCACTGAGGTGAGGCTGACTGGCCTATAGCCCCAGATCCTCCCTACTACCACTTTTATGTAGAGAGACTACATGTGCCCTCTTCCAGTTCTCTAGAACCACTTCTGTGTTGAATGACTCCGTGAACAGTGCTGCCAGAAGTGCCGCTAGCTCTCTTTACAGCTCTCTTAATATCCTCGGGTGTATGCCATCTGGCCCCATTGCTTTGTCCACCTTCACTTTTGTGAGCTTCTCCAGGACTCTCTCCATTGTGAATGGTTTTGTTTACCCCCTCCTTTGTGTCTGTTACCCAGCTGTGGTCCCTAACCCTCCCCTTCTTTAGCGAATGCTGAACAGAAGTATGTGTTCAGTATTTCTGCCTTTTCTATGTCTCCCTCCTTACACTTCCCTGTATCCCCTCTGAGCCTCAAAATTCCCACCCCCTCAGGTCTTCCTTCTTTTATAATGTACCTATAGAATGCCTTGTCCCCTTTCTTCACTGTCTATGCTAATCTTTCTTCAGTCTGTGCCTTTGCTCTCCTAACATCCTTCCCTGTTTCCCTTAGATTCCTTAGGTATACTTCACTGTCCTCCTCCCTTTGAGTTTCCTTGTATTTCCTGAAACCTGCCCTTTTGTCCCTTACCTTGTCTGCCACCTCTCTCAAGAACCACAGTGGTTTCCTTCTTCTCACGCCCTTATTTACCAACCTGATGCATTGTCTTGTCACCTCCTCTACGGCTCCCTTTAGTTGTTCCCACTGCTCCTCAACTCCCCCTCCTGTCTCCCTTCTCACCAATACCTCTTTGATACAACTCCCCATTTTAGCAAAATCTGCCCTCCTAAAATCTAAGACTTTTGCCTTCGTGTGACTAAACTGTGTTTCATTGTCTATGCTAAACCTAATTTGTGATGGTCGCTGAACCTCAGTTGGCCTTCCACCTGGATGTCTGCAATTCTGTCCCCACTGGTCAGTACTAGGTCCAGAATCACCCCTTCTCTGCTGGGATCAATCGCTAGCTGTCTTAGGCTTGCCCTCTGTAGGAAATCCAGGATGTCTCTGCTCCTGGTTGAAGCAGGATGGCCAAGTCCACGTCTGGGATATTGAAATCACCCAGCAGTAATACCTCACCTTTTGCTGTCATCGCGTGAATTTGATCCCCTAGCTCCCTATCCAACTCCTCCCGCTGTGCTGGAGGGCTGTAGATCACCACTGCTTGGATTGCTGTGCCATTGCCTGGCTCAAGGGTGACCCACAGTGCCTCGGCCTCCCCCTATCTACCCAGTACGTCCGTTGACTTTATACCCTCCCTAATGTACATGGCCACCCTTCCCCCTATTCTACCCCCCATCTCTCTTGAACAGAGCATATCCCGGTATATTAACATTCCAGTCATGATTTGCAGTGTGCCAGGTTTGCCTCTACTAACAATGCCTCCTGGTCTGGAATTTTATTCCCCAGGCTGTGAGCATTTGTAACCATGGCCTTCCATGTTTTGCTGCCAGTCTGCTCTTTACTCTCGCCTTTTCTACACTGCTTTTTTCTTCCCCTCATTTTACCTTTTTGTGCTGCCTTTCTACCTCTGCCTTTACCTCTTTCTCTGATTTAGGTGATACTGTCTGCATTTTGCCTTCCTACTACTCATTTCTGGCTTCTCTTTCTTGTGGATGTAGGCTGCTAAAGTCTCCCTGTTCCAATTTCCCCCCTCCCCCCCTTGGCTAGTTTTAAATGCTCGGCAAGGAAGCAATTAAACCATTCATTAGGACGGTTTTCCCCTTCCTGGGCAAATGCAGCCCATCACTCGAGTACAGGGCCACATCTTTCTAGGTGGATCCCCAGTCCCCAAAGAAGCCATACTCTTTCTCGCTGCACCAGCTCTTTAACCATGTGTTGAAGCTTCGGATACGGAGATTCCCATCCTTCCCCCTGCTGTGGACTGGCGGCATGTCTGGAAATGTCATGGAGTTTACTTTCCCCAGCTGCCCTTCCAACTCTTCAAAATCCTGCAGGAGCTGCTCAACACTTGTCTTGTCCTTGGATAGATCATTCGTTCCCAAGTGGACAGTGACCTCCGCCCTCCCCCTCCTTGTCACTGCCTTAGTGATCTTTTTTTTTTTGGCCCAGCTTTTCCCTTTCTGGGCTGAGGCTCAGCCCCTGCCCAGCACGCCGTCCCACCACGCCCAGGCTCACCCCGCCAGGCAGGGCCACCGGGCAGGCACCACTCCCAAGGTCAATGGTATCTTGCCCTAGCTTACCTTCCAGGGCGGAGCCATGGAGTGGGCCCCCCCCCCGGCAGACACTGGTGGCAGCGGGAACGGCAGCTGGGCAGGGCTTCATACAAGGGAAGGGCCACATTTTTTAAATGCTGAGTGTTCACCAGGAGGCAGGACGTGCGATGATGTCCAGTGTCTGTCCCGCCTCCAACGTCATTCTGGTGCCGATCGTTGTGGGTCACATGGCCTCCACCAGGGACCACTAACACACCAGATGCTCCCCGAAGGACAGCCGCTCCTTGGGTATACAGTCCTTCTGCGCCCAGTCGGCCCTCCTCCTCCCGTGTCTGTTCCTGAACCCAGAATGTCGGCGTTGAATGCTGACACCTTGCAGTGGTGCCAATGGGCTGGCACTCCTTAGTGATCTTCTTGATCCACTCCCTCTCCCTCCAAGCTGGAAGCAGATCCATGTGCATCCATAAGAACCTGATATATGTAGCTGGCCCTCCCTTCTGTTGTTTCTGCCACTTAATGAGAGGGGAAGGAGATGCCTTTCCAGAAGGCGCCCTTTGGTGCCTGTGTAACTGTTGAAGTGCATCTCTAATTTGGAGGTACCTCCAGAAGTCATTCCTACATAGCTGGAATCATGTTACTAAGGAAGTGAATGAGTCTATGGTCTTAGTACCATGAATACATAGGTCCTGGATGATCCTTATACTCTGAGCTTCTCAGAACTGCCACCTGATCAACCATCCCCCTACTTGTATCATGGGGTTATCCCACAGTGGGGCACGGTCCAGATGGATGGGGTCCGATAAGAATTCTTTGTGAACTTTGATCCAGTATTTGGTGGAGATGAGCATAGGAGGGGATGGAGATGGTAGGCCTCTATGGAAGGTGTATAAAGCAATTGTCGGATTTTTGTTTCTCAAAAGTGCAGATTCTATAGATAGCTATAGAGGGCCATGAACTGTAGTAGGAAAGAACCAATTTACTGTTTGAGCAGAGACATAAGCCATATGATATTTTCAGAAGCAAAGGGAGTCCACCCCCCTTACGCCAGTGACTATACAATTTAGCTCTGTTGAATCTGGGAGGCTTTCCCTCCCATAAGAAATTACGTATTATGGTATCTATCTTATTAAACCATTTGGCAGGGATGTGAATAGGAAGGTGGGATAAGAGATGTAGGAATCTCAGGGCAATAATTCATTTCACCGCATCAATTTTACCTGCTAAAGTTAACTGTAGGGCTTTCCAGCAATCCAGTTCAAACCTGGAGGAAGTAATTAAGGGATCTAAGTTTAAGGAGGGCAATTTGGATAGATAATGATGCAATCTGATGACTAAATCCTGTAAATCAAGCACTCCAGTGCCCAGTTTAGACCAGTATGGGCAAAGATAGTGACGGTGCAGGCAGAGTTCAAGGGCAACACCTCAGTCTTTGACTGATTCACGGTAAGCCTAGATATACTAGTAAAAGCATGGAGGAGAGAGAGGACATGAGATGCAGACTGAGCAGTATCTGATGAAGTCAGAAGTAGGTCATCGGCATACAAGAAAGTTTTATACTCTCAACTGCCCACCTTTATGCCCTGTATATTATGAGTTTCATGTACGGCTATAGCCATTGGCTCCACAGCCATCACAAATAATAAGAGGGATAAAGGGCAACCTTGCCTGGTGCCCTTTTGTAATGGGAAGGGGGGGATATAGTAGCATTTGTCAGCACTGATGCCATTGGAAATGCATATAATAGGCTGATCCAGCTCCTGAATATAGGTCCGATCCCCATTCGGGCAAGGGTCTCTTGTAGGTAATTCCATTCATTGGAGTCAAATGCTTTTTTGAAGTCTACTGTGAGGGCAGCAGCTGGGGATGTGATTGTTTGAGAGTGGTGAATGAGTGAGATGAGGGACCGAAGGTGATCACTACTAAGGTGACCCTTGATGAATCCCACCTGAGATGGGAGGATCAAGCCCAGCAAGATGACCTCTAGAGTCTGGTGGCCAATATTTTTGCCAAAATTTTGGCATCTGTATTTAAAGAGAAATAGGGTAGTAACTAGCTGGTAGCAGGGGATCCTTGCCCTTTTTGGGAAGGACTGTGATTACTGCTTCTCTCATCAAGGGCGGCACAATGCCTTGGGCAAAGGCCACCTGAAATACTCACTGTAAGTAAGGCGTAATGTCCGAGCCTAGGATTTGGTACATATCGATCAGGAACCCATCCGTCACAGGGGCTTCATGTGGATTCAGTGTTCGGATTGCTTTCTAGATCTCCTCCTGTGGGCCCTGTGGTGTTGAGGGTTGAGGCGCTGGACGCCACACCTGGGACCCAGGTTCAGGAGCGAGCTCGGGTCATCAGGGATTGGCAGGGGTAGGAGAGGATTGAGCGTCTGGAGGATTGCTCTCCTCTCCGGAGGGTGGGTGGGTGTGCTCGCTGCGGTACCAGTGGCTCCTGGTGGTGGGCAGGGACAGCACAACTTGCAGCATGCTCTTCCGGGTTCAGTGGTATCGGTGGACGCCTTATGCATGGGTGCAGAAGTGCACCCATCGCGTGCAGGGCATTATTGTACCTCTGCACCCCAGGGAAGGGGGTAATGGAACAAAAAGTGAAAACCCCTGGAGGATCCAGGGAGGCAACAGTGACCCCAGGAGATGATGCTCACATCCCACTGCTGGGCCACCTTCCACCAGGCTCACGGGCTCTTGAACCAGCCCCGGACCGACCATCTAGATTCCAGACAGGTCGCCATGTAGGAGGGGCAGTCCCGCCCTGGGGGGCTTAGATCCGGGGGGTTAGCCAAGTCTGTGAGCTGGGGATGGGGAGTACCCCTATGGAGGGGATTTCAGGCAGGAAGTAGAGGCCGACAAGATGAGTGGGTATACCTGAGAGATGCCTTGAGGCCCCGGTGTAGAAACAGAGTTAAAAAAAAAAAAAAAAAAAAGATCTCCTCCTGTGTAACAAGGGCTTCCAGCGGGCCAGTTTGTTCTAATGAAGTCCGAGGAATAGGCAGTGCATCCAAAAAGGACCAAATGTCCTCCAATTTAGGAAGGTTGGGGAGGCATACAGAGACTTATAAAACTGCTTCATGATGCTGTTAATACCAGTTGGGGTGTTGCACAGGTGGCCTGTAGGGTCACAAAGCCCACCTACTGCTTTAGCCACTTGTCTACACTTCAATCTATATGCAAGGAGCTACCCTGCTTTCTCGCTACTTTCCCAAAATGAGTGATGAAGCCTCCTGAGAGCCAGTTCAGCTTTCCTTTGCAGGAGGGAGTCCACTTTGGAGCGAGTACCAATGAGCTGGGCAATTAATCCTGTACGGGGATAGGGATCTGAGGCCTTGTATTATTGCTCCAGCATCCTCACTTCCTTCTCTAATTGGTTCTGCTCGACTTCTCAAGATTTCAGCCTATGTACAGCATGAGTGATGATACTGACCCTTAGGGAGGCCTTAAAGGCTTCCCATAATGTAGTATCAGCTACATCCCCAGTGTCACTGGATTCTCAGTAAAATCGGGTTTCCTGTCAAAGACAGGATACAAACTCAAGGTCCTCTAGGAGGAAGGACTCTAGCCTCCATGACTTGGATTTTTCTTGTGGGGGGGGCCCCAGAGTAGTCTAAGTTCCAGTACAGCATGATCTGAAATAATGATTGAATGAGTGGAGGTAGCTGTAAGCTTCGAGGCAACAGAGGAGATATTAACCAGAGAGCTATCCTGCTTGTCGAGCCATGAGTGACTGAGAAGCAAGTGCAATCCTGCATTTTGGGGTGTTGCTCCATCCACGCATCCATTAATTGGCATGAAAACATTAAGACCTCTACAGATTTGACTGCTCTGGTATGGGGTTCCATTTTCCCTGCACTCCTGTTGAGTGTCACATTTAAGGTCAAACTGAAATTCTGCCCCTCCCCCAAGTAATATATGCATTTGTGATGTATTCAGGTCTAGTAGGATTTGGCACAGTGAATCAAAAAATGCTGGATCATCTTGATTAGGAGCATAAATATTTGCAAGTAATAGAGGACCCTACAGAGTGTCTGCCACTCCACACACCCATCAGCCTTAGTGAGTGTAAAGTTCCATCCTAGGGTTTTGTGGAGCAATACAGACACCCCTCTTTTCTTAGAGGGGGCTACACTATGAACAGCAGCTCCCACCCACTCTCTACAGAGTTTACTAGCCTTCTATGTATTAAGTTTGGTTTCTTACAGAAATGTTATGTGGGAGGATGGCCCGCTGGCACAGTGGTTAGATTTACGCTTGCAACGCTGACGACCCGAGTTTGAGAATGGACTCAGGAGTCAGAGGGCCAGCCAGGGGAAAGGGATCAAGCATCCTGGGAACTGCTGTCCTTCTTCAGGTGTCACCCTGCAATCCAAGAGGGATAGTTAGTAACAAGCAGAAGTCCCTCCGTAAAGACCTAGTTCGCAGGATGGCTCGAGCGGCCTAGCCCACCCGGTGAGTAGCAGCGGGCACTTCTGCACTAGTTGTGCCACTCAAAGGGAGCTTAACCTGGGAGGCTACTTCGGCCTAAGACTTGATGGGAGGTTCAGACACAGAGTTAATGTCAAAGGCAGATGTGTGAAGGATGGGTAGGGCTTGGATATTCTCCGGTGGTAGTTGGGCCAACGGCGCAAAATTGAATCCTTGCTTCGGCTGCGGGAGAGGGCTTTCCTTTGCCAGATTTCTTCCTGTTTCTCCTCTGCTGTTTTGGAGATGGGAGCCATGGACCTTCCTCGACTGGGAGCAGAGGCAGTTGAGAGCCTTGATGACTGTGTGTGGAAGGTCGGTCTCCAAGAATAGTCAAGGTATCCATCTCATGTTCGGAGTTATGGTGATCTTTTTGCTGTGCAGCCAAGCAGTATTTATCCTAACTGTGCTGGTGTTCCTGTTTGGCCAAAAAAGCTTCCACTGCTTCAGCGGTGTCAAATGTTCGTGAAACCCCATTGTTGGTAATCTGTAAGGTCCCCGGATAACGTAAGGAGTATTGCAGGCCTGGGTCTGCGCACACTCTTTGTACAGTTGTGTAGGCCCTCTTCTCCTCTGACAGAGCCTGGGAGAAATCAGCAAACACTTGAATTCTGTAGCCTTGCCAAATCAGCTCATGTTTCTCCCTGGCCACTTGCATGATGTCTTCTCTAACAGTGAACCGGAGGAATCGTCCAGAATCGGATGAGGGAGGCCCCCCATTGGAGGTTTTTAGCACAAGGGACCGGTGGGCCTGATCAATTTCCAGCAGGCTGGGAAAGCGTCAGCATAAGATGTCCGAGAGCACAGTCTGTAAATATGTAATGGTATTCCGGCCCTCGCAGCCTTTCAGGAAGCCGACAAAGCGAATACTGTTCTGCTAGCTTCTATTTTCCAAATCTTCTATGCAATTCCCATAAAAGGCGGAGGGTCCTGTCTTGCTCCCTGATATAGTCTGTTAGCTTGTCAGTGAAGACCTTCGTTTGGGCAATCTATTGCTCAGAAACACTAAGGCACTGAGAGAGATCGATAATGTCAGCATTGGTACACTGAGAAGTAATCTCCAGTTTTTTCATTTGAGACATAATAGCTTCAAACATTAATTTCTTTCAGGTTGGAGTCTGTTGGAATTGGTAGGGAAGACACCATGGTGAGGAGAATGCCTGCATTCCAGAGAGGCGCAGAGGCAAAGACCAACCGCTTGAAAAGTAAAGCGAAACCAGACTGAAGACCGACTGGGAGCTATCCAAATGGATACCGAAGTGAGTGTTTAACGGGATGGGTTGTAAATATTAGCCAGTATAGCCAGGGCTGCCTCAGGTTTTGATGGATTTAAAGCAGCAGTGCAATGAAAAATGTTGTTTTCCAAAAAAGCTTGTTTCAGCTACAGTTAAGAAAAATATTAGTTTACCTGTCAAACTAATTTGTCTAGGTACCTCCTATGCTATGCATCATGAGTCTTTTTTAATTTTTTTGATACTAACCCTTGCCAGGTCTACAATACTATTTCTATGCAAAATGGACAGCCATGTTTTTGGGTTTTTTTTTGAGAAAAAATAAATTAAAATGTTTACAAAATACTCAAATTGTGGTGGAATTAGAAAATTGTACCAGCAAATAAAACTGGAAAATGCCCGGAATCTTTTATAGTGGAAAAAAATGGTAGGGTCAAATTTTTTGCCTAATTTAGTTGCACTGCTGCTTTAACCAGGAGTTTCACAGCACTCAGGAGTTAGGCTGCCATCTTAAGGGCTGCCAAGCCATGCCACGCACCCCCTCCCCAGTGGTATACAAGTTGACTGGGCATCATCTTCAAAAGTAAGTCAGAACAACTGTGTTTTTTGGGGGGCAGCAGAAAGTACCTGTCTCATAACCAGGATGCCAAGAACAGTAAGCAAACTACATCATTTTTTAAATTTCTGACTTGATAGTGAAGGCAGATGTCTAAAGAAATGCTTAACAAATTAATATAATCTTTCTATTGTTTTTAAAGCTGCTACTCCCAGCTTTCAAACGTATAAAGTTCAGTTCAAAGGAGAATATTGCCTCAGGAATCGCCCCTTAAATTCACGTCAGGAGTTGAAAGAAAGACAATTTATTCAGGACATGCTTAGCATTAGGAGTCAAATAACTGGCACTGGGGCCTCAGTCAGGCCAGCAAGGGAAAAACTAAATTAAGATGATGGTCTTGTGTACTATTCTTTCATTTAAAGAAAGGGCTCAAACTTAAAGGTTTTTTTTTTATTTAATATTTTATTTCAGCAAACTACACAGACATGAATAAACCCAGAAATTAGGAGTCTTAGCCTCAGCAAGTTGCAAGAAAATTCCATACTTCAGCATGTAGCTCAAAACAGTTCCATAAAGTTACTCTAAGGGACCAATCCTAGAGGCCCTGCATGCATCCCCACATGGGTGTGTGGTGCTTGCATGCACAATGGAGACCCTCTTGTGCCAGTGCAGGACCTCTAGAGCTGTCATAAATCAGTATTCTGCTCTCAATCCAGTACTGCCCTGCATAGCTACTCACTTGCCTGACTGTGAGGGGCAGGAAGTGGAATGAACTTGCACTACACAGAACCCTAAGAGATGCCACGCTACCATTCTGCAGCTCCAGGGGTACGTAGCATATGGCACTCAGAAGTCTGCCATAATGGCTATGTATCCCAGGCAATCGGATTAGCCAGTCTAGCCAGCAATCGGCTCCCCCTTGCCTTGCGACTCCATACTGGGGTCCAGGGAGCATTAGGTTACAAACAGGACCTTGGCAGCACAGTGCTGATTCTTGAGATGATAAATACAACTCCTAGTATCCATTTATTGACCAAAGCTTCCTTCTGCATCTCACAATGCATGTCAGTTTCTCCATGTGATGCACTTTATTTACCATGCACCACCATCACTTCTCCTGTTTAGAATGAATTTCCAACCACTTACAAGTGAAAAAGTTGTTTTTTTTTTGCCGCAATGATCGGGAAACAGAATTAAGGTTTATTTTTATTTTTATCAGTTAACATTGATCGCAAATGATTATCTGGCAGTTTTTTTTTTTTTATGTTAGTAAACCTCAATAAAAATGTCTGGTAGTATAACAATTAGAATGTTCTATTCCTAAAGTGTCCCCATGTCCTCTTCTTATCCAGCACTCCCAATATTTTCTCAGCTTGCTACTGCATACCCACATTTGAATGTGGAGTCATTTCTCTGCACAGCAGAATCTCTTGAACATTTCCCCAGAATATATTTTATCATACTCTCTTACTATATCTAAAATAAAAAGAAAAAAAAACTGCAACTTTGCAAGCAACCCCTCCGACAGTCCCCAGTGTGTGGGATGCTAAGCATTAGTTAAAATCTGTTTCCACTGTTTATCAGAAGGATACTTCTTATACTCTCTTTGCCTTGTCTGTTGGATACCTATCCCTTTCTATCTGAATAACTCTGACCATCTTGCAGAGTCCAGAGATTTGATGCCTTATTTGCAGATTCCCTTTGTATCACTTCTGTAATTAAGTTTACAAAATGATTTACAGGGTTGTATTCCTGTACATTGTTTATGTACTAAAAAATAGCCTCTTATCTTAAAAATACAAACGTATATTTGAAATCTAGCTTTTATGCATCTTTCATTTAAAACATGTGAATCCTCAAGCAATTTCAGGAGTCTTTGAACATGTGGATTCAATATACTATAAATAAATGGTCAAGCTCGCTGCTATGTCAATACAACCGCTGGTGTTGCCGTGCACTGATGCAAAGCTTGACTAGCTGTTTCCATTTTAATTTTTGGGACCAAAGACTCCTGAAATGGCTTTAAAATTTGCCTTTGTGGGTAAGTGTGATACAGTATTTTGTACTAAAATATGCAAATACAGTATTTCTGTGTACAAAAACAGTGGCTTGCAAAAAAAGTACAATTTCGTACTTACCATAATGGTAGATCTTCGAGAGAATCTCTTGTAGCAAGTCATACTCTTTGGTATCTGCCAAAGGGTGCTCTTGACATAGTAGCTTTCACTAGCAGTGCTGAATGGGGGTCGCTCAGGGTGATGTCACATCATGCATATGCATAAATACGTGAACGGTCCCTAGTGGCCTCAGTTCCCGGCCAGGGACCAGCTCGTGGAGCAGGACACTGAGGGGAAATGAAGGATGTTAAGTAATGCAGTAGAAGGTAGCTCTCTGAGAGAAGGAGGGGGAAGGAGGGTGGGAACGTGACCTGCTGCAAGAGATCCTCCTGAACAGCTACCATTACATTAAGTACGAAACTATACTATCTTCTTCGAGGGAATCCTTTGCAGCAGGTCATAGTCTTGGGAAGATTCCCAAGCAGTTGAATAGGAAGGGTGGTCAAGACAAAAGGCCCTGCAGGATGGCATGCCCAAAGCCGGTGCGACGTCTGGAGGTAATGTCAAGACTGTAGTGCTTCGTGAAGGTATGCACGGTTGACCAAGTGGTGGCGTCACTGATATCCATTATGGAGATGCCACGGAAGCAGGCAGCAGAAGTCGAAAGAGCCCTTGTGGAATGGGCACGTACATTTCTGGGAAGAGTTTTTTTTGTACTTAAGAGTAGCAATAAGTAATGCAATGGGCCAGCCAAATGGATAAGGTTTGCTTAGTGACAGCAAGGTCTTCTCTGCCAGGGGCGAAGGCAACAAAAAGTTGTTTTAACTTACAAGAGATTTGGTACAGGCGAGATAGTAGTGCAGGATGCAGTTGACATCCAGAATGTTTAGGAGAGAGTCCCCTGGATTTGAATGAGCTGGGTAGAGGAGAGACAAATGAATAGACTGATTGAGCATAAACTCTGAAACCACTCTGAGAAGAAATGTTGGATTGGTAGGAAGTGAAACCCTGTTTTTGTGGAAGACCAGATAGGGCTCGGAGCACATGAGAGCCTGGAGCTCCGAAATGCACCAAGCAGAGGTAGCAGCCATGAGGAACAGTGTTTTCCATGCTAGGAAGCACAGGTCACAGGTGGCAGTTGGTCTGAATGGTTCTCAAGTTAATTTTTCCAAGATGAAATTAAGGTCCCAAGGTGGAATGGGTCTCCACATGGGGGGCTTAAGATGGAGAATGCCCTTAAGGAACATCTTAGCGAGGTCCAGCTGGGCAACCTGGTGGTTCCCAATGGGCTTGTGAAAAGCCGAGATTGCAGATAAGTGGACTTTTATAGAAGAGCAACCTAAATCCTGTGAGGAAAGTGTGGGAAGATACTCCAAGATGGTCATTAAAGTGCACAAGAAGGGGTTAAAGCCCTAGTTCGGTCATCCAGATGGCAAAACGTTACCATTTTGCAGGGTTTAAAATATTTGATTAGCAGTTTTTTTCTTGGGACAATGCTAACTGTACAGAAAGTATTTATATAGGTTTTCTAGAAGTGTTATGTTTGTTAAACACAGTGAGGCAAGTGCTATGTATTTTCACAATGTTTTAGCACTTTTATGAGCAAAACGCTAATCAATTTTTGAAGTTAAATAAAACCCTGTTTTGCTTGATATTTTTTTCTGGTTGAAGCTTTTCTCAAGGCCAACAGAATGGCAGCCACTGAGGGAGAGATGTGTTGTCGATTTATGAAGACGTTCTCAGGAGCCAAGCATGAAGATGAAGGGATTGGGGGTTGGGGTGAAGAAGAGATCCACAGTTCTGTGAGCAGGTCTGGCTGAAGAGGGAGTGGGAAGGGATCCATCACCAATAACTGCTAGAGTAGAGGTAACCAGATTTAT
This sequence comes from Neoceratodus forsteri, assembly GCA_016271365.2. Classification (NCBI taxonomy): domain Eukaryota; kingdom Metazoa; phylum Chordata; order Ceratodontiformes; family Ceratodontidae; genus Neoceratodus; species Neoceratodus forsteri. The sequence goes on from CM028134.1 coordinate 246,163,974, forward strand.
TGGGACCAAAATGGGGCTATAAGTATCATACAGGCATGTTCCAGCTGCAGTTTGAGTAGAACCTGCTGGAGGAGTGGGATGGGTGGGAAAGCATATAAAAATTGCCCATGCCAGGAGAGGGACCGGGCATCCAGAGAGCATCCCTGTTCGTCCAGAATAATTGAGCACTAGCATGTAAGCCTGTGATTGTCCAGAGAGGCAAATAAGTCTATCTCTGTAGTGTCCCAGAGAAGAAATATGTCCTGGAGCACTGCCGTTTGTAAGGAGCATTCATGGCCCTGTGCGTGATGGATGAGGTGATCAGCAAAGATGTTCTGGGTTCCCAGAATGTGGACTGCCACTAAATGGACTTGTAGATCTAGAGCTTGTTTCCAAACCCGGACGGCTTCATGTCTGGGACTTTGTGCCCCCTTGTTTGTTGATGTAATACACCACGCATGTGTTGTCTGTTTGGACCAAGAGTGGTCCTGGGAGCAGAAATGGTCTGATGGTTTGTAGAGCGAGGCGGCACGCATCTCCAACAGGTTGATATGGTGAGACGTGGTGTGGGAGCCCCAAAGACCTTGTGTCTGATGAGGCCTGAGATGGGCGCCCCAGCCAAGGTTGGAAGTGTCCGTGGTCAGGATTTGCGACAGGGGATAGGAGCGGAAGGGCACGCCTGTCTGCAAATTGGTCAGGTCCATCCACCAAGTTAAAGCCCGTCTGAGGGCAGGGGTCACTGTGATGGGATCCTCAAAACCCCCTGTTTTCTGGTGCCATTGGTGGCTCAGGGCCCATTGGACTGGGTGCATGTGTAAGCATGCGTACAGCACCGTTGAAATGGCCACAGCCATGTGCCCGAAGACTCGCATGTATATTTGCACTGTGATTTGTTGAGCTGCTTGACACTGTCTCGCCAGGGAGACAAGTTTATGGCACTTGTCCTTGGGAAGAAAGGCGCGGTCGCTCTCCATATCGAGGCCTGCCCCAATGTACTGGAGATACTGGGATGGCTCCATGTGGGACTTGGCAATACTGACCATGACTCTGACCTCCTGGAAAAGCTGGAGTGTGCTTGTGAGGGAGTGTAGTAATCCCGCTTGAGTGGACGCTTTGATGAGCCAGTCGTCCAGATACAGGAAAATGTAGTGGCCCCGGTGGTGGAGGGTAGCAGCCATGACCACTGGACACTTTGTGAAGACCCTTGGTGCTGAAAATAGTCCTAAGGGTAGGGCACAGAACTGATAATGAAAGCCCAGGAGCTGGAACCAAAGGTACTGATGATGGGCGGGATGGATTTGAACGCATAGCCAGTCCCCATGATTCAGAAGTGGAAGGACAGTGGCCAAGATGACCATCCAAAATCTTTTGTATTGGATGTACCAGTTTAGGTCCCGTAGATCCTGCACAGGGCGAAGGCTGCTCATGCGTTTGGGCACCAGAAATAAATGGGAGTAGAATCCCGTGCCCTGCTGTCCTGGAGGAACAGGTTGAGTGGCATGTTTTTGAATTAAGGAGAGCAGTTCTTCCAGGAGGACTGAAACATGTTCCAGAGGGTGTGTCAGAAGTTGAGGTGGTTGGAGTGGTGGGGTGGAGGTCAGTTCTAAAGTGTGGCCCATGCGTATGATTTACAGGACCCATTTGTCTGTAGTTATCCTTTGCCAGGCTTCCAAATGAAGTGAAAATTGGCCTCCCACAGCCTCTGAGGCTGGCTGAGGGATGCTGGGGAGGGAGGAAAAAGAGTCAAAAAGACTGAGGGGTGGCGGCTGCCACAGGAGGGGCAGCCCGGGCACCCTTGAGGAAGAGGCAGTTGCATGGCCTAAAGCCTGGGTCTGCTGGCGGCCTCTAGTGGGTTAATGGGCAGGACCATGCTGGAGAGAGGCTTGTCAAAACTGAAAAGACTGGTATCGTCCCCACTGAGACATGGGCTGCAGAGTATGATACATGCCATGGACAATCCGAAGACTGTGGCCTTAGGCCTGTAAGTCATTCAAAATGTTTTTTGTGTCCGATCCAGATAGTTTGTGCCCATTAAAAGAAGCATTTAGGATTGTCTGTTGCACATCTGGAGTAAATCCAGAGACCTGCAACCAGGCATGACGGCGAAGGGTAATGCTCATTGCCGTGGTACGGTCCAGGTATCTACTGCATCATAAGCTGCACGTAGGAGATGAAGAGAAAGGCTCATACCTGTCCTAAGCGTGGCAAGTAGCTGATTGGTTTCAGCAGACTGTGGAAGCTTGGCAGCCATCTCTGATGCAGCAATCCATATGTTTTTTAATATTTCAGCATATGTCCCATATAGATGAGGATACAAACATTGAGGGTGGAAGTGGTATAAACCCTCTTACCCATCAAGTCTAATTTCTGCGATTCCCTGTCTGGCAAGGGAGCTGAGGTGTTTCAGATGTTTAGTCCGATCATGGGCAGCATTAACGACCACAGAATCTGCCTGTGGCACAGCAGCAAAAAATGGGTGGTCAGTGGGAGCCTGGTAGAGGGGATTCACTTTCTTTGGAACTGGAGGGACAGTAGAAGGGTGATGCCAAGCTGCAAGTAATGTTTCCTGGTATGCCTGTATAGGCAGAGGGACAACAAAGACGGGGGTCCTCCGGAAGATCCAGGTAATCCGCCAGGTTTTGGCGGTGCATGTCCTGCTCTGTGGTGGTAAATCCCATGACCTGTTGCATTTGGGCCATGATGTCCAGAAAAGTAGGATCATCAGGGGGTGAGCAAAGGATGTGCAGTCCAGGGTCCTCATCTACGTAGGACACAGTGGAGGTACTGGATGGGGTGCAAACTCCAGCACCTTTGGCCAAATGCTCTTCATCATCTTCCTCATAATCATCCAGTTCCTACCCTTCTAAGGACTGGAAGGAAGGAGGAGGAAAAAGGTCCCTGCACATTCTCTTGTGAGGAGGGGTTTAAGGAGAGGTGGACGGTTAAGGCTGCTGCGTGACTTTCATAACCTCTAATACAGCCTGAATGTCTGGAGCCACATCGACTGTAGAAGTCGTCGACGGGACTGGAGAAGCAGAAGGAGGAGCCCCATGGTTCCCTTACTGGGGGGGCAAGACCGCAGTCTTCGGGCGAGGCTGTGGGTGAAGCCAAGAGCCCGAATCAGGTGAGGTCACAACTGGCAGCAGGACCATCGAGCCCCTGTATAAGACAGGCCAGAGAGGTGGTGGCAAAGCCGATAAAGCCTTTAGGGTATGCTGGAGGCCTTTTTTGCCTGGGTCTGAAATGGCGAAGTCTTATTTATTTATTTATTTATTTATTTTAATTTTGGTAACCAAGTAGGCCCACTGAGACCAGGGGTCCCTTTTTCAGGGGTGACCCAGGGTTAACTACAGGGAAGAAAACCACAACATCATAAAATATTTGAGAGCAATTATAGACATTATATAAGTTGAAAACAATTACAGACACTTCATACAGAGGAATACTTCACTTATTAGTCTACAATAGCTCACAGCATAATTACAGCTCTTGGAATGCTGGAAAGTATTCGTCATCAATGAGGAGCCCTGGTCCACGCTGGAGGATCGGGCCATCGACAAGGAGTGGCCACACATCGACAGAGAAGCCGTCATTGTGGTCAAGACTGACAAGACCAGAGTGAGTGTCGATGAACAGGCAAGGTCGACGCAGGTGGTGGCTGCTCGGTGAGAGAGGCCTCCATACTTTGGGCCAGAGTCATGAGCACCATCTGTGTTTTTTCAACTGATGTTGGAGAGGCCCAACCCATCAACGAGCGGCCAGAGGTGGAGATCGTCAATTGGCGGGGTTCCTTACCATGACTCATCGATGGCTTGTCTTGTCACAGTGCTTATGTTTGGAGGAGCTTTCTGATTGGGAAGTCTGGGAGCTCATCGACGACAGACGAGAGGAGGAGCGGGACTTCATTTCCTTCTCTAGAAGAGCAACCTTCTGCTCCATTAGGAAAGAATCCAATTCTTGGAGTCGTCGACGATGAGTTGTGCGATTTAAATTCCTGGCAGTGGGCACAGGAGTGGACGTTGTGAGAAGCCCCACGACAACGGACACATAGTGAATGACTGTAGTAATAGAAAATCTTCAGGCCATAATGGCACTTACGGAACAGCAATTCTGAATTAGACATATATGTTTTCGGTAAGAAAATAACAAAATGGTCATTGTTTTCCTCGTTGATGAGAGCGTCGATGCACTGGCTGCGAAAGCAGCCTGTGTAACAAGCTGGAAGATAGCAGGAAAATAACTGAGGACACTAGGGGCAGCTCAGGTATATATTCATATGAATATGCACATGCATGCCCTTATTCAGCACTGCTAGTGAAAGCTACCATGTCAAGAGTGCCCTCTGGCAGATACCCAAGAGTATGACCTGCTGCAAGAGATCCCTCAAAGAAGATCTACCTTTTTTACCCTGAGCCCATTTGAAACTTCAGTCCCTCTGCCATCCACATGCTTTTCCCCATGTTCTGGCACCCATGACCCTCGGATCCTGCTCTGTGTTACCTCTGGAACCGTGACACAGGAAACTTTTCCAGAGACCGTGTACCTTAGATGCTAAGAATCTAATCTTCTCCTTTATATACACACTTGACAGTGCTGTCGCTACAGATACCACAGTTTTGTTATACAGAACTACCTTCTGCTGAAGGGAAAACATGCACCATGCTTGCCAAAGATAGTATTTCAGAACAGTGGGATGGTAAAGTTGCCATGAGATTTACTTGTCAGGAATGACATTCTCCTCTCAGAAATGAGATTGCCCTATCAGGAAACTGTCCTGTCAGGAATCTCCAGGTACAGTTTTAACCTCTACACCTGAAGAGCTCACCTACATTGCTGTGTCAGCTTTGTGGTGTAGTGGAAAGGCCTACAGCCTCATAAACAAGAGATTGTTGGTTTGAATCCAGACAACATCCCCTCACTTCTCTTTTCTCAGAATTTCACTTGAGTGGCAATTCATGGTGGCATGGTGTTAGAATATTAAAATCTGTATGGGAAAAGGGACTTACATGGCAGAAATACTAACTGCAATGAGTGGGGCAGCAAAGGTGTCCTTCTGACAGGAAACTCTCATGGTATCTTTACCATCCTCGCATTTCAGAACTGCAAGCAGCACCATCATTGTAAGAGCTTCTAAATCACCACAGCCCTGAGGAAAAATCCCATACACCAAACCTGAATAAGTGATCTCCTGGAAAAAGGGGAAGCCCCACCTAATGGCTAAGTGATGCCAAAAGCCCCATGCATAGGGGCAAGACCAGAATAAATGCTCCTGTGTTTCAAGCATGGCAAAACATCGTGGCTGAAGACAGTTCTGCTCTGAGCAGGGGAATTTTTTATTTGCCAAATACAAGACAGGGAAAATATTTACCAAAGACAAAACACAATATTTATTAAAAAACATGCAAAAACCCAAAAAGAAAAAAGAAAACATAGCCAAAAATGAAATCCACATGCTATCCACCAAAATCAACTAAGTACAGAAATGCAGTACCTTTTTTCTAAAAAAATTACAAGGAAAAACAAACAGGATCACCAAGCCCAGTAAGAAAGTAAAATCCTAAAGATTACAGAAATATTTCGGTAGGAAAGTGTATCTATAAAGAGGCTACACGGTTTACCCAACAAGTTTCCCTGTCCTGAAAAACATTATGCAAAGTTGTTATGACGAAAGTATGAATTTCAAATTTTGTCACCTGTTCCTGCTGGATGGCTAAGGCCCATCTTTCCTGCCATACATAATGTTTCAAAATAGCAAATATAACAGTGGCAGTATCAGAATTTAAATGTCCCCAGGAAACTGAAAGAAAGCCATGTATTAAGCAATCATAGGGAATTTCTTCTAGAAATTTCCAGTTCCACATTCTTGTCAAAATGCCCCAAAACCTGCAGTAAATGGACAATCTCAAAACAGATGTTCCTACATCTCAGTAACCTACAAGCACTCTGTACGCAGACAGTATCTATCTTCTAAGTTCTTGTGCTTCACTGAGTATCACATCCCAAGGCGCCTATACACACTGCACCAAAGGACATCCCACATATGTGCAGGTATTTGTTTACTGCCTAACTGTGCTAGGGTATTTTTCACTTTATCAGTCAGACAGCCCGGAAAATCAGGATTGACTAAGAAATATTGTTCTGAGTAAGGGAACTGTTTATTGAAAAAAAAAAAAACAATTAATAATGGTACAGGTCAACCAAACAGAAGCGTACAAGAAAACATCCAGAAAAACAAAGGTACACAATCGTCTGATAGAAGTCAAACAAAAAACTGAATCGAAAACCTGTGTACAGAATGGAAAGAGGAAGGCGCACAACAAGACAAACAAAAGACCAAGTAGCAAGGAAAATCCTGAGATACACTCAAAAAAGTGCCCATGGGCAGTGCTTCCACACAGTTTGTGATAATCTGGTATGCTCAAAAGCACACACTTTCCAGAGGTCAGATGCCACAATCCATAAAGGTACACTATGATACAAAAACAGTTGCTGAAAAAACAAATTTACATTGAACTCTCCAAGTCATCACTTTAAAGCAAGAAACAATCATAAGCAACACAGAAGGATCATATCTAGAAGGCAAACTACAAATGTTCCTATAAAATGGGGGCATCATAAGAAAGAGATCTCCAAAAAGGGTCTGCCCCAGAGGCACTCAAGAACAGCCAAAGTTGTTGAATAAAGGGACAATCAAAGTATCAGTGTGGGATGGTTTCAAACATGTTCTGACAACAGTCCACAGGGCAAAATCTTTCCATGATACATTTGTGTTTTTTGATGCATTCAACATTTAACTTCCCATGGCAGCAAAGCTAAACAACATCCCAGTAATGGGGTGGAACGTGCACATCATTCAAATACTGTAAAGCCTGCCGTCTAACGGCTGGAGTGACCCCTGGCAATATGTCAACCTCTGCCTGAAGTAACACCTTATAAAAGGCTTTCCTATGCTGAGTGCGAATAAGAACCCAAGAGAAGTGTCGGTGTTTGATAAAAGTTAAAAAAAAAAAAATGTTTCAAAAACTCAGGAAAATGTCTGGCTTGTCGAAATAGGGGTCTGGATTTCTATCATTCCAGTTGGAAGGGTGCCATCCAAACTGCCGCCCAATCTTTCCAAGCAGAAGGAGGTCCCGAAATCCAAGGAATAATGTTATAGTGAAAAAAGATGCTGAAAAGAAAAAAAATTGGGATTCACCATACCTAAGCCTCCCTTATTATATGGGAGATAAAGAATGTCCCATTTAATTGGATTTAGTCTACTCCCCATACCATTGTAAAAAATATACCGTGCAAACGAGGTTTCCAAATTGAAAGGGAGTGGATAGATACTGCTCACATAAAGAAAAGTAGAAATCAAAAAAGTTTTAATAGCACCAACCCGTTTCTTCTTAGACAATTGCCAGGATTTCCATTTCGCTACTCACGAAGCCCCAACCTCCAAAGCCTGAGTCCAGTTCAAGTCAGGTAAATTAGAACTACCAAAAAAATTCCAAGAATTTTGACAGGTTCCAATGTCACTATAATGTTACCAATGGAGGAAGGCACCACCGTATGAAACCCAAATGAAACTATATGACATTTTGAATAATTAATACTAGACCCTGTCAGCAAAGTAATCTGAGAAACCAACTGTTTGGCATTCTCACCTGAGGGAATGTCCTGAACAAATAAACAAACATCATCCACATAAGCCAAAATTTTCACCGCAGACTAAGAGAAGGGATATGGGATACCCAGGATCTGAGGAGCAGCAGAAATCACCTGTAACAAGGGGTCCAAAGTCAATATGTAAATAATGGGCTCAGCAGGCATCCTTGGCGTATTCCCCTAAGCAAACAAACACAGGCACTTCGCTATCCATTAATAGTGGGTATAATCGTGGAATGAGAAAACAGAAGCTGAAGCCACTGAATAAATGTAAACAGAGAACCCACAGGCATGTATCACTAAAAATAGATAGTAATGGGGAATCTGATTGAAGGCTTTTGCCTGATCCAAAACAAATAACAAAATGCCCTACTCTGTGAGAATGACAATACACAATCAATTCCCTTGAATTCAACAGCCAGGGATCAGGGATGGAACAGAACTGTAGAGGATGGATAATATTTGAAAAAATATGAGCCAATCTGATACACACAAATTTTAGCCAAAATCTTTGCGTCACTGTTGAGACAAATCGGTCTCCAGCTGGAGAGATTTCATCGATCATCAGATTTAAATAAAAATATTTGGAGCGCTTCAGTAATGGAACTAGAAATGGACATGTGCGCGAAGAGGGAGTTAAAAACAAAAGTAAGAATAGGGGCAAAAACCTACGAAAATGACTGATAAGATTCAGATGTCAGACTATCTGTCACAGGAGAGATACGTTTACGTAAAAAATGGATAATCAAAAGCACTTCCTCCTCAGTGACCAGACGGGTAAGGAGGGCATTATTGGGGGCTATCTGTGGGAGGCCCAAAGAGTCCAAAAAACTGTGCAGCCGAAACCCCAATCGGAAAGCAGGTGCCCACCATGACTTGCAGGAAGTCCTGAACCACCTCTACCATCCCAGCATGAGATTTGTGTTCAACACCGGCTGAATCAACCAAAGAATCCATTCTTCATTGTTTAATCCTATGAAAACAAATCTGAAAAATATCACCTGTCAAATACTTACTCTGGGCACCATAAGTCTGTTCAAAGGACAGAGATTTCACCCTATCATATTGAAAATACTTCATACGGTCTTTTACAGACTGAATCTGGGCCTGAAGGGATACCCCCTTTTCCGCTTAAAGCAAGATCGATTTGTAAAGAGTGTCTCGCAAATCCAGAGGCATGATAAGGAGATCTACCAACTGATCTAGAACATCATCTAGCAAGGGCACAAATGGCAGTCTTAGTATGGTCCAACCAAAGGGACACAGTGTAAATAACATGGACAGACGAATGAGCCCATAAAAGGGATCGAAGGGCACTCTGATAAGTCCAACAGGATAGTGTTGTTCAGCCTCCAGCTAGACTTCTCATTCAGAAGAGTCAGAGCCACCAACAACGTGCAACATAATAAAAGGTGATCAGTGGTTTCCCCAGGACAGGTAGACGCTGCCAAAATGGAGCACATTTGGGAAACAAAAAAAGAATCAATACATGAAGCAAAATGCAACCGATGGTACGTCTATCCACCCGTAGGATGGAGGGTACAAAATGCATCAACCTGGCAGGACTCCTTACAAATATCTTGCAAACATAACAAATCACAAAACAATTTCAACATCTTAGTCCCTCTATCTCAGAGCTGAAGAGGGCAATTAAAATCCCCCCAAAAAATGATCAGTTTGGAAGTACATAAAAAGTGCTGAATTAATTTAAATAGAGAAACCCTCTAAAAGTTTGACTGCGGACCATAAATAATGATTAAACGATATGCAATCAGGTCAATGCAACAATCAAGCAACAAGACCTGCCTTGGTTGTATATCAAGTACTCTAGATACTGTAGGAGTAAGATGGTTAAACACTACGGCAACCCCAGAACATGACGCTGTACCAAAGGAAAAATAAGAAATTCCAGAAGTCCAAAGGTGTTGAGTGGTAACGATGTCAGACAAGATGTGCAATCTGGTGTCCTGCAAAAAAATCAAGTCAGCACGGGAATCCTGTAGGACCTGTAGAGTAACTCTCCTATGGAGGAAGTTGTTTATGCTATTGACATTTAGCATAGCAACCCTCATGCATAGTTGAAGGAGTGGGAAGAGTCCATACCAATTGGCAGCTCAAGTCACGGGCCTAAGGTGGCTGGGTATGATTCTTCTGGAATTTAACTTTCATACCAGAAGAAGGAAAGTCTTTCCATTTCCGAGGTTTCACCACCATCAAGACATCCTCTTCCATGTCCGAGGAGCCTACAGGTCCAAGCAATATTGTAAAAGAAGCATCAGAGTCAATATCAGTAACGGTGTCACCCCACTTCTTTGAAGAGGCAATAGGGCTAAATCTATTGTGAAGAGGGAGGGATCCAGTGGAAGCAGGATGGGGAGATCACTGGATGATCTGTTCTATACAGAACGTCTACAAGGGACCTCAGTAAAAGAGTGAGGAGACAAAGACGAAGCATCAGAAATGTCCGAAGACATCTGCGGAGCAAGGATCCCGTAGGTGGGCGCTGAAGGTGAACCCAACAGAGCAGTGTCGCCATGTGCGACCTCTGGAAAAGGCAAGATCAGAGCAGGATCATACGTGGTTGGCAAGAACTTCCCCAAGGGAGGCAGAGTAGAGATCAAGGCATCCGAAGACACCTGAGGCAGACTCTCCGGAACCAGACTGCCACACTGATGTCGAGCTGCACAGAACAGGTCATCCTGTCAAGGTGCATCAGGCCTGTTATGGGCTGCCCAGAGACAGGTGCAGAAGGAAAGTCCCTCGATGTGACACAGATTACACCTCACTCTATTTTACCATTGAGCTGCAATGTAGCCATGTTCCAGGCAGAGGCTACAAAGCCCGCTGGCCATACACATTACTTAGATGGGAGAGACAGCCACATTTAAAACAAGTCTTCGGCTGTCCTGGGTAATAACAGACCCCTCTGTCATGGCCGAGGAAGAAACTACTGGGGAGATGTGTGAGACCGGAGTCTGTGGCTCTGAGCTGTATCTTGTACTTCAAACCGTCAGTCCAAATCCCATATTTGTCCAAAATCGGTTCCAGGCGGCCAAACACCTCACAACGCTGCTTCAGTCAATAGGTGACGCTGTTGACATCAACCTTCATTAGGAACATCACCATACAGATGGTAGGTCTGGTAGGGGGAATGGCCAGAAAAGGCAACCAAAGCTTGGAATACTTCAACAAATTATATTTCATCCAGAAACAGTCCAAAAAATGAACAGAGTTTAAAGCTCACATCACAGAAAACAGAACCAGAAACATAAATGATGGCAAAGATGTCAGCAGGCACAAAACCCAAGGATTCCATCAAAAGCTTCTCAACAAAAAAGGAAAGGTCAGAAGGAAGTTCCTCAGCTCCAGTGTATTTACGACAAACAGCATTGCATCGTGGCGCAGGGGCAGGCTGAACAGCAAAAAGGTCAGAAAGTTTGAAAGAAGTCTCTGTTGGAATCCCAGAGGGTACTGGAGGAGTAGGGCCAGTAGCCACAGAAGCAGACACGGAACCCCCAGGTGTTCCTGTGGAGTCAGGGCCAGAGGCAAAGGCAGACGCAGTTTGTGGGGGCATCAGACCCCTGACCTGAAAGAAAATGTGGCTGTTATGAGGCTTGTGAAAGGGCTCAGATCCATTCAGAATCTTGGCCATGGACTTATCACAAGAATTAATCTTGTAGTTGGGCAATAAAGCTGGATCCGGAATTCAAGAATGACCATCAGGTCCAAAATCCAACGTGCCTTCTGAAGGGCCTTAATCGGGCTTCAACCTGGCACAGAACTGACTGAGCAGGAAGCTGCCAATTGTGGAGTGGAAGAAGTAGGCAACCCAGCAGGAAATACTGTAGGAAAAGAAGCACCCAGGGGGTGTGACACAGAGCAGGGCTCCACAGAGGAATGTTCAGGAGTAACCCCCGGAGCAACAGGTCCATCCAACCGTGGGAAGCCAAAGCAAGTGGAACTGTGGTGGCAGGCAGGGGGATCTCCTGGGAATGTACAGAGACCACAGTAGTGGATGCAGACTGTGCTGCCAACGTGGGAGGCAGAGCAAGGTGATCAGCAGATCAGGCAGAATTCCAAGGGTGGAAGACTGTGCAGCTGGAAAAGACACAGAGGGAGGAAGATCCAAAACAGGCAAAATTCAGAATGGATCCTGCCCAGGCAGCAGTGCTGAAGGTAAAGGCTGGCTGCTAGAAAATGAAAAAGTGATCATGTAGAAGACAGCAACACTACAAAAGTCAGTCACCAAATTAAGGATCTTACCAGCAGGAATAGTAGAACTAGTAATCGGTTCCGAGGGACACTGTCACTGCCGAAGCACTACAGTGAGAAACAGCCAAGTTGTCCCAACTGCCAAAGGAGCAGGTCCAGCCATAGTAAGTGAAACAGAAAACCCCGAAAGGTGCAGTGAGAAGGCCAAAGGGAGGGGGGGGGTGTTTAATCCATAGAAGACGCAGTACCAGGCAAGCTGAAAGTCTGTGTAGTCAATGTAAAGTCGCGTTCCCTGGAGTCCAAAAGCGAAAGCAGGAGTGAACGCTGTTTCAAGATCTGGTCCCGCAAACAAGGGTCAATGGAGACAAAAGATGCAGCAGTACCAGGTGGTGTAGGTGGCGGCAGAGAAGACCCAGGTAAGTCCAGACTGACAGAACGACTAGCAGGCTGCGCACGCACAGGGGCCATCCCAGGCAGCGAGTTAGAGGCAGGCAAAGGCAAATCTGTAGTAATGTCCACAGAAGTTGCCAGGAGAGGCACTTCCAAGGCCATATCCATGACAGACAGCAAGCAAAGCAGTCCCTCCTTCCTCACCCAACACCCAGGCTGGCCACCTTGGCTGATGACCAGCAGTTGCCCCTACAGACAAGAGTTGGGGAACTTTTATTTTATTTTATTTTTTGATGTTTTAATAAAAAAAAGTGTTACATCACACTCAAACATATCAAACAAAGAAGAGTTAACATACAAATTGATGTTACTTTTTACATATAAAGAAAGTGTAACCCCTAGATGGCGCTATCCCAGGGGCTACTACCCCTGCCTGATTTGCCACTAACAGGTTGAGGGGCCTGGATCCGATGGTGGGTGCCTCCACCCAGAGGTCAGGGTTTGCAATAGTTAAACTAACTTGGTCACAGCCCTCTGGGACACTGCAACCCCGCTTTCTTCCCACTAGTGGCCCACACAATATATCAGAATTACCTTCACAGTATACACTTACCCCCAGGACTGGTTCAGGCACTGGGACCTCCTGTAAAATAAGATACAGTGCAACAATCACAGTACAATACTTTAACATAGACAAATACCTCAGGCAGGATAACTTTGCTGAAACAAGCAGCTCTGATTTATTTAGGGGGATATAACAAGGACAGGGGAATCAGGTTAATTAGCTTATCACTTTACTCATCTACCTATGGCTCTGTGCACAGGCCTATCCCTACCAGTTACTGTCCCTGGGTACCCAAGCCCTAGTGGCTAGTCCAAACCATGGCAGCTGGTAGGGGCCCTTTCACACAGAGAAAAGAACAATTAGTTAAACAGTCAGCAGTACAGTAATTCCATTTGGATTCAATGTGGCAATTCAACAGGGAGCGACCCTGAATTAGTACTCACGACCTCCAAACAAGATAGGGTCCTTCAATGTCAGCAGGGCTACTCTTGAGCTCCACGAGACTCCTTACACATTTATATGGCAAACTGCAACAGGCAAAAGTCCTTTAATGGCAGCAGGATTCACTTGAGCTACACAAGCCTCCTCACACATTTATATGGTGAACAGTAACAGGCAAAAGTCCTTTAATGGCAGCAGGATTACCTAGCTACACAAGCCTCCTCACACATTTATACGGTAAAAAGAAAGTACTATACCAGGCAGGCTGCTTCTATATCCCGATCGCAATTACTGCACAATACCCGGGAGAACACACAGCAGATTCAGTTCCTGACAGACCGAGTGCAATTCGGCAATTTCTCCAGTCTTCTACAGGGTGAGCCTGGTTTCTACTCTTCAGATATCCTTTGATTCTCTTCACAGGACGGATTCAGTCCTAAGAAGCAGCTACACAAGCTGCAGACTGGAACTCTGGGCCTTACACACGTTTCCCGACTAAAACTGCACACGGAAAAAAGCACAGGGCTCCTTCCCTCTTCACTGCCAGAGCTCAACTGAAACTCCAGCAGACAAAACCGGGCACTTCCTTTGAGTTCCTCCCAGTTCTTGGCTGGATTGGCTGTCACTCACAATAGACTGCCCCTGTTGGTCCAAAAGGCGCGATGTCTAAACTACATCTCCCAGAGTCACTGCCCATACAATCCTCTTGTGGCTGGCTCAGATTATGAGTCCAAGTTCTGATCTCGTCCAAGGCACCATTTTAGAGCTACCTTAACCCACACTGATTGGTCCAGTTCAGCAGTTCAAAACTAGAATGGGAACTAGGCAAACACAGTTCTGACTGCAAAGAAAGCAGGTTAGACAAACTGTAATTTCATTATTACTCTAAATGATTTCTGGCAAACAGTTACATCTTTCAGATAGGTTCCCTTTGCACTCCTAGTGACTGCAAAAATGGAGTGAATTGGCAGCAGCTCGAGTGGTACTCAGGCAGAGAAGCACACAGTCCCCCCATACAAACTAATTATGTCTGCAAGCAGACAGCTCTTAAAGAGACAGTACCAGAGGCTCTAAAAACACTCACTGATAAATGGCTTAAACGCCAAACACCATTCAGGCTTGGAGCATTCAACAAGCTCCTGAAGTCTTTTGGGAACCCCCATTTGCAGGGGGTTACACCCTTCCTGGTTTGGAAAGCTTGACGTCGCCAGCAAGTAAGTACCCTATAAGTTTCAACTGCAACCATATACATTTGCATTAGGCTCACACATGTAATCATCAGTCAATACATCATTTTACCAAGAACACATTTCTGAAACATTGCAGTACGTCACTCTTTACACAGTATTACACACACATTGTACCATAACTCAAGTTATTACCCTATTGTACATGAAACCTGAAGAGAGGGGCCCTTCCCTATCAGTTACCTTGGGGCTGGAACGGGCAAGGGCACCATATAGAGGGCAACACAAGTAACTTGGAGTTAGCACTGATGCTCAGTTTGGGCAATGAGCTCGGGACACATACACTCCTTTATGGACAACATTGAGAGGCAAGTCCACAGGCCTCCCAAGGGAATCATAACTGAGGTGCACCACAGGCTTTACAGCTCGACCAGTCTTTCTAGGGGAACTGTTACAGTCTCTGCACTCTGAGCCTCATTTTCAGTATTGTCCTCACTTGTCAGGGAGTCTCCATGGGGTAGAAAGGCTAGAACTTGGGGCACTTTCAGCTCCAGGAGTTACAGTTCCGAGTCCACAACATTTGGCTGCATGGAGAGCTTTCGGACACTGGCAGTGGACTGTCAGGGCACTCAAAATACTCTTCTTGTTCTGGTGTATCACCAGTCTGCCCCTAATCCATCATTTTCCTCCCTAAAGCTCAAACAGTTCAACCATGCACAATGATTCCATTTCATCTGATCTGATGCTTTGCACTTCACTTTCTGGGAGCATTGGCTCCAGGGACCAAGCTGGGGCTTAAACAGTCCAGAGAGGCCCAGCTTGTCTCCAGTACTGACTAGGGATTGCCCCAAACAATTGACTCAGTTAGTAGAAGGATAGTATTCAAAGTCACTCTCACTTTCTTCTGATATGGACTGACAGTCATGCTCAACTGGGACTTGTGGAGGGGAACACTTTAAGCTGCTTCTGTAGGTGCAGACTTTCTTGATCTTTTCTTAGCAGCAGCTCTAGTCACTGGTCCAGAGGGGCATCTTCTGGGGCTCAGACTCAATCAAGATTTGTCCAATGGGCAGTAAATGATTTCTATGCATTGTTTTACATCTTTTGAATTATTCTCAGGCCTTACTTTGTACACTGGCATATCATCTAGTTTGCCCACTACAATGTGAGGAGATGGTGCCATCTGCCAGCAATCTTGTGTTTACCATGCAGTCCCAGATTTCTTAGCAATACCCGATCTCCTCCTGGGTTCCTGTGCATTCACCTTTTATCATACCTTTCTTTGTTGGCCAGATTTCTTTTGGCAGCCATGGTTTGAGCCAGTTAGTAGCGCATGAGTTAGCTGGGCCTTTAACTTTTGCACATACTGTAAATAGTTGTCAGCTTGACCCCATCAGGAGAGACCCCAAAACACACATCTACCGGTAGTCGGGCTTCTCTTCCAAACATCAGGCGGTGGGGAGAACCCAATGGCATCACTTTGGTGCAGTTATAAGCATGTACCAGGCTAATTTGCTGGCTCCATCTAGGCTTGTCCTTTGGGTGCAGGGTGCCTAGCATATCTAGCAAAGTCGTGTTGAAGCGTTCAGGCTGTGGGTCCCCTGGGTGGTAGGAGTGGTTCTGGACTTTCGCACTCCCACAGAGAAGCATCTCTTTGATCAGGCGACTCTCAAAGTCTCTCCCTTGATCAGAATGGATTCTTTGTGGAGCCCCATAGTGAACAAAAAGTTTTCTAAAGTACTTTGGCCACAGTGGATGCTTTCTGGTCTTTGGTGGGAAAGCCTGGGCATATCTCGTGAAATGGTCAGTGACCACCAGCACATTACTGATATTTCTTTGATCTGACTCCAAACTCAGAAAATCAATACAGACCAGCTCCATGGGTGCACTGGTGGTGATGTTAACAAAGGGGCAGCCCTCTGGGGCAAAGCTTTCCTCTGTAAGCAGCGACTACAAGTTTGAATGTGTTGCTCCACATCAGCCCCCATCTTAGGCCAACAGAATCTGGATCTCACCAAGTCAAGTGTTCTGTCTATACGAGGTGCCCCATGTGGTTGTGCAAGGACATCAGTACTGAGTCTCGAAAGGCAGTGGGCAGCACTAGTTGTTGTTTGTCTACTTGTCCCCTCTGTCTACTGTTTCTCTGTATAACAGTTTATTGATCAGTTTCAACTTAGGACCTTCTTTGTATAACAGTGCAGTTCTCAAATCAGTGGAGCGTAATTTGGACACATCTTTTCCTGCATAGAGGGCTTCTAAAGCTGCTTTGACCATGGGATCGCGGGATTGAGCCTGAAGATACTGTCATTGTCCAGCTGAGGCAGTGCACCAATGTCTATTACAGAAAAGTGGCAATAAGCAGCAGGTATGCAATTCTCAGAGGTCCCAAGAAATCCACCATGCAGTCCACTGTGTCCGTGGACATTTGTTCCTCCCTGTCAAACTTCGGCAGAGTGCCCGAATGTCAGGCTCTGCCAATGGACCCAATCATTCTGGGGAACAGGCCTCCGGGAAGAGCATCAGCATCTATGTGGTTCAGACCTGCTCAGTATTCAAGAGCATAGTCATATGCAGATAATGCAGAAAGCCACCTATGGCCAGTGGCATCCAACTTAGCTGGAGGTCTGCACATAGGTCAAAGGATTATTGTCAGTTTTACTAGTATTTTAGCCCATACAGGTACTCATGGAATTGGTCAACAATAGCCCACTTCAAAGCTAGAACTCTAACTTATGTACAGGATAGTTCTTTTCGGATGGGGTCAGGCTTCTACTGGCAAAGGCCACTGGTCTCAGGCCATTCTCGTGCTCTTGGTACAACACAGCCCCAACCCTTGCAAGCTAGCATCAGTGTGCAGGTCGTAAGGTTTTCTTGGATCGGCATAGGCCAGCACTGGAGCATAGGTAAGTTGATATATGATCTCATGAAAAGCAGTCTCACAATCAGGAGTCCAGCGGGCCCAAATACTTCACTCGGACGAAAATACACTCTTTCAGTCTTGAGGGGCTGACTTTGATATTTTTGTGGGTTGGGGATACCCTTGAGTAAGGTTAAGTAAAGGCGGATCACTCTTGAATAGTCCTTGATGAAACGCTGATAATAACCACAGAATCCCAGGAATCTTTGCAGTTCTTTTAGATTTTTGGGCTGTGGCCAGGTGGTCAAGGCCTCAACTTTACTTGGGTCGGGTCTCTATTCCTCGGTGGATACTATGTGTCCCACATACTTTACTGATGTTTGAAAGAATTGACACTTATCAATGGACAGTTTAAGGCCAAAGTCTTCCAGTCAGTCCAATACCTTAAATAATCTGCTCTCATGTTTCTCCAGTGAGCTGCCAAACACAATAACATCATCTAGGTATACCAGGCACTCTAGTAAGTTCATGTCCCCCACTGCACGCTCCATCAATCGTTGAAAAGTGGCTGGGGCACCTGAAATCCCTTGAGGCATCCTCATGAATTCACTAGAAGCCAAGCGGACAGAAAAAGGCTGTCTTCTCACGGGTCCTCTGGGGCCATCGGGATCTAGTAGTACCCTGCGGAGATCAGCAGAAGAACTCACTGCTCCTGTTTAGTCAGTCCAAAGCATCCTGAATCGCGGGCATTGTGTACTGATCAGGGATAGTCCGCCGGTTTAAGGTGCGATAATCCACGCACATCCTTACTGTCCCATTCTTTTCCTCACTACCACAATGGGGAACATAAGGGCTTCTGGATTCTTGTATTACACCAGCAGCTAACATCTCTTGCAGATGCCGTCTCACATCTCTATATCAGCAGGTGCCAGGCGTCGAGACCTCTCAGAAATGGTCTTTCGTCATGCAGCGGATATTGTGCTCAGCTCCTTGCATGCATCCTACGTCCCATTCCTTTAAAGAAAACACCTGGTCTCTCTGGGCAAGCTTCTCACTGATCCTCACTTTCCATTCAGCTGGCAGCGGGGAGTCGCCGAAATCAAACAAGTCAGACGTTACTCTGTCATTCTTCCTCGAACTCTTGCTGCTGGGTAGCACTGCAGTGTCTGCACAATGCACATTAGCCAGGATGCAACCTCTATTTACTCGAATGTCTCTTTCAGACACATTATGAACTTGGACCATTACCCTTCTGGCATAAGCATGGGCTCTAGCGGGCAAAATACTAGAGCTTAACCAGCAGTCCCTCTGGCAATTTTCCATTGCCTGGTGCATCAACATTAATATTTTATTCTTAACATCCTTTCTGATACGGACCTCTCCCTGTAAGGTACACTGGGCATTTGGCGCCAGGATCAGAGACTCAGGATCCTTCTTCCATACAATTCCGACCGGTTCCTCTGGTTCTATTTTTTCAGCATCTCTCTGTGCCTCATAGGCCTTCTTAATTAAAGCCGGAACTCTTAAAGCTCTACTAGTCTTTGACCCCTGTTTTTCATAACACAACTGTGCCAGCCTTCCGAACATATGAGCATTTGTTCCAATCAACAAAGGGAAACCATCATACAGCCCAGTGGGGGGACACACTAAGGCTAGGGTCTCTACTTGTTCGGCCACTCCAGCCACGGAGGTGGGGAAAGACAGCCAAATTCGGATATACCCGGAATAGGGGTAGGCCTTCTCACTTAACCCCCATACATGCAGTCCTTCTAATGGTTGCAAGAGTACATCTGACAAATGCTTCTGATACCAATCCTGGAACATAATTGTCACTTGGGAGCCACTGTCTAATACAGCTCTTGTAGACCTCCATTCACCTTTACAGTGGTCTCCATGGAGGGACCCACTATTCTGGACCAGTCTGGAAAGCGGTAGTGGGGCCTGGGCAACTGACCTTGCCACAAAGAGGCGTGAGTTAGCATTTTGGTGTCCTCACTGGGATCATTTTGTGCACCTCTTAACCACTGATTTGTTCTCCAAGCTCTCCTTGTAGCCTATATGCAACTTTGTCAGTGTCATTTGGGGACGGCATTCCCTCTTCATGTGCCCATCCTTCCCATAATTATAGCAAAACATACTTTCTGGAGTTTGAGCTGGCTGAGCACACTGGGAGCCAGGGAGAGGTACTAAACTGGAAACCTTGGTGCCATCTCTGCGTGATAAGCATTTGAGACATCTCATCAGTTTCTCCACTTCCATGGTCAAGGAATTGAGTTTGGAGCTGTTATCAGCAGGAGATACATGGTGGGTACCCCCACCCCATAGCAGATGCAGTCGGATATAGGTCGGGCCCGTACTTGCCAGGCGTGGCCTTCATAAAGGGACTGTTTTGAATTCCGGATCTCTCTCAACAGTTCGCGCCATTGTGGCATATCTTTTCCTTGTCAGAGCACTCACTGACTGCCAACCTCTGCCCCTGAACTTCACTTGATGGGCCACCCTCAGTCACTTGGTCATGAGCCGCAGCTATTGGTGCAGGTCCCTCCGAGGTCGCCTTTTCTCAACTCCTCGAATTTCTCTCATTAACTCATCATAGGAGGGTGGGATTCAGTCGATTTGCCAGGCGAACTGAAGCAACAGCAGTTCTGAGAAGGGGCAGACTTAAGGATCCTGTCCAGCCTGGTTCGGTCCAGTTCAATCGCTGGCAAACTACCCTTTCTGAGGCATTCTTGCAACAATTTTTCCAGCGAGATACATACACAGACAACAACTCCCTTGGTACTGTTGTGCATTTTACTCTCCACCATAGATCCTCATCAGAATCTGGGCTCCCATACACATTCTCCAAGGCCTCAAGATAGGCCTGTGCAGTCATTCAGGGTTACTGGCCCGTTTAGCATGGATGGTAGCCAGGGCAGGGACCTCGGGCTCTCACTAACCCTCTTTAGCTTTTCGGCTTCCGAGCATTGCCATTCTAGCACTTGGGGCAACATAGTCTACCAGGTCTCCCAGTCATCCTCCCTTTGGGGTGGGAGGTGCCAGAGAAGATCCTCAACCTTCAGTAAGAGTCGTGACTAATGGCAGGTGCAGAAATAGGAGTCTGCATTGGTTCAGCCACCATTACAGGTACTGGGCGGAGAGGGTGTTGGGGAGAACACCCCAGGTGGCAAGAATAGTTTCTTCAAGTCCTCCACAGTTTCCCTTCCCCAGCAACCATTTAGCAAATTTCTCCTCAAAGGTTTCAGACAGTGGTGGGGGCTCATTCCCCCGGGTCTTTACTGTACTTAGTTATCACTCTCCAGGCAGTGAGGGCTCCCTCTGGGGTAATGGTCTGTGGCACTTTGGAGCTATCTATGGGATCCTTAAACTCTACTAGGGCCAGGAAAGTGTGGGTGAGCAGATTAGCATGCCGACCCACCACCACAGGGTTTTGTAAACCTTCCACCTTGGAAAGTACTCCCTGTACAGTGTCCGTATTGATACCAAGGGGGATGTCCAGGATAAGCATAGCATTTTGGGGGTCAATCTCCTCCCCAGTACACCACTCCACCAGCCGGTGCACAGCCACTTCTGTCGGGGTACCCATTTTTTTTCTTAACAGTGGTTCGTAAATATGGCCACTAGAGGACACACAATCCCAGTGGTGAGCCTCAAGATGTAACCCCTAGATGGCGCTATCCCAGGGGCTACTACCCTGCCTGATTTGCCACTAACAGGTTGAGGGGCCTGGATCCGATGGTGGGTGCCTCCACCCAGAGGTCAGGGTTTGCAATAGTTAAACTAACTTGGTCACAGCCCTCTGGGACACTGCAACCCCCCTTTCTTTCCACTAGTGGCCCACACAATATATCAGAATTACCTTCACAGTATACACTTACCCCCAGGACTGGTTCAGGCACTGGGACCTCCTGTAAAATAAGATACAGTGCAACAATCACAGTACAATACTTTAATATAGACAAATACCTCAGGCAGGATAACTTTGCTGAAACAAGCAGCTCTGATTTATTTAGGGGGATATAACAAGGACAGGGGGGAATCAGGTTAATTAGCTTATCACTTTACTCATCTACCTATGGCTCTGTGCACAGGCCTATCCCTACCGATTACTGTCCCTGGGTACCCAAGCCCTAGTGGCTAGTCCAAACTGTGGCAGCTGGTAGGCCCTTTCACACGAGAGAAAAGAACAATTAGTTAAACAGTCAGCAGTACAGTAATTCCATTTGGATTCAATGTGGCAATTCAACAGGGCGACCTGAATTAGTACTCACGACCTCCAAACAAGATAGGGTCCTTCAATGTCAGCAGGGCTACTCTTGAGCTCCACGAGACTCCTCACACATTTATATGGCAAACTGCAACAGGCAAAAGTCCTTTAATGGCAGCAGGATTCACTTGAGCTACACAAGCCTCCTCACACATTTATATGGTAAAAAGAAAGTACTATACCAGGCAGGCTGCTTCTCTATCCCGATTGCAATTACTGCACAATACCCAGGAGAACACACAGCAGATTCAGTTCCTGACAGACCGAGTGCAATTCAGCAATTTCTCCAGTCTTCTACAGGGTGAGCCTGGTTTCTACTCTTCAGATATCCTTTGATTCTCTTCACAGGACGGATTCAGTCCTAACAAGCAGTTACACAAGCTGCAGACCGGAACTCTGGGCCTTACACATGTTTCCCGACTAAAACTGCACACCGAAAAAAGCACAGGGCTCCTTCCCTCTTCACTGCCAGAGCTCAACTGAAACTCTAGCAGACAAAACCGGGCACTTCCTTTGAGTTCCTCCCAGTTCTTGGCTGGATTGGCTGTCACTCACAATAGACTGCCCATGTTGGTCCAAAAAGGCGCCGAAGTCTAAACTACATCTCCCAGAGTCACTGCCCATACAATCCTCTTGTGGCTGGCTCAGATTATGAGTCCAAGTTCTGATTCGTCCAAGGCACCATTTTAGAGCTACCTTAACCCACACTGGTTGGTCCAGTTCAGCAGTTCAAAACTAGAATGGGGAACTAGGCAAACACAGTTCTGAGTGCAAAGAAAGCAGGTTAGACAAACTGTAATTTCATTATTACTCTAAATGATTTCTGGCAGTTACATCTTTCAGATAGATTCCCTTTGCACTCCTAGTGACTGCAAAAATGGAGTGAATTGGCAGCAGCTCGAGTGGTACTCAAGCAAAGAAGCACACAGTCCCCCCCCATACAAACTAATTATGTCTGCAAGCAGACAGCTCTTAAAGAGACAGTACCAGAGGCTCTAAAAACACTCACTGATAAATGGTTTAAATGCCAAACACCATTCAGGCTTGGAGCATTCAAGCAAGCTCCTGGAAGTCTTTTGGGAACCCCCATTTGCAGGGGGGTTACAAAAGGAAACCTATAATTTGGTATTTTCCTCATACCATAACCCTATATCTGAAAAATTAACCAGAAAGAAATAAAACAAATTACCCCCTCCCTCTCCCCTAAATTAATGTTTCTGTACATAACTAATTCCCCCCCTTTTTTATTTTATGGTCAAAGGATAATTGATTCAGTGTTTTACTTCTGAAGAGCATATATCTGCTCATGCAGATTATCCCGTTATTCTTATTCAAAAATCCATGAGCTTTTTCAGTGATTTTTCAGAGTGCTAGAGGACATAGTTGATTTCTCATAATCATAAATCTCCGGTATATTGCTAAAAACCTGGGTATAAATTTGTACAGGACTATAAATCTTCTGTAACAAAAAAGCACATCTGGCCTGCCATAAGTAGTATCTACTTAAAACAAAAAATATTCTCAATGTACTTGGGTGGTAAGAAATCAATGCAGATTGATATATTCCAAATATCATAAGTTAATACTGGAAGTGCCTTTTCCTTCCATTTGTGAAGGAGGAGGGTCCATACAGAATTAGTAAAGGGACAATCTAGAAAGAAATGCTTCATCGTTTCTGGTATATTAGGACAGGTGTCACGTGGGCATAACCTACCCTCCATGGCTTTATGCTTCAGGTTGTCTCGAACCCCCAGTCTCCCATGACATGACAGCCATGTTATATCTCATACTTTCTGGGGAATTCTTGGGTCTGTGAGTTGCTGAAAAACCTTGATATGATCTACTGGATTCCCATAAATGTCCATTAACGAAGGAATTTCAGAGAAATAGGTGTCTATTATTAATTGGTATAATTGTCTTCTGGTGCTTGATACTACTGCGTGAGGTGTTAAGTTCCACTGTCTAATCTTGAGGAATGAGGAGAAAACATAATGGGGAGGACCGAGTTTCCTAAAATTCCAAGGTATTTCATTAGGGGGAGGTTGCCACATCTGGCATAAAGGTGTAGTAAAAAAATCTAACTATAGAATACCATATTGCAGTTTGAGATTGCAGTAAAAAAAGGAATGGTAGACTTCAAGAATAAACTGTGGAAAAAAACTATTGGGTTGATCATTTTAACCCCTCCGTGACAACAGTCCTGAAAAGTGTACGTCCTTTTCACTGGGTTTAGCTGGCTCCCCCAGAAACCTTGAAAAAAGATGTTGTTTACCTTAGCCTCTAGGGAAAAAGGTATTGAAAATATAGCAGCAATATGAAGAAATAAAGGAAGGACCAAAGCTTTCAATAGCATCACTCTTTTCTTTTTAGCTATCACTTGACCCTTCCATGCAGACGTTATGCGAGAAGCCTTGTCTAAAGTTACCTCCCAACTGTAGGTAGCATCATCTACTGTTCCAAAGGTCAAACCTAATATTTTTATAGGAGTGGAAGTTAGGGGTATGCCAGCTATCCTTCTGGCAGGGCAGTGTTCCCATTAAGGCTGCATATCTGGGGGTGTACTGTACTCCAAAAAATTTCAGGGGTACAAATTAAATTATAAGGGTTCATTCTACCATTTATACAACATTTTTGTGGGGTGTATATATACTACAGACAGAATTATGGGGGCATAATGTACCCTCTTCACACAAAAATGTACTTGAATTTCATAATTTGTACGTGAATCACGTATGTTGGGGGTAAATGGGAACACTGTGGCAGGGAGTGTTGGATCTGTTTGTGGGAGAGAAATTGATGAAGTAGGGGTAAATTTTATTGAAAAAGAAAGAAATCAGATCATATCCAAACAGAAGAAACATAAATCATAACTCATAAACCACAATATTCAATACAGCTTTAAAGTAAACAATACTTGTTTATCATGTTTCCCCTTTTAAGTAACTGCTGCATCTGTGTTTGAAATCCATGGCATTTCTTTCCATAATTCCCCGATATCTAATGCTGAAAGTTGTTTACAGTCTAGAATATACACTGCTTGTAAATCTTTCACTATTTTTTCCCTTAGTTCAATATAAATACATTCTTTTTGTTGCAAGGTAAACAAGCATCGGGCCATCCAAATATTCCACTTAATGATGGTGAAAAGTAACTGTAACGTACTGTGAATCCATTTATTCCAAACTGGAGAAACATGCCCATACATAATATTAGCATAAGTGAGTTTTGTAAATAATGGTTCATTCCATTGCATGGCTAGGTATGCCCAAAAATCTTTGATGAAGGAACACTGGAAGAGGAGATGTTCTATTGTTTCTACAGTATTGATACATAGTAACCTACTACATATTCTATCTTGCATGTGTTTGTGTTTACGATAATTTTTTATATTTATCTTCTCATGGCAGGACAGCCAGTAGAAGTCCCATATGTGTATTGGAATTCTCGGATTTCTTAATAGGTGATTAAGGGAACTCCTGTATTGTGCAGGACACAACGTGAAGGGCCCAGGACATGCACAGATAGATGCCTGTAGATTTTTATAACATATTTTGTGCGTGGGAGCTGCCAGAATCTGTTGGGGAGGAACTTTCCACTGTTTTAGCATACAGAAGGTATCCTTTATATACTGTAAGGAAACTGGACCTTGCACTATCTTCAAGGAATTCTGTTTCCACTGGTGGAACCATGGCTTACAGTTTCCATACATTCAGCCCTCCTACCCCTTTTGTACATTAATCAATAAGGTCTCAGGTTAGTGATAAAACTATACTATTAAAAAATAAGATAGGGTTCAGCATATTCAACCCACCCTCCTTCACAGGTAAGTATGGAATATCCCTTTTAATAGGGTTGAGGTGGCTCCCCCAGATGGCCTGAAAAAAAGGCTCATGATGGTTGTTTCTAGCTTTTTGGGGACTGGAAACACATAACTGAGGTATAAAAAGATGGGTAATAAGAACGTTTTAATTAAGAATATCCTTTTCTTTTTGCCAATTTTACTCCTATTCCACTGTAAAATTTTAGATTTCCCAATTGCAATTTTCTCTTCCCAGTTTAAAATATCCGTTCCAGGAGTGCCAAATTTCACCCCCAGGATTGATACTGCCTCGGCAGTGAGTTGGATGGGCGCCACAGAGTTTTCCTGCACCGGGCCAGTCCCTAGTACTAAGGCATTACATTTTCCTAAGTTTAAGGCAGCCCCCGAGACCGTTCCAACAGTGGAACATTCCGAAATGGCCGCAAGGACTGAGGATTTGTCTTTTACTATAAGGCACATATCATCTGCATATGCCAAAGCTTTGGGCGGCGCCTGTAGGTTTGGCCCTATTTTAGATCTGATAGACTGAGAAACATTAAGTTTCCATAGTAAAGGTCTATAAAGAAAGTATATAGAAGGGGGCTCAATGGGCACCCCTGCCGAACCCCTCGTCTTATATGTACCATAGGTCCAATTTTCCATTAACTACTGGTACTGTGGTTGCTGTCCTATATAGGAATTTAATCCAGTTTACCATTTGAGGCGGTACATGATAATGTAGTAAAGCTTCCCATAAAAATCATGATAAACTGAATCAAAGGCTTTTCACTGGTCTAGAGAGACTACAAAGACAGGACACATATTAGAATAGCCTTTCATGATGACTTCCCTTACTGAAAAAAGGTGATCTTGTATTTTCCGCTGAGGAATAGCACAGGCTTGCTCAGGGGAAATGACAGTTTCTGCCACCAGGAGTAGTCTGTTAGTTAAAATTTTGTATACAAGTTTACAATCAACGTTTAACATACAAATAGGCCTCCAGTTATTTAGATCAACCCTGTCCCCTTTTTTTATGCAGGAAAATTAACATTCCTTTATTAAAGCTTAATGGCACTTGACCAGATTCTAAAAGAGCATTGAACACCGATGTAAGCTCTATACTCAGTGTCTCCCCTATGATTTTATACAACTCGTTTGGGAGACCATCTGGCCCAGGTGTAAAGTTATTCTTTAAATGATGAATGACATCTAATACCCGCCCCCACACTGATATTGGTCTACATACCTCAGCCAATACCCGGGAGGAAACCATGGGCACTGGAATATCCTGCAAAAATTCTTTAATGTTCTGTGCTTCAGAAGAAATATTCATAAACAATTCCCTGGCAAAATCAGACACTATATGTACCATTTTATCAAGGGAGTTCTGAAGGACTCCAGCCTGGTCCAGCAAACCAGTCATGGATTTTTTTCCCCACCTGGTATGTGTTATAGCTAAAGGGACATGTTTCTTGTTCTCCGCCTTGCATGTCAGACTTATGCTGCTGAAAAAGTTGTGTTGCTTTTTGTTTTGCAAAAGCCATCATTTCTGCTTGGACTAACCGAACTTGGTTACTCACATCCTGCCTTGTGGTATGAGCTATAGTTAGTAGGTTTCGTAGCTGGTGGCGCTTTTGTAAATATGTAAGGTAGGCAGAATTACATCTTCCCTTACTGTATGATTTGAGGAAACGCACAAGGTCCAATTTTGTATCTTCCCACCAGAGGGTGGGATCCTCATAGCACACCAGCACTGATTTTTCTGGCTGCTAAAAACTGTCCTAGTACGTTAAGAAAGGCCTCCTCTTTTAACAGAGAGGTATTAAATTTCCAAGTGCCAGGCCCTTTAGTAAATGGGGGATTATCACCAATTAGAATAGAAACTTTCCTATGGTCTGAAAATTCTAAGGGTTCCACCCAGGCAGCTGAAGTGCTCAGATTTTGGGACAAAAAGTATAATCAATTCTAGTTGCCAAGGTGCGCTTCCGGAAGGTGGGTGTGTGTTTTTTTGTGTGTTCCAGATAAGCATCTCGCATTTTTGCAGTGTGAATAATTGTGTTTAAGGGGCGAGAGCCACAATATATATTTTTTGTTTTAGAGTGAGCATTTTTGTCCTGGAGACTTAGCCCGCAATTGAAATCTCCCAGAAACACCACATATTTGGATGTGTATAAAAAAGGCTGAATATGGGACATTATCTCAATTCTAGTTGATTTCATCTTGGGGGGCACAGAGGTTAATTACACGGTAAGGCCATTTCTGAATAAGGGCATCAAATATTAATACTCAGCCTGGAACCACATCATAAAGTTTTAGCAGCTTAAAATCAAGTGAGTGTATTAGTATACCTACACCAGAGCATGGTTCCTGGCCAATAGACCAGAATGATGGACTTAGTAACCAATGTCTTTGGGCCTGTTTTATTTCACTAGAGGTATGAAATTGGACATCTTGTAAAAAAGATCAGACCCACTGTAATGAAGTAAGAAAAGCCAAGACTGTGTTCCATTTGTCTATCCTCTTAATACTATTTACATTAATAGTATGGCATGCTAAGGCATCAGGAGACATTTGACATGTAAGAAGAAGGAGGGGGTCAAATCACTTCACCAGTAATTTCTTCCTCCCAGATCCACCAACTCTTTTTGTTTTAGACCTTGCCTTGCGTTTCTGTGAACCTCTGCCTCTAGAACTGATTTCTGTATCTGTTTTGCCCTCAGGGTGCGAGGAGGGGATAGATGAGGAGTCTGAGTCCTCACCAGCGTCGGCAGATGTCTCTTGCAAAATATCATAGGGGTTGGATAGCTGTATGGGGGATGTTCTAACAGCTTTCGGGGGGGGGCACTTTTAGCTTGGCCCTCGAGGAGTATCTGCATACAGTTTGTACAGGCTCTGGGAGAGGGGCATGGACTCTTTCTTCAGTAGGTATTTGGTCTGAATTTACCACAACCACCTCCTCCATCCGGGCTGGAATGGGAGAAGGCCCCTCTATATCTATGAACGGAGGGGGGGTCTGTAAAGGTTCAGGATGTGCAGCAGTCGAGGTGGAAGGCCTCTCCTGGTCAGGGCAAGTCTGGGCTGTACCAGACCTGTTCCAGATTTTAGCTTTTTGGACCTGGGAAATTATAAATTGCTGGTCTGCACTTCCATCGTGGTGCTCTTGGTTGTGAGCAGCCCAGGAGCAGTTCTGAAATGTGTGCCCTAGTTCATCACACAAATTGCATCTACAATCATTTAAACCTGCAGTACTCAAGTGCCCCAATTTCCCACATAAATTGCACTTTACAGTGTCACATACACTACTCAGATGTGAGGGGTCCCCACACCGGTAGCAGACCTTAGGCTGCCCTGGGTAAAATAACACTCCCCTATCTTGGCCCAGAAAAAAAGAATTTGGCAGATGCATAACCCCAGAGTCATTTGATTTTAGAAGGACTTTTATTCTCCACCCCCCAGTCCATATATTTTCTGTGTCCAGGATGTCCTCTGGATCTCCAATAACAGTGCAAGAAAGCTTGAGCCAGTAAAGAACGTCAGATAAATCCACTCCCTCATTCCTGAATAAAACAAAAATAGTCTTTTAGGCAGGCTTGGTGAGAGGGATAGCTAGAAAAGGACTTCACAATGCTGAACGTTTTAGGGTATGATATTTTGACCAGAACCTCTCTACTCCTCTGTTTTTTTTAAAAACTTATGTCAAAAGTTGTTTCCCTTGAAATATGAATCAGTGTGTATATTTTGTGTGAGAAGAACTTCATTGAGTCTTTTAGAAGAGATCTAGCCACAAATACTCATTCTGGAGGTTCTGGCATGCCACTCATATAGGAGAGTCTGACTGCATTGTGACGCTTGGCTGGAAGGATGGGCAAGCAAAACAAAGAGGAAAAAGTCTTCTTTTGCCTATCAGGTTGTTTATTTGAGGGTGCTTCCACTTGGAGTGGTGCTGTATTTTTCTCCCCATGAGGTAAAGCCAGTACAGGGTTGTGTGTCAGAGTTAAATCATCAGGTATAGCCAGTGGGTTTTCCTGCTAGACAGACTCCCCAGGATTTTGTATATGAGATTTATTCATATTCTGTACTGCAGTTTCCTGAAAATCAGCAGGCGAAGGCATTCTAATAGGGAATTTTACCAGAACCCACTGGCCTGACTGGGGTTGTTTTTCCCAGCCCACGCCTTGGAGGGCCTTTTCTACAGACCAAGGGCATGGGCCAGGGCCCTTAGTCCCAGGAGAGGAAATGTTTTTATCAGAATGCAATTATTTCAATACAGGAGGAGTACTCACATTTTGTAGATGTGTCTCAGTAGCAGAGCAAGCCTCCATAGACTCATTCTGATCCCCGGCAGATGACGGTTCCTTTAAGGCATTCTTTTCCTTACTCATCTGATCTGCAATGACAGTGTTAACCATGCTGTCAGCTTTCAACTGCAAGATTTTCTGCAGTAAGGATGTTTTTTTAAAGTGGAATCTCCGCTCTTCCACCTTATGTAAGTGCTGTAACTCCAGCATTTCTTCTGACACCAGCTCTGATGTCTCTGTATGAGCAATGTCTTCAAGCCCCTCAGGTTCAGAATCAGTGTCCATACTTTCCTCCTGCTCTTATTCCTGCAGTTGTGCATCTATATTGTTATTAATCACTCCATCCTATTCATTTACCATAGTATGCATATCCAAATCCTTATTCCCTTGATTTTGCTCAGTTTACACTTCAGTCTCTGGCACAGACGAGATGCGAGAGGAGACCAGCTCTCTCACCTCCACAAGGTCCTTCCTCACTCCAGGACTCTCGTCCGCCATCTTCGTACTGCAGACAAAGCGGTCCCCTCTGCGTACAGGAAGCAAGGCCCCCTGCAGGCAGAGTAGGGGAATTTCCCCGGTGTCCTGGCAAAATTTCCCCATTCACTAAAAATACCATCAACAGCTTAATCTGGTTCAATTTCAGTTGGTTTCCATCTGTGTCTTTCCCCCTCCTTGGTAGAGGCTGAAAATAAGAAGAATTGCCTAGTCTTTCTTTCCCGATCAACAAATAAATAAATAGTCCCCACCCCTTCAGTTCTTGGTAAATTAAGTGTAAAATGTCAACACCCCACTTAGTATAAAATGTCAACCGCCTCCCCCAGCTCCTTCCGAGAAATGTTTACATGTCTGCATCGATGCCGAGGGAGAGTGTCAGCATGTCAGTGTAGGTGTTGGGGGACAGTGAGGGTGTTAGCATAGGTACTGGGACAAAGAAAGCAGAAGAGTTACTGTGTAAGTTCTGCCACTGGCACTGAAAGAGTGGGAGAGAGTTACTGAGAGTTACTGGAGTCAAAAGTGAAAGAGCAAGAGAGCAAGCCAGGACAGAGGGAGAGAGTGCTCGAGAGCAGTAGTAGAGAGCTGTGTTGGAGACAGCAACAGTGAAGATTCTAACTACTGCCATTAAAAGGGGACCACGGTTTGGGAAGGGGGAAGCATAAGTGAAAAGTGCACGGCACTGCATCTTAAAATATACAAGAAAATACTGAGGCAATTCATGGAGTGACTCTGTAGTTTTACATCAGACCAGAGAGGAGAAAATAATCGGGGGATTGGTATACAAAACGGAGAGCAGGAAAGATGGTGGGACATATTCAGTAAATGTGGACGTTCTGTGCCTGGTAGGTGTAGTGATTTCTTTGTTTTTATATATGTGATGAGGTTGGCTGGTACTTTACCCAGGTATTACATCAAATCAGTGCAAACATTTCAGCGCAGGCATTAATTAGCATGTGGTAATTATAGCGAAAACAAATACTGCTAATCATACAAAACACCACATAACCTTTACAGCACAAGATGCATTAAACCTTCGTTGCATTTTGTAAAAAAGTACCACAATGCGTTTAGTCGCCTGGAGCAGATGCTCAAACACCTCCCACAAGAGAGAGAGTTGAAGGAGGTTAGTTCACCCATAGCAGATGACAAAAGTGAGCAAGTAGTTAAGGGAGACCGCAAGAAAATTAGCAGGGTGGGTCTAGGTTTCAAAGCCGACAACATGAAGTCAAACTTCCTCATAAATAACGACTGATGTAGTTGGTTGCTGAAGGTACTGCAATCAGTATTAATAACATGCAAAGACATACAAGTAACTTACTGGAGCGGAGATGACACAGACACTTCCTGAAAAGGAGGGTTTAATGAATTAAGCCCTTCCAAACTATATCAAACGGAGAGTGACAAATTGTATGTTCCTGTTCTGAAACATTTGCTTTTTTGTGAAACTGCTGACAAGTGTGATATTTTTTAGTGTCCTAGAAACATAGAAACTTGACGACAGAAAAGGACCCAATGGCCCATCCAGTCTGCCCAAATCCCCTCTGTCCTTTTATCTTGCTCCCTCTCCACAATGCCATTTTTTGCTTTATTTAGCCCCATGTAGTCATCCCAAGCCCTCTTGAATTTGCTCACCGAGTCTACCCCCACCACCCCTTCTGGTAGCCTATATTCCAAGGACCCACCACTCTCTCAGTGAAGAACTTCTCCCTCGTATTTCCTCCAAACCTGCCCCCCTCCAGCTTGAATGCATGTCCCCTCGTTGATTTGTTTTCACTCATCCTGAATATGCTGCCCTCCCTCACCTTATTTATTCCCTTCAGATATTTGAAGGTTTCAACCATATCCCCACTTTCCCTCCTCATCTCCAGTGTGTATAAGTTTAGCACCTCTAACTGCTCCTCGTATATCCTCCTGTGCAGCCCTTGAACCATCTTGGTTGCCCTTCTCTGAACCCTTTCCAACCAGTCTCTGTCCCCTTGCAAGTGTGGCCTCCAGAACTGGACCCCATACTCCAGATGAGATCGGACCACAGTTTTGTATAAAGGCATGATTACCTCCCTCTTCCTGTTTGTAAAGCCCCTACCTATGCATGCCAACATTTTGTTCGCCCTCCCTATTGCCTTATTGCATTGATTCCCCACCTTCACGTTATTTGAAATGATGATCCCCAGGTCCCTCTCCTGTTCTGTTACCTGAAGTTCCTCCCCCCCCCAGCCAGTATTTTGCCCTTGGGTTCCTACTCCCTATGTGCATAATTCTGCATTTTTGTACACAATTGCAATTGGCACTTTCCTGACCACTCCTCCAGTCTCACTAGATCCTCCCTCATCTTTTCCACCCCTCCCATTGTGTCCACCCTGTTCCAGATCTTCGTGTCATCTGTGAACAGTCACACCTTCCCATTCAGGCCGAGATGTCCCCAATGTATATGTTGAATAGCATGGGTCCCAATACTGACCCCCTGAGGTACCCCAATCATCACCCGTCCTTCTATGGAGGGCACCACATTTACCACCACCCTCTGCGTTCTACTCTCCAGCCAATTTTCCACCCAGTTTACTAGTTTGCTCCTCACTCTAAGCTACCCAACTTGTTTATTAGCGTTCTGTGTGGGATGGTGTTGAAGGCCTTTCCGAAGTCTAGATATGCCATGTCCACTGCCCCTGCCTGATCACATATCTCCGTTACTCCGTCAACTTGGTGAGCTGAAGAGGTGTAGCATGTAAAGTTCATGTTGATACATATTTTGTATGGAAAAGGAAAAAAAAGAAAAGAAAAAAAAAACATTTTCTCTGATAACGTTACAGATGTCAGTTTTGGAGATTCTGTTGATCAGGAACAAAGGGATAGCTTCACTAAATAAGGAGAGTCTGTAACCCTGAGATGTACCTATACTACCTAGAGCTCCTATACTTGGCTTTTCTGTTATCGACAATACCCAAACCGTGCCCTTGAATACATTCTTCTTAAGGGAGCCAAGTCAGTCAGCTCTGTTGCATATATGGCAAGTTTTGCCAAAGAGAGGTTTCATTCAAAGGTTGATTTGATTCGGACAGAACGAGTCTGAGCATCTCCAACCTAGTTATGAGTGACACCGCTATATATTACTGTGCTTTAAGGGACGCACAGTGGAAGCCAATGATGATAATGCCATACAAATACTAGTCATTAACTTGAGTGCAGCATATATAATCTCTCAATATAATCATTCTCATTTCTTATATGCATTTGCTTGTATCACATGGCAAAGATGTAGTGGAGTACCTCTGTATCTGCCGTGGATTGAACTTTCCTACTGCTTCTAGCAACTTACGTTTTACTGAGGGGGATTTATGAAGAGGCACTTTGTGTTGTGCGTGAATGCATATGCGATGGACAGACATGCGTTCAATTGCACCTATGCTGAATTTCCTTGCGACTAAATGACCGCATTTAAATTAACCGCGCTGCATTTTCTTGCGTGGAATTGACATGGAACCCTTTACCCATAGGTTATGGCAGGATTTACCAATGATTAAAGCAACCATCTGACCAATCTGGATCCAGGAGTTTAAAACCCATTGTATAGTTCTAAATTAGTCACCACAGTAAACACCAAATTTGTGCTTTGTATCAGGACAAAAGCAGTCAGTTCACCGAGGCAAGAAAAGTTGTCACTCTACATATTTTAATGACAATACCACATTATAGTGGCTTATAAAATGGGTAGGGAAAATACAGCTTTTAACCCCAATCCTTTTTTTCTTAAACAGACACATGAGTTTAAAAAAAAAAAAGTCCCAGATAGGAGCAAAAGCAGGCTGCACCTAAGAGAACGAAGGGAAGGCACAGCACTGTTTTATTTTTTGGGTGCGTGAGACTTTTTTTTTTTTTTTAGCAGCAACGCAAGGCTCTAGAGGTGAGCCTCTGGTAAAGTCTAGTAGCTGTTTGTCATGTGACCCCCAATCTCCAACAGCTGGGTGATTCGAGGGTCTCTGACAAAGCGTCTGCTGCTGCAGGTTTTCTGAAGTTTGGGGACCCTTTAGCGCTGCTCAGCATTGGAATGTATTGCTTTTTTAAAAGTGATATACCCGGTGAAGAAGAAGCTGGGCGGTAACAGTGTGTGTGGTTGCCTAGCAATTGGCCCAAGGGAGGAGTTCCTGATTCTGCCTCGCCCACTATAAAGGCAGTTGCCGTAGCGAGCGGAGGTGAGTACGCTGCGGAGGTGATGCGGGAAGAGGCCAGCGGCGTCTATAGGCATCAGGAGGGGAAGAGAAGCACAACCCTTGGCCAACAGAAAAATAAGTATTTAAGGAGTAACTCCAAGGTTAAAAAAGAAAGTATGGCGCCTGACCAGTTAACCTTGAGCAATGCGGAAATAGCTCTGAAATGCACCTCATGTGAGAAGTTTAGTGTGGTTGAAGTAGATTTGGATGAGCAGTTCATATGCCTGCAGTGTTGAGAAGTGAAGCAGCTTAAATCCAAAATATTGTGACTAGAGATGGAACTAAAACGTATTAAAACCCCATCACGTAGAAATACAGATGAGGAAGGTGTAAAACACATGAAACCAAATAATGAAAATAGTGGCAAGAGGCAAAGGGAAATAAAGGAAGAAAGGCAGGAAGGAAATAAAGAAGGAACAAGCTTCACAAAAAAGGGAGAAGAGCTATGAACTTTACTGTACCAACCCAACACAGGTACACACCCCTAGGGCAAACAATACACAGCCCTGTAAACTAGGTCACTAATATAGAAAATGTGGAGAATGAGATCCATGTGTATGGTGCAAAAGAAGGTAATGGACCATCTTCCCTGTATCCTACTGTGCAGATACATAAATGTACAAGAAATAAAAAGCAAAGTAATGATGAGGATGTAAGAAGGATGGCTATAGTCAAAGAGAAACCAACACAGCTTAGCAGTGCGGAACATAATGAGCTTAACATATCCAGCAATACTAGAACATCTTTAACATTACAGAAAGAGAATGTTATTGACAACATGGAAATTGTGGAGGGTAACTCAGAACAGAAATAAGAGAAATGTGTATATATACTAGGAGACTCAATAATTAGATACTGGGCTGCATAGCCAGGGGAATTACCTCCAGAAGGAGGGAGGTGATCCTCCTTCTATATAATGCTTTGGTCAGGCCGCAGCTAGAGTACTGTGTACAGTTCTGGAGACCCCATCTGAAGAAGGACATAGTGCTGCTGGAGAGGGTTCAGAGGACAGTGACCAGGATGATTCAGGGCATGGAGGGGAGGACTTATGAAGAGAGACTGGAAGAGCTTGGGCTTTACTCAGTGGAGGAGAGGAGGGATAGGGGAGATATGATAGAGGTTTTCAAGTATGTAAAAGGAATAACCAGGAGTGGAACCAAGGAGCTGTTTAGGCTAAAAAAGGGGGGAATAACCAGGGGCCATGGTGGAAATGGAGGGGGGAAGTTATATGGGGGAGCGTAGGAGGCATTTTTTCACTGAGAGGGTGGTGGGGCCGTGGAATGTGCTGCCCAGGAGGCTGTTGGAGGAGGGCACAGTGGAGGGCTTCAAGAAGGAGTGGGACAGGTACAAGGGGAAACTGAAACCAAAGAAGACCCTCTTGGGGGATGGGGGGGTGGTGAGGCGAGCAGTCACTAGGTTGCTGGCTTTCAAGCCGACATTGAGAGACCTTTTGGCCTATTCTGCTGGCTTTTAGTATGTTAGACACACAGATCATAACACAACAAAACTGGATAAATTAAGTGTCGCCAGTAGTTGCTTTCCAGGGTCTGGGGTTAGGGATTTATTATCAATTGTGACAGACTTGATTAAACAAATTCCTTCTGACTCAGTAGTGTTGCTCCATATTGGAACTAATGATGTACATCACCACTCAGTAGAAAACATATTTACAGCATACAAAGAAATGTATCACAAATTACAAACACGTGAGTGTGAGGTCATTTTTTCAGAAATGTTACCAAATTTAAGGGTAAATGAAACGACAATCAATAAAAAAAAAAAATGGCTCAGGTTCTGGTGCCTTACAGAAGGAATAGCATGTATAAGAACACGGGAACAATTTACAGGTAGCCTGAAGTGCTACAGTTAAGACAGATTGCACCTCAGTAGGGCCAGAAGTAACTTGTTGGGAAACCTGTTTCTACATGAAATCAGGAAGGCTTTAAACTACAAACAAGTGTCCATAGAAGGCGAGAGTCTCATACAAAAAAGAAATTCAAAGCAAAATTGCTAAAAAACCAAAAAAACAAATGGGGAATCAGATGTTAGCGAACAGCAACTTAAACTTCTATATATGAATGCAAGAAGCTTGAATAATAAAAAGGAAGAACTCATGTTCGAGCTTGGTAAACAAAACATAGATATATGCGTTATCACTGAGACTTGACATAAAGAGGGAGATTGGGGGACTGATATTTTGGGATACCACAGGTATCATAAATGTAGAAAACACAAAGGGGGGGGAGGAGTAGCTATTTATCTCAAAAACAACTTACAAGGAGAGGAAATTACACCACAGAACCTAAGAGACAGTGATGTGGAAGTTATGTGGATTAGAATTAAGATAATAACACATTACATAACACTGGCAGGATACAGGACACCAAGATTGACTACGGAGGAAAATAATACATTTATACAGGCATTAGAATCAGTGGAAGTTGAGGGTGAATTTATACTGTTAGGAGATTTTAATTTTCCAATTATAAATTGGGGATAAACTACAAGGCACTTCTACAACAGAAAATAAATTCATAGATGTAACTATATACAAAAGCTGGGAACCTTATGCTTCCAAAACCACTGTCTGTAACTACTTATGCTTCCACAACTTATGCAATCAAATGTTGTCTCCTCTGTATCATATCTTGTATTGTAGTGTTATCCTGGGTCGCCCCTGAAAAAGGGACCTTCGGGGCTCAGTGGGCCTACCCAGTCACCAAAATTTAATTAATAAATAAATAAAACAGCTGATAAAGAACAATACAAGATACAAAAATATTTTTGATTTAATCTTTGCTTCACAGCCACAAAACACTGAAGAAATAAGAACCCCTAGCAGGTGCAGATCACAATATGATAATGTTTAACATAAAAACTATATGGGAAGCGGTGGAAGGAACAACTGCAATTAGGTGTTATGATAAAGCAGATGTAAAGGCTATGAAAGAATATTTATTAGAGTGGGACTGGGCAAAAGAAATGAACAATAAAGGGTTACAGAAAATATGGTGCATACTTAAAAACAAACTCAGGTACTGTATAAATAATTACGTACCATTGCATAGAAAATACAAGCAAAAAAGTAGATTGCCAACATGGTTTAATAAAAACAAAAAGAAAAATATAAGAAAGAAAAAAAGATTATACAGTAAATAAAAGACATAGGATTCCGATATAAATTGGGAGATGTACAGAGCATAAGCAAATAAATGTAAAAAGATTATAAACAAATATAAAAAAGAAGCAGAAAGCAAATTGGCGAAAAATATTAAATACAATAGTAAACAATTCTACAGTTATATTGGTACAGGAAGAGGTAATCACCCCAAAATTGGGCCCTTAAAGACAAGGAATAAAGTTATTAATTCACCCTTGGACTTGGCTACAGAATTCAATAAGTACTTTTTAAGTACTTTCCTCGCTAAGGAGAAGGTCATAAAAGAGGATAATAATAGAAAAAAAGATGCATCACAAATAATAATAATGGTGCAGGAAGTAAAGGATAGACTATAGGAACTTAAGAATAACAAGTCACCGGGACCAGATGACATACACCCCATGTTATTAAAATTATTGGTGGATGAACTTGCAGGGCCAATAACATGATTATTCAATGCCTCCATTAAGGAAGGGGAAGTACTAGATGAATAGAGGAGGGCACTTGTTACCCCGATTCACGAGGGAGGAGATAACCAGGAAGTTGGAAATTATCGTCCAATAAGTTTCACCTCTGTCTTGGGGAAAAATGTTGGAAAGTTTAATTCAGAAGCGAATAAATAACTATACTACAGAACAGGGTGTACATGATATCACACAGCATGGATCTGTATGAGGACATTCATGCCAAACCAGTCACCTTCATTTCTATGAATCAGTTAATGCCGCCTTGGACATGGGACTTCAATAGATATCATGTCTCGATTATTCCAAGGCATTTGACACCGTGACACACACTTTATTAATAGATTTACTTTGGCAAATGGGTATACATCCTTGTATAGTCTGCAGGATAGAGTCCTGGCTTTGAATAAGAGGCACAGTGTGGGAATACTGGGACATTTCTCAGCCTGGGGAGAAGTGACAAGTGGTATGCCCCAGGGTTCAGTCCTGGGACCAACATTATTTAATATATTTATATCTGCTATGCAAACTTCTGAACACTCATGGTTAGTTAAATATGCTGATGACAGCAAAGCAGGTGCAATAATAAATAACAGATTCAGCAAATAAATTACAAAAGGATCTAGATGAACTGGTAGCATGGGCGAAAGAGAACAGATTGAGTTTTAATGAGGGGAAATGTAGGATTATGCACCTGAGTAAAAAATAATAGCAATCATCAGTATACTCTGAATAACAAAATTTTATAAGATACAATAGAGGAGAGAGATTTGGGGGGTGAAGATTACGAATGATCTTAAGTTTGACACAAATGCCAGAAAAGCAGCTCAAAAAGGCAATTGGATCCTAACTACTATATTAAAAAATATTAAGAGTAGGGATACAGATGTGATTATGCCTTTGTATATATCCCTGGCAAGTCCCCATTTGGAGTGTAATTCTGCTTTCTGTGCTCCGTAGAGTAAAATAAGTCAAAAATTACTTGAGGGAGTTCAGAGATGTGCAACAAAAAAAAAATTTCACTTTGAAAAATACATCTTATCAGGACAGATTAGGAGCATTAAATCTGTATTCTCTACAATATCAGAGAGTAAGAGGAGATCTCTGCCTGGTATATAAGACAATGAAAGATAAAGTACTCTGTGAGAGCATTGGGTTAAGCAAGAAATTTAAACATAAACAACAAGAGTGCATGAGCTGCAGCTCCAGGGGGAAGTACCTAGGACAAAAGAGCTAATCAGTTTGACCAGAGAAGTATAACAATTTGGAATAGCCTCCGTGTTGGGGTAGTAGCTTGTGACACATTGTACCAATTTAAAAAAGCTCTGGATAAGTATATGGGGGAAAAGAAATGTCGGTTCTTTCACTAAATAGTGGCGAGTTAATAATAGGTTTACTGACCTGACTACTCGTATAAAACTTATGAACTTAAGAATGTGTGTTCCCATTACTAAAAATATCCATGTACCACTGACTGAACATTCAAAAAACATTTGGCAGTCATTTTTTTGTCCACTGTACCACTCTTGCAGTCTTCCCGTTCGGCAACACTCACTCAAAACAATTGTGCTATACTACAACTAAAAGGTCAGTGCACATATTTATTACTTAAAAATTAATTTGCTATTGACCTGCTTTTCTGGGAGTCCAACCGTGATCTTTTGCACTCCCTCCTGAACCACAGCAGACCCAGGAAGACGCAGACCACAGGTAGTTTTCTCAAACTCACTGCCACAGATAGCGGCATACTGCCAGTATGACCATATGAAAATCCTGGTCTTGCTGGCAGCCTAGTGAATCGCTGCTGTCACTCATAACAGTGCTCATTTTTGTTCCCTAGCACCCCTGGTGACAACACTCAAGCTGAGGGACTACTTAGCACACAACGTGCATTTTCTATTAACTTTTTACAATTTTTTAAACAGCTGAAAGATTTCTCAACATGAACGCATTTTAAAAGCATAATATAACAATCTGGGGAGTGGGTTATGCTCTGATAAATGCAGTTCTAGAAGAAGTAAGGCACATTTGTCCTCTCACTACACCCCTAGGTGTGCGTTTATCAGAGCATAACACACATCCTCGTGTGTTATCGCTTACCTCATAATTCATGGTACACCTAAATTTGAATTGAACAAGTTAATTATATTCTAAAACAATATATGTAAATTTGCACTTCGTACCAAAGGTTGACTCACCATTGTACTATGTATCACTCATTCAGTCAGTCCTTTATTACAAACAGATAGTTAGCGTTTATACAACAGTATAACATGATAAATATAGTCATACAAACTATTGCAGGAAACAATCAAATATAAAGACAAATTATGCAGGAATGTCATTCCATATACCACAGCTGCACAATGCAGAACCACTATAGAAAGGGAAATCCTTAAAACAAAATAGGTGGTACGGATCATGTTTAGGAGCAACTTATCTACATAACAGAGACTTTTGAGCATTCTGGGTAAAGGTCCCAGAGGAAATTGAGCTAAATCAAAACATGCATTAAAATATTTGTTAAACTATTACTGCGAAATGTCGTGTCCTTACTAGGTCCAGGAAGCAGGAACATTCGGTATGCAAGAAACATCAGCTAGACAAAGTTTTTTCTGCCTGGGGGACAAAGCTATACCTAACACATAGGTGCTACATTCTTTATGTCATCTGGATAGGTATCTGCCTTGTTTGTTAGCCTGCCTCATGTTAGGGGATCTAGTCTCAGGACCTTCCATACAGTAGCTTGAAAGAAATGACAGGCCATTCTTGTACATCTTTAGGCTAGAGTAGTAAGCCCCCAAGTCCCAAAACCCCAAGAGATTACAGGATCCATTAAGGTATCCAGATATGCAGGCAGGCCAAAGGAACCGTCAATATGGATGCTACCAACAGGCCCAACAACTGAAGTATGATTCTGGCTGAAATCATACTGTTTCTTGCAACCAGACTTACCTGAGCTATCAAGGTAACTGCCTGATCCTACAGCAGGAAAGCCTCTGCCTGAGATGTATCCAACATAGCTTCAATGTATTGTAACATCTGGCAGTGGGTGAGAATGGATTTTGATAAGTTCAACAGGACACATAACTGGTCCAGCAACTGTCTTGTTTTGTTTACTGTGTGAACCGTCTGGCCTACATGGGATCCCTTCAGAAGTCAATGCCTAGACA
This sequence comes from Neoceratodus forsteri, assembly GCA_016271365.2. Classification (NCBI taxonomy): domain Eukaryota; kingdom Metazoa; phylum Chordata; order Ceratodontiformes; family Ceratodontidae; genus Neoceratodus; species Neoceratodus forsteri. The sequence goes on from CM028134.1 coordinate 246,205,113, forward strand.
GGGGAACACATGCAGCTTCTTCTGACAAAGGGCCATGGCTACCACAGCATAGCCTTTGGTACATGTATGCAGTGCTGAGGATAAGCCAAAGGGTAACAACTGGAATTGAAAATGATGGCTGAAACTGCAGTTGATGAATGTAGTGTTTCTAGATTTTTATCTGCAGATAGGCATCCTGCATATCTAGTGTGCAAATCCAGTCTCCTTGAGACAGAAGGAGACACAGGAAACCAGACATAGCATGTAAAACTTTTTGTAAGCAATGTGCTTAATTAGTGCCCAAAACCTCCAGTCTTTTTTGGTAACAGAAGGGAAAGGAAGCAGTGAGTCAGAAGAAGATGAAGGGACAACCTACTATTGACAGCCTCTACCATCCATGATCTTTTGAGGCCCTGTATGGGGCACTCGTGTGCTATTGTAGCTGGTAACCCAGGCCTCCTCCACAGGAGGAACAGAAAGCAGTGGGAGCACTTGGAAAAAGCACCCCCTCAGCTCTAGGCTGCTACAGGCCCAGTGACTTGATAGACTGAAGGGAGAGAAGGGATGCCCTGAGGTCATTCAGACTGGTATCTACCGAGGGACCAAACAGACTCTTACCCCAAAAGAGGGAGTTCATAAAAGATTGTTGTACATCAGAGGTAAAACCAGCAATTTTGTGCCAGGAATGTCTGCTGATGCAGATTTCAGTGGCTGCCACCCTGGCAGAGGCATCAGAGGTGCTGACGGCAACAGAAGCTTGCCAGCATCTAGGCCCTGAGTAGTATGTACTGTAGCACACTACTGACTCTAAGTTTAGGGCTGAACTTTCCAGCAGGTTATCTACAATCTTGGCCATGGACTTTCATGGCTATTCTAGTATTTTAATGGGTATCTCTGGTAGTCTGTAATTCTAAAACCAAGTGTGGGTGAAACAGAAGTTTTTACTTACCCCTAATAGCCAGTTTTCTGGAACCCTTAGCTGGTGGCGCAGTGCTCATATGTTGAGGCATTTAGGACCTACCATGAGTTGCCATGATTATCACAGAGTCTTTTTTCAGTGTGGTAAAGTAATGATTTGTATCCCTATGAGTCAGATACTGCTCATCTGCCTTCCTAGGTGCAGTATTTACTTGACCACTGCCGAGAACATCATCCTTCACTGGAAAAGCTTCCTATTTCTTTACAAACATGTTCTGAAAAGGCCAGTGCTTACTACATCTTTTAAGAAATTGTCTTGTTAAATTCATCCCATCTTTTTGGATGATTTATGAAAAATGTTCAAACTCAAGGGAAATAGTTAAGTGTCTTCCCTAATGATGTCCCCTTCTTCCTCCCCCTCCCCCTCCTCTGTCTTAAGTGCCTTCCAAATTATCTGGCAGCGGAATGCCTTCTAGTCCAGATAAGTCTGAGATAGACTGTAGGTTGTAAGAGCATTTTTCTTACCCAAGCTCGATGAATTTTACCCTGGTATATCGACATTTGCCTAAGCCGACTCCCCGGAATTAGGAGTTCTTTTTAGTGAAATATCAAACTAATGCTATATATTTGTTTATTGTAAAATAAACAGGAGCTCTATCAGCCAGTTAAGCCAAGGTTCATTCACAATGGCTTCCCACAATAACCTAGAACATACACAGTTTTCAAGAACAGTTACATAATATCAATATGATATACCACTCTAGTGATGAATAAATTGGGTAAATAAACAGGGAACACATAATGGGTTGCAGTGATACAGCACAGTTATCTCCTTTAATGAGTGGTAAGACTCATAACACACGCATGGCGAAGCCACAAATTAGTTATGAAAGTCTTATCTGTTTGTGTTCAACAAATGTATTATTCCACTGCAAATTAGTATGTATTTGATATATACCACACTACACCCAGTGGGTTCTACCTCATCATTTGAATGTGTGGCAGTGCATGGGGGTCCTGGTGTGGGTTGCAGAATTCCTGCAGGAGGCTGCGGACTTCATCACTGACAGGGTGTTGGATTCACCCAGATGTCTTGTTCTGGGGGACTTCAATGCCTGGGTCAATGATGAATCCTCACAACATGGTTCTGACCTTCTCCAGTGATCACATCGCTGGGCCTTGCACAGGCAGCTGCCTCTGTAACCCACCATCACAGCCACACCTTGGACTTGGTATTCTCACTAGGTCTTGCAGTCACTGACCTCAAGATTGACCGGGTCACTTGGTCTGATCACTGTACAGTGAAATTCCCCACTGATAGTACCTCCCCTGTTGAGATGATCAGGTATCGCCCTTTAAGAGTATTGTCCCCAGAGGGACTGATGCTGGTAGTTGATTCTTTCGGTGTTAGTGCTGTTTGTGCAGCTGGCTTGGGTGAAGCGGTGGCAGCCTATAATGGGGCTGTCTCTGGAGCACTTAATGCCATCGCACTGGTCCGTATGTGACCCAGGTCCTCTCGCCTGAGACCCCCATGGTATAATAAGGCTGTCAAGAAGATGAAGGCTATGGGTCAGAGGTTCAAGCGTTGTGGCATAGGACTCAGTCAGTGGAGGATAGACTGGCTTTGAGGAATCACTATGCTGATTATCAAAGGGCAATCAACCATAAGAAGGCAGAGTTCCTGTCCAGGAAGATTGCTGCAGGGAAGCACAGACCAGCTCAGCTCTTTTAGACTGTGGACAGGCTTCTTCATCAAGTCTGTCTACAGCCAAAAAGAGTAGCAATAGCATGTTCCAGTAGCACTTTGTGAAGAGTTTGCTCTGTTCTTCTCTGACAGGGTATCCTCTATTCAGGCTGGGATCTTGCCAGTGTGGGTCTAGATCAGTCCCGCAGGGTAGGGTCTGGGTGGAGCAGGGGCGCTCCCATTGTCTGGGTAGAGTTTCGGCCAATGGAGGTGACCAAGGTCTCCAAGGTGATTTTGAAGCTGTGGCCCACTTGTGAACTGGACCCTGGTCCAACGCGTCTCTTGGTGGGCTGTGTTGAGGCTATTGGTCCAGTGTTCACCAGGATAGCCAGGTGTTCACTTTCAGAGAGGATCTTCCCCAACACCTTGAAGGAGGCGCTGGTGAAGCCCCTTCTGAAAAAACTCTCTCTCTCTCTCGATCCTGATGTCCTAGTGAATTATAGAACCATCTCCAACCTCCCATTTTTGGGGAAGGTTGTTGAGAAAGCTAGTGGCTCTGCAGCTTAAGGAACACCTGGAGACCTCTGACACCTAGGAGTCATTCTAGTCCGGGTTTAGAATGAGACACAGCACAGAGACGGCACTTGTCCGGGTGCATAATGACCTCCTCAGGGCAAGAGATTGAGGGGAGCAGTCAGTTCTCATTCTCCTTGATCTGTCATCAACATTTGATACTGTGGACCACATCGTGTCGCTGGATCACCTTGGAGAGTACTGTGGACTCACCGGTACTGTCATCAACTGGTCTGAGTCTTTTCTCTCAGGCAGAAGGCAGAGGGTAGTGATGGGGAATTTCTCCTCCTCCCCAATGCCCCTGACCTATGGAGTTCTTCAAGGCTCGATCCTGTCACCGGTGCTGCTCACTGTATACATGCTGCCCCTGGGGAGGCTCATCAGACAGTACAGTCTGGGTTTTCACTGTTATGTACACGATACTCAGCTGTACATGTCTTTTGCACCAGGGACAAATGGTGCTGTTGAAGTGCTGAATAAATGCCTTGCTGAGATCCAGGATTGGATGAACTCTAACTGGCTGAGACCAGACGAGACAGAGGTACTGGGGACTGAGCCGGGTCACAGGTGTGATTGGGACGACAACAGGTTTGATTGTGGGGTTAACCCCATTGATGGTGTCCTTCTAGGGTGAGAAATCTGAGCGTTGTCCTCGACAAGTTGACATCTGAAGCTCAGGTGTTAGCTGTTGTCACAAGTGTTTTTTACCATCAGAGGAACATCGCCGGATTAAATCCCTAATTCTGCCTAAAGACCTGCCGTCATTGGTGCATGCCTTTGTAACATCCAGACTCGACTGCTGCAATGCTCTTTACTTTGGGGTCAGTTGGGGGAGCCTCCGCCGGCTGTAGCTAGTGCAGAATGCGCAGACAGGCTCCTGACGGGGCTGTCAAGGTCCTGTCATGTGACCTTGATCATTCAGGGTCTGCACTGGCTGCCGGTTAAGTGGAGGGTTCCCTCCAAGGTGTGCTTGCTCACCTACAAGGCCCTAGACAGATTGGCCCTGGCTACCTGTCAGACCTCCTTACCCCTGCCATCCCAGCCCACTCCCTTCGCTCCTCCACTGAGGGCCTCCTGGTGGTTCAGAGGACCAGGCTGAAAACCTTGGGTGATAGTTCATTCAGGGTGGCCGGCCTGATCCTCTGGAACTCACTGCCAAGACCTTTGAGGAAGGCCCTGACAGTGGAGGCATTTAGAAGGGGCCTAAAGACTCACCTCTTCAGCCTAGCTTTTCCAGCTGATGCTTTTTAATTTATACAAAAAAAGTCTAATCTTTTTCGTCTGTTTTGATTGCTTGTTTTATAATTTTAATGTTTTACCACTCTGTGAAATTTTTTCTATTGTACGGTGCCCAGACCCTCTGGGATTGGGTGCCAAACAAGTAATAAATTACTTACTTACTGTTATTGATGTTATTACTGTTTCACCTTGGTTTAACTGAAAACTGCCTCTTTTTTCCATTGTAAGTTCTCTAGCTGATCCACTGTTCTTTGTGCTCTATTTCCAGATTCTAAGTAGAAATAAAATGTTCTAAGTATAATAATATGTATTCTAAGTGTAACAACGTGTGCTAAGTGAAAATAAATATTTATCCCACACAACATGATTTATTTACCCAATGTATTCACCACTGACATGGTATACACAGTATCATGCTATTTTGGTATAAATATTTATTTCACTTTAAACAATTTATTTCACTCAAAAAGTACAGTTACGTAAGAACTTACTGTAACAGTAGATCTTCAAGAGAAGCTCTTGCAGCAGGCCATACGAGTAGGACTATGCCACCAGGCACTAGGACAACATGGAAAACTTCTAGCTAGCAGTCTACCACGGGGGACCACCCCTCGCCAACGTCAGTCATTTGACATCAGCACAAGCTATATAGGAGGGTTCTCCGGCCGGAGACTCTACACAGCCAGCTGAGGGAGAACAGAGGAAGTTTACCCGAGAGCCTATAAAAGAAGGTAGAGGCAGATGCGACAGAAAGAGAAAAGCAGGGGGAGGGAAGGAGGGAGGGAAAGCAGGGCCTGATACAAGAACTTCTCTCAAAGATCTACTGGTATGGTAAGTTCTTACATAACTGTACTATCTCACTTCGAGGAAGGCTCTTGCAGCAGGCCACACCAGTAGGACTGAGTCCCAAGCAGTACCGATAACCACCAGGATAACATCCCTGGGAGGAGAACAAGTCAGCAGACAAGAGCTCATGACAGAAGGCCTTGAAGAACTGCCAGGCCAAAACTGGCTCTTACCTAGAGGCGTTATCCAAACTGTAATGCTTGGTGAAAGTGTGGACAGAACTCCAGGTGGCAGCTGCGCAGATGTCAGCAGCAGACACATTTCTGAAGCAAGCTGTGGAGGCAGCCATACCCCTGTTGGAATGGCCCTTGACCACTCCCGGAAGAGATCTGTTGTACTTGAGATAGCAATAAACCATGCAATTAGCTAACCACTTAGACAAACACTGTTCGGAAACAGGAGCACCCTCTCTTTTGGGGGTGAATGAAACAACCAACTAGTCAGTTTTCCTCAAAGATTTGGTGCGGTTTGTGTAATAACGCATCGTTCTGTGAACATACAACGTAAGGAGCAATACCTCCCCCTGACTGGAATACTCAGGAAAATAAACTGGAAGGTGGATGTATTGATTTAAAGTAAACTCAGACAACACCTTAAGTAAAAACTTAGGATTCATACGCAAAGACACCCTGTCCTTATGAAAAACCAAATAAGGCTCTTTACACGTTGGAGCCTGGAGCTCGTAAATCCTTCGAGCAGCAGTAACAGCAACTAAAAAGAGCGCTTTCCACAACAGAAAGTGCAGCTCACAACTCACGGCCAGTTCACAGGGAGGTAGAGTGAGTTTCTGCAACATAAAGTTGAGGTCCCATGGAGGGACCAGGTCCCAAATGAAAGGTTTCAGATACAAAATGTCCCACAGATATGTGTGGGATACCTCAAGCTGGGTGACAGCTTTGCCCTCAATTGGTGTAAGGTACGCAGAGATGGCAGAAAGGTACACCTTAAGGGAGGAGTTCTCCAGGCCTGAATCTGAAAGGGAAAGGAGGTACTCCAACACCTGATTCACCGAGCAGGTGAAAGTATCCAAAAGGTGAGCAGCAGCCCAAATGAAGAAGTGCTTCCATTTCATAGCATAAGTGGCCTTGGTGGAGGGTTTCCTGGCCGCCACCAGAACATCAGTGACCCTAGAGGATACCCCAAAGCGGGCAATAGCTAGGTCCGCAGCAACGCATGAAGATGCAAGGACTTGAGGTCTGGATGGACCAAGCTGCTCCAGTCCTGGGAGAGCAAGCCTGTGCACAGGGGTAGGGACACCAGAGGCTCTACAGCTAGCTGTTGCAACAAGGGAAACCAAATCTGGCGAGGTCAGAAGGGAGCTATGAGAATCATGTCTGTCCCTCTATCTGGAGCTTCAGGTGAACCTTCTGCAGGAATGGAAGGGAGGTAAAGGCGTACAGAAAACTCTCCTTCCAAGAGAGGGACAATGCGTTTGGCCAGAAAACTCCAGGTCCAGGATCAAGCGAGCAGAAAAAGGCAGTTTTGCACTAAGTGGGGACACAAAGAAGTCCAACTCTGGATGACACCACCTGTCGAAGAGATCTTCAACCACCAAGGTTAGAAGCTCCCACTCATGAGCCCATGACCTGGAGCAACTGAGACTATCTGCCAGGATGTTTTGTACGCCTGGAACATGAACAGCCAAGAGCTCCAGACCCTGCTCGATGGCCCAATATCAGACTCTCATCGCCTCCGAACACAGGGAGTAAGAATGAGTCCCCCCTGTTTGCTGATGTAGTACACTACACACATACTGTCCGTCTGTACTAGCAGTGGACCTGGGAGATAAATCTGGAAGGCCTGCAGGTCGTGAAGTACCACCCACATCTCCAGGACATTGATATGTAGACCCTGTTCTACGTCTGTCCAGGTACCCTGGGTCTGGTGATCAGCCACATGAGCACCCCAGCCAGACTGGATGAGTCTTTCATAAGAATTTGCCGGGGGGGGGGGCAGTCGGGCACTGAAAAGAGATCCCAGGAGGAGGTTGGCCGGATCGAGCCACCACGACAGAATCCTCGGACCGGGTCAGAGACCAGGACCAACTGGTCCAGGTCAGGATATGCAGGTAGGCATCCTGCATGTCCAGCGAGCAGAGCCAGTCCCCCTGGTGCAGCAGGGGTAGTATTCCCTGAAGGGTCACCATTCTGAAGCATCTGTACTCGATGAACAGGTTCAGACTGCTCAGGTCCATGATGGGGCGGAAGTCTTCTTGGGGATGAGGAAGAAGTGGGAGTAAAATCCCCTTTCCCACTGAGCCTGAGGGACGGGCTCTATGGCTTTTTTTCGCAGCAGAGCATGACTTTCCTCCCGAATCAGGGGCAGCTGTGCAGGAGGGTAGATAGAGCAGACCAGGTGATTTTCTAGTGGCCACTCCAGAAATTCCAGGGTGTGACCTTGAGCTATTAGCTGAAGTACCCAATTGTCTGTGGTCACTGCACACCACCCTGGCAAGTAAAGAGAACCAACCCCCAACAAACTCCCTTGGACCTAAGGTCACAGGAAAGGGATCGGCTAAGGAGTCAGAAAGTAGGGGCAGGAGTGGGCAGGGGGGCTGTGAGGGCTCTGTGTGCCTGAGCGGCAGCACCTGCGGGGGTGTTGGTGGTCTTACGTCTGTATTGGCCCTTCGTGGACTGTCCTCAGGAATGATTGTGGGAGGACTGAAAGGACCGACTCTGGTTCACCCTAGGCTGGGTATGACACAGGAAATGAACCAACCTAAGGGCTTTACCTGACTCCTGCAGCTTAGAAGTGAGGTCCCAGACAGCACCACTGAAAAGGACCGAGCCCTGGAGGGGAGCATCTAAAATGTCTGCTTGGACATCTGGGGTGAACCCAGAGACCCAGAGCAAGAGTGGCACCGGAGGCATACGTCGGTGGTTGCCCCACGCCAGAGGCGTCAACAGCATCAGAGGATGCACAGAGGACATGGTTGCCCACATCTGAACCAGACTTCATATGCTGGGCAAGTTGAGTCTTAATGGAATTTTCAGGCAGTGTCTGGACCAGGTCCCTGGCCTGGTCCCAGAGGGCATTCTGGTATTGAACCATATGGGTCAAATAGTTGATGGCCCTAACGGCCAGTGCAGCAGATGCAAAGACACGTTTGACAGTTTGGTCCAGCTGCCTGGACTCCCGGTCTAGAGTGAGAGCGCTCCAGTGGTTGGGCATCTTGGTGTGGTAGTGGGCAGCACTAATAATCACAGAGTCTGCCTTGAGGTTACTCCCCAAGAATGGCTTACCAGCCAGGGCATGGTAAAGCCAATCCATCTTCTTAGAAAGAGGCGGAATGGAAGAGGGGTGAGCCAAGTCGCTCGGGTGACATCCTCGTAGGACTCCTACAAAGATGGCACCTGAACGGGTAGGGCTTCCTTTTTTCTGAGAAAGGTAGCCATGCAACGACTTTCTGGGTCTAGTTCCTCCATCTCCCATCCCATGATGGACTATATGTGGTGCATGACATCCATAAAGGATGGGTCTTTGGTGGGGGGGGGGGGACACTTGGGTACCTCCCTGGGCTGATCCTCTCCCGCCAATGACTCCCTTGGGGAAGAGGAAGATCCTGAAGAGAAGGAGTGATCTTCAGAAGACTCATATCGGGGACAGGCATCAGAGGTCAACGATCACCCCTTTTAGTGCCAGTTCCAGTGCCCGGATATATGCCCGAGGACCCAGTTGTGACACTTCACTCAGGCCAGCCCCACTGCTGTCCCTGGGAGGGGGATCCCGGCAGGGGAAAGAGGAGTGGCTGGAGATCGGCCCTGAGGGATGGGGGTCTGCTTCTAAACCAACAACCACCACGTTTAAAACAGGGCATTAAGTCTACCTGTGGAATAAAGTTATAGACAGGCAGAAATGGTAAAGAAGGCATCAGGTTAGGGTATGACAGCTGAGGAGCTGGTGATGGGTAACCCGGTGTAGGCTCATCCAGTGCTGGCAAGAGATCCAGTGATGGGTTAACAGGCACCGGCTGCGGTGAAGGTGGCGCCGGTGTCGGGCCTGCAGGCTGAGGAACCAGTAGCATAGGCAGTGGCCCAATGGGCGATGGCCTAGAGGGCCCAGGCAAAGAGCTGGGTGATGCCGGCCCTACAGGAGAGGCCGGCGCTAGGGGAGAGGGAGATCCCCTGGGCGGAGGCAGAGGTGATGCTGGGGAGGAGAAAACGGCAGTCGTCTGCCTTGGGTGCTGCCTATCCACACTGGCGTCTGTCCCAGGATTAGGAAACAACGAAGGCAGAGGTATGGTTGGGGGTGCAACGTATGCAAGGCTGCCACCCAAGAGCCCTGAACTGGCCAAGCCACCTGACTGAGGGCCAATAGAGGTCAAAGGCCTGAGCATCAGAGGCTGGGGAGCAGAAGAAGTAGTCCCCTGCCCCGAAAAGCCACTGCCTGAAACAGAGATGAGGGCGGGTGGCGGAGCCACCGGGAGCCCAGAAGGAGTGAGGGCTAGAGGTGCCACCCCTGCATGGGAGGATGACGCTGTTGCAATTGCTGGTTTGTGGGATGACCAAAACCAGGAAGCAGACCGGGCCCTGTCTCTATGTTTGTCCTGGTGTTTGTACTTTCCTGACTTCTCTTTATGAGAAGCAGCAGCAGCCCCGGAGGACTATGTCAGCGAGGTTTAAGAGCTCCTGGCCTATAGCTCTTTTTCCATCACAAGGAGCTTCTACTTAAGAAGATGGCTCTCCAGCATTTTTAATTGACTTCTCCGAGTGGCCTGGTTGAACTTCTGGCAGTGCTGGCAGGCTTCGGTGTCGTGGCTAGGGCCTAGGCAGATCAGGCATGAAGAATGGCCATCCTTATCGGGAATCTGTTTGCAACAGGCACACTCAGTGGAGCGGTCGGAAGATGAGGCAGGTGGAGAAGACATAAACCCATCAAAGGAAACACCGAAAATTGATGTTAACACTAAGAAATAAAGAAAATAAAAAAGTAGGAAAATGTGGGAACGGTGGTCGACTGTAGCTGCAATGTTCACCGAGGTCCGATATGCATGGGTTGATGGCGGGAAAAGAACTGAGGTGGTATGGAGGACCACCCTCCTATATAGCCTGTGCTGACGTCAGATGATTAACATCAGCCAAGGGGGGTTCCCATGTGGTAAACTGCTGGCTAGAAGTTTTCCGTGTGCTCCTAGTGCCTGGTGGGTCCTACTGGTGTGGCCTGCTGCAAGAGCCTTCCTTAAATTAAGATTGTGTTACTTCCACATACAATTTGGAAAAAGAGCACAGAAAATATGGGCCAAATAGAGAGCTTACCGTTGGAAGAAAGGCAGTTTTAAGCTAAAACAAAGTGAAACACTAATAGAAGCACTGCAACTAGTGTGGTATGTATCAAATACATAATGGGTTACAAAGAAACACTGTGAGCAGATTAAGACTCAAGGTCCATCCAATATTCCATCAACTCCTTATCCAAATCCTCCTCTCAATAGGCCTGTCCAAGGACATGGTGACATGGTTCACAGCTACCTCTCTTGCAGGACTCAACAAGTAAAAATCAAAGGTAATCTCTCAGAGCCAAGGGAAGTGAGCCTGGGTGTGCCCCAAGGGTCAATACTAGGGCCACTCCTTTTCAGTCTCTTTATTAACCCCTTACCCTCAGAATGCCCAGCGCACATTGTACTCCATGCTGATGATGCAGTTATCTCTGTTAAAGGAAAAAATCTAGCCATGATCTCCGCTGAACTGCAATATACTGTAGTTTCCACAGAATTAAAAAATGGTTCTCCAATAACAAACTTTTGCTCAACTATAAAAAAACTAAGCGCATGCTCGTCTCCATTCAACAGAACAGGAAGAAATTTGGGCATCTACAGGTCCAGAGTCTCAAAGGTGATACACTGGAACAAGTTAGCACCTTCAAATATCTTGGGGTACATTTAGATGACATCTTAACGTTTGGTAGCCAAACTGACCATCTTGTTAAGACTGCTAATTCAAAGCTTGGTGTCCCCTATCGCCACCAGCATTCTATGACCCCAGAAGCCCTGAAACTGGTCACACGTTGCTCGGTCTTTACCACCATAGACTACGGCCTTATCTATGGTGCTGGCATCGACACTGCCCTCAAAAGGGTAAAAACCCTACTTAACAAAGCCTGTCACTGGTTTTGGGTATGGATCACTGGACACATTCTTGTGCCCTCTATCAAGAGACAGGATGGCTCTCTCTTCACCATAGGATTATATACCAAACATGGCTAGTTGCTAAGGAGACCTTGCTTGGGTTTACCCTAGATCAACCTCCTGCCTATTCTGAACCACTCAACCTACTATTAGGACCCAAAATGCACTTGGGAGGGGGGGCTTGTGCTGCCATTCAAGCGAACAGCAAATGCCCAGAGATCCCTTTCCTTCCGTGGTCCCAAGTGACTCATCGAACTCCCCAAGGACCTGATCAAGTGTAGTAAGGTTAGCCAATTCAAATTGGGCCTTAGAGCCCACTTAGCCCAAGAGAATGTCTGTAAATGTTTCCATAAACCCTAACAATATCTAGCCCTTGCCAAAGCTGAGATCCATGGCTCCTTTCATACCACCCCTTCAGACACCAGTGTACAATGTTAAAATGATCCCCCTCCCGCCAGTCACTGTTGCCCCCCGTCACCCCTCCTCCCGGTTCACCCCCTGGTATTCCCCTTCCCCTCCTCCGCCTACCCCCTCTCTCTCTGTTCAACCCTATCACTATTCTCCTCCACCCCACCTCCTTCTTCCTATCAGCTTCCCCACATACCCACCTCCTTCTTCCTATCAGCTTCCCCATCCTCCTCCCTCCACTCCTCTGGTTCATCTCCTGGTATTCCTCCTCCTCCACCTACTCCCCTTCCTCTCTGTTCACCCCTATCACTACTCTCCTCCCCACCACACTCCTTCCCCTATGCCAGGCGCTGACAACGCCTTCTCTGGCTGCTTCACTAATTCAAGCAAGTTTTGGATTCTAGTCCTCTTGCTGTACTCTGCACTTACCCTGGCATAGCTTTACACTACAATCTGCATCTGAAGTGTGAACAGCTCTCTCTGTTTCGCACTGAACTCAAATCTCGTCATGTTGTGTGCTGAGCTACCAGGTTCACTAAGTTCCTTTGCAACCAATGTACTCATGTGGACCCTTTTGTAACTTGTAATGTAACTTACTACTGAATCTGTGTAACCTTATGTAACCTATGTGCTATTTGATTGTCTTATGTATCTGTATGACGTGGAACCTTTGTAAACGAGTCCCTGCCTCAAAGGTATTTATCCCAATTTGAAATAAATATTCCTTTTCTCCCTACCTAACCCCCTTTAACCTCTAGCAATAGAGAGATTACTTTCTTTTTGTTGTCTTCTGTTTAACCTCAATTAATCTCACACGACTGTAAATACTCCCTCCCTTTTCGAACCTCCTTTTGGCATTACTGGCCCCCTGCATGTGTCCCACCCACCCCTGAACCTATTAACGGTCTCCTCATCTAACACCTTAGCAGGTAATTTGTTCTATGGTTTCACCACCCATCTCAGAGAAGAACTTCCTTACATACTTCCTACATCTCTTACCTACAAATCTCCAGTCATGCCCTTGCTTCAGCAAGACAAAAACATCATGGCACAATAACATTTATTGAAGCGCTATAAATATGCAATACAAAAAAATTATTTGATGTCTGATTTCTGTACAGTCACCTACAACAATCTGGTGAGTGTAGAAACGTCTAAGGCATTAAAGTTCACTTTCATTTTCTCAAAACTTGTCACTATAAATAACTCGGCTCCACAATAGTACAAACAAATAAACAGTGAAGTATGTGTTTCTCAGCAATCATACCATCTCAAGGTTCTACTGGCATGTCAGAACCACTCGAGCTTTGCTCTCGAGGCTCACATCACATGCTGTCAGAACCTCTTGATGGCATTACTGCCTCACAGCAGATAATGTACTTCCCTGTATATGATTCTATTTGTGTTGTATAAATTAAAAACACAAAGACTGATAAAAAATATGAAATTTTTCACCACTTTTGAGGGGTTAGGATTTCCATAACTTATGGTCCTTGCCACTGACACCCCCAACCTCACACACTCATGGAAACAAACTGCATACTGTCAGTCTGGTTATTTTGCATTCCACACATACAGAGCTGACATAATACATTTTATATTGTGGATTCTATTGCTTTAACAGATATTTAATGATGTACATTCCACTACTGTAACACATTCTTCTAGTCACTTATATCTAATAAAAAGCAGCTAATAACCCCCTAGATAACCTCATAATTTGCCACATTTATGCTTGTCCAATTTCCTACCAGCCAACCCGCTGGCAAGCCAAGCAGAACTCAAGGGTGGTCACTGACAAACACAAATGTTTGAAATGTGCTCCAAAGGGATTAAAATGAAAACTGTGCAACAAAACGACGTGCTGTGCATACAAATCAGAAGGAGGAAAGGGCCCGTGTGTCGGCACCGCCTCTTCAAACTCCTGCAGGCAAACACCAGGTCAAATGATGAAATCTACCTGCCAGTCAGCTGGCAAAACCATGACAAAATAATGCTCTCATACTTGAACCTAATTTAACCAAGAGCAGCTCTGTTTAATGCATGGAACTGTTCAAGTCAAGTCAGTTCAAGCTATGACCTGTGGGCACAGCTTTATGGCCCGTGAGTGCACTGCACACAGAAAATAATTTTTTTAAATGAAATCCAAACGTTATAACATATGCCATACAGTATACAATGCAGTGTTGCTTAAAGTGGACCCAGCCAAAATTATTTCTGGTAATCTGCATATACTACACAATGCTTTGCATTAGTTGGGTACGTGAAATGTATTCCTCTGAAACTTGGCTTTACATTGCTGTTGCACTGAGGTATTACCTTTTAAATTCCTCATCTATTGCCGGGAGTCAACGCTCCTCTCCTCAGCCCTGTCATGGGGTGGAAGTAACCCATGAGGGATCTCCGGGGGAAAGATCGCTGCAGGATGCCAGGCCGGAGAGGTGAGCTCCTCTGAAGGAGGAACCAGAGCCACCTGCCAGCTCTGCAGAAGGTGGAGAAACTGCAAATTAAAAAAAAAAAATTCCTTATCTATTTTGGGCTCATCATGATCCACACTTGAGGTTTCCCATCCACCTTCTTCAGGGCTGAGAAGAGGCTACAGCAATGGCACAGTGCTGAGTCCTAACCAGAACTAAACACGTGGATGTGGTCTTCTGTTTTTAGCCCTTGCAGACTGTTTGTGAGGCATTTTAGCACCATGCGGTCTGACTCAGCTGAGCAACACTAAACTGCATAATGGCGATTTGTATATACTATTTATGATGTTTTGCAGTAGGGAATATGTGTAATTGTGCAGATCTTTGAAACTTGACTTTGATTGCCAATGCCCTTCCAAGGTAACCCTTGCTTCAGTGCTTTTGCTCTGAGGCCCTGGTCTTTATGACATGACGATTTTTCTCAAAAATCAGTGAAAGACCACGAGGAAGTACAAATGTAGTGGCCAAACAGGATAGCTTGGTGGCTCAAATAAAATGTACTTCATGTGAACTAGGAGGTCCCTGGTTCTATTCCCACCACGCTCACTGGCTCACTAAGTCATACTGAGTGGGCAACCTGAACTAACTTTGCTTCAGTTCTCCAAGCTGTAACATATGGGGTAGCAGCAGGAACTCTACTGCAGACAGGACGTTACGTGTCAGTTGGGCTTTCTTTGACAAATACATTTCAAAAACACACAAACTATATACCCCTAGTAGTGTAACAAAACTGCATTTCAAAGCAGAACTGAAAATTCAGGGAGGGACACTAGCTGTCATAGGGTTTAGGAATGTCAGTGACAGTGAACTCTAGCTCCTAACTGCACACAGGTCCCTTTACAAAAGCATTTCTTTTGAACAAAATATAAAACAGCATCAAAACTGGGGCATTCTCCTATACGAATCTGCAGGAAAACAGTTACCGTACTACATACTAGATGGCTACTACAGAATCTGTGTATCTAACTAAACCCCATAGAGGTGTAAAGCACTAAACACAGAAAGGTTCTCACAGCGGAGTCCTTTGCACTTACTCTTGATCACTACACATTTTAATAAAGTCACATACTGTGTGTAGGAAACAGCTGGTACACTGTAGCAAGTAATTTACCACACAGTCTTTAAGGAACGTGATATAATTTACCAAGGACTTAACCTCAGTCTCCATGATGTAAAAATTGCCTCAGTCTTCCCCAATAGCAACAGAGTGAGTATTTTCCAGTGGGTATTTTGTAAAAAGCCTTTTGTTTCTGTTATGTTCATGTCTGCGTAGCTGACTGAATTCAAATGAAAAGTCTCAAGCCCTTAGGTTAACACTACAGTTCAAGTGTTTTTAGAGCAGGGCTTCCCAGTTGGGTTTTGCTCAAAGAGAGAATCCATAACTTTCTGAACGAGGGGAATGAAGTAGAATCTAACCTGAGGAAATATTACTGTATTTCTCCAAACTCAGACTTTAAACAGGGGAACATAAAAACAGTCACTATGCTACTCTCCACGGTAAGAACAATGCTAAAGTCCCCCAGGTGCTTTGGAAAAATCAACCTGACTTGTAAAATAAAATCCACCTCATTTGTAAAATAAGAAGGAATTTTTTATGGTCACTTGAACAGGGAAGACAAAACATATTGTTCTCAGTGTAGGGGGCTTTGGATGGTGAAAAAGCATCCACTCCCTAATACAGTCCCTTTCTGATGCATCTGATATCACGCATCATTCAAAAAATGACGAAACCATCTCTCTGACTAGTTTACTGAGTTGCAAATGTTGCAGCAGCTTCATTACATAGAGAATACTGGATGGGCAACTATACACAACATATAGAATACTGTATGGCTGTCCATACACAACAAGGCTATGTTGCCATTGAGGGGATGTGGTGATATATCATATAGACCTTGAGAGGTCCGTATGACAGCATCACATCCCTGAGATAGCAACATTGCATTGCCTTGTGTATGGACAGCCATACACTATTTTATATAGTATATGGTTCCCCAAAATGTATAAGCTTTTGAATTTCACAAGGTTTTATACCTTTTGTTCTCGCTGCCACTCCTCGGTGCAGTCCCACTCTGTTCCCGAATCATGTCCTCGTTGTAGTCATGGCTGTGCTTCTTGCCCCGATGATTTACAGCCGCAAGTGATAAAAAAAGATATTTAAAAAAAAAAAGGGGGAACTTGGCAAACTGGACACCGCGAATTAGAGCCGCGAAGTCCGTGTCCATCCTCTTGAGCAACTGCTCAGCTGTCACTGCTAACTGGTGCCGCCATTTTAATCATTTTTTTTTTTTTTTTTAACAGTGCTGTTTTCACCAATCAGTTAGCAGCTCAAGGGGAAAAAGTTGTACTATAGATGTGATGTCAGAACGATAGTACAACAACTTTTTTGACTTTTGAACTGCCCTACAACAGGAGTTTGAAATCCACCATTTTTCATCGGCAACAAGCCCTAACCATATACTGTCAGTGTGTTCTGCCACAGAGGGGTTCTGATTCCCACTGACCTCGAGAGCATAGCTCAAGAGGTCCGTGGGAATCAGAACCCCAAGGTGGCAGGACACATTGGTCATGCATAAAGCTGCTCATCCTGTATTTTTTATAGTGTATAGTATTATGTGAAATGTGGCCGTTGTGTTTTTTTCTCTTTCACAGTAAAACTGACTTGTACAGTCTCTAGAGGTTCTAGAATGCTTTCTACCACAGATGGGTACAATCACATTCCATGATCTTTGAACTGTAGTACAACAACATTTTGAAATGGATGGATTTCATATAGAACAATGTTCTGCTATACGCTATAATGTTAAAATTCAAGCAATTGACCTACAAAGGCATACTCATCCTGTTCTGGAGTTCAGGAGTCCTGACTGGCTGAAAGGAGAGATAGCTGCAGTACAATAGAGCCAGAATAACATTAATAAGTATACAGTACTACGCATCACATACGCTGCTTTTTGAAACTATATCTAAGGATCATAATAAAACGTTTAATCTCTGCTTATGCATGTTTAAATAAAAACAGCACATAATAATGGTATTTAACTCTGAACAAACAACAAAGGTATACAGCGCTCACCAGGAGAAGTGGGGTAAGGTGCAAACTCAGAGCACGGCAAGCTCATAGAAACACTGGACAAACGGAGTTGCACTCCAAAGCTGTGGACCAATAAATGGCAATAAATCACCCAGTCCTGATGAAAGTTCAAAAGATTTTATTACTAGCTTCCTTGCTAGCATGACCAACTAAATGAGAACAAAGTAACAAAACCAGGTATGACCTTACCCAGCAGCCTTGGCAACAGCTCGTGAGGCTTTGTCAGCAGCGAAGCTCATATAAAGAAGCGCCAAGGCTGCTGAGATAATCCTCCTGGTTGTTTCTCTGTTCTCATTTGGTGGATCCAGGTAGTGCTAGCAAGGAAGCAAAATAAACATTGAACTTTCATCAAAACAATGATTCATTACCATTTGCGTAGATGCCACAGCTTTTGAGTGCAACTATTTGTCAATGTATTAACTATGACCTGTACCCCCCCATTAGGGTCCTGTAAATAAAAAAATGTTTTACCTTGTTATAGGGTTTTAGCCATTCGTGTACACTGAAACCTCCAATTTACACAGAGATGCCCACAGTCATCGCTTGAAAGCTGGCCGTCGGACCCAACATGCTAATTTGTGCTGTCGACCTCTGCTATTAATCTGCAGCACAAATTAGCATTTTGGGATGCACAGGAAGCCGGCTTCTGAGCAAATCGGAAGTTTCAGCATGATGTAAGAAATGGCTGAGAAACCTATGAAAAGGCTAAAAAAAAAAGCTGATTTATTTATAAAACCCCTAATCGAGGGGTTTTGCAGGTCAGAGTGAAATATCAGCATTATGTCCTGTTTTCCTTTAATTTTATAAAATGATTTGCCGAATTCCATTTTACAAGTTATGAGAGTTTCTGAAACAGTTTCTGTGAGGGTTCCTGCTGCTCACATAAATAGTTTCTTTCACTGTCTAAATCTTGCTAGGGCCATGCCATCTTGGGGAAGGTAATGAGACAGAGAACCCCAGGGTCCTAGTTGAGTAACATTACCAAGCAACAGTATCACTGTGACATATCTAACCTTCAGGTAAATGTTTACCTAGCAGTTAGACAGTGTGATAAACCAATTTATCAGTGACAATGCATCATCACTAGTGTTGTATAAATGGTGCTTCTTTGCATTTGAAAATTATAAACAATTAGGCTCAGTATTTAAAATTGCTGCTCTCCAATAACCCTAAAATGGGCTGACGACGTCACGCATAATGACGTCAATGAAGCAAGACAGCTCCAGCTGAATTACTGCATCTCTAATACTGTGTTTTATGTTTGCTCCATTTGTTATATTTATTATGCAAATGTACTAGTCCTTCCGCTCAGAAAAATTACTTTAAGTTACTATAGCTTATTATCTTCCCAAAAAGCCACCAAGGAAGGACATCATGTCTGTAGCAAGTTGACACAAACATTATGTGTGGGTTCCCCTTCATAGCATGCTATCCATGTCCTACTTGTGCTCAGATTAATATCTTTTCGTCATTCGGCTCACAAGCACACACTTACAATATGAAGAAAGAAAGGATTTCATTTTTCTTGATATTACCAAGCTTTTAAAGGCTACAAGAACATTTTGGATGAATAAGCAGGCAATATTACATTTAGGAGCAGTTTCATTACTTTATTCTGCTAAATGCTACACAGAATATGAATAGTAATGAAAAACCGAGAGACTAATACAGACCAGTCTTCAGACATGTTGAAGGCCTACACATCCCCTACGAAGCTCTTTTCCATAACTGAAAGTGCAGCTGGAACAGACCTGATGATATGAGGGGTTAGTTCTTGGTAAGCCTCTCGCTTCCCTTCTCCGCCCTTTCTTCCATGCTCTTCTACCTCCCTCCTCCCCATCTCCCTACTCAGAACTCATCCCCACCTCTATCTTTAGGAGCGTTCACACTGCCTGATGCCACAGCGTCTCTCTTGCGATTGTTCAGAAAAATTATTCTGAAATCGATAGAGAGCAGCATTCGCACAGCAATCGGCTTTGCTGTTTCCCTTTTCCTTTCAGGTGGTGTGGGAGTTCTACAGTCACAACATTGGTAAATGGGAGAGGAAAAAAGTACACCGATGCAAGTATTCATGCGGCAAAGGAACCTACCCACAACGAGCCGCAAACCAAGGAAATCAGGGATCGTGACTGCAACACTACGCAATGCTACAACAGAAACATGGTAGGGTTCACACGTGGGAAGGGGCACCAACGTGATCGTTGTGAGCCACTGGGAGCAGCTCACAGTTGCTCGTGTGAGCCTTTTGTCTTGATTCGGCCCCTGGCAAGGTTCTCAGCATCCTGAAGGGGGCTAGATCTTGGCATGCCTTTCACCTCCCTCTCCCCCCTTCTACCCCCCTCTTCCTCCCTCCTCCTCTCAGTACCCTGCACTAATACTGATAGCCCCTAAAACTCTATTTCACTTGTAGCTTATTTGCACTTCCAGTGTACCATAGCTAACTGTACTGTCTACGCTACTGCATACTAACTTGCCTTAGAGCAAAACTGCTTGTACTCCAGTCAGTCATTGTTTGCCTACAAAGGTCACAAGCTTTTTAGTTGTTTGCATTCAAATGTGAAAATTGTGCTACAATATCTATCTCAGTAGTCTAACCTCATGTTTCTTAGATCAAAACTGTTAGCACTCCATTCAGTCATTGTCTACTTTACAGTCCACACGCTTCTTAGTTGTATGTATTCAAATGTAAATCTTGTGATATTGTATCAAATCTCTAGTCAATCCTCATGTTCCCCTACCCCCCAGGTCACACCGTGAGACAAGCAACTTGTTGTTCAGTGTGCCTTCCTGATGAAACATTTCAATAAATAAATACATAAAATGAGCATGGTGATAAAGGTGAGACAGAACAAGGGGTCTGACACTATTCTGCAGTAAATATTAGTGATGGAAATGGTGTGAGGTAAGTACATACAGCAGTTTTCATCATTTTGAGCCTAGACTTTCAGGCAATGACAGTTCTTGATGCTGTTTTTGCTAATGAATTTGGCATGTTTCACAAACATCTTTTTTCTTCTTTTATAGATCTTTTTCTTCCACCTCCTGGTTGTCTCCCACCCTATTCACAGGGATAGTTAGCCCCATGTCCTCCTCAGGACTCCCAGCTTAGCCTGGAGTTTCCTGCTGGCAGGGGCTCTGGGGGAGGAGCCATCCTCTGCCTCAAGGCAGTTCGCGATGGGGATCAGGATCCGGTGTTGGCTGGCACTAGGCAGAGGTGTCCTATGGGCCTCAAGCCATCATACAGATAGCCATGGGATATTTACCCCCTTTTTTTTCTCCTTGGTTTCTCCCACCACCCGAGGTGTGCGTTACACTCTATCAGTCTCAGCTACATGCAGCGATGTCCGGGGGGGGGGGAGAGACAAGCTCCCTTGACCCACCGCAGGGGTCACTGCGGTGCTGATGCCCAATGCCCTCTGACCCTGACTGCAATGCATTGCCAAGTGGCAGCTGATGCAGCCACACTGCTTCACAATGTGGTGATGTCAGCTCACTTCTGAACTCTAGCCACCTACTGGGCTACCTGGACAGTCTACCCAAACATCTTGATCAGTGACCTATGAACTAAATACATTACTTCATGAATGCACATATCAAATTGATTCACCTGAAGCTATTGTTTCACTGTTATTCTACTACAATCACATATTGAGCAGTATCTTAGCATGTTTGAAGTCCTCAGAAAACCACTGGCTAGACATTCCAGTCCTCCTTTTCATCTCCCGCCACTGGGATTTCATGCCTCAGATCTTGAGCTCAAACTACAGGAAACATGTAGAATGTCCACATAGGTAGCACCTGAGGGCCAGCAGCCAGGGCAGGCCAGGTGGATTAGAGTGACTGCAGAAGGAATACTACTAGTAAAACAGTTACATGTGAGTAACTTTGTCTTACAAGTACCTGAATTCCTTGTACATAGTTACTTTGGCTGATTGTGGCGTCTGGTTCTTTTGTTTCAATAAATATGCCTGTTTGACGCCAAGTGGAGGAGTGCCAAGTTTGTTGTTCTTTCATATATTCATTATTTGAGCACCCTCATGACAGTTTGAGCTGTTTTGGTCTGGATTTCCAAAGTTACTCTCCTGCAGACTGCTAGAAGTACCCAGAATGGAGGAGGCTACACACTCAACTCAGTTGAAGACAGCATTTAGAATGGAGGACAAAAAGGCATCACCCCATGATCCTGGATGTCTAAGCTGTAATGGGTTTTAGCTCACCAGGTTGGCCGCTCTGCAAATCTTACTGATGGGGGTGCCCCGCCAGCAACAGAAGCAACTGTATTCTGGGTGAGAGAGCCTGTATGCCCTTAGGGGGGATACGAGAGACCAGAACACAGCAAAGTTCAATTCAGGAAACTCCACCAAGCAGTGGTTTTCTTGGCAGTAGGATGATCTTTGGACTGTTCTGCTAGGATTACGAACAACTGGGTAGTGATCCCTCAAACACCTCCATTTTGTGAAGATATAACAGGAGGGGATGCCCGACATCCAGCCAATGCAGCCACTCCCCAGCATCGCTAGCATGCAGGTTTGAGAAAGAACACCAGCAGTTCTAAGGTCTGGCATAAATGGAACTCCAAAATCACCTTAGGCTTTGTATTGGTGTACAACACAACCTCGTCATTATGGAAAAGCAGATAGACTTAGTCAATTGTGAGGGCTTGCAGCTCATTCACACATCAAATCAAAGAGACTGCCACCAGAAAAGAGACCTTCCAGGATGAGAAACAAATGGCTCATGTAGCCAGAGTCTCAAATGGCTTCTCCATGAGTTTGGCCAGGACCAGGTTAAGGTCCCGCACATGAGGAGGCTTGAGAAAAAGTGGGAACATATGGTTAAGCCCCTCGAAACAATAACTTACCACCTTTATGAAGTAAAGGAAGGGTAACTTGCCTTGGCACAATATGCCAAAGTGGCAGCCAAATCCACCTTTAACAAAGTTGAATGGGAGCCGGCCCAGTGGTGCTGAGGCACTGGTTATCTTACCTTGCGCTATGCCGGTGACCTGAGTTCGGGAACGAGCTCAGGTGCCTGGGGCCAGCAGGGGAGAGAGAGAGAGGGGATCGAGCGTCTGACAGACTGCTCTCCTCTCTCTGGGGAGAGATCCAGGGCTTGCCCGGCATAGTAGCAGCCCCCTGGTGGAGACCAGAGGCACTACTCAAGCTTTGGGCCAAAGTAGAGGGAGGAGTTCGGTGGATCTCAATGGAATTATGTCATTGCACTGC
This sequence comes from Neoceratodus forsteri, assembly GCA_016271365.2. Lineage (NCBI taxonomy): Eukaryota > Metazoa > Chordata > Ceratodontiformes > Ceratodontidae > Neoceratodus > Neoceratodus forsteri. The sequence continues at coordinate 246,227,680 of CM028134.1, forward strand.
TGCACTTCAGGGGACACACAAAAAAACATGGAAAAACCCCTGCTGAAGCATCACAGAGATGAAGGGGGCTCCAGGGACAGGATCACATTCCACTGCTGGCCCGTCACTGAGGAGGACTCAACAGCTGACCCGTCACCCAGGTAAGACCTCTCTAAATACAGATAGGCCGCCAAGAGAGGGTGGACCCACCCTGGGGAGAGATCCGGGGGGCTAGACCTGCCTGGGTGGTCGGGGAGTCCATCCGGAGATGAGGGGTTCAGGCAGGGAGTAGCAGCCTCGTTGAGTGAGCACCCTGGAAGGATGCCCAGGCTTCCGTGATAGCAAAAATAGAAGATTAAAAAAAAAAAAAAACAACAAAGTTGAATAGGGACCCATACAGGACAAAGACCACAGATAGCTGAGAATGGAACTGACTGAGCACTCCAGAGGCACAAAGCTACACTCCTGGTACCACATCAAGAACCTCTTCCACTTAAATGCATGGGTCCTAGCCAGCCCATTGATGTAGAAGAGCTATACTTCACGACACTGGCAGCCTGAGTAATGGTGGAGAGCCAGCCAGGGGAGGAGGACTGAGCAATGGTTTCCTCCTCTGGGGAGAGCAGGCCATGGTCTCTGCCACTCCACTGTCACCTGGGTGACCACAGGTGGCATTGCAGCAGAGGTGTTGCTAGGAGGAGCAGAAACGAATGAAAACATCAGACACATGCAGGATAATTCCGGCATACTATGGCAATGCCTCCCACTACTGGTTGCCCCCCACACATACTTACAGGAGGTGGCCAATATTGCCTGGTCACGGCTGAGCACTGCTATAGGGATATGTCATGGGGGCTCAGAAGGGGTAAGCACCAGGGACCGGGGGGAGCTGGGCACATCCGGGTGACAGAAGCAGTGCCACTGACAGGACATAAACAAGCAAAAAAAAAAAAATAGGCTTTCAGCAACCATGCTGTCAGATGCAGAAACTCAATGTGCTGAATTCTCCCTATGGACCAAATAAGAAGGTCTAGCTTAAGCAGGAGCTTGACCAGATGCTTGACACTGAGGTGAAGCAGGTCCTTATACCAAAATTGGCAAGGCTGCGCAAGGACAATCAGTATCAGCTACCCTCTCTTCAGGTGGGTATTCAGCAAGATCTTGTGCACCAGGGCACAGGAGCAGGAAGGCATATGAGAACTTGATGGTCCTTCTCAGGGCAAAAGCTTCATCAAGAACTGTGCCCAGAACTGAAGGATGAGTACAGAAGAAAGGAAGTTAGCAGTTCTCCCAGGATGCAAACAAGTTAAAGTGGGGACTTCCCAGTGTGAGAAAATATTACACACAACATCCTGATGAAGAAACCGGGACAAGCCTCCTAGGTGGCTAAGACTGTCCCCAACTCACTGTCCACACCAGCAAGATGGGGGGGGGGACAACAAGATGTTGAGACTCCTTTCAATTACCACATCCCCAGGGCTTCCTTGCACAATCTGGAAGAAAATGCTCTCACCTGTTTGTTCCCATAAAACATGGCCCTTGTGTCATCCCTGTTGACCTGGACTACATTACTTGCCACAATCAAGGAGAATGTCTATTATGCTAGAATAGTTTTCTTTCTTAGTAGTAAAAGAAGATCTTCAAGATAATCTCAACCCTTGAGCTACACCTTTAAAACTGTAAGTCATCAGTGCCAGGACCACTTGGAAACTTCTGCAAACCTACGAGCCACCTACAATAATGTGCATCAACATTGCCTATATAACGTGGCCAACCCCTCCTCTCCTCTGTTCCCCACCGGAGGCAAGCTCAGTGGGTACCAAAGCAGCAAGAATGGAAGAAAAGAACCAGTACCAAGCCCACTGGAGAGGTGATGGAATGGAATGAAAACAAGCAAAGGTTATAACAACAGAATGCCCCACAGAAAATGCAGACGGGAACTTCCAGTTACTGCTCTAACCAAAACGGCCAACAGGGGGATGGCGGAAGAGTGAGCTATGTCTCAATGGAGGAGTTTCTCTTGAAAATCTACTGTCACAGGTAAGTAACAAAACTAACTTCTTCAATGATATCTCCTCCATTGAGCCGCACCTTTGCAACGATTCCGAAGTAGTATACTTGGCTCAGGGAGGTAGGACAGAGATCCTAAAAAAAAAAAAGATTAGGACAGAAGGCCTAGAAGGACAGCAAGGCCAAAGCTGGCACATCTGTGCAAGACAATGTCCAAACTATAGTGCTTAGTGAATGTATGAACAGTACGCCAGGTAGCGTCTGCACAAATGTTAGGCACAGAAACGCCACACTAAAAGGCCACGTGGGCTGCCATGCCAAACATGGAATACCCTTTAACAGTACCAGAAAATTTCTTTCCATGCTTCTGGTAACAGAACGTGACACAGGATGCCAACCATTTAGAAATGCATTGTTTAGACACAGAAGAACCCTCCCCGACAAAGGGAAAAGTATACACACAGCTGTGACAGCTTTCTTCAGTCCTTAGAACAATCTAGATAGAACTGTAAGGTTCTATGTACATGTAAGATATGTAACTAGGCTTCCCTCTTATTTGAGAGGGTAGCATAAAAAACAGGCAGGTGAATGGTCATATCAGTGTGAAGTCAGAGACAGCCTTAGGCAGGGGTGTTCAAATCAAAACTTTTATTACTTGCCCAGCTATGACTGTAGCTTAATTTTCACTTGCCCCTATTACTTACAATGAAAATCGCTCTGTTTTGGTACTTGCCCTTCACTGAAATTTACCTGCCCCGGAATGTGGGCAATGGGATTTGCACACCCCTGGCCTTATGTATAAAACATGGATTGGTCCATAAGGAAACCAGATCTAGGTGAAAAACCAGATACAGAGGTTCAGTGACCAGAGATTGTAACTCTGCGTATAGAAGTAATGGCCACAAGAAAGAGGGTCTTCCAGGAGAGAAAAAGCATCTCCCAAGTAGCAGTGGGCTCAAATGGAGCCCCCAGCAGTTTCTCTAATACAAAGTTAAGGTCCCATGGCAAAACCCATTTATGGACCAGGGGATGCAAGTGCATAATCCCCCTAAAGAAGCTATTGGACATTCCAATTGTGATAATGTTTTACACCCAGCAGGGCAAGAACAGTCAATATGGCTGACAGAGGTACTTTTATCTAAGAGCAATGGCGACCTGTGTCCAATAATGCAGGATGTAACTGAGAACAGAATTTACTGGATACATATAAGGATACAGCGGGGGAGATGCTCACCATATAGAAAAACTTTTCCACTTCAGAGAATATGTGTGCCTAGTGGACAGCTTACAAGCCTCCAGCAGAGCATCAGCCACTTTAGGGGATACTAGTAAACAGTGAGTTCTATGTCCCCAGCAGCCATGAATGTGGGCACAGGGGCATGAAATCTGCATGCACTAGGTAGCCCTGATACTGAGACAGAACTCCCTGAGCAAAGGCAGAGGAACCAGAGTTTCCGTTGCCATGTGTTACAGCATTGAAAACCAAATTTGTCTGGGCCAAAATGGCATCAGCAGGATTAGGATTGCTGATTCTGACCGCAGCTTGACCAATACCCTCTGAATCAGAGGTACTGGGGAAAGGCATAAAGGAATCTCCCTTTTCAATAGAGGGACGTGTCTTGCCAGAAAACTCAAGGACCTGGGGCAAGTGAGCAGTAACATGGCAGTCTTGGGTTGTATGGGGACACCACAAGTCCAACTCTGGATAATGCTACCTTGTGAGAGGTCTTCCACAGCTGAGCCCAGAAGTTCCCACTTGTGGATCAGTGCTTGTGACTGGCTCAGCCTGTCAGTTGAGACATTTTAGGCTCCTGGAGGTAACACAGCTGACAGAAAGAGACCGTGATCTATTGCCCAGTTCCAGATATTCACTGCTTACCTTCACAGAGGACAATAATGTGCCCCCCACCATGTTTGTTTATGTAATGCATGTCACTGACATTGTCTATCTGGATCAAGAGCGGACCATCCCTGTGAAGAGCCATAATGGCTTGTAGGTCAAGAAGAACAGCCCTCATCTCCAGCACATGGATATGGAGAGAACTGTCTGCCTAAAACACAGACCCTGTGCCCCAAGGGGCCTAGATGTGCACGCCAACCCGACGTGTCTGTTATTATTTAGTTTTTGATTACCGGGTAAGTACTGTAGACAAAGAAATTGCCTATTTTCAGTCATGACCCAGGAAAGTCACAGACATAGGTAAAAGTACAATACATTGCAATGGTTACTATTACATAATACTTGGGCCAAACCCATTAGGCATGATGATACCTACCGTACAAGAGAAATTTGACATTGCACTAGGCTGTCCATAGATACAGGGGAATACACAGAATAGTTTCAAGGAGACAGACCATACAGTATAAGTAAATAGAGAAACTATTCCAGACAGACTCGTGGTGGGATACCTCACAGCCTGTCCTTGCCCGCTATTCAAAAGCAGGCGTGAGTGAAAAGTGCCTAAATATGTGCTGAAGGGACATGCAAAGGAAGCCCAACTGCCCAGGGGTTGAGTCACAAGTGCACCTGTCAGAGGCCAAGAGGCAGGCATGAAGCTGATTTTTAAAGATCAGGGGCCAGATATTCAAAGCTTTGCCCCTCGGTGAAGTTAACACTGCCCGGCAGGCAAACGTAGCCCGGAGCACAAAGCAAACTATATTCAAAAGGAAAAGCCTGGGGCAAACAGCGTCTCAGTATAGCATGGGAATGAGTCCATGCAAAAAGGTCTGGGAGTGCAGGGCAAATGTAGCCCTAGAATAAGGCAGCACTGAATATAGGAATCAGGAAGTGCAAACCACAACAACAACACAGTGCACAGCGACGTGAGGACAGGTAGCGATGAACTATGTGGCCAATGTGTGTGCCAGCAGATGCGTGGACCCAGTACAGCAGCAGGCAGCAGCAGATGTGAAAGAACAGCGATCAAAACTGTATAAATATCCCCGAACCGTTAGCACCATGCTAACACGTTTACGTGGAGCTAAGCTGTCAGCCTGGTGCTAACGCGTTTGTCCGGTGCTAAGATTTTCCATATTCAAAAGTGACATGCAAATGAGCCTACTTAGGTAGTCTCTGGGCAAACTGCCAGATTAGTTTCTTATCATTCCCTGATTTGCATGGAGTTTGCCCAGTGTTACTGCAGGGGCCCACAGCTCCACCTGTAGGTCAGTCTGGAAGTACAGGGGATGGCCAGGACAAGCCCAGCATGCAGGTGATGACTGATGGTGGCCAGTACTGTTTCGCTGTTGTGTGTTCCACAGATGCTGCACCTGTGTCACGGGATGCTCACAGTGACATCTGCATGGCCGGCTGCATGTGCTGTGGCTTTTGTACAGTCTTGCGGTATGTGGCTTGGTGGGAGGCACGTATGCTCCGACAGGCACTCGGGTGGTGCGGTATTCCCACTACTGGCCCATGTGCACTGCATTATGTGTCCCAGCCATGTGGCCACACCTGGGCTGTGGTGAGGGCTGGCCCCCGTACACCCTCCCCTCAATGGCCGCCATGCCCACAGTGCTGCATGTGTGTGCTGGCATCTGTTGGTCACCACAGACGTATGGTCTGCAGGTGTGTGCTGTATGGCCACACTACATAGTTGTCCTCTGTGGGTCGGATCCCCCTTACTGTCTGTGCTTGGCTGGGACCGGTGGCAGCTGTTGGCATCATGGTGGTGCCAGCAGTGAGCAGCATGTGCCCTCCATGTCAGGCATTTTCTAAGTGTCATGCTCTTGTGTTAGGGTTGCGCTAATCCCGCGCTATGCACCAATGACATGCAAAGCTGTTTGTCCAGGGTTAAGACCAGCTTTTCCTGGGTGGTAATTTGTTCCGCACTAAGGGTCGCGCTATGTCACGCTAAACACCTTAACGCGGCGCTAGTTGTTGAATATCTCATAGCGCCTGTATTCATGTTCACTTGGCCCCTTGCATATAATTATGGTTTGCTTGGCGCTAATGCACTTTGCCTGCGCTATGTGGCCTTTTGAATATGGCAGTCCCGCGCTAAACCCGTGCAAACTGTTTGCGGACCGCACAAAGCTTTGAATATCTGGCCCCAGGTGTGTAGTGGAGTCCCTCACAGTTGAAGGCAGGGAGTTCCATAGCTTTGGGGCAGACACTACAAATGTCTGCTCACCCATCCTAGTGGCGCATTTGGGTGTATTAAGGAGGGACTTTTCGGTAGATCTCAGTGGGTAAGTCTGATGGGCCGGGTTCATCAAGCATGCAAGGGACATTGGTGTTCCAGTCCGGATGATACTGTCAATTGTGCATCCTGTTGTGCAGACTCGGTAAGAGGCAGGAGAGAGCCAGCCCAGACTGCAGTAAAATACGCAACGGAGGGTGCGCCTAGGTACTGATAGTGCAAAGCGACAGATACTATTATAACACGTGTCCCACTTCTGCAGTAGTCCCTTGTTCGTGTCTTTACAGGAAGTGATTCCGTAAGTCAGGCTGGGTCGCAGTACCCCCTGCGCGATGGCTAATTTTACCTTAGAGTTTAAGGATGCTCTGACTTTGTAAGCCAGCCCCAGCTTGATACTGACCACTTTACAAGTATTAGTGATATGGATGCTGAAATCCAAAGAAGGGTCAAGGGTTATACCCGGGTATCTGAAAGAGTCCACCAAATCCAGGAGTGAGCTCTCTGAGCCATGTATGGTCAGTGCTGTAGAGCTAGCTTTGACCCTTGGTGCTGATCCACACAGCATTGACACCATTTTTTTGGTATTCAGAAGACATTTGTTTTGAACTAGCCACTCATGTAGACAGGCAAAGTCTGACTCAAGTGTGGTATTAATGGAGGTAATGTCCTTGGCGCTGGTGTATAACACAATATCATCTGTGTATAAGATGGTAGCGGTAGTGCTCGACATTTGAGGCAGCCTATTCACAAACAGTGAGAAAAGCAGTGGTCCGAGAATAGAGTCTTGTGGTACATCGATGCTGGTAGGAGAGAAATCAGATTTGCAATTGTCAATCTGAGCAAATTATGTCTGCCCAGATAGGTAACTGCTGAACCATGTTGAGGAGCTTTGGGAGAATCTAAGTGTGACCAGTGTATCTAGTAGCAAAGTGTGATTCACCAGGTCGAACGCTTTAGTTAAATCCATGAAAATTGCTCCAGTGTATAGCCCTTTATCTATCGACAGCTTGATGTCATTAGTGAGTTTGATAAGCACCGTGGCTGCACTATGCCCCTTCCTGAAGCCATGTTGGGCAGGGGTGAAAAAGTTGTTTTGTTGAATGTAGTCCGTGACCTAGTTGACCATTAGTTTTTCAAGAATTTTGTTTAGTGCTGATAACACTGCAATTGGGCGATAGTTGTTCATGCCTTTTGAGTCCTCTTTCTTATGGATGGCGACATCTCACGCTATCTTCCAGAGAGATGGTACTACCTGCATACTGATGGAAAGGTTGTAGATCCTGGCAACTGGTGCCACTATAACAGGGGCCACTAGTTTAAGGAATCTTGGTAGTAAGCCATCTGATCCCGCTGATCCATGCTCAGGTAGTTTCCTCAAAAGTCTCAGAACCTAAAGCGTGGTGACCTGCTTAAAACTAAGTGAAGTGGAGGCCTGGGCTGGGGACACATTTGGAGAGACAGAGGGTTGAATAGTCAGCTTCTCATGGTCCGAGAGGTCGGAGAAGTGGATGTTTAGGGTGTTCGCAATGGTATAGGTGTTACTGCAGTTGGCACCATTAACTGTCATATCCGTGATCGTCGAGCATCCACCTTGTCCCAAGAAAGTCTTAATATGGTTCCAGAAACCATGCGCGTAATTGGCCGATTTCTGTAGTAGCTTAAGAGAGTAAGCCCTTTCTGCTGCCTGAATTTCTCTCTTGCATGTGTTCCTCTGCCTACAATATTCATCCCAGTCAACTTGTTGGACGCTTTTTTTTTTTGCAGCAACCCAGGTCTTGTCCCTGCTCCTCATGCTGGTCAGGATCTCCCTATTCACCCATCTTGTTGCTGTGCCTCGGATCTTCCTTCTTTTCATGGGAAGGTGCTTATTTTGAGATTCCTGTAGGGTGGTTACAAGGTAGGATACAGCAATGTCAACATCACCTGCCTGGTAAATTGGGGACCTGTCAGTGTGGTGGAGATTCGCATGTACCTTGCAGATGTTAATTTTGGAAAAGTTCCGAAAGTGTATTTCTTTGGGGGTAGGCTTTGGGATGTGTGCCATCCATATGCAATAAACTGGGGTATGGTCACTGAATTGGGGCTATGGTCACCGATAGCATCGGGCAGAGTGCCTGAGCCTTGAATATGGTCAGCTCTGTCTGTGGCAATCCAGTCCAGGAAAGAGTTGTGGCCTCATCATTGTGATGGTCTCGGACATTTTATTAGCTGAGTCAGGTGCAACTTGCTAAGCGTGGCATCATACAATCCCAAGTATTTCCCAGTCCAGGTTGAAATCCCACATGAGGAGGTGTTCTCCTTTTACCTTATGTTATGCCACGTGATCCATAAAAACAGGTTACTCACCTATAACAGTAGTCCTAGGAGTGGTATATGTTGTTCATCCACACTTACTGGCATGTCCCTTTTCCCTTTAAGAATGGCTGGAAGTCTTCAAGCTGGCTCCTCCCATCCACCCGGGTGGTATAACTCTCGGCTCCGTCCCATGATGCCAGATCTTAGCTCACTGGAAGCCAGGTTTGTGCGTCCGCAGCTGGGGAGGTCGGGTGGGTCCATGTGGATGAACAACATATGCCACTCCTAGAACTGCTGTTACAGGTGAGTAAAGTACAGTTATGTAAGAACTTACCATAACAGTAGATCTTCGAGAACAGCTCTTGCGGCAGGTTGCACCATTAGGACTGAAGCCAGCAGGCACCAGGACCCCACGGAAAAATTCTAGCTAGCAGTATCCAGTGGGGGACCGCCCCCGACGTCGGCCCCTCTCCGACGTCAGGCATCATATAAAAGGGGGTGGTCCCCCAGCATCCCCAGTTCTCCCGCCCCAAAGGTGACATCTGAAGGGGAGACCAAGGATCCGCTTCCAAAGGAAGGTTTGTAATAGGCGTCAAAAGATGCAGTAGCCTAGAACTAGGTCAGAAGACTCAACCTCTAGAGGGGAAGGTGGGAAGGAAACTACCTGCTGCAAGAGCTGTTCTCAAAGATCTACTGTTACGGTAAGTTCTTATGTAACTGTACTATCCTATTTCGAGAAACAGCTCTTGCAGCAGGTTACACCATTAGGACTGATTCCCAAGCAGTAAGGGAACAAATTATTATTGGGAGGAGGATAGGAGAGATGTCTCAGACTTCAGGACAAAAGTCCTTGAAGGACCGCCAAGCCGAAACCAGCTTTGCGTCTAGAGGCAATATCCAAACTGTAGTGCCGGATAAAGGTGTGTACAGTGCTCCAGGTTGCTGCTGCACAGATGGCTGAAGTGGAGACATTTTTGAGCGCAGTGAAGGAGGTAGCTACCCCCCTCGTAGAATGACCTTTTACTGGTCCCAGTAAAATCTTGTTGTGCTTCTGGTAACAGAACATAATACACTTTACCACCCATCAAGAAAGTGACTGTTTGGAAACTGGAGCACCAGGCATCCTTTGTGCGTACGAAACAAAAAGCTGGTCCGACTTACGATGCGTCTTGGTTCTGGTCAGGTAATATATGAGACACCTATGCACATCCAGAGTGTGCAACAGGGTCTCCCCCGTTACAGTGATTTGGATAGTACACCAGCAGGTCTATATCCTGGTTGAGAGTGACAGCCGAGACCACCTTAGGAAGGAAATTAAGATTCATTCTTAAGGACACCCTGTCCTTGTGAAAAACCAAATAAGGATCCTTGCACATAAGTACATGAAGCTCAGAAATTCTTCTGGCAGAAGTAATGGAAACTAAAAGAAGCGTCTTCCAAGCGAGGAGAGACAGCTCGCAATCCGTGGCTGGTTCAAAAGGCGGCAGCATAAGCTGCTCCAGAACGAAAGGAAGATCCCAAGGTGGAACCAGGTCTTTGATGGGAGGTCTCAAGTGCAGGATGCCGCCCAAAAAGATGCGAGAAGCCTCTAGTTGGGCTAGAGATCAGTGACCTATTGGAGAATGGTACGCCAAAATGGCACATAGGTGCACCTTAATGGAGGAGTAGGCAAGACCTGCCTCGTAGAGGGATAGGAGGCAGTCTAGAACAGACCTCTCAGAACATTCCAGTGGGGTCAATCCACGAGCTTGAGCCCAAATACAGAATCTGCGCCACTTCATGGCATAAGTGACGTGAGTGGAGGGTTTTCTGGCTGCTACCAGTACGTCTGCAACTTCCTGAGAGACCCCGTACCTCAGGACTGCTATGTCCTTAGGAGCCAGGCATGCAGGTTCAGAGACCAAAGATCCGGATGGATCAAGGAGCCTGCCTCCTGGGACAGAAGGTGAGAGCTGAATGGCAGAGGCACCAGAGGTTCCTGGGCCAGCTGATGTAAGAGAGGGAACCAAATTTGCCTGGGCCAAAAGGGCGCTACTAGAATAAGGCACGCCCGCTCTTGTCGGAGCTTCAATAGAACCCTCTGGATCAAAGGGAAGGGCGGAAAAGCATAGAGGAACCTGCCTGTCCAAGAGAGGGACAACGCGTCTTGCCAGAAAACACCAGGACCTGGATCTAACGAGCAGAAATTGGGCAGTTTTGCGTTGGATGGAGATGCAAAGAGGTCTAATTCTGGTGTCCCCCATCTGCGGAACCGGTCCTCTGTAACTTCCTGAAGCAGTTCCCATTCGTGGACTCTGGCCTGTGATCAGCTTAGACTGTCCGCGCTAGTGTTGTCCACTACGGGAACATACACTGTAATGATATCTATGCCGTGTTGCAGTACCCAATTCCAAACCCTTTGAGCCTCCCTGCAAAGGGGGGTAGGAATGAGTGCCTCCTTGTTTGTTGAGCTAGTACATCACCACGGTATTGTCTGTTTGTACCAGAACAGTACCCAGTGGAATCTCCGTCTGGAATGCCTGTAGGGCGTAAAGGACGGCTCTCATCGCTAGAATATTTATGTGAAGCTGGGACTCCAGAGACCACTAGGAGCCTTGAGTCCTGACCCCATTGAGGTGAGCTTCCCATCCGGACCCCGAGGCGTCCATGGAGAGGGTTGCTGAAGGAGGCGGCACAATGAAAGTGGTCTGGGACAAGCCACCAATTCCAGTCTCGGGTGACAGCATTCGTGATCTGGACTGGATACTGCAGATGATCTTGCTTCTGGTCCCAATGTGCCCTCAGCATCCACTGGATGACCTGCATGAGGAGTCGAGCTAGGGGAACAGTTGCAATGGCAGCTGCCATGTGTCTGAGCAGGCAAAGGACGGACCGGGCCGGTACCGTCTTCTTTTCCTTTATGTCCCGTATGAGGGATCTGATGCATTCCGCCCTGTCCTGAGGAAGAAATGCCCTTCCCTGAGTGGTGTCCAGAACTGCTCCTATGAACTGCAGGCTCTGAGACGGAATAAGGTGCGACTCCTCCCGGTTGATGGTGATGCCCGGCGATATTAAGAGAGAACAGGTATCTTGTACCACGGACATCAGGGCCTCCCGTAAGGGTGCCGTGAGGAGCCAGTTGTCTAGATAAGGAAAAGCATAGTGGCCCCGTCTCCCGAGAGATGCTGCCACAACTGCCATACACTTCGTGAATACCTGAGGTGCCAAAGACAGCCCGAAAGGGAGAGCTCGGAACTGGTAGTGGCATCCCAGAAACTCAAAACGCAGAAATTTCCAGTGTGCTCGAGCGATCGGGAGATGTAGGTAAGCGTCCTGCATGTCCAGTGATGCCAGCCAAGCGCCCTCTTTGAGCATGGGAATGAGACCCGGCAGGGTCACCATGCGGAAACGTTTGTACAACACAAATGTGTTGAGGTCGCTGAGATCCAAGATTGGGCGCAAGTCCCCTGTTTTCTTTGGAACCAGGAAGAAGTGAGAATAATAACCTTTTCCTCTCTGGTTCGGTGGGACGTACTCTGTGCCCTCCTTGTCGAGGAGGGCCAAGATCTCCTGCTGAATTAGCAGGGCATGCTGACCCAAGTAGCAGGAGAGGTCTGGATGGTGGGTGATCGAGGAACTCTATAGAGTGACCTCGTTCAACCAACTGCAACACCCACTGGTCGGAGGTTATCCTCTGCCATCCTGAAAGGTGATGAGAGATGCGACCCCCGACCTTCTCGACCCTTTGATCCAGAGGAGGGACGGGGTCCGGGAAGAAGTCATGCTGTGGTGATGTTGGACCCTGCTGACTGGGCTGCTTTGGGATGCTTTGGGCCCTGGCCCGAGGGGAACCTGGCTTTATTTTTGCGACCGAAGTTGCCCCTGGGCTGCTGGCCGGAACGTGGCTGTTGCTGTTGTTGACATCCGCGAAAACGATTCTGGTTCCTACGAAAGGAACCAGATTTCGGTCTGTACGTGGCCTGTACAGTCCTGACTCCCTTCCCAGTGCCCTGCAGTTTGGTGATGACCTTCTCGGACTCCTCGCCGAACAGGACCTCTCCATTATAAGGGACATCCAGGATGTTCTTCTGGTCGTCCGAGGTAAATCCAGACACTCTCAACCACGAGTGTCTCCGGAGACAAATGCCTGTGGCTTCTCCCCTGGCTGCCGAGTCTGTTGAGTCGTAGACGGCTCGAAGAACTCGGGTCCCCACGTCTGACCCAGTTTGAAGGAGGTTCAGCAGCTCCTCCTTTTCGCCATACAGAAAGTCTTTTAGAAGGTCTTGGCCCTGTTCCCAAAGGGCATTCTGAAACTGCACCATGTGCATCAGATAGTTTAGAGACCTTTTTTTTGAAATTCAACATCTTTATTACTTTTTTCATACATCCAACCAACAAACATATCATTGAAATGTCCAACAAAATCTATATACGTATAACTAAAACAAATTATAAACCTCCCTTAACCCCTCCCCCCACCAACACCCCCCTACATCAGACCCTCTCCCCCTCCCCAGAGTGTGCCAATTGAAAATGAAACTTATTACAATGGCAACAAAATACCTAAAATACATTCTTCTTTATGAATATTGAGTAGAGACGTGGAACCTAGAAATTAATGTAAATATAGAGCATATAATTTGCCCCACTTTTTGTAAAATGCATCCATATTATTATGGGAACTAGCCAGCAATCTTTCAGTTTGGAAGTACAATGAAATATCATTCAGCCATTCACTATATGAAATAATTAACTGATCCATCCAGTGCTTTAGCACTAGCTTCTTCACTATCATTGAAATTAACGCCATATGAAATTTATGTTCCTGAAAAAACAATTCGAGAGAACTCTCCTAAAATACAAATCTCTATAGTAAACAGATCCGCCAAACCTAGTAAAGGATCTAATTTAGTCTGGATTGCTTGCCATAGAGAGGTTACTCTATCACACTGCCAGAATACGTGTACTAAGTTCCCTTCGTCCTTATTGCCTCTAGTACACGTAGGGGTTGGTAGCCTGCCCAATTTGGCTAGATGGACTGGTGTATAATATATATTATTAATAATATGATACTGAATTAACCGGAGTCTATCTTGGGTATTAAATTTATGGAGATCTTACCAGATCTGATCCATATAAAGGTAATATCTGGTAAGAGGGAGTCCCAGTCTGCAGAGCCTGGAAGAGCCTCTGGGAATTTGAGATCCAGAAGGTAGGAATACATCAATAAGACCCCATGGGGTTTGTTAGAATAAACTAGCAACTGTTCCAGAAAGAACTTAAACCGAGATTCTGTGGGAATTGTGCCAACAAGGGAGCAAATAACATGTCTCAGCTGGAAAATTTTGAATATATGTTTCTGAAGAATCCTAAGTCTGGTCATAATTTCTGGAGAAGAGAGAAGAGTGTCTTTTGAATATAGATTGCGTATTATAATGCCTTGAAGTTGTGAAAGCCAGTCTGAGGAAATCTGAGCTCCCCCTATCTTAATATTGGGATTATAAAGAAGGGGTTGGTCTAGGTTTGTTTAAGGAGACATCTTGAAGTAAGACCAATACTGGACCAAAACCTTGCAAGTGATTCTGACAACCGAGTTTTGTAATGGGAGTGGTGAGGCCGCTTTGGTGATATAGAAGATAGTAGATGAGTTGAGGTTATAGGTCTCTAGCAGGTGCCTTTCAAGAAGAAGCCAGGGAGGCAGATATTCATCATTCCTGGTGGAGAGCCATCTACCCGCTTTGACCAGATGACTTGCCCAGTAATACAAAAGAAAGTTAGGAAGGCAAAGACCCCCTCTTTCCTTGGGAAGACTGAGCTTGATGAAGGAGTGTCTAGGATGTTTGTCGCGCCAGATGAAGTTGGAAATAATTGAATGAATACAGTGGAAAAGGGAAATTGGTAGCCATATATTCAAAGGATTTAAGGGCTAGAAGAGATGGGGCAGAACATTCATTTTCCTAGTACTAATTCGGCCCCATAAGGAGATAGGAAGGTTGGCCCATCATTGGAGGTCCTGCTGGATATTAACTATTAAATCTTCAAGATTACATTTTTTGAGCGAATCTTGGTCTCTAGTAAGATAAATACCTAAGTACTTAATCAACTGTTGGGACCATTTCATCCCAAATTAAGTAAAGTCTGTGCTACGGGTAAAATTATTTAAAGGGAAAATTTCGGCTTTAGATGAATTCAACTTGTAATTGGAAAGGAGACTGTATTGCGTAATGATATCTAAAACATGTACTAGTGAGGTGACTGGAAGTTCCAAATGGAGGAGTATGTCATCAGCATAAACTGAGAGTGTTAAGGTTTGCTGTAGTATCGATATACCCCGTATTAGAGGAGAACGTTTAATATGAAGAAGGAAAGGTTCCAAGTACAAGTTAAACAAAAAAGGAGATGGGGGCAGCCTTGTCTGGTTCCTGTAAACAAAGGAAAGCGGGAAGAAAATACTCCATTGCAGTAAATCTTAGCAGAAGGGGACATGTAAACCGACTGAATTCTTCTAATAAAAGAGGTAGGGAATCCCATTTTACTGAGTGTTAACCATAAAAACTCCCAGCTCACTCTATCGAAGGCCTTTTCGGCATCCAATGAAATTAAGGCCATAGGAGTCTGTGATGATTGGGCTGTATGGAACATGTGAGCAAAAGTTCTAAGATGGTCTGCTGATGGACGGCCCTGTACAAAGCCCACTTGTTCAGGACTCAGTAACTGAGACCAGATCTTTTTAATCCGCAGGGATAAAATTTTTGTCAAGATTTTAATGTCACAATTTAAGAGGGAAATTGGACTATAACTCGCGGGGTCTATAGGCGGTTTATCTGGTTTGAGAAGTAATATTATTGTAGCTTCTAACAACGTAGTGTCTAGAGAGTTGTTCTGAAATATATATTCATATAATTTGAGTAGAAGAGGAGAAAGTTCCTTACTAAATACTTTATAGAAATTGGATGGGAAACCATCCGGTTCCAGGGATTTGTCTGACGCGAGTCCCTTGATTGCCTCCTCTACCTCTTGCAGAGTAATAGGGGAAGACAAAAAGGTCTGGTGGTGTTCCGGAAGATTGGGAAGGTCGAGCTCCTCCAAATAATGGACTATGTTGGCAGACGGAATTGCAGAAGGTGGATTACCATATAATTTATTGTGAAAGTTTTCAAATTCCTGAGCTATATCATGGGGAGATGTTTTAATGGTACTACTCTGGGACTATATGGCAGGAATTAGTCTCGAGATTTCTAGTTCATGCAAGCGCAGAGCTAATAACCTACCCGCCTTTTCGCCTTGATCAATATATTTAGTTTTAGATTTTAATATGGCATATTCTGCTTTCTCCCTTAACAAGTCAGCGTATTCATTCCTTAGAAACAAAAGGGTTTCCAGGGAATTTGGTGTAGAAGAAGAAGATAGGGAGTTTTCAATTTCCCTAATCTTTGTTGACAGGGAAATCACTTTAGCTTCTCTTTGCTTTTTCCTTCTGGATGCTATCTTGATAAATTCTCCCCGAAGATAACACTTTAGTGTACACCAGAATATGTCCTCTTTTGATGTGGAGCTGGTATTAGAGGTTATAAAATTGGGGATTCATTTTTTTAATATGGGAGATCGTTTGTTTGTCTTTAAGAAGTTGAGTGTTCAGCCTCCATGTCGAGTCCCGCTGAAGGTCTGGAGTAGGAGAGAGCAAGACCCATGCCACTGAGTGGTCTGAGAGGATTATAGGTTCAATATCTGCCCGCTGTAAACCGGATAACAAAGAAAGACTAACGAGGACGTAGTCTAATCCAGACCAAGACTGGTGCACAGAGGAATAGAAAGAAAAACTACGTTGGGAAGGGTGGAGCAGACGCCAAGGATCACATAATCCAAGATGGTCCTTAAATTCCGCTAGTGCCTTTTGGGAGGCAGATAGAGGTTTTAGTGGCAGGTAAGTTCTGTCCAGATCCTGGGACGGGGGGATGTCCCAATCGCTACCAAGTAGCAATGGAGTAGGTAGCCAGTCTGCTAGCTTATGGGATAAAGTCATTAGAAAGTCGTGGTCACCGCCTACTGGACCACATAAAACGAGCCCAATATTACTTTAGTATTTTTGAGGAGACCTTTCACTAATATAAACCTATCATCTGGACCTATGATGCTCATTTCTTCTTGGAATGAGGTATGTCTTTTGATGAGGATGGCTACCCCCCGACTTGATGAGGATCCGCCAGCAGCAAAAACTTGGGAAAAGCTTTGTTGGCGAAGCCAAATGGCTTCATGATTTAGCAAATGGGTTTCTTGGAGCAGAACAATATCTAAATTTAAGAAATCGCAGTTTTTAAGTACTTGGAATCTCTTTATGTCTCTAATTCCTCAGACATTCCACGTGGCAATTTTAATAAGATTGTTAGCCATTCTCCAGCTTTACAAAAGAGATATCTAAGTAAAACAATGACCGAAGCATAACTCTTGAAAGGCACACTCTACATAACCCCCTTACTCCTCCCCTCTTCACAATAACCAGATCTATAATAAACATATATTTACCCCAGATAAAATATACCATACAATCCTTGAACACTGTTCGAAATAAACCTAAGAGGATATCATGAACAACACTAAATATGAACCACAGGGTAAATATTCGTACATAACACCCTCCCCCCCCCCTTATCCCAACCAACCCCAAATAACTATATACAAACAGTCCCCATATGTATACTAAGAAGTCTAGTTCCTTTGCAAAAGTCTTAAGAGACCGTTTCCCTTGGGATGCAGTTCTCTGTAAGCAAGTGCAAACCCTTTGACTTTCAACTCGGTTGTGTGACCCGAGCTTTAAATGCAAAACATATCCAGACAAGTGTTCATTTACTTTGAGTCCTGTAATGCTTCCAGGAAATGCATCCTTTTCCCCCTTAGCTGATACGATATGCAGTTCTCCCCGAGCCTGCATCAGACTGGAGCGTCACCCCCCCCCCCCCGCCAACCGTGATGAATGGGGAAAGTAAAACCCTTGTGTTTAACTTAGGAGAGATAAAGGGCTAATATGGAAGCAAAGGAAAGACATAAGAAGGTCCCAACTCCTAAAGAAGAAACCCCGGGGTTTACTTCCTGACCTACTAGGAAATCCCTCATCTTAACCCCCGATCAGTTGAATCCATGGAATAGCAGAAAGTGAAATTAACACAACTACTTACACCCTAGAACTGTCCCTCTTAACATCTCTCATGAGTCCCCCGAGGCTGAAAAGCGATCAAGCGTTTAAATAAAAGAAAATACCCTCCTGTGTAGCATATACACCATCTCCCAATCCTTAGGCACCCAGTGGAACTGGAAAAAACTAAAGGGAAAGGAAACAAGTAGGGCAGCATTAAGTGGTAGGACCAAAAAACGTCCTTCCCAGAAATCACATCCTGGAAATGCTCCCTTGCCAAAAGGCTCCACCCTCTCAACCAAGGAGCAGCCTACCATGCTACAGGAAAGATTTGGGCCTACCCGGCGCTACTGAGGCCTAAGCACCCCTCCCGGGCCTACCATCTCAAACAGGACATTCCCCACCAGCAACAGGTAAATCAAAGAATCATACTAAGTTCAATATTAGGGAAAAAATTGTCCCATTAGAAAAGTGAGCATCAGAGTTCAGTCTTTAATGCAGTCACCCAGATTTGAAGAGGCTGGGAAGCTTGCTTGCGAGATCCACTGATGCGTGATCTGGAGAGTCATAGGAGTGCGATGTGCCTTCTATAATTATTTGCAGCTTGACAGGGTATATCATTTTGAAGTGGATTCCCGCAGCAATCAATTTGCTGACAATTGGGTGAAACACCGACCTTTTCTGGCGAGTCTCAAATGGGAGGTCTTGAGAGATCCTGATTGTACAGCTTCCCCAGGTTACCGATTGTAGCTCCTTATATTTGGCGATAATGTGCTGTTTCTCTAGGAAGCTAAGAAATTTGATGATGATCGGTCGGGGGGGGGGTGCACCGGTTTGAGGTCTTGATCGGAGAGAGCGATGAGCTCTCTCAATGTGGTAATGTGGATTTAAAGGTGATGGGCCCATGATTTTTAGAAGAAATCGTTGTAGGAAGGCTATGATGTCGGCTCCTTCCTCTGCTTCAGGTAGCCCAATGATCAGAATATTATTTCTCCGGCTTCTCCCCTCTAAATCTTCGGTTTTGAGTTGGAGTTTGTGTACTTGTTGGCGAAGATGCACAATGTCAGGGTCGATTTTCTCTTTCCACCTTTAACAACGACCTAGCCTCTGAATCTCCCATCCTGATCGTTAGGCTGTTAAGATCTCCCCTGGTGGTTTTTGGTTCTGAAGATATATCGGCCAGAGTCTCCCGAAATGGCAGAAGTTCTTGAAGAAAACAATCCTCAGTGAGAGGAATCGCTGAAGAGCTAGGAGCCAAAGCTTTATTGACATTCCCCGAACTTTGAGATTGAGATTTTTAAGGGGGGATTTTCTCCGGAATGGCGGGTGGAGTATGCTTGATGTCGGCCTGCCTCATTTCAGCTTCCATCGCTGCAATATAGCAAATTGCGACGTGGGACCAAAACAAACAATAACCACTGAAGGCAGGAAGTCAGTTGAAGCATATAACAGCTGAAATTGTCTTCGTAGGCTGACCAAAACTTGTGAAAATAGCATTAGCAGAGGGTCTTAGGTGGGAGCTCCAGTCTGCAGCTGCTTCTAGGTTCTCTGCATCACGTGATCTCAGATAGTTTAGAGACCTAATTGAGCATGTAGCAGCCGCACATATGCGTCTTCCCATAGAATCTAATTGCTTAGATTCCTGGTCCGGAGGCTGGGTACTCAAATGATAAGGGCAGTGGGACCTATCATGAGATGCAGTGATGACCAGGGAGTCGGCCAGGGGTTGTTGCGCCAAGTACAGTTCCTTGTGGGAGCCCTGCAGAGGCGGTCAGTCTTCTTCAGAACAGCCAGTGTGGAATGCGGACGCTTCCAGGCTGCCTTGGTGACGTCCATAAAGGTGTCCACCAAAGGTGGGACAACCACAGGCTTCGGGTCTTTCTGCCTGAGGTAACGGGCAAGGCATTGTCTCTCGGGTTCTAAGTCTTCTGTCTCCCATCCCATATTTTCCTGAATGTGCCTCATAATTTCTGAAAAGGAGGGATCATCCTGAGGCGACCTTGGACGGTCCCATGGGTCTGGTGATGGGGGACTGAAGGGAGATGGAGACCTGGAGGTGTCGGACGTATCCAGTCTGGAGTCATCTCCCGGTTAGTGACGTCTGCCCCTGGGTCATTTTGGGCTCGGGGACCCTGAGGGAGAGCGTGATGGGTGTTTTCTGTCTCTCGATCGGCCCCGAGGAGGTGGAGTTGGTTCCTTGGGGGTTGGGGGTCTGGAACCATCAGCATCCCGAGGAGGAGGTGGAGGTGGCTGAGGCTTAGGGGGAACCACGTCCTTCCTTATGGTTTCCCACTAGAAGGTGAACAGTTCTTTCACCTCCTGAATATTCATACCTGACGACAGGCCCAGCGTCAGAGTGGGCCTGTCACCAGAGTCAGGCGTCGGGTCCCAGGGAACCACCGGGTCTGACGACGGCTCCCTGGGTAGTCGGTGTCCCGGCATCGGTCAGACACACCACCTGATTTAGAGGAAGACTTTTTGTGCCTGTCTGAGGAATCAGGTTTGGAGGCGTCCGGCGCCCGAATGGTCTTGAGCGGATGTAAGGAGGCAGAGGAGTCCCCTGAACACCTTACCTTGACCGGGGGAGGTTGGGAGTGAGCCCGGGAAGGAGAGCTGGTAGAGCTGGAGCTGACCCTGGACTCAGAGGCCCTGCTAGGGGATCTTGCCCTATCCAAGTCCTGATGCTTGTCCCGGTGTTTACCTGACTTGTGGGAAGATTCCCCTTTGGAGGATGTCTTTTCTCCATTTTCTTCAATTTCTCCTCGAGGAGGAATCCCTGAAGAGTCTTTTGGCGGTGGATCCGGGTCCTGCTATTGAATTGCTGGCAAACTGAGCAGGCCTGGGTGTCGTGCTCTGGGCCCGGGCACCTGACACAGGCCGAATGATGTTCTGCAAAAGGGATCTATTTGCCGCAGGCACACATAGAGAGATGTCTTTCGAGAGAAGGGGTAGGAGAAGCAGACATGGATTAAGGTTTTTGTAGAAGAAGGATTTCACGCGTCGTATCGATAAGGCAGGCATCTGTGAGGCCGATGCTGGCAAGTCGATAGCGGGAAAAGAACTGGGGATGCTGGGGGACTGCCCCCTTTTATGTGATTCCTGATGTCGGAGAGGGGCCAACGTCGGGGGCAGTCCCCCACTGGATACTGCTAGCTAGAATTTTTCCTTGGGGTCCTGGCGCCTGCCGGCTTCAGTCCTAAAGCTGTAACTTGCTGCATGAGCTGTTTCTCGAAGTAAGATCCTGTTTTTCTAGGATCGTGGATATCTTGTTCATCCACACTTATTGGCAGACTCCTAGCAGTTCTCCGGGAGGAGGGAGGCAAGACGCACACCCCCACTGATACTCACTTGGGAAACAGAGATTGGAGAACTGAGGCCCCAAATCCAGATCCCGGCATGACTCAAGGTTGATGTGATAATGGGTATTAAAGGTGTTTGCTGACTTCCAGGTAGCAACTCGAAGATTTCCTGGATAGGGATGTCCTTGGAAGCAGCCACCGATGCAGCGGTATGGCGGGTAGAATGAGCTCTTATCCCTCTGGGAGGCCCCATGCTCGCCAACTCATAGCATAGACTTATGCAAGATGTAATCCACCTTGCAATAGTCTGTTTTACTGCAGGTCTGCCAGAAGCGGCTTCAGCATAGGTGACAAACAGCTGGCGAACCTCTCCCAGAATTTCTGCCATCCTCTCCTTATAATAGGAGAGAGCACATCTCAGGTCCAAAGTATGGAACCTGTACTCGGTCTCCGAGGTGTAATTAGGGTAGTATACTGGCAGAGTTAACACCTGGTTAAGGTGAAACTCTGACACCACCTCCGGAAGGAATTTTGGGTGGGGGTGCAGGACAACCTTGTCCCTGTGGAAGACCAGATAAGGGGAGTCCACTGAAAGCACCTGGAGCTCCCCTGTCCTTCTGGCAGACGTGATAGCCACCAGGAAGGATGTCTTCCACAAGTGTGACAATGCACACTTGTGCACTGGTTAGAATTGCTTGCCCATGAGCTTTGCCAGTACCAGCAGTAGTTCCAATGGAGGTGGAGGTTCACGCACCAGAGGGGATATGTGATCCAGGCCTTTGAAAAAGTGCCCAACCACTGTCTCTTGCACCGTCGGCTGACCGGCCCACGCCCGGTAAGCAGAGATGGCTGCCAGGTGCACCCTAAGGGTCGATAACCGAAGACCCCCTTTGGACAGAGACCAAAGGTAGTCGAGAATGTTAGCCACTGGACAGGACAGAGGATCCAGGCCCTTGCCCTGACACCAAATGGAAAACCTTTTCCATTTGAAGGCATAACATCTCCCTGTCGATTCCTTTCTGGTTGCCTCCACCACGGTGAGGACATCCTCGGAAAGACCCAAAGCCTGGAACTCTAGCCACTCAGGTACCAGGCTGTGAGGTGCAGGGATTGAGGGTCTGGATTGTATACCTTCCCCTGATTATGAAAGATCAGGTCCGGGTGTGCTGGAAGCCGCTCCAGGGGCCTGCAGCTGAGACTGAGGAGATCTGGATACCAGAACTGGTGCGGCCAGTCTGGGGCTACCAGAATCACCTTCGCCATGTCCCTCCTCACGTTGAGGTACACCGTGTGGATCAGGAGAATGGAGGGAAGGCGTAGAAGAGGCCTGGGGTCCATGGCCTCGAGAAGACATCCCCCTGCAGTGACCCCGGTTAGGGGGGGCGGGCATGAAACAGCCTCAGCTTGGTGTTTTCCCTGGAGACAAACAGGTCCACCATCAGTTTGCCCCAGTGGGAGAACAGGCTGTAAGCTACCTCTGGATGGAGAGACCACTCGTGGGATGTCTTGCCTAAGCGGCTGAAAGCATCTGCCAGATGGTTTGAGGCTCCTGTCATATGAATGGCTAGGAGATCCGCCTCCAGATAGCTGACGAGGGTCCAGATGTGGAGGGCCTCCCTGCAAAGCAGACGGGAATGCGTGCCGCCCTGTTTGTTGAGGTAGTACATGGTCGTGGTATTGTCCGTCTGGACTTGAACCACTTGATCCCGGAGCTGAGGAGCGAAAACTGACAGTGCCAGTCTGACTGCTCTGAGCTCCAACAGGTTGATGTGGTATCGGGACTCCTCAGGGGTCCAGATCCCATGGGCCCTTTTGTCCCCCATGTGGGCTCCCCAGCCCGTCAGTCGTGAGGATGGCCATCGGCCCTGGGTGGACAAATAGGATCCTTTCCTGCAACCGATCTGGGGCGGTCCACCACAGGAGAGCATCCCACATCTTCAGGGTTACAGTGATCAGCTGGTCGAAATGACTGTGGCGTTGAGACCACTGGGCGGCCAGCTCCCATTGGAGGGGGTGTATGTGCCACCGGGCCCAACGGAACATGGAGGTGCACACCGCCAAGTAACCCAGAAGGCACAGAAAGTCCCAAGCAGGGCACGATTGCCCAACCAGAAACAATTGGGCAAAGGTGGAGAGAATTTCTGCCCTGTCCGCCAGGAACCAAGCTCTGGCTTGAAGAGAGTTGAGCTCTGCCCCGATGAAGCACATCACCTGAGAAGGCACAAGTTCTGACCTAGCCTTGTTGATCAAAAGGCCAAGTTGGGAACAGGTCTGGAGGGCCAGGTCTCTGGATCTCTCTACCTCCTGCTGGGTGGGACCTGCTAAGAGACAATTGTCAAGGTAGGGGTAAATTCTGCCCCCCCCAACGCCTGAGATGGGCTGCCACCAGTGCGATGCATTTGGTGGTGACCCATGGGGCTGATGACAGGCCAAATGGTATGGCTCGGAACTCGTATAGGGTCCCTTCGGCTCTGAAGCGGAGGACCCGCCAATGAGACGGACTGATTGGGACGCGAAAGAACGCATCCTGCATGTCCAGTGAATAGAACCACATGTTTCGCTCCAAGGATGGTATGATCTGGGACAGAGTGACCATCCGAAAGGTGCGTGACCTGAGATACTGATTCAGGTCATGCAGATCTAGAATGGGGCACCAGTCCCCCATCTGCTTGGGCACCAGGAAGTACCTGACGACAAAGCCTAGGTCTGCTGGAGAATCCGCCACAGGAGCTACTGCCTCCTTGAGGAGGAGCTGAGAGTTGTCGTCTTGAAGAGCTGACTGAGTATGGATGGATACTCTTTCCTCCCGAGGGGCGCAGGCTCGGCTTGGAGGGTGCTGCTCGAATTCCAGAGGCAGTCCCTGACTGACCACTTACAAAACACACATGTCCGTGGTAATAACGGACCGGGTGGAAAGAAAGTGGTGGAGCCGGCCCCCCACAGGAGGACCCAGAGCTGGCATGACAGGAGAGGGGGTGGCAGCCCTCGCCCAGTCACTGAGCAGGCTTGGAGGAGGAGGATCCAGGACCTGAACCTCGGCCTCCTTTATGGGCCTCGGAGAACCCGGACTTGGGCAGGGGGTGCCAAGCTTGAGCCTGCTGCTGCTGCCCTCCTTGAAAGGAGGGTTGCTGTGCTGCAGGGGAAGAGTGCTGAAAAGGCTTCTTCTTCTTCTGCTGTTTCTTGCCCGAAGAACCTTTTGCAGAAGTAGCGTCCAAGGTGGCACTGGACTGCTCAATATGCTGAAGGTGACCAGTCTCACCTGGGCCGAAAAGGTCTGTGCCCAGGAAAGGCATATCAGCTAGTTTGTGCTGAGTATCTGCCAGGAAAGAGGACAGTCTCAGCCAAGCCCTGCGACAAGAGGCCACTGCAGCTGCCATCGAACGGGAACAAGAATCCCCAATGTCCAGGGCTGTCTAAAGCTGCTGTTTGGTAAGAGCGGGCCCTGATCCCAGACTTGCTTGACCGTGGTCTGCATTTCTGTGGGTAGGTGTGGGAGGACTTCATCCAAAGACCCCAAGAGGGCATGGGAGAAGTGTGCCATGATGATGGCCGAACTTGCCTGACTAAGGCCTAAAGATGAGGCCGCAGAGACCTTTCGAGCCAAATTATCCAAGAGTTTGGATTCTTTTTTCGGGAGGTCTGTCACTGTCGGCAGAATTGCCAGTATGCCTCAACACAGAGGTGGTCACCAGGCTCTCGGCTGAAGGGTGCTCTGTGAACCCCTCAAGGGACCCCATGGGCACCACATACTTGCAGGCCATGTGGGCAGACAGAACTGGACAGAAGACAGGGTGCTGCCAAAGTTCTAAGGCCAGGCCAACTATGGCCTTGGCCACAGGAAAAGCCTCCATCGGGGTATCCCCTCTCTTGAGGATGTCCGTGAGACGGTACTCCGCCTTTTTCTTAAGTTCCAGGGCATCCCTATAGACTCAGAGATGAGGAGAAGAATGCCCTGAAAGGATGAAGGACCTTCCTCTGTCTCTATCCCACCAGCCAATTCATCATCCCCGGGATGAGAATGTAGGCCGGTCTCATCCAAATCCGAGGAATCCGGATACAACAGTCGACCGCCCAGGTCACCTTCGACCCACCGAGGGTGGTCGGGGGTGACAGTGACCAAAAGACATCGGGGAAGCCCAGTGTCTGGTCTATCTTCCTTAGAAGGAGCCCCTCCCACAGGCTGCTTGGGCAGTGGTTCCACCACAATCAGTGGAGAGACCAGTTTAGGCCGAACCGGAGGTTTCGCTGGCTCCGCAGATGAGGAAGCCAACTTAATCGGCTCCGAAGGAGTCAGCTTTGGCCTGGGAGGCGAAAGCCAAGTAATGGCTGGGGTAGAAGCCGGGGTCGGCTTGTGCCTGGACAAAATCAGCTGTTGCCACATGAGGTCCTCATAGTGCCGGAGTTTCCACCGGAGCCTCTCCTCATCCAAGGAGGATGAGGATGACTGATGGTGTCGCCTCTTTTTTGAGCACTTGTGGGTCTTCCTCGGCCTGTCGGTCAAGGGGGTCCTAGACCTCGATCGAGATCGGATGGGCCGATTCGGTCACTCGGGAGACACCAGTGGAACCGGTGATTTCAAAGGGTCGGGGACCACTTCCTCGACAGGATTCCCAGAAGGCTGGGTCTCCTTGACGGGGAAAGAAAGGACCAGAGTCCGACTGAGGGAATCGTCGACCGGAGTCGGCAACAATGGGTTGATCGGGTCGATGATTATTTCAACCTCGTTAATCGACACTTCGGGCAAAGCTGAGAAGCCAGCAGCCGAAGAGGAAATTTTGACCAAAGTCAAGACTGCCGGTTCCTGGGACCGAGATCTCTCCCGATCCCAAGAACGTCTCACGTAGACAAAGATGATTCCGGGTGCTTTTCCCCCACGGGACCGAGAGAAAAGCACCGCAGGACCCTCTCCTTAGTCGGAAGATACTGGCACAACTCTTGGAAGGAACCCAAGAAGGTGAAGCCCAGGTTGAGTGGAACGAAGAAGCTCCGAGAGGAAGATTCCGTGGCACAAGCCACTTCCTCCTCGAAGGCTTGCATGCGATTCAATTGCTCGGTGGATCCTGCGACTGTGGAAACCGCCCACTCAGCCTCTTTTGATTTCACCGGAGGGTTCCGTTTTTCCGGCCTCCCCAACTTCAGGCATGTGAGATGGTTGTCGAGGACGTTAAGGTGAAATGCAAGAAAAAAATCGCACTTCAAGGTGTCATGGTCGACACCCAGGCAATAGACGCAGACGGTGTGGGGACTGGTGCACAACATTATCTGTCTGCTCGAACACCAGTGAATTCTGAGGGAAGACTTGTCTTCTATAATCAAAGATAAGCAGTCGCGACCTCCATAGCTCTCTTCCTTCCCAGCCTCTTCTCTCCATGACACTTATTGATCTACATTCCTATACACTATGCACTTCTCCTTACCTATCTGTCCCTCCTCCCACCTTACTTCACTCTCGTCCCTCTTCTCTTGACTCTCACTTTCATCACTTACTAGTATCCCTCCCCTAGTTCTATATCCATTCCCTTATTAGCACTAAAATGTTCAACATGTTCTTTTTTCCTTATAGCAAATTGTGGTATAGTCTTGTTCTTTGTACTGCTCCTGTGTTATTTTGTTTACTTTCTGCCCTGCACTGGTCTGGTATTGCAGCCTCCTTGTTCTACAGAAACATTTGCAAGTTGCTCTGTGTACTATTGTCAACCATTTTCTGTACTTGTATTGAAATGTTTCCCTGTGTTATTGTATTGTTGTACTGCACCCTCCGGGGTCGTGCCTGAAAATAGTCATTGCTATGGCTAGTGCACCTACCCCGTAAACAAAAACTAAATAAATAAAATAATGCGAACTAGATGAATTTTCGGAATAACTGAAGGTTTAGAAGCCAGGACCTACAAAACGCAGGAGCACGAAGGAGGCAACCTAAATATTCCAACGGAAAGGAAGATCTGGTGTCATGGGGCAGAGCCAAGGGTTATACCACCCGGGTGGGTGGGAGAAGCCAGCTTGAAGATTTCTGGCAATTCTTAAAGGGGAAAGGGACATGCAAATAAGTGTGGATGAACAACATATCCATGATCCTAGAAGGTTAGTTAAGCCAGTGATGCCGCTTTTGGGTAGATTGTAGACACATATTAGACTGATTTTTTTTGGTGTTACCAAGAGTCAAAACCGCATGAAGGGCCTCCAAAGAACCAGTTATGTCCACAGGCTGGGCAGTTATCGCTAAGTGATCCTTGACATATAGGGCGACCACCCCCTTGGAGAGTAGCGATCCCTACGGAGAAGTTTATAGCCATTTATTGCACATATGGTGTCTGGAATATTTGGCTTCAACCACGTCTCCATTAGCCCAAGTATGTCAGGGAAATATTGTGTCACCCATACTTCCAGTTCCACAAAATTAGCTGTAAGACTCCTGATGTTCATATGTGCCATCTTCATCCCCTTGGTCATGTTCCACTGAGGAGTGATGGACGGGTTCCTCTCTGGATTAGGTTCAGGGTTACTTTCAACATCGCCCATCTTGCAAGTCTAAGTAAGTGTAGCCATAACTCGAGTACTTCATACCTTAGCCAGTACCTATGTCTCTTAGTTCTATGGAATTACTGGAAGCGTAGGTAGTAGCTGTCTTGCAGTCTGTAAAAGCTTCCAAAACCAAAGTCCAGGGATGACTTGCTCAGAGCTAAGCAGGAGGTTGGAGTATTTGAATGATGTCCCATCATATAGCCTATCCTCCCATCTAGGTTCCTCCAATGAAATGTTTGCTGCAAGGACTAGCGCCAATAGCAGGCCCACCCCTGCAGAAAAGGCCCTTAAAGTACAGACACTCATTTCCTGTAAAAAGCATAAGAGACAGCCCCTTCAATTCTTGATATAAAATCCCCTCGTGTGTCAGACAGTGAATTGACACATACACCCTAATGTGCATCAGGCTATAGCCTGGTAGTGAACAGGGGAGTTTTGTTTTGCTTTGGATGGCTTCAAAAAAGTTGATTTAAAATGAAAATGCTGATACCTGGTGGTGATGTTTTGCAGAAATTCCTGAAGGTGATGATCTGTGGCCTGTACTTATGCAGGATGTGGAAATTTTTTGTCTTTAACTTTCCTTTGTTCTTCAAAGTGGTTGCTAAATAGCCCTCAGAGACAAACACAGATTCTTTAGGAGCAGGTCAGACGAAAATGTGGATTCAGTGTAGGACCCAGCATCAGAGGGTTTTTCAGGCTTAATTGCTAATCTTAGTTTTTATTGGATGGCTTCCAAAAAGTTAATTTAAAATGAAAATGCTGATACCTGGTGGTGATGTTTTGCAGAAATTCAGTCCAGGAGACTTTCACAGATGTTGCGTGCAAGAATGGCATAGTTTCTCCAAGCAGAAAAACATGAAAATCCACAAAAACTAATCTACAGGATTTGAGAATGGAGCACCCATCAGTTGAATGTAGTGGTCCAGAAACCAGAGGAGAGCATGGCATAGAGGGAATGTGACCAGCATTGGTTGGCTCAGGTCATTTGATAGCTGGTTCCACTGAACCTGCAAATTTCTCTAAGAAATGCACATGTGGGGACGTGGCAAGGGTACTGTAATGACAGCTTCAGCCATTACGTCCAGAAACCTCAGGATGACCTGGTAGTGACATGTGACTTGCTGGAACTCAAATGAGCCTGAGTTATCAGGGCATTTGCCTGATCCTCAGGAGGGAAGGCTTATATCACTGATGTGTACAGTACTGCTCTAACACACTGGAGGCATTGACAAGAGATCATAACTGATTTTGGTTCAGTAATAGTGATTCTCAACTGATTAAACAGTTGCAGGGTACTGGATAGAGTGTGTGTTATCACTTCTCTGGACAGGCCCTTCAGGGGCCAGTCATCTAGACAAAGGAAGACACACATTCCTTCCCTTCTGAGAAGCACTGCCACCACTGCAAAACACTTGGTGAAAACCCACAGCACTGAGGAGAAGCCGAACATATAACATATAATACAGCATTAAAACAATAAATACAGTCTTACAATATCATAGCTCTGATTAGTCTGGGAAGGTGAGGCAGAATAAGTGAGTCTTTAGGCTCCTTTTAAATGTCTCCACCATCGAGGCCTCCCTGACAGAGATGGGAAACAAGTTCCTGAGGGCCAGTCCGGCGACTTTAAAAGCTCGATCACCAGAAGTTTATAACCTGGCCCTCGGAACCACAAGGAGGCCCCTGGTGGAGGTGCAGAAGGAGTGGATTGAGGTGGCAGGAGATCAGCCAGGTAGCCAGGGCCCAGTCCATATAGGGCCTTGTAGGTGAGCAAGCCCACCTTGAACATGATCCTCCACCTAACAGGCAGCCAGTGCAGAGCTCGGAGTACCAGGGTAACATGACTAGACCTGGACAGGCCCATCAGTAACCTGGCCGCTGCATTCTGCACCAGCTGCAGCTGGTGGAGGGTCCCTCCACTGGCCCCAAAGTATAGAGCATTACAATAATCAAGCCTGGACGTAACAAAGGCATGTACCAGTGACGGCAGATCCTTGGGCGGAACTAGGGGTTTAATCCTGGTAACATTCCTTAAGTGGTAAAAACCACTTTGGACCACAAATGACACCTGAGCATCAAGTGTCAATCTGTCATCCAGGATAACATCAAGATTAAGCAGGACTTAAAAACCTATCTGTGGCAAAAAGCTTTTTTGGTTAATTGAAGTGTGTAACTGTTGTATTGGTATATGATTTTAACTGTAATGATCTGTCATTTGATGTTGTGTGATTTGTTTTTATATTGTTAGGCGCCTTGGCAATGGAAAGGCGCCATATAAATAAATTTATTATTATTATTATCTCTCACCCTAGGGGAAGCCATCAATGGAGTGGTCCCCAGGACCAATCCTGTCACCACTCCGGAGGCACTCCTATCACGCTTGTGACTTCACTCAATCACTAGGATCTCTGTCTTGTCAGGGTTCAGTCACAACCAACTGGAGGACATTCAGTCACTGGTCTCCGCCAGGCAGAGACCATGCAAAATTTCTTGTAGTCAATTAATTTGTTCAGGCCTCTTAGGTCAAGAATAAGACAAAAGTCCCCAGTTCATTTCTGGACTAGGAAGTACTGGGAGTAAAACCCCTAATTCTGTTCCGGAATAGGAACACGTTCTATTTGTTTTGCTTTGTTTTGTTTCCTGGTAGATAACACTGGAGCAAGCTCCTGTTACAGGTAAAACCTGGGGTTGTAAAAAGATTTCACGTAAAGTACAGAAATACATAAAATATACAGAGTACAAGTAAAATAAGAATATACACGACATATAAAAATGCATTTGAAACAATGTGCAAATGAGTTATTATAACAATTGTAAGAGCTATGCCTTCTTAAAAAAACTTTTCCAGTTCTGTGGCAAAAGTTTTATAACTAGTACTAACTTTTAGTGCATGTGACAAGCTATTCCAAGGTTTCACAGAAGTAAAGACAAATGATCTCTGACCAACTGATGTGTGTTTAAAGAGCAGCTTAGACCATTTGGACAACTTTAGCAAAACATAATATTTAGACACAGTTCAGCCTGTATTTCTCCTTCCCATTATTTATTACTGAGACCTGTTGCTTTCTCCCTACCTGAAGTAATAATAATACACTGCTTGTGATGTCAAAATTACTCCTATGGCAACAGATTGTGATGTCATAACAAAGGACTATGACATGAAGTAGGGAGTAAGCTACAGAGGCAGATGAACTCTAAGGGATATAGAGCATGTTTCCATGCAAATTTCTCAGTAATGAGTAATGGGGAGGAGAAATCTATCAAATACATATGGAATGCAAGCTAAATTGTACCTAAATATTATGTTTTTCAAAGTTTTCTTTGAGGTGTCAGCAGCTCTTTAAGTGGAAGTGTTATATCTCGATTACTGAGTATTATACAATGGCAAGAAAGAATCCTGGTCTCTGACTGGTCAGTCTAGGACTGGACCCGTGATGTTATCCCAGCACAACATCATGGGTCTAGTCTCAGCAATGTGAACCCATCTGGAGATCCATGATGGCCATTACTTACTCCTTTTTTTGCATCTTCTCTTAAGAAACAAAAATATTCTTTTAAATTATTTTTTTTATTCTGTATTACGGCCTCGTGCCCAACCACCTGAGGCATGACGTTATCCCAGCACAACACACACCCTGTCAGGCATTATTGCTTAATTGAAACATTCTGAGAATGAGGATACAGGCTGGCCACGCTTACTATCTTACACAGTACACAGAGTTGAGCAATTTTAGAATTTAGTTCCCGTGACAGCCAATTTAGTATACCCAGTATTTCAGAATGATATGTGCCTGTCAGCAAAGATAAGGCAAATTGTCCAATTTTGTTTAACGAAACAGTTTTTCTGTGCAAGACAGTAACAGGGCCCTTGTCTAGAATGATCCCTCTATACACTAGGAGAGGTAAAAAGCTATATGCAAGCTATAGCTAACCAAGTTCTCTCAGTGAGGCAATGTTTAAGCTTATAAAGCTGCCCTAATTGTGCAAGCAATTTGGCAGTAACATAATCAATATGTTTACTGAAACTTAAGATGGGATCTAAAATGGCACCTAAATACTTTATGAACTGGACCTGTTTTAAACATTTACCATCCAAAGAGGTTACTGACAAGTGAACGTTTCCTTTAGCTAACCTGACCAAACTCCCAAATAACATGGTTTTGGTTTTGTTCAGAACCAGTTTGTTTCATAATATCCAATTTTAAAGAATATTAAAGTCAGATCCCAAATTTATATTTATACCAGCCACTGAGGAAGAAGAATTGTACAGGACAGCAGTGTGTCCATACAGCATTACATTTGTGCACTGCAGCAATTTGGGTCTATAAGCAGGCTGAAGAAAAGTGGGCCTTAAAGTGAGCTTCAATGGACTAAGATTTCCTTAGACATTGCACCACTGATCTTCACCCTCTGCATCCTGCTTTATAATAGTTAGTAGCGCAATCAAAGGCAGATGAACCAAAACCAAGGGGCTTAAACCTATTTAGTAAGATACCATAGTCAACAAGGTCAAATGCCTTGGTCAGGTCCACAAAGACTGTACCATACATTTGCCAGTGTCCATGGTATTGTACAAGTCATTTGTTAACCTGACCAAGGTAGTGTCGGTTCCATGAGCTTTTCTAAAACCACAATGGTTAATGCTCACTAAATCATACCTTACTACATATTCAACAATCTGGACAGGGACCAAGCATTTCTGCACTTTGGCTGGGATGGAAAGGATAGAGATTGTTCTGAAATGATCCAAATGGAAAGAGAACTCTTCTTTATGGATAGGCACTACAAATTATTTTTTTCCATATTTCTGGGATCTGCCCAGTACAGAAGGGCAACTTATACAGTTTAGTTAGGGGTTTTGAGACAACACCAACTGCAAGGTGTATTAAATGAAGAATCATTTCATTCATTCCAGGAGACTTGAATAAGTCTATTTTCTTTAGTAGTCTGGCTACTGTAACTTAGTTTTTTAAAGATGGCTGACGGGCTGGACGTGCTGTCTATTTAGAGCTCTTTGCTGAGCTCTAAACTTGGTTTAGGAAAAAAAAATCATTTAACCAGGAGAATCCTGTACAGAGATTTTGAAAGTATAGTTGGATATACTTTCATTGCAGCCAAACAAGAAGCTTGTTTTAATTTAATTCTAAACAGATAGTAGTGTAATGGTAGGGGAACATAGCAGTAGTCAGGGATTTAGAGTGAGCTACTGATCAAGAGTGCAAGCTGTTTGTTATTTTTAGTTAGTTTGTATCCTCTTGTTTTATGCAACTCATGCTGCTAATAATCTAAAGATGTTCTTGCATACCCGTAATCTGTTGAAGACAATAAAGCTCTTCTTTACCTGTGTTGCACAGTGTGTTTCAGATGTGGCTGGTACCTATACCCAGGGCTCCCGTCAGATCAAATGGGCAGCCAGCTAATGGGCCGGTAACCTCCATTCATCCCCTTCAGGCAATGTTATGCAATGAGAGATCAAAGAAGAATAAGACAGCCATCATGGCACATTTAATGTATTGTTCTTCACTTGATCTGGCCTGCAGGACAGAGAACTGGCTGAGATATGATGAAGGTCTCATTTGGAGGTGGCGGTCCCAGCTGTTTTTCCATGGTTTCCTGTCTGTGGAGGGATTGGGGGGGGGGGGGTTGGTGTAGCCATCTGTTTTAAACATGGATTGAACTCTGTTATACACCTGGTAAGGAAACATCTTCATTTGAACACGTGGCCATGCATGGGGTCCAGGTGCAGGATCCTTCTTGTGTACCGACTTTTGAAGCGTGAGAGGGAGTTACTGCAGGAAATCACAGACTTCATCGCTGAGACGGTGTCACAGTCACCCAGGTGGTTAATTCTGAGTGACTTTAATGCCTGGGTCGATGATGAACTCTCACAGTTCAGTCAGGATTTTCTTCAGTTGATGGAATCTCTAGGCCTAGCACAGGTTGGCTGTTATCACTGCGACCCACCAACACTGTCATGCCTTGTTCTTAGTTTTCTTTCTGGGGCTCGAGATTAACAAACAGAAGACTGATCCAGCTATTTGGTTGGATCACTGTAGAATGAGGTTCTCATTCGGGGCTCTTCTTCAAAGTCCACCCCTTGAAAAGAAGATCCGCTATCACCCACTGAAGGAGTTGTCCCCAGAAGGACTCCAGGTGGTGGTCGATCTATCGCATGTAATGGCTGCATATGGAGCTGGATGGGGGAGGCAGTAGTAGCCTATAACAGGGTCACTGCTGCAGCCTTCGATACAGTTGTACATATACAACATGTATATACAACCCCTCGCTTCGTGCTTGAGACCCCCATGGTATGACAGAGAGCTTAGGAAGTTAACGTCATGGAGTCGGAGACTGGAGACTGGAGCCTTGTTGGAGGAGAATGTGGTCCGAGGGAGAAAAGCTTGGCTCTGAGGACTCGTTACAATACATTACCAGAGAACTAATTCCAATAACAAGGCAGTATTCCTGTGCAGGGAAATTGCTGCAGGGAGGAACCGGCCAGCTCCGCTCTTCCAGACTGTGGAGAGATTAAGTCATCCCATATGCCTGCAGTGGGCGAGAGCTAATTCAACCGTTCACTGTGAAGAGTTTGCTTGGTTCTTCTCTAACAGGGTGTCTTCTGTTCAGTCTAGTATCTCCCCACCTGGGTTGTCGTGGCCCAGCAGGGTCAAGTGGGTAATTAAGAGATGCCCTTCTTATGTCTGGGAACAGTTCAAGCCAGTTTTGGTGGCAGGGGTGTGTGGGGTAATCTCAGAGCTACGGCCTATCTTTTGTGAGCCAGACCCAGACCGGATGCGCTTCCTGGTGAGGTGTATGGAGTTTCTGGGTCCAGTTTTCACCAAGTTAGTCTAGTGCTCCCTTTTGGAGGGGACCTTCCCAAGAGCAATGAAACATGCATTGGTGAGGCCCCTTCTGAAGAAACCATCTTTGGACCTGAACTGCTTGGCAAATTTTAGACTTACTGGAAGGCTTGGACAAGCAGTGTCGCGCTGGACCTGCTGCCCATAATGCTTCTGAGGTTGCGGCTTTTGCATGGACTACACCCACAAGGAGCCGAGAAAGGAGCCCTGAGGTCTGGACTTGGACTGCTGTTTGGACTTTGTGATGGAAGTCACCAAGTCCAGGTCATGCTGTACTTCTCAATCCTTGTGAGATGATCCACAACCCCTGGCACAAACAGGATCATCCCTGTAAAGAGCAAGTCTACCCATATTATGCTACATGTCAGGTGTGACTAGCAAGACCTGTAGCCAGGCCTGCTGGCAGATAGACACCACTGTAGCCCCTGCGTGTGCAGACATGTCAGCCGGATCCCATGTCACCTGCAACTGGTGCCTGGCTAAAGAAAGCCCCAGACTGCATATCTCCTGGAGTTCTGTCCAGCTCTCCTCTGGGAGCAGTTCAAGGTCATTGGAGAGCCTCTGAAAGAGCTTCTGACCAAATCAAGCCATCAAAGCCACGTAGCTAGTATGGCAGATGCCCAGGGACAGAATGACATATACTTTGAGGCCAAGGAGATCCTGTTTCTTGGACTCCTTTTCTGGTGGCTTTTCCAACTCACTTTGCACCTTCACCTTGTAGTACACTGCATCCATTATGAGTCCCTCAGGCAACAGGTGTTCCTAGAAGCCAGAACATCTGCCCAAGGGGACCACATACTTGTGGTCCTTATGGCACAGGGCTGCTGGCAAGAGACTGGGTGCTGCCAAACACTGAGCAATGAGCCCAACATGGCTTGGGTAAGAGGGAATGCTACCCACAGTGAGTAATCCTGTTTGAGGATATCCATCAGGGGGGTATGTCTCCCTCTTCTGTACTCCCTTCAGAGGAGTGCTTAGAGCCATGGACATCTGGTCTAAAAGGGTAGAAAATGCCTGGTCCATCAAGATGGACTAGACAGCCAAAGGGTAGACATACCATCTACACTGCGTTGACACCATGGAAAAAGTCTCTGAATCCAAGTCCAGATATGGGAGAGCGGACTGTCGACTGGGAGTATGGACTATTCTCTTCAATGGAGTGATGATCGCTGACAGGAGATTTTTCTTCTTTATGGTCTTATATCAAGAGGGAAGGGGTTTGACTTTGAAGGAACAGATCAACAAGAGGAAGTCTCAAAAGCCCCCATTCTCCCAAGAAGTCACCAGATCAAATATGTACTCCTTCTTGACCATAAGAAGCTTCTAGACCGGCATATTCCCACTGGCCACCGCTTCTTCCAGGGACCTCAATTGCACCACCATCCCCTAAGCCATTGATGGCTTATGCTTCTCAGCTTACCATAAAGGAACTGCACCTTTTGTTCCTCAAGTAACGAAGCATGTGTAGCCTGGCACAGTATACAATTAGATGGGCGCCATCGTTAGGGCATTGCAAACAATTTGCCTCTCATGCTAGCGAACTGGATTTCGCAGTGCTTGGCAGGGATGGTGCTGCAGGGATGTTGCGGAACATGCCCGCTACACCTCGGATGTGGAGGTGATTATAATAAAGTACGGGGGGTGCAGGGGCACTGACCCCCACCCACAAACAGCCCAGACATGCCCCGAGGCATTCGGCATGATGGGTGTCAAGCAGCACAATGGCCAGACATGATATTCGCCATTGGAAGTGTGCCGGCGCCCAAATGACAGTCGTCCTTTTCCTTATCACGGTGACATGGGTGAACCGCCTGGCACCACGTGCAGTGCATCACATTGAGATATGGGCCTAGGCAGTAAACACAACTATAATGTCCTTGAGTTAAAGGTATTGTGTACTTGCTCACAATAACTTACAAACAAACATATGAAGAAGCCAGCAGAAGGCGGACACTTGGTTTATCAAGTTTGCTCATATTGCGGGGTACACAGTATGAGCTAATGTCCCTGTCCTCCCTCCCCACTCCTCCCATCCTCCCTACCCATGATCCTTACCTTCCTCCTATGTTTATTCCCAGCGTCTCTTAAAGCTGCCCACTGTTTCAACGAGATGACCTCTTCCGGCAATGCATTCCAAGTGTCCACCACCCTCTCTGTGAAGAAGTGCTTCCTGACTTCCCTCCTAAATCTCCCACCCTCCAGCTTAAGACTGTACCCCCTCATGTTATGGCTACCACTCAACTTAAAGAGACTCTCCTTATCAACCTTATTTATCCCTTTCAAGTACTTGAAGGTCCCAATCATGTCCCCTCTCTCCCGTCTTCCAGGGAGTACATGTTCAGTGCCCTCAACCTCTCCTCGTATGCCTTACCCTGCTGACCCACTATCATCTTTGTAGCCCTCCTCTGGACCTTCTCCAGCATGTTAATGTCCTTTTTGAGGTGTGGGCACCAGTACTGAACTCCATACTCTAGATGCGGCCTTACCAGTAACCTGTACAAGGGCAGTATAACCTCCTCTCTCCTTCTACTGAGCCCCCTAGATATGCATCCCAGCATCTTGTTTGCCTTTGCTGCTGCTTTCTTGCACTGCATGGAGTGCTTCAGGTCACTAGTGAGTATCACTCCCAGGTCCTTCTCCTCCTCTGATGCAGATACTCGGACGCCACCCAGGTAGTACTCTGTCCTGGGATTCCTGGCTCCAATATGCATAACTTTGCATTTTTTGGCATTGACGCCAAATGCCAGATTCTAGACCATCTCCCCAGCTTTTCCAGCTGTTCCTATAAGTCCTGTATCCCTTCAGCTGTGTCCACTCGCCCGCAGAGCTTGGTGTCATCCGCGAATAGGCACATTTTGCCCTTAATGCCATCCCCAATGTCACTGAAGAAGACATTGAACAACACCAGCCCCAGCACCGAGCCCTGCAGGACCCACTGGTTATCTCTCTGATGCCAGATAACTTTCCCCCCACAACCACCCTGTGGGTTCTGTCCCTCAGCCAGTTTTCCACCTATCGGGCCATCTTTTCCCCAACTCAGTGATCCACCAACTTCCTGATCAACCTTTTGTGAGGAACAGAGTCAAAGGCCTTGCTGAAATCAAGATAGAGGATGTCTACCACTTGGCCTCTGTCTACTGTCTTAACTTGTTAAACTGCATTCCATGGTGAACGTGACAATGGAGCAGGAGGCACAGGAGCAATGGAATCAGAGAAGTCATACACTGAAGAGAAATCAGACACACAAAAAAAATTAAATTTCTTTGAAAACTAGCAAAATCAGCCAGACTGGTAGTACAGAGAGCTGAGGTGCTTTAGCACCTTACCTCTCACCATGCTGGTGACCCGAGTTTGAGAATGAGCTCAGGCCACTAATTTGTGTGGGTCAATGGTAATTTTTTTATGTGGATCCTGTGACAGGGTTGAATAGGACCCTGTCCCAGTTGTTATGGAGAGTTGGAATGCAGGGATCTGTTCGGTTCTTTCCTTTCCTGTCTCGTCTGTCTGGTTGTGCAACCAAATTTTCCTGTGAGACGTAAGATTTGATCACCCCGACAGTCTTGCAGTTCTTTGCCTCTCACCGTCACTCAGTCTTCCCCTGCTGTTTCTGTCTTTTTCTCCCTTGCATATCTACTAATATAAAAATATATGCAAATCATTACATGGAAATGTAACTGATATTGGGATCACTTTGTTTAGAAATTATACAGTGTTACTATTGAAATGTATATAATTAGTAGTATGAGATGATTGCAAAAAGCTATTGGGAACTCAAGGGGTTAATCTGAGAGCAGTTTTTAAGCCTTTTTTTCAGAAGCTGTAGAG
This sequence comes from Neoceratodus forsteri, assembly GCA_016271365.2. Taxonomy (NCBI): domain Eukaryota; kingdom Metazoa; phylum Chordata; order Ceratodontiformes; family Ceratodontidae; genus Neoceratodus; species Neoceratodus forsteri. The sequence goes on from CM028134.1 coordinate 246,265,721, forward strand.
AAGGGGCCTCAGTTCTGGGGCATTGAGTTCTTGCTGCACCTGCATGAAACTGATAAGAACATTTTAGAAAAAAAACAGGATGCTTGCAAAGACTTATAAGATAGAGCTACAATGTTTTGGGAGACACAGAGATTGAAGTAACACTCAGATAGATCGTCTCTGTTTTTTCTGCCTTTGTAAATAGTTATTCTGAACAATTTTATATTTTTTATGTTACTGCTAGTACTAATGAACACTTTTAGCGAATCCTACCACTGCTCCTGGTTTTTCCTATGCTTCCTGACCTGTGCCTCAACGACAGATGGTTCTAGAAGTGGGATTTATGCCATGCATACTGTAAGCCAGGAGTTTTGTGCATGGGCATTGGACCTAGTACCAGGGAAGCATAGAGAAAGGTATGGATTCTGCAGCAGCAAGTTCAGTAGTGGTTATCAGGAGAATGGCAGCCAAACTAGCAGAGACAGAGGTCCAAGCTGAGATTGTACAGCCAGTACAAGTTATAGAAAAAGAACAGGCAGTGACAGAACCTGAAAGCCTGATGGGACTTTTTCAAATGGTGGGCTATACAACAAAAAGAGACAGAGAAACAGAGAAGAGAAGAGATGCAGCGACAGGAGCAACAAAGGAAAGAAGAGATGCAGCGACAGGAGCAGCGATGGCTGGATGCCTTGCAAGCTATCAAAGGCAGAGGATCTGGCACTGATCCAGAGAGCAACAAAACACAAGCAACTTAAAAGCCATTAAACTTACAAAGCTGTGTTCCTCAGATGATATTGAGGCATACCTGACAACTTTTCAAAGAGTTGCCACAGCCTGCCAATGGCCAAAGCAGCAATGGACAATCAAACTGGTATCCTACCTGACAGCCCAACTTGCCTACAGCAATATGGACAGTGCACAGTCAGAAAACTATGACCTGATGAAAAGCGAAATCCTGAAAAGGTATGCCATCTCAGGGGAGATCTACAGGCAGCGATTTCGATATCTGAAGTACAACTCAGTCGACAATCCTCGAGAAGCCTTTGCCCGACTCGGAGAACTCCTGATTAAATGGCTCCAACCAGAGGGCAAAACAGTCCCACAGATCATCGACACATCTGCCATGGAGCAATTCATCAACATCCTGCCTACAGATGTGCAGCTTTGGGTAAAGGAACACCGACCAGAAAGTGGGGAAAAGGCTGTTTCTTTTGCCGAGGACTACCAAATGGTCAGACAGACGCTACAGCAGTGAGGTAACAGCCAAGCACCGGTAAGACACTCATTTTCCCATTTAAACTCTAAGTCTGATAAGAACTCTGGTGGGGTTAAAAAATTTGTGCCCAAAGACGTTATTTGCTATAACTGTAATAAGCCAGGTCATACTGCAAGAAACTGCTGTGAGAAGAGTGACACTGGAACAGATTTGTCCTTAGCAAACTGGGGCAAGTACTTAACAGATATGAAGGTGGGTGATAAGACTGTAAAGGGACTCACTGATTCAGGAAGTAGACAGATCCTAGTGCATGTTGAGGTGCTGGGAAAACATCGTGCAAAAGGACCAGGTAATGGTGTCATCTGCATCCACGGGGACACTCGACACTATCCCACCAGCCAAGTGACTCTATTAATGGGGTGTTGCACCAAATAAAAATAGGGACAGTACCTAAGTTACCTGTACACATGATTACTGGAAATGACTTTCCATTATTTACTGAGTTAATCAAAGGGGGAGTAAATCCTGATGTTTCAGCAGCTGTGGTGACAAGAGCTCAGGCAAAGAAAATCTCAGATGGTGGAGGCTCTTCCTTTTGCCGATTCTGATTCGGACTTGTTTGAGCACAGCTCGAAGATCCAGAAATCCAGGAAAGAAAGACGCATGAAGAAACTGTGGCAACAAATGACTGATGAACATAAGGGGTTAACATATGAAAATGCTGAAACTAAGCTGATAACTGATTGTGATTTCTTTCAGAGCAAGCTAATAATGTTTCTCTCCAGGGTTATTTTAAGCAGCTGGGGGTGAAACCAAAATAGGGTGAACCAATGTTTAAAAAATGTAATGGGTTACTGTACAGACTAGTTTGGGTTAAAAACTCAGACACAGGAACAGGCAGAACAATTTGTTATACCACAGAAGTATAGAACAGAGTTGTTACAGATATCACATGATAGTCCTATGGCTGGTCACTCAGGGAGGGATCGCACTCTTGCCAGATTGCTGTATAGATTTTATTGGCCTGGAATTCATGAAGATATTGCTGTAACAGATAGCATCTGCTTATTATTATACTGTATTATATTTGGGATATAAATATATGTTTATTTGAATGTCTGCTTAGGGAAATGGCAGCCATCAGCTTTTAAAGGGGCCTGATCTTTTGACCCCAACAAAATAACTGCAGTTGCTAGATGGCTAGCTGCCTTCACTGTGTTGACACATAGTTTCAGGGTTTCCTGAGACTATAAAGAATTCCTTTATGCCAGGTTATCACACCTTGTCAACCATCTTTTTTTCTTTGAACTACAGGGACAAAGTGTGCATTTTATGGCCTCTGAGAAAAAGGCAATTTTAACTGATTCCTGTTAGCTTGTAAACCTGCAATTACTTTGAAGGCCAGGAAGCTTGTAGAGAGAGATCAAAGGGATAATTCTATCTGTCATAAAGCCTCACAAATTAAGAGGAAATATATATATATATATATTTTTGGAATGTTTTAGCAGTGGGCTGAGACAAGTGACTGATAGATTAATTCAAGTTCACAGGTTTGAGTGACTTTACAGCCAGCATCTGTGAGCTGTGTCATCAGGGAGGAGGAGTTTGAAACAGACATATTACCAGCCAGTTGGGAGAAAAACATTGAATTTGCTTTTTGGCTTTGTGCATTTTGCCTCTGATTTTGAGGTGGGACTCCTGACAACCTCTCACAGTACTCTGGGTATATTCAACCATCTGTTTATTACTTGAAACATAGGGTAGTAGAAATTCAGTGATAAGGCATTGTTTCTGTATAATTATCCATTTACTTTTAAAAGACTGTAAATCCAATTTTATATGTTCTGCTTTTTGTATTTTATCTATTTTTGCTTTTTAGTAAACATTATTTTTCTTAAAAGTCTGATTGTGCCTTTCTCAGTTTCTTTTGCATGTGGAGGCTGAAACAGTATTGGGTAAGATCTGACAAAAACTGTTAAGGACTTAAAAGTGTGTTACTATCTTGCTAGGGTAAGAAGATACCTAGGTCTCAAACTGAGTTAAAAGGGTAAAATTATGAACCAGGCTGGTGCCCACTGGGTGAAGTATTGCACTGCATCCCCCGAAGAGAGTGTGATATCTGAGCCTGTTAACTGGGTGTGTTAGCAAAAAATGGCTCATATTTGACCCCAGGACTCAAGGCTAGTAGGGGATTCGGACCCAAAACAGACAGAAGGGTTACCCTGTTTGTCTCTTGTTCACTTGTTGCACTTTCATGTTTGACACTGTGGGAGCAGAGGGTCTGACCTGCGGGGTGCATTTGTGACAGTTGCTAGCTATTGTAATTCCTGTGCTGAGTGTCAGAAAGTAGCCCCAGTCACTAGAAAAGACAAGATGCCCGTGGTGCTCCTACCCTTGATAGATGTGGCTTTTCAAAGAATTAAAATGGATGTGGTTGGTCCTTTAGACAAAAGTAAAAAGGTAGTAGATTTATCCTGGTAGTATGTGACTATGCTACCCGATACCCAGAAGCAGTTCCAATGCGTACTGTCACAGCTTCAAAAGTGGCAGCAGAGCTTGCAAAAACTTTCAGCAGAGTGTCCATACCTAAAGAAATCATTACTGATCAGGGTAGTAATTTTGGTGATGCATTACTTAAGAAGCTTTACAGACTACTAGGTATCACTGCCATAAGAACCTCCCCCATCACTCTCAGACAGATGGTCTTGCTCAGCGTTTTAACCAAACCCTAAAACGCATGTTAAAAAGGTTTGTAAAAGGGGAAGGGATAGATTGGGACCAATACTTGCCTTACCTACTTTTTGCTTACAGAGAAGCGCCACAGGCATCAACAGGGTTTTCACCATTTGAAATGCTGTATGGTAGACAGCCAAGAGGGTCACTGGATGTGATAAAAGAAACGTGGGAAGATAAAACCACTCAGAAACAATCTATAATGTCTTATATGTGTGTGCTAAAAAAAAAAAAAAAAAGCTGGCAAAATGTGTTGAAACTACCCATAGTAATCAGGAAGAGGCCCAACACCAGCAGAAGATATATTACGAGCATGGGGTAAAAGAAAAGGTTTTTGAGCCAGATGAAAAGGTTTTGCTACTGTTACCCACAACAGAAAATAAACTGTTAATGAAGTGGCAAGGGCCTTCTACAGTGCTTAGACATACTGACACCATTAACTACGAGATTGAGACCCCGGAAAGGAAAAATCCTCCTAAGATATACCATGCTAACCTCCTCGAGAAATGGGTTGAAAAAATGCCAAAAGCTGTTTTGCTAGTTTTACCAGAAACTGATAAAGAAGATATTGATGTAGCTTATGATAGACTAGAACAAACTGTAACGGCTGATGCTGTAAAGGTGAATGTTTCCTTAACCTCAGAAAAAACTGCAGAAATTCGTAATGTGCTAAAGACATTTAACAGTACTTTTGCCACAGTACCAGGCAGAGCAAAAGGGACTGAGCATGTAATAGTGCCAAGGAATGCTCTACCTATTAGGCAAAAGACATACTGGTTACCAGAGCGATTAAGAGCTGACGTGGTTAAGGAGATACAAACAATTTAAAAAGAATTGGGTATTATAGAAGAGTCGAGGAGTGCTTGGTCATCTCCAATGGTAATTGTAAAGAATAAAGAAGGGGGCCTTGATTTTAGGAAACTTAATCAAGCGTCAGAATTTGATAGTTATCCTATGCCCTGAATAGATGATTTGGTGGACAGACTGGGGAGTGCAAAGTATATCAGTACCCTTGATCTCACCAAGGGTTACTGGTAAATCCCTTTAGCTAAAGAACCCAGAGACAAAACTGCATTTGCCACTCCTGTTGGATTCTATCAGTTCACCACCACACCATTTGGTTTACATGGTGCACCAGCTACATTCCAGCAGTACATGGATGTAGTTTTATTACCTCACACTGGTTATTGTGCTGCGTACCTGGATGATGATGTGGCATACAGTCCAGACTGGAAAAGCCACCTGGAACACCTTCGAGCAATTATCCAAGCTATCAAAAATGCATGTCTGGCTGTTAATCCTACCAAATGTGCATTGAGCAAGCAGGAAAAAAGATATTTGCGCTATGTGTTGGGAAATGGAGACGTTAAGCCAGAATTTCTAAAATAGAAGCTGTAGCTAACAGCCCTGTCCCTAAAACAAACATGTCAGGTCATTTTTAGGGCTGGCTGGTTATTATCGGAGAGTTGTTGCCAACTTTGCAGAGTTAGTTACTCCCCTCACAGAACTCACTAAAAAATGGTACCCAAATAATATGAAATGGTCCCCAGAGTGTGACAAGGCTTTTCGAGCCATTACGGCTGCATTATGTTCAGACCCCGTTTTAAGAAGCCCAGACTTTGAGAAACCATTTTTGTTACAAACAGATGCATCAGAGGTAGGCCTAGGTGCAGTCCTGAGTCAAAATATAGATGGCACAAAACATCTTATTCTATGCATAAGTAGGAAACTGCATGACAGAGAGAAAAGGTACTCCACCATTGAAAAGGAATGTCTAGCAACAAAGTGGGCCATAGAGTGCCTTAAGTTTTATTTGCTAGGAACTGACTTTGTACTTATAACAGATCACAATCCTCTCTGTTGGCTTAACCAAATGAAAGATAAAAATTCCAGAATCACAAGGTGGTACTTGGCACTACAGCCATTTAAATTCATGGTGATACTCAAATCTGGTAAAGAGAATAGAAATGCTGATTTTCTGTCAAGATATGGATCAGGAATTGAGGGTTCTGAAGGTTGAAAAACAAATATATGAGTTTAAACTTTAATGTTTGCTGTACTGTTATAGAAAAAAGGATAATGCACATGTGCTTAATTTCTGAAAGTTAGAAGCTAATATCTGTAGAGAATTAAAAGAAGGTTTTGGAAACCTGTTTAATAAAACAGGTTCCCTCTTAAGGAGGGGTGTATGTGACAGGGTTGAATAGGACCCTGCCCCAGTTGTTATGGAGAGTTTAAAGGCAGGGATAGGTTCTGTTCTTTCCTTTCCTGTCTCTTGTCTGTCTGGTTGTGCAACCAAATTTTCCTGTGAGACCAATGAGTTGATCACCCCAACAGTCTCGCAGTTCTTTGCCTCTGTCTCTCAGTCTCCCCTTGCTGCTTCTGTCTTTGTCTCCCTTGCATATCTGCTGATATAAAAATATATGCAAATCATTATGTGGAAATGTAACTGATATTGGGATCCCTTTGTTTAGAAATTATATTGTGTTACTATTGAAATGTATATAATTATAGTCTGAGATGATTGCAAAAAAGCTATTGGGAACTCAAGGGGTTAACCTGAGAGCAGTTTTTAAGACATTTTTCAGAAGCTGTGGAGAAGGGGCCTCAGTTCTGAGACATTGTGTTCTTGCTGTACCTGCATGAAATTGACAAGAACATTTTAGAAAAAAACAGGATGCTTGCAAAGACTTATAAGACAGAGCTACAATGTTTTGGAAGACACGGAGATTGAAGTAAAACTCAGATGGATCTTCTCTGTTTATTCTGCCTTTGTAAATAGTTATTCTGAACAATTTTATTTTTTTATGTTACTGCTAGTACGAATAAACACTTTTTGCGAATTCTACAACTGCTCCTGGTTTTTCCTATGCTTCCTGACCTGTGCCTCGATGACAGTTCCCAAGATCTGGAACTCATCTGCTAAGATGTCCATGAAGCAGAAATGGTTTGGACTTTTAAATACAGAATAATGTGTGTAGGCTACTAAAGCAATCTAAATGTAATTGCTTTAACTGAACCATATCTCATTTCCTTGTATGTATTATTTATGCAATAAGTCATGACAGGGGGTGCCTCGGGTGGGTTGAAGGGGAAGACCAATGGCTGAGTGCTTTCACCAACCAAGAAGTGCCGTTATCCCACCACAAGGCACCCCTGGACTGCCTTAGTGTGATTATGGAATGTATACATTTAAAAAGCAGTAAACTAATTACTTTTGGAAAAAGTTGTTTGATGAAATTTAAACTACATTTAAATTAAGAAAAATGGAAAGGAGGAAGAAAAGTTATTTTTGGGTAGTGGGGTACTGGAGTTTCACCAGTAGATGGAGCAAACAGTTCATGGAAAGTGCTCTTTTCTTCTTCTTCTTCTTCAAAAAAGGGGGGACTCACAAGGCTGTTTGAGTACAGTGTCAGCTTAAGTACTGCAGCATAGGACCAGATGGTGTGTTAGTATAGCTGCCAGGATCAGAGTACATGAGTGAACTCTACAATAGAGTAAAAAGCCATGTTCCTCAGTTTCAAGAGCCGTAAGTAACTAAATTTAGTGGCAGTTTGCTGGAAGAGGGACTGGGCAGCAATGTTTGTCACTTTGAAGAGCTTTGAGTAGCTGCCTTCAATGACAGTTTTCTGGTGCTGGAAGGAGCCACAGTGTGTCTGAAAGGCCGCGCCAGGCCTTTTAAGAAGTGCCACATATGGTGGCAAGTCTCTAAGCCTTGTCAGCACAGCTCTCAATTGCAATGAATTTTGCATAGCACTGTTAATTTTATACTCAAATTTACCCTTGCTCTATGAAGAATTACTGATGTTCCTCATAATGTTAAAGCTGTTTCTGGGCATGCAAACTACTAAACATTTAAACTAACCTGATAGAAATAGTCATTAACACTAAATATATGGAGCCCACATTTCTTAAACGTATTATTCTTTAAAATGAAAATATGCTATGAATTTTGGCCATTTGCTCCTCATTTTAAAGGACAATGCTACACATTGTAAAGTCAAGATGTATGCTTGCCACGGGCTTGTGAGAGGAGCCACAATGAGCAGCAAGTTAACTGGTTCCCATGATAACCAGAAAGCAGACGAGAGTGTGCATGATGCGAGTGCAAGCTGTTCACAATCAGCGGCAGCTATAACCAACAGCTGGGAAATGGGAATGAAGAGTTTAAGAGCAGCAGTGCACAGGTAGAAGCCTGTGAGGGAAGACCATATTAAAAAAAAAAAAAGAAAGTGCTGGCTGTGCAGTCTCACATGAGGGAACTGAAGCTGGAACTCTTTGGATGGGAGTTGTAAAATAATACTACATTACATATGGTAACCTCATGGATGCCAGGACAGTCAAGACCAGACTTAGATGGTTACAGGGAGGGCAAATTACCCGAATATATCACTCAACGGGGTGGCCAGCCCCTTTCTATACCCTACTATGTTACTTTTTGAATACCACCCCCTCTAGATAGTAGATCAGAACTACATGTAGGAAGATACTGTATTGAATAGAGGGCCTACATCTCGGTTGCTCCCATTTCTGGGGCCCTCCCCTCCTGGCGCCTTCCCCCTCTGCACCCAGCGAAGAAAGAACTGACCCACATAGGAGGGTGTCCTGCACCCAGCCTAACGAACTATTGTATGTTTGTATTTCTAAACCATGGAATTTAGGGAACCCCTCCCATCTTATTGTTAACTTTTTAAAGTATAGCTCACTAACCAGGTTTTTTGAAATTACATTGAATGTATTCATTAGTCCTTATGATGCTGCATTACTGTGACCCACTCGACTGTGCTGAAAGAAAAACTGAAAAATAAAAAGTTAAAAAAAAATGGATGCCAGGACAGCTATACTTGGTATGGGTATCTTGGGTTCAAGTTGTACAAATGCACCCATTTTGTGGGTAAAGAGGTCGAAGAAGTAAGGGAATCTCTTTTCAATGCTTTTGTGCTTAGATAACAGCACTGGATTCTGAGATCCTTGGCCAATCAGGTTTCTGAATTTCCCCAACCCTTTACTGTTATAATACGTTACTGTAGACATATCTTGTCCACTTGTTCATCCTATTACACTGTATGTATTGCCCAGATGTTCTGAGCCACCCATATAAAACGGGATTGTTCCCAGTGGGCTCACTTGGTTATTAAAAACATAAAGTAAAGAAATAAGTTCTATAGTTTCTTTAGTAAAATTGTGATGATTGTGATATAGAAGACCCAAACTCATATCGTCTTTTCCTTTTTTTTTTTAAATTTACTCTGCTTTCTGCCTCCCTACCTGGAGGTCATCGGCCTTCTTCTCTCCCCCAGCCCCATCACCTGCTGTCCCGGGACTTACCTATGACACACCAGTGCCCCACGGATTACGATTACCTCCCCAATGGTGGAGCCTTCTGGGTTCACCAAGTCCGGTCAGAGTTATAGCTGGGTTGTGGCTGGCAGCCCAGTGAGCAGTGTGGGGCCTATAGAAGGGAGAAGGCTTCACTCTACTGTGGGTTAGGGAGGCATGTTGGCTTTGGTCCCCCCTGTGGGCAGTGATCTAGGACAGTGGATGGAGCATGCCTCCCCATCCCCCGGCAACATGAGCTCATTCATGAAAACTGGGTTGCCGACATCACGGCGTAGCTCTACCACTGCGACGATGGGCCGGCCCCACATTGGCTTTTTAATTTGGATACTGTACCATGTGTAGTTACAAAGAGACAGTGCAATATCGAGGATCTTGTCCAACGTTACTATTTGTTTACCAGCTCAGTGCACAAGACTTAAAATGCCTTTTTTCAGGTACAACCCAGGAGGGTACAGGTAGTGAAATGCACAAGATCAGCACTTTTATAAGATACAGTACAACTTATCACAGAGTAACAATGCACTGCAGCGAAACAGTACAATGAAAACAGCAGTAAAAAAAACAAAACAGTACAACAAGAGACAGGGTAAAAGCATAAAATAACTGCACATCAGAATAGCTGAAACATCCAGGAGAACTTTGAGAAATATTAATATTTGGCCGCTATTCAGCTTATATTTTGCATTAAATCTGATTACTGCATTCCTATTGTTTGTTACTAATGTCATCTGCATGAAAACAGGATATTGGGGCTGGTAGTATAGCCTACAGGTTAGAGTAACAAGCTGTAAATGGGCTTGGTACATCCAGGAGACCTGGGTTTGATTCCCACAACCTCCGCTTGCATACTGTGTGACCCTGACCAAGTCACTTAACCTCTTCAGTATTGCCAGGTTGCCCTTGAAAACAGGCACTTGTGCCTAGTGGGCCTCATCTGGTTACCAAAAGAATAAAATAAAAATTAACAAAAATTTTGCTACTAAAGAGTTCATCTATTCCCGTTGCTCAATCCCCACCTGAGGTCATAATACTCTGTGACATCACAGTCACTCCCATGGAAATGAGTGTGATGTCATAGCAGAGAATTATGAATTCAAGTAAGGAACAAGCTATAGAGACAGATGTACTCTAAGGGATAAAAAGTCTATTATGTCCTTAATAATGAATACTGGGAGTTAGAAATCAATACACCATATATAAAACGCAAGCCAAACTGTGGCTAATGTTGTTTTCTGAAGTTCCCCAGCGGTGTCAGCAGCTATTTAATGCAACAGTTTGGTTACCCTGCTTTTTCCCAGCAGATGGTGCAGACTACTTCTGAGATACCTCCCAACTCCAGATAATACACTTGACTGACTGAACCTACCTTTATTAAGTTCATTTTAAATATGGGAGTCTACAATATATTTCATTTACAAAAATTTTACTTTATTCAGACTTCACAGCTGCTTCGCAGTTTCTTTGCAGTTTTTGTATTGTCTGTGTCTCTGAATCACTGTGTAATTGTTATTTTATAATTACTGGCAGGTGCTTTTTCCCATAGGGAAACCCAGTTATAATTTGCCGTTATAACCAGCTCAGCTGGTTGTAACGGCAAACACGCGTCGTGGCTTCTCTGACTAGCTACGCGCCAATCACGGTGTCTTTAACAGGCAACGCTCATTGTTCCGAGAAGCAACGCCGCTGTCTCAGCTGCTTTTTTTTTTGTATTTGAGAAAAAATAGACATTCTGGTGAACAAAAACCAGCAGAAAGGGAACACACCATCCGGTTTCCCTCTCCACACACAACAGCTGGCGGGTCTCTCCTCTTCATACTGAAGAACACCGCAGCTCCGCAACCGCTGTTTGCTGGTAAGTAAGGATACCGGAAACCAACAGAAAAAATACAGACACCGCTTCCGTTACTTTCTCCACTTCTTGTTACCTCACATAAGCGGAGCACTATAACTTCTCAGACTGCAGAACACTAAGGGCCAGATATTCAAAACTTTGCCCCGGGGACTAAATTAACACTGCCCGGCAGGCAAACTTAGCCTGGAGCACAAAACAAGCCATATTCAAAAGGAATAGCCCTGGGCAAACAGCTTCTGAATATAGCATGGGAATGAGGCCGGGCAAACTGGGCTGGGAGTGCAGGGCAAACTTAGCCCTGGAATAAGACAGCTCTGAATATGGCAACCAGGAAGTGCAAACTACAACAGCAACACAGTGCACAGCAATGTGAAGGTAGGTAGAGATGAACTACGTGGCCAATGTGTGTGCCAGCAAATGCGTGGACCCAGTACAGCTGCAGGCAGCAGCATATGTAAAAGTACAGTGTGCAAAACTGTAAAATATTCCCCGAACTGTTAGTGCAGAACTAACACGTTTGCGCGGGTTTAGCGCAGGGCTAAACCGTTAGCCCGGTGCAAACACGTTTGCCCAGCTCTAAACTTTGCCATATTCAAAAGTGACATGCAAATGAGCCTACTTAGGTAGTCTGTGGGCAAACATCCAGATTAGCATTTCATTATGCCCTGATTTGCATGCAGTTTGCACCGGGCTAACTGTTTAGCCTGCACTAAACCGCGCAAACAGCTTGGGAATATTATACAGTTCTGAACACTACTTCCACATGCACTGCTGCCTGCAGCTGTACTGGGACAACATTCAACATAGGCACAGATGGTGGTGGTGCTGCATGCAACTGTCACATTGTAGGTCATGCTACAGTGCACAGCAGAAACTACAGTAGCAAGGGGGCCAGTAGTGTGTGGACACAGCAATGCCTATGGTGTGTAGGGCAGTGATGATGACTGCACTATACACAGTAAGAGGCCCAACCTGCAGGTGTTTACTGATAGTGGACATTACTGTTACGCTGTTGTGTGACCCACAGATGCTGCACCTGTGGCATGGGATGCTCACAGTGACATGTACATTTCTGGCTTTGTGTGCTATGGCAGTTGTACAGCTGTGCGGTATGTGGCCGGAGGAGGGCATATATTATCCGAAAGGCACACTGGTGTTGGGGTATTCCCAATACTGGCTCATGTGCACTGCATGATGTGTCCCAGCCTTGTGGCCACACCTGGTCTGTAGCACAGCCTCGCCACCCACACATGCTCCCCTCAACATCCTCCATGCCCACACAGTGCTGCATGTGTGTGCTGGCATCTGTTGGTGTCCACAGAAGTGTGGTCCGCAGGTGTGTGCTGTATGCCCACACTGCCATGCTGTCCACTGGTGGCAGGGTCACCACTTACTGCCTGGCATGGCTGGGACTGGTGGCAGATGATGGCATCATTGTGATGCCATCAGTTAGCAGGATGCTTCCTCTATGTTTGGCTTTCTCTATGTGTCATATTTATTTGTTAGGGTCACGCAAAACCCGCACTAAACCTGAGCAAACACCGCGCAATGCCACAGTGTCGCGCAAAGCTGATTGCCCAGGATTAAGACAAGCTTCTCCTGGGCGGTATTGTGCACCGTGCTAAGTGTCACGCTAAGTCGCGCAAAACCACTTAGCGTGGCGCTAGTCGCTGAATATAGCATTGCGCCTGTATTCATGTCAGTTTGCCCCTTGCATACATTATAATTTTGCCCGGCGCTAATGCAGTTTGCCCGCATTATTTGGCCTTTTGAATATAGCAGACCTGCGCTAATCCCGCGCTAAACCTGCGCAAATGGTTTTTGCTCAGCGCAAAGTTTTGAATATCTGGCCCTAAGACTTCTGACTGGTCCAAGGTTGCCTGAAAACTGATCATTTTATTTTCTATGATTGCTGAGGCAAAAAAGCGCACGCCAGCAATTATAAAAAATAAAATAAGGGGTGGTGTGTGTAAAACTCGATTTACACACCCTTGTTATCGGATACATTTTATAACCGAGGGCATTTATGTATCCAACAACTCTGTGTGTAAATCTACACACACCACCCATATATTATTCTCTATATAATAACTGGTCAGCAATTTTTCCCATAGCCTGACCAAGTTATAATTTGTCGTTATAACCGCAAGCATGAGCCAAGTCACTCAGACACAGCCACCCCCTCACTGGCTGTTCACATCCTGTGGGTGGGCTAAACAGTTTTTGAAACATGGCGGCTTCTCACTCATTTGCGAAGAGCTGCCAGACTGAGCTGTCATCGCTTTTTCTTGTTTTAAAAAAAACACGCATATTAGAATTAAAAACAGGGTTTTAAATAATTGATTAGCAGTTTTTTTCTTGGGACTATACTAACTGTACAGAAAGTATTTATATAGATTTTCTAGAAGTGCTGTGTTTGTTAAACACAGTAAAGCAAGAGCTTTGCATTTTCACAAAGATTTAGCACTTTTATGAGCAAAACGCTAATCAACTTTTAGAGTTAAATAAATCCCTGAAAAACACTATCTGGTTGATCCTACCATTCAGAAACTGCAGCGCTGAATATCTCGGACTGTTGCTCACTATCTGGTTAATACTGACTTTTGGCAGCCACACAGAACAGAAAGTGGCAGCGGAAAGGGCTCTGAGGTAAGACTGCAACTGCAAAACAATTCTAAATGGAAATATTGCTAACCAGCAATTATATTTAATAAAGGATGGGGCAGTGTTACTAACTTGGATTTAATGATCTCCCTCGGTGTGGGATGCTTTAATAAATTATGTAGCATCCCACACCTCAGGCGATCATTAAATCCTCATTAAGAACACTTCCCCATCCATTATTGTATATGTTATCTTGTGTTATTTTGTATCATTACACACTTTGGTGGTCTTTGTTTGAGTCCCACTACCTGGATTACTATTACCTTAAACTTCATTTGGGTTTAAAGATATTAAAAATTCATGCTGTCATTATGATACAATGACTGTCACCAGGATATAAAGGGCTCATATGTATTCAGTTACCCACCCTTGACAAAGCCTTATCTGGTGAAGCGCCGAGGCACCTGAACTGTGGTTCTTGGGCTTGGTTGCGACTGTAGCTGTTGAGTTAATAAAGCAACTTTGAATTTCATTTATGCATTTGGACATTTATTTGTTGGTGACTGTTCGGAGTGCTGGTCTTTTTGATCCTTTCCCAGTTTGAGCTTGGAGATGGTCGCTCCTGATCGGCACCCTTCCTTGCATGGGTTGTTTTTCTGACCCTCTGGAAGTTTCTGTCCTGCTTACCTCCTCACCCCCAAACTGAATTGGTCCTAGTGGGCCAGTGACCCCACCCTCTTCCCAGTTGCCAGTCACCTGGTGGTCCACCGGACATCCTACCAGCTCCATCATAAATTGCTGGTAACTGGCATCTACTGAACCGATCCACTCCACCTCCTTTTCCAAGCCTAGTGTTTCATCATACCTGGTGCACCAGCTGTGTATCCTCAAACTCTGTCCACCTGTCCTGCTGCAGCTGATTACAGGCAGTAACCTGGGGGAGGTCATGCAAGGACCACCAAACTTGTGTACATGGCCTTTCGGGCAATCTGCATGGCAGTCCTGTCCAATGTCCCAAGCAGTCGCAAACATTTTTGTGACCTCTCAGGAGAGGGATCCAACCACAACAGACTATCATGCAACAGATTGGAAATGTGTATAATGGCACTAAGTAGATGCACTTACCCCTTAGTGCCACAATGTGTGTGAATGGGGCCCTGTGCTAAAGGAAACAATGGATTTATACAAACGTGGGCAGGACAGGAAAATAAATAACAAAAGAGTGGGAAATAAAAATGGCAGAACATTTTTTCTGCATTCCTGGGGTTTCAGATGGGAGAGATGCTTAAAGCTTAGATTCTTATTCACAATATTCCTGCCATAAACCTACTTGTAAAAATAAAAAATTACAAATGACAGAAAGCCTGTTCGATTTTCAACTTTAAAGTGCTAGTAATGTGGATCAAATTATGTATTTGTACAGCTCCAAGCCATAAAGATTTAATTACAAATTACTTTTGGAGATGATAATACAGCTACTTTAATAGGCCTGCTGAGGGCGTATTAGGTCTACATATAAACTGGTGTAGCCTGAGAGCCGTTGCCAGACAGGCGACAGTCCACAGCAGAACAAAAATGCATTTTGTACAGATACGATTTCACAAAAAAAAGCCTACTTCACCTTTGGGATTTTCCAGCCTAAATGCTCACATAATTATAGAACAAACTTGCCTGCAGACACTTCTCTCAGGAAGTCATATTTACAAAAGACCTCAAAGAGGGCTGATCGCTTAACTTTAAAACAGAATTTGGCAAGAACAGACAACCTGATGGATAACAAAGAAACTGAAGTACTATGTTAGGGATCGGGGTATATCAAAGCAACTACAGAAGTGGTGTAAGAGTCTTTTTTTTTCCCCTTAAAAACATCAGTGCGTCAGAAGCACTATGTTTTTTTTTTCTAGCAGTTCAAATTTTTGAATGTATCCCTAGAATTTTCATGCTGCTTTAGAAATTAAGTTATTTATTTCCAGAGAAGACAATTAAAAGTAACATGGGCCCCATTCTCAATGGCAATAGGTGGCGGGGCAAACTGGGAGGGGAGGGCTTCTGTCACCCCCACTGCGCCGCTACGCACATGTGCTATACACAAATGATGATGCTGGCCTGTCCCCTGCCAACTCAAGACCAGTCGCAATAGATGCCCTTTTTAGATGTCTATCCCAATTGGTCTACAGTCAGCAGGTTGTGGGCCAGTGCCATCTTTTCTTACTGTAACAACCTTTACAGTAAGGTGGAAGAGGCTGGTTACTAGTAGTGCCAGCTGAGACTGAAAAATGTGTGTGTTTCTGTATGTCAGAGGTTAAAGTAAGTGGGAGGAGCTTACATACAGTGTTTAGTCTGGGGCACAAAGTGCAGGCCTAGATCTGGGAGTCCTATCGGACAGACAGACAGACAAACCCACAGGGAAGCAGCCAGCCTAAGGGGCAGGGGCTGTCAGGCCTGCCAGTGGGAATTATGAATAGCCAGTAAGTAGCTGGACCACCGGGATGGTGTGGGGGGATCCCCCTCAAGGGAAGCACCCTGGTAGCTGGCTGGCCTGATAGCAGTTCCCCCAAAGCTGGCGAGACCCTGGTGGGGGGCAAGGTTTTGGTTGGTGCCCGTTCAAAGGAAGATAGTACATGAAGAGCGTGTGGTGCACCCAGAGGAAGACGGTCTGCACTGAGGTAGGAGGTGCCCAGCTGGCCCATCAGTGCAGTGGTAGGGCTACTTCACACGGCACCAGCAACCTGGGTTCAGGAATAAGCCTGGGTCATTCAGGGCCAAACAAAGGGAGGAGGACTGAGCATCCCAGGGGATGCTCTCTTTTTCAGGGGAGGGAGGCACAGTGAGGGCCCCGCAGCAGCAGCACCATCTGGGTGACCACAGGTGCAGCTGTCTGGTCGGTACACCATGGGGACAGGGGAGACCCTGGCTGATGATGTACGGTGGCAAGATCCACATGTGTACCTGCACATGGTGTCACTATCACCAGCTTCTTTGGGGGGACAGTGAAAAATGGCCCTGATGCTTGCAACGACAGACCCCAGTATATCCAGACCCTTCACCTCTCCTGCACTGCAGACAGAGGTACATCCTCCATCCCGACTCCACCCAGTGAGCAAACCAAGGCTATGCGGAGGCAGGCAAGTGCTGATATGTAGGGTGCTTTGGGACCAGGTATATCCTGAAGATCCTGAGAAAATGGAGCTCCAGTTACGGTGAGTGGTATGAAGTGCAAATAAAAACAAAAGTAGGAGATGCCCAGTCTCCATACCTGAGAAGTCTTGAGGTAGAAGGACCCCAGGTCATGAACCTGAATATATTTGGGGTACACCAGGATACTCAGACAGGCAAGCTAGCCTGGCCTGCCTTATGTCAGAAAAAATGTGTTCTGTTAAGACTGCACAGCTATAATTTACCCTAATGCAACTAAAGTTAAACTTCAGTGTCTACAGAAGAATTTACCAGCTGCCTGATCTTTATGGTCACCCTGATGTTTGGGTCCTACAAAGAGTGCCAGAAGAGAGCTGGCAGTGTGTTTAGTGAAGCACTATGGCCCCCAAATGCTACGCACCTTTATGTCAAATGATATGCAGTTCCTGGCTTTCCCCTGCCTTAAGCCCCTAGGGGATAACTTAGAAACATAACAGGTCTCCATGAAATGAGTTACAGACTAAAAGAACAGACAGACAGACAGACAGCTATAATGCTACCTGTGGAGTGACAATTATGTTGACTGCCTGCTAGGAGGTAATATTCAAAATTCAAGAAAAGTGCAAAGCATCTGCGAAAAGACATAACAAGAGTCAACAGGTATGAATATATTACATCTATTTATTTAGTTTTTGTTAACCAGGTAGGTGCACCAGTCATAAAATGACTATTTTCAGGCACGACCCGGGAGAATACATTTGTGCTTGATAAATTTACCACTCGTTTTCACAAACATAATTGTATGTTTTGCTGCATTTAAGGTGTATTAATTATTTCGGTCTATCTGTGATCATGTAGCAAAGGGTCTTTTGTATATTATTGGCATATTGTAATATATGGATAAGCCTCAATAATACTATACTAAGTTATACAAAAATGTCCCAGTAATACATCACTACTCTCAATAATGCTATCCTGAAAAGTGATAATGCTATCGTTTTTGCTGATAATAATACAGTTCAAATGTCATCTCCAACTGTAGTATTATCAATGGACCCATATATTACAAACAATAACAGAAAGATAAGTGTTTTACAAGGCAGTAATACCATCTCGAGGTTTTGGGGACTTTAGGACCTCTTGAGCTACGCTCTCGAGGTTCCATGTCCCCAAAACCTCACGATGGTATTACTGCCTTGTAATACACATTTAGCTGTCTATTATTCTATTTATAACATGGCCATAAAAATCTTGCACTTTTTATTGGCTAAAACCAGTCACTTGACCATCCATGCATTAATGCAGCACAATGCAAAGCCATCCTGGTAGTTAGCATTAAAAGAAACACCACTGTCCAATACAGAACTGAGCACTTTAAAGAAAATGGACACAGTGGGATAGCAACTAAAGGAGTACTACAGTCAAAATTTGCAAAAACATATGCTGTGCAGAGTGTTTTGATTTGTGTGTTTAGACCTGGTGTGTGCGTCCCTTTGTTTGACATTTGGAGTTTTTTCTCAATTTGCCTATTAGTTTTATTGCCTCCACACACAAAAGAACACTCACCACAGCATGAAAAACAATAACAAGTGAATCGCTTCATGGGTATGCAAATCTTTTATGTACAATATGTAAATATTGTAATTGTGTATCATTGCACTTCCTTTAGTTAGCATCATCACAAATAAATCCTTCAGTCTACATTCTAAATAAAAGGGCCATACCGGTGGCGTAGAGGGCTGAGGTACTGTGCGCCTTACCTCCTGCCACACTGGTGACCCAAGTCTATGAATGTACTCAGGTTGCCAAAGGTTGCATACCTTCCAAGTCTCCCTATTTTCAGGGGGTCTCTCTGATTTTGCCATTTTCTTTATATTCCCCATGTTTTTTATGGCACCAGCCAATGCCCACAAAATCATAAGAATCAAAGAATAAGCTATTCCTCTTGTCTTTAAATGACTTCAGAAATGCATTTCTAGCACCAGTTTTCAGCACCATTCAGTTAGGCATATACATCAGGGCCCTGTGAAAATCTCCCTGATTTTACTGTGCCGGCAGTATAGCCTATAAGTTAGAGTAATGAGCTGTAAATGAGCTTGGTACATCCACCAGACCTGGGATTGATTCCCACAACCTCCACTTGCATACTGTGTGACCCCGAGCAAGTCACTTAACCTCACTAGTGCTCCCAGATCACAAGTGAAAACAGGCACTGTGCCTAGTGAGCCATACCTGGTTACCAAAGAATAAAAATAAAATCAGGAGGTCTCCCTCACTTGAGAAGTGCTGACTCAGAAGCTCCGGTGAGAGAGGACTGAGCATTGGAAAGAGTTACAAAAAACAAAAAAAAGGGAAATTAGCTGTCTTCTTGTATTGTTTATGCATTCTATGTACTGCCCTTTTCCTGCAAACTGCCTTAGCTTCTCGTGGTGTCATGCAGATTGTAATAGATAGATATGGAGGGTTTATATCACAAGAATACATTTAAGAATACTGTCATGGTTCTCTGTGGCTGGCAATGATTATACAAGCTGATTGCTTACTGTTGTCGAGCAAGTAAATTGCCACTTTAATATGGTCCTGCAAACTAAGAAATGGAATGAAACAATATAAGGGAAAATAACAGTGTGTTTAGGTATCCCCCTACACCTTGGTAGTGCATGGACTGCATTATACAGTACAAAATTTACATTTACACAAGACGTTTCAATTCAGTTTGCCCCCCCCCCCCGCGCGGCACTGGGTCCAAACAACGCTGACAACAACAGCATCAGTATGGTGTGCACAGGAAAAAGTGTGCTGATTCTTTTTTGCAGGGGGCTCTGCTCCCCGTACCCTCTGTCATTAGGATTCTCACTCCAAGGGGGAGCAGATCCCGGAGAAAGTTAAAATTTCAGGGCCACTACAGTCCCATGTAAAAAAAGAACAAAGTCCTGTGGTGTGTTAAAATGGTCGGAGACCAGGATTAGAACCCTGGTCTCCACTGCTGCCTCCTGGTGCCCTTGTCCTGAACACAGGACCAGGGAAGCGCTTACAGCATGCGCCCTAAATCCCCAGTTGCTGTCTGTCTGTCTGAGTGCTTACCAGACTAGCGCCGTATAGTGCTGCGCTATTCTGGTAGTGCTCAATTGACGAGGTACCTCTCATTGCACAAGGATGTGCATACCCATGATGCTTTGCACTGGGGTTTACGCTTCAGAATACATGCACATGCACTGGAAAGAGTTACACAAACCAAACAAATTGGAAATTATCTGTCTTCTTGTATTGTTTATGCATCCTACATTATACCCTTTTTGTAAATTGCCTTTGTTGCTCATGCATTCCATGTCGGCTGTAATGGGTCTGTAATATATATAGTCCAGGTCCTTAAAATTATCAGAATCAAAGAAATGGAAATTACGTAAATACTGCAAATGTAGATCTTCTCTTGTATCTTCACCATTCATTACTGTTAGGTGTATAGCGAGGCACCCTTCTGGGAGATTTTATTTTTGGAGGAGGTTGGTGCTGATGGCGCCGCCTACTAGAGCAACACACCACACGGTGCACGAGGGATGGCCGTTAGGCACCGCAGACTCCTCCTCCATCCCAGTTCTGTAAGCTGGAGAGGTGAAATAAAAAGAACAGAAGAATAAGAGCGAGGCAAGAGAGCCGAGGGATAGTTAAAGGAAAGGAAACAAACTGAAAAAGGAATAAGCCGAAAAGAGGACAGGAGAGAGAGAGAGAGAGACAGAGAGAGAGAATCCTACCCTAAGGGACCGCAGGGCCTCCTTCCTTGGGCAGCTCTGTGAGAGGAATAGATAAGAGAAAGGAAGAAGAAGAAGAGAAGAGGATAGTGGGAGGAGGGAAAAATACTGCCACAATCCTGAAAGAAATTGGCTCGAGGCGTATCAGCTCGGATGTTGAGCAGGGAAGCAAGGATCAATTCAGACAAAACTGGTTTGGATGGTTCAATGAACCTTCTAGACGGCTTAAAACGAGAGAGGCAGATCTCCCTACACATCCCACTATCCTATTACCCCTTACTCAAGCTGAGAGCTCACAGAATGCAAATGCAAACTCTGTTTCGGAGAGGGAGAGCCCCCAACTGGGTAAAGGGAAATAGACCCCTCTATCACACGGATATGTGCTTAGCACTGGGGGGGTGGCCCTAAAAGAGGACAAACTCTTTGTCAAGATGTACGGATATAGAGAAGGAGCTCCTTGTGACTCCCAGGAGAAGGCAGGGCCAAATGACCAGACCACCAGTTCAAAACGTTAATTTCTGAATCGGACTAGAACAGGGGTTGACTAGCCCCAGTCTGGGATTACCAGGTAATCAAGGGACACCCATTAAGTCCGTCGACTGAGGGTTAGAGGACTGTTTCAGAGCCAATCCCGATGTCCGGAGATTGAGTTAAACTGGCCTGTGGAAGTTCCCAAAGAAAAACCTTCCAGGAAATCAGAAAGAGTTCCCTGATATGAAAAGGACGAAGTTTAGCCCGCTCACCTCCTATTCAAATCCTTCTACCTGTTTTAGAGAAGAATCAAAGGTCCCAAGGAACATGAAGATTTAGTTCTCCAGAGGGAGGAAAAGGAGGATGAGGGTGGGCAGGTGGGGAGATGCCCAAGAAATTAGGTCCATGAGGGGAAGGTGGGAGGGATTCAGTAATGAATGGTGAAGATACAAGAGAAGATCAACAATTACGGTAAGTATGTAATTTCCATATCTTCCCTTGTCAATCTTCATCATTCATTACTGCTGGGTGAGTACCAAGCCCCCCGAAGGGGGGCCTGAAATTTGGCCGAGGGACAGATCCCTCAGCCTCCTACTGGTGGAAAGCAGGAGGGGGAACCCTCACCAGGAGACTGAGTCAGTCTAAGGTTGCTGAGGTCAATGGGGTGTCCCCCATGGCCGGGGAGATGCAGGATGCCCCTGAAGAATCCTCCTCGCCCTGCGGGAAAACAGGCAGGTCCCCAGAAAGCGGAGGAAGTCACCCTACGCTGGGCAACAGGTGACAGTCTGGACAGATGTAGCCAAGCCATCCGCCGAATGCAGATCGCTGTCCCTGCCAGTCTGGAAGCCACCCCGTTGGCATCGTAAGATGCCCTCGCTTGGTGCTTTGCAAGCTCCAGACCCTGTGGAGAGAGGGCAATGGCTTGTCTAGACTGCTCCGTATCAGGCATAGATGCCAGAACCTGCGCTAGCATAGACCAAAGATGCCTGTTGTAGGCAGTGTGGTGTGCTTGATGTGAACCTATGCACATCAACACACGACTTGAAGAGAAGAGTTTTCGTCTCCACCAATCAAATTCAGCAGATTCCGGATCCAGGGGTCTGTCGTGTGCCAGGCGCCGAGGCCCAGAAGGAGTATCTAGGGACATCAGGCCCGAAGGCGGGTGAAGTAGAGAACCTAGAGACTCATGAGGAGCACAATACCATATCTTGCAGTCTGCCGGGGCTGGAGAAGGGGAGGCTGGAGACTGCCAGGTGCAGACAGACGCCTCCTGGAAGGGGATCGGCCAGGAAGGCACCACAAGGTGGCGAGCGCTGAATTCACTGAGGAATGCACGCACGGTATTGTCTCTGCGGATGAAGGAGATATGAAGCTCCGAAACCAGCCTTAAAAGGAACCGCTGATATTCAGTGAAATCAGCGTTGGAGGATAGGTGGACAGAGGGTTCCTCTTCCTCAGGAGAGGAAGACGAGGAGGAAGTGGAGCTCGAATGTTCAGAGGACTCCTGCAGCGGTGGGGGGGACAGGCGGAAGACCCGTTCGTCCATGGCCCTGATGTATGAAGGGAAGGCGGCCGCAGTAGCTCTGAAAGTCTCCCAAGTTAACAGCCCCGCAGGACCCACATGGACCTGGGAGAAAGAGGGGAAGGGGTGGCTGCAGAGGGATGGGCAAGGGGCACCTAAGAGCACGTGCCTGGCCTCTGCCAGGGCTCTGAGATCCATGGAGTGGAGCCGCCAAGACTGGGGACCCTGAGATCATACTGGGTTGCAAGGAGGTAACAAGAGAAGGCAAACTTTGGAAGAACCCAGAAGAGAAATCTCCCCAGTGACATGACTGAGGTTGCGTGTGTCCAGAAGGGCAACCCTCAGTACCACCACTAGAAGGCACTCTGGAGACCTTGAGAGAAAGGCAGGGATTAGCACTGCGACTCCTTCCCACACCCCTCAAGGCAGTGGAAATGCGCCGCCGCTCCTCACCCCGACCTCTCAACCCCTCTGACTCGGAAGCAGCTCTCTTCCTCGGCACCAGTGCAGGAACTCCCTGTTGTGTGAGCCCCCGAAGGGAGGCCACAGAAGCAGGGCTCTCCACCTCTTCCCGAAGAGCCTCAGAAGCACCAGAGATGGCAGCTGCCTGGGCCCTCCCAGGAGGGGGGAGTCCTCTCACGAATCCTGGAAGGATCGGCCATAGAAGGTCCCAGACCACCCCTAGCCATGGGACCCTCAAGGCCAACCTACACCCGGGACTCGGGGACAGGAACACTGGGCCACCTGACACCACGGCCTACAGAGAGTTCGGAATCTGAAGACTCAGGCTGCCAGTCCAGGTCCACCTCTAAGTCATCCTCCTCTGAAGAAGAGTTGAGGAGAGTGACCTCCAGAGAGGCAACAGCAGGAGCCTCTCCTGCGATGGCACCGCCACAGGCTGCGACGTCGCCAATGGCGCCACTGAAGTCCCCCCTACCACGGATGGCATCAGGAACCACAGCAGCACAGCCAACAGTGCCGCCCAAGTCTCCGGCTCCACGAACAGTGCTGGAACCCAAAACAGCACCGCCCAAGCCCCCGGTGCCATGAACGGCACTGGAACCTGAGCGGCACCGCCAGCAGCACCAGCTAAGTCCCCAGTGCCATGCACAGTGCCAGAACCTGAGCCGCCTGAGTCCCCTGCCCGCGGACAGCGCTAGGACCCAAAGCGGCATCGTTAGGCAGCATCGAGGGTCCACCAGTGCCGGGTCCCACAACTGGAGGCCGCAATATTGGGGGAAGCCTGCACCTCCAAGGAGGTGACTGCCCGGACGGTGCTAACGATAAGACTGTGGGAGGGATCGCACCATTCCTCCGGCGCCAAAGAAGAAACCTCCTCCTCGGCAATACAGGAAGTGGAGGAGGTTCCCTCCTCGCCAGGCCATATAGACCTAGGAGGGGACCTGGAGGAAGGGTCAAGATATCTGGCCTGGGAGGCCCGTGGGTGACGTCACCTCCAAAAGTCGGCGGAGCCCTGCCGACTTTAAACGCGCTGATTTCCAAAACACAGCGGTCCATGGAAAAACCGGCGTCGCAGTGGTCCATATCATGGTAGGGTCCCTGGCATAAAAGACAAACATCATGTCAGTCCGAGACAGAAAACTGCCAGCCGCAAGGGCACCGACGCATAGGGGCATGGCCCGCCTTGGATTTGCGCTTTGCCCCCGAATTGGATATGATGCGAAATGAATTTAAAACCAAAAAAGCTCCCGGCGCCATCGAATTACAAAAAACTGAACAGTCTTACCGCTTCAACAGCGTCGGGAAGGAACCGGGATGAAGGAGAAAATGACCAAACTTGAACTAGGCCTAATGGCGCAGCAACAACTCTCGACGCAACAGGTGCAGCCTCGACGGCAGGAGAAACAGAACTTGGATGGAGGCAGAGTCTGCGTGGTGCGTCGCTCTTGTGCGTGGCGCCGTCGACGCCGACTCCTCCCTCAAAAAAAAAACAACTCCCGTAGCAGGTGTGCGCCTCCAACTTACACCCAGCTGTAATGAATGATGAAGATTGACAAGGGAAGATCAGATTATTCCTCCTGTCTTTAAATGATTTTAGCAGTGCATTACTAACACCTTAGATTCAGTCAGGCATATACAGTGGTAGTCGTACAAACGTCGATTAGTTCTGAGGTAATGCTGGGGTATGTTGAGGCAGAATCACATTACAGCCAATGCATATTGTAACTTGAGTGCCACGGTATATCTCTGCATTACTTCAAGGTAGTCAACTTTTATATAACTACCACGGTACATCAGGACCCTGTGAAAATCTGCCTGATTTTAGTGGTCAGAATCAGGAGATCTCCCTCATTTGAGAAGTGCTAATTTGGAAAGGAATGGAGGGTACATACCACAAGTATACCTTCTAAAATACTGATTGGGTTCTCTGTGGCTGCCAATGATTATATAAGTTGACTGCTTACTGTTGCCACCTATTGTTGATCAAGCAAATTAATATGGCCCCAAAAATCCCGAAATGTAATACAGAAACAGTTTGAACAAAACTGTTGAAGAGACTGAAGAAATTAGAACAAAGTGAGAAGCTTAGCACCTCTTAGTATTATGTGTACCACAACAAATACTTAATGTATGTGACAAGACAAACAGTACATAATTTACATTTACACAGTGCTGTTCATATACTGTATCCCAAGGTGATTTACAAGCAATTGACTTAAATAGGACAATAGCCTTGCAGAGATGCCACATCTCAGTTCCTGTGGAGTATTGCTTCTGCTTGGGACAGCTTGCCATCACCTAGTACTTTGATGTTGCTCTTGTTGCTGTTTTACTGTACTCCTAAAAACAGCGCAGAGTCAATACTAGCGTAAAACAAACATAAATCAAAGTACCAATGGTACTAAAGGCACCAAAGAAGATCTGTATGAAATAATTATGTGGCCTAAAAGAAAGCAGACAGGCTTCTCCTGGCACTGAAAAAGGAAATGGCTTGGGGCAAAAGGTCTGAGACACAGCATCAATCAACTGCAGTGAGAAATACAAAAAATGTTCCACTCTGATTAAACCCAGGACCCTTATCCTCTACTGCTTGGTAGCCTGTAGCTCTACCACTGTACTAAGCTTCCCAGAGAGGAATTGTATTCTGTGGCAAAAGACATCCAGCACTGAGTGCAGACCCACCCCTCACGCGTGTGTGTGTGCACACACACACACACACACACACACACACACACACACACACACACAGAGTTGCAATGAATTTTAATAATGAACAGTCTATTTGAAGTAATATTTATTATCAAGTTGCATTTAAACCTCAATGTCTGAACTGGAACTTTTCAAGTTATCAGCAGCACAGAATGTCAAACCTTGCTGAAAGTCTATCATTAAAATCAGAAATTGCATCTAACCATTTCCCTCATATACTGTAGTGAGAAAGAAAAAAAATGATCCACTCTGAAGGTTAACCCCAGGCCCTCTACTACTTGGTACCCTGTAGCACTACCACTGTACTAAGTTTCCAAGACAGCAGATGCATACTGTGGCAAACGACATCCAGCACTGAGTGCAGACCCTCCCGCCCCCTCAGCTGCAGTGAATTTTCATAATGAACAGTCTGTCTGTTTGAAGCAATGTTTCCTAAGCTGCATTTAAATCTCAAAGTCTACACTGAAACTTTTCAAATTATCAGTAATACAGAATGTCAAACCTTGCTTAAAAGTCTATCACTAACATCAGCAATAGCATCTAACAATTTCTCTCATACTACAGACTTCGTAGTGAGACAGAAAAAATGTTCCACTCTGGGGACAGAACCCAGGCCCCTGACTCTCTAATGCTTGGTAGCCTGTAGCTCTACAAGGGTACTAAGCTTTCTATACAGGAAAAGCATGTGGTGAAAGGGCACCCAGCAGTGAGCGCTGACCCCCTTACACAGCCACAGTGGAAGTTCGCAATTAACAACCTGTCTATTTAAAGTAGTGTTTCCCAAGTTGCATTTAAACCTCAAAGTCTGAGCTTTGAACCTTGCAGAAAGTCTAACACTATCATCAACAATGGCATCTAACAATTTCTCTCATACTACATAAAACAGTGAGAAAGAAAAAAATGTTTCACTCTGGGGATTAAACCCAGGCCCCCAACTTCTACTACTTGATAGCCTGTAACTCTACCACTGTACTAAGCTTCCTATACAGGAGATGCATGCTGTGGCAAAGAACATTCAGCAGTGACTGCACATGCCCCCTTTATGGAGCCGCAGTGGATGTCAACAGTCTGTTCATTTGAAGTAATGTTTTTCAAGCTGTATTTAAACCTCAACGTTTGAGATGGAACTTTTCAAGTTATCAGCAATACAGCACTTAAAACCTTGCTGAACGCATCTAACAATTTATCTCCTGCTACATACATTGTAGTGAGAAAGAAAACAGTTACACTCTGGGGATCAAACTCTACTGCTGTAGTACACTTTCTATGCGGGAGATGCATGCCATGGCAAAGGACACCCAGCAGTGACTACAGACCTCTCCACTACACAGCAGCAGTGAATCTTCTTAATTAATAGTCTGTCTATTTGAAGTAGTGTTTCCCAAGTTGCATTTAAACCTCAAAGTCTAAGCTGGAACTGTTCAAGTTATCAGCAATACAGAACCTTTCTGAAAGCATATCACTAACATTAGCAATAATATCTAACAATTTCTCTCATAATACATAAACTGTAGTGAGAAAAAGGGGATCAAACCAAGGCTTGTGTAGGTTTGAAACCCTACACAAGACCCAAAAGCCAGTGTTGGAATTACACTTTAAGAGCTCTGGGAGCTGGGGGGCCCATAAGGGCCCTATATTTAAATTGAGCCCCCTTCCTGTTATAAGTCAATGACTGATGTGTGAGCTACAAGGGCTCACTTCTGAGCTGGAGGGGGCTGAGCCCTGGCAAGCTCCCCTATAATTCCAATACTGCTAAAAGCTCTATCACTGACATCATTAATGACATGTATATGGCATGGCAGTATAGCCTAGAGGTTAGAGTAACAAGCTGTGAACGAGCTTGGTACATCCAGCAGACCAGATATGGGTTTGATTCTCACAACCTCCACTTGCATACTGTGTGACTCTAAGCAAGTCACTTAACCGCCCAGTGCTCCCAGGGTGCCCCTGAAAACAGGCACTTACGCCTAGTGGGCCTTACCTGGTTACCAAAGACTAAAATAAATAAACAAACATCATGCAGCCAAATGACTCACATTGAATGTACGTTTGAACTTCACTAAATGTAAAAAAGGAGTACACATGACTACAATAGATGCTTACAGCAATGCTGCTACCACCTATAAAGCAAAAAGGGTATAATGAAAAAGTGTTTCCTGAAAAGCATGGAAAAAGCCTCAAGTCACAGAAAAAGTGATTTGTGCATACAGCCCAATGGGACCTAACTGGGAATTTAACTTGAAGCCCCCTGAACACCATTTACTGTATATGCTCTACCAACTAGACCATCAGACAAAGTGGTTAGTCTGAGCTTCCCATGGCTACTTTCTTTCTCAAACTACTAATCCTGCAACTAGGAATATTTCAGTAGCGCAGAAGTGTTGTAATGGATTAGTCCCCATTTATGATAAGGCATTCAAAAGAAAAATTCCACAACTTTCTTCCATTTGGTTTCAGAAATACAGACAATGGCAACAGAAAAAGAAGAAAGGTCCATCTAGTCTGTTATACAGTGTTTTGCACACTACTTAACGACATGGTACTTGAAAACAACATACAGGAAGGAAACTGGATGCCTTCATATTTGTAAAGGGAGATGAGTACCTTTCGATGTCATTTCTTTATTCGGTTTTCTCCTCCAACAGTAGGTCTCCAGATCTCCCTGTCCTGATGACTATTAAACCCTGTTGTATAACCCAACCTCAGCTACAAGGGTAGCCTCAATCACTCTGCTAGAGTGGTTGTTTAGAGCAATGTAATTTATAAAATGGGTGGGAAAAATCCTCCAATCTGACTGGCTAATAGGCATGTAGCAATTTCCCACACCTCCACAGAAAGACCAAGTGCTGTCATGGTACATCTGGCCTACCACTCAACTTCCCACCACCATATAATTCATTTAAAAATGTCCCTCCACTGGACATAGTGAAATATCATGCCACCAACTAACCACCCAGCCATTAAACCCCCTGCAGCTCCAACGTTGTGTGCAAAATAAAAAAAAAATCTATGCCTGGTACTGTATGTTTTACTGTATTTATTTCAATTGGTCAACCCTTTCATGGATGAATAAACATAAAGATATGTAGCCTATAAGAGTTACTAGAAAATACCCACCTAACTACTAAGCACCCTTCCCTTTCCCTTATTTAACCTTGTGTCCATTTTACAAATACAACAGCTACTCATTTGGACATATTTTTCTCCAAGCTGGGAGCTCAGCGAGATGCGCTCTCAAGAATTTCCTTACTAATGCTTGCATGTCTCACTGACCTGCTAACTCAGAAAAAAAGTATGTCCAAGTAGACAGCTATCATGTTATATAAAATGGACAGTCTGGCCCAGATATTCAAAGGGGTTGCACCTGGCGCAGCATGAGTTGCGCCGCACAATCTGTGTCGCCCCAGAGTAATATTTAAAAGGAGGACTTGCGCAGCACAAGTCCCGATGCACCGGGGTGCTATGTTAATGTATGCAGCGCATCTGAAGAGGGCATGTCCATGCATAAGCGGCACATCCCGATATTCAGCCCTGGATGTGTGGCGCATCTGCTGGCACAACCCCTAGATGCGCCGCATACTGGGTCACAAAGTTGAGCCCGAAAAAAACGGCTCAAAAGCTGGCCACCCACAGGCGGGCTGCTGTACTGCATGGCACAACACAGCAGCTGCCAGCCGTGGGTGGCCACCCGCCAACCCAGAACACCATCCACAAGCACTCATATGTTCCTTGATGGTCTAGTGGTACCCCCCACCCGACCCATAACCCCAATCGTCATAAAAATGTATCACTCCATTCCCTGGTAGTCTAACGGTGCCCCCCTCCCTCCCCGTAGCCCGATCGCCTAGGTAATATTAATACGGCACCCTGGTAGACCGTTGGGACCCACCTCCCCGATGTTGATCCTCGTATGTGTACATGTCTGTACAGCCCTGGTAGCCTAGTGGTTCCCCCACCCCTCCCGATGCCCCAATCGCTGTAAAATACAATAGTGTCCCTACCCTGGTAGTCTAGTGGTCCCCCCACCCCAGCCATATCCCCGAGTGCCGATTGTCCCATATAAATCCCCTACCTGGTGGCCCAGTGGTCCCCCCAAAGGCCCCCTGCCCACCCAGCACCCCCAGTCATCGGCAGGCAGTTGCAACCCACCTGCATACCACCCAGCCGCCCGCCAAATGACATTGTACAGTATGGGCTGTATGCCCATTGCTCCACACTGTGAATCAATGGGCTTGCAGTGCATACTGTACCTGTCACACACAAGTATGTGAAATTCACATATTTGTGTGTGACATGTACAGTATGCACTGCAAGCCCACTGGTCCACCGTGTGGACCAATGGGCATACAGCCAATACTACATGATGTCGGCGAGCGGCTGGAAATAGTAGGTAGGCAGGCTCCGCCAATGACAGAAGCGAGAGATGCTGCGTGGGCATAGAGACAGAGGAACACTGGACACCAGGTAGGGGGAATCTATGGGACGGGTCGGTAACTTCGGGGATGTAACAAGAATGAAGATTACCGCACTAGACCAGATAAGGACATACATTACAGCATTGGAGATGGGGAGGGTGAAGACTAGTCTACGGAGGCTGTCAGCTTAGACTACGCATCTGAGGAGATCAACACGTCGATGAGGAAAATGAGTTCTAACAGTCTACCAGGATGTCCGGTACTACCTGCTAGGCGGTTGGGCTCACAGAGGAAGGAGACCAGTTGGACTACCAGAGAATGGAGTGACACTGACACAGCGCTTCGGGGTTATTGGACCGAGGTGGGGTACCTAGACCATCAGGGACTGGACTCTTACATTCATACAGTGCTCAGGGTTACGGGCGGGGGGGGGTGCCACTAGACTACCAGGGATGGTTTGGGGTCATGTTCTATGGTGATCACCCCGTCCCCTCTGTCCGTACCACATGCTGTGCAGGGCACCAGGTGCATTTCGCCAGCCTGCCCTGCGCAACACATGCAAATGGGGCCATGATGACATGCAAATGGCTCCATTTGCACCTTGCATACATTATGGCCTCATTTGCATGTCCAGATCTGAATATCAGGGAATTGTGCGCAGCGCAGCTACAGTTGTGCTGGAGCATTCCCAGTCCTACTTGTCTGGGGGATGCGCCAGCGCATTGTATATGCCCCCTTCGCATTATGTGCCATATTCAAAGGTGAAGAACCATGGCACATCTCTTTTGAATATCCTTGTCTTGCTACGGCGCACCTCGGTTGGGCTGCACCTCCACTTGCGCCACTGCCGGGCGCAGTCTGAAATACTGGGCCCCATAAGTAAACAAGAAGGGAAAACAGACAGTGCTTAGCAGCTGGGTGGGTACTTTCAAGTAACTTTTACAGGCTACAAATGTTTTTGTCCATTCATAAAAGCACCTGACCAATAATAAAATACAAGCTATAGTACAATAAAACTCACACAAAAAAGCTAGGGGTATCAAAAGGCACAAATGATTTTTAAATGTTCAGACAGTAGAGCTAAAGGGGGTTTTAAGAGTTAGGTAACTGGCTAAAAATATATTAAGCACACAGAGGGGGGATGGAAAATAAAAAACATAAACTTATTCCCCTTAAAAACAGCAAGGGACTATATTTTTAGGAGTACAAATTTTTTTCATATAAAAAAAAACAAAAAACAAAGAGCAGCTGATGCCTTCAGGAGAACTTTAACAAAACATAATACTTAGACACAGTTCAGCTTATATTTCACATTAGTTCTGTATTCCTCCTCCCCAATATTTATTACTGGCGTAATCTGCATAACAACAGGATCTTTGCTCCTGAAGAGTTCATCCATTCCTGTTGCTTTTGCCCTGCTTAAGGTCACAATGCACTACTTGCGACATCACAGTTACTCCCATGCTAACAGACTGTGATGTCATAACAGAGGATTATGACTTGAAGTAGGGAATAAGCTAAAGAGGCAGATGAACTCTAAGGTATAAAGATCATGTATTCACTCAAATGTCCTCAGTAATAAATAATGGGGAGGAGAAAGCTATAGAATATATATGGAATGTAAGCTCAATTGTACCTAAATATCATGTTTTTCAAAGTCTTCTTTGAGGCGTCAGCAGGTCTTTAAAAAAATTACCATGCTCTTTTTTAACTTAAAATTATGCTAGTACTCATTTTAAAAATGCAGTAACACACTCCAGGGCATGCGGCAAGGAAACATATGCACTTCTTTATTTATTTTCTTTATTTATTTATTTTTGTTGACGGGAAAGGAGGACTAGGTAATTCTGCCTATTTTCAGCCTCATCCCAAGGGGGCACAGATGCAAACTGACAAACTGAAACTGTTTAAGATGTTTTTCTATGTATGTATTTTTCTGTCTCCTCTGTCAGCAGGGGTGGCTGCATCAGCTCAGCCCCACCCAGCCAGCTGACCACCTCCCTCAGGTGCACACTTGGTTGGGTTTCTCCCGAGTTTCCCTCTTATGGCACAGCCAAAGAGGGAGGGTCATCCTCCTTCCCCAGTACACAAATCCGAGGCAGACCGAAATGCGCACCGAGTGCCAGCACGGGCATGGAGATGGCTGGGCCAGGCTTCATGAGCCCCCCATCCCCCAATGTTCCTTTTTCCATTTTTCTGGTCCCTCCCTCAACTGTACAGCGTCTGACTTGTGCGTGGAGGCACACCCATCCAACACTCCCCCACAGACCCTCCCTTACATTGCCTCCACCTTGGGGCAGCCTAGGCTGGGATGACAGGCCTCCCCACCCTGGGAGAGGAGGGAAGTCCTCTGGACGCTCGATCATCTCTATCTCCGGCTAACCCCCAATGACCCGAATTCATTCCCGAACCAGGAGGGCCAGTGTGGGAGAGGTAAGGTGCAAACCAACTGGGCCGGACACTCCATATTAAGTTGGTGGTGGCATTTTAGTGACCGGGGGAAATTTGGCCAGGACACTGGGGAAATTCCCCTACACTTTTTAATTTTTAGCTTTGAAGTGGAAATTGGACTGGTTAAAATGTCTGGATTATGAAACCCTTGTAATAAGTAGCTGTCCTCATTTAGGCAGTAAATATGATATGATACGGAAACATTAATAGTATTTTTTTGTTGCCTTAAATTTTATTTACGGCAAGTGAGAGGCCAGTGGATCGTGCAACAGAAGTAGATGTCCTATGAAACTTTTAGTGTATTGGTTTCCTAGGCAATGAATTCTGTATATCTAAAGGATAGCTGTATGCATGCGTCTAACAAAGTACTCAAATGGTGGAAAGGGTTCACAATATTTATAAAATATAAATAAAAGGGGCAGGAATGTTTAAATGGATTATTAATAAATTCGGGAAAGGGAGAAGAATGATAAGGGTTTACACAGAAATGTAAAGAGATGAAAGAGAGTAATATGGACTCAAACAATTTATAAATAAGGTTTCTTTCTAAAGTATGGAAAAATATTTTTTTCTTTCACATTTTGTGATTTGATTATATTATGTTTTTCCTTGGTTTAAACTAAAAGCGTATTTCCTTTGGTTATCAAGTTTCTTATTGTTTGTATATGTTTATTGTTGATGTGTTTATTTTCAACAAAAATTCCCCTACTCTTTTCGAGAAATGCCGTATGATCTTTAACGTCCACCTGAACAACCACCCAAGCAGGCAGACGGGACCTTGTCTTCATGTCTCATCCGAAAGATGGATGGGTGTGTTTAATGGCACCTGGCCTTCAGCTTCGTGCAGAGCAAAACACCAAAGGCGTGTGTATATTCCTTAACATATGCACACCATGTGATGAGGTGTTGCTTACTTAGCCTAATGTCCCCAAGGAGTGTGACAGGGTTGAATAACGACCCTGTCCCAGCTGTTATGGAGAAAGAGTTTAAAATGCAAGGATCTATTCTATTCTCTCCTTTTCTGTCACTTCTCTCTCTGGTTTTACAACATTTTCTCGTGAGACCTAGGAACTGATCACTCTGACGGTCTTGCAGTTCTCTGCCTCTCACTATCTTTCTGCCTTTACTTGCTATTTTGTCTCCCCCCCCGCATATATGCTGATATAAAATATATGTGAATCATTATGTGGTAATGTAACTGATACTGGGATACCTTTGTTTAGAAATGTATATAGTTTTACTGTTGAACTGTATATAGTTTATTGGGAGACTGAAACTTAAAATTGAGAAGTTTATACTGCCTTTGTAAATAGTTATACGAATTCTAATTTTTTAATTTTTTTTATTTTACTGTTAATAAATCACTTGTTATGAATTTTACAATTGCTCCTTGTTTTCCTATGGTTCCTGACCTGTGCCTCAACAAGGAGCAACACATTGTTTCTGCAATACTCCCTTCCTTCTCTAGCACATAAGTAAAACCCCCAAAGCCACTACCGTATTGTGAACTCCACCTGAGCCTTGCAGCATTATTCTTGTTATCAGACTCAGGGCACATAGTATAAAACTGGCCAACTTATTCAGACACAATGTTCAATAAATAGCCCGTTTTTATTCTTTGTGTACTAACGGACTCTCATCATTGATTTTTTTTTTTAAATAATAAACTTGTTTGAGTCTTAACTAAAGAGGGATGCTTTCTTTACCTGTTAGTTTGTAAAATTCGGTTCCCAGGTGAGAAGCCATGACTGCTACTGGACGTACTTGGATGGAATAAAATACAAACACTTTTTACCACTTGATTTGTCCGGTGAATCTTTCCAGAGTGCTGCACATTTCTTGGGACTTGTTTGCTAGTTCTTAAAATTGTTCTACATGAAATTCCCCCTTACATTAATGACATTCTCCATATACAGTACTCACAGGCTGGGCTATGGTCATCGAAAGTCTGAAGAGTCTGATCTTTCTCGTATTAAAGGAGTAATTGGCATGCAGGCATGCTCTTGTGCTGGTCCTAAGAGTTGGAACACGCTGCCCATAGCAATGAGGCCCACTTTAGGGAGCATGCCCACTTTGTCTTCCATCAAGAACTGTTTTTTCAAGGGCTATCGAACTACAGTAGTTGTGAATTTTGCACAGGGCATCTAACTTGAAACTTTGACAAATATAAGCACTGTTGGTTTGTAGCTTTTCCTTAATTATTTTTGCATTTTCATACTTTTGAACTGTAACCATCTTGCCAAGTTTTGCAGTTCTGCCAAGTCAAAAACATAGAAACATAGAATTTAACAGCAGATAAGGACCACCTGGTCCACCTAGACTACCCATTTTCCCCTGCATATAGTAACACCACAGATCCTATTTGATCATGACCCATTCATCCTCCCCTTCTCAAACAGCTCATGGTCACATGTGGCCATGAAAACCGCATAGCTGGTCTAACATATGCCTACGGATGTAGCTGCATAGATGGTTTCCACAAACGAAGTCCTGCTTCTTGGACTCTGTGTCAGATTTATCTGACTTGCCCTGCACCGTTGCCTTGCAGAACACAGTGTCTGCCACTAACTCCTCAAGCAAAATATGTTCCGAGATGCCAAACAATTCACACAGGGGAACCATATGGCCTGGGGGGCCAGGCGGGAGGCCAAGTGCTACCATACACTGACTGCTAGGCCCAGAATGGCCGGAGTGATAGGGGAGACTAATCCCTGGTGAGGAACCTTGCTTAAGAATATCAGTGGGTAGGTCTCCTTATTTAGTACTTCCTCCCACAGAGTGTTCAGAGCCATGGACATCTGATCCATGAGTGCCAAGAACAAGCCGTTCTCTCCCGGGGAGGACAGATCCATTGGCAGACTGCTTCTCTGTATACATGGCGTCAACAGAACGGACAATGCACTCAAATCAAGATAGATGAACACTGACCATTTATAACATGGAGAATGGATGGCTCTCTTCTACAAGGTGATCACCACTAACAAGAGATGGGGAAATGCAAACTCAGACCTAGAGTCTTTTGTCGAAGTGCTCATCACTGGCTGGGGGGGGGGGGCCATCAGTATAGATCACCGCAAAATACCTGGAGGAGCTGAAGGTGGGCTGCTGAGCATACAACTGAGGTAGGGGCCAGGAGATGCAGCCACAGACAGGACAGGTCTAATGGCATCACCAGTCAGACCCCAACCCAGGGCAAGAGCTCCATAGGCCCAGTCTTGTCAAGCTCTCCTCTCCCATGTGCAATGGGTTCGACGTTGATGGCAGGAGCTAGTCAATGAGGAAGAGCTCGGTCAGTGACAAAGTTGAGACTGAGATCTCGATTGTGACCTCGAGCATCAAGTGATAGTTCAATGTAGCATCAGTGCTTCTAGCTCAGGTACACAGAATGAGTACCAGCCGATCCAGGGGTGACACTAGAGTCAGGACAATGGACAATGGCTGGATCAGTGTGGGCTCAACTGGATGCATCAGACCCAACCCACCTGGCCTCAGAAGGGCTGGGAGATGGTCTGCACTGGTGTCTAAGTGAGGGAGGAGTCCTCTCAATAAACTGACTCATCCTCAGTGGGGTCCACTATCAGATTAACCAGTGCTGGCTCAGTCAACTGCTCCAACGGCGACTCTGTGGGCAGATCAATGGGCTCCACTGGCAGGTCGACCTCTTTCAAAGGCCAGCAACCACATGGACACTTCAGTCCAGGAGGGCATGAGTGGTCACTTGACCTGTAGCGATCCCACAACCTGCGTTGACTCTTCTTTTTGTGTTTTCATCAATGAGATGGAGATTTGCCTTCAATGTTTTCTCCTTAGCAGTCAGGAGATCTGATGCATACTACTCCTCAACTGACAGAAAGTTTAGGACCAGCACATACTCATCTGCCTCCCTGCCTCCATGGCCCACAACTGCACTGCAGACCCCGCAGCAACAGATGGGCTTTTGACCCATGGTTGTGCTCTAGAGAACTCACTGCTTATGCTACTCAAAGGCTGAAGGACACCAAGAGCAATGTGCCACATCATGGTTCGAGCCCAAACAGTACACAGGCGTCATGTCCACTGGTCATCAACAGTGTGCTTGCACAAGGTACATCTCTTAAAGCCCAGCTTTCTCTTCTGTTTTATGGGAATTCCAATGACAGAGCAGAAGTCACAGGAGAGTGTGAAGAAATGAGTTGGGAGACTGAAAGAAAACTTTGAAGCAAATTGTGAAAGTCACTTTAAAACTAGCAGAATCCTCAATCACTACCTGAAGTCGTGCAGGAAGAGACCTGCTCCTTCCAGCAGAAGAAGGCATCTAAGTGCAATGGGACAGAGCCGGAAGACCATGAAGTTTAATGATTGCAGGAGTCAACCTTGAAAACGTTTCCACTGATTGAGCATGCTCAGTAGAAGACTGCCTAAGTGTGGATAATGAACTAAATCTAGACAGAAACAAATCTTCATCTCTGTGCCGGCTATCACTGCCCCTCTTGCCTCCTTTTTCAATTTCTCTTTCCAACATAGAAACATAGATTTTGACAGCAGATAAGGACCGCTTGGCCCACCTAGTCTGCCCATTTCCCTACCTACAGGATAGGCCGCAGATCCTAGTTAACCAACAGCCTATTACTTCCTACCCCCACAAGAATTGCCTTATGTCTGTCCCATGCATTCTTGAATTCTCCCACAGTTTTAGACCCCACAACCTCCTCAGGAAGGCTGTTCCATGCATCCACTACCCTCTCTGTGAAAAAATACTTCCTCACATTGCCCCGGAACCGCCCCCCCAATCTTTAAATTGTGTCCCCTTGTTCTTGCACGTCTCTTTTTCTGAAAGATGCTACCCTCTTGGACTTTGTTGATTCCACTGAGGTACTTAAAAGTTTCCATCATGTCCCCACTCTCCCTTCTTTCCTCAAGGGTACACATATTAAGCTCCTTTAGTCTCTCCTCATACGGCTTCTCTTGCAGACCCTGCACCATTTTAGTTGCCCTCCACTGGACTGACTCTATCCTGTCTATGTCCTTACGGAGATGGGGTCTCCAGAACTGGACGCAGTACTCCAAATGGGGTCTCACCAACTGTCTGTATAGAGGGATAACAACTTCCTGTTTTCTGCTGGTGATGCCTCTCCCTATGCATCCCAGTATACCCCCAGCCCTCCCTACTGCCTTCTCACATTGCTTGCTAACCTTAAGGTCATCTGATATGATTACCCCCAGGTCCCTTTCCTTTTTTGTTGTTGTTACTACTCCCCCCATTGTGTAATCTTCCCCTGGGTTCTTGTTTCCCAGGTGCATTATTTTGCACTTCTTTGCATTGAATCCTAGCTGCCATACTTCTGACCATTCCTCCAACCTTGCCAAGTCCCTTCTCATCCTTTCCACACCTCGTGTATAAACCCTGTTGCAGATCTTTGTGTCATCTGCAAAGAGGCATACTTTTCCTTCCAGTCCCTCTGCAATGTCACTTATAAAGACGTTAAAAAGGACTGGACCCAGTACTGAACCCTCGGTACCCACTAGTAACCCTCTTTCTTCAGAGTGGACTCCATTTACAATTACCTTCTGTGTCCTGTTGTCCAGCCAATGTTTTACCCAGGCTACCACCCTGGGACCCACTCCCAGGCTGGTTAATTTGACTATTAATCTTTTGTGTGGGACTGTGTCAAATGCCTTGCTGAAGTCTAGGTAGGCCACGTCCACAGCCCCTCCCTGGTCTATTACTTTGGTCACCCAGTCAAAGAAATCTATTAGATTCGTCTGACATGACCTTCCCGCTGTGAACCCATGCTGCCTTGGGTCCTGTGCCCCACTGGGCTCAAGGTACTCAACAATTCTTTCCTTCAGAAGTGACTCCATCACTTTCCCTACCACAGAGGTCAAACTGACAGGTCTGTAGTTTCCTGCCTCTGTCTTGGTCCCACTTTTGTGAAGGGGTATCACATCCGCCTTTCTCCAGTCCTCAGGTACCACACTATCCTCCCATGATTTATTAAAAAGAGTAGTAAGTGGTTTCACTAGTTCCCCTCTTAATTCTTTTAGAATTCCATCAGGCCCCATTGCTTTGTCCACCTTCGTTTTAGGAGTTCTTGCAGAACCCTTTTTTCTGTGAAAGGGCTGGGATCGACCCCCCATATCAAGAGTGCTTCTGTTAATTGGATTAGGCACTTCCCCCTCCTCTTTTGTGAATACTGAGCAGAAATGCAGTCTATCCCGCAGTCCAGGAAGCGAACTAAAGTCCTTCCACTCCGCTAAGAGGTTGGCACTTCCTCCCCAGGTAATTTCTAGCTCATCTCTCTCTCTCTCCCCCTCCCTGCTATGGCTAAAGTACAGGAAAAACATGTTCTCTCTCAACTACCCACCTTTCCAATTTGGCGTCCACAAACACCATTCCACCATCTCCTCCCTCCTCAGGATCACTGACTCTGTGATGAAAGGCATGGGTCTGAGCCTGTTCACCATGGCCATTTTCATTGACCAAGCAAAGGCCTTCAATACTGTGTCCCTTCTGGGATAAGTTAGGTGGTGCAAGCCTATCTGACTTGGCAATCAGCAGCCTCCAATCCTACATCTCAGAATGGTTCCAGTCAGTACAGACTGGTGATGCCCTATCCACCCACGTGCCCATCAAGTCTGCTGTCCCCCAGGGCTCCCCATTCTTGACTTGATCCTTTTCTCCATCTTCTTAAAACAACCTCCCATCCACCTGTGTCGCCTCACACATCAACAAGCATATGGATGACACAGTTCAGTTTGTTCTGATGTTTCCATACCTGAGCCAGAATTGTCACTCTGGTATGACATTGACAACATCCAATGCTGGTTCCACTCAAGCTACCTCTCACTGAATTCCAAAGACGGCACCAGTGTCTGAGTGAGGGAGGAGTTCCCTAAATAAACTGACTCGTACTCAATGGGTTTGACTATCACATCAACCAGCGCTGATCTGGCAAACACTGTAGAGGTTAGAGTAACGAGCTGTGAATAAGCTTGGTACATCCAGCAGACCGGAACCCAGTTTTAATTCAGCCATGGTTTTGTTGCAAACTTCTTGCCACCTGCAGGCTGTGCACTCCCCTAGCTCTTATCAGTGCTACCTCAGTAACATATGCATTTTTCACACTTTCTTCATTGTTTCTAGCTTTACTTTCTTGAATTTATTACTTGTATTTTGCTTTTCAGTGCTGGTGTTGTCACTGTATTTGTTTTGCTGTATTACTCCCTCCTGTGCTCTGAAAGTTGATAGCTCACAGCACTCAAATCTTGAGATCTCATTTCAACTGTTGCCTGGTAGGGGTCACAGAATTCTCCACTATGACTCCAATGCAAACAACTACTATTCCATTTCTGAATGATCCCTTTGCTTCACATAAAATAACCAAATGCTCACTGACTGGCTAACTAGCATTTCTATGGAAGACACCATTTCATACAATACAAAGAAACACCACTTGTAAATTAATCATGAGAACACATGAACAACATTAATACTACTAACACAGACTAAACAAAAGTCGTCAGCCTTTACAATTCTAGTGTTTTTCTAGACTGAAACAGGAAAGGCATTATGAAAATAAAGTGCTCATTAAGGAGGCCCTCTAAACCAGTACCTGCGCAGTAAAAGATTCTGCATTCTCTGCACAACCACCAACTATATTTTCAGGACTATTTCCATGACTCAGCCCTCAATATTTTTTAAACTTGATACTTTAACAAAAACATTCAACATCACAAAGTTAATTGTTCAAAATTCAATTTGTCAAGCACTGGAGCAAGCTTCAGTAACATTCTGAAAATAAATCAGTCTTTTGTGGAGGGGTGAAACAGGACTCCAGGTTTGGGCCTCATTTAGTCAAAAATGCATCTGAGGTTTCGAGCATGGCTTCTAAATTTGCGAAACCTAAACATAAGCGGCTCCTTTAACCAATGTTCTACCACAGTGTCCTGAAACAAGCAGCAATCATAATATTAGTCCACATTTTCAACTTTCAGATCTAAAAGCCAATCATGATATGGTGTTCATTCAAATACAACTGCTGTTACACTGACTCACACATTCAGAAGTGCTGAGGCACAGAACAAAACCCACAAGAAATGCCCACCATGCTCTTTAACCACTGATGATCTAAAGCAGGTGGAAAATATTTTTCTTCAAAGAAGTTTTTGCCAGTTAAAATCAATAAAATTATTAACACGCCTGCTAACTTTGCTACACTAAGTCCTTCCAATGCTACTATGCACTGAATTTTTCCATTAGTTCACTGATGCTGCTTTGCTACACCCAAATCATGGGCTATAGGAAATCTGCTCTCTCAATATGAACTAAACACACTGCAAACTGTTCTCATCAAAGCCAAATTCTGTGGTTGATATCTTACTACTGTAACCTTGCCTCTCAAAAGTACTGTGCTCCAAAAGGTCACATACCTCAGCCTGCATCTGGATAATGCACTACATAATGTTCGCATTGCACAGAGAAACAGAATCTGACAGCAGATGAGGACCACTTGGCACACCTAGTCTGCCCATTTTTGCCTACCTTACTGCAGACCCTATTTGCTCTCCGACTCTACCCCCCCCTTACCACTCAGGTTTCGTTATGCCTAGCTCATGCATTCTTGAACCCTGCTACAGTTTTTGCCCCTACCACCTCCACTGAGAAGCTGTTCTAGGCATCCACCACTTTTTCTGTGAAGACGTACTTTCTCACATCTCCCCCGAGTCTACCCCCTCCAGCTTCTTGGCATGTGCCCTTGCTCTTGAGCTTTTTTTCTGAAAAATGCTTTCCTCTTGTACTGTATTTATACCCATGAGGTATTTTAAAGTCTCTATTATATCTCCCCACTCGTTCCTTTCCACCAGGGTGTACATATAGAGGTCCTTCAGTCTCTCCTCACAGAGCTTTTTATGCAGACCCTGCACCATTTTTGTTGCCCTCCTCTGGACCGCCTGCACTCTGTCTGTGTCCTTCCGGAGATGAAGTCTACAGAACTGGACAGCGTACTCTAGGTGATGTCTCACCAGTGATCTACACAGAAGTAACACCACCTCCCTCTTTCTGCTGGAGATATCCCTCCCTATGCATCCCACTAGCTCTCCCAACTGCCTTGTCACTCTGCCTGGCCACCTTAAGATCATCAGATATGATTACTCCAGGTCTCTTTCCTGTTTGGTGGTCAACAATATCACTCCTCCCAATTTTGTACTCCACCCCTGGGTTTCTGTGCCATAAGTGCATGATTTTGCAGGTTTTTGCATTGAAACTCAATTGGCATACCCTTTACCACTCCTCTAACTTTCTCAGATCACTAATTTTCTCCACCCCTCCTAGTGTGTCTACCCAATTGCAGATTTTAATGTCATCCGCAAAAAGGTATACATTCCCACCCAGCCCCTCTGCAATGTTACTGATAAAGACATTAAAGAGGACCGGTTCCAGTACTGATCCCTTTGGCATCCCGCTGGTCACCCTCCCTTCCTCAGAGTGAACTCTGTTTACCACCAACCTCTGTCACCTATCCTTTAACCAATTTTTTACCCAGTTTACCACCTTTGGACCCACTT
This sequence comes from Neoceratodus forsteri, assembly GCA_016271365.2. Lineage (NCBI taxonomy): Eukaryota > Metazoa > Chordata > Ceratodontiformes > Ceratodontidae > Neoceratodus > Neoceratodus forsteri. Next base: position 246,307,905 of record CM028134.1, read on the forward strand.
CTAGGCTGCTCAGCTTGATTGCGAGTCTTCTATGTGGAACGGTGTTGAAAGCCTTACTGAAATCTTGGTAGGCCACATCCACCACTCCACCCTGATCCAATTCCCTGGTCACCCAGTCAAAGAAATCTATCAGATTCATCTGACATGACCTCCCCCTTGTGAATTCATGCTGCCTCGGATCTTGTAAGCCACTGGATTCGATATATTCCACAATCCTTTTCTTCAGTAGTGATTCCGTTAATTTCCCCACCACCAAAGTCAGGCTGACTTGCCTGCAGTTGCAAGCCTCCTCCCCGCTACCACTTTGTGAAGTGGAACAACATCTGCCATCATCCAGTCCTCCTGAACCACTCCTGTCTTCAGTGAGTCGTTGAACAGGACTGGCAGAGGCATAGCCAGTACCTCCCTGAGCTCCCTCAATATCCTTGGATGCACCCCGTTTGGCCCTATTGCCTTGTCCACTTTCAGATGTGCGAGTTCCTTCAGGACTCTCTCCTCTGAAAATGGACAAGTGTCCACATCCCTTCCTTCGATGCTCCTGTTACTTTTTTGTGGCCCCTCGCCTTCCCCTTCCTCTGTGAACACTGAACATAAGTATTTGTTCAGGATGTGTGCTGTTTCCTGGTCCCTCTCCACCTAATCGCACCTTCCCGTCTTAGCCTTACAATCCTCCCCATGTCTTCCTTTTCTGATGTACCTGAAAAATGAAAATTACGTACCTACCGTAATTCCTGATCTTTCTGTGTATCTTCACAATTCATCACTGTTGGGTAGTGAGCCAGAGGATCATTTTTTTTTTTTTTTTTGCAGGGAGAGTCGACGTAGCAGCACTGTCCTCGAGGCCAATGTATTACATGGCCCTCGCGGGTTGGCCAGTAATCGACGCCGACCCTCCTCAGCCCAAAGTTCTGCACGCTGGAGAGAGAGAGAGACAGAGACAAAGAAATAGGAAGGGGGGGAACAAGGGAGCCCGAGAGACAGCAAAAGGAAAAGGATGTAAAACTAAAAGGAGGAATAAGCCGTACAGAGGACAGAAAAGAAGGAAGCCTAAGGGATTGGGACATGAGGGCCCCAATCTCTGGGCGAGTAAGGGAGCGTGAAAGGGTGAGGGGTAGAAGGAAGAGAGAAAGAAAGGAGGGAGGAAGAGGAGGCACCACCCCCGAGGATACGGCCCTGGACTGCTCAAGGGAGGGTGTTATGCCACAGACCGGACCAACTAACCAAAGGAGGATCCAAGGTTGGAGCAGCAGAATGGCACCAATCCAGAAGGAGGCAGTTGAATCACCCAGAGGGCTAAGGACGGGTTGGTGTCTCCCCTTCCTGCCTAGAAAATCTGAAGTGGAAAACCACCTAGAAACATCCCTGGAGAGGAAACCCCAAGGGACTGACTTTCAGTTGTTGTAGAGAGGGAGTCACCTCCAGAGGAGGAAGAAATGAAGAGGACACATACCGTCCTTGAACGAGGAGTGGAAAAGTAAACCACATATGGGATGGCACACTGTGGTTGGAGGGGAAACAACTGAGGGAGTCACCAGTGCCCACCCTCCATACTTCCTCGAGACTAGGCTAGAGGAGGCAGGTAAACCCAAGGACTACCTGGGCTGAGAAGGGGCTCTGGAAACTCCCAACAGAGGGAAGCCTCCCTGCCCCAAGAAGGAAGGGGGTAGGAGGTGCTGGAGATAGACCAAGGTCCAAACCGAGAGACAAACAGGGAGGAGGAGAATCGCCCAGAGACTGATGCCTGAGAGGGGAAGGTGGGCAGGATTCAATGATGAAGATACACAGAAACATCAGGAATTATAGTAAATACATAATTTTCATATCTTAACTGTGTCAGTCTTCACCATTCATCACTGTTGGGTGATTACCGAGCCCTCGAAGGGGGCCCACAACCTCCCTAAGGGACAAAATCCCTCAGCCTCCAGTGGGGGAGACACTGGAGGAGGGAACTCTAACAAGCCTGGCTAGACCTGAGGCTGGTCTGGGTGAGACAAAGTTCTCCTAGCAGGAGAGGGAAGGTGCCCATTAAGCTCTCGCCTCACCCTATGGGAAAAAAGATGGGTTCCCCAGAAGGAGGAAGCAGTCACCCTACGCCGAGCCAGGGGTGACAACCAGGAGAGACGAAGCCACGCCGTCCTCCTGATGCAGATCGCTGTCCCTGCCAGCCTGAAAGCCACCTCATTGACATCGTAAGATGCCCTTGCTTGGTGCCTCACAAGCTCCAGACCCCGTGCAGAGAGGGCAATGGCCTGTCTGGTTTCCTCCGAGTCAGGCAAAGAGGCTAGGACCTGACCTAGCAGAGACCATAAGTACCTGCTGCAGGCAGCATGGTGGGCCTGATAAGCTGAAATTCATAGTAGGAGGCGTGCCGACGAGAAGGCTCTCCTCCCCCAAAAAATCAAACTCAGCTGAGTCAGATTCTGGGGGTTGGTCATGCCTTGGGCTTCTATGCCCAGAGGGTGTGTCCAGAAGAGTCACACCCGAAGGAGGGTGAAGTAGGGCTCCTGGAGACCCAAGGGGTGCACAATACCTCTGGCGGAGGTCCCTCAGGGCTGGTGCCTGGGTTGAGGGAAGTCGCCAGGACCGGTACAAAGCCTCCCAAAGGGTTTAGGCCAGGCGGGAACTAACAGGTTGGCCGCACTGAAGTCACCTAAAAAGGCGTGCGCCGACCGGTCAGGATTGCGGCTGCCTAGGATGGAAACATGGAGCTCGTCAAGCAACCCAGACAGGAAGCGCTGATAGCTGGAAAGATCAGCAGCTGAAGAAAGGTGGACAGAGGACTCCTCTCCCTCAGAGAAGGAAGATGAGGGAGCCAACAAGCCCAGAGAGTTAGGTTCCAGCTGCACTGGGGAGTGGTGGAACAACTCCTGGTCCATAGACTAGTAGTAAGTAGGGAATAGTGCAGCTGTAGACCTAAACTGCTCCCAGGTAAGGGGTCCCATAGGACCAGAGTGACCTGGGAGAGAGGAAGGGGTTGGCAGATGCAAAAGGGACAGGCACCTTCAGGGAAGGGCACGGCCTCTGCCTGGGCTAGAGGACCCGCTGGGAGACTTCAAAGGAGGAGGAGACCCGGTGGATCCGGCAGACAAAGGCCGCTCAACTGAGCTGGAATGGCCAGAGCTGAGCCCGAAAAGAGAATTCCCCCCACGAGTTGACTGGGGCTGCATGAGCCCAGAAGGGCGGCCCCTAACCTTGATAGATTAGGTCCCTCTCTAGGAGACCTCGTGGAGAAGGTCGGACTAGTGCTGTGACTCTTCCCGGAACCCCTGCGGGTTCCCAGGAAAGAGCGCTACCCCAAATCCAGCCCCCTCAATCCCTCGGACTCTGAGAGAGCCCTCTTCCTTGCCATCAGCTGAGGCAACTGATACCCTGTAACTGACTCTTGAGAGACAGCTGGAGGTGGAGCACCCTCCCCTACCCGAGGCGCTCCAGCTGGCGCAGAAGTAGGGCTAGCAAGAACTACCAAAGGAGGAGGTACACCTCCCAAGGTGGCAGACGGATCACCAACTCCAGGCTGCCCTGTGGTGCCCCCGGGGCACTCGAGGACTGTTCGGTGCCACCGACCCCGGAATCAGCGGAAGCCATCCGCTTCTTGGAAGGGGGCTGACCCGGAGCCGATGCGGTGGAGGAGGAAGAATTGCTGGATTCCGAAGAACTCAGGAGCCAGTCTGGGTCAGCCTCAGCATCCTCCTCCTCAGAGAAGGCGCGAACCCAGACCACTCCCCTGATCCCTTCCAGCCACAGCACCGTGAACTGGCCCCGCGCTGCCCATGGTGCCGCCTCCATCCCCAGTACCACAAATGGCACCGGAGTCAGAGACTATGCCAGAGACTGGCCCCGTGCTGCTCCAATCCGAATCAGGGGTGGCCCTGGCTGGCAGCACCAAGGACGGCGCCGGCCTGGGCCCGGAGGCCTCAGATCATGACACCAGGGGAGCCCTCACCTCCAAGGAGGTGATTGCCTGGACGGTGCCTCCCGCCTGAACCCCAAGGGTGCCAGGCTGGTCCTCCTGCACCATGGAAGGGGTTCCTGCCAAGGCAAGGCTAGAATGGGCAGAAACCCCCTCCTTCGCGGGCCGTATAGGACCAGGAGGGGACCCAGAGGAAGGGTCAAGAACCCTGCTTTTGGTGACCGGGGTATGCGCCTGTGCCCCGAAAGTCGGCGGCGCATGTCCAACTTTTAACACGCGCAACTCCAACACATGATGATCCATGGAGAAACAGGCGTCGTATCTATCCATATAGTGGTTAGGTCCCAAGCAGGTAAGACAACGGTCATGCTGATCCATGGCGGAGTACAGTCGGCCACAGGGACACCGATGCATTGGAGGCCAACCCGCCCTGGAAGATTTCTTTTTGTCCCCTGAACCAGACATGACCAGATGGAAAAAATAATAACTAAAACCAGCACTCGGCGTCGACGGAGAAAATAAAAGGATCTTACTGGTCGATCACCGAGGAACACAGCAGCAGAACTGGGACTTTTCTTAACCGACGGACTAGGCTGCAGATCAAAATGGCGCTCACACGTGATGCCGTGCTCAACTGACAGTGGGAGAAGCAGAACTAGGGCTGAGGGGGGTTTGGTGTCGGTTACTGGCCAACCCTCGAGCACCACGTAATACGTTAGCCTCGAGGGCGGCGCTAACCCCAACATCGACTCCACCCCTTGCAAAAAAAAAAACTCCCGCGGGGTCCTGATCCTCCAGCTCACTACCCAACAGTGATGAATGGTGAAGGATGACACAGATAAGATATGTCTTGTCCCCTTTCATTACTGCCTGGGCTATTCTCTCCTCTGTTTGCGCCTTTGTGCTCCTCACTGCTTTCCCTGCCTATCTCTGTTTCTCTTGATACACCTCCCTATCCTCCTCCCTGTGTCTTCTTATACTTCCTAAATGCTAAATTTTGTTGCCCTTACCTTCCCAGCCACCTCTTTTGAGAGCCATAGCAGCCTCTTTTTCTTCTTGCTTTTGCTCACTTGCCTGATGCAGAGGTTTGCTGCTTTCACTATAGCCCCTTTTAGCTTCACCCACTGTTCCTTCACTCCACCCAAGTCCCCCTCCCACCCCCGCCAGGGCATCCCTGAGGCATTCACCCATTTTTTAAAACTCAGCTCTCCTGAAGTCCAGGACCCTCGTCTTTGTGTGGTTCGATTCTGCCACAGTTCTTATACTGAACCACACTGTATTGTGATCACTGGTCCCCAGGTGGCCTACCACCTTGACGTCTGCAACTCTGTCCCCATTAGTGAGTACAAGGTCCAGTATTGCCCCACCTTGAATGGGATCCCTTACTAGTTGCCTGAGAAATGTTCCTGCAGTGAGTCCAGGATGTCCATACTCCTAGCTGAAGCTGTAGCTGCAGCCAAGAGGCTCCAGTCTACATCCGGCAGATTGAAGTCACCTACCAGCAGCACCTCCCCCTTATTTGCCATCTTTTGGATGGCTTCCACCAGGACCTTATCCACCTCCCTTCCCCCGTGCAGGAGGTCTGCAGATCATGCCAATGCGAATAGTGGCTCCATTCCCCATCTCTAGGGTGACACGCAGTACCTCCATCCCTCCCTGTGTCTCTGTCGCTTTTATGCTTTCCTTCACGTAAAGCACCACTCCTCCTCGTTTCTTTCCCACCCTGTCCTTCCTGAACAGAGTATAGCCTATAATGGCTATATCCCAGTCATGGTTCTCAGTGCACCATGACTCAGTAATGGTGACAATATCTAGGTCAGCCTCTGCAATAATGGCCTCTAGGTCTGGAAATGTATTTCTCATTGATAAACTTCAAGGCAAAAACTCAGGGCAACTTTACCAACTAAAGCTTATTAGGCACTACCTTTATACAGGAACTGTATTTACAGTTTTCATTTACAATGTATTGCCCTATTTGCACAACACTGTTATTGTCTGGTCTGTGTGTCCTAAGGGCAATTTAAATAAATTCAAACCCTTCAAAATGGTTGCCAGAACTGTGCTAGATAAGGATCCTCCATCTCTAAATTCAGATTTGGTTCACTCCCTTGCAAACTCTCTTCCCCCTTTCATCAACAAATCCCCCCATTCCTTCAGATCAGTCAATAACCATCCTTCCACCCTGTTGCAAATCCTCAGCAGAGTAGGCCGCCTTCTCCTTCTGACTTACCTCCTCTGGAATATGGCCCTTCCCCCTTATTCTCCCTATTTCCTTAAGATCAAGCCCAGTAAGTTCACTTCCCACTACTGTTCTGTAATTAGTCCTTCCCCCTCTCTATGCCATCCTCCACCTCCCATTTGCTCTGCCTCCTCTGCTCAGTGTGGCTCAGACTTCCTGCCAGAATTTCTGTATTTAACTTTCCTAACGATTTTTACAATTTTATGGTAAAATACTGTATATAATGTATAATTTAGATTTTACTTATGTCGCTGGAGCCTTCATAGATGATTACCCAACATTTTAAGGGGCTGACCAAGGTGCTCACTTAGCTGCTATTACAGTCACTATGTAGTGGGCAGCAAATGGTCTCAGAGAATCTTCCATTACACACCAGTACAGTACCTGGTGTGATGCTTGGCCAGCTGGTTATGATTATTGTATGATATTGGTCGTATAATTAAATGGTCAGTGTATGAAATGCCAGGCTGTGAGATTTGGCCCTTTTAAATTACATGGTGTCAGCAGCTGAAATCACAGGATATATTACACCGACCAGGAGATCTCTGTAATGTAATTAATTTCCTTGAGAAATTTCATTTTATGGCCTTTTTATGACCTCATGCTTTTGAAGTTGGAAACTAAATATACATTTTATTACATCAGGAAAGAACGTCATTTAGCTGATTCCTGTTGGCTATCTCACACCAGGGCGATGGACCGCAGGGTTGTAAACCTCAAAGGAAATAGTTGATCAAAGACTCATCATTTTGGAAATGGGTTTTTGCGGATGTCACATTATTAACATACTTTCTGGTAGGAAATCATTTTTTGTAATTTTATATTCTAAAAGGAGGAGCTAGATGACTCACAGAAGGGGTGTGGAGACACAGAGTTTAAACTGATACTTGTGACTGAAATGTGTGAAAAAATTACCCACCATAATAATGTTGTTTCTTTTAATGGAGTCTTGCTGTATTTTGACAATATGCAGTTAGCCCCAGCACTTGAACTGCACTGGAGAGTTAAGGGTTAACTCTATGCCAAGGCATAGAACATTGAGCTCGAGCTCAGTTTTCAGTCCTCTGTCTGTGGTACTCTGAAGTGTAACTGTCAGATTCTTACGAGCTCTAAACTAAGTTAATAAAGTAGAAATTGTTTCTAAAATGTTTATGCAAAAGGGCAATAAACAGATCTTTAGGGTCAAAAGACTCAAGTCGAGAACCCCAAAAAGAATCTAAGCAGGCAGTGAAACAACCAAAATATTCATAATAAAAATCAGAAAAACCCTTAATAAGACAAAAGGTATGCCAAGTACACCTCTGGGGTGCAGCACTGTGCCTGTCAAACCACATCCCAAAACTACTAGATTCCAGGAGGGGAGGCAGTGAGGGAGGTCAGAATACAGCAAGACTCCATTAGAAGACACAACATTACTATGGTGAGTATTTTTTTTCTTCAAACATGAAGTCTTGCTGTATTCTGACTATATGCAGACTACCAAGCAGTACCCCCTTGGAGGAGGGAGTCACAGAACCTATTTTGGGAACAAGATCTGCAGCACAGCTGTGCCAAACCTAGCATCACTTTTTGAATGAATGTCCAAAGAGTAATGCTTGGCAAATGTGTGAACAGTTTTCCAGGTGGCTGCTTTACAGATTTCCACTAAGGGTATATCTCTAGCTGCTGCAACCGAAGCAGCTGTACCTCTGGTAGAATGAGCCCTCAGGCCTGAGGGAGGCTCCTTCCCAAGTTTTGAATAGCAGAACTGGATGCGGGAGACAATCCACCTGGCAATGGTTCTCTTGGTGGCAGGTTTACCCTCTCCCACTTCTCCACAAGTGAGAAACAACTAAGAACAGTCATTCCTATGGGCCTTAGTGTGTTCCACATAGTAACTAAGAGCCCTCTTTACATCAAGACTATGTAATCTTCTCTCCCCAGAGGAAGAATGGTCAGTGAAAAATATAACCAATGACAGACTGATTCAAATGAAAGTCTGATACCACCTTGGGAAGAAACTTTCTGTTGGTTCAAAGGACCACCTTATCCCTCTGAAATGAAATGAAGTCAGGTTCCACTGATAATGCTTGTAATTCACTAATTCTCCTGGCAGAGGTAATGGCTACTAGGAATACAGTTTTCCAAGTCAAGTACTTCAGCTCAGCTGAGGATAGAGGTTCAAAAGGTGGCTGCATAAGATGTGCAACACAATATTCAGGTCCCAAGAAGGGGTAGGTTCCTGAAAAGGAGGATTAACATGTACTAGACCCTTGAAAATTTTCTAGAAAACTGGGTGAGATGCTAGGGAAGAGCCCTTACCAGCAGAAAGGAAGGCAGAAACAGCAGCCAAATGTACCTTGAGAGTAGTGGGCCAGAGGCCTAAACTGTTAAGATGCACCAAATAGTCTAACACAGTGGCGATATCAGCCAATTCTGGCTGGATATGCTTCTGAGAACACCAAACACCAAATCATTTCCATTTGGAGTTGTACGTCTTTCTAGTAGCAGGTTTCCTGCTAACCTTTAAAATGTCCAAGACTGATTGGGAAAGATGCAGGCTTGCATATTCTAGCTCTTCAAGAGCCAGGCTTTGAGCCTGAGAGTCTGAAGTTTGGGATAACGAATCCTCCCCTGAGAGGAGGTGAGGAGATTGAACTGTCTGGGAAGACACAGAGGCATTGTCACTGACAGTGACAAGAGTAGAGGGTACCAAGGCTGTCTGGCCCATTTTGGAGCCACTAGAATCACCTTGCAAGGCTAAGACCTGATCTTGATCAGGACCCTGAATATCAGACGAAAAGGAGGAAGTGCATACAGAAACCCGCTTGTCCAGGTCAACAAGAGAGCATCCTGAGGGACAGGGCCCAGAAGAGGCGGTCTGCAGCAAAAGAGAGGAAGTTGGTGATTGTCCGGGGCTGCAAAGAGATCTATCTCAGGAGTGCTCCACCTCTTGAAAATGACCTGAAGAATTAGAGGGTTCATGGTCCATTAGTGGTGACCCTGAGAAATCCTGCTGAGAGCATCTGCTAGAATGCTGTCCTTCCCCGGAAGATGCACATCCATCAGGATGCCTAAAGGGAATAAGCTAGCGACCATATTTTCATGGCCTATGTGCACAAGGCTGAGGATCGAGTGCCTCCCTGCTTGTTGATGTACCACATGGTTGTGCTATTGTCTGTCCTGATCTACACCACTTTCCCCTGAACAGCAGTTGAAAATGTCTGAAGTGCTAGAAAGACAGCTCTGAGTTCGAGAAGGTTTATGTGTAGAAGAGACTCCTGGTGAGACCAGGTTCCCTGGGCTGTAAGCTGATCCAGATGGGCCCCCCCAGCCAGTAAAGAGGCATCTGTGGTGAGAATCACTGCAGGAGTCTGACTGATAAAGGGGACACCTTGTCGAAGGTTGTACTCCTCCAGCCACCACTGGAGGGCCTGAACTAGAGTTTGAGACACTGGAACCAATTTGGAGAGAGAGTCTTTTTTCGGAGACCAATAATATCTGAGATGAAACTGAATATCTCTCATCTGAAACCTTGCTCCTTGAACCACTGTTGTGGAAGCTGCCATGTGTCCCAGCAACTGTAGAAAGTGTCTGACTGGATGAGATACTAGAGGACGACAAGAGTAAACCAGAGTAACAAGGGACTGGACCCTTGAGAGAGGGAGAAATGCTTTTGCCTGGATAGTGTATGGCTCCACCGCTATGAAAGTGAGGAGCTGAGCCAGTTCCAGAACAGACTTTTCTAGGTTCAGAATGAATCCCACGGAGTCTAGAAGCTTTTGAGTGACCTTTAGGGCTGACTTGACTTGGTCTGAGTAATGACCCACAATGAGCCAGTCGTCCAGGTATGGGAACAGAAGGATACCCTGCCTCATGAGGAATGCCACCACTACTGCTGGACACTTGGTAAACACCCTTGGAGCAGATGTTAGGATGAAAGGCATAGCTCTGAAGTGGTAATGGCCTGAGGGCAACTCAAACCTGAGGTACTTTCTGTGGGAATGTCTGATAGGTATGTGGAAGTAGGCATCCTTGAGATCCAGGGAGGCTAGCCAGTCTCCTGGTCTCAGAGAGGGAAGAATTACTCCCAGAGTCACCATCTTGAATTTTGGTTTTGTTATATATTTGTTTGGGTATCTTAAATCTAGGATTGGTTGCCACTCCACTGTCTTTTTTGGTGTAAAGAAGTATCTGGAATACAGTCCTTTACCCCATGACAATGAGGTACCTTCTCTACTGCCTGCAGAAGTAGAAGAGAGGAGACTTCTGCCTCTAAGGCCTTTGTCTCCAAGGGAGAGGGAGAACTGAAGGACTTTGCTCTTACTTCTGGGAACCTTTTGAAACTGAGAGCAAGACCCCGGCTCACTACTTCCAGGACCCATTTGTCTGAACTAATAGACTTCCAGGCCTGGAAGTAGTGAGTCAGTCTGCCCCCTACTGGAACTGGGGAGGCGACCCTGACCAACACCTCAGGGTGTCTGTTTGGCAGAGGGCTTAGACTACGTGGAAGATGGGGTCTTGGTCATCCTATGTCTGCCTCTTCCCCTAAAGAACCCCCTCTGCTGGAAAGAGGAGAAGTAGGCCTGAGCTGGTTAAAAAGGCCTGTGAAAAGGCCTGCCCCTGCCAGCCCTAAACTGCTGCCTTTGAGGAATGGCCTGCTTTTCTTTGGCTGCAGCACTCCTGTAGGTGGCCCTATATTCATCCATCTTCTTCATGTAATTCTCTGTCTGCTCCCCAAACAGAGAATTACCAGTTACAGGAAAACCCATGACCTTAGTCTAGGTATCCTGCGAAAGACTGGTACAACTAAGCCAAGCAAACCTCCTCATGGAGATAGATGTATTCATTACCCTGGAATGTACATCATTCAAGTCTATAGTAGCATGAAATTGCACTTTGGATGCCTCTATACCATCTACAGCCACCTGCTCCAGCTCCTTGGCTAGCTGGGAAGGGGCATTCTTAGCTAGCTCCAGAACCATATCCCACATAGATTTCTGGTACCTGGCTGCATATGCCATGTTATTTGATTGCCTGAGTCCCAAAGAGGACGCCAAGTACTGTTCCTTTGCCATGGCATCCACTTTCCCAGAATCCTTATCTGGGGGGGGTGAGATGCCAGAGGGATGCTAGCCTTGCCACAGGCTGCAATGGGTAGAAAGGAATTCTGTACCAGGACCTGATAAAGCATACCTCCTATCCATTTGCGTAAAGGGATAGACACTCTCTTTGACTCTGGAACATCCATCATTTCCACATAATCAGGTTCCTCCTGATCCTAATCAGCCTCTTCCATTGGAAGCTGAAGAGTCTCAGCCACTTTCTTGTAAAACAAGAAATGGGAAGGGGACTCAGAAAGCCTGGGAGGAGAAACACTGGATGGCCTGTCTGGGGAGATGTCAGGCTCTACTGGCTCATCTAGGCCTTCAAACTTTCCTTCATTCTAATCCTCATCCTCCTCCCAACTGCCCCCATAGACTGCTTCAGGACCTATATCAGAAGCAACTACTTCTGACCGAACCGATCGCCTTTGAACCGATGTCGGTTCGGTCGGAACCGGGCAAAGCGACTGAACTATTGTAATCACTTCGCTATCTCTTCAGCGACCGGAACATGGGGTGTAGGATCCGAACCGGCTGATTTTTATTTTCTTTTTTACAAAACTGACAAGAGTCGGCTCTACTTTTGCCCGAAGAGGTATCGCCCAGGTCAGTGGGCACCTCTTCAGGTTCGGTCTCAACCGAACTGGGCTGGCCATCCGGGTCAACGGACTTCTTGGCCTCCCTTTCCTTTAGCCTACTCAAATGTTTTTCCAGAGTGGCTTTGGAAAAGTTTTACAAATTTGTCAGTCTTCCTGGAGGTGACCAAACCTCAGACAATATACACAGACGAGGTGGGGATCAGCTTTAGCAAAGGCCTCCCCACACTCGGTACAGTGCTGAAACCCAGTGGGACTGGTTTTCTTTTTGGGTTTCTCAGACATGCCGGATTCAAAAAAGTTACCATTAACAGCATTAAGCCAGGTAACACACACTTATTGGTTCCAACCATGTCACGGGTCGGTTAAAAAAATCCTATTAAATACCAGATTTTTTCAGGAACCGATAAGTACTGGAAAACCACTAAAGAACTGCAGAAAACAATTATAATTATAATATATAATTGTTATAATTATAATTATATCTAGTAATGTATTTTGGTTCTCAACCGGACCGACCGGGAAAGAAATAAAGAAAAACAATTTCTAACAATTTTTATCAATAAACAACACTACCTACTACACTACCACTTACTGTACTGTGACAGAGGTAAGAATACCAAAAAAAAATAAGAAAGCAGTTGAATAAACTGACCGTTTCCAACTTGTACTGAACCGAAGCGCAGGAGGGATCTCCAGAGCGACTTCACAGTTAGGCAGAGTAAGAAATCTGACGGTTACACTTCAGAGTACCACAGACAGAGGATTGAAAACCGAGCTCGAGCTCAACGTTCTATACCTTGGCAGAGAGTTAACCCTTTACTCTCCGGAGCAGTTCAAGTGCTGAGGCTAACTACATATAGTCAGAATACAGCAAGACTTCATGTTGTTTAAAGTCATTATCATCTTGAGACTCTAGAGAGACACAGCTCTCTGATCTAACTTTAAAACACACTTCCAGAGGTAATACCTTAGATAGCAAAGATCTAAATGTATTGTGGTAGGGGTTTTGCTGTGTAATTTTCCCTTGTTCTTTTATGTGATTGTGAGCTCTCTGATATATAGAAACATAGAATTTGACGGCAGATAAGGACTGCTTGGCCCACCTAGTCTGCCCATTTTCCTACCTAATGGATAAGCTGCAGATCCTAGTTAACATACTAACATGCCAGCACAATAGGCCTAACGGTCTTTCATGTCTGCTCGTTTGGTCAGCCCCCACCTTGGGAGCTGACCTTGCTGCCCCCCCTTGCCTTCTCTGGCTTCTCCCTTCCTAGTCCCAGATATTCCCACTGCACAGGACTTTACTTCTAAAACCCTTCCCCGACAGCTGTCCCACCGACTCCTGAACCCCTCCACCGTCTCTGCCTCCACCAGCCCCCTGGGCAGCGCATTCCATGGCTCCACCACACTCTCAGTGAAGTAGCACCTCCTCCTTTCTCCCCTGAATCTCCCCCCCTCCAGCTTCCACCATGCCCTCTAGTTGCCCCCCTCCTTCCTTCAGAGCACCCTGACTGCTCCTCCCCTCCTTAACCCCTTCATGTACTTGAAGAACTCTATCATGTTCCCCAGTCCCTTCTCTCTTCCAATGTGTACATATTTAGCTCTTCGAGCCTCTCATCATAGGTCCTGTCCCCCAAGCCCCAGATCATTTTGGTTGCCCTCCTCTGGACCTTATCCAGGAGTTCAATGTCCCTCTTTAAGTGTGGCCTCCAAAACTGCATGCAGTACTCGAGGTGCGGCCTCACCAAGCAGTTATATAGAGGAAGTATCAGTTCCCTCACTCTGGAGGTGATCCCCCTAGTGATGCATCCCAGCATTCTGTTGGCCTTGGCCACTGCCCTCCTACAAGTCTCAGAGTTGTTCATTCTGACATACACCACCATCCCCAGGTCCCTCTCAGTCATTGAGACTTGTAGCACCCCAACAGGGTGTACTCTTGGCCCGGGTTTCTGGCTCCCAGATGCACTTTCTTGCATTTCCCTGCATTAAACCTCAGCTTTTACTTTCTAGACCACGTTTCCAGAGCCTCCAGGTCCCCTGTAGGGCCACCCTCCTTCTACCCCATCCACCACCACCACCCCAGTTTTGAGCCATACGCAAAGAGACTCATCTCACTCCTGATACCCTTCCTTATGTCAGAGACATAGGCATTGAACAGGAGGGGCCCAAGGACTGATCCCTGAGGGACCCCACTAATGACCCTCCTTGGGGATGAGACAATCCCGCCAATCCGGTCCTGGAGCCAATTTCCTATCCATCTGATCATCTGGTTCCCAACCCCCATTTCTCCCAGCTTATTCAACAGGCCCCCCATGAGGAACAGAGTCAAACGCCTTGCTGAAGTCAAGATAGAGGACATCCAACAGTCTACCCAGGTCCAAGGCTCTCGTCACCCAGTCATAGAACTCCACAAGGTTTGTCTGACACGATTTCACCGGGACAAATCCATGCTGTCTATCTTCCAGGCACCCCGACATTTCCAGGTCCCCCCATCCTCTCCCTGACCATGCCCTCCATCACCTTGCCAACCACCGATGTCAGGCTGACGGGCCTGTACTTCCCTGCCACCTCCCTTGATCCCCCTTGTGGATAGGCACTATATGCACCACCTTCCAATCCTGGGACACCCACCATGTCCTCACAGAGATGCTGAAAAACTCCTCCAGGGGTTTCGCCAGGACATCCGCCAGTTACTTCAGCACCCTGGGATGTAATTTATCCAGCCCCGGTGCCTTCTCCGTCTTAAGGGACCTGAGGGCTTCCCTCACTCTCTCTGCTGTGATTTCCACCTCCGCTACCTCATCCCCCTGCTTTGCCTCCCCCCCCTGCCAGTGATGGCCCACCCTCTCCCCAAACCCGGCGATCGGCAAGGGCCCCTCCTCAATTTCACCGTCTCCTCCCATGTGTAAGGATGCAGCCCCCATTTTCCTTGGTGAAAGCTGGAGGCTGTACTCATTTAGTACCTCAGCCTGCTCCCCCATATCTTGTGCCCATCCCTCCCCTGTTTTAATCTGCTAATCTGCCCCTTCACCCTTCGTTTTTCCCCAATGTATCTAAAGAACCCCTTGTTCCCTCTCCTAATTTCCCTGGCCAGGTTCTGCTCCTTCCTTGCCTTAGCCACCCTCACCACTCTAGTGGCCCTTTTGGCCATCAGCTTGTACTCCCCTCAATCCCTTTCACTCCTTGAGCACCTGACATGCCTATAAGCCACCTTCTTTCCCCTCACCACCTCCTGAACCTCCCTGGTCTACCAGCAGGGTTTACCGGCCCTACCGAATTTCTGTCCTACTCTTGCACAGGTGCTGGTAGCATCCTGCATCCCCCTCCTGATGATTTCCCACCTACTGTCAGCATCCATGTCTGGCCCAATCCCATCCAAATGCTTCTTAAGGATCCTTCCCATTTCCTTGAAATCTGCCCCACTGAAGTCAGTTACCTCCATCTTTGTGCAGCCTTCTACCCCTCCTAGGTCCAGGCAGAACCAGACCGTGGCATGGTCGCTCCCCGCTAACAGGTCCCTTACCTCCAGGCCCCCAATCTGGTCACTGTCTGCCAGGACCACATCCAGTATCCGCGCCTCCCTGGTCTGTTCCCCCACCTGCTGAGTTAGGAACGCATCCTGAAAGACATCCAACAACCTCTGTTCCCTGGCCACCGAGGATGTCGTTGTCTCCCAGTCCGTTCCTGGCATGTTTAAGTCCCCCAACACCACCACCACCCTTCCCCTGCCCAATTTGCAGTGTCTCCCAACATCTGCCACCAGACTCTCCTCCAGCTCCTCCGCCAGCGCAGGGGGTCTATACACCACTCCTATTTTTACTCTCTTGCCCGCACTTGTTATCAAGGTGACCCAAATTGCCTCCACAGTTCCCTCCGCCTCCTCCACTCCTCCTATGCCAATGCAGTTTTTGACTATTATTGCTACGCCTCCTCCCCTTCCCTCCCCCCTGTCCTTCCTGAACATGGTGTAACCCTCCAGGTTCAGGGCCCAGTCGTGCCCTGCGGTGGCCCAGGTCTCAGTGACCGCTGCCACATCCACCTCTCCCTCAGTTAGCATCACCTGGAGCTCAGGCATTTCATTGCCCAAGCTCCTGGCATTTAGCAGGACTACCTTCTACCCTTTCCGTATACTTCCATTTCCCCTGCTCGCATTCCCATGGGGATTCAGTCTTCCCCCAGTCAGCACCTTACCAGTCGGCCTTTTCCTGCATTCCTCCAGCTCCCCAGGGAGGGGAGACCGAGTCCCTCCTTTATCAGACCCCCCTCAACAGCCTTTTCTTCCATCCCCCCCCCTTCACAAGTATAAATCCCACCTTTCATCAACCAACATCTCTATTTTCAACTTAAGGATTTCCCTCCCCACCAAATTAAGATGGAGCCTATCTCTAGCATATAGCCCCTTATCCTCCCAGGTCTCCCCCCAATCCCCCATCAACCCATACCTTCTGGCCCCACACCAATCCCTGAGCTGCTGGTTTATCTCCCTAATCTTCCTCTTGTGTTCCCCACTAGCCCTTGGCAGAGACAGGATTTCCGAGAAGGAAATCGCACATCCTATGTCATGACAGACCCTGGCAAGCTCCCTGAACCTCACCTGTATCTCTAGCTCACTATTTCCCTCAATGACATTTGTACCCAGGTGGACCTCCACAACCCTTTGCCAGCTGATATACCTCATGCTTGGCCCTGTGCACCGTTAGTCCAGGGAAGCATTTTGTTCTAACCGGGCAGGCTTCCCCCTCCCTATCCCATTTGATATCCCTGATCATGGAATCACCCAACAGGAGCACTCTGACCACCCCTTTTCCTCCATTTCCCCCCTTCCATGTGCTTCATCCTTTCTACCAGCCTCTCCCCCCAGCCGGCTCCTTGCTCCTCCCCTATCTGAGTGCCCCTGCCGCCCCTCCTTATTTACCCCTGGCCACCCCTCCCTCTGATCCTATGCCTCTTCTCCTCCCGAGTATCCTTTGCACCCCGCTACCCCCATCACTGCTCATGACTGGTCTTTCCCCCCATCTGCTAAACTTGCCTGGCTCGTCCTCCCTTCATTCCCATCTCCGTTCAGCCCCTCCTTGCCTGCCGTGCTTCCCTGGCATAAACCCTCCGCTGCCTTTACTGTATTCTCCTTGTACGTCAGGTCCCTCTCCTTGCCCTTTCCTCCCAATTGGTCCTTCTCCTTGAGCTTTCCTCTCACTACCCCCTCCTCCTCCTGCTCTGATCCACCGCTCCCCCCATTTTCCCCATTCCAAGTTCCCCCTGTTCTTCCTGCTATCCGTCCCTGCCTCCTCCCCCACTCCTTTTCATCTCTAACCGCCTCTGTCATGGCTACATCGCCCCTCATCCTCAAGCAGAAGAAGAGAATTGAAGCGGTTACTGAGCTTAAGGTCTGATTCACCACCCTCTTGCTACCTTCTGTCCTGCCCCAGCCATCTGCCTACTTCCCTGACAATGTCCTCCCTTTGCCCCCCCCCCCACCGTGAGGGTTCCCAGATACCTGCCTGCTTCCTTGGTAGTGTCCTCTTTTTGGTCCCCCTCTGTCAGGGTCCCTATGTGACCCCAGAGTACTCTCCTGCACTCCTTTCCCTATGCCCCTGCCCCTAGTGCTTGGTGCAACCCCGTAGGAGAGTCCATGCCCTATTCCCAAACCACACCTCCCCCCTCCCTCCAGCTGTCTCCTAATCCACTCAACCTCCTCCCTAAGCTGTGCCAGCTGGTAGTACACTGGGCAACCACCAAACTTCCAAGCCCAGTCCAGTATCATGGCCGCCCCACACCCTATGCACCCCACCACCCTCCCAAAGATGCCGGCCCTAATGACGTGTGGTCCTATCCCCCTCCAAATAGGTTTCCTTGGGTGAACCACCAGGTTCCCCACTAGTCCAAGATACACCCCTACCCACTAATCAGGTCGCCCACTAATCCTAGATACAATCTCACAGTAAACAGGTACCCCCGTTACCAGGTGCAGTACTACCCAGTAAACTTATAGGGGAAGTGTACAACTCCCTAAGCTCCTCTCTCCCAGCCCTTAACCCAACCCCCAGTGGGTAGAACTCTATGAGCTGTACCTGAAGCCTTTTCCTCCAATTGCAGGGCAGGTGTTCCCTATAAATGAGCCGAGCTCGAGGGAGGGAGGGTGGGACTAGGGCCTACACCCGACTCTCACAAGAGTGTATCAGCCCTGTGTCTGCCCCTCACTGCACCTCCAAGCGCTACCAGCTAAGAAAATCTTTCAAGTCTACTTACTCACAGCATCCAGCTAGAAGCTTCTTTCCCCATTCACCTCTAACTGAAGACTGACTGAGTTGGGAGTCCCACCTTACATTCAAACAGCACTAATCCCCTGTAATATGATGCATGTACTTACAGGCCAGATAGCAGCTTTTAAACACACACAAACATCAAATAGTTAACCAACTAGTGGGCAGGACTACATACGAAGAAAGACTGAAGGAGCTTAATATGTATAATCTTGAGCAAAGAAGGGAATGCGCCCACTTCCTCCTACCCCCTCACTAGGACTGTCTTATGTCTGTCCTATGCATTCTTGAATTCCCCCACTGTTCTTGACTCCACGACCTCCTCAGGAAGGCTGTTCCATGCATCCACAACCCTCTCAGTGAAAAAAATACTTCCTCACATTACCTTCGAGCCGTCCCCCCTCTGTCTTCAAATTGTGCCCCCTTGTTCTTGCACATCTCTTTTTCTGAAAGATACTACCCTCTTGAACTTTGTTGATTCCCTTGAGGTATTTGAAAGTTTCTATCATGACCCCCATTCCCTTCTTTCCTCAAGGGTATACATATTAAGCTCCTTTAGTCTTTCTTCCTATGTCTCCTGGTGCAGAACCTGCACCATTTTGGTAGCCCTCCTCTGGACAGCCTCCACTCTGTCTATGTCTTTGCAGAGATGGGGTCTCCAGAACTGCACACAGTACTCCAGATGGGGTCTCACCAACTGTCTGTACAGTGGGATAACAACTTCCTGTTTTCTACTGTTGATGCCTCTCCCTATGCATCCCAGTATCCCTCCAGCCTTCCATACTTCCTTCTCACATTGCTTGCCCACCTTTAGGTCAACTGATATAATTACCCCAGGTCCCTTTCCATTTTTACTGTTGTCAGTATCTCATCCCCCGCTGTGTACTCTTCCCCTGGTTTTAGTTTCCCAGGTGCATTACCTTGCACTTCTTTGTGTTGAATCTAAGCTGCCATACATTTGACCATTCCTCCAACCTTGCCAAGTCCCTTCTCATCCTTTCCACTCCATCTTTTGTATCTACCCTGTTGTTGATCTTTGTGTCGTTTGCAAAGAGACATACTTTTCCTTCCACTTCCTCTGCAATGTCACTTACAAAGACATTAAAAAGGACCGGTCCCAGTACTGAACCCCGCAGTACCCCACTAGTAACCCTCCTTTCTTCACTGTGGACTCCATTTACTACTACCCATTGCATCTTGTTGTCCAACCAATTTTTTATCCAGGCTACCACCTTGGGACCCACTCCAAGGCTGGCTAACTTGTGTGTTAATCTTTTGTGTGGGACTGTATCAAATGCCTTGCTAAAATCTAGGCAGGCCATGTCCACAGCCCCTCCCTAGTCTACTACTTTGGTCACCCAGTCAAATAAATCTATTAGATCTGTCTGACACAACCTTCCCACTGTGAATCCATGCTGCCTTGGGTCCTGTGCCCCACTGGCCTCTAGATACTCGACTATTCTTTCCTTCAGAAGTGATTCCATCATTTTCCCTACCACTGAGGTCAAACTAACTGGTCTGTAGTTTCCTGCCTCTGCCCTGCTCCCACTTTTGTGAAGAGGAATCACATTCGCCTTCCTCCAGTCCTCAGATACTACCCCATCCTCCTATGATTTGTTAAAGAGAGTAATCAGCGGTGTCACTAGTTCTACCCTTAGTTCTTTTAGAATTCTTGGGTGAATCCCATCAGGCCCCATTGCTTTGTCCACCTTCAATTTTACTAGTTCTTTCAGAATCCTTTCTTCTGTAAATGGACTGGTATTGACCCCCGTCTCCAGAGTGTTTCTCTTGTTTAGATTAGGTACCTTCCCCCTCCTCTTCCTTTGTGAATACTGAGCAGAAATACTCATTCAGTATCCCTGCTTTTTCACTGTCACCCTCCGCCCACATTCCGTCCCCTTTATTATGCCTCAGTATCCCTTCCTTGGTCTTCCTTCACTCCCTAATGTACCTATAAAAGGTCTTATCCCCCTTCTTAACAGAGTTGGCTATCCTTTCCTCGGTTTGGGCCTTTGCTATTCTGACTGCCTTCCCTGCCTCTTTCTGCTTTAACCGATAAAGTTCTCTGTCCTGCTCCTTCCATGTTTCCTTATATTTCCTGAATGCTAGACTTTTCTCTTTAACCTTCCCTGCCACCTCTTTTGAGAACCATAGCGTTTTTTTTCCTTCATTGTGTTTTGTTGATTTGCTTCACACAAAGGCTAGTTGCCTCTGTGATGGCTGTTTTGATTACTCCCCATTGTTCCTCCACCCCTCCTTCTTGCCTGTTTGCTAGTGCTTTTCTGAGACACTCTCTCATTTTCCCAAAGTCAGCCCTCCTAAAGTCCAATACTCTTGCTTTTGTATGGCTTGACTCAATGGCTGTGTTTATCGTGAACCACACTGTTTGGTGGTTGCTTGTTCCCAGATGGCTAACCACTTCTAAATCTGAGATTCTTTCTCTGTCCCCGTTTGAGAGTACCAGGTCTAAGATTGCTCCCTCCCGAGTAGGTTCCAATACTAGCTGTCTGAGGCATGCCCCCTGTAGGGCATCAAGAATGACCCTGCTCTTGGATGTGCCTGCAACAAAGGTGCTCCAGTTAACATCTGGCATATTCAGGTCCCCCATCAACAATATCCCCCCTCTTTCTGCCATTCAAAGGATGCCTTCTATCATTCCCTTGTCCATTCCCTCCCTGAGATGGGTGTCCGTATAGGCAAGGCAAGGCAAGGCAAAATTTATTTAAAAGACGCCCAATCCCGGAAGCTCTGGGCGCCGTACAAACATTAAAACAGGCATTTAAATATAATAAATATAAACATTACACATAAGAATACAAATCTTGCAAAAAGAAAAGAACCAAGCCATAGCTATAAATATTCATCTAAACATTAAATGCTTTAGAAAAGAAAAAGGCCTTAAGCTGGGCTTTAAAAACATCCCCTAATGAGGCTTCTCTGACCATAGTTGGTAGGAATTCCACAGAACAGGGGCTGGCGCTAAATGCTCTATCGCGGCAGATTTCAGCCTAGTTCTAGGGAATGGTCAGGAAGCATTCATTGGAGGAATGAAGAGGCGTGAGGAGAGGCAGGTAACAGAAGGTCTAACAGGTAACCAGGGCCCTGCCCGTGTAGGCCCTTATAGGTGAGGAGATCCACCTTAAAGAGGACTCTCCACCTGACTGGCAGCCAGTGCAATTCACGCCAAAAACCGGTGTAATATGGCAAACTTTGCTGCCGGTCAACAACCGAGCAGCTGCGTTTTGCACCAGCTGCAATCTGCGGAGAGATCCTCCCGTGACCCCAAGATAGAGTGCATTACAGTAATCAAGCCTAGATGTGACTAAGGCATGTATCAAAGTAGGGAGGTCCAGAGGTGGAACAAGGGACTTAATCCTGGCAATGTTTCTGAGATGGTAAAAACAGGTACGAACCACGGAGGATATTTGAGCCTCCATGGTAAGATCTTTGTCCAGAATCACGCCTACGTATACAACCCCCATGCAGATTGTGGTGCCATTTCTTGTCTCCAGGGTGACCAAGAGTGCCTCATCTGCTCCTTGTTTACTCTTAAGTTCTGTTGCTTTGATCCCTTCCCTTACATAGAGAGCTACTCCTCCTCCTCTTTTACCCTCCCTGTCTCACCTGTAGATTGTTTATCCTGGTATGTTGACATCCCAGTCATGGCTCTCTGTGTACCATGTTTCTGTGACTGCCACAATATCCAGGCATCCCTCTTCCACCAAGGCCACTAGTTCAAGGAGCTTGTTACACAGACTACCTGCATTGGTACTCATCACCCTCCAATTTATGATGGCCTTACCCCTTTTAGCCCCATCCCTGTCCTTACTGCCATTGCCTTTTTTTGCATTTACCTCTGTCCTGCTCCCTAATGACTGCTCTACCTTGGTGTTTACCTCACTAATTACCATGTTTTGTGGGGGGGGGGGAGACTGGGATTTCCCTGCTCCTTTTCAGTGCCTCCCCTTGGCTAGTTTAAATGCTTGCCAATGAAGCATTTAATCCTCTCACCTAGGATCCTGGTTCCCACCCTGGACAGATGCAGACCATCACACCAGTATAGACCTGCATCCCTCCAGGTGGCTCCCCACTCCCCAATGAAGCCAAAACCCTGAGCACCACACCAGTTTTTCAACCATTCATTGAATTCCATGGTGAGAAGTATCCTAGCATCACCCTTGCCATAGACAGGCAGCATCTCTGAGAAGGTTACCGTATGTGCTACTTGTCTAAGGCCCCTCCCCAACTCTATAAACTCCTCTTGCACTGCTCTGATCCCATTCCTGGCCAGGTCATTTGTCCCTAGGTGGACAATGACATCCAGCTCCCTCCCTCATGCAGCTGCTCCCACGATCCTGAGGATTCCGATTCCTGTCCCTCCAAGCCATGGCGCCAGGCAGGCACCTACCTCCCTCTCCCTTCCTCCCCACTTGCCCCCCTAATGACTGACTCCATCAGGAGTTTTTTCCTTCCCCTGTGGGGTCCCACGCCACCCTCCTGTGGGTCTCCTTTGTGGAGGTTCCCGGCATTCTCTTTTGGTCTCCCCTGCAGGTGCCTCTATAGAGGAACCACTATCCACCAGAAGACCGTATGAATTGTGGAGAGGTACAGCTGGAGGGATGCAACTCTGTTCCACCACCCTCACCCTCCCTGAGCCCACCTTGGTCCAACCGCTCCTCTTTCTTGGCAACCTCTGAGGTAGCGGCAGTGGCCCTGGTGGTCCCTCGGTGGGGGAGGAGGTTTCAAGAATCCTAGCCAGGTCAGCCTGGAAATGGGCAACCTCCTCCATCAGACCAGAGAGGTGCCTGCAAATAGGCCAGCATTGCAACCTCCAGAATGTCTCCCGGAACACTGCTGCCCCATAGCCATTGCACTGCAGCACTCCCATCATGTCTTATTTTGTGTCCCCTCTCCTGTTTCTCTGTATGCTTACTCTCTCCTCTCCTTACAACTCTCACCCTTCCTGTTCTGGGACAGCAGCTTCCTGTATTCTTCAGTAGCCTCCTTCTTCCTTGTTCAGAGTTCTGTGTTTACATTTTTCATATTTTTATCATCTTTTAGTAAAGAATATTTTCTTTGAAAGACTGCCTGGGTGTCTGTCAGTTCTTTTTGCATGTGACGTATAGGTGGTTAAGTCTGACAACTGTTCAACAGCTTGATGGTGTTACTAAGCTTGGAAAAAGGTAAGAATATACCTAAGGTCTCTTATAGAGTTAAAAGGGTTAATTTTGGAAGCCTGGTTGGGTGCCCCTGGTGAAAGATTGTACTGCAATCCCCGAAGAGGGTAAGTATCTGAGCCGGTTCATTGGGTATGCTAGCATAAGGTTCACAGTTTGAATGCCCCCAGAACTTGAGACTAAAGGTGATTCGGACCCAAAGGCAGACAAGCGGGTTACTCTGTCTGTTACCTGTTCACACTATTGTGCTCTGAGGTTGGCACTGTAGGAGCAGAGGGCCTGACCTGCTGAGTGCGTTTGTGACCCCTGGTATCCCCCTCGAATGAAAGTTCCACTCCAATGTCTCCTTCAGCACTCAGCTTTCTAATCAGTCCAAAGACAAACAGTTCCAAACAAAACTGATTTATTTACAAAAATCCTTCATCCTTATGAAGGCAACAGCTCTGTTTGTGCAGATGAGTTCTTATTTTGTTACAACTGGTAGGAATGGGATACCAGACTGGACCCAGAATACTCACAACCTTGGGGCAGCTATACTACACTTTCTCATCTAATCATGAAACTTAACCTGTTAAGGGCATCTCCATCTCTGTGAAAATCCCAACCTGGTTGGGCTAACCCTCTATGGTGGGTCTTCACGACTGTGGTGGGCTTGGGACCCTGGAAACATTTGGGTCACGTGATCACTCTATTTTGGGAACTTCTAGGTATTCATGCCTTTAATACGACATTAGAGATTTACCCTGCAGGTCAAAATCCACCAAGGATCTGTTCTGGTCTGCATAGTAACTCTGGGCCTCTATTTCTCTATCCTTTGGTCCTGGGTCCCAGACAAGGACCCTCCATACATGGAGTAAGACTGCTGCCAAACTTGCAGTCAGAGATCAAGGACCTGTGGACATGGGTGCCAGCAGGGGATACCTAGAGCCAGTGGACTTGAGGATCCCCAGCCCATAAGCCTGAAACACATACTTCGCCATGTTGTCATAGTCACTCGGACCAAAACTAATTAGGAGCACTCAAGGCCATCATCAGCAGAAGACCCTACACGCAACTGGTCCTGAGTGTCTGTAGAGGCCAGACGATGCTCCCAGTCGCACAGCCACACCAAGATGCCCCTCAAAAGTGCCCAGCTCAGGGGCGCTGCAGAGCAGCAACATGACGGTAGCACTTTGAGACAGCTCTGGTACCTTTCCTAAACATTAACCCTAAAACCTCGTGTTTTCTACACCTAACAACTAAAATACAACCACTGAGGTGTGTTAGAACGATCTGTTAACAAGATGGGGCTGAAAAAAGATCATAGGCAAAACTCGCAAAGTCTGGATGGCTTTCTCTCTCTTCTCCGAGTTCAGCCGAAAATTCAGGCCCTTCAACATCCAGCGGACCTGCGACGCATGAGCTTCGTTTAGCACAGATCCTAGCTATGCTAAGTAAGATTCAAGCTACGGATAAAGAAACTAACCAGCGGTTAGCTACAGCAGAGGCTAAATTATCGGCAAATGAAACAATCACGCAAAAACATTCTGCAGCTATTAAAGAACTTACAGAGGCTAGTTCCCGTCAAACGAACTGTAACAACTCCCACAAAGGGGTGGGGTCCACCTGTTATGGTATCTTACTGCAATTACTGTGAGACTCCATTACCTTAATCCTATGCATCACCTCTCCCTCCCAGATCACCACAGGAAATGAGCCTCAGCTCAATGTGCCTTTCTGACCATAACTAGTAAATGCATAAATAAATCATTACTGAAGCAAAGTAGAACGTTTTGGGAGCTCAAATACAGGTACCAACTTCATCCAGTTCTACGATGATCAAATGAACCAACTCCTTCCTTCCTTCCTCCCTAACAAACAAATTTACCAAAGCTACAAAATCCGTACAGTAACTTGTACGTCCCACAGGTAAGCAGTATTTAAGGTACAAAATCACTCACCTACCGAGGGTTATTGCCACAGAACTCCCTAAGCAAGGAGTTTTCAGGCAAGCTAAGTGTCCACATAAATGACTAAAATCAAACACCTCTTTAATTAAGTGAACATTTGGTAACTATTTATTGCAGCTAAGTAGACTGAAATGCCCTCTTCTTGACTAACAAATTTATTTTCAGTTAGTGAAAAGTTATTACCACCAACATCTTTGCAGCATCGATTCTAGCACACAGCTAACAGGGCAACACATTCGAACAGGTTATTGACAGTTTTTGTTTGTCCGCCATAAAGCTTTTTTCTCCCTCGGTTGGCACTGGTGGGCTATTCATCCTGTCCTCTCCTCCCCTGACTGGCATCTTCCCCAGATTTACCTTGTCCGTGAATCCCCCACGACTTGACCCCCATGGCAGGGCCAAGAAGGGAAGGCTGTCCTCCCCCCAACCACTGTCTCTCATCCAGAACTGGGGTCAGTGGCCTAGGTGGCAGTGCAGGGATGGGGGTAGGCAGGCAGGGCTTCGTGAAGCCTGTGCCAACCCTTTTCCATTTTTCTTCCATGTTCCCCAGCCACGGTGACATGTAACTATGTTCACATGGAGGCACACACACACTACAGAACCACGGTCCATGCTGCGCCTCTCATAATTCTGGCGCTACCACCAGGTGGCAGCCAAGGTCCAAAACAATGTGCCCTCCCATCCTGGGAGAGGAGAGCTGTCCAGTGGATGCTTGATCCTCTCCCTCCCAGGCCAACCCCCGCTCCCGGCAACCCAAGCTCATTCCCGAACCCAGGTCACCGGTGTGGTAAGAGGTAAGGCACACAGCACCTCAGCCCTCCACACCACTGGGCCAGCTCAGTCATTGCAATTATTATCCACAATCCACACATATGCTCACTGCTCTCCATATGTTTGTTGTATTTACCTAAAGCTATCCATGCTGAAGGTTTTCCTATTGCTGTTATAAGTTCTACTAGTACCACAGTGCCTTCTCAAAAACATAATATTTGCACACCCAAGAATGACCCTTTATAAATATTCTTCATAAATGAATAAACAGGGAAGCCTAGTGGGTGCAACAGGGCAGAGAACAATAAAGATTGGGAAAGGGCACACTTTTCTTGAGAACCAATATTAAAACATTTAAAACATAGACCTTAACTCTAGTAGAACTGGTGGACAATACAAGCAAATGCAGTTATGTGTCTGAAATCTTTTACAATAAAAAACTAGGTAAAGCGGCCAGCCTGTAGGCACCATGGTAGGGCTACCACTGACGTCACCAGTGACAGGGTTTGGAAATGAGCCCAGGACATCAGGGGCTGGCCGGGGGGGGGGGTCGAGCATCCCAGAGGACACTCTTTTCCTACTGGGAGGGTGGGCAGCACGCTCTGCTACAGCCCCACCACCTAGCTGATGACCCCGGGTGGCAGTGCAACTGGAGTGTCTAATGGGGGGAGGGGGAGGACACAACCTGGTTCAGTCCTATATAGAAACACAGAATTTGATAGCAGATAAGGACTGCTTGGCCCACCCAGTCTGCCCATTTTTCTTCTATCTACAGTATATATATCTATATCTACAGTATAACAGCAGACCCTAATTGGTCTCTGGCTCGTTCTGCCTCCCTCACTTTCCACTATGATATCCTACTGCCTTTCCCATGCATTCCTGAACCCTACCACTGTATGTGCCTCCACCGCCACTGATGGAAGGCTGTTCCAGGAATCCACCACTCCTCCTATGAGGAGTACTTCCTCATATTTCTCCTGAATCTACCCACCTCCAGCTTCACAGCATGTCCCCTTGTACTTCATATCCTTTTTTTTTCCTGGAAAATACTACCCCATTATGTATTTGAAGGTCTCTATAATATTCTCCCCTCTCCCAGGGTGTACATACTGAGGTCCTTTAGTCTCTCATCGTAGGGATTTTGATGCAGACCTTGCACCATTTTAGTTGCCCTCTTCTGGTCTGCCTCTACTCTGTTTATGTCCTTCCAGAGATGTGGTCTCCAGAACCGGACACAATATTCATGGTGGGGTCTTACCAGTGATCTATACAGGGGCATAACCACCCCCCTCTTTCTGCTGGAGATACCCCTCCCTATGCACTCAAGCATCTCACCAGACCTCCCAACTGTCATGTCGCACTGCCTGGCCACCCTCAAGTCTCTTTCCTGCTTGGTGATCATCAATACCACTCCCCCCATTCTGTACTCCACCCCCAAGGTTCTGTACCCTAAGTGCATTATTTTGTACCTTTTTGCACTCAAACCCAGCTGCCATACCCTGGACCACTCCTTGAGTTTTCTCAGGCCTCTGCTCATCCTTTCATCCTTTCCACCACTCCCCCCCCCCCCGAAGTGTCCACCCTGTTGCAGATGTTGGTGTCATCCACAAAGAGGCAGATCTTCCCCTCCAGCTCCTCTATAATGTCACTTAGAAAGACATTAAAGAAGACTGGTCCCAGCACTGATCCCTGAGACACCCCGCTGGTCACCCTCCTTTCCTTGAAGCGCACTCTGCTTACCACCACCCTCTGTCGTTCATTACCTAACCAGTTTCTTACTCAGCCCTAGCCATCTGCATCCCAAAGCCCTTTATGACTGGACCCCTATCAGTCAGGCATCCTCCCTAAATCAGGCACTCAGCTACTTCACAAACGGCTTTAACAGCATCTGTGATATCTATGCCCTCCTCTCAAAGAGGAAAATTAAAGGGCAGGCTAATGGGTGGGTTAATGGAGAACTACTCTCCCTTATGAATGATAGGGATTCACTATAGGAGAAGGCAAGAAACACGGGAGACAGGCATGACTACCAGTATTACAGGGCGGCCAGGAATTGCTGCATTAAACTAATCTGGCTTGCCAAAGCCAATTATCACAATGCACAGCTTGCTAACTCCTGGGGAGACGGTAAAAGGTTCTGGTATAGCATCAAGAGCATCCTGGGCAAGGAGGACAAGATGCATTCCCGTCTACTTAATATCAGTAGCAATCACACCACTGACCCCCTAGCCATAGGGGAGGCCTTCAACAAGGCCTTCACTGATCTCACAGCAGTACTACCACCAGCATACTTCCACCCTGAGCACAGCCAGTCCAACAATAGACCCTTCAAACACTCCCACCCATCCTTCTACCTTAAAAGGGTGACTGTGAAGGAAACACTAGCTAAGGTCAGGAAAGTACTGGACAAGACAAGACAGGGTAGCGATGGGATCGACATGAAACTGCTATCCCGTACACTGGATGTCCTCATAGTGCCCGTCACCAAGCTGTTCAACAAATCTCTGACTCTTGCTCAATTCCCGGAGGTCTGGAAGCAGGCCCTAGTCACACCTGTGCATAAGGGAGGTGACAAATCCTTGGTAGCCAACTATAGGCCCATCTCAATACTCTCTTCACTGTCCAAAGCATTGGAAAAGATTGTGGTTGGTCAGCTCATCGACTACCTCAACAAATATAACCTACTCTGCCCTAATCAACATGGTTTCAGACAAAGCCACAGCACAACCACTGCCGTGCTGGATTTTTACGAACTATGCACACAAGGCCCTGGATGAAGTCAAACTGATGGGGTCTATCTTAATAGACCTCACCAAAGCCTTTCACACAGTCAATCACTGCCTGTTACTGACCAAAATGTCAAACTTGGGTGTGGCACCCAGTGCACTATGTTGGTTCCAAGACTACCTTACAAGCAGAACTCAATGTGTCAAAATTGCTCATACAGTTTCTAGCGCAAGAGAGGTATCGATGGGGGTGCCCCAGGAATCTATAATTGGGCCCCTACTCTTCAGTGTCTTCCTAAATGACCTCCCCACTGCCTGCAAAACCAAACTGATACTCTACGCTGATGATGCGGTGCTCCTGGGAAGTAGCACGTCCCTTGCTAGTCTGCAAACTGAGCTTCAGGCATCCTTCTCCTCATCGGAGACATGGTTCTGCAGACATAAGCTGCTACTGAATTATAAAAAGACCAAGGCCATGCTTAATACCAGTACACACAAAAAAATTCAAACTAAACCCCCTCATCATTACAAACTCCTGCAGTGAGTCACTGGAACAAGTCTGCACATTCAAGTATCTGGGGATCACACTGGATGAAACCCCCAACTTTTGCTCAACATATTGACTCCCTGGTCAAGACAGTCAACATTAAGATTGGTGTCCTTTACAGGCATAGGAAATACCTCTTGCCCGAGGCCCTCCGCCTTGCAGTACACAGCTCCATATTATCTTGTATCGACTATGGAATAGTGAGTGATATATGGGGCGGCAATGGACACTGCATTGAAACAGGTACAGGTGGCTCTAAACAAGGCCTGTAGGCTAGCCCTTGATTTACAGCATGATACGCACACCTGTACATTGTATGAACTCACAAATTGACTATCCCTTAAAAACAGGGTCATTCATCAGACATGCATCCTAGGGAAAAAAGCACTTATGGGGAAGACTCTACCCTGCATTGGCAATATGGCAGTGGCTGCAAACACACCACAGGCCACTAGGGGGAGGACTAGAGGGGCCCTGTCCATCCCCTTCTGCTGTACCTCACTCGGACAACGGGCATTTGCCTACCATGCTCCCTTGTGGCTGAATGAACTACCTGAGTACCTCCTTGCCACCACCTGTCTAGCCAATTTCAAAACTAACCTCAAACAACATCTAAGCACAATCTCTAAATGCTCCTGCAACTAAACTCGGGTATATCTATCCTCTGCCATTCCATGACTGACGCAGCACTCGTCTCCCCTCGTCTCACGCCACCTGGCTGCACTTTGTTAAGACAAGACCCCCCATAGCCTACCCTTAACACCGACCTATTGCTTCAATACCTCCCTGACCATTCCCCTTCCCCCACACCTGATGACAAGGCTCCTAGGGGCTGCACTACTCTCTGCCTCTATAACTGTACACATGTTACCCACCACTTTACCTTGTATCCCACAATGTCTTTGTGCATGTGTTAAACAGGGGGGTGTTTTTGTATGTTCTTCTCTTGATTACTACTTTGTACCTTGTCTTGTCACTGACGTGGAACCTTTGTAAATGAGCCTGGGCTCAAAGGTATCTTCCGAACCAATAAAATTGAAAATTGAATTGAATTGAAGGGTGGGATGAAACAAAAGGAGGATACCCCCCACTCCAACGTGTAACAATATGAAGCCAGCACACCCCTCCCGATAGGCCCGAGGGAGGTCATGGCATGGCTGTCACTGCTCCCAGAGGAAATCAACACAGAGGAAATGCCCTGCGTAGACCTACTGGAAGACCAGGTATGTGGAGGAGAAAGGTGTCGGATGGGGCTGGGACGTAGCCTAGCAGAGGTGGGCAGCTCAACGATGGGGAGGGGGGCAAGAATATAGATATATATATATATATATATGTGTGTATATATATATATATCAGGTAGCGATAGATGTCTCTTACATTTAAACATATGACAGTAACACAATGACAACAGCAATCTTAACGTTCAGCTTGTTATTGGTTCTGATCCACATCACAGAGCCAGTGTACTGCCTAAACAAGACCTTGTAATGCACTCAGCTAGGTGACATTTTAGAGCTAAAATTAAAATGAACGGTCTGTGCTGGTCAGATATTACTGAACTCAGTTTGTCAAGAAGAACAACATTTCCTTTGCAGATAAGCACATCTAAAATAAGGATCCTGCTAACTTCAGCTTTTGTTTTATGGTCCTTTGGTACAGCAGCTGTACTTCCTAAAATTACCTCCAAACAAGAAACACCATTGTGAGTTTGCACCATTTTACTACACTTTTAAATCAAAGCACCTGCATCTTTTTTTTCCCTTCTTTACTACTTTTACACCCAGTAGGCAACCTAATAAACAGAACTGCATGCTATTAATCAAGCAGTTAAGAGAGGGTCATTTTAGGCACTCATTCCCAATGTGCAATGTTGCTGACGGATTTAAATAGATTTTTGTTTTAAACTTTTTTTTCACATTTAGGGGGTTGACTGCAGAAACCAAGTGTTGCTATGTAAAAACAGTATGGCTCCTGATCAGAACTGTTCCCTAGTTACTTGAAGAAATAAATTAAAATGTGCCGATTCACCAACCTTTTCCAGAGCAGAACAAACTACAAGAACAGTACCCACTGGTACAGGCTTTACAGCTGCCTCAAAGAGAACACAGCTTGCTGTCTTTGTCCAATAAAAACTGTTTGTTGCTTTAGCAAATTAAATACAATTTGGGTGACTTTACATTAAATTCTTCCCAAACCTTCATTTCATTATGGCTCTGTCACAGCGACACAAGAACATAGTAACGTGAGGATGGAAGGAACTTATTGTACATCTTGCCTGCCCCTCCTGCCACAGGGCAGTGAATATGCCAAATATAAGTATGGACACATATCCAAGCTGATGAACCGGAACGCTACTGCTACTTTCCCTAAGGAATCTGCCAGTCCTGCTTTGAAAGCCTGAACAGTGCTAAGGCTATTCCCCATGTTTACCACACTGTGAAGCAATGCTTTCTCATGTTTCTCCTTATTTTGACTCTCCCACAACCTGTTTTTTCTGCTTGCACTTACCAGCTCATACATCTGTGTATACTCCACCCTGTCTATCCCACTTAGTACTCCAAAAACTAATCATATCCCCTCTAAATCTTCTCTTTTCCAGGCTGAATAATTTCAGTATGACCAATCTCTCCTCATATCTCCCGCCTCCTAAACCGCCAATGAGGAGGCAGCGTGGTTCAGATGGTAGCACATCTGCCTCTGGACCCGAAGATTCCAGTACGGCTCATACCATAAACACAGTGCAGTACTAGGGGGCTGCAGTAGTAGCAGTAGTATCTTTATTTCTAAGGTGCCCTTATACTACTGAATCACACAAAAAGAAGAACAGTAGTAAAATCAAAATTTCAAATAGCAGTTATCAATAAATACATATTTAAAAACTATAAATAAAAAAAAATGGCAGTTATCATTTTCAGGCAGAGACGATATCTCACGAGACCTCACTGGTCTCCAAATGCCTGTCGAAAAAGTTAGTTTTTTATTCACTGAGAGCCTACACAGGAACCTCCCTCAGTACCCTAGACAGAGTGTTCCATAATAATGGGTTGACTACTTCAAATGCTCGATTCGCCTGAGGATTTCAGCCTGGCCCTAGGGACTAAAAAGAGATTTGCCTCAGAGTAGCAGAGAAGACATAAGGACCAGTGGAGGATTTAAGTGTTCCAACAGGTAACTAGGATCCAATCTATGTAGGGACTTCTAGGTTAACAAAGCAACCTTGAAGGTAACATGCCACCTCACTAGGAGCCAGTGCAGCTCACACAGGATTGAGATTACAGGACATGACCTTGGAAGGCCAGTCAGCAACCTGGCAGCTGCACTTTGCACCAGCTACAAGCATCACAGGGTACTGCCATTGACCCAGAGGTAGAGTGCATTCCAGTAATCTAGCCTGGATGTCACAAATGCATGCACCAGTGTTGGCAGGTCCTCAGGATGGGGGAATAAGGGACTCAATCTGGCTGATGTTCCTAAAATGGTAAAAGCCACTCTCCACAACCTGAGCCTCAAATGTCTGCCTCTCGTCCAAAATGTACCCCATATTTTTCACTTCAGTGGAGGTCAATAGCCTAGAGAACCTGAGCCGAAGATCAGTCATATAACTGGCTACCTCCACACTCCTCTAGGACCCGGCTGCATCACTAGTACCTCTGTCTTGTCTGGATTAAGTCTCAGTCAGCTAGATGCCATCCAGTTCTGAATCTCAGTCAAGCACAAATTGAGCACCTTAACAGCATCCAGTGTCTCGGGTGCAAATGACAGAGGCAGCTGGGTATTATCTGCATAGCACTGAAACCCAGGCTGGAACACTTGATGATCTTTCCCTGGGGCAGCATGTACACAGCAAACATCATTGGTGAGAGGACCAATTCTTGGGGCACGTCACAAGGCAGTGGCATTGGGGGCAATGTGAAAGTCCCATCCCTCAAACCTGCAAATGACTGTGCCAGTGAGTACTCTGTATTCCCTCAAACAGTCCCACAACAGCCCAAGGTCCACAGCGTCAGATGTTGAGGAGAGATGAAGGAGCATGAGAACCGACTGTTCACCCCATCCCTCACCCTGAGAAAGTCACTGTGCACCCTGACCTACACCGTCTCAGTGCTTTGCCTAAATCTGAAACCAGACTGAATGGGCTTATAGATGTCATGGGCTGTCAGGTGTGCCTCAAGCTGTAGCATCACAACATTTTCAATAACCTTGCTTAAAAAGGGCTCGTTAGAGACAAGACAATAATTTGCTAGGATGTCTGGGTCTAAAGATGGTTTCTTCAGAAGGGGCCAAACCAGTGCATTTTTTTTTAAAGCAACCTAGAATACCCCCTCTGGTAAGCAGCACCGAACAAGCCCAGCAAACACCGGACTGAGTGATCCAACACAGCTCTCTAGAAGACATGTTGTGCCTGAGTCTAGTTCACAGAATGTGGACTGCAGCTTCGAGATAACCTCACAAACCTCTTCCATCGTGACCGACCTAACTCCATCCCACGACAGCTGAGTGCATCTTAGAGGTGCAGGCTCGATCCCATCCAGTTGCAACAGCCCACTTGGCAAGATCCCAATCCGAATAGAGCACAATGTCAGAAAAGAATCAAGCGAAGTGCTTGCACATTGCGAATGAACCTGCTCCAACCAGCTGCAGACAAGTTGGATTTAATAACATATCTACACTACGTAAGGGCCGAGCTGGTTGACTCCTCCCAGCCACAATCAACCAGAAGAGAAATGCTACCTTCTTACTTATGATTATCCTTTGATATTCATCATGATGGATCCTGAAAGCCAGTTTGTCCTCCAGGGCTGTGGATCTCCTCCAACAGCACACCAACCTCTGACCCCTAGTCTTCAGCTTCCTGAGTTACCCATCAAACCATGGGGGACCCAAATGTGAGACCCAGGATCAGACACCAGTGGGTGCTATGGAGTCAAAGGTCCCAGTGATGATTCTGATATAGGCCACCAGCGCCTCCTCCGAACTCATCTAACAAGTTGCCAACATCTCCAAGATGTCTATTACTGCCTGCAGTCCTTCTAACTGAAGCCTTCTTAAAGGGCGGTAACAAACCATCTCCAAAAGGGGTGAACTACAAGGTAGGGTCCTGAAAAAATACTTCACCATGCAGTAATCCAACAAGCCGACCAGATTAATCTCAAGCCCCAGAGAGAAAACCAAGTTCAAGGTATGCTACTGTTGGTGGGTCACAGAAGTAACTACTTGTGTGAGGCCCAGCGACTCCATCACCTGGAAGAAATCCTGTTCAAAATGTAAAAATTCATCATCGATCAAGACATTAAAATCGTCCAGAACAATCTGGATGATTCCAACACCGTTTCGGCACCTGGACCCCCTACGCACAGCCAAACTTTCAAACGATGAGATATCCCCCTCAGGTTGCATGTTGAGGTTCAACTCAGATGTAAAACAGGTGGCCAACAACCCCCATAATCTCTCCACAGGCAGTGTACTATGGAGAATCCAGCTGGGACCACTGCCTGGAAAATTAGAGCAGCGTCATCACTCAGCCAGATCTCCGTGATGCTAGCCAGATCGACTGAGGAATCAGAAATCAAATCTGCCACAATGGCGGTCTTGTTCCTCTTCGATCTTGCACTGCAAAGCACTGCCTGCAGGGGATGAAGCAAAGCAGCTAGCCTAAAAACTACCTTCTCACTTGGTCCGGTGGAAGCCCTGGACAGGGTTCTCGTGGGATTTTTTATTTGCGGGTCCAGGACTGTCTTTAAAAAAAGGGGGTGTCCACAGCCTAAGAGTGGGAGTCCTTGGAAAATTTCTGGGGGGTCCCCATTTAAATACATGGGAGCCAATCCCCCATGCCCGCACTGCTTGTAATGTAAGATTTTGTAGAGCATGGGGGGGAGGGCTTTCCATTAGTTTCTATTGGGGCCATTTTAAACAACATTTTTTTTATGTTTTAGAGGTTGAATTCAAACAAAATATGGCCACTGCTCAACTAACAAGGCCCTTGTTAGTTGAGCAGTGGCCCCATTTTGTTTGAATTCACCCTCTAAAATATTAAAAAAATGTTGTTTAAAATGGCCCTATAGAAACTGATGGAGCATGCCCCCCATGCTCTACAAAATCTCACATTACAAGCAGTGCGGGCATGGGGGATTGGCTCCATCTATGGACTACTGCGGCTCTGGCAAGGAGCGTCTTGGGGACTTTCTCAAAAAAAAAAAAACAGTGTCCTGATGCACAAAATATGCGTAAAGGACATGGGTACCCACATCCCCGAGAGCCCTGCCTGGGTATGAGACCCAAACATGTCTGGCCTCGCTCTGGTCCCATTTCACTCCATAGTGTCTCCTGGTCCTTACTGCCTTAATAATAACCCCCCCCCCCTTAGCACACCCCTCACCTGACTTCCAGTCACTGCGCCTCCTCTCATTACCTACCTCCTTGTACCAAAGGTACACTGCAATGGGCAGAGTAGGGTCACATACATGGCACAAGTCTCAAAGCTGGGAGAAGGAGTAGCTAAACCCCAGGGGTCTATACCCAACACACATTTTGATGCTGTTAATAATGCCCACCAACCCAAACCTACCCTTAAAAATACAATAAATAACTCTCCCAAACCCTTCCCACACAACAAGCCTCCCTTGGAACACCACAAACCCTCTCATCCACACACACACCTAAGAAAAAAAATACTCCCCTTCTAATGGAGTCTTGCTGTATTCTGACAATTGCAGTTAGTTCCAGCACTTGAACTGCTCCAGAAAGTGAAGGGTTAAAATTCTATGCCAGGCATAGAACATTGGGCTCGAGCTCGGTTGAAAACTCTCTGTAATACTTTGAAACCAAACCGTCAGATTCTTATGAGCTA
Source organism: Neoceratodus forsteri (assembly GCA_016271365.2). Taxonomy (NCBI): domain Eukaryota; kingdom Metazoa; phylum Chordata; order Ceratodontiformes; family Ceratodontidae; genus Neoceratodus; species Neoceratodus forsteri. The sequence continues at coordinate 246,344,017 of CM028134.1, forward strand.
AAACTCACTGACTAGATAATGTGGAAATTGTAAAATTCCTACTAGCCAACTGGCAACAAAGGCTTTAGATTCCTAAAAGACTCAAGTCAGGAAACCCAAAGACCAAAAACCAAGCAATAAAGCATAAAAACTCTTAACTAATCAAACACAAGGCACCAAACACAACGGAAAGTGGGCTGAAGACACCCCTGGGGTGCAACACTGCACCTGCCCACCCACTTCCCAAAACAGGTTCTGAGAGGGGAGGCAGGAAGGGAGGTCAGAATACAGCAAGACTCAGTTAGAAGAAACACAATTACTAAGGTGAGTAATTTTTTCTTCAAACAACATGAAGTCTTGCTGTATTCTGACAATTGCAGACTACCAAGCAGTACCTCCAAGGAGGAGAGACAGAACCTACTTTCAGAATAGGCTCTGAAGTACTGCTGTGCCAAACCTAGCATCACTCCTAGCTTGCATATCCAGAAAGTAATGCTTGGTGAAGGTATGAACTGTTTTCCAGGTGGCTGCTTGGCAAATTTCTAACAAAGGAATATCCCTGGCCGCAGCCAGAGATGCAGCTGTACCTCTAGTGGAATGAGCCCTCAGGCCTGAGGATGAAATTTTTTCCCAGTTTCTCATAGCAGAACTGGATACAGGACACAATCCACCTGGCAAAGGTTCTCCTGGTGGCAGGTTTGCCCTTACCTACTTCCCCATACATGAGGAACAACTGGAGGGAGTTAAACCTGTGACCCTTTGTACGTTTTATGTAGTAACTAAGGGGCCTTTTAACATCTAAACTGTGTAGCCTCCGCTCTCCTTAGGGAGGTATGATCAGTGAAGAACACAGGAAGAGACAGATTGGTTTAAGTGGAAATCAGAAACCACTTTGGGTAAGAACCTTCTATTGGTTCTAAGGACCACCTTATCTCTATGGAATGAAATGAAGTCAGGCTCAACTGACAGGGTTTGCAATTCACTGATACGTCTGGCAGAAGTAACAGCAACCAAAAACACAGTTTTCCAAGTCAAGTACTTGAGCTCTGCTGAGAACATAGGCTCAAAGTGGGGTTGCATAAGCTGAGCAATGCAAATATTCAAATCCCAGGCAGGAGCAGGATCCCTAAAAGGGGGATTGGTATGAAGCAATCCTTTGAAAAATGTACAGAATACAGGGTGAGATGACAGAGAGGAAGACTTCCCCACTGACAGGAAAGCAGAAACAGCTGACAAATGAACTTTGAGAGTAGTCGGTTTGAGGCCTAGGCCATTAAGGTGAACCATATAATCCAGAACTGTAGACAACTCAGCAGTTTCTGGGGATATATGCTTCTTGGAACACCAAACGCTGAACCTTTTCCATTTGGAGTTGTAAGTTTTTCTGGTTGCAGGCTTTCGAGAAGCTTTGAGAATATCCAGAACCCCTTGGGACAGATGCAAGTCTGCATACTCTAACTCTTCAAGAGCCATGCCTTGAGATGGAGTGACCGAAGATTAGGGTACCAAATCCTCCCCTGAGAAGAGGTTAATAGGTTGTGATTCCTGGGAAGAGACAGGGGAAGATGGACTGCTAGGGACAGCAACAGGGGGTACCAAGGCTGCCTGGCTCAGTCTGGAGCAATCAGAATCACTTTGCAAGGCTGTGACCTTACCTTGACTAGAACCTTGAACAGTAGAGGGAAGGGAGGGAAGACATAAAGAAATTTCCCTTCCCAGTTCAAAATCAGAGCATCCAGAGGGACTGAGCCCAAGACTGGGGGTCTGCAACAAAACAGAGGAAGTTAGTTATTGTCTGGGGCTGCAAAGAGATCTATCTCTGGAGTGCCCCACCTTGAGAAAATCACTTTCAACACCAAAGGATCCAGAGACCATTCGTGATGGCCCTGGGAAATCCTGATCAATGCATCTGCTAGTACATTGTCTCTTCCTGGGAGATGGACTGCTACCAGAGAGGTCTGTAGGGAATAAGCCAGGGACCATATTTTCATAGCCTCCGTGCACAAGGCCGTGGACTGAGTGCCTCCCTGCTTGTTGATGTACCACATGGTGGTAGTGTTGTCCGTCCTGACCTGAACCACCTTGTTCTGTAATGACTGAGAGAAAGCCTATAGGGCAAGAAGTACTGTCCTGAGCTCCAGGAGGTTGATATGAAGAAGGGATTCCTAAGGGGACCACAGTCCCTGGGCTGTGATAGCCCCCAGATGGGCTCCCCAAACCAAAAGGAAAGCATCTGTGGTAAGAACCACAGAGTGAATCTGAGTGACAAATGGAACACCTTGCCTCAGATTGTCCAGGTCCTGCCACCATTGAAGGGCCTGAATTAAGGTCTGAGTAACAGGAACTAGCTTGGTAAGAGGATCTTTCCTTTGGGACCAAAAGGTCCTCAGATGGAACTGAATGTCCCTCATCTGAAACCTGGCCCGTTGGATCACTGCCGTGGAAGCTGCCATGTGGCCCAAAGGCTGAAGAAAATGCCTTGCTGATCGAAAAAACCAGAGGGAGGAAGGAAGAGGCCAGATGAGAGATGGCTTTTGCCCTTTCCAGAGGAAGGAAAGCTCTTGCCTTGAGTGTGTCCAGCTCTGCTCCTATAAAAGTGAGGAGCTATACTGGCTCGAGAACTGACTTGGGAAGATTGAGAAGGAACCACACGGAAGTGAGAACTTGCTGGGTAACCTGCAGATCTGACTTGACTTGGTCTGGGGACTGGCCCACAAGGAGCCAATCATTCAGGTATGGAAAAATAGAAATCCTTTTCCTTCTTAAAAAGGCCACCACTACTGCTAGGCACTTTGTAAACACCCTTGGAGCTGAAGTTAGGCCAAAGGGCATTGCTCTGAACTGGTAATGGCCTGAGGGCAATTCGAACCTGAGGTACTTTCTGTGGGAGAACCTGATGGGAATGTGAAAATAGGCATCCCTGAGGTCCAGGGAGGCTAGCCAGTCTCCTGGCCTCAGAGAGGGAAGAACTATTCCCAGAGTCACCATTTTGAATTTTGGCTTTAGTAGGTGCTTGTTTAGGTATCTTAGATCTAGGATGGTCACCATTCCCCTGTCTTTTTTCGGGTAAGGAAGTACCTGGAGTACAGACCTTTGCCCCTGTATTGGGTAGGAACTCTCTCTATGGCTCTTAAGACCAGTAGAGAGGCAACCTCTGCCTCTAGAGCAAGGGTTTCTGATGTATTTGCAGGTGGAAAGGATCTGGGTCTCAGTTTCAGAAAATGTTTGAAACTGAGAACCAGCCCCTGGCTTACAACCTCCAGGACCCACTTGTCTGAGGTAACAGACATCCAGTCCTGGACAAAGTAAGCCAGCCTGCCGCCTACCGGAATGGGGGAGTCGACCCGGACTGACACATCAGGGTGTCTGCTTGGCAGGAGCCTTAGCATGAGGGGTGGATGCAGCCCTGCTCATCCCCCTTTTGCCTCTCCCTCTGAAGAACCCCCTCTGAGAAAAGGAAGAAGAGGCCTGCGCTTGTCAGAAAGGCCTGTGAAAAGGCCTGCCCCTGCCCCTAGCTTGCTGCCTTTGAGGAGTTGCCTGCCTTTCCTTGGCCTGGGCACTCCTATAAGTGGTCCTATACTCATCCATTTTCTTCATGTAATTCTCTGTCTGCTCCCCAAACAGAGAATTACCCACCACAGGGAAATCCATGGTCTTAGCCTGGGTGTCCTGCGAAAGGCTAGTACATCTGAGCCAAGCCATTCTCCGAAGAGCCACATATGTAGCCATGACTCTTGATGACACATCATTGGAGTCCACAGCAGCATGAAACTGCACCTTTGATGCCTCGATCCCATCAGCAGTCACCCTCTCCAGCTCCTTGGCTAGCTGGGGAGAAGCCTGTTTAGCCAGTGCCAGTACAGTGTCCCACCTGGACTTCTGGTACCTGGCTGTATAGGCCATATAGTTAGCCTGCCTGAGTCACAAAGATGATGCCATGTACTGCTTTTTTGCCATGGCATCTATCTTCCTGGAGTCTTTGTCTGGGGGGTGTGAAGCCAAGGGAATGTTTGCCTTGTCACAGGCTGCAGCCTGCACTACCCCAACATGGCTGCATTGCTGATAGAAAAACTCTGTATCTGAGCCTAACAAGGCGTACCTCTTGTCCATTCTTTTGTCAACAGGAGGTACAGAGTTAGGAGACCTTAGAATTTTTTGTGTCTGTTTCCCACAGGACTTATGGAGGGGAAAAGACAGTCTCTTAGACTCTGGGATGTCCACCATCTCAACAAAATCAGGCTCCTCCTGATCCTCCATAGCCTCCTCAATAGGAAGTTGAAGGGTTTGAGCCACTTTTCTGTAAAACAGAAAGTGGGAAGGGGACTCAGAAAGCCTATGAGGGGAAACATCAGAAGGTCTGTCTGGGGAGATGTCCGGTTCCACAGGCACATCCAGACTTTCACCGTCATAATCATCCTCTTCAAAATCCCCCTCCTCATCAAACTCCAGTTTGTAAAAATCGTCAGGGGAATGATCCTGAACCGAGGGAACCAACCAAACCGAACCCCTGCCAGAAGGTGCCGGATCAGTGGGAACCGGATGAAGCGATTCAACAATCCAAATTGCTCTATCTCTTCGACGGTCGGAACATGAAGGTCTGGATCCAAACTGGCCGATTTATCCTTGCACTTTCTTTTAGTAGGAACCGATCCCTCAGGATCAGCTCTCCTCTTGCCCAAGGAAGTATCGCCCTGGTCAGACAGCATTCCTTCTGGTTCGGTAGGAACCCGAACCGGGCCTAGCCTTCGGGTCAGCCCAGTTTCTGCGACCTCCTTATCCCTAAGTCTACCTAATCTGTTATCCAAAGTAGACTTAGGGAAATTCTTGCAAATTTGGCAGTCTGAATCAAGGTGGTCAAACCACAGACAGTAAACACAAGTGGTGTGGGGATCGGCCTTAGCAAAGACCTCCCCACATACACTGCAGTGTTGCAACCCAGTGGGCCCGTTTTTTTCTTGGATTTCTCAGACATGGCCAACCTAACAAAACTTACCCTTTCTACGGCAACTGCCAGGCAAGACTCTCCTATCGGTTTCTCACCGTGTTACGGGTGTTGGAAAAAAACATTCAATTCACATTTTTTTTTTTTAAACTGATGGTGACCGGTAATCACACACTAAACTTTTTCACAAAGATTTTTCTAAAGGATCGGTTCAGCTGAACCAATTGAAAAAGCTTTACAATTTACACACAATAACTATCCTAAGTACTTGCAGTACCACAGACAGAGTCCCGAACCGACAAACGGAACTTATTGCGGACTAAAACCGACAACTTTAACCGACTTTGAACCGAGCAGAAGGAGAAATCTCCGTAGCGACTGTTCAGTGAGGCGGAGTAAAGAATCTGACGGTTTGGTTCCAAAGTATTACAGACAGAGTTTTCAACCAAACTCGAGCCTAACATTCTATGACTGGCATAGAATTTTAACTCTTCACTCTCCGGGGCAGTTCAAGTGCTGGAGCTAACTGCAATTGTCAGAATACAGCAAGACTTCATGTTGTTTGAATGACCCTATGCACTCATATTACCACTCATAAAATACCCATAAAATTAGCCATATCACTTTCTAAGCCACACTCATTTACCAGTCACCCAACCCTAACTCACGCACACAAATCCAAATAACAATACTATAGTTCTGTGTCTGGGATGCTAAAATACGGTGAAACTTTCAGGCAATATAGGTAAATATCCATATAAAGTCTGTGACATATAAGGAAATAATACCCAGTATTAAAAGATATGCTCTGCTCTCACCAGCGCAATACAGTATTTTTAGTTACTGAAAAATTTGCAACAGGCAGTTCTTCCACTCCTGCCTTCAGCACACAAATTTGCCCAAATAAGAAAACAGAGTATGAGCCAGCAGGCTCTCTCAGCACTCACTGGTTGCAGTCCCACTGCACTCCTCTTGATCCAGACTCAGCTTTCAAAAATGGGTCGTAAGGCCAGCCCCAATCACGCTGTCAGCGATCCAACAACTGGGGCAGCCAGATTCGCAGGCCCGGGCAAAAAACCTCAGTCCAGCCACACCATCAGTCCATGAGGCCTGGGCACCTTGACCTCGTCCATCGAACTCCATTCCAGCCACCAACTAGCGGCACACTGAACTTTCACCGGTCGGACTTCCAACCTCCGCAGTAGCTGTTAAAAAAGGCCACAAACAGCTTCCCGCAAGGAAAGCCGGGCATCCACTACCCAGCGGACACCATGGAGCTCACCACCACAACTTCACCTTCCTCTGCTCCACATCAAGGAGCTCTAGTACACTAGTTCGTCAAAATCCAAGAATTCACTCTGGAAGCAGTTAGCAATCCCTGATTTCAGTTGGCACACACTTGGTGCCATGTAACTTCACGGGCATCCAAGGATCATAAAAGCTAAGGCAATATCAGTGTTACATGATTAAATAAAATGGCACCATGAGCAGAGACGTCTAGCATCAAAAATACAAATGTTAACTCCAGCTGCTCACTCAGTGAGCTCTCTGACTACTATTAAGTTTGCCCCACTACTATGTCTCTAAAACAGCTACAAACAGACACGCTAGCAGTATATAATATATGGATACTGGTAAACACTGCACAGTTACTCCAAACTACAGGAATTTACTATCTTCTAGAACCCCACAACTGGATTTTTGTAGATTAAGAGCTCACAAAGATTCAACAGTCCTCAGCTCCTGCAACAACCGGCCCATCCTGGTGACCATATACCGTCGGGGTGTGTCATCCTTCTGGTGAGAGACATTAAACTTGAGGTGGATGTTAAAAAATTCCATGCCACTTCTTGAAATTTAGTCATGGCTAAATTTCCCAGTTAACTAAAATACCTCCAACAGGTTAATCTGGTTCAGTTTCAATTGGTTTACATCTGCATCCTCCACTCCCCAGCACAAGGCTAAAAACAGGCAGTACTGTCCAACCCTCCCTTCCCAGTCAGAAGAACTTAAATTAATTAATAAATAAATAAATGTGACCAGACCTGGATACAGTACTCCAGATGTGGTAAAACCAAGGCCTTGTACAGGACTGCAGTCATTTCCCTTGCCCTGCTGCTAACCCCTTTCTAATGAACTACAGCACTGCATTTGCTTTCTTGACTGTAGCAGCACACTGGTTGTCTGGCTTCAGCTTACAGCCCACAATTATCCCCCGGATTATGTTCCTTGGTTTTGCTGTCTACTGTTGCACTGCACAAGGTATATGTGCACTAGATTCCCTACCCATAGGTCTAATACCCTGCGTATCCCCACATTAAATCTACGCCTCAAATCTGAGTCCAGGCCTCTTGTATGTGCAGGTTCTATGCAATGCATACCCCTCCTCTTCTGTACCCTTTCTTCATGGCAATTTAATGTAATCATAGAAAAACAGAATTTGTTGGTAGAGAAGGACTATTTCACCCGCCCACTCTTCCCAGATGTTTTCTAACAAACCTGACTCTGCAGACCCTAACTGGTCTCCAGTGACCCTAGTAAACAGGTGAAAGAGCAATGGGGGCCCCCCGATGGCCTTGTGGGCAACACGATATGCTCCCACACTGGCGACCTGGGTTCTGCAGCAGACTCAGGATGCCAGCCAGGCATGGGAGGCTGGAGAGGTGCTACTGCACAGGAGGGCTCCCAGCAAGGAGGTATGGTGTTGGGTTCTGCTACGCCAGCAACCACTGCAGTGGGCCAGGAAGCTTACCTGCTCAGCAGGGGCATGCTAGCTGCATGTGAGGTCTGTCAGCACAGGTCCTCATGTCAGGCAGGTGGATGGGGATAATGGGAGAAAAGAATGAAATCCTATGTGCCTTGGTCACCATTAGTGACAACAAACCAGATCCCTTGCACTCCTCCACATGTGAATACTCACTAGTGAGACAGTGGGGGAAGTGGTGGCTGATGTTAGATGCATTGGGATTTGCCCAATGCAGGAGACAGGTGGTGACCAGGAAACCAAAAGGCTGTAAGAAAGAAAGAGAACAATAAAAAAAAAAGAGCAATGGGCCCAGCTTCGACCCCTGGGGTACTCTGATCAGCACAATCACCACTGTTTGCTTACAACCAGTCAGACAGTTTGCTATCCACCTCCTGTACACTTCTGTGGACTCCAACACTCCTCCTCCTCCCGCTTCCTGGTATCCTCTGCTACTGGTCCCAGCGGGGGCCACCCTCCAAAGCAATGAAAAGTGCACCATGCACTAACATGTGGTCTGTAAAACATATCAATTCACACATCACTAACATGCTGAATCACAAACATGTCAATTCAATATGCAGGCATCATCACAGTTCACAATACTTACCCATGCTGGGTACACCACCCTCCAATAGATCAACCTTGCATCACAGTAGCCATTACCATTATGGGTTAGAGCATCTGGGTTGATTTTAGTAGGGAGCTGTGGGCGATGCTTCAGTCTGGTAAACCTCCATCTTCCTAACAGCTAACTGAGGTACAGGCCCAGTGTGCAGAGTTTCCACAGCAGTGGACCCCCTTCCCCCAAAACAACGAATGGCCACTGACTTGTGTCCAGGCTGGCCCCACACACCCATGCACATGATGAGTGAGGGCTGAGGACTGTGTGCATCCTGAAGGTCTGAAATAACCGTACACCACATAATGACAGCAATCTTCCTCTTCTCGCTCAAAACCAGGTACCTATCTCACTGCTCTACCTCTCTCCGAATACTGGTTGAACGTTCTCCCTTGCTATCCCTTCTCCCTACTCTGTCATATCATGTGACTCCTGTTCCTCCCACTCCTTCCAATCACCCCCCACTTTAAAACCTCAGCTAGACAAGCTGCCTTCTCCTAACGCCCTCCTCTGGAATAGTCTCCTTTCCTTATTCTCCCCCTTTCTTTCCAGTCTCTGCTACAGTCTTGTTAACACAGTAGCCCCTGTTTTAAGCCCTCCCTTTCTTCAACCTTTGTCTCCCCCATTTTCATATCCCCTGCCACCCTGCACAACCTATATAGCTGCCTTGCCCACTTTTTGCTCATTTAGGCAGTGTTTTTTCAGTCCTACTTATATACGTAAATATATATATATACACACACACACACATATATATATATATAGTATATATATATATACACACACACACACACACACACATATGTATTCTTTGCAAACAAAGATTGTTAATGCACAAATTAGGCTGACTTAATGCCATAAAAGTAGGGAAATGTGGCATTAGGGTTTCTAACCCTAACTCCCCACGCCCACACCCCAAGCAGCAACAGGAAAACACATTAGGGTTTTGGGTCCGGAGACTTGGCGAATCAGTGGTGGGGTCTTCCTTGGGGTTCTCACCCCTATTGCTCATCCCTCCCAGCCCACAGCCTCCAGGCAGAAGCACAAGGTATAGCTCCAAGCCAGTGAGTGCCTCATAGTGATACCCTCTTCAAAGGCAGAGAAGCATGTCTTGCCACATGTTGCCAACATAAAGTACAGTTATGTAAGAACTTACCATAACAGTAGATCTTCAAGAGAATCTCTTGCAGCAGGCCATCACCAGGAGGACTATAGCCACCAGGCACTAGGACCACATGTAAACTTTCTACCTAGCAGTCTATCACGGGGGCCGCCCACCTCTGACATCAGCCACCGATGTCAGCCAAGCCTATAAAGGTGGGCGGCCCCCATACCTTCCCCAGTTCTCCCAATGGAGACCAAAAGCTGGATGCTGTCGGGGGAACTGAGAAGGATTCCGAGGCATCCCAATAGCATAGACAATGTGAAGCAGAAGGCGCGCCCCTATGGAAGAGGAGAGAGAAAGGGAAAGGGGGCAGGAGGGAGGGGAAGCATGGCCTGCGGCAAGAGATCCTCTCGAAGATCTATGGTTACAATCACCAGCAGGACTGAGTCCCAAGCAGTACTGACAACTACAGACAGAATGTCCAGGTGGAGGCAAAACCAATGGCCTAAGAAAGGTGGCCTTGAAGGAGGCCTTGAAGAACAGCAAGGCCAAAGCCGGCCCTACGCCTACAGGCAATGTGCAGACTATAATGTTTAGTGAAGGTGTGGACAGTGCTTCATGTACCAGCAGCGCAGATGTCAGCACCTGACGCATTTCTGAAACAGGCTACCGATCTGGCCATACCCCTGGTGGAATGCCCTTAATCATGTCCAGAAGTTCCTTACTGTATTTCCAGCAGCAAAAGACAATGCAATTGGCTAACCACTTAGACAGGCACTGTTTGGATACCAGGGCACCCTCTTTCCCAGGGGCGAATGAAACAAACAACTGATCAGACTTTCTGGAGTCTTAGGTCCAGTGTGTATAGTACCACAAAATTCTATGCACATCCAAGATATGGAGCAATGCTCCCCTTTGATAGGAATACTCCGGAAAATAAACAGACAGGTGGATGGATTGATTCAAAGTAAACTCCGACACCACTTTAGGGAGAAACTTATGAGTTGGTTCACAAAGACACCCTGTCTTTGTGAAAAATCAAATAAGGCTGCTTACACATCAGGGCCTGAAGCTAGGAAATCCTCCAAGTCAAAGTAATAGCAACTAAAAATAAAGCTTTCCATGACAGAAAAGCGTAGCTCGCAAGACGCGGCCGATTCAAAGGGAGGCAGCATGAGCTTTTCCAACACAAAACTGAGGTCCCAAGCCAGGACAGGATCACGGATGGGATACTTCAAATGCAGAATGCCCCTCAAGACAGTGTGAGACACATAAAGTTGAGACACTGAACGACCCTCTACAGGTACATGGTATGCAGAGATGGCAGAAAGATGTACCTTAATTGAGGAGTACCGCAGACCCAAGTCTGAAAGGGACAGAAGGTACTCCATCACCTGATCCACTGGACAGGTGAAGGGAACCAAATGGTGCAATGCAGCCCAAAAAGCAAAGTGCTTCCATTTCACAGAGTAAGTGACCCTGGTGGAGGGCTTCCTGGCCACCATCGGGACATCTGCCACTGCAGGAGATACTCCAAACCAGGCGATGCCTACATCCTCAAGAGCCACGCATGGAGATGGAGAGATCTGAGGTCCAGATGGACCAGGGTGTCCTGCTCCTGGGAGAGCAAGTCTGTGCAGAGGGGCAGGGAGACTGGAGGTTCCACGACCAGCTGTTGAAGCATGGGAAACCAGATTTGATGAGGCCAGAAAGGGGTGATCAAGATTATGGTGGTCCCTTCCATCTGAAGCTTGATCAGGACCCTCTGAAGGCGCAGAAATGGAGGGAAGGCACAGAGAAACCTCCCTTTCCAAAGAGGGACAATGCGTTTCGCCAGAAAACTCCAGGCCCTGGATCTTGCAGGCTGAAAAGCGGCAGTTTTGCATTGCGTGGGGATGCAAAAAGGTCCAACTCAGAATAACCCCATCTGTCAAACAGATCTTCGACCACTGAGATGAGAAGCTCCAACTCATGGGCTCTGGACCGAGACCGACTTTGGCTGTCCAAAACGACGTTTTGGATACCGGAAACATAGATGGCTGAGAGCTCCAGCCCGTGTTATATGACCTAGTACCAGACTCTCATTGCTTCACTGCACAGGGGATAGGAATGAGTCCCTCCCCCCGCTTGTTTATGTAATAAACCATGCATATGTTGTCCATCTGGATCAAGAGCGGACCCGGGGAGAGCTGAGTCTGAAAGGCCTGCAGGGCATACAAGAATGCTCACATCTCCAGGACGTTGATGTTAAGTGCCTTCTCCACCTCGGTCCACATGCCCTGAGTTTGGTGGACCCCCAGGTGAGCCCCCCCCAGCTGAGATTCAAAGCATCTGTCATCAGGACCTACTGATATAGAAGGAAATCCCACAAAACAGACTGATGGGCTCCAGTCACCTCAACAGTACCCTCCTGACTAGATCTGAGACCATAACCGGTTGATCCAGGGCATCCGTGCGTTGGTCCCACTGAACCTGCAGCATCCACTGAGGAACTCTCATATGCAGCCGGACCAGGGGAACCATGGCAATAGCAGTGGCGATTAGGCCTAGAAGTCTCAGAAAGGCCCTCGCCAAAACATAACGACTGGAGTAAAGATGTGCCTGGTCCATCAGATGCTCTGCTCTGTGCTGTCTGAGGGCAGACAGGCCATCCCAAGAGCTGTGTCCAGCACTGCCCCTCTGTACTGGAGACCCACTTTGGCGGGGGGTAAGAAAGGGTTTTGGCATGTTGATGGTGATCCCAAAGAACAGACTGTGAGTCTGTGCCAGGGTTAGAAGGAGATGTTCCCTGGATGAGGCCATTAAGAGCCAATAATCCACATATGGGAAGACGTAGAAACCCTGCTGTCTTAAGGCTGCTGCCACCACCGCCAGGCATTCATTGAAGACTCTGGGCACTGAGGACAAACCAAAAGGCAGAGCCCTGAACTGGTAGTGTGCTTCCTGATAGTGGAAACGGAGGTAGTGCCGATGGGAAGCAAAAACCTTGATATGCAGGTAGGCATCCTGCATATCAGAGAACAGATCCAGTGCTCCTGATGTAGCAGAGGCAGCAACCCCTGAAGGGTAACCTTCTTGAACTGTCTGTACTCTATAAACAGGTTCAGCTGGCTCAAGTTCAGGATGGGCTAAAGATCTCCCATCTGCTTGGGGACCAGGAAGACAAGGTGATAGAACCCCCTGCCATGCTGAGGCTATAGGACTGGTTCTATGGCCTTTTTCCGAAGTAAGACCTGAATTTCCTTCCTGATGAGGGGAACATGGCCAGGAGGGTACGAGGACTGGCCCGGAGGGTTTTCTGGAGGCCACTCTATGAATTCTAGTGTTTGGCCATGCTCGATGAGCTGCGGCACCTGTCTGTCTGTGGTTATCTCCTTCCATCTGTCCAAGTGAAAGGAGAAGTGATCCCCTACAACTGCCTCCCAAGTTCTATGGGGGGGGGTCTGGCATGGAGTCAGGGGTTAGGAGCAGCAGCTGTTAAGGCTGCTGCCACCCCTTGATGCGGTGGCAGTGGGGAGGGGTGGGAGAGCGACTTCACCTTGCGCTTGCCCTGAGCCATGGGAGGGGGTCAGGCCTGCCTAGGAGAAGAGCAGTAAAAGGGGGCCCTCTGTCCCGACTTAGTCTGGGTATGATGCATTGAGTGAATGGATTTCAGAGCCTGTCCCAAGGTCCGCTGTTCAGAGAGGAGATCCTGAACATCTCCCCTGAAAAGTCTGAGGCCCCTTAAAGGGGTGTCTATTATGCAGGGCTGGATGTCCGGTGAGAAGCCTGAGACCTATAGCCATGAGTGGCGCCTCATAGAGATGCCCGCAGTTGCTGCCTGGCCCGAGGTGTCCACCACATCACAGGCAGCCCTAAGGATGTGGGTACTGACATCCGAGCCTGTTTTGAGGACCTGGAGGGTCTGCTGCACGGAAGGGTCATCTGGCATGGCTAGGACCTCCTCCTCCCTAGCCTGGTCCCACAGTAGATTTTGAAACTGCACCATATGGGCCAAGTAACTAATGGCCCAAATGACCAGAGTAGCAGCGGCTAAGGTACGCTTGCCCATCTCAAGGGGGAGGCAGCTTAGGTGTTTTCGCCTCTTGGTGCGGTCGTGCGCAGTGTTGATGACAACCAAATCGGCCTTGGGCTGTTCCCCAAAATACAGCTTGCCAGCCAGGGTGTGGTACAAACTGCCCACTTTCTTGGATACCACCAGGACCACGTGGGGGCAGTTCCAGGCAGCCCGGGTGACATCCTCATTGGAGTCAATGATTGGGGGGCAACACTAAGGGAGGGGCATCAGGATGACGTAGGTAGACAATGAACCAATACCTCTCAGGGTCCTGCTCCTCTGTCTCCCATCCCATAGTGGCTTGAATGTGCCTCATGATGGCAATAAAGGTAGGGTCATCAGGAGGGAATTTGGGAACATTACTTGGTGCCTCTTCTCCTTCCAAGGAGTCGGGGGGGGGGGGGAGACTCACTATTGACACTCTCCTCCCCATCATCCGTGTCATTACTGTCCTTAGGCTGACAACCGTCCGAGCAGCCAGTTGACCTAGTGTCAGGCATACTCTAGGGGAAGGGTGTGAGGAGTACTAGGGCCCGGCCTAACAGGGGCTGGGAGAAGGGTGTCCAGAGAAGGCCCCTGAGGGAGGCCAGAGCCGGTCCCCTTGGGGTTGAAGCCTGCGTCTTTATGAAGGACCACAAGGCAGAGATCAGGCCATGGTAATTGATGGGGGCCGGCACCGGTCACCCAGGCATCAGGTAGGGGTGGATTGCCACAGGTCCCAGAGGCATCATGTATGGGTATTCCGGCACAGGTCCCGCCGGCGCAGGATTGGGGTAGGTAGGCGCCGGACCTGCAGGCGCTGGCGTAGAGTACCCAGGCTGTTGTTCTACAGATGCAGGTTGAGGTAGGCCAGGCGCCAGTCCCGCAGGAGCAGGCAGCAGCAGGATGGGCCTAGGCCTGAAGGGCATTGGCTGAGGTGGGGCCGGCGCAGGCCTGGTGGGCGCTGGCTGCAGAAGCAAGGTGCAGGCCTAACAGGAGGGACAGGCAGTGATGGCATAGGTCCCACTGGCTGTGGTGTAGGAAAAACAGGCACAGGCTCAGGCAGGTGTCAGTAGAGGATCCACGGGTGCTAGTTGTGGGGAGACGGGCACTGGAGTGAAGTTGCCCCTCCTTCCCCGGGTGAAAGCTGAGGGGAGACCAGGTTTAGGGAGGTGCCGGTGTCCTGCAGCGTCTGCCCCTGAGAAGGAGGAGCACAACCGGTGGCGGTCCCAGAGGACGAGACCATCGCCAGGGCACGAGTATAGCTCTCAACCTCCCTCATTACAAATCAGAGACAAGGCTTAGAATGATGAGGGACAAATGACCAAAATCAGGGACACATCTGAAAAAATAGTAATATTTGTCCCAGAAGCTGTGTACAACATGCTTCTTGATGTGAATAGCATTTTCTTATTGAGAACTAGACTGTAACACCAATGGCTTGCATTATTTTGTGACTGAAATCCCTACTCTTCAGTGACAGAAATGCCAAATTTAGGAGGGACAGAAGAAATTTCTGATGCAAAATCAGAGATATCCCTGAAAATCAGGGACAGTTGGGAGGTATGGGTGCGAGTGTTGGAGGGGAGGCCACTGGTAGACTGGCGTCCACCCAACCCATGCCAGCCAAAGAGACTCCGGCCAAGCCACCTGTGTGCCCACTGAGAATAAAGGGTGGGGGAGAGAGGGGGAAATTGTTTAACCAGGAAAGGTACGCTAAGCCGAAGCTTGTTGCCAGGTGCAACCGGAGAACACAAGGAAGTTAAGTGACTTGCTCAGGGTCACAAAGAATGCAAGTGGGGCCTGTGGGATTCAAACCCAGGTCTCCAGGTTTGCAGCTCAATGCTCTTAACCACTATGCTCTGCTGCCTCCTCGAGGCTATAAGGGCTGAAACAGCAGGGGCTGGGGAGCAGGATACAAAGTACCCTGACCCAAGAGGCCTTGACCCACGAGGGAGACCCGGGCAGGCGGCTGGGCCACCAGTAATCCTGTGGGAGTTAGGGCGTGCAGGCCCCAAGACGTCAACCCCCTGAGGAAGGAAGAGTCATGGACAGTTGAAGACTTCTTGTGAGGAGACTGTGAATGGAAGGCAGACTGGGGTCGGTCCTTAGTCCTTATCCTGGTGCTTGTGTTTCCCGAAGGCCTTATCCCAGGACTTTGATGACGAAGACACCAAGGACTGGGCCAGGGAAATGGAGGAGCTCCTGGCCTGCACCTCCCGTTCCACTGAGGCAACCTGCTTAAGGAGACAGTTCCCCAGGATCTTCTGGTGACTTCTATGGGTGGCCGGGTTGAAAGTCTGTTAGGCCTTGCAGGCTTGGACGCTGTGGTCTGGGCCAAGGCACAAGACGCTGGCAGAATGGCAGTCATTGTCTGGGATCTGTCTGCCGCTGGCACACTTCGTGGAGCAGTCAGAAGATGAAGAAGGTTGAAAAGACAAAAACTGTCAGGTGAGAACACCGAAATTTCAGTGTTAATACCCAAAAGAAATTAACACCGAAATTTCAATGTTAATACTAAAAGAAATTGAAAAGTAATAAAGTGTGATAAACACAGGAAAATGGCAGTTGGCTGTAGCTGTGGCAGTGGTCCGACCTGCGTTGGTTGATGGTGGGAAAGAACTGAGGAGGGCATGGGGCCACCCGCCTTTATAGGACTGGCTGACATCAGAGGTGGGCGGCCCCGCTGGTAGACTGCTAGCTACAAAGTTTCCAAGTGGTCCTAGCGTCTGAAGGCTATAGTGCAACCAGTGATGGCCTGCTGCAAGAGATACCCTCGAAGTAAGATTTTGTTTTACCTTTCTTCACGCAGGGCCCACAGGCAGCTGTTTGCTCACGAAACAGGGTGGGCATTAGGGTTGAGAACTCCAAGGAAGACCCGATCACTGATTTGCCAAGACTCTGGGAGACCCAAAACCCTAATGTTTTTTTCCTTTTGCTGCTTGGGGGGTGGGGAATTAGGGTTGGGATCCCTAACACCACATTTCCCTACTTTGTGGTGTTAAGTTACACTAACTGGTATATTAACAAAGTTTTCTCCGAAGAATTTACTTTCTTTCTGAAGTAGTGGAATGGCACATTCTCCCCCCCCCCAAGAATGCAAGCTGCAGGGTTGTCTTCTCGAGCCCGGGTACCATACAGTGAAGGCAACTGTCCTCATTCACATTTTACGCATTCAGTCTTCATTCTTTTGGATCTAAAAAGGCAAAGGGATCTGAAAGAACGAAGAGTGAATGTGTAAAAAGTGAATGAGGACAGTTGTCTTCACTATACGATACCCAGGCCCATGTGGACAACCCAGCAGCTTGCATTCCCTGTATGAAGGGATGTGTCACATAAATACAGGTTACTCACCTGTAACCGGAGTTCTAGGAATGGTATATGTTGTTCATCCACACTGTCTGGCAGGTTCCTTGCCACTTTAAATCTTGCCGGAAGGTCTTCAAGCTGGCTCCTCCCCCCCACCTAGGTGGTAAAACTCTCGGCTCCGCCCCATGACGCCAGATCTAGCCCGCTGGAAGCCAGGTTGTGCATCAAAGCTGGGGAGGCTGGGTGGGTCGTGTGGATGAACAACATACACCATTCCTAGAACTCCTGTTACAGGTGAGTAACCTGTATTTCTAGGGACATGGATATGTTGTTCATCCACACTGTCTGGCAGACTCCTAGCAGTTCTCCAGGAGGAGGGAGGCAAGGCGCACACCCCCTACTTGGGAAATAAAGACTGGAGAACCGAGGCCCCAAAACCAGCTTCCTGGCGTGACTCAAGGTCGATGTGGTAGTGGATGATGAAGGTGTGTGCTGACTCCCAGGTAGCAGCCCTGCAGATTTCCTGGATAGGGACGTCCCTGGAAGCAGCCACCGATGCAGCGGTATGGCGGGTAGAATGAGTTCTTATCCCTCTGGGAGGCTCCATGCCCGCCAACCTATAGCAGAGATCTATGCAGGAGGTGACCCACTTGCCTGCAGGTCTGCCAGGTGTGGCTTCAGCGTAGGTGACAAACAGCTGGCGAACCTCTCCCCGAACTTCAGCCGTCCGCTCCTTGTACTAAGCAAGCGCTCTTCTATGGTTCAAAGTATGGAGCCTATATTCAGACTCCGAGGTGTGATTGGGGTAGAACACCAGCAGAGTCAACACCTGGTTAAGGTGAAACTCCGACACCACCTTCGGAAGGAATTTCGGGTGGGGGCGCAGGACAACCTTGTCCCTGTGGAAGACCAGATAGGGAGACTCGATGGAAAGTGCCTGAAGCTCTCCCATCCTTCTGGCTGACGTGATAGCCACCAAGAAGGCGGTCTTCCACGACAGGTGAGAGATGTCACACCTGTGCATCGGTTCGAATGGCTTGCCCATGAGCTTAGCCAATACCAGCAGTAGATCCCATGGAGGTGGAGGTTCTCGCACCGGAGGGGATATGTGATCAAGGCCTTTGAAAAAGCGCCCAACCACCTTCTCCTGCGCCACCGACTGCTTCCTGGCCTGCTCCCGGTAAGCAGAGATGGCTGCCAGCTGCACCTTAAGGGTCGTCGACCGAAGCCCTTGCTGAGAAAGGGATCACAGGTAGTCCAGAATGCTTGCCAAGGAACAGGAGGAAGGGTCCAGGCCCTTGCCCTGACACCAAATGGAGACTCTCTTCCATTTGAAGGCATAGCATTTCCTGGTTGACTCCTTACGGGACGCCTCAACGATGTTGAGGACCTCGTCGAAAAGACCCAAGGCCCGGAACTCTAGCCGCTCAGGAACCAGGCCGTCAGGAGCAGGGATTGAAGGTCCAGATGGAATACCTTCCCCTGACTGACTGAGATCAGGTCCGGGTGGGCTGGAAGCCGCCTCGGGAGCCTGGAGCTGAGACTGAGGAGATCTGAATACCAGAACTGGCGGGGCCAGTATGGGGCTACTAGAATCACCTGCACCTTGTCCCTCCTCGCCTTGAGAAGTACCTTGTGGATCAAGGGAAATGGGGGAAAGGCGTATAAGAGACCCGGGGTCCACGGCATCGAGAAGGCATCCCCCTGCAGCGAGCCCTGCTGAGGCGGGCGGGCATGAAACAGTCTCAGCTTCGCATTCTCCCTGGAGGCAAACCGGTCCACCTGAGGCATGCCCCAGTGGGAGAACAGATCTTGTACTATCTCCAGCAGGAGAGACCACTCGTGGGATGCAGCCCCTATCCGGCTTAGGGCATCGGCCAAGGTGTTGGAGGCTCCTGCCACATGGATGGCAAGGAGATCCGCCTCCAAGCTGCATGAGTGACCAAATGCAGAGAGCTTCCCTGCACAGAGGCATGGAGCGCGTCCCGCCCTGGCGGTTTAGGTAGTACATAGTCGTGGTATTGTCCGTCTGGACCTGAATCACTTGACCCTGTAGAAACGGAGCGAAGGCGGTGAGGGCTAGATGAACCGCTTGAAGCTCCAGCAGGTTGATGTGGCATCGGGACTCCTGAGGGGACCAGAGGCCGTGCGCTCTGTGCAGCCCCAGATGGGCACCCCAACCCATCAGAGAGGCATCGGTCGATAGAGAGACCGTCGGCTCGGGGCGGACAAACGGGATGCCCTCCTGCAGATGTGCTGGAATGGTCCACCACTGCAGAGCATTCCACATCCCCTGGGTCACTGTCACTAGCTGATCCAGTGGATCAAAGTGCTGTGACCATTGGCTGGCCAGCCCCCACTGAAGGGGACGCATGTACCAACGGGCCCAATGGACCACGCTGGTGCAGGCCGTGATGAGGCCCAGGAAGTCCTGGGCAGGGCGCATGCCCAACCTGAAATGATTGGGCAAAGGAGGAAAGAACCTCGGCCCTGTCCGCCGGGAGCCATGCTCTGGCTCATAGAGAGTCGAGCTCTGCCCTGATGAATTGGATCACCTGCTTTGCCATGAGTTCCGACTTGGCCTCGCTGATGAAGAGGCCGACCTGAGAGCAAACCTGGAGGGCCAGATCTCTGGACAGCTCCACCTCCGTTCTGGAGGGGGCTGCAATCAGCCAGTCGTTCAGGTAGGGGTACACCCGGACCCTTCAGCGCCGCAGGAATGCTGTCACCACTGCCATGCATTTGGTGAAGACCCTGGGAGCTAGGGAAAGGCCGAAGGGCATGGCCCGGAACTTGTAGAGGGATCCCTCTGCCCTGAAGCAGAGGAATCTCTGGTGGGACGGACGGATTGGGACGTGAAAGAACGCGTCCTGGAGGTCCAGAGGACAGAACCACACACCTCATTCCAAGGATGGGATTACCTGAGCCAGAGTGACCATCCTGAAGGTCCGAGACCTTAGGAACCTGTTCAGGTCGTGCAGGTCGAGAATGGGGCGCCAGCCCCACGTCCGTTTTGGGACCAGGAAGTACCTGGACACAAACCCCGGGTCTGGAGGAGGATCCACCACCTTCCTGATCACCTCTTTTTCGAGGAGCAGGGCGATATGTCTCCGGCGAGCGAGAGAGAGACTGCGGACCACGTAGCCCCGAGGCGGCGGCTCAGAAGAGCGGGGCCTGCTCGAACTCCAGGGGCAGGCCCTTTCCTACCACCTCCAACACCCAGCGGTCCGTGGTGATAGCGGACCAGGTGGAAAGGAAGTGGCGAATCCGTCCCCCCCCGGGGGGAACCCAGGGGAGAGTGACAAGGCTGGGGGCAACACCCCTCAACCCGTCACTGGGCAGGCTTGGAGGAGGGACCAGCCGAGGGGCCTCCGGGGCCTTTTCCTCCCTGCTTCCTATTAGAGGAAGCTGCAGGCTTGGCTTTGGGGTGCCAAGCGCGAGCCTGCTGGCCCTGGTGTTGGTGCTGTTGGGCCGGACGTGCCGCAGATGCAGAAGGGCGAGAGGACTTATGTTGTTGTTGTCGACGGCCCTTGTCCTTCTGGGCAGAGGTGACAGAGTCCAGAGTGGCATTGGACTTTTCGATCCGCTGGAGGTGACCTTCCACTCCAGGGCCGAAGAGGTCGGTTCTCAGGAAGGGGAAATCCGCCAGTTTATGCTGGGTATCCGCCGTGAAGGTGGATATCCTCAGCCATGCTCTGCGGCGCATGGCCACTGCGGTCACAACTGATCTGGCACAAGAGTCTCCAATGTCCAGAGCCGTTTGGAGCTGCTGTTTTGCCACTGCCCTTCCCTGGCCCTGTACCTGCCTGACCGTGATCTGCAGGTCAGCCAGGAGATGAGGGATCACCTCATCCAGGGAGCCCATGCGGGCGTGGGAGAAGTGTGCCATCAGCATGGCCGAGCTGGCCTGGCGGAGGCCAAGGGAGGACGCAGCGTACACCTTGCGCCCGGCATAGTCCAGCTTTTTGGACTCCTTGTCAGGGGGCTTATCCACATCCCTAGCGTTCCCGGAACACCAGAAAACGCTATCGGTGACCAACCCCTCGTCGGAGGGGTGTTACGAAAAACCGGACAAAGAGCCGGTAGGGACCGCATACTTCCTGGCCATCCTGGCCGAAGGCACAGGACAGGAAGCAGGCCATTGCCAGAGCTCCAAGGCTGGGCCAACAATGGCTTCAGCCACCGGAAAGGCCTCCGTGGGTGAATCCCCTCGGTCCAGTATCTCTGTTAGGGGATACTTGGCCCGCTTGGATACGGGCTCGAGCTGCATCCTGGTGGACTCCGAGATAAGCCGAAGCAGACCCATAAAGGACGATGGGCTTTCGTCCATCGACTGACCCCCGGAGGACTCCAGGTCAATGGGCCTGGAGAACAGGGAGGAGTCATCGTCGGACTCCGAGAAGTCCGCGAAGAGCTGCCTGGGACCTGAGCCACCTTCCCCCTGCTGAGGACAGTCAGGAGTGAGGGTGACCGACAACCTGTGGGGCAGGCCCTGACCCGACCGAGAGTCCTTGGTCGGCGCCCCCGATTTCGGTTGTGGAGGCGGAGGTTCCACCACAATCGGTGGGGCAGCTGGTTTCAGCTGAACAACCGGCCCAGGCTTAGGCACCTCGACTACAGCGAGGGGTTGTTTCGGCCGCTTGGGTGACAGCCACTTGATGGCCGGGGAAGGCGACGGGGTCGGCTTGTTCCCGGACAGAAGTAACTGCTGCCACATCAGGTCCTCATAAGCGTCGGCGCAATTTGCGCGAAGCCTCACTCTTCGAGGAGGAAGGCGAGGGCGAGCAGCGGGCGCCACTGCCCGGTGCGAGACCGGAGACCACAGATGTCGGGCGGGATCAGCTGGACCGAGATGATGTCCGAGACCGAGATCCTCGGTGTTTCTGAGGATGGGTCTGGGAAGGGGCGGGGGACACCCGCTCTTCCCTCGGCTCGGAAGCCTTGACCGGGGACTGCGGCACAGTAGGTGCAGGCAAGTCCTCGGTCTCCACCAGGGGAACCAGTGAAGAAGGGTTGTCGGCTTCACCAGTCGACAGCCCGTCCGACGGGTCGAGAAAAATCTCGACCGCATCGACAGGTGTCTCGGCCGGCTGACCTGATGGGGACAACATGAAGCCAGCGGCCTTAGCCGCAACCTTGACCGAAGTCAAGGGTCGACTGTCCGGAGAAGGGGACCTCTCCCGCTCCCACGAACACCGACGGTGGAACTTACCTTTCGAGTCCTTCTTTTTGGACCGAGAAGAATGTTCTGATGGCCCCTCTCCCTTCATGGAAAGGGATTGGCAAAGCTCCTTAAAAGAAGTTGAGTAGGAGGAACCCAAACAGAGCGGGATAAATGCCGCGACCGAGGAAGAGGATGATGCGGCATGTGCCACCTCCTCCTCCTCGAGGGCGATCATCTGCTCGAGTTGCTCAGCCGAGCCAGCCATGGTCACCGCCCATCGGGCCTCCTTCAACTTCACCGCGGTAGCTGGTGCCCAAGTTGTAACCGGGCAGCGCGGTCTTCCAGGATGTAGGCCGAAAACGAATGGCATAACTCGCAGGCCTGCGGGTCATGGTCTTGGCCGAGGCAGTAGACGCACGTGGAGTGCGGATCCGTCCTGGACATCTTCTGCCCACATGGGCACCGCCGAAATCCGGGAGTCGATTGTCCATCGCAGCCACGAGGGGGTAATTTGACCGAAGTCTTGAAAATTTGAGAATAAGTTTTGGGCGAACCGAAGAATTAGGATTCAGTCTATATGCAAAGCGTTAAGGAGGGAACCTGAGCTTCCAAGCGGTAAGGAAGATCTGGCGTCATGGGGCAGAGCCGAGAGTTTTACCACCCGGGTGGGTGGGAGGAGCCAGCTTGAAGACCTTCCGGCAAGATTTAAAGCGGCAAGGAACCTGCCAGACAGTGTGGATGAACAACATATCCATGTCCCTAGAACAGCAGCACTCCCCACCCTCACCCCATCCAGCTGGGTCACTGAGCTCGCCCACGAACTCAGCTCACCAGTCACAGGATTACAAAGCATACCCACTTGGGTCAAGACTGGCACTGCATACAAAGTTTCATAACAATTATATATACTTTTTTAATTTGGACCCCAAATTTTCAAGATAGTTATTTTATCACTCCCCTTATAAATATGACGTAGCATTTATACTGTATTGGCCAAAAGGTCATTTCACATCAGAAGTGCAAAAACACATCTCGTCCAGGATTTAAAAAATGACACCTGTTGCCAGCCCAGTGGCATGGAGGGCTGAGGCATCATGCCTTACCTCTTGCCACACCGGTGACTCGTGTTTGTGGTGTGAGCGAGTCGCCGGGGGTCAGCTGGGGAGGGAGGGGATTGAGCTTCTGGAGGATAGCTCTCCTCTCCCAGGAGGTATGGTTAGTAGTCCACTGAATGACCACCCCTGGGGTGGAGGTCTGGGGTGGTACTGGTCGGGACTCCGGAAGGGAGGTGCCGCAGGGACCACAAAACACGCTACACCTCCCGCACACGCAGGATGTCTGCGCCCAGCAACAAGCAGGAAGGAAAAACAGAAAACACCTCATGGCGGCAGGATGAAATCTGACCCCCCCTCCCAAAGGCTCCGCACCAGCTGATCCCATAAGCCAAGAGATGGCACAAGGTAAGACCCACTGGAGGAGCCGGGAGATGGGGCTGGGGAGGGTTTGATCAGATGGGGGCTGCTGTGAGTAGGGGAGCATAAAGTATAAATAAAAAAAAAAATGACACCTGTTCCGTTTATAAGGTGGTATGGAAAAATAGCTATGTTGACAGTTTAGAGCCAAAATATTAAAAATTAGTGAAGTTAGGAGTGAACATTAAAATACTGCAACATTCAATCATAACCTGGGCATTTTACTGTATTTGTTCACCAAATTTTCAGCACAGCATTCTTATTACTCCACCTCGTGAACCCAGTAGGTGAAAATGTTTAAATCCCAGCTGAAACAGCCACAGGTGCGAAAACATAGTTCGGCCAGGATTTGAAAAATGACAGCTATCACATTCACGAGGTGGTGTGAAAAAATGGCTATGTTGAAAATTTGGGTTCAAAATATTTTAAATTACCAAAGTTATGACAGAGCATAGAAAAAATGTCAGCGTATGCTCATAACTTGGTCATTTTTACATATTTTGACCCAAATTTTCAACATACCCTTCTTATGACCCCACCTCAAGGACAAGGGCAATGAAAATTTTCAAATCCTGCTGAAAAGGTGATTTCATCAAGCAATAGCGAAAACACCTTTCAGGACTGATTTGCATAACCCCTATTCATGAGGTGGGGTCCCAAAAAGACCATGTTGAAAATTTGGGGTGAAAATTTCAACCCCCCACTGAAATACACTGAACTGCACTTTAGTTTCTCTTTTTTTTAAATAATCGTAGATTTATTAGGTTTTCAATGTAGCATACAAAAACAGACAACAGTAAACAACACAAACTAGTTCACCTGTCTGTATATGCAGTATCTTGACTTTACAATCTGCCTCAGTTGTCAACAAAAATTGTAGTGGCAGCCGGCCCACTGGCACAACAGTACAGCTACTGCTGCCAACGGCATCGACCGAGGTTCGGGAACGGGCTTGGATGGTCAGAGGGCCGGCCAGGGGCAGGAGGGTTGAGCATCCAGGAGGAGGGGGTAGTCGCTGGTTCTCGGAGACCCCATGCGGCAGTAGGGGGTCCAGCAGCTGGGACTGTAACTTGGGGAGGCATGTCAGACATTCGGCATTCCGCCCTAATGTCATTGCACGACATCCCTCTCGGACAGAAGAACACCGCGAAAATCAGAGATTCCGCCTCCGCAGGATGACATCCACCCCATGTAGTGGACCTCGCACCATTGCCCGGGCTTCCGCTCCCATGCTACCTACTCATCTCCATCGGGGGCTCCCCCAGCAGCCCCACCCCTGGGAGGTAAGCCAGGGTGTTCACGAGTTGGGCCAGTCCCGTGGTGAGAGGTGTAGGACACAGCGTGTAGGTACT
Organism: Neoceratodus forsteri; assembly: GCA_016271365.2. Lineage (NCBI taxonomy): Eukaryota > Metazoa > Chordata > Ceratodontiformes > Ceratodontidae > Neoceratodus > Neoceratodus forsteri. Next base: position 246,368,741 of record CM028134.1, read on the forward strand.
AATGGCTGGTGAATGCGGAGCCCAGCAAAAAAAAAAAATTGTAGTGGTTCCAGCACCCATCTAGCAGCTCAGGGTTAGCATCCAGTCAGTGATACCCTGGGGAAGAAAGGCTGGGAAACCCACATCCCTTTCAACCAACTGTCCCATCTACCATGCTATCAGATGTAGCTGTGCTTGTAAGTTATGGAACAGAAGAGGGCTCTCTTGCCATAACATACATTACCCAAAGATTCCATCTGTTCCGGCCTTTGTCTGCCTGATTTTTAATGTTGTAGGTCAGGATTTCTAGACTGTAAATGGAGGCAACTAATGTTATCCAGTCCACCTGCATGGGGGTTTCTGCTTTTAACCAATATTTAGTAATATACTTCTTTATTGCTCCCCAAGTGTATTCCCACTAAGTACTTGCTAGCAAGATCCTTCAATCCCTGTGGATTTAGTGTGAAAAGCAAAAGTTCTTTAGTGAGAACTATGTGGGGGTGAAGATTTCCTGTAGTGCCCTTTCAATCTCCAGAGAAAAGGGGGAAGGTTTGGGCAATCAAACAATATATGAAAGTGAGAAGCCCTGGGTTCTCCACAGTGTCACCACCAGTGCGCCATAGGGGCCGTTCCTCTGTGGATTTGCTAGACTGGGATGATAAAGTAATGAATTAGAAATTTCAAGTTAAACTCCTTCCAAGACATGGAGAAGGATATCTTTTGTGTATTCTGACAGACTCGTTTTCCATTTGCCCCATTCTAAGAGATAACCTATTTCCTACTCCCGCATCTTAAAAACTCACAATTTGGGGGGGTTACCTAAGCCCTGAAGGGCCCTACAAAGGTGTGAGATAAGGTCTTAGAGGTTGTCCCCCTCCAAGGTTCCCATGATATATTGCACGAGCATGTTGGAAGTATCTGACCCCGTGCTTCTTTTAAGTAGTCTTGTTAAATATACTTGAACTTAACAGTATAGAAACATGTCTTTGTGGGGGTTTCCTAACAAATCCCGCACCATATGGAAGGCTTGAACATCTTGCCCCTGCATTATTTGAACTGGGAACCATAACCCTTTATGGTACCAGTATTTATATCCTATATCTAGGGACACTGGAATAAAATCTGCATGCATATGTAAGGGGAGAAGCCATAAAAGTTGCTGAGACAGATCCCCTTCGAGAACCCATTTCTTCTACACTTGCAGTGGGGTAAAGACAAATGTGGAAACACACCCTATAGTATGTGCTGAACTGCTGAGAGTCCAGCAGGCCTACCTGTACGGCTTGCGTAGGGATTCCCACTCTCTCCAACTGAGCCCACTACTGGTCGGGGGAGTTTCTGAGCCAATACATTACTGGCTACAGCTATGCTGCCTCGCAGTATAATTTAAGATCCCGTAGTGCTAGGCTGCCTCGCATCTTCGGTCTGCTCAGCGTTGACAATGCAACTTGGGGATGCCGCCCCACCAAAGAAAATGTGAACTCTGCCTGTGCCAGCACGCCCATCCCTGCTGAGGGATTGGGAGAGCTAGGTTTTGAAACAGATAAGAATTGTGGGAGGACCAGCATTTTAATAGTTGCTACCTGTCTCTCTGGGAACAGGGGGAGTACTGTCCCTCTGTCCAAGTCCTATTGCAGCTGGGCTTGAAGAGGGGCTCTTCATCTCACCTAGCTTTTAAGCATGCTCTTTTTTCCCACCTTAATGCCTCTGACTACTGCATATGCACTTAGGTTACATGGGCCTGATGCATGCCCTCCAGCTGCTCTCTTGCCCATTTCTGTTTTACTTCAGTTGTACGTATGCCTGCTTTTCTCCTGTTATTCTATGTAGGACTACTGACTTTGTACTGAATACGTTTTACAACAATTGTTATTGTCTTCACTAACCTGCTGTATTACTTTCTGTTAATTTTATCCTGTCTTTATGCTGTGTGAATAGTTAGCATTGACTGTTATCTTAGCTTTTGTACCAAGTTTGTTGTCATTTGTTGTTTTTGCTGCCATTTACTGTAACTGTACTCTCCCGGGTAGGTACTTGATAATGAAACAGGTCTCTTAACTAGCGCACTTACCCGGTCATCAAAAGCTAATAAATAAATAAAATAATTAGCCTTATAGAGTTGGGAGACCAAGGGTCCCAGCTTTATTCCAAGATATTTCATTTGGGACAAATCCTAGTGGAAAGGGTATTGAGTTTTAAGTGCCAGACTGTGAACATACTGTATAGCCAGGACTTCCGTCTTACTCTCATTAAGCTTATAGTCCATTAAAGAGCCATACTGGTGTAATACTGACCAAATAACTGGAAGACCTGACTCTGGGGCTAACAAATAGAGCATGATGTCATCAGCACAGAGAGCTATACGATGCTCAGTGCCTTCCGGACCCATGTGGCCCGCGATATTCGGGTGCCAGGGGCTCAATATTCAAGGTGAATAAGAGTGGGGACAAGGGACACCCTTGTCTTGTACCACACTGCAATGGAAACGATGAGGACAAATGGCCATTTGCCCTGACCTGAGCAGGAGAGATATGGGAAATGAGGTCCTGAAAGTCATTCAGAAATCCAAACTGACACAGGATGGCACAGAGAAAGGGTCATGACACCCTGCTGAACACCTTCTCCGTGTCGAGACGCAGGGCGAGCGGGAAACCAGAACTACAGGCCTGCTGTATTATGGAGAGGGATCTTGCACCTTAGTTTCTCATCGCAGTTGCCAGTTCCAGCAGCAAGACGTGTCTTCGATTGGAGAGTGGATCTAGCCTGTGGGACATGTTCAGGTGAGTGAGGGTGTGTGGGGGGTTGCTGGGTGCTGAATGGGAGGTCAGGGTGGGTGGGTGGGAGGGAGGCATGGGTGGGCAGATCGATGAGGGACCATTTTCATATTTTATAGGTAACTAAAAAAAAAACATTGAGGGCGGTTTTCTTTATTTAAGGTCACATTCCAACACTGGGGATTTGGCACCCCTGTCAGGCTACAATGCAAGGAACCGGAAGTGGGCACCCCAGTCCGCTTATATTAAATAAAAATGTTAAAAAAATACATATATGAATACTGTGAATGGCGGTCAAGCGATCTACATGGGAGGGGAGAGAAAGAAGCTGTACTGCGGGCGGGCACCCTGGTCTGCTTAAATAATTAGATAAGTAGATAGATAGACAGATACACAGATAGACAGACAGACAGAATAGGGAATCAGAGGTTCACTGCTCTCAGTGCAGCCCACAGTGTAACTTCCAGCTGCTGCTGCAGAACTCAAGAAAGTCCCGCTGTTCTCATACAGAGAACACGAGTCAACAGCTCCTCTAACTAAGTTGGGGACTTTGGGGTGCCCAGAAAAGGTATTTCTGCCAACTTTTTATAAATAAACACATGCCAGAATCTAGCTACATGGGTCCTGTTTAGCTAGGTTCAAGTGTTTGTTTGTTTTTTAAAAAAGAGATCATTTTTATGTATTTTCAATGTTTGTAATTATAAAAAGAAAAACAAATGGCAGCTATCTCGACCGGTATTTTTTCAAACACAATTGTTTTTTCCCCCCACATTATCAGTAGTTCCCCCCCATGACAAGTAAATCATGAAAATAAGCAGTCCCAGTATATATTTTTTTTTCATGTTCGTGATATATTCCTTTTTTTCACCGATCACATTCTTCGGTTAACTCAAAAATCCTTATAACTCTAAACCTTATGATATTTTTTCAGGAAGCCTTTCAAAGACACACCCTTGGTTCAGGCCCCTTCAACCCTAAACAGTTCATGAAAAAATTCCACACTATCTAGACTGTAGGTGAGAGCAAAAACTATGCACTGTTAATTATAGAGTATTGTTTTTCCGTTTTTTTGGCACTCTGTATCTCAGAAAGTGAACGAGATGCTGTCACAAAACTTTTCATATCTTGTGACACTGACAGCCTGACCGGGCATGCCAAATTTTGGTCTATTTTATCAAACGACCCCAAAGTTATTACGGTACAAAAACTGGGGTTTAACATTAAATAGCCTACTCAACCCGAACTATAGGTGCTACCCCTACAATAGGGGATATGTGATGGCAAGCTGTTATAGAAATGATTTATTTTCACAACAGCAGTCTGACCTTAGGTAACTTCATGAGTGGCATAAGGTACGAGTGATGTGCCAGAGGACAAACTGCTCCAGTGAAAATAACTCATTTATACAACAAGCTCCCCATCGCATATTTTATTTATGCAATAGGCAGAAGCTTGCTTGTTTTATTTGCTGAGGTTTAAAATGGCAAGTAAAATAAAAATATTTTAAAATGTGTGTGGTTTCTTTTGTGCTTTGCCTGGTTATTGAACATTTCTGAGTTTGGTTGCTATGCTGTTACTGGAACACCACATCACAATGAAGTGTTGATGTCAGAGCGCAGCCAGTGATTGGCTGAGCAAGCAGCTTCACGGCAAAATTTAAGAAAAAATGATCACAGGTTTTAGCGAGCAACTGGACCACTGAACTGATTTCTATGGGCTGGACTGTTATAGCGTCTGAAAGTTCGGCTGAGTTTTCTTTATGAAACATAGAAACATAAACATAGAATCTGATGGCAGATAAAGACAGCTTGGCCCACCTAGTCTGCCCATTTCCCTACCTAATGGATAAGCTGCAGATCCTAGTCAACCAACAGCCTACTTCCTCCTACCCCCCCACTAGAATTGCCTTATGTCTGTCCCATGCATTCTTCAATTCCCCCACTTTTTTGACTCTACAACCTCCTCAGGAAGGCTGTCCCATGCATCTACAACCTCTCTGTGAAGAAATACTTCCTCACATTACCTCTGAGCTCATTCTTAACTGCTTTTTTGTTTTTTTTTATTTCGGCCACGGTCATTTTATGTTGCCATTCACGCATTTATACAGAGCTAGTGATCATGCAGGCAAGAACGGTTTGTGGTGCAGGGAGAGTGAGCAAGCGGAAAAGAGGAGCTTGCAGCTGTTTGGGAGGCAAAAAAGTTGTGCGCCGCTGCTGGGAGGACCAAAATGCTATGGACGAAATAAGGAATGATTCATTAACTGGCCCTAAAGGAAGATGAAAAGTTAGTGGCAAAGGCAGAAAAGTAGCAGAGGTAACAAATGGGATTGGAGTAGCTGTGGTAGAGTGTGCTCTGGAGAAGGGTTGTGGGAAAGGAAGGTTGAAGCATGCGAATGTCGTTGATGTTTTTTTTTAAAAGGGTAACTGCTTTTTCCACTGGTGTGTAACCAGCTGTTGTAGGTCAGCAGCAGAAAAAGGAGGATGCTGCAAAATTAAATGTGTGAAGTTCTGCGGCTGGCCCAATGGAGCTGAGGGTTGAGGCACTGGATGCCACACCTCGCAGCGGACGACACACCTCGCACCATGCCAGTGACCCAGGTTTGGGAGTGACCTCAGGTTGCTGGGGGGGTCGGCAGGGAAGGGAGAGGATCAAGCATCCGAAGAACTGCTCTCCTATCCCAGGGAGGGAAGGGTTGTCATCCTGCTCCTTGGCTGTCCCCTAGTGGAGGCCGGAGGGCAGCGCCAGAGCTCGGGAGACACAGAAGCGCCGTGACTTGCGCGTGCCTCCACACATGCACGTTCACGCTGGGAGGAGGGGGTGTATGGGGAGAAAATGGAAAAAAGTAATATGCAAAAAAAGTGTAAGGTTCTGTGTTACTGTGCTTCAGGTACTGTAAAAGAATGCGCTGTAGAAAGTAGAAGTAGTGCCGGCTTAGGGGGGAGGTGGGCTGGCTATGACACAGTAACTATATATATAAATCGGTGATTATATACTTACTATATATATAAATCTGTGTTCTCCAATTTTATATGTATAGTTGCTCTGATAAATGCATTTATTGCACTACATTTAGGTCAACCCCCCATTGCATAAATAAATACACACACACACACACACAGTGAGACACAAAGCCATAGGATACTAGGCTGGGTCAGTATGTGTGTGTGCCATGCATGACACAGCTGCATCATCACACACACTGTAACGGACCTGTAGTGGACTTCACAAGGCAGCTGCATATTCCCACACATTGCTACACACCTGTAGCAGAGTTCACACGTGGCCATGCGGGCCACTTACTAAGCAGCTACATTACCACGCACAAGCCAGAAGACCTAGAGCAGACTTTGCGAGTGGCCCAGTGGGCCCACGAAACAGCAGCTACAGCCCTGTGCCTCACAAAATACAACTGCAGTGCTCAGCATCGGGTGTAACTGTATTCCTCGTACTATGCTATTTACTCATGGTGATAAAATCTATGTTTGAAACCTGAACTGTGCTTTGGCATTTAATCTGGTGGGGATCATGGGGTGGTGGATGGGGTGGGCAGAGTTAGGGTTCAAAAAATTCTAATGTTGTATGCCATTACTTTTGTCACTTTAAAGCAGCAGTGCAATGAAAAATGTATTTCCAAAAAGCTAGTTGCTGCTACAGTTAATAAAAATATTGGTATACCTGTGAAATCTACCTTCCTAGGCACCTCCTTTGTTGCGTGCCATGAGTTTTTTTTTTTGTTCTCAGCCCTAACCCTTGCCAGGTCCACAATGCTATTTCTAAGCCAAATGCGGTGGACATCTTTTTTTCTTGAGAAAATAATAAATTAAAACCTTTATAAAATACTCACATTCTGGTGAAATAAGAAATGTTACCACCAATAAATTACGAAGATACCTGGAATCTTTTATAGTGAAAAAAAAATAAGGATTTTGCCTAACTGAGCTGCACTGCTGCTTTAATGATACGTATAAGTCTAATTAATCATTAAGAAGGCAAACATGCGTTCTGACTGGCTGGTGTGCTGGGCATTAATCTTTTAGAAATGCCCAGTTCAGATCAGAGAGGTGCACGTGTTTATAAACTCTCTTTAAAAAAAAATGTTTTTCCCAGTGTGTAACGTGATTAGACTTATAATGCATAATAATGACCTCACAGCCAGTCATTTCCTTTTTTGATTAATGACGGCTATGTGAGTTGGCCATAACCGCCTCAGGCCAACCTTCCCCCCCCAACCAGGTGTTAATCAAAAGGAAATGACCGGTTGTTTGGTCATTATTGCTTAAACCCTAACTTGGGGACTAACATAGTTTTTTGCAATTAATTTCTTTCTTTTTGAGATAGATAGCCATAGTAGCTTACGTTGTGGACTGCCCAGCATGCCATATGCATAGCCGCTGCATTGTGACACGTATTGCACCAGACTTGTAGTAGACAAAGTCATTTATGCCTCGACTGCCCCTGTTACCTCTGACAATAACTGGTCCCTATGTTTCAGGGAACAGCTTAGCTAGCAATTTGTATAGGCGGCTTCTCTATATTACTGTCCTGTAATGCTAATAATCTGCTTGTTGTTATCATCACTCTTTCTTGTTTCTCATGGACGTGGAGCCTTTGACTCAAAGGATTGTAATTCCGAATCTTCTAATAAATAAAAATAAAAATGTTGTGAGTGGCCCAATGCTGCATCATCACACACTGTACCAGACCTGCAGCAGACTTTGCGAGTCAAAGCAGCTGCATCATCACACTTACTGTGACAGACACCACAGATTTTGCACATGACCCTACCCTAGATCAGCACTGCATATACGCATGCAGACATACCACCAACCAACTGCGTGTTAAATGCACCAAGATCGCAATCAAAATAAAGACAGTGCCACACAATTTTAACCATCCCTGTAAAATATTTTTTAGAAAAGTCTGCAGTATTTGCGAAATAATGCCATCTCAGGAGCTAATGTGCTCATAAAGCTAGAAGCCTGAATTACTTCCTTGAACACCACACTTTTCTGTCATTTACACTGTGTGTGTGTGTGTGTGGGGGGGGTATTTATATAAATATTTTATATATAACTCTTTTATATATTGTACTTGTTGCTTTGACAGTACTATTTACAGTCAAACATTTGCTATTCTCAACTGTTCATTTTAAACACACACACACAGCAAGTCCCTGAAAATCAGATTTGCTTCAATATCCCTTTCCAGGACAATAACGTAAAAAATAAAATAAAAATAAAAATTGGGGGCAGCTACATTTAAAAAAAACTGCTTTACTTCTGTGAAATTGCATCTTTATTTTTTTCTGAGCGGGGAAAATTGCCGGGGAAAACTGGATTTTTGAACAGAAGAATCTTGGACAGGGAAAGTTAGGTCTCAGCTGCTAGAGCAGACTTGATGATTTGTCTAAACGTGGCCCATTTGATTTGAACCAAGGGAACCAAAGACAATTAAAATAGCTTTTGGATTTGTTTGCCAGTCATTTAGGTCCTGTCCAGACTGATAATCCATTTCTGAAAACAATTTTAAAAACATTTTAAGCAAACTGGGCTAGACTACCTGCAAAGCCTGTTTGAACATGGTTTAAACGATAAATACAATACATTTTATGGGGGAAACAGTATAGAGTAGGGGTTAAGAGCACTGAACTGCAAATGTAGAGAACTGGGTTTGAATCACACAGCCACCACTTGTATACTGCGTGACCATGCGAACATCACTTAACTTCCCTTTGCTCCCAGGATGCACCTAGAAACATGACTTGGCTTAGTATGTCTTTCCTGACCAAAACCTGTTTACAAAAAAAAAAACAACACTTTCAACATACTTGTGTTGCGTTTACACTACGCTTTCATTAGTGATGTTTAAAAACATTTTAAACTTAGACTGTTGTAAGTTACATTTGGAGCATGGTTTACACTACTGTTCAGACTGCAAGCATGTTTGGTTTAAAACATTTCTAAAAATGGAGTCAAGACTACCCCTAGACATGACCCTGAACACGTTTTTTAAAAACATTCTAAAACCATGTTTAATGTAAATGTGATGAATGATTACTGATTTTTCATTAGAACAGCTCTGAAAACCATGCTACAGAGTATAGTAGGGATGGGGCCCTAAACCCTAAGAAAACACAGTAAAGCAGAATCAAAACAGAAATAAAGAATACCTCAGAAGGGAAAAGACAATATTAAACAGAACAAATGGGTGTGGCGACAAAATTTCAGGTATTTATTGTACCTCGGTTTCTTCCATTTAATAAAGTTGTTTTCAAGGGCAAATATTTAGTTGTTTTTTTTTTTAAATATGATCTCAAAGTATTTACACATCAGTACTGAGAGGTTGTGTGCCACCCACAAAAATGATAAAACTGTTTTTCTGTTCTGCAAGTCTGCTTACTGGGAATTTAAAGTCCTATTTTGGTTAAAGTTGCCAGGACAGTTCACAGTGTCCTTTTAACTTTTCAGATGGTACCATACTGAAGAAAATTGTTCATGAACTACTAAACAAAAAGGCAAGCTATACAGACTGATTATATACATGATGTCCTTTGTTCTTAAACAAAATAGAAACATCTCAACTAGACTCTAAACGGGGACCTCACCCTGAGCAACAATGCTCCCAATTAATTAAAATCTCTACTTCAGTTCAAGTAAATAAACTTAAAGTATTTCATGGAGTGCATTTTGATGTATTTCAGGCATAAAAAGTCAAAATCAGAATTTAAGAAAAGGTATTTTAAAGAAAGCAGAACAGAAGAGGATGGCAATGTCCAAAATATCTAAGCAGAGTCAAGGGGGTACGTTAGCATTACTCTGTGAAGTAAATTAGGTTTCCAAAATACATCCTTTTTTCATATATATTGTATATGACATTTTAGTCACTTTCTTTTGCAGAGCTTTTAGGAAATTATATATTTGAGGTCAGGTCTGACTGATGCCTATAGAAAAGACACGTGCATTTGTGACTTGGTAAAGCCTGTACCATCAATAGCTGCATTCTAAAGAAAGCAGCTCAGTTTGGCCCAAAAAGTTCTTCCAGGGAAAAAAAAAATATCCAACATTATCACCGCTTATCTAACTGAAATTTAAAAATAATTAGTATTTAAAGGTTTTAAACCCTTTCTTGTATATTCTTGGCTACAAAGCCACGACTGTGTAGGATGATTGTAAACCTCAGTTAATTAATCTGCTGGCTGAATGACAGTGCGCCCAAGGGCACAGCATTGTCGGCCAGCACCATATCCCAGTGGTCTGCTTTCGATATCTACATTCTGCACTGCATGACTTTGCACAAAGAAAATTGCAAAACAGTGTTCTTTAGGATCTTGTGTTTTCCTTTGGAGACGCAGCTATAATTTGTTTAATTGTTGGCTATTTTTATTTCTGCTAACCATGACGTTGCCCACAGTACCAGCAAATTAATTAATCATACCATGGGTTTGCTTTGCTGAACACTACAATTGATTAATGGGAGATGCATCCTTTTATTAGGTTTCTGTGCTAAGTAGCACTATAAAAAAGCACATCATGAACAGACTTTAATGGCCATAAACTCAACCTCTGTCCTTGCCAGTATGTTTAATCGCAGTAACTGAATACATTTTAAAACATTCACATTTCTAAGGATTTAGAGTTCCTTAAGAAATATCCAAATATGAGAACATGTACAATAGTTTCAAACCCAAAACTATGTGTCAAAGTTTGTAATGTATGTAAACCAGTCACATGGTACCTATAACAGAAAGCAAAACATGGGTTTTAAAGAATTTCTATAAGAATCTACTCTAAAAAAAATAATAGTTCACAGAACATCCTGTTACTCAAGTTTTACTATATCTATGGCACTAGCAAAAACCTCAATAACTTAACTGTAACTTAATATGTATTTCACTCAAATCCTACTGTTATTTTTCATCTATTGTATGTAGTCATTGCAACTAACTCCGGGTCGCCCCTGAAAAAGGGATCTCTGGTCTCAGTGGGCTTACCCGGTTACCAAAATCTAAATAAATAAATAATAAATAAATCCAAGATTAAAAAAAACTGTCACAGACCTTTGCTTATCCATATTGTTTATTTGCAAGACTGTTCTCATTAATATCTGGCAACAACTGCTTATTTATTTTATTCACTCAACTTGCTACAATAATGTAACTTGAGTCCTCCCAATACCATATTTCTTCATCAGTGCAATAAGAAACAGTGAAGGTATAAAGATCTGATTTTGTATTTTGATATGGAACTGACCTTAAGGCATGTAAGAGATTAGTCTCCATATGGGAGGGGGCTTAATTGGATTATATTTTCACAGTTACATTTTGACACCACTGATACTGAAAAATATAGCGAAACATAATTAACTGCAGTAAACGTGCAATTACGTCAGCACAATATGGACTGTAGGTGCACTTTATTCTTTTAAGAATGGTTTTAATTTACAATCATAGCTGAGATAATCTGACACATGTGCTGCACACAGATACGTTAGCAACCTCGTGAAGAACCTAAGGAGGGAGAATTGACATGTATCCTGATTTCTGCAAGCAGGCAGATTCTTTGATTTCAGAGAACAGATACATTTTTAATCTGCAACAAAGGACAATGCCCATTACTGTAACAAGGAACTGAACATACATCATGTTGACAGAAGTTTTTAAAATGTTATGAGAGTGGGCATATCATTTTTTGGCAGTCAGGTATAAGTCTGATATCTGCAAATCTTTGAATCGCCAATTAAAAAGCTATCAATACCTCCCTTGAAAGAAGAAAGAAAATGTTTAAAAAATGTATATTAAATGTTTGTTGTCTTCCTAGTGTTTGTAAGAAAAATGGCTTTGATGATTATGGAGAAAAACAGCATTTACAAATACAAATACTCTAGACAGTATAAACTACAAAAATGTGGGAAGGTATTGTTTTGTTTTATGTTATTCTGGACGGATGCCTTTAACAGCCTCAATAAGGCACAGTGTTTTTTCAGTGCACTTTATGACAGTCTTCCAAGGAAAACAGTGGCGAGATCAAATCTCATACGATTCAGAGTAAATAACTCAAAGCATGGTTTAGAATTTACATCAGTGACTGCACTGGCTAAATTTCGCCATGTAAAAATGTTCTGCCAGCAGCACTTGAGCCCCATGGCAAGCTGCGATAAGACTATCTATTTCCATCATTACTAAACAAGATTGAGCTAAGTACATTAGGCAGAAAAATACAAACAAATTACAAAGGCTTTAGGCAAGGTCCTGTATCTAATGTTTGTGAAACTATTAACATTTGCAGGAAGATGTTTGTGTTTAATGGATCCCGTCTAGGGCACCACATACAAAGAAAAGACATGCAGTACACAAGTAAGCTGTTGTCAGATGTAATCCTCAGTCCTCTGTGTTCCTAGTAATAGTAAAGAAGTAGTATTTTGAATATATAATGTGTGCATGAGCACATGCAATCACATACACCCCGACCCTGTTTCCCCCCTTACAGTGAACATGTACTATTCTGAATATACAACACGTGAATAGCCACAACAATCACACACACCCTGTTTTCCCTTCTCAAAATGTGACACACACCCTGTTTTCCCCTTTCAGAACCATGACACTAGGGTCACTGCAGCTGCACCTAAACCTTGCATCTGGCAACAGAGGGGAGTCGAGCCCTGACGCCTGTGCCACTCCATGGGCAGCCAGCAGGAGGGGCATGAATGCACGGCAGCCCGCAACCTCCCTACATGAGAGCTGAGCACCTCTTCTCCATGATCCGCCGAGCCCCCCTCCCATGCCAGTTCTACGGTGGGGCACTTGAATCAACTCACAAACCCAGGTCTCCTATGTGATATGGTGGAGCGCTGCCACCATGCCACAGGGCCAGCCAGCCCTTAACCCAACAATTCTGACACCAAGTGGACTTTAAGTTGGGGCTCACCCACGAAATCCAATTTGTAGTGAATGTTTGTGTGCCCATGTAAATGCTATTCTAACTTAAGAAACTATGACCACTGAACCGCTTGGAACTTCCAGACAGTTACAGACCAAAAGCAAAACAGGAAAAAATCCTGCTGAAAGTAGTGAGAAAGACAGACTATGTTATTATTTTATCTTGGGTAAACTAATCTGGGTAATTCCACAATATGTTCTACCACATACTTGATAACATGGAAACAGGAGCTTCATTTATGGGTAGCCGGGGTCGTGGTTTAAGACCCCTATGATTTCACTGCAGCCCCTATGATGTCCACTGCAACCCCAAGAAGCCCTAGAACAAGGTTTCCATAGCATTCATTTATATAAAACTTAATCGGTGCAGGAGCTTTGCAACACCTGTGATTCTAGTGAAATGACATTATTGCATGGAATGATTCCTTATGAAAAAAATACATTACCCGTGGCTAAAATTTGCTGTGTCTGTCTAGCAACAAATAGTTAATTCTAAGGATGAGGGAATTAGGATAGCAAAACGTAGCTAAGGGTACTATTTTAATGCTGGTTTTAAGTTATTTCTCATAAGCATTAGGACAAGGCTATTCAAATCAGGTTCGAATTTTCAGATGAATTCACCCGCACAATAAAATTCAGAACCTCATGACACTAAGCATGCCCACAAAATGATGGTATTTGATAAGTTACACAGGACAAACAATGGCACGTGATTACTAATAATGATTAAATGATCTAGAGTAATTAACATGCAATCTTAATTTGTCACACAAAAAAATGAAACAGTGCAATAATAAAGACGGCTAAGAAGAAGAATTGAATTGGCATTTATATAGCATTTTTCATAAACACTGAATCTCAAAGCACCTTACAAGCAATGAGAGACTGGTAGTGAAGTGACTGTAAATGTGCAGTGGCAGCCATTTCATGCACCTGCACCCACACACAGCCTTGGACAATTGCACGAACCAGTGTCCCAGGAAGGGGAATGTTGGCCAGGACACCAGGGGAAGACCCCTACTCTTGCAAAAAGTGCCTTGGGTTCTTTTACTTCCATCTGGACACCCACCAGAACAGCACCAGAAATGGGTAGAAGGAACCTCATTTAGCATCTCATCTGAGGCACAGCATACCCCAACAGTACAGCACCCCGAGTACTGCACTCAGGTGCCAGCGCTTATGGTATAATGAGCCCAATCCCAGTGTGGGACAAGAACCCATGACCCTCTGGTCCAGAGGCAGATAAGGCTACTAACTGAGCCATGCTGACACATCTTTCCCTCCAGTCAGTTCAGTGGAGGTATTCACTTAAAAGTCCATGAAGTTAAAGAGGTGCTTAAATATACCTGCATACACACAAGGTTTTCAGTATCCCCTACCGAAGCCACTGTCCCTTCCAAAAATGGGATTTTTTGAGGATTATCAAGTACAAACATTAAAGTGCTTTTAAATGACTCCATATATTGAAAAGTGTGAGCTTGCATTATTGTCAATTAAAGTGTCTGGCAATGCAGCACAAATTCAGTCATTAGACGATGTCTGACATCCAGTTCTTCTGAACTGACCCTCAACTTCTGGAGCAAGTGGGAGTCAAACTGGGCCTTATTTTGGCAATGCTAATTTAAGCCCTAAATATATTCAAGGGGCAGGAAAGCACATGAGTTTTTTTATTTTAGTTTACCACGTTTGTCTATGGAAGACAACTTTTTAAATAAATAAAAAGATGGGAGCCGTATGTTCTTTTTAAAATTTTTATTTATTTATTTATTGAATAATCAGTAACAACCTCTGAGAACAATTTGCTCATTTGCAAAGGTTCCACATCAAATGGAGGACATATACAGAGGACAAAAACAGTTTTAGTCAGCTCGATTAGCGCCTAGTCAACAGGTGTTACAAAGAAATACAAATTCACACATACCCCCATAATGCAAAGCATCATGGGCTATATATGCAAATCACCATAAAATGTTATGATGGTTCAACTTTAAACAGAAATGCATGGTGCCGAAAGGCCTCTCACACAGTCTGCAAAGGGTGCCAACAGAAGACACAGACACGTGTTTCGTCCTATCAGGATTTATCAGTGTGCCACGTCTATATGACACCCCAGTGGAATGAACCAGCTATCCTAAGATGGTCTATCAGGTTTGGGTTGTGGTGAGCCCAATAAAAACAAGCTAAAAGACAAAGAACCTTAGTGCATAAGCACTGAGGCAAGGATTACCCCAAAGGGCACTAGCCGGGAAACTATGTTTCAAAGAAATATAAAATCACACATACCCCCATAATGCAAAGTATCATGGGCTGTATATGCAAATCACCAAAAAATGTTATGCTGGTTCAACTTTAAGCAGAAATGCATGGTGCCGAAAGGCCTCTCACACAGTCTGCAAAGGGTGCCAACAGGTGTTACAAGTTTTAGGAGATACATACAGGTATGTCATTTTACAGTATGCTACAGATTCATTCTTTTTGTTTGTTTTACAGGACAATTTGGACAATTTTTCCCCCCTGCTGCAGGCCCTGGCTCAGTGGCGGCATACCGCCTACCCGTGGCATCTATCCCCCATGCAGGGATCATGATGCACAACCCGCAGGGTTGGGTTTTTTTGAGTTATGAAAGTGACTGCATAAGTCCCCAACCCCCGAGTATGCCGCATGAAGGACCAAGGTCTAAGCGAGAAGCCGTGCTAAGACACGGCTTCCACCAAGCGCCTCATAGCGTCCTCCCCTCCCGAAACAGTTCGCTTGTTGGAGCGGTGCCTCACCTTCCCCAGAAGTGGAGATTTGCCAATCGGCAGCTCAATCCAGCTCCTCCCTCCCCCCCACCAGCCAACCCCTGGTGACCCGGGCTTGTTCCCAAACCCGGGTCGCCAGTGTAGTGCGAGGTGTGGCATCCAGCGCCTCAACCCTCAGCGCCACCGTGCCAGCTACTACAGATTAATTCAAACATATTGTACAGGTTTAGGAAGCTGCAAAAAAGGGGTCGCATGTTACATTAGAGTTCAGAGTATTTACAAATTGTACAAGCAGTTAGGCTTAAGGATTACAACAGGTCAAACATGGTATAGTAGATTACAAGAAGTAAAGATACAGATTATACAGAGTCCCAGCGTGGTTGCTGTTGGTTAGTAGTGCGCAGTAGTAAGTTTAAGTGAGGAGCCATAGGACATGCACTCAGGCATGGTAGACTGCAGTGGAAGGGTACTACAATGAAGTGGAGAGGGAGTTGGTATAGGAGCAGAGAAGAGGCTGAAGAGTGAATGTTGTTCAGTAGTTAGCTTGTTTTTTTTATTCCATAAATGCCTGTACAATTTAATCGGTAAACGGTGTCAATTGTTTAGAGCCACTTTTGGCACAGCTATGGACTTGTTGTCCGCCTCTCATTGCAGTAATCCTTGCAGTTAATATTTTTGCCCACTTCACTTCCTGCTGCAACTGTATCTGTTGCCTTTGTTTCAGCACTACATTCTGTAAATTGCTCTGCTCTCTACTCCCCTCCCCCGGGTCACACCTGGAAACAAGCCTCGGCTCAGTGTGCCTTTCCTGGTTACCAACTTTTTAAATAAATAAATAAAAAGACACACTAAGCTGAGGCTTGTTTCCAGGTGCATTCTGGGAGCACGGGGAAGTTAGGCAACTTGCTAATGGCCATACAGTATGCAAGTTGTGACTGCGGGATTCAAACCCAGTTCTCCAGGTGTGCAGCTCAGTGCTCTTAACCACTACACTGCCTCCCCAAGCTGTAAAGTCACTGATCTCCCACATTATCAACAAAGTCTAAGAGGCTATAAACGAGGTAAAATGCTTCCAAATAAACTGTTCTTCTTCATTTATTATATTCAATTTTTGTTTACCAGGTAACTGCACTAGAGAAAGTAATTTCCTATTTTCAGGCATGACCTGTGAGGTTACAAACAGCTGTACAATGCAAACAAATCATGAATACAGTCCAACTCAAACAGTTACAAACACAATACAGTTCCAAGGAAGAATCAAAATATATTTCAGACCATATCAACAAAGTTGAATAAATTATATAAATACAACATGAAATAATATGAAAATTAAACTCTTTACAAACGTATCATTTTAAAGTACAATTCTAACTTATCAGATCTACAAATGACAATACAATTTAATTGTTACTAACTTGGATCAATAAATGAGACTTATTTAGCTACTTTAATACAAAACCCCCATACAAAGAGAGATCAAGATTTAATTACAGTCTTGTTGCACTACATGATATGAAACCCTGATCTCTGATCATGACCAAAAGTAACCCAAGAGTCAGCGAGTCGACTCCCATACCAAAATGGCCCACAACGTTATGCAGCTGCAGCACCCGTTGCTGCCACCTTGAAGACTAGCACAATTTCCAAAATCTCACATTGGGTCCACCTGGAGGCTTTGCAGGTCATGAAGGTGAGGCACTCAGCTCTTGGGAAGGGAGTAGGTTGCGTGGCATTTGTGCACTCCCTGACAGTCGAACAAATAGCAACACTGGTATGGGCTGTGAAGGAAGCAGTTTGCTTACACTTCTGGCAAGGCAAAGGATACAGTCGTTAAGTCCCATTTGTCAGGGTTGGGGGGATGGTGTGGGGTCAGTAGCTGCCCACCCCTGAGCAGTAATTCTACTGAGTATAATGGTGGAGTGCACTTTCCTTTATTATATCTACTGCAGACTTTTATACAAGGTGTACAGGCCCACACAGGGACTGAATTGTGTTTCAACAGACAACGGGCAGACACAGCGGTAGCGCTACCCCTGCTCAGGAACAAGTCTGAGATGTCAGGGGCTAGCCAGGGGAGGAGGGCTTAACATCTCAGAGGACACTCACGTCCTCCAGGAAGTGAGGACAGGCAGTTCGGCTGCTGTACTGTCACCTGGGTGACAGGTAGCAGTACAACTCGTGCGACTCAGAGGAGGGGGTGATACAGGTTAGTGTCATGCTCCCCACATTTGCGTATGTGCACATGCTCACCCTTGCCACCTGCATCCTGAATGCTAGGACAAGAAAAGCAGAAAGCAGCCACGGTCACAGCAAGATGACATTCTGGCCTCTTGCAGACCCCGCATGGGTAATGTGGCCCTCCTCCATATCTGGATCCATGACTGTAGTAGGAGTTGGGGAGCCCCGCCATCCCCACCATGGGAAGTAAGCTGTGCGGGATAAATGGAGAAGCAGGAAAGCCCATGAGAAGCTGGGTGATGTGGCTTGGGAGGCCAGCATGGTGGGGCCATGACCAGAGTGTGAAAGAACATAAAGAGAATTATTAAAAATAAGAGACAATAAGCAGGCATTTCTTTTTTTTTTAATCTCCTTAATTTCCTCACCCTAGCCGGCCCTCCCTCCCACCGGTCCTCCTAGCCCCGTCACCCCAGCTTTTCCTCAGGCTTACCTGCTACTGCAGTACCCCACGGCTTACCCTCCATGGCAGGGTGGAAGGAAAGCCCTCAACCAGCCAGGACAGGATCTGGATTTCTGGGGAGATACCTGGGTTGCTGGGTGCGGGGCCTGTGGAGGTCGGAGGTCATCCTGCTCAACCGGAAGTTTTCCATTTTTCTCCCCATGGGGTGTGCTGACATCAAGGCACACACGCTAATGTCTGCCACGTCACCTCCACCTCTTTCAGCTTGAGCTGCCTTCCCTGGCTTCTGCCAGAAATGAGTCAGGCTGCAGGCTCCACCCCCAAGGAGAGCGGTCCCAGGACACGCATCCCCCCCCCAGCTGGCCCACCCACACCTTGGGCTTGCTTCTGAACCTGGGTCATCGACGTCACAAGTGGTAGCACTACCACTGCGCCGGTGGGCCAGCCCCAACAATGTGCAGGATTTTTAATCATCAGTGAAAAGACTGAGGCCACAGGTACAGCCAAATTCCGGCACACCTGGTGCACCTAAAGCACATTTTTCTTTTTATTACTTATAAAAGTAAGCAGTACAAATATTTATGGAGGTATCCCACAGAAATACTGCCCTTACATAACCATTTGAGTTTAGATGGGATGCATTACGGTTCCAGACTGGAAGGAATTCTAAACGGTTCATTTTTCCAACATGTAACTACAGCTGCGTGGCACTGCTGCAATTACTGTCTTAGATGAAAGTTCTAAGCAACTTTACAGGCACTATGGCCATTATGTTGAAGTCCTAATCAAGGGTTCCCCCAGCAGAGCAATCCCTCAGGTAGTTCATAAGCAAAATATCCTTCCACAAAAAAAAAATTCCATTTTTGCAAGGATCTAGAAACCGAAAAACATAACATTACACTATACTTAAAAGAGCTTGTATTCTTAACTATGCCACTAGTACACTTGCTTAACTTCAAAGCTAAAACCATGCCACCCCAGTCCCTGAAATTTCATAAAAAAAAGCCAAGCTATTTCTGCATCTAGTTGAGATATTCTAATATTGGATGATTATAACAGGGAACAGTTTCTTTTTCCATTAAACTGCACATAAAGCATTTGACATACCGGCACCGTATTTTCAAACACTGACATGTTTCAGCACGTGGATATGATTTACAACAGCTTAGCAACCAACCTGGAGTTTGCATACAAGAGACTTCAAACATGAGGCACAGTAGACAACAGAAATGGGGTCCAGCAGAATGGCTCTATGACACACTGATCAAAAATCCTGACTGACTGATGCAGGTCCCTTGCACCAAAAGTCTGACGCAATGGGGACTAGCCTGTAAGTCAAATAAACTGCTTCAGAAATCCTGTCCAATCTCCCCTTCCCCCAGTACAATCCTCCTAAAACAAAAAAAAGCATTCTGAATTTTTTTTTTTCAGAGTATAAACTACTCCACCATTTTTGGGGTATCACTCACCTGCTGAAATAAATTTTGCTTTGCACTTTGATTATAGACCAGCATATAAGCTATGCTGGAACACTCTCTTTATTTCAAGAATGGATAAATTTATTTACTGAATTTTGTTGACCCGGTAAACTCACTGGGCCTAGAAGTCCCTTTTTCAGGGGCAACCGGGGGGAGAGGGGATACAGATGGTAAGCAACTGAAATTGAACCAGATTAAGCTGTAAAAGTAATCATAGGAGATCTGCCAGTTTGTTATTAATATACGCACAAACTAAACCAGAGACTAGCCAAACATCAAGCGCCACAGATCTACTGCCCACTGCTGCGATGTACACATTGCCCCCATCCTTCCCTGCTAGTGTTTTCTGGCACATGAAACTACGGTAAAGGCAATGTTTTGCTATACAGGCAGAATAAAAATGGCAGTTGTAAAAGCAGAGCCCTATTGTACAACACCACAGTCCTGCTCACATGAGACTTCCTCTAATATGCTGCCTGTTAATGCACTTCATTCATTAGGCTAGAAAAAATATATGGTATCATCAAGCTTAAATGTATTGGCTATAGAACATAAACTATGTATAACTTTTGTCCATGGAGAAGATGGGGCATAAGATCTGCACTGTTCGCCTCACCTGGCACAGTATTTGGATACTGACAAGTCAATGCTCATACGTGACTAACTTAAAGTAATAAGAAAAAGTTCTTTTTAAAAAAAAATAAGAGGAGGTGAATCCCAAGGAACAGCATGTTTGTTATGGTTGGGGCCTCAGTGTAATACAAAAGTTTGTAATTATCACAGAGTAGTGATAGCATAACACAGGACTGGGTCTGGCCAGTTTTGCCACTAAGGATGTGTGGCACAAATACCCCACCCAACCTAGAAGTGCAAGCCTCAGGACAACAGGTCATTGCTAACTGTGTACTCTGCACCGTCACTGCTCATTTTTCTAAGATGCAGTGTTAAGCAGGACCCAGGCCACAGTAAATGAGTTCACTGCACTTCTCCGTTGGTTTTGGTTCACATGTAAGAAGCTTCCAGCTTCTAGTGTACTGGAGTGCATCTAACAAGTGTATGCATTGTGTTCCAGGAGGCACATGAACCCAGCAGGCAAGGTCTGCAAATAAAAACAGTACACAGAAAATAGGAACAGTAACCCATGCAAAACATACAGTGACATGTACACTGGTTACCTACGTGATTACTGCTGTTATTTTTGTCTTAAATTCTTGTAGTTAATGATCATTCTGTGGAAGCTATCAGACTTAACCAATTAGAAAGCACTCAGAGAAGGCTGCTATCCTGTTTCAATTAAGCTAAGAAGAACGATCTAACATTAAGAAATATCTCTTTGTAAATTAATCTCAATTAAAAATGAATATACATAGAGCCAGTGACTTTACATTTCAGAATCTCCATTTTCCATTTCACACAATGCTTACGTACATTTGCCATTTTTACAAGTTCAATGAACTCATCCGAATTACTAAGGTGCACTACTTCCAATGTGACACAATTATGGTATAAGTAGCATGAGCACTATAGACTTGTTCATTTCAACTGCACTTGATAATTTCAGACATGCACCATGGTAAGAATGAACTGAAAAGCAGTGCAGTCATGAGATCAGAGTGGGAAATTGGAGATCACAGGTTCTAATCCCACCACAGCCACTTGCTCACTCTGTGAAACTGAGCAAGTCACCTCCCTGTGCCACAGCCTTCCCAGCCAAAAAATCAGGTGAACACAGGACCCCACTGAAAATGAGATGAGCATCTCAGCTGGGCTAACTCTGGTCAATGAATGGCAAAATAAGTAAAGAGTAACCTGCAACCGTGTGTGGGTTCACGCAAAGTGCCTTCAGCCATCACAAAGTGCATTTAGTGCATGTCAGTGTAAGTGGCACACTCGCCTCTGAGGCCAGGAAATCAGAGGGCTGTGGGTTCATTTCCCACATCTGGCACTTGGGTTAATATCCCAGTACTGACACTGTAGTGCAGCATAAGTGGGGTGCTGCACTTCTGAGGTGCCATCTTTCGGATGAGACGTTAAACCGAGGTCCCATCTGCCTGGATTGGTGGTAGTTCAGGTGGATGTTAAAGATCCCATGGCACTTATCGAAAAGAGCTGGGGAATTTCCCCAGTGTCCTGGCCAAAATTCCCTCTTTCACTAAAAAAAAATACCACCAACAGCTTCATCTGGTTCAAGGTCAGTCGGCATTCATCTATATCCCCTTCCCCCAGGTCGTGCCTGAAAATAGGCAGGATTTGTCTAGTGCACTTACCCGGTCAACAAAAACTAAATAACATTTATTGTGGTACCACGGCATCCCTGAAATGGGCTGTCACACTTACACTATTTGTAAAAAGTGAAAGTAACAGAAATAAAATTAACTTGCAATCACATGCACAGTGGATTAATACGGAGGGGAGCAGTATTTTAAAGCTGTCACACTGAATGCAATAGAACTCAAAACTGCAGTAAAATTTATTATTTCCCAAAGATCTATGCTAAACGTTTTCCAAACGTACTGTATAACTTAGTCTACTTATTGTTTACTTTAATGTACAAGTCTTCTAAGGAATGGAAAATCTAAACTGAAGTACTCTTTATTTTATGCAAAAGAAATCCATATTTGCAAGGCCATCCAAAGAACAAAAAAAAAAATCTGTTACTAAATGTAATGACCTAGGGAGTCAAATGGAACATTTAGAATACAATGGAACAAGCATAAGCCCAGGAAGAGTAAGCTTCGTTATAACACTCTGGAGTCAGCCTCAATTAAGCAGTGCCACTCACTCAGCACAGCCAGAGTACTTGGGAACAAATCCCTGAATGGAAGTCCCTACCTACATATGCAAGTCTAAATGAAGTAAATAACAACATCAGAGAACAAAGCCGCATTAAGTGCCCACTCAGCTACCGGCAGACTTTTATTTTGAAGTGCAACTTCAAAAAGAAGCTTCATCAGGAGACTGTAGGACCTGGATAGATTCTGTCTGTCTCAAATTACTCTGATGAATGGCTGATAAAAGTTCAGATTTGCCACTGGGTACTGACAAGCGTTAGCCAGCAACTCCAAAAGGCAACTCAAAATGGTCTTTTGTTTCCTTTGTCAGACCCAAACCACTGTTGAAAATGTGTCTTTAAAAAAAAAGGCTCTTTGAAGCCTAAAAGAATTATAAACATTTGGTTTCCTGCCAGAGTGGGTAAACCTGAAGGAGACATCTCAAGCTTTGCTCAGCAGAAGTCTAGAGGGGGCACTGTTGTATCAGTTTTGGAGCTGGGCAAGTAGGACACTGTTCAAAGTACTACAATTGTCAAATACTGTAGAAATATGCATATATTTCAAACCTGATACAATATAATGGTTAGCAACATATAAAAAAAATAATTTGAAGCTTACTTGATTTTCTAGTCTAGACAATGCAAAAAGATTTCACCAGTACATCCTGTTTGAAGCCTTGTCAACTTCTCAGCATACTGCTATGCATACATTTTACATTTGTGTGCATCACTGCTAATAGAAAAATCTAATAAAAAACAAGTTAATCGTTCTATCTTATTTATCCATTGCAAACAATAGCTTTTTCTTGTAATCTGCTCAGTTATCATGAAAGAGACGCTGAAAAGCTAATTGTTCTATAACATGAAAAATAGGAACAAAGAAATGTTACAAGTACATTTTGAACTAAGGAGGCAATGTAATTTTACTTTCTTGCAGAAATAAAAGTGCAACTTGACAGAAAACAAATACATTTTGAGTGGGGAAATCATCCTGACACAAAGTAAGTCACACACAAAGGGAAAAAACCCTACCCATTGTAGAGCACCTGTGCCAATAATGACTCTTGCACAACAGTTTTACCCACAACAGTTTCCGTGGTCAGGCAGAATGTAAAAGGAGATTTGCATCTAGCACAGTGTTTAAAATGTAACAACAGAGAGGACTCAGGGCAAGTGTACAGCTGCTCTGCAGTTACCAGAGAAAAACTTAAATCAGGCTTCCAAAAAAGGAGACTGATTTTTGGTGCAGTATTCATCAGAAATCAATATATGAAATCACAGAGATGAGCACTAAACCATCTGGACAAATTATGCTGATTTTATTGGCTTCTAAAAAGCTCTTTTTCTAATACATTTTTTTAAAAGAATGTAAAATACAAAAGCAAGTGTCAACACATTTAGTACTGACAATCACTTTTTTCCATCAAATTAAAGAGACGAGTGCCAGCCCGCCGGTGAAGCAGCTGGATTTCTGCTTGCAACGCCGACAACCCGGGTTTGGGACCAGACCCGGGAGTCAGAGGGCCAGCCGGAAGGAGAAGGCTTGAGCATCCCATGACTACTCGCTTTCTCTGGGGGGGGGTTTGAGCTTCAGCATTTGCTGACCCCAATACATCGCGCTCCACTGTGGGAGTGACCGTGATGGATGTCGGCTCTAGCCTTGACGTCACGTGGCACGTCACATCCCCCCTTGGAAAAACAGAAAATGGCCGCAGCCTGGCCGGATGACGGCCACTCCTTCTCCCACCACGCTGGTCTCCGAAGCGCACCTCTCCGCCTCCCATGAATGAACTAGCCATGGGGAACCGTGAATTGGATTTTCTCCCTCACCCCTGGGAGGCGCCTCTTCTGGTAGGGTCAGTGCCAGACCCACCGGTGTGTGGGGCACAAGGGACCATGACCAATGGAAGGAGAGGCAGCAGAGGTGAGATGGTGGGCACAAGGAGCTATGTGGCCCGAAGAAGTGGCAAGGCTAGGGCCCGGAGGAGCATAAAAAAAAAAAAATTAAAGAGACGTTGTCAACTTTTTATTCAGTTCTAACTACCCATATCAAATATGTTCCTGCAGCCTTCTATAAGACTACTGTATTATTATTTATTTAGTTTTTTTAAATAATAGCCCCTAGCTCAGACGACCCACTCCTACTGGGGCCACGCCATGTTCCAGTGCATTCACTTGTCAGCATGGCACTGGAGCTCAGCTAAACTCGTGCATGGACTGAGTTTAGAAATTTTTAACCAGTATGAGCTAAATACCATTTGAGATACAAGACACCGTGCTGAGCATGCTTATGTAAGTCTTGTCATAAACCGATGGGTATAACCTAGCTAAATTTATGTCTGAAATTTAAAGCTATGACTCTGGGCATGTACATCAGCGTCAACACAGATGCGAATGCCCAGAGTCACAACTTTATATTTCAAACATAAATTTAACCGGGTTACAAAGCTCAGTTTTAACCAAGACTTAAATTAGGCATGCTCAGCTCAATGTCTTGTATCTGAAATGATGTTTAGCTCATATTGGTTAAAAATTTCTAAACTCAGTCCACACACGAGTTTAGCGGACAGGTGAACATGCCAGAGCATCAGGCAGCTGTGCTAGGAGTGGGTCATCTGAGTTAGGGGATATTATTAAAAAAAAGTAAAAAATTAATAAAGTTTGAAAATAGGGGACCATATTACAGTATGACAGCCTTATAGAAGGCTGCAGGGACATATTTGATATGCAGAGTCAGAAACGAATAAAAAGCTACAGTGTTCCTTACAATAGCCCACCAATGTTTCGGCACAAACTTGGAGGGCTTTTTTATTTGCTTCAATACAAAAATGTAAAAAGACTGTCTTTAAGAAGTCTGCAGACACAAATCTTGTGTTTTACGTTTTGCTCCATGCTGTGACCTTGCACTACATCCTGAACTCTGTCTTGCTGAGCACCAACGTCAGGTATTTATAAAACAAAATGCAAACAAGAATTTTGTGACTCATGGGGATTCAGACACACCCGTTTAAAATTCCAAAACAGTTGCCAATGTCCTTTCAGAAAGTTGTAAAATCTGATGTTCCCAACTAGCTTTTTCATTACTGGTTTAAAAAATAGGTTCACTGGATGCATGAAGAGCAAGCTTATTTCAGCCTCAAGTGACACTAATAACCCATTAGGACACCGCAGTTTCAGGCACTACTGAAGAGCAGGTATTACTCGTTATATTATGTAATTCACATGTGTGTGGTTCCAGGTTTGCGTAGAGAAAGACGTGTCTACAGGAATCCTAGATTTTCAGTTGTCCTGGTAGCTCAACTGGTAGAACAGATAAATGGTATTCCAAGAAGGGCTTCATTCAAATACCAGTTTGTGCACTTAATGTTTTTCTCCTTTAAAGAAGCTGTATTTCAAGTACGTGCACATGTGACCTCATAAACAGTACGTAATCCCGATTTGTGTGGCTCCTGGTTGTGTAAATAGAGAAGTGTCTATGGGAGTCCCTGAATTCCAGTTGTCCTGGTAGCCTTACTGGTACAGCTGTACAACAATATTCCAAGTATGGATTTAAACCAGCTAAGGCACTCAAATGTATCCATTTCTAAAATTTCTCTTAATAGCCAGCTGTAGTCAACTAATTATTTTAAAGAATAGATGAAATTAGATATATCTGCTTTACCATTATTCAAAAATAATCACTGAAAGCCCTGAGGCCGATTCTGAGCTGCAGAGAACAATGCAAAGTGGTTGCAAAGATCACATCGTGTTAGCTCATACACTGGGATCCCACTGAGCCATGCTCAATGGAGAATGCTAACCCTTCTCATGCACCTTCAAAGGTTATTGTGGGCAGCTGGGAACGAGGGAGAGGTCTACCATTCACAAAAGCACGGTGGACACTGCAGCAACCTTCCTAGGACCCCAGGCTTCATGTGCAGTACCTGAAATCCCATGGTGGAACCAGTATGAGGATAGGTGTATCATGGGGGGCGGCGGTCAGCTTCTGGGGAAAGAGGAAGCAGGCCACTCACATCAGCACATCCCTGCTGGATGATAAATGAGCAGTACTGGTTTCAGCTTGAAGGCTGTAGCTCACCCACCCACTGAGCCACAAGAATAATGCCGTACAGGTGGCCACAATCGTTGAGGGGGCACAGAAGGAATTAAGAGGCTCAAATTCTAACAAAAAGAATAAATGAAGTGAAATAATAGATCCACAGCATCATCAGACAACACCTATGAAAACCATTTCATTTATTCACACCCCGATCCCGGGATGTTGGGTGCCACCTAGCAAGGTGGGGTTCTGGTGTCCATCTGAGACACCTCCTGCCTCAGGGAGGGAGAGAGGGCACCTCCTTCTGCTGCATGGCCATTCCCTGATGGCAGAGGGGGAGTAAATGTTTTGTGGGACAGAATATATGGTCCGTATTAGAGTGGCCATATGTCAGCACACACCCGTATACTTAGCATGTGACACGAAAGCTCAACACACTTGCAGTGGTACCAGCAGGGGAGTTCAAGGGAGGGGTAGGGCTCCCTCACCTCCTACAATGACCTTAAAGGCAATATTCTGGGTTCTTCACAGGAAAATGCCCTGTGGAAAGGATAACAAGTGGGGACACATGACAAAAAGTGGAGAATGGACTTGGGAAAGATGAAGTCCCCTTATCCAACCACTGCCACCTGAGTTCCCTGAACCAACTCTCCCTCACTGACTCCACCCTCTGGTCTCCCATTCAATCAAGAAGTATGTCCCCTGAGCCTGGTTCCCCTCCGAGGTCCCACCCTGGTTCCCCTCCAAAGTCTCACCTGTGGAGATAAGCCATGGCTTACTGGTTCAGGGGTCAGTGTCAGTGGCTCAGCAGGCTGCACACTCGCCTCTGAGGCTGGAAGATAGAAAGGCTGTGGGTTCTAGCCCTATACCAGGCACTTGGGGTAAATCCCAGTACTGACACTGCAGTGCATCGTGAGGGGGATGCGGCACTTCTGAGGTGCTGTCTTTCGAATGAGATGTTAAACCGAGGTGCCGTCTGCCTGTTGTGGTGGACATTAAAGCTCCCGTGGCACTTCTCGAAAAGAGTAGGGAAATTCCACGGTACCCTGGCCAAATATCCCCCATTCACTATAAATATTACCAACAGCTTAATCTGGTTCAATTTCTGTTGGTTAAAAACATAGAATTAGACGGCAGATAAGGGCCGCTTGGCCCACCTAGTCTGCCCATTTTCCTACCTAACAGATAAGCTGCAGATCCTAGTTAACCAACAGCTTACTTCCTCCTACCCCCCACTAAGATTGCCTTATGTCTGTCCCATGCATTCTTGAATTCCCCCACTGTTCTTGACTCCATCTGTACCATCTGTTACTATCTGTGTCTCACCCCAGGTCGCCCCTGAAAATGGGACTTCTAGTCTCAGTGGACCTACCCAGTCAACAAAATGCAATAAAC
Organism: Neoceratodus forsteri; assembly: GCA_016271365.2. NCBI lineage: Eukaryota > Metazoa > Chordata > Ceratodontiformes > Ceratodontidae > Neoceratodus > Neoceratodus forsteri. The sequence goes on from CM028134.1 coordinate 246,396,492, forward strand.
AATAATATTAAGAGTTAGGCGTGAGTGAAAGTAAGAAAGGACTGTCAGTCTCTATGGGGTTCCAAAGACAGGAAAGGGACCCTAACAGAGATGGAAGGAGGATACCTCGTCATGTCCAGGGGTGCTAGAAAACAAATTTCAGCCATCTTGCAAATGCAGAATTATGATTTAAATAGGAAGAGATATTGGCACACATATTTATTAAAAGTCTTCCACCACATTTGACCCCAAATGTAGCGAATAAAAAAATTAATAATAATAATATGTGGAGTAGGCAGATGGCAGCCATTGTGCATTTGCAGCCCTGCACAACATCAAAACTGCACGTTTATGCTGCTGACAATTGTGAATTTCACTACTACAAGATGCCAGCCTTCGGCTTTGTAAATGCACGCTCAAAATGAGTACGGGCATTTGACAGTAAACTGAGCCCTCAGGATTTACACTGACTGAAGCACTGAGCTCAATAACTGCAGGCAGCACATTTTTAACCAAGCAAATCTAATAAGGCTGGGAGGTGTGTTGTCTAACAAATGTGGTTGCTTTGGGGGCTGCATTAATATTATTTAGACAAATCTGACTTGCTCAAAAAATGTGATTGTGAGAACTACTACAAGAAAAAAATATTAGCATTGTTGATTCAAACATAAGCTTTTCAATGAACTATATTGGATAATAGCAGTAATCCTAAAGGAATATAACACCAAAGTGATTAGCAGTCATTACTGTTAATTAGTGTTCATTTTATATTCATCAGAGATGAACCTCTTTAATGCTGAATGAATGGAAAGTTTTCTTTCTGAAGGTTTGCCAGACCTCTGCTAGGTATGCACAGGAGAAGAAGTCAGCTACTGTTGTACAGAACCAAACAGGGACAGATCAGCATCCAGTCTGTAAGTCTCATTTTTTTAAACAGGAAGCAAGCCGACGCGAACGAGTAAAACTGGAAACTCATACTTCACATTCTGCAATCTCACTGATAAAAGGAGGAAATGTGTGTTTATCAAACCTGCCCTGAGTGCACAGTTCACTTAGTCTCCTGTAAACAATGCCTGGCTGACCGTTTCCAACCTCATGTGAGAATCTCAGAGACCCAGGACATCGTATTCAGCAGACAAGGTCGCCCTGGCGATACCCTGGAAATGGGAAATTAGGAAAACCTAGCAATCAGAGCTTGAGGTTGATCAGAGAAGGCCCTGAGGCTTGCTTACCATCTTACACTGCCAGCCTGCCTGTCTCTGTTTATTCTGTATCAGCACGGCTGGGTTGGGATAGGTTCAAAACAAAGTCACACACCTCATGAGATAAACACACGGCTTCTCTTGTTTGAACAACGTCAGACAGTTGTCAAGGAAAGAAAACCTCCAAAATGTTGACGTAGATCCCATTCAGAGATGAAATGCAGGATCCTAAAAAATACCACCTTCATGACGCCAGAAAGCTAACAATGTTATTTTTTTTTTTTTTTTTTTAAGGGATCAAGAGAAATTACTCAGTGCTCCTGTAATGTAGAAATTACTTCAGCTTCTTATAACACAGGAACAACTGTAGACACTGATCTTATAAATAAACAGCTACCCAGTGTGGACACACTGTTTGCTGCTAAAACAGCTAACACTTTACAAAAGAAACCTTATCTCCCTAAATCTCTTCCCTTTTTTTATCTCCATTCCCCATACACTGGCTCTCTGGCAAGGGAGCACAGCAACATCTGTTGCTAGTGGCAGGGCTAGGACACCACTTCCTTGCAGTGGTACACTCCCAATAGTGGCCAGAATCCAGCAGTGTGCGCACTAGATCAAGGGGGCATAAGCCACCTGCAAATGCTTTCATTCAGAGGGCACAACTTCTTTGTGAATACACATATAATGTATACACACACTAAACTTGCCGATGCCGTTCTATAAACAATTGCATCTCACTGAACTTCTCATGAACTTGTCTTGTATATTTGAACTTTTAATAAATAAATACTGCAACACTCTGAATTCAAATCGAGATCAGACCAGGGGTCAAAACTGGCACTGGTCCACTAGCCAAATCCTGGTAGATTTAGTATCAGGCTAGTAAAATGTAACTTTAACTAGCCCTTCTAACTTGTAGTGGAAAAGGTTACATTTGATAAGTACACTAGCTTACCAGTGGAAATGTTTTTGGGGTCAGTAGATTTTCTCAGTCACTAGCCCTGCCGGCTAATGGCTGCAAAACGTAATTTCAACTCCTGTAAACCCATGACCAAAACTAGGAATCTACAGTAGCCTGTGACCCTTTTTAGTCAGTTCTGGCCATATCTATTAACTGGTATTGATTTCAATGTCACACACCTGCTGGTATTTTCATAAGAAAGTCTAATGGGTCCTACAAGGCAAGTAAAATAAGAAAGGCATTTTTATATCATAATCCACACGATTCTAATGCTAATACACATATTCTTATTACAGTGAGCATTAAACAGGAATAGCATAAAACAATACCTTAGTATACATAACGTAAAACGTTTCAATATTGTTAGTCTTTAGGGTAATTCTTCTGCATTTCACACAGTTAGTACAAAGACATGCACAGTAAATGTATATTTATTTATTCACTAGGATATTTTGGTTTCTACGAAGGTCCTGAGGGACAGCAAGCTCACAATCATCTGTTATTTATTTATTTTATTTATCTGGTTTTTGATTACTGGGTGAATGCACTACACAATAATATGCCTATTTTCAGGCATGACCCAGCAGAATACAGTTACAAGCACAATGGAGTACAGATACAGTAAAGAAATAAAGACATTAGAAATGTTATTAGTTGCCCAATACAGTACATGAGCAGCAGCTATACAAAACGGTGCAAGAATCTAGGCAGCGAGGAGAACCAGTACATTGTGACAAAACACTGTAACCAAAACGACTGAGGCAGAAGGTGCATCAACAATACAGTGCATCAGATAATCAAATACAGCAACAACTTTTTCTTAGCACAAATAATGTAAACTGCACAAAGGGCAGCAATGCACCGCCCAAAGGTAGGAAGGAGGATAGATCAAAAGACAGCAGGGGTCAGAAGATAGTTAATAGATGCCAACTTAGGTATATAGTACTCAGGGAGACAAGAAAACTGTACATGAGTCAGAGACCACTAGATGGTGGCATAGCTCCAGTAATTTGGTGCAAAGTGGGAGAAGACCTGAAACCCCATATTGGTAGTACACCTAGAGAAGGGTCAAAGGTTATACCAAGGTACTTGAAAAAGTTAATATTCTCAAGGAGGGAACCATCTATACTGGAAATTGCTAAGCATCCAGTACACTTTTTATGTTGTCTTGCGCAGGTGCAAGCAACATCTTGCAGTAGTAGCACATTTCAGAGGTGTGTCAGTTTTGGCCAATGCAGGGAACACTTTAGTGGGTGTGTCCCTCAGCCCCCAAATTAGCGAGCATGCTAGCACTGACGTGAAACTTCAAAGAGTGCCAAAACCGTGAAAGAAATCTGCCGCTCTAGTGAGGTGCAGTTACCTCATTGGAGCGTCAGATGAAAAGGCTCCGTTATGTGCCTTTCCTGGTGAAACATTTCAGTAAATATGGCGGCTCCTGCCACCCGCCATGCACAATCCCCAAAAAGTCGACATCAGGGGTAGCCAGTCCCCGTGTCGGCATGTCCCCAAACAGTTTCTTTGGCGAGGGCCCAATCCCGTCGGTATCATGCCCCCCCACACACGCTTTTTTGCCGACGGGGCCCAATCCCCATCGGCATCAGCCCCTCCCCCCACAAACTCATGGGGCACACTAGGAGCCCACTCCAGTGTGCAACATTTTTTTTTATTTTACCTGTAAATAAAGAAAACCATTCCCCCAATGTCTGCTGTGAAAGAGAGAGAGAGAGACAATGTCCCTTTAAAAAATAAAACGGTCCCTCATCATCCCCCAGTGCCCCCCCCTCCTCCAACCTGCACCCATCCTCTGCGCACCCCACCTCCCTGCACTCCCTCCCTCACCCCATACACCTCTGGAGGTCCGGCGCTGCGATCTTCTGTGGACCAAGAACACGTCTGAACTCTTCAAAAGCCGACCTCAAAATGAAGAAAATCATGGTAAGCTTTATAATGGCATCAATGGGTGGTTTCAACTTAGGTTGATATCTCAGCCATTTTCAACATGGGGTTCTTGGGACCCCACCTCATGAACACATGAATTGTCATCTCATTACTCAGTCCCGAAAGGTGATTTCGCGGTCACGGTGTGGAATCACCTTCCGGGACCGATTAACGAAATGAAAGTGCGACTGTTCATGAGGTAGGGTCCCAAAAAGCCCATGTTGCAAATCTGGTGAAAAATGTCAAAAAAATGACTGCATTATGAGCGTGCGTTGCGTAGTTTCCACGCACACTCATAACTTCGACAATTTTTAATATTTTCACCTGGATTTTCAACATTGCCATTTTTTTACACCTCCTCATGAACAGCACTGTTATTTTTCACATCCTGCCTGAAATGTGTTTTCGCACCTGTGGCGCCAAATGGCGCAGTCACTGTGCAAAATCACCTTCCGGCTAACGAACTGACAGTGCCACTGTTCATGAGGTAGGGTCACAAAAAGCCCATGTTGAAAATTTGGACTGAAAATACCAACAAACACCAGGGCCATTAGAGTTTCCAACCATTACGCCCCCACCCTGTAGAGACTGACAGGCATCAGGGGTGTGACTTGGGATCATCGGTTGCAATGCTCATGCCATTCAACCCCAACCCCCACCTTGCAGCCAGTCACAGGCATTCTCCTATACTGCACCCATCTCAGCGTATTTCCTTATGGAATGGGATGAGCGTAAGGCCCGAAGACCCCAAGGCACAGCACGACACTTGTTGGTGACTGCAGGGTAGAGTGAGGTGAAATGCCGTGAGCATTGTGGCCGACAACCCAAAGGCACGCTCCAATGCCTGTCAGTCTCTGCAGGGTGGGGGTGGGGTTGGTGTCAGTTCAATACTTCACTGCCATTCCTATTAAGTATCTCTTTTAACTCCAGCACTACCAATGCCAGCAAGACAACATTCGGGCACTGACAAATGCTTGTTCAATCTAGGGGCACAGCCAAACAGCATGGAATGTGATTTACTAGCACTCAGTAGCAGTTTGTTTTGGGACAGCTAGGAGAGGACCTTAAAGAAATCAGAATTAAGGTTACAGTTTATGTCAGACAAATTTTTTTAGGTTCTATAGAGAATCAGGTCATCCGCATAAGCAAAGAGAAGCAGGATACAGCATTTAGGAAGAGATCATTTACTAAGATAGTGAAGAGAATGGGACCCAATATAGCTTCTTGAGGAACACCAGTGTTTATAGCAGTGTGGTCAGAAAGAGCTGTATTGAATCTGACAAACTGTTTTCTATTTTTGAGGTAGCCATCAAACCAGGAAACCATCTCAGGGGAGATGCCCAGAGATTGCAGTGTAGTCTTGAGTGATAAATGGTCCACTAAATCGAAGGCCTTAGGTAGGTCAATAAACACTGCCCCTGTGAACACACCTTTATACCTGGCTACAGTATAGTTAAGTAACAACTTACTGTAACAGTAGATCTTTGAGAGGATCTCTTGCAGCAGGCCACACCTACAAGACTTAGTCACCAGGCACTAGGACCACACGGAAAGTTTTCTAGCTAGCAGTCTACCGGGAGGGCCACCCACAGCGACGTCATTCACTGACGTCATACTTCTTCTATAAATGTGGGCGGGCCCCAGCGCCCTCTTTAGTTCTCGCGCTGGAGACCGCAAAGAAAAAATTACTCACCTTAATAATGTTGTTTCTTCTAATGAAGTCTTGCTATATTATAGACATTAGCAGTTTGATCCAGCTCTAGAACTGCCCCGGAGTGAAATGGTTAAAACCATTCCAAAATAGAATTTTGGCACGAGAGCAGCTCTATCTGTGTCATTTCAAACTTGAACTGTCAGATCTTTACGAGCCAAACTCACTAAGGTCTGTGTGGAAGTTGTAACCTACACTAGCCAAATGGCTACCTAAATAATAACAACCATTGATGGTCCCAACACCCAAGACTCAAGTCAGGGGACCAGAAATACTAACACCATTCTAATAATATGAAAATGGAACATAAGTATAATAAAACACACACACGCGTACACATACACACCCCAAAGTCCCAAAGGGACAAAATGCTAACAGGACATAAGTAGTGCCCACACTAAGTTGCCCGCACCCCACCAAGTAGAGGTTCTGAGAGGGCAGGTTGGGGGTCTATAATATAGCAAGACTCCATTAGAAGAAACAACATTACTAAGGTGAGTAATTTTTTTTCAAACAACATGAAGTCTTGCTATATTATAGACATTAGCAGAATACACAGCAGTACCTCCATGGAGGAGGGCAGAACCTACTTAGGGAATAGGCTCTGAAGAACAGCTGTGCCAAACGAGCATCTCTCCTCTCCTGGACATCCAGGGAGTAATGCTTGGTAAAAGTGTGTGCCGTTTTCCAAGTAGCAGCCTGGCAAATCTCTAATAAAGGGATATCTCTGGCAGCAGCTAGAGCGCGCTGTACCCCTGGTAGAATGACCTCAAACCGGGGGCTCTGTCCACTTTCTGATAACAAAATTGGATACAAGAGACAATCCACCTGGCTATTGATCTCTTAGTGGCAGGTTTGCCTTCCCAACCTTCATCATAGGTAAGGAAAAGTTGGAGGATTCGAACCTGTGACCTTTGAGTACGCTCTATATAATAACTAAGAGCTCTCTTAACATCCAGGCTGTGCAATCTCCTCTCACCGAAGAGGAGTGATCAGTGAAAAATACTGGAAGGAGATAGATTGATTAAGATGGAAATCTGAAACCACCTTAGGCAAAACTTCCTATTAGTCCTAAGGACTACCTTATCCCTGTGGAAAAATATAAAGTCAGTCTCCACTGACAAGGCTTGCAATTCACTTATGTCTGGCAGAAGTGATAGCCACTAAAAAACAGTTTTCCAAGTTAGGTACTTAAGCTCTGCAGAAGACAGAGGTTCAAAAGGGGTTGCATTAACTGGACAATGCAAACATTAAGGTCCCAAGCAGGGCCGGTTCCAAAAGGAGGATTAGTATGGAGTAATCCCTTAAAAACTTGGAAAACACAGGATGAGAGGAACGAGGGATGACTTTCCTGCTGACACAAAACAGACATAGCTGCCAAATGAACTCTCAGGGTAGCTGGTCTGAGACCCAAGGAATTAAGATGTACCACGTAATCTAACAAATGGGCAATTCAGCAGATTCTCGGAAATATTTTTCCAGCACACCAAATGGAAAACCTTTTCCATTTAGAACTATAAGTAGCTCTAGTGGAAGGCTTTCTGGAAGCCTTTAGATCTCAAGAACACCCTGAGAGAGGTGTAAATCAGCAATCTCTAACTCCTCAAGAGCCAGGCCTTGAGGTTGAGGGATTGAGGTCCGGATACCAAACCCTTCCCTGGGCACAAGTCAACAGACTGTGATTCCTGGGGAGGCACAGGGAAGATGGACTGTCAGAGACAGAAAGAGTGGGTACCAGGGCTGCCTGGCCCAATCCGGGGCAATCAGAATCACCCTGCAAGGCTGAGATCTGATTTTGACTAGTACTTTGAATAGGAGAGGAAAGGGGGGGGAAGCATAGAGGAACTTCCCCTCCCAATCCAGAAGAAGGGCATCCAGGGGAACTGAGCCCAGCACTGGAGGCCTGCAACAGAACAGAGGAAGTTTATGATTGTCTGGGGCTGCAAAAAGATCTATCTGAGGGACGCCCACCTGACAAAAACTATCCCCAGCACTTGAGGATCCAGGGACCATTCGTGATGGCCCTGGGAAATCCTGCTGAGGGCATCCGTTAGGACATTGTCCTTCCCTGGAAGATGAACTACACGAGGGAAGTGTTCAGGGAATAGGCCAGAGACCACAACTTCATTGCCTCGGTGCACAAGGTCAAGACCGAGTGCCCCTGCTTGTTGATGTACCACATTGTTGTGGTGTTGTCTGTTCTGACTTGTATCACCTTGTTGTGGACAGATGCAGAAAAACTTTAAGAGCTAAAAAGACAGCTCTGAGTTCCAGCAAATTGATGTGGAGCAGAGATTCCTGGGGGGACCAAACTCCCTGAGTGGAAAGGTCGCCCATGTGGGCTCCCCAACCCAGAAGGGAAGCATCTGTAGTGAGAGTCAAGTCGTGAGAAGGGGAAATGAAGGGGACCCCCGCTCTTAAATTGCTCTGATCCTGCCATCACTGGGGAGCTAGGATCAAGGTTCGAGTCACTGGGACCAACTTGGAAAGGGGGTCTCTTCTCTGAGACCAAAAGGTTCTCAAGTGAAACTGAATGTCTCTCATCTGAAATCTGGCTCCCTGCACAACAGCTGTGGATGCAGCCATGTGCCCCAGGAGCTGCAGAAAGTGTCTTGCTGGTCGAGACCTGCAGAGTGAAGGAAGAGGCCAGAGCCACTAAATTCCTTACCCTTTCTGGGGAAGAAAGGCCCTGGCTAGCTTTGTGTCCAATTCTGCCCCTATAAAGGTGAGTACCTGGACTGGTTCCAGAACCGACTTTGGTAGGTTTAGCAGAAAACCCAGGGAGGTGAGAAGCTGCTGGGTAACCTGCAGGTGAGATTTTACCTGTTCTGGGGACTGGCCTACAATGAGCCAGTCGTCTAGATAGGGAAAAACAGCAATCCTCTGCCTCCATAAGTGGGCCACTGCCACTACTAGACACTTTGTGAATACCCTTGGAGCAGAGGTAAGGCAAGAGCATTGCTCTGAACTGGTAATGACCCGAGGGCAGTTCAATCTGAGGTACTTTCGATGGGATCTTCTGATTAGGATATGGAAATAGGCATCCTTGAGGTCCAGGGAGGCTAGCCAGTCCCTGGCCTTAGGAAGGTAAAATCATTGCCAGAGTTACCATTTTGAACTTTGGTTTCAAAAGATGCTTGTTCAGATATCTGAGATCTAAAATGGGCCGCCATTCTCCTGTCTTTTTTGGGGTAAGGAAGTATCTGGAATACAGACCCCTGCCCTGATGCAGGGGAGGAACCCTTTCTACTGCTCTGAGAGCTAACAGGGATGAGACCTCTGTTTCCAGAGCGAGGGTCTCTGAAGCACTTGCAGGTAGAAAAAGTCTGCTTCTCAACTTGGGAAACATTTTGAAGCTGAGAACCAGACACTGGCTTACTACTTCCAGAGCCCACTTGTCTGAGGTTAAAGAAGCCCAATTCTGACTGAAGTAAGCCAGCCTGCCCCCCACTGGTACAGGAGAATCGGCCCTGGGCACCCCATCAGGGTGCCTGTTTCGCAGGAGCTTTAGGCTGGGGGGTGGGAGCAGGTCTGCCCACCCCTCGTCTGCCCCTGCCTCTGAAGAAGCCCTTGTGAGCATAGGCAGAGGAGGCCTGAGTCTGGTAGAAAGGCCTGTGAAAAGGCCTACCCCTACCCCTGGGGGCATGCCTTTGAGGAGTGGCTTGCCACTCCTTAGTCTGGGCACTCTTGTAAGTAGTCCTATATTCATCCATCTTCTTCATGTAATTCTCTGTCTGCTCTCCAAACAGAGAATTTCCCACCACAGGAAAATCCATAGCCTTAGTCTGGGTATCCTGTGACAAACTAGTACACCTGAGCCAGGCCAACCTATGAAAAGCTACAGATGTGGCCATGACCCTAGAGGAAACATCATTAACATACACAGCAGCATGAAACTGAACCTTAGAGGCTTCAATGCCATCAGCAGCCACCTGTTCTAGTTCACTAGGCAGCTGGCCATGGGCCTGCTTGGCCAATTGCATAACAGTATCCCATCTAGATTTCTGATACCTAGCTACATAAGCCATATAATTTGCTTGCCTGAGTCCCAGAGAGGCTGCCATATACTGTTTTGCCATGGCATCAATCTTCCTGGAATCTTTGTCAGGAGGATGTGAAGCCAAGGGAATATTAGCTTTATCACAGGCAGCAGCCTGAACTACCCCAACATGACTGCATTGCTGAGAAAGGAATTCTGTATCAGGGCCTGACAATGTATACCTTCTGTCCATTTTTTATCTACAGGAGGCACAGAATTAGGAGCTTTTAAAATTTTAATTGTTTGTTTCCTAAAGACTTATGTAAAGGAATAGACAATCTCCTGACTCTGGAATATCCATCATTTCTACAAAATCAGGCTCCTCTTGCTCATCCACAGCCTCTTCTAAAGGAAGCTGGAGGGTTTCAGCAACTTTTATAAAACATAAAATGAGATGGGGACTCAGACAGCATAGGAGAGATTCTAAAGGTCCGTCTGGGGAGATGTCAGGTTCAATGGGCATACCCAGACCTTCCCAGCCACATTCATACTGTTCATAATCCTCCTCCCCCTCCTCTGGTTCATAAAATTCCTCAATATCATAATCCTGAACCACTGGGACCGCTACGAACATCAAGGGTGTGGAACAGTGCTTTCCCTGGATTGGCATGCTCTGGGTAATAAACAGTCAGATAGATGGTTTGAGGAAAAATCAGATACCACATTAGGAAGAAACTTAGGGTTTGTACTCAAAGACACCCTGTCTTTATGAAAAACCAAATAAGGTGTCTCACACATCAGAGCCTGAAGCTCAGAAATTCTTCAAGCAGAAGAAATAGCAACTAAAAATAACGCTTTCCACAACAGAAAGTGTAGCTTGCATGTCATGGCAGGTTCAAAAGGAGCCAAAGTAAGTTTCTCTAACACAAAATTTGAGTCCCATTGAGGGACTGGATTGCAAATACAAGGCTTCAGGTGAAGAATTTCTCTCAAAACAGGTGTGGGACACTTCAAGTTGTGCCACCGTATGGCCCTCAACAGGCACACGCAGGGCTCCAGATAAGCTGCGTACATAGCTCATTTACGCATGCTAAAACAGCATTTACACTTACTTTTTAACATGATTTGCGCATCAGATACGCATCTGCAATCTGGTTACTGTGTGTGCCTTTGCGTTATTTTCCTCCTCTGGTCACGTCCGCGTTCAGCCTTAAAAAAAAAAAAAAAACTCCTTGATTTGCCCCATTTCAGTGTCAGTTATTCTACGTGAAAGGAGTGCGGTGTCGGCGGTTTGCTGCCTCCACAGTGCACATCTACACTGTCACTAGCTTGGCAGTTATTTGTCAAACAGAGCTTTGCACTACCTTATTGGGTGGGAACTCCACACACAGCACGGCAGACAGATGTTCGACGGGCAGGCAGGCTGGATCAGTGGAGGCTGGTGGTTTCAGACAGTGTGAGTAAATTTGAAGATAACACGGTAATTATCTGGCAACAGAAAAAAAGTCCCCTTAAGTTCTATTTTTTCTGAAGTACATTTTCACGGTCGCTTGCTTCGTAATTCAACAGCTCAGCTTGGTAGGGCGTACAGGAGAGTAATGATTTGTGGCAGTGCGGCCATATGTTTTTATCTGATTGCTGTAACTAGCTATTCCATTTATGCTGCTTGGCCTTTCTTTCACAGCTGTTGATCTTCCGAAAAGGGTTCTTTATGGTTTTGTTTGTTGCTTGATTGTATCTGCTTCTGTACAAATTGTGTGTGACATAGAAATGAATAAATTGTGTGTCTTGTACTTGCGTGATTCATAGCGACTACAGCATTTCAATCTATTGCAAATAACTGCTGCTATATAGGTCTCGCGACACCTAGATCTAACGTAAGACTTTCTTGGTTATGGTAACGATTAGCTGCCAGTGCCACATCTTGTTTAATTTTGATTTGAAATGCAAGAAATGGATGATTAAACTGTAAAATCAATGGTCACAGATAAAAAAGATGTGGTGGATGGCGGTTGATGCCATGCGTTTTTCAGTGACCATAGGCTGTGCTTCTAAAGCCAGTACTGGTATTACCAACCACACTGCATCAGGCAGATTAAGTAGCAGTTTCTACAGCCACACACAACTTCGACTACTCAGAGTTATATAGAGATAGACTCTGCTATGTCCGTCATAATAAACACAAATAATAGCAAAAAAATATATCCTGTGCTTGCTGCAAAGACAATGCCATGCAGTGGGTGATGTACACATTCTAAGGCGGCCCCATCTGCCATTATGATTTCTCACCGCAAGGCGCCGAGTAAGTCCGTCTATGAATTTATTAACATAAGGTCATAAGCTTTCTGATAGCCAGACTAGCAGTATCATTCCTCACCGCATCACACCAGTTCCTCTTGTATTGAAGAGTAGCAAAACAAGTAACTACTGATTACTGTGTGTGGTTGATGGGACAGCTTCTATCTGAAGTGCAGTCTAGTCATCTGAAGAGAGCAATACATGCATCCAAAGTTAATTATAAACAACATAATAAAGGTTTTTAAACTGTGTGTTTCTGTACTGTAGGTGTATACTGTTCTGGACAGTATACATTGACTGTACAGAAATGTCCTACTTCCCAATAGTACTGTGCATGCTGAGAATAGTACACATTACAGACTGTATGTCAGTCAGACATATACTATGTGTTTATTAAGTTGCCCTATGTGTTGCAGACTCAGTGACAGTGCGTGTTGTGTGGCGGGTGGTCATGACTTCATTTCTAATTTAAATCCTGTGTAGACAGTTCATTTCTAAATTTCCAGATCACAGTATTGCAGTGAGGATGGTTGGAATTTGCACTTGCTGTAAGTTAAGTCACACTTACACATAGCGTCCCGCAGGCTGCACTGTCAGCACATATATACAGTCACAAGAGTTAATAGGCTTGTGTTGTCAACTTTGCCTCAGAAGGTAACTAGACTAATAATAGTAGTATAATAAATGTATATACGTGTTATACAGAGTCAGTGACTATGTTAAACCTAGTACTATTTTTTTCTTCTCAGGCTAAATTGCCAGCACCATAAATACGCTCATTTCCCAGAAATGTACTCATCAGCTAAATTGATCGAATAATTTGTACACATCTGAAATTGGTTTTACTAGCCTCATTTTAAAAGTGAGGAGTAAAATACTCATGCCCAAATTTCTTATCTGGAGCCCTGGGCACACGGAAGGCTGAAATGGCTGATAGGTGCACATTAATAGAGGAGTATGACAGGCCCAAGTCCAAAAGGTTCAGCAAGTCCTCTAAGACCAGAATTACCGGGCAGGTAAATGGGTCCAAGTGATGGGGGGTTGCCCACAGAGCAAAGCGTTTTCACTTCATGGAGTAGATGGCCCTGGTGGAGGGTTTCCTAGCGGCCACCTTAGGAGATGCACCAAACCTTGCAGTGGCTATGTCTTCAGGAGCCAGGCATGAAGGTGAAGTAACTTGAAGTCTGGATGGACCAGAATGCCCTGTTCCTGGGAGAGCAAGCCTCTGCACAGGGGCAGGGGCACTGGAGGTTCCACCGCCAGCTGTTGCAGTAAGGGGAACCAGATCCGACGAGGACAGAAGGAAGCAATGAGGAGTAAGGTGGCTCCTTCCATCTAAAGGTTGATCAGTATCCTCTGTATTAACGGGAAGGGAGGAAAGGCACAGAGGAAAGTACAGTTACGTAAGAACTTACCGTAACAGTAGATCTTCGAGAACAGCTCTTGCAGCAGGTTACACCATTAGGACTGAAGCCAGCAGGCGTCAGGACCCCTCGGAAAAATTCTAGCTAGCTATCTTCAGCGGGGACCGCCCCCGACGTCGGTCCCGCCTCCGACGTCAGGCGTAGTACATAAGGGGGCGGTCCCGCCAGATTCCCCAGTTCTCCCGCCGGAGACTTCCGGCCGCAGGCTGACATCGAAATGGGAGACCAAGGATCCACCGTCAGAAGACAAACGGGAAAAATTCCCGTTAACAAAGGCTTAAGCCATGCCTCCTCCAAGGGGGAAGGTGGGGAAGGTACCTGCTGCAAGAGCTGTTCTCGAAGATCTACTGTTATGGTAAGTTCTTACGTAACTGTACTATCTTACTTCGAGATACAGCTCTTGCAGCAGGTTACACCATTAGGACTGATTCCCAAGCAATAGTGCTTGCAAACACTCTGGGAGGAGGAAATAAGAAAGAACGTTCCAGGTCCTGAATCTAGGACAGGAGACCCTGTAGCACTGCCAGGCCGAAGCCTGCTCTTCGCCGTGAAGCGATGTCCAGGCTATAATGCCTGATAAAGGTATGAACAGAGCTCCAAGTGGCTGCAGCACAAATTGCAGAAGTGGAGACGTTTCAAAGTGCTGCAAAGGAGGTGGCCACACCCCTAGTGGAATGGCCCCGGACTGCTCCTGGGAGGGGCTTTCGTTTGATATCATAACAGTAAGAGATGCACTGGACAAGCCAGCGAGACAGGGACTGTTTGGATACTGGTTGGCCCTTCATCCTTTCGGTAAAGGAGACGAAAAGCTTCTCCGAAGTGCGAAGCTGCTTAGTTCTGCTCAGGTAGTACCTCAAGCTGTGTGAACATCCAGTGTGAAGCAGCGCCTCCTCTGTTAGAGTAATTAGGAAATAGACCGGCAGGTCAATATCCTGGTTGAGAGTGTGGAAACCACCTTAGGCAAGAATTTAGGATTCAGTCCCTCAGGGATATCTGTCCCGGTGGAAAATTAAATAGGGCTCTTTGCACACAGAGCCTGAAGCTCAGAAACTCTCTGGGCTGACGAACAGCAACCAAAAATAAAGTTTTCCACGACAGAAAACGCAGCTCGCAATCCGCGGCAGGTTCAAAGGGGAGCGTGAGTTGCTCCAGGACAAAGAGCAAGTCCCAAGGAGGCACTGGGTCCTTAATGGGCGGCCTAAGGTGTAACACCCCTCTTAAGAATTCTCGACAGGCATCTAATTGTGCCACTGTGCGCTGTCCCATCGGGAGGTGATAAGCTGAAATGGCACAGAGATGCACTTTAATCGAGGAGTAGGCGAGACCCAAACGGAAAAGGGAGAGCAGGTACTCTAACACCGCTTTCACCGGACAACCTAAAGGGGAAAGGCCGCGTGCTTGCGACCATAGACAAAAACGGCGCCATTTCATGGCATATGTCGCATGTGTTGCCGGCTTTCTGGCTGCAGAAAGGACTTCAGCAACCTCTTGCGAGACCCCGTGGCGCAAGATGGCTATGTCTCTAGGAGCCATGCGTGCAGGTTCAGTGAGCGTAAGTCCGGTTGGACCAGTGAACCCTTCTCCTGAGACAAGAGGTGGAAGCTGAATGGCAACAGGAGCGGAGGTTCCCAGGACAGCTGAATTAGCAAAGGGAACCAGATCTGCCTGGGCCAGAATGGGGCCACCAAGATCATTGTTGCATGCTCCCTGCGCAGTTTGAGAAGAACTCTCTGGATCAATGGGAAGGGACGGAAAGCGTAGAGGAATCTGTCCGCCCAGGAGAGGGACAACGCGTCTCGCCAGAAAACACTAGGCCCTGGATCTAGCGAGCAAAAATTGGGCAGTTCTGCGTTGGATGGGGAGGTGATGGTGGCGATCCCCCGACTTAGCCAGGGCCTTGGAGGACGAGGAAGGCCTGGGAGTCTTGGCTTGAGAAGAGGAAGAAGATTTTCTCACCGCAGCGGGGGGAGACTGAGGGCTGGCCCGAGAAGGAGAGCGGTCGGACCTGGAGCCAGAACTGCTCGAGTCGGAGGCCCTAGAAGGGGACCTGGAAGGGGCCTTCTCTCTGTGCTTCTCAGCATGCTTGCAGGCCTTCTGCAAAGAATCCCCCTTGGAAGTCATGGACTTGAGTTGCTCCTCTAGCAAGAACGCCTGTAGGGCCTTCTGGCGACGGATCCGGGTTCTGCTGTTAAAACCCTGGCAAAAAGAGCAGGACCAGGTGTCGTGGTCTGGGCCTAGGCACCGGACAGAGGCCGAGTACGGATCCTTAAAAGGGATCTGCTTCCCACAGGTGCACTTCGAGGAGTGACCGGAGGTCGGGGAGGACATCAGAGAAAAAACTGAACTCGGAGAACAAATTTCCCGTAGGAAAGCACTTAACCACGCGTCGCGCGCTAGAAACCGAACCGAAGGGTCGAGACATGCAAGTCGACGGTGGGAAAGAACTGGGAATCTGGCGGACCGCCCCTTATGTACCACGCCCGACGCCGGAGGCGGGACTGACGTCGGGGTCGGTCCCCGCTGAAGATAGCTAGCTAGAATTTTTCCGTGGGGTCCTGACGCCTGCCGGCTTCAGTCCTAATGGTGTAACCTGCTGCAAGAGCTGTGTCTCGAAGTAAGATCCTCCCTTTCCAAGAGAGGGACAATGCATTTCGCCAGAAAACTCCAGGCCATGGAACAAGAGAGCAAAAATGCGGCAGTTTTGTGTTGAGTGGGGACGCAAAAAGGTCCAACTCTGGATGACCACAAATGTCGAACATGTCTTCTATGACAGAGGTCAGCAGCTCTCATTCATGCATCGAGACTATGACTGGCTAAGTCTGTCTGCCAGGACATTTTAGTTGCCTGGAACATGGATGGCTGACAGTTTTAGGCCATGTTCTAGAGCCCACTACCATACCATCATCACTTCCTGGCACAGGGGGTACAAATGGATCCCTACTTGCTTGTTGATGTAGTGGACTACACTGATATTGCCAGTCTGCACCAACAGATGTCCCGGGGACAGATGAGTCTGAAAGGCTTGCATAGCATATCGGACAGCTCTCATTTCTAGGACATTGATGTGGAGGCCAGTCTACACTCTGGACCATGTCTTTTGTGTCTGATTAGACCCCAGATAGGCCCCCCAGCCCAATACTGAGATCTGTGTGGTGAGAATCTGCTGAGGAGAAGGAATGTGGAAGGGAACCCCTCTCAACAGGTTGCTGGATTCCATCCACCAGAGCAGCACTTTCCTGACCAAAGAGGAGGCCAAGACTCCTGGGTCGAGGTCATCAGTGTTCTGATCTCACTGGACCCTCAGTGACAACTGGGGGATCCTCATGCGTAGCCTAGCAAGGGGGACCATGACAATGGCTGCAGCCATGAGGCCCAAAAGCCTGAAAAAGGTTCTGGCTGTCACATATCTGTTGTGATACAGAAACTAGGCCTGAGCCATCAAGTGGTCTGCCCTGTCCAGGGGCAGGAAGGCCATAACCTTGGTTGTGTTCAGTACTGCCCCTATGTATTGAAGCCGCAGACAAGGGGTCAGGACCAACTTGGGCAGGTTGACAGGGATTCCCAGGGCCTGGAACAAGTGTCTGGTACGTGACAGGGACTGAAGGAGGAGCTCTTTGGACTGCACCATGAGAAGCAAGTCAGCTAGGTAAGGTAAGACATAGAGTCCTTCCCTCCTGAAGGCTGCTGCCACCACAGCCAAGCATTTGGTAAAGACCCTGGGTGCCGAGCATAAGCCAAAGGGCAAAGCTCAGAACTGATAGTGTTCCCCCTGAAAGTGGAATCTGAGATACTGCCTATGGGAGGCGCACACCTTGACATGCAGATAGGCATCCTGCATATCCAATCTCCCTGGTGCAGGAGGGGTGGCAGGCCCTGCAGTGTCACCATCCTGAACTTTCTGTACGAATGTAGGAATTTAGGACCCTTAAGTACAGAATGGGACACAAATCCCCTGTGCATTTGGGAACCAGAAAGAAGTGGGAATAAAACCCTTTGCTTCTTTGAGTCTCTGGAACCAGTTCTATAGCCCATTTACGCAGCAGTGCCTGAATCTCCCCTCGAAGCACTGGGATGTGTTTGGGGGACGGGGTAAAAGGACTGTACTGGAGGGTTTTCTGGGGGCCACTCCAGAAGTTCTAGGAAGTGACCCAGCTCTATAAGCTGCAAGACCAAGGCATCTGAGGTGGTCTCCCGCCACCCGTCAAAGTGGAGGGAGAACTGACCACCCTACCACCACCTCCTGCTGAGTGGGGGGGGGTCATCGAGCATGAAGTCATGCTGAAGACGCCCCATGGCTGGGGCCGCACCCCCACCTCAAGGAGCCTTTCCTGTGGTGGAGGTGGAGGTAGGCAGGGCAGCGACTGCTCTGCGCTTACTAGGAGGTCTGTTGCCCCGCTCAGGCTTGTGGGAAGCACGATGAAATGGTGTCCTGTGATCACTCTTTGGCTGAGTGTGATACACAGAATGGACTGACCGTAGTGTCCAGCCAGAGGCCTGCAGGTTCAACAGTATGTCCTGCACATCTGCCCCGAAAAAGTTTATACCCTCTAAAGGGGGCACTGAGGATGGACTGTTGTACATCCCAGGCAAATCCCAACACCCTAAGCGGCATCGGAGGCTGATGCCAATGGCGGTGGTCCTGGCAGAGGTATCAGCGTCATCATAAGCGGACCACAGATGGTGTTTGCCCACATCTATCCCTGACTGAATGGCTTTGAGAAAAGCCTGTCTCTGGGGGTCCTCTGGAAAGGCTTGGGCAGCCGCCTGGGCCTGTCTGCAGAGTTTATTCTGGAACTTCACCATGTTTATGTATTTATTTAGTTTTTGTTGACCGGGTAAGTGCACTAGACAAATCTTGCCTATTTTCAGGCACGACCTGGGGGAGGGGGGGATACAGATGAATGCCAACTGACCTTGAACGAGATTAAGCTGTTGGTGGTATTTTTAGTGAATGAGGGAACTTTGGCCAGGACACCGGGGAAATTCCCCTACTGCGTTGCTGGCAGTAGGGGGCAAGTGGCTGAGTTGAGTCATTGTTGGCTCAGACTCGGTGGTGGACGGTCAGCATGGAGCTCGGGGAGCAGCTGAACTGCGTTGGACAACTTATGGATTCTACAGCATTGGTTGAAAATCGGATGGTGGATACTACGATTGAAGAAGGAGAGATATTCGTCTCAACGGAAGATCTGTCTATATCTGGAAATCCTACGGGAGCCATGGCTACTATGGGAGACTCAGAGGGACAACAGGTACTACTGGAGAAACAGTTATCGGAACTCACTCAGGAACATGAGCGAGTGAAACTACAATTGGCCGCTTATGAAGGGAAAAAAAACCCTATGGTGTATGTGCATGCTACGAGCATTTTACGGGAGCGGGAGTTAATAACTGTACCAGAAATGGTTCCGAGGAACGATGTGTTGGATATACGTTCTGTGCAACCCCCTAATTCAGTGTGTTTGGCTGGCAAAAGCGAATCAGGTTTGATTCAGTGCTGAGAGCCAGAATTAGGAGTCTGTTTGGCTAATGTTGATCCCATGGTGTCTCCGGTTGCTACAGAGATTTTTGAGAACCCGGAAGTGCCTACTGAGGAGTCTAGAAGCTCCGTTTGCATTGAACAAGGTCAGAAACTGTCAAAAGACGCTGGATTTGTGTTCAAAGCCCTTCCTACTGGTGCCTTTACGGAACCTCAGCTGCCCAAAGTAAGCTGTGTCTTTCAAACTGATTCTTGCAACCAGACAGGAGTGTCGGAATTTTCTTTCTTAAACCGAGCGGCTGCCCATTGTGAAAAAGTGGGTGAGGAAGCGAAAGGGAAATGAGCAGCAGTTTTCTCAGCTAAAAGGAACTTGGGGATGCATTCAGGGATACAGACTGTCTCGGGGCCCCCAAGAAATGACTCTATTCCTGCAGTTATACAAGAAGTTCCTATATTGCAGCCCTTATCTGAGGATAGTTGGACTCCTCAGAATGCTTTAAGTGCTGCGGGTTGGTCTTTTAATAATGGCTCATGGCGCCCTACACCTGACTGGGACCCGAAGTTAAATTTCTTGCAAAACGAGCCTTCATGGTGTCCAAAGTTATCTGCATTACCTAATACACCTGGGGAAACGGAGGTAGAAAAACGGGAACCAGAGCCTTCCCAGGAAAAGGTTCACAATAGGCCTTCTGAGGGTTTTGATTGACTTAAGTCCTGAGCATGATACTAACACAGAAAAAAATGTTTCTGAGCCAAATAAACCATTAATGTCTGAGTTATTTTCCAAAAATAAAAAAGAAGCAGCACCACGTAGAAATGCAGTAAGGTTAAGGTATAAGGGTGGTCTAGAAGTAAGGCCCGATAGGCGTTATGTTGGGAACTGTCTGTTAAAAGAATCTTTGCATTTCTCTCCTCGGGAGGTTTTTGCATTTATTAACATCTCTGGCGAGGATAATTTTGATGTGAGCTTTTGCTCAGCCTATGCCCTAGATCTATTTTGGGAACGTTACAATCAAGTTAAATTTTCCCCCTCTGTGGACCCCATTTCTGGTAATTCCCTTAACAAAACCACTAATCAAGTTTGTCACTATAATGTTCAGAAATGAAGGAGTGCATATTGATGACATTTTATATTGGTTATCTCAAAAATGTGATGTTTTGAGTTCTCCGGAAGCCATTTTAGATGATGAACAGTTTTGGATGGGGGGCTGGCGATTTAAGATAAAGCTTAGACAGACTGATACTGGGATTCTGCATATTCCAAACTCCTTTTTGTTAGGTCAAGATAGAGGTGTTTGTTTTTATGCTGGGCAACCTAGGGCATGCTATAAATGCGGCTCTCGGACGCACTTATCTAGTTCATGTGACAAGCCTCGTTGCGACAATTGTGGAGAGACTGGTCATATATCTTTTCAATGCATGAACCACACAAAGTGTGATCTCTGCGAAGACACAGGCCATGTTTTCTCGGAATGTGTGTGGGCTGCGAAAAATAAAGCCTCTATTAGCAGTCCTGATCTCTTTATACAAAAAGCCCAAGATTTGGCCTCGGGGGTTGTTCTGGTAAATCATGTTTCGGGTGGTAAAATGGATGTCCCTGTTTCACAACCTTTGATAGAAAAATCTGATGTGCATTCGGTGGATGCTCCAGTAGATAACTTACCCATTACATCTCCAGTCTGTTACACTGAACAACAGGAGAATTTACTTCAAGAACTGGTTCCTTTGGTTTTGCCTCAGGTGAGAAGGTCCTCCAGGAATTTAAAACCTCCTTTAGTGGCCCCTTCTTCTGTAGATATGGAAACCAGTAACCCTTTTGAGGTATTATCGTCTCAATGGGGTGATTCTGTTATGGAGTGTCAAGAACCAGACTCTCAACCTGTACGGGATAGCCCTCCTTCTCCTTGCATGGTACAGGAAGGATACAAAAGTAAAAAGAAAAAGAGGCGGAAAAAAGATAGTTAACTACCTAATCTTTCCATCTGGCTAGGTTTAATTTGGGTTCGGTAAATGTCCATAGTTTATTAAACTTCAAAAAAAGGCAGGTCGTCTTTGATTATATACATAATAATTTTTTGGATATCTGTTTATTACAAGAAACTTGGGTATATATGATTGATCAGGCCAGGAGTTTTCAAAAAGAATGGTGTTGGGGCCCTTCATATTGGTCGTTTGGACAACAATCGGCCGACGGTTTGGGTTTCCTTTTCAATTCTTACACATTTTCCTTGATAAAATTGATGGATTTGATTCCAGGGAGGCTAATGATTCTGGATGGGGTGTGGAGATCTATGACTTGTAGATTTATTAATGTGTACTGTTCACAAATTAAGGCTGAACGGGTGGCACTGTTTCAAATGATAAAACCTTATTTAGTAACCTTGTTTGAAATCTTCCTTTGTGGTGATTTCAATTGTGAGTTAAAACCAGGTGGGAAAACTCCAAGGGATTTGAAACAACAAAAAATATACTGCGACACTCATGCATTCAGGTCTCTAATACAATCATCTGGGTTAGTTTTGGGCAGTATTCACCAGCAGGGGGGCCCTAAATTTACTTATAAAAGAAAGACATACACATCCGTTATAGATTATATTTTTCTATCAGAAAATCTGCCCTTTTCATTTTATACAATTCCACTTTCCTTTTCAGACTATTTATTACTTCAATGCAAATTCTCTCCAGGTCCGTTTCCTAAGTGGCAGAAATCTCGATGGAAGCTGAGTGCTCCTTTATTACAGTCCCCTGGAGTGCTTCATAAGATTGGTTCATTACTTATAGCACGACTGTCAGTTTCCTTTCTGTATGAAGACTTAGGACAATGGTGGGGGGATACAAAAAATGATTTATGTAAATTATTAAAGAATCAAGGGAGGTCCGAGGAAAATTATAGATTCTTAGTTATTTAAAACTTAGGCAACAACTGTATTATTTATTTTCTGTTGCTAATACCTCTAAATATGATCACTCTCTACAAATTCAAACTTTAAAACAGCAAATGCAACAGGTACAATATAATACAGCGAAAACTTCACAAGTCCTTTTACAATATGGTTTGAAAAAACAGCCTCATGGTGATCCTTTTGAAGCCTTTAAAAAATATAAAACCAATACCGCCTTAACTGCATTGATAAATCAGGAAGGTAGATTGGTGGAGGACACTAATGGTTTACAATGGATTGTTAAGGATTTTTTTTTGTCTCATGCACCTACAGTGCCTCCTAGTGTAGAGGATATGACGCAATTTTTGACTTTAATAAAAATTTCGGATTCTCATTTTGATAAATCCTTGTTATCTGGAAAAATTACGAGATTTGAAATTGAAGCAGCTATTAAATCTCAAAAGTCCGGTATTTCACCTGGGTAAGATGGCTTAACTTCAGAGCTGTATAAAGCTTTTCCCTTTGAGTTTTCTCAATGTTTAGAATTGGTTTTTAATTTTTTCTTATCCACAGTGGTTTTTCCTGTTTGGTTCTCTGAAGGACTAGTGATTTTCCTTTTTAAATCTGGGAATAAAACACTGATTGAAAACTGGAGATCCATTACGATTTTAAATACGGACTATAAACTTTTTACAGGAATTTTGAATAATAGGCTGAAACATTATGCAGTAACAGTACTTTCCCCTTATCAATATTGTGGATTGCCAGGAAGGAAAATTCAACATGCTCATAAGATCCTTCGTGATCTAATTGAGTTTGCTGGTTTAAAACAAAAACTGGGTTGTATCATATCAATAGACCAAAAGAAGGCATTTGACAGAGTATATCACCCATTTTTATTTCTGACCTTACAGCATTATGGAATTCCTGATGTAATTATCTGTTGGATAAAATCACTCTATGCAGGGGCTGTTATTCACCCGATTGTGAAATGCATCAGTGGAGAGGGTTTTCATGTGCCTATTGAGGTTCGTCAAGGCTGTCCCTTGAGCCCTTTATTATATTCCCTTATTATAGACACATTGATTCAATCAGTATCACAATGCCCTAAATGGGAAGGGGTACTGGACCCTCCCTTGTCAAAAGATCTCTACATACAGGCTTATGCAGATGATCTTTGTGTATTTTTTTCTAATGTTAAGCAAGTAGCTGTGTTTTTGGAATATATGACTTATTACTCTAAAGTGTCTAATTCAAAAATTCAAAAACAAAAAGTCAGGGATTGTTTATAGGGATTGGTGGGACATCTGATAGGATTGTTCAGGGAATTAGAATCTCGTCCGATCCAGTAAAAATATTAGGCTTGCTATATGGGCCACAAAATTTGCCTAAATTGAACTGGGAAAATGCGTTAGCCTTGGTTGAGGGAAAAATTAATATGTGGAAATGGTGGAATTTGTCAAAATTAAAAAGGGTACAGATATTAAAAAAATGTATTATCTCTAGTTTACTGTATACGGCTATGGTATTTCCCTTACCCATGTATTTAGAAACACGAATTTACAGTTTATTTTTTCAACTATTATGGGGTAATAGGCTCAACCCTATAAAACAACAATATACATACCTAGAAAAAAAAAAAAAAAGGAGGCCTTGGGATGGCGGATCCGGTAATTTTCTTCAATACATTGTTTATATCACAAAACATCCGTATAGGATTATCTCCAATTGTGACCTTGCATGGGTTATTAACAAAACAAGTTTTGGTACATTATTATTTAGCTTGGCAGATAATACCTCCAAAACCTGTTCAGAAACTGATATTACCACATTATTTTATGCCAGTAGCAAAAAAACTTTTTAAATGGGGCTTAACAGCCCAAGTGGTTAGAAATAGCACTGGTCCTCAATCATATAAAACAGTGCTGGCATTATTATATCAAACTGAACCAGTCTTTAAAAACTGCCCCTCGTCTGATATAATGACGGTTCTTAAGAGACTAAATAATTTCCGGTTACCTGAATATATGTGGGAATTTGTTTGGCTATCATTGTATGGTCGAATAAATGTCAGAGGGAATGCAAAACATAAAGCATTGACTGACAGATTTTGTCCCTATCCTGAGTGTATAGCTCAAGAGGAGACGATGGAACATTTTTTATGTTTTTGCTCCTATGCTAGATCTTTGTGGAAATTCCTGGCCAAAAAATGGAATATGATATGGTTATTACATTTAGATTATAACATATTGATTTTAGGTACTTCTCCTCAGTTGGGGAGGGGGTATGATATTGAGAGTTGGCAAATTTTTTGTTGCTGTTTAACTTATTATTTGTGGCAGGCTAGATGCCAGTGGGTATTACATCAAAAAAGAATGTGTTATGATACGGTGGGATTATTAGTGCAAGGGGTAATGGAAAGAATTTATCTTAAGGACTGTGAAGGGGCTACTGCTTGGAAGGTGACTAGTTGGTGGAAGGGTTTTACAATGTTTATTAAATATAAATAGGATGATTTAGAAAGATTGTTTTTGTTATGTTTAGGCATTCTAATGGTAATTTACTATCTTATCATCTGTTAAGATTTTTATAAAAAATTATTGTTAATTATTACTAGTATCCGAGAAATAACACTACTTGAATTATTATTATTGATGGTTTGGGAAAATTCTTTTTCTAATTTATGGAGGAGGTGCGATGCTGTTTTCAGTTCCTTCCATGTATTGTCCTGATATTGTAGGATTGTAATAATTTATTTGTTTACTAATTGTATTTGATTTGTGTGAATTAACACTGTTAATGAGTTATTTATAATTTTTGTTTTGATGTTATTAAATAAAAAATTCCCCTACTCTTTTCGATAAGTGTCATGGGATCTTTAACATCTACCTGAACTACCACCAATCCAGGCAGATGGGACCTCGGTTTAACGTCTCATCCGAAAGACGGCACCTCAGCAGTGCAGCACCCCTCTCATGCTGCACTACAGTGTCAGTACTAGGATATTAACCTAAGTGCTAGATGTGGGAACTGAACCCGCAGCCCTCTGATCTCCCGGCCTCAGAGGCGAGTGTACTACCTACTGAGCCACTGACACTGACAATGTGGGCAATGCATTTAAGGATCCGGATGGTAAGGTAGCAGAAGTAAATGCCCGTTTACCCATCAAGTTCAGCCTTCTGGACTCCTTGTCCAGGGAAGTGAGCTAAGGTGCTTAGGCTGCTTAGATTTGCCATGTGCAGCATTTATTACCACAGAGTCAGCTTGTGGTTGTACAGCAAAGTAGGGTTTCCCCTGCAGGGGCCTGATATAGCTTACCCGCCTTCCTGGGCACAGCTGGGACTGAACTGGACCTATACCAGGCAGCTATGGTGGCATTCTCAAAGGGCTCCATCAGAGAAGGGATGGCGTGCCAGCCCGCCAGCACAGCAGTAGCGTTACCACTTGCGATGCCAGCGACCAGGGTTCGGTAGCAAGCCTGGGTTGCTGAAGGGCCAGCTGTGGGGGGGGGAGAGAATCAAGCACCATTCAGGCTGCTCTCCTTCTCTGGGAGGGGAGGGTACAGACCTCGCTGCTATACCACCACATGTGTGACCAGAGGTGGTGATGCAGACGAGGGAGCAGTACAAGGAGGTGCAGACGGACGAGGGTCTGAGCGATGGCACGTCTCCGCATGCCTTCGTCTCACTGGCCCTCCTAGTGTGCCGATGTCTGTAGGGGGGTTGGACCAGAACAATGGAAAATCCCCACAGCGGCACCTGTAGACTGGTCCCTACGCCAGCTGGAGGGTTTGAGGTAGCTCCTGGTGCACACTCTTCTCTGAGGTATGGAGGGGAAGGGGGGGGACTCCTCCACCCTGCCGGGGGACAAACCAAAGGCTTGAGAAACAACAGAGAGCGGGGCACTCATGAGGAAGCCAGTGCCTCTCAGCCCCCTCCGGTGCCAACTGTGGGGGCACATTAGGGACCCCAAAGAAAAGGGTTGCCGTGCAGTGCAGAGGACATAAGTCTTATAAGTGTGGCCTGCTGCAAGAGATACCTTTGATGAAGATCTTGGTATCATTTTTTGAACTGAAGCATAGCCATGGTGGTACTGTGGCCTTTTCTAAAGCCATGCTAGGCATCAGAGAGTAGGTTATGGTCAAGGAGATGATTAACTGCCTGGATAACAAGTTTCTTCAATATTTTACTCACGATTGAGAGGATAGCAATTGGGTAATAATTTGTAATAGATTTGGGGTCACTTTTCTTGAAAACAGGAATGATTTTGGCAACTTACCAGACCTCAGGAACAATCCCAGCGCACAGGGCTAGATTACAAATTCTAGCCAGAGGGGCAGCTAAATAGGAGAGGGCCATTCTGAGCAACCTAGGCTTTAGGCCATCAAAGCTACTGCAGACAGAGAGAGTCCAGTAATTGACACACTTCCAGGATTCTGACACCATGTAGGTAAAAGTGGGGAGCAGGGATGAGAACAAAGAAGCATTCATAGAGGTGAGTGTGGTGGGAGCCATGAGGACTGGGTAGGACAAGTGTATCCGGACAAATCTGAGAAGTGATAGTTGAAGGCACTGGCAATAGCGACAGGGTTACAATTAATGCCATAAAGCACAATCTCATTTATGTAGTGGGTGTGCCTTTAATGTAATTCCAGAATTTTCTAGAGCCCCCAGCAGTGTCAAGCAACAAATCTTTACAGTAGGAACTCTTGGCAAGACGTACAGCATTTCTGTAGGCATCCCCCCAGTCCTGTAAACAACCCAGTCAGATGGAAGAGCAGAGGATTTAAGCTTGGTCCAACTCTTATCTCTATCCCTTAGTAAGGCAAGGAAGTTCTTGTGCAGCCACCTGGTGGGTGACCCTTTGATCCTGCATTTTATCAAAGGAGTGTGCAGGTCTTGGAGGGCACTAAAGCAGAGAGGAAATAGTTCAAGGCTTCAGCAACATTATTGGTACAGTATAGTGGTGGTGTTCAGTCAATCACAGACAGGTCAGTGAAGAAAGCGATTGAGTCAAGCTTTGAGAAATCCCAGACTGAGATTTCATTAGGAGGGCAGGACAATGATTGAGCCCTCCAGATACAATAGACAGGGGAGTGGTCACTAACAGCATCTACAAGGATACACGCTCCAGTGATCCTATCCCTTCTGCTAGTCAAGATCCAGTCAATTAATGTATAACTACATGTAGCAAGAGAAAGCCTGATCGAATCTGAGATGAGTTAGGTCAGGTGGCATTTTTGGCACTAGTGATTCAACGGATTTAGACGATTTACCACACAAGTCAAGATTAAAGTCACCAAGTAAGATAATTTCATGATTACCAAGTGAGGAGGCAGCATGCTAAAGGAGTTCAGTTAGATGTGCCACACCATTTCTTGGAGGGTTATAAGCACACATATTGTGGAGTTTCTTTGTTCCCCCCAGGAGTAAAACAGAGTGTAAAGCCTCACATCGGGACAATTCACAGGATAGGTAATGCTGAAAGACTTAGGCGCTCCCTTTAACAGTGCTGCACCAGCTCTTCTTTTAGCGGAGGGACAGTCACATCTTACTAGGCTATAATTTGTAAAGGAGCAAGTATAGTCTGCTGTGGAAGGTCTGAGCCAGGATTTCAAAATACCTAGAATATCAGGTCTATACTGGGACACCCAGGCCGCTAACTCATGCAGATTACCTAGTGGAATTCAGACATTTAGGTGGGCAATCTTTAACCCCCTAAATACAGTCCAGTGGCAGTCAGAGCTACTAAGAGGGGCTGAGGGAGCAGGGTTTAATTCAACAAAACCTGATAAGTACAAGGTAATAAAAAAACTGATAAGTAACAAGGTAATGAAGATATGATACCATAAGCCACAAATGTCAGTGGTAATGGGGCAGCCTTAGTGGAAATAGGACTAGTACTTATTCACAGACCTCAGTAGTAGGTATAAATATCCTGATTTCAGGAGCGGGGTCAGTTAGAACAGGACACCCCCGAACTACAATGGTGTTTGGAGTACGTAAAATCATGGAGCTCTGATGAGGAAACAACCTTGGGCAGGTGAAGGGGGAAAGAGTTATTATTCGTCAATATAGTACGGACAGCAAAACAGTACTACACAGGACTACAAATGTGAGGAATGCCATTTGGGAAGACAGAATAAATTGGTTGCAGAAACGTAACCACTTGGGGGCAAACAAAGCAACCATGCAAGTGCAGTGCACTGAGACTGCAATTACAAAACTGAGGCAGGAAAAAACAATCTTCCTGGGACCCAGCAAGAAAAGGCACTGAAAGCACACCTATAAGTAAGAATGCAGGTATATGACAAACAGTACCCATAGCAATAGCTAGCTGGGTGGTACAGCTTAAGTATGGTAATCGTTCCAAAGTATGAACTTCAGTGAAGGCAATAAGGAATAGGCAAACTGATACTGAACAACAGCAGCAAACCCCTGTGAACAGCCAATGAAGCAAGTACAGTTACACTTGGAGTCAGTGTATGCTTTAGGTTGAAATTAGGCAATCAAAGTGGCAGATGCTTAAACAGTACACCCTTACAATAAAGTTTTCCCTTAAGAAACTACTGCGAGACTAGTTAAAGGCAGTGTACTTACAGACCGCTTATTCAGGAGCAGGGAGTTTGGGCAGAGTCTCCTTGCATCTCCCCTCTGGTGACCCTTCTTGAGGACTCCCACTCCTGCTGTGCCGCTCAACGCATGACTGCTAGTGATAACAAGCTGAAAAAGGCAAAAGTCCCACCCTAATAAGAGCAATTCGGCCACTGATTGGCTGCCTGAGTTTGAGCAGCTCCTGCTGCTCTCAGAGAGTCCGGCTGTCTGGCGACCTGGAGAAGAACCCAGGTGGATGGTGATTCAAGTCCTGAGTCCAAGATGGCAGTCAGGACCTCGCTAGATGGTCAAAAGCCACAAATCAGGCATGCACATATGAAAAGGATAACATCCACCACTAACAATGAATACAATAATAATAAAGAGAACAGATTAATAAAAAGGAAGGATGCCTATAAACATGCAAATTCAACCTTCAGAAAATAAATGTACAGTAGCACAGAAACAAGATAAGGACTTAAGCGAAAGTGCTAATTTGTGTTTATTTTAGACAGACTTGTCTGCCCTTTTTGATAATTAATTTTCAATTCCTCTGTGCCCTACTATTAGCACAGATGTAATCAAGCAACAAGCCAATGTGGGCCGAAAAATGGTGTCAACTGTATTAAAGATATTCTAGATCAAAATACATTTTTTAGTTTTAATAAACTAGTTATGAAATATTATGTTCCTGCAACAGAGGAGGAATTCTACACTAGACTTAATGAACTGCTGATGCCGCAGAGAAAACTTTGAAAAACATAATAATTCGGTACAATTCGGCTTGCATTCCATATACGTTCTACAGATTTCTCTTCCTCATTATTTATTACTGAGGAAATCTGCTGAAAACATGATCATTTTCCCGTAGAGTTCATCTGCCTCTATAGCTTACTCCCTACCTCAAGTCATCATCTTCTGTTGGTAAATCACAGTCTGTTGCCATGGGAGTAACTGTGATATCACAAACAGTGCAATTTGACCTCGGGTAGGGAGACGGCAGCAGGAATAGATAAATTCTTCAGGGGCAAAGATCCTGCTTCCATGAAAATGACCTCAGTGATGAATAATGGGGAGGAGAAGCACAGAACTAATGTGAAATACAAGCAGAACTGAGTCTAAACATCATGTTTTAGAAAGTTCTCCTGAAGGCGTCAGCTGCTCTTTAAGGCTGCAGTGAGAGCTCACACGGATATTAACCTCCCCGTAGGTGAAAGTGCACAGAGAATTATCTATTGTGCTTACATCATTTCCCTAAGATTTCCTTCTTTTATAATCTCTTTAGACTATGTGGGAGTTACCTCCCCAGAACCGTCAAGATGACGGTCACAAGCACTGGGGTCAAATACCTTGAGTGCGATTGGACAAATACCTGATCCTTCTCAGCTGAAGTTTTTAAAACAGTCAATCTAAGATTACTTCAGTTTAAAACGTTGCACAGTTTATTCTATACACCAGCTCATTTGCACAAAATGGGGCTTAGGAATTCCCCTGGGTGTAATAAAAGCAAAGCAGAAAGGTCCCTCTTCTGCATATGTTTTAGGAATGTCCCCGAATATAAGTTTTATGGGATAACGTTAAACTTTTCTTCAGAGATGTTTCTATTGTCACTGGGAAAATAAACATTGAGACATGCATTATTGGCTACTTCAATAATCTCCATAATTGGTCTCAAGAGCAGAGATACTCCTCATTACTAATCAGAGCATCAGTAAGGAACAGAATTCTAAAATACTAGGCAGATGATAAAGCTCCCACTTTTTCTGAATGGAGGTCAAATTTGATTGAGATCTTGAGAACAGAAAGGTTAGTCCTTGGTCTAAAAGAACAGGGCGATACATTTAACAAAATACTGGGCACCATGTACAGATTTATTAACAAAAACTCGTTAAAAAAATCAGATAGTTTACCAATAGTTAATCTAGATACTTAATTCTTCCCCCTGACATTTGTATTGTTTTTTTCACCTATCTATAAGATACATTCACTCTGTGGTATTAATTTAGGTGTTATCCCTTATCCTTCCTATTTCTTCTTTATGGCTTTTCTTCTTGATAGTCTAGATTCCATTCCTGTTATCTTTTGTTTCTCATTCTTCTGTTATGGAATACAAGGAATACAAATATTCTACTTTTAATATAAATTTGTATTTTCGATTTAATGCCTTATTAATGTATGACCCAGTTTAATGATTGTGTTAATGTTTAGCTAAGTTTAGACATATCATAATTAGGACTATTTATATTAGATGACTGCAGCTCATTATAGATTTTTATGTATTTACATATTTCTTTCTATATTAGTTAGTTGGAGTTAAGATGTAATACTGTAATTTTGTTTATTTGCCGGTTACTATCTCTGGATTACTTGAAATAATTAAATAAAATGTTACTGACAAAAAAAGTCAGGCAACACATGCCTCAGAGTGATACTTTTTAAAAATGTTTTTATTCCAGTTGAAATAAACACAAACAGCATTTCCACAATTACAAGGAGTCAATGTGAGGCAAGTCACCACAAGTGACTCATAAAAATATGGTACAGTAGGATGCCTCACTTAAACCAGCCCAGTGGCACTGAGGGTTGAAGCACTGGACACCACGCCAGCAGCCCGGGTTCGGGAACAGACTCAGGTCATCGGGGGTTGGCATGGGAGGGAAGGGATCGAGCATCCCGGAGGACTGCTCTCCCTTCCCGGGGAGGGTTCTGGGGTCTGCGCCGTTCATGGGCGGCCCCTGACTGTAGTCAGGGGCAGTGCAAGGAACATGCGGTGCAAGTGGATACGGGAGCGGAGCTGCAGCAGACGTTGGCATGTATGTGCCACGGACATCATCACACATCCAAGCTCTGGGAGCAACAAGTGAAAACCCCCCTTGGATTGGGAGGCGACAAGGGGTCCAGTGGACTGTGCCCAAATCCCCAATGGCTGAGCCGACCGACTCCCCAATGGCTGAGCTGAGACCCTCACTGGACGGACCCTCTAATCTCAGAAAGGCCACCAGGTAGGAGAGGCGGGGTGATCTGGGGGGTATGCAATGTCTGGTGGGGGGGTGCCGGAGGGAGGAGTCTTCAGGCAGGGGAGTAGAGGTGCCAGTCTGAGTGACCACCTCTGAGAGATGCCCAGTCCTTGAGGGAGCATAAAGAGAATTGGAGAAAAAAAAAAAAGGATGACTCACTTAATTTGATGTACATATTGGAACCCTCATTATGTAGCTTTTGGGAAAGCACAAGAGAGTCCAGATATCATATATTATAAACTCTTATAGCAAGGTCATGGTCATGGATTTGAGATAAATTACTTTCCAAAAATTATGTCGAAAGAGGTCTGCTCCAGTA
Source organism: Neoceratodus forsteri (assembly GCA_016271365.2). Classification (NCBI taxonomy): domain Eukaryota; kingdom Metazoa; phylum Chordata; order Ceratodontiformes; family Ceratodontidae; genus Neoceratodus; species Neoceratodus forsteri. The sequence goes on from CM028134.1 coordinate 246,428,274, forward strand.
GACCGTTAGGTCTGCCCTGTCTCAGAATAATACTCATAATGATCCCTAGATTCACAGAGGAAATACATATAGCTAGGAAAGGGTTGTGTACTAGGAAATAATACCATCTCAGGGGCTAATGAGCTCCGGTCACAAGCCCAAAGAGCGAGGGGCCTTTACGAAGCTCATTAGCCCCCAAGATGGTATTAACTTCACAATCACACAGGCATTTTTCAGTTTTTGTTTTATATAATGCATTAGGTTAGGCACTGTTTGCTGTGTCTGCCGTTTTCCATAGAGTAGTGGTATAAAGGCAGTGTTTTTCCTTAGTGTCCCTAGTGTATTGTTAGTTGCTTTACTTAAAGAGCTCCTGACTATATTTGTCTTGTGCCTGGATTGTGATACTTTGAGACAGGCTTTAATATTGTAACTGGTATCTTAATCTTTATAGATGGTGCATTCATTATTCCAACTACAAGTGGCATACCCCCCCCCATCTACTCTCTCTGATCACACTAAACTTCTGATGCAGATGGAGTGGAACACTAAAAAGGGGCAGACCCTGTGGAAATTTAATAATTATATGCTGAACTTGAAAGAGTTCACAGATACGACTAAAACCCGACTTGAACAAATAATTCAGGAAAATAAATCACCGGAAATATCACAAGTCACCCTTTGGGATACCATAAAAACTGTGTTCGGAGGAGACTGTATTAAATATGCAGCATATTTTAAAAGACAGCAAAATCAGCAATTGGAAAATCTCCAAACCCAACTGCTTGATTTACAGAAATAACATGCAGCTGGGGGTGTTTCCATCTGCACAACCATGCAAGAGGTTAAACAAAAGATTCAGAAATTTATCGATATTAAGGCAGAGCATGCGCTGCAACGCATGCGTCAGTGCTATTATGAATGTGGCCCATGGGCCACCCACCTTTTGGCTCACAGACTGAGGCAACAAACCTCACAATCTGCTATCACCCAGATTAGGGATCCTGTCACGGGTCGAATGGTGCGAACACCGGAAAAATTATCATCAAGCTTTAAAGCGTTTTATCAGATTTTATACACCCCTGAAAAAAACCCAAGTGAACCACAGATTCAGAAGTATCTAGAGAAGCTTAGATTATCAAGATTATCACAGGAGACCAGGGACTCCTTAGAGATACCTATCACGATGATAGAACTAGAAACTGCCATTAAAAAACTTGCCCAGACGGACACACCTCAGAATTCTTCAAGTTTTTTAAAACAGAACTTACTTCCCAGCTGCTAGAGACATGCAGAACAGCACAATCAGGGGAAGCCTTTCCAGACACCTGGAATTTTGCAGTTATTTCCAGCATCCCAAAACCAGGTAGAGATACTATACAATGCAAATCGTTCCACCCTATTTCTGTCCTCAATATTGACTATAAAATATATACAACCATTTTAGCAAGACGCCTGGAAACTGTATTACCCAAACTAATTGCATTAGATCAGACTGGGTTCATTTCGGGAAGGCAGACACTGGACAATATTAAAAGAACCCTGCACATATTACACCATGCTGCCCGGTCAAAATCCCTTTTGCCGCTGAGCTTAGATGCGGAGAAGGCTTTCGACCAGGTAGCATGGAAGTTCCTGGAATTAACCCTGAGCAAATTTGGCTTCTCATACTCCATCATTAAAGCGACAAATAGTATCTACACAAATCCCAAGGCCTACATAAAAATTAATGGATGTGTGTCTGCCCCAATATCTTTATACAGAGGTACCAGGCAGGGCTGCCCCCTTTCTCCCCTCCTCTTTGCCCTATACCTGGAACCGTTAGCCCAGAGGCTATGACAGGAGAAGGAGGTAAGGGGCTGGGAGCTTGGGGGAGAATGTCAAAAGTTAGCACTATATGCGGACGACCTGCTCATTTATCTTAAAGATCTGGAACGTCCCCTGGAACCGCTTAACAGAATTTAGTGAATTATCAGGGTATAAAATAAATACTACTAAAACTGAGGTGCTGCAAAATCAATATACCCCCTCAGAGAGGATACATGGGTCCTTTCCCTTTAAGTGGAATCTTACTCATGTTAAATATCTGGGGGTACACCTTAGTTTTTGTGCTGACCAGCTCTTTACACTTAACTTTATACCGACCCTAGAAAAACTTAAAAAAGAAGAGAGATGGGCGCTGATTCCTATCCCCTGATACAGAGAATAGAGGCAATCAAGATGGTGCTACTCCATAGGCTCCTGTATCTAAGCCAGACTATACCCCTGCTCATCCCGGATTCATATTTCATAGCACTACAGAAAAGAATCTCTTGCTTCCTGTGGGGTCCTCGGAGGCCGAGAATACGGTTCTCAGCTCTTCAGATCCCAAAGAGGGAAGGAGGTCTATCATTACCTAACCCGAAAACGTACCACCAAGCAGCCCAACTAAGAACAGTCATGTACTGGCTGGACCATACTTATACAGACAAATGGAAAACATTGGAACTGCGGGGAAGAGGGCATTACAAATCTAAATTGTACTTTACTCACACAAAAAGGGAGTACATACATACAGAGAAGGACAAATCCATACACAGAGGCCACTCTAAACACATGGCACAAAATCCTGTTGGATAGGAGGGCCAAAGGATGGAGGTATTCGCTGATGTCAGTACCTTATCTAGCAACATTTACCCCTGCCAGATGGGATAAAGGGTTTAAGAAATGGGAAGAGAAAAAACTGCATTTAATTTGGCATTTCCTGGAGGGAGAGGAGATCCAGGCCTTTCAAACCTTAGTTGTCAGATACAATATTCCTTGGCAGGATAGATTCCGATATTTCCAGATCAGAGTCTATATTAGATCTCTTCAGGCACAGCACACCACCTGGGAGAACATCCCCTCCCCATATTGCAGAAATATTCAAAACAGCAATAGAGAAGAACCCGCCTAGAGCACATATAATCTCCATTCTATACAACGCCCTGTTTTCTTGGAGGGGAGACTCTATCCAAGCTATAAGAAAAACATGGGAGGAGGACTTGGGACTCCAAATACAGGATAAGCAATGGAAATGGGCAACGCAGAGAATACACTGAGGGATCTCAGCCATCAGCTGGAAAGAGTTTGCATGGAAGATATTTAGCAGATATTTTAGAACACCAGCAGTACTGGGGAAATATCAGGCTGAGGGAGCCTTTGCTTGCCGGAGGAAATGTGGGTAGTCTCCGGCAGCAATGGGACATATTTTTGGGGGCTGTCCAAAGATTCAACAATTTCTTATGGAGCTGCAGCAGATCCTACAATCCATAGTGGACCCAGGATTACGAATAACTCCATCATTATACTTTTTTATGGACTACCCAAGAGGCTGTAGGGATCCCAACACAAGCAAATTCTTAAAAATTGCATGCCTAGCAGCACAAAAAGTAATAACAAAAAATTGGCTGTCTCAAAAAAAATGTTACTTTACAGATGTGGCACGAAATCATGATCAATATATATAGGATGGAAGCCTTGACAGCAACCCTTAACAAAAAACTCACCCAATTCGAAATATTATGGAGGAGATGGATACTCTATATGGCAAATGAGTTTCCAGATTTTATCCACTAACATACCCTAAATTAAAACTGAATACTCACCTTCCAAAACTTATTTTTACTGAACACATCAGAAACTGAATTAACTGGCCGTTGAATCAAGCTACATATAGTAGGATATGTTGCAAATCCTCCTTAGTGAAATAACATATACTTTAAAATCAAATAAATAACAGATGAGTTTAAATTTAAAACTAACAATAGTAATCTGATCAAAGGTGTTAAGTGGAATATGAGTTACAGGTTGAAAGGTCTGTTTAATCATTTTAAATGATATTTAATTGTAAACCAAATGTCCTTGTATGTATATAGTCCATGTATGTTATCATAAGTTATGTAGATGTTTGTTCATTGTCAAAATTTTAAAGTAAGTTTAAAAAAAAAAAAGTAAGTGGCAAACCACCCATGACCTCGGTGGTTTTCCCACAGTTTGCCAACTGCTGTCAGGCTAAACTGCAAGTGACGCCATATGTGGGTACATTGAGCTGCTGGAAGAATCTGAGGCATTCGTCCCCAGTTACCCGACAGTTTTCCCGTATCCGTAGTTCAGTATTTCTTTGTTAGCAAGTGACAGTGGCCATGTTTCTGTGATAGTGAAACGTTAAAAAAAAAAGTATATTGCCCAGAATGCAGGAGAAACGTTTTTTGTTGAGCCGCAGTCTGCTCCTGCCACAGTGTGAGTGTTTGAAGCAGCAGCCTGTCACATCTGTCTGTATGCAGAGAAAGGCTCCTAAGTTTTGCTATCTCTTCAGGCACTGCAATTTATTCACTTGAGAGGAGTGGCTTCACGTTCTGAAAAGGTGCTCGCATGTTGAGCTCTGTTAGCTGGTTTGTCATGTTTGCTGACAAGATGGAGACACAAAATGCCGTCAGATGAAGGGCTGTCAGTGTCACTACAGATGTTCCTTTGTAAGTCGCAAAATCTTGCCAGCAGACATGACAAAAACCAGCTAACAGAGCCCAACATACAAGCACCTTTTCAGAACATGAAGCCACTCCTCTCAAGTGCATAAACTGCAGTGCCTGAAGAGATCGCAAAACTTAGGAGCCTTTCTCTGCATACAAACAAATGTGACAGGCTGCTGTTTCAAACACTCACACTGTGGCAGGAGCAGACCATGGCTAAAAAAAACTGTTTCTCCTACATTCTGGGCAATATACTTTTTATTTTTTTTACGTTTCACTATCACAGAAACACAGCCACTGTCACTTGCTAACAAAGCAATACTGAACTACGGATACGGGAAAACTGTAGGGTATCTGGGGACGAATGCCTCAGATTCTCCCAGTGGCTCAATGTAGCTACATAGGCGTCACTTGCAGTTTAGTCTGATAGCAGTTGGCAAACCGTGGGCAAACCACCGAGGTCATGGGTGGTATGCCACTTGCAGTTAGAACAATGAATGCACCATCTATAAAGATTAAGATACCAGTTACAATATTAAAGCCTGTCTCAAAGTGTCACAATCCAGACACAAGACAAATATAGTCAGGAGCTCTTTAAAGAGTGCCTGTTTTGTCCCTTTAGTGTTCCCACAGTAAAGGGGCCTCCTATAAAACGAGGCATGGCTCCAGCGATCTTCCCCACAGAAACACTGAAACTTAGAAACACACACAATGAGGGTAGAAAAATACCAAGAATCTATCCAGTCTGCCCAAATTCCCTATTTAGCCCTGGGACCTACTTTTCCTCCAGGGTCCTAGCCCTCCCCACCCACCCCATTCTCCTCCCCAATTCTGACATCCCAAGCAACCATTACGCCCTTCATTCTGTCCCAGCCATGCTTAAACCACTAACAGTTTTTACACCCACTACTTCGTCTGGCACATTTTCTGTAAAATAATATTTCATCACATCCCTCCTGAACATCCTTCCTGTTAGCTTCCTCTCATGACCACGTGACCGCAAGCTGTTATTCAAGTTCAATAGTTCACTCTGTTAATTCCTTTTAGGAGTCTGAAGGGCTCTATGATAACTCCCCTCTCCCTTCTGGTTACACAGAGATGGATGACAGCGTGTGTAGTGGCGTTGAAAGCGTGTGCTGTCAGCAGCATCGTGGTGATCAGGTTTGTTGTACTGGTGTGCTTTGCAGCCGGGAGTGGGCTGGAGTAACTACACGTATTGGAACGGTCTTTAGGTTTCGGGCACAGAACACACGGGGAGAGGACCGGCAGCAGCAGCAGCAGCGTGGAGGACTTTGGAGCTGGAAATCTGAGGGACAGCATGCTTTGGTGAATGATATGGGAGGGAGGATGTTGGTTTTTTTTTTTTTTTCTGTAGTGCAGGGCAGTTTTTTGCAGGTAGCATTTGTGGGGGTTAGGGTGACTGTTACATGTACTATTAAGGAGCTTGTTATTTGTGTTATTAAACGGCTTGTTACATGTGTTATCGGGGTGGTATGTCGTGTGTTGGGTATTAATGTGTTATTAAAGCATTAATAACACATTAATACAGTGTAATAAGCTAATTGGAGTCATAATATGCAAATTGGCTACTGTTATATATGATGACTTTTTCAATTGGGACGAGGGCCCAACTACAGTGCACATTTATATATATATATATATATATATATATATATATATACAGTATATACCACACATATACATACACACACATATATGGGACATGCAATAAGCTGACTCATAATATGCAATTTATCATCATGTGTGAGGGGACAAGCGCATAACTCACAAGTGATAAAGCCACAAGTGAGTTATGAAAGTCCTGTCCCCCACACAAGTGATGATAAACTGTGTATTCTGAGTAAGACCATTGTTTATTTGATTTATACAACATCAGTTCATTAGCTATACCTTTTAAATGTGCTCTGTGTACAAAGATACAGTTACTTCTGTTTTATTTCAACTGCTGGCTTCAGTGCTGCACTTGGCTATCGTCATGTCTCAGTACTATGAAAGCTGCACATTCTGTTTGGTTCAGTATGCATTATGACATACCCTACTTTGCAAGATAATATCTTGCTATATTATCTTGCTGTGTTGGGTCATTGTGACATATCCTACTTTGAAAGACAATATTACTGTATCTTGCTATTTTGGGTCAAGCTAACACTTTTTATCTTACTGTCTGCAGTCATTGTGTGATAATGCATGGTCATGTGGTGTGTTTTATCCAATCAGGGAACCTGATTTTTTTACTGATTTTTCACGATATATTATCCTGGCATGGTCGCACCAGTATAGTTAGGGTTGAGTAAGCAGTTTAATGTTAAACCCCAGATTTTGCACCTTAATAACTTTGCAACCATTCAACGGATTTGCACACAATTTGGAATGCACAATCTCATATGGTAGATCTCTTGATGTGCCAAGTTGCATTTCAGTCCGATTTGTGGTTTACGTGCAGCAAAGCACTGAAAAACACGTTTTCCACTTTTTTGGCACTGTTTTGCTGATTTATGCCCATAGCACTGCGGCCACACCGTTTGGTCTAAAATTTTCTGGGTAGAAAGAGGTTTGGACAAAGAACAATCCAGCATTGGTTTGGTGAAAAAATATTAATCCCTTCCAAAGTTCATTAATTTTGAATTTTTGGGGTTCTGAGCATGCTCGGTTCACTCCAAGATTTATATGTATGTTTTGCAAAAGGGGACTGGGCTCGCGATCAAAGATTTTGTTAGCTCACGAACGAGGATTTATAAAATCCCCGTTCGTGAGGAAAGAAAAAATTACTCACCTTAGTAATGTTGTTTCTTCTAATGGAGTCTTGCTATATTATAGACATTAGCAGTTTGATCCAGCTCTAGAACTGCCCCAGAGTGAAATGGTTAAAACCATTCCAAAATAGAATTTTGGCACGAGAGCAGCTCTATCTGTGTCATTTCAAACTTGAACTGTCAGATCTTTACGAGCCAAACTCACTAAGGTCTGTGTGGAAGCTGTAACCTACACTAGCCAAATAGCTACGTAAATAATAACAACCATTGATGGTCCCAACACCCAAGACTCAAGTCAGGGACCAGAAATACTAACACCATTCTAATAATATGAAAAAGGAACATAAGTATAATAAAACACACACGCGTACAACACCCCAGAGTCCCAAAGGGGACAAAATGCTAACAGGACATAAGTAGTGCCCACACTAAGTTGCCGCACCCCACCAAGTAGAGGTTCTGAGAGGGGCAGGTTGGGGAGGTCTATAATATAGCAAGACTCCATTAGAAGAAACAACATTACTAAGGTGAGTAATTTTTCTTCAAACAACATGAAGTCTTGCTATATTAACGATTAACAGAATACACAGCAGTACCTCCATGGAGGAGGGCAGAACCTACTTAGGAATAGGCTCTGAAGAACAGCTGTGCTAAACCGAAAGCATCTCTCCTGGCCTGGACATCCATGAGTAATGCTTGGTAAAAGTGTGTGCACTGTTCAAGTAGCAGCCTGGCAAATCTCTAATAAGTGGATATCTCTGGCAGCAGCTAGAGGCAGCTGTACCTGGTAGAATGAGCCCTCAAACCGGGGGCTCTGCCCACTTCTGATAACAAAATTGGATGCAAGAAAATCCACCTGGCTATTGATCTCTTAGTGGCAGGTTTGCCTTCCCAACTTCACCATAGGTAAGGAAAAGTTGGAGGATTCGAACCTGTGACCTTTGGTACGCTCTATATAATAACTAAGAGCTCTCTTAACATCCAGGCTGTGCAACCTCCTCTCACCCGAAGAGGAGTGATCAGTGAAAAATACTGGAAGGGAGATAGATTGATTAAGATGGAAATCTGAAACCACCTTAGCCAAAAACTTCCTATTAGTCCTAAGGACTACCTTATCCCTGTGGAAAGAAATAAAGTCAGTCTCCACTGACAAGGCTTGCAATTCACTTATGCATCTGGCAGAAGTGATAGCCACTAGAAAACAGTTTTCCAAGTTAGGTACTTAAGCTCTGCAGAAGACAGAGGTTCAAAAGGGGTTGCATTAACTGGGCAATGCAAACATTAAGGTCCCAAGCAGGGGCGGTTCCAAAGGAGGATTAGTATGGAGTAATCCCTTAAAAACTTGGAAAACACAGGATGAGAGGAAAGAGGATGACTTTCCTGCTGACAGAAAAGCAGACACAGCTGCCAAATGAACGCTCAGGGTAGCTGGTCTGAGACCCAAGGAATTAAGATGTACCATGTAATCTAACAAAATGGGCAATTCAGCAGATTCTGGGAAATATTTTTCCAGCACACCAAATGGAAAACCTTTTCCATTTAGAACTATAAGTAGCCTAGTGGAAGGCTTTCTGGAAGCCTTTAGGATCTCAAGAACACCCTGAGAGAGGTGTAAATCAGCAAACTCTAACTCCTCAAGAGCCAGGCCTTGAGGTTGAGGAATTTTGAGGTCAGGATACCAAACCCTTCCCTGGGCACAAGTCAACAGATTGTGATTCCTGGGGAGGCACAGGGGAAGATGGACTGTCAGAGACAGAAGGAGTGGGTACCAGGGCTGCCTGGCCCAATCCGGGGCAATCAGAATCACCCTGCAAGGCTGAGATCTGATTTTGACTAGTACTTTGAATAGGAGAGGAAAGGGGAGGAAAGCATAGAGGAACTTCCCCTCCCAATCCAGAAGAAGGGCATCCAGAGGAACTGAGCCCAGCACTGGAGGCCTGCAACAGAACAGAGGAAGTTTGTGATTGTCTGGGGCTGCAAAAAGATCTATCTGAGGGATGCCCCACCTGGCAAAAACTATCCCCAGCACTTGAGGATCCAGGGACCATTCGTGATGGCCCTGGGAAATCCTGATGAGGGCATCCGCTAGGACATTGTCCTTCCCTGGAAGATGAACTGCTATGAGGGAAGTGTTCAGGGAATAGGCCAGAGACCACAACTTCATTGCCTCGGTGCACAAGGCCAAAGACCGAGTGCCCCCCTGTTTGTTGATGTACCACATTGTTGTGGTGTCGTCTGTTCTGACTTGTATCACCTTGCCGTGGACAGATGCAGAAAAAGCTTGAAGAGCTAAAAAGACAGCTCTGAGTTCCAGCAAATTGATGTGGAGCAGAGATTCTTGAGAGGACCAAACTCCCTGAGTGGAAAGGTCGCCCATGTGGGCTCCCCAACCCAGAAGGGAAGCATCTGTAGTGAGAGTCAAGTCGTGAGAAGGGGAAATGAAGGGGACCCCCGCTCTTAAATTGCTCTGGTCCTGCCACAACTGGAGAGCTAGGATCAAGGTTAGAGTCACTGGGACCAACTTGGAAAGGGGGTCTCTTCTCTGAGACCAAAAGGTTCTCAAGTGAAACTGAATGTCTCTCATCTGAAATCTGGCTCCTGCACAACAGCTGTGGATGCAGCCATGTGCCCCAGGAGCTGCAGAAAATGTCTTGCTGGTCGAGAGACCTGCAGAGTGAAGAAGAGGCCAGAGCCACTAAATTCCTTACCCTTTCTGGGGAAGAAAAGCTCTGGCTAGCTTTGTGTCAATTCTGCCCCTATAAGGTGAGTACCTGGACTGGTTCCAGAACCGACTTTGGTAGGTTTAGCAGAAAACCCAGGAGGTGAAAGCTGCTTGGTGACCTGCAGGTGAGATTTTACCTGTTCTGGGACTGGCCTACAATGAGCCAGTCATCTAGATAGGAAAAACAGCAATCCTCTGCCTCCTTAAGTAGGCCACTGCCACTGCTAGACACTTTGTGAATACCCTTGGAGCAGAGGTAAGGCCGAAGGGCATTGCTCTGAACTGGTAATGACCGAGGGCAGTTCGAATCTGAGGTACTTTCGATGGGATCTTTGATTAGGACATGGAAATAGGCATCCTTGAGGTCCAGGGAGGCTAGCCAGTCCCTGGCCTTAGGGAAAGTAAAATCATTGCCAGAGTTACCATTTTGAACTTTGGTTTCAAAAGATGCTTGTTCAGATATCTGAGATCTAAAATGGGCCACCATTCTCCTGTCTTTTGGGGTAAGGAAGTATCTGGAATACAGACCCTGCCCTGATGCAGGAGGAACCCTTTCTACTGCTCTGAGAGCTAACAGGATGAGACCTCTGTTTCCAGAGCGGGTCTCTGAAGCACTTACAGGTAGAAAAGTCTGCTTCTCAACTTGGGAAACTTTGAAGCTGAGAACCAGACCCTGGCTTACTACTTCCAGAACCCACTTGTCTGAGGTTAAAGAAGCCCAATTCTGACTGAAGTAAGCCAGCCTGCCCCCCACTGGTACAGGAGAATCGGCCCTGGGCACCCCATCAGGGTGCCTGTTTCCATAGGAGCTTTAGGCTGGGGGTGGGAGCAGGTCTGCCCACCCTTGTCTGCCCTGCCTCTGAAGAAGCCCCTCTGAGCACAGGCAGAGGAGGCCTAAGTCTGGTAGAAAGGCCTGTGAAAGGCCTACCCCTACCCCTGGGGCATGCCTTTGAGGAGTGGCTTGCAGCTCCTTAGCTGGCACTCTTGTAAGTAGTCCTATATTCATCCATCTTCTTCATGTAATTCTCTGTCTGCTCTCCAAACAGAGAATTTCCCACCACAGGAAAATCCATAGCCTTAGTCTGGGTATCCTGTGACAAACTAATACACCTGAGCCAGGCCAACCTACAAAAGCTACAGATGTGGCCATGACCCTAGAGGAAACATCATTAACATCCACAGCAGCATGAAACTGAACCTTAGAGGCTTCAATGCCATCAGCAGCCACCTGTTATAGTTCACTAGCCAGCTGGCCATGGGCCTGCTTAATGATGCATAACAGTATCCCATCTAGATTTCTGATACCTAGCTACATAAGCCATAAAATTTGCTTGCCTGAGTCCCAGAGAGGCTGCCATATACTGTTTTTGCCATGGCATCAATCTTCCTGGAATCCTTGTCAGGAGGATGTGAAGCCAAGGAATATTAGCTTTATCACAGGCAGCAGCCTGAACTACTAACATGACTGCATTGCTGAGAAAGGAATTCTGTATCAGGGCCTGACAATGTATACCTTCTGTCCATCTTTTTATCTACAGGAGGCACAGAATTAGGAGCTTTTAAAATTTTAATTGTTTGTTTCCTAAAAGACTTATGTAAAGGAATAGACAATCTCCTAGACTCTGGAATATCCATCATTTCTACAAAATCAGGCTCCTCTTGCTCATCCACAGCCTCTTCTAAAGGAAGCTGGAGGGTTTCAGCAACTTTTTTATAAAACATAAAATGAGATGGGGACTCAGACAGCATAGGGGGAGATTCTAAAGGTCTGTCTGGGGAGATGTCCGGTTCAAGGGCACCCAGACCTTCCCAGCCACATTCATACTGTTCATAATCCTCCTCCCCTCCTCTGGTTCATAAAATTCCTCAATATCATAATCCTGAACCACTGGGACGGACAAACCAACCTTTACCAGATAGTGGTGGTTCGGACGGACCCTGAGACAGTGACTGGACAATTTGTATGGCTTTTGCTATCTCTGCAGCAGTTGGAGAAGGAATTTTGGACTCCAGACCTGCTGATTTTCTTGTTTTCTTTACTGGAATTGGTTCCTCAGAACCAGCTTTTCTTTGCCGAGAAGTCTGGCCCTGGTCAGAGGCACTCCCTCTGGTTCGGTTGGCACCGAACTGGGCTGGCCATCCGGGTCAGCAGACTTTTGGCCTCTCGTTCCTGAGCCTACCCAATCTTTTTCCAGGGTGGCTGCAGGAAATTCTTATACCTGGCAGTCTGACTGAGGTGGTCAAACCTCAGACAATAAACACATGTGGTGTGGGGTCAGCCTCAGCAAAGACTTCCCCACAAACATCACAGTGTTGAAACCCAGTGGGCCCGGTTTTCTTTTGGGTTTCTCAGACATAATGCCAGCCTAACCAAAACTTGCCCTTTAATGGCAGTGCCAGGCAAGACATCCTTATCGGTTCCTAACAGGTTCATGGTATTGGAAAAAACGTATAACCGCTTTTTTAGAACCGATAAGAACCGGAACCGCACTCTAAAATAGTAACTTTTAGTTTTAAATGAGTTTTAAACCCACTGATCGGTTCAAAACCGAACCGATAACACAAGTTCCACACAGACAAAACCTTCATTTACTCAGGTTACCACAGATAACTTGAACGAGCGGTTTTTGGGTTAAAATAAAACTATTCTCAGTTGAATCCAACGAGAAAACACTTTTAAACCGAGAAATGAACCGAGCAGAAGGAGAAATCTCCGGGCGACTGTTCACTAGTGAGTAAAGAATCTGACAGTTCAAGTTTGAAATGACACAGATAGAGCTCCTCTCGTGCCAAAATTCTATTTTGGAATGATTTTAACCATTTCACTCCGGGGCAGCTCTAGAGCTGGATCAAACTGCTAATGTCTATAATATAGCAAGACTTCATGTTGTTTGAACATTCTTCATTCGCAAGCCGCCATTTTGTTTTCCTTTTTTCCCCCCAAACAAAATGTTGTAGCGTGCCCGATGGGTGACTTCTTCCACAAATAAGGCATGGGTTTTGTTCAGGGTGACGCCCTCTACAAACACATGCCTTTGGTTTCCTTTGTTTTGGCCAAAAAATGGGTATTTAAGATTTTAAAATTCTTCGTTTACAACTCGCTTCTGATCCCCGTTCGTGAGGTCACAAAATTCCCATTTGTGAGCCAATCCCCTACGGTAGCAAAATCCTTGTTCGCAATTTAGGGACCAGATGGCCCTATTTCGCGAACAAGGATCGGTTCACGAACAGGGATTTTGACAGCTTGCGAAAGGGAATCAGCCCCCAAATGGGGATTTTGTCACCTCACGAAAGGGGACTGGGTTTTTGAATCCCCTTTTGTGAGCTGACAAAATCACCCATCCGTGAACTGTCAGAATCCCTGTTTGCGAGCTGATCCCCTTTCGTGAGTTGACAAAATCCTTGATTGTCATTTCACAACCAGATGGCCATTCTCGCGAATGAGGATTGTCTCGTAAATGGAGACTTTGACACCTCATGAAGGATCGACTCATAATGAGGAGTTCTGACCTTGGCTACTTAAAAGTGGACTGCTTTTTAATTCCTCATTCGCGAGCTGTCAAAATCCCCATTCGCGAGCCAATCCCCTTTCACGAGCTGACAAAATCCCCTTTCGTGGCTTCCAGACCAGATGGCCAAAATCTGATGATCAAGGATTCCTCGCAAACGGGGATTTTGACAGCTCGCGAACGGGGACTGACCTCGCGAATGGGCATTCTGACAGCTGGCAAACTATTGGCTTGAAATTTACAGGGTATAAAGGGGATGTTCCAGATATGTGAAGTATGCTATTTAGGTGTAAAAAAGTTAATCGGTTACAAAAATATGCCATCACGAAGTTGAGATTTTTCCCATAGGATAACACTGCGGCACCCACAGTGACTTTCGGTACCTATATCTCAGAAATGATGCGAGATATGGATTTTTCGCTACCTGCAGCTTAGTCCACCTTTAGGACTAAGCACACATGGAGGCTCTGAAAGCATGATTGCAACTGCAGTGGAATTTATTTCATAGCTTGTACGGGTACTGAGATATTGGTAAATTAGTGTTACAAGGGTTCCTTTTCAGCCCTACAGGGCTACTGTATGGCTCTGTTATTATGTTCAGTGGGAGCACAGGGCCCGGAGGGCCCGCGCTCCCCCAGATTCATATTGTTTCACACAAATGGGCAGTTCGGTGGGAGCGTGCTCCCACCAACACATACTAGTTACCAGGTACATTACATATTTGAAAAAAACTTTTTAAAAACTTTGCTAGTGCACTGTAAATAAACAGTTTGGTCTTCTGGCTTGGAATTCCCATGGTATAAAGGGGGTGTCCCAGAGATGTGAATTATGCTGTTTAGGTGTAAAAAATGTTAATCGGTCCCATGGCGATGCTATTCCGAAGTTGAGATTTTTCCCATAAAATAACACTGCGGTGCCCACAGTGCTTTTCAGTGTCTGCATCTTGGGAACAATGTGAGACGAGATACAGATTTAGTTCACTTTGTCTTATATGGAGATTTTGAAGTCATGACTACAACTGCAGTGGAATTTTTTTCATAGCTGCTATGGCTACTGAGATATTGGCAAATTAGTGTTATGAGGGTTTAAGCCCTATAGGGCTGCTGTATGGCTCCATAGTTATGTGTAAGTGGGAGCGCAGGGCACAGAGGGCCCGCACTCCTACAGATGCGTATCGTTATGCAAAAATGGGCAGCTTGAAGGGAGCATGGGGCCCAGAGGGCCTGCGCTCCCACCAACACATAATAGTTACCAGTTATATTACACTTTCTCAGAAAGTAAGGAAATTCATTGCAAAAAACTTTGCTAATGCATAAGTTAGGGTTAAAGTGACAAAAGCAGGGAAATGAGATGTTAGGGTTGAGCCCCTAACCCCCTCACCCTACCACCCAACCCCCCATCCTCCACACACCAACAGGCATCGGGGTGTGCCATGGGGTCATTAGACCTAACTCTCACCCCATTCTCCTATGCTGTACCATGTCAGCCTATTTACACATGGAATGGGTGAGAGTTGGGCTTAACAACCCCATGGCACACCCCGATGCCTTCTGATGTGAAGGATTGGGGTTGGTAATAGGTTGTGGGGGTTAGGGGACTCAACTCTAACATTTCATTTCCTACTTTAGAAATGTTAATTCCTAACTGATGCATTAAAATATTTTCAGCAATTAATATATATATATATTTATTGCAAAAAACTTGTTAATACATCAGTTAGGGTCGAGTGACAAACGTGGGAAATGAGGCGCTAAGGTTGACAAGCAAACCCTCCCACTCTACCATCACACTCTTTACAGACCCAACAGGGCATTGGGTATGCCTTTGGGTCATCGGGCCTCACTCTCACCCCATTCCATGTGCAAGAAGCTGACAAGGTAGGTACAGGAGAATGAGGTGAGAGTTAAGCCAGCGACCAAGGCACTGTCCCTCTAACTACTTATTTTCCCTAGTTTTGCCACATCAACCTAATCGATGCATTAACAAAGCTTTTGCAATGAATGAATATATATATATATAGTATGACATGGGTGAGGGCGAGATAGTAGAAATATCTTCTGACTATACTTGACCTCCTGATCTCTCAGTGGCAAGGCCACAACTGAGGTCAGAAAAGGTCATTTGCAGTGAACATTTCTATCTTCTCTCACCCATGTCACATTTGATTTTTGCAATAGGTGTTTATGTGGTTTTGTGATAGAAATGTTAGAAAAGGAAAACAGTCCAAAATGTAACTGTGCTTCTCTGATCAATAGCTCAGCATAAGAGAAGAAAATCAATACAGGACAAATCAATACAGATGCAAACTAAAAAGCAACTAAGTCTACAAAGCATCTCAAATCTGCTGACTTCAGTACTGCACATGGCTACTGTGATGTCATCAGCATTGTTAAAGCTGCTTTCTGACTGGTACAGTATTCCACTGTGACATACCCAGCTTTGCAAAATAGCAACACTTTCTTGCAACATGTGAGACAATAGTACTATCATGCAGTTGGTCATAAGATAGTAGTTTTAGTTTAGCTAATCTGGATTTACACCTGTTCAGTAAATACATACACATAACGATAGATAGATATATGGATAGACAGGCAGCTAGATATATAGATAGAGAGACAGACAGATGTTAATGCACACATTGGGATTAAGGAACGCATAGTGGACAAAGTAAGGCAATGAAAAACATTAGGGTTTGGAGTCTCAGGAGTGTGCTGCAGCAGGCTAGATGTCAAAGGGGAACAGTCAGCACAAATAACTCCACTCTGTGGGCACAAACCTTTTGGTTTACTTTTGTTAACTGTAGTATAGTAGATAGTATAAGACTAATTTTGCTTTGTTGCTTAGTTGTAGGGTGACATCTTCTTTTACTACAAATCCCAGAATCCCCTGCAGCTGACATCAGGGCAGTAGGCAACAATAAGGGATTCAACAGCCAGCAGTGCATGTTAGATTTTTTTAAATCTCAGATTATAAGTTTTAAGGAACTGCTTTCCTCTTCTGACTCTGTATACAGCCCACTTAGGACAGTGGGAACAGCAAACATAAGATCACAGCATACATAAGCTCTAACATGCACTGCAGGCTTTCAAATCTTCGCACTGCTGCCTACTGCTCTAATGTCATCTGTGATTTACAGTAACAGAAAATGTTAGCCTTCAACTAAGTAAAATTAGTTTGATATAATCCACTATACTATAGTAAACAGTAAGTAAATCAAAATGTTTTTGGACACAAAGTGCACACTGGTGCAGGCCCACACTTGAGTGTGGGAGCCCGTGGTGATGACAGTTCCCCTTTAAGAGACTTACTCTGTGTTTAAACAGTGTTAAGTGGGTGTGCTGGAATTAAAACCAGGGTCTCCATATTCACAGTGTGATTTTATTTACTTTGGTTACTCGAGAAAAGGATATCAACAAAATTCTTAGTGACATCAGGAATGTGGAAGAGAGGTGCTATAAAAACCAAATCCATTTCCTTTCCATAACTGTGCAGGTCTAGATACAGCAAACTCTACTTTGTACAAAAGGTTTTCATTTGATGCACCAAGCTGCAGGACACCACACAGAAAGTTTTCATTTAAATAGTTACTTTTTTAAAATGAAAAATCTGCCAGTTGTGACTTTCCATTGCAGCGACTACGATGACTGGTACAGCCCCTTTGGACTAGAGGTCTTGTGGTATTTTTTTTAAAGTACAGCCACAGTATATCTACTTTTACCACTACACCTTGCTTTGCCCCCTTGGATGTGTATTTTTTTGTGTATGTCTTGCAGTGTAAATGTTTATCTGTGGCTGCAGAAGTGCTAGCCTCTGTTGTTTCCCCCTGCAGCCAAAAGTGGCTGTGTATTTCTTGTACTGTGAATGTGTATCTGTAGCTGCAGAACTGCTGGCCCCACAGGGGTCACTGCTTCTACAGCCGAAGCACTATTGTAATTTCAGTGTACTAATTTTCTCAAAAAGAAAGGAAATTTTGAAAAACTATGTTAAAACAACCCTAACTACCCCTCCCCCAGCAAAAAACAGACAAGACCACACAAGCAAACACAGACAGCCATCATCAGGTCAGACAAACAACATACAACTGTTACCAGAGGATTCAAATGCAGTAGTACTGATGTGAAACCTTCGAAAAAATGCATATAGCACACTGCACTTTATAAAAAACACACTCCATCATTGCTCTTTAGAAACGTAACAGTCTGGGTGCCCATGTTTTTACTGTGTGCATGTGCAGCTGCAGGGGTCTGTGCTTTTGCAGACAGAAGTAGTGCTGTAATTCAGAGGTTTTGCAAGGTCAGCAAATACCAATTTAAAAATACTGTACAATATACCCACCCACTCCCTGCCACCCTTACTTGCTGTGAAGGAAGCCCCCCAGGATCAGAGACCCTCCAGCCAAAAACAAGTCTGTGTTGCCAGAACTAGCAGGGTGAATAAATCCCTCATCCTTCCTTCTGATTCATCCATCTGAACCTCAATGCCACAGATCAGGCCACTGGTTAGCAGCAGCTGATCAGCGGATCTGGGGGGACCCACAGTCAAGCAACTCTCCACCAACGTATGCCTATGTTGGGGACACCTATGGAAAGTGCCCATACACAGTGTGAGTCTTTGTAAGAGGGGACTGATAGCAGCAGCTATATGCCCTCATACAAACAGACGCTCTCTATAGTAGACATCAAGGGCTGAGTGTGGGAATAAGGATGCTTCAATGCAGACCAGCTCAACCACTGCGCCATTAGAAGGCAGTGTTTCCATGACTGATGCAGGCAACCACTTCCTGGAGATGAGGGCATTCAAGCAGACAGCCTCTCTCCTTCGCTACCACCTGCTGCTAGCCAGCAAGGATCACAGCTCAGGAAACGACCACTGATCCTCCACGTGCATGTGCTTTAACAGATAGGTCATTGGAGCAGCCCCATCAGACCTTTACAGAAGACCAATCTATAACATCTGAAGAAAACTGATTCAGCAATGTTTCTGCGGGAGGGCCAATGGTGGACTCCCCCATGTTCAGTAACACTCGTGCATCTGTGCCCACATACTCAGCCCTCGCATTTGGCACTCCTAACTGATACAAAACAAGGAAAATACTCCACTGGCATGTGGGATAAAGCTACTGGTAGTGTCGGGCCCCCAACACACCAAATGGCTGCTGCTTCCTACAAATGAGTAGTTCAGAAGAGGGGAGTATGGGCACCTCCCCCACCAACCCCAACCCGAAGGGGCATGTCCAGGTAAGAGGAACCAGGTAAGTGCCAGGGAAGATGAGGGTGGGGGCTGGAAGGTCAACTGAGTGATTGTATGGAAGTTGTACCGGTAAGAAGGAGCATAAACAGAAATATATATAAAAAAAAGGACAGTTATCTGGACATTGCAAACTGCCAGTAAGTCACTGTATAATTTTTCCAAGAGCTACGAAATGAGCAGTAAAATGTAGCAGCGTGGATCTTAGGCCTGGCAATGACTCCCCTTGGTAACCATGATGAGGCTATAGTACTTGTATTTGCAGGTAACAATTACAGTAATGTCATGAGTACTTCAGTTCAATACTTCTCGCAAAAGTGCAGAAAGTTGAAGAGAATTTCACCTTGCGTTAACTTATGGAATTCACAAAAGAAGGTAACCACCAGAAGAAACAATACACAACAATGTTTTTATTTTTTAATTAGATCTGTGCCATTCAGCAATTAGGAACATACCTTAACAAGTTTCAAAAGATGATAGAGGTCCTCCACTTCATCTCCATCGCACCTGGTGTACACGCTTCCTTTTTCCATGCTAGCACCCTGTATAGTTCGTCGGTAAAGGGGGAGGTTCATTGCCTCAGCGTAAATGTCAATGGCCTGATGTCCCACTGTCTGATACATGTAGCTGTCCAGCTCATCTGCACATGCAAGAGTGAGAGGAAATTAAGAATAAATGTTCACTAACACAGACAAACACATTTCTACAAAGACTGGCTAGTTATTTAATCAATCAATCTTTATCAATGCATGAGCAATTTACCATTGCACATCTGTATTCCAACAAAATACAAAATGATTTAAGATACAAATTACTATCGGATGCAGAATACCATTATTGCCCTATTAGTGAGCTGTTGGAAATACCAGATCCTCCCCCCCTCTGCCAACCTTCATTAAGGACAGAAAAACCCCACCTGGCCCATCTGAGCCCCACCACCCTCTTCAGCCAGTCCTAAGACCATCCTTTCAGCTTAAAATTAGTTATTTAAACAGCACAATGCTGGACAGCACAAAGATCTTCATCCTTTTCATCTTACCACCAGGCCCAAATGCCGGTACCTCACCTTAGGTGTGCTATGCACGATCAGGCAAGATTACCAGCATTGGGGCCCAAGATGAGATGCAGTAGATGAGAATCCTCATGCTGCACTGAACTATTAAAGTAATTCATTTATAGGTAAACTAGGGTGTCATACAATTGGATGAGGTGGCCGCTGGGCTCAGATGGGAGGAGGGGAGGACTATATTCAGTTCCATATTTTCAGCCGGTGGGGGTACTTCAGCACTGTGTAACCCCAAAACACTTACAATCCAAAAGAATTAGGTGGATTACCAGACTTCTTGGTAGAATACTAAATCAGGTCTGTGGTACTGCACGAAGAATACCAGTTTTTTTTTAGTGGGCCTTTTGATTCAAGGCTCAATCAAGTATAAAGGCTTGTTTAAAAGAAACAGCATTTGAACTGTGAATACAGCTTAGTTTGAATTCAAAGCCCAAGTAGTCAATGTAGAGCTCCACGTTCTAATGCAACTGAACTCCATTCTTAATTTGAAATATACAAAGCCTCGGCCACCCGATGGCCCAGAGGGTAGCGTGATGCACTCTAACGCTGGCAAACTGTGGTGCTGGAGCTGACTCGGTAACTGGCCAGGCAGCACTGGTGCTGGATGGTGCTGCCATGCGGCAGTGCTTCCAGCCAAGGAGGGATAGCGCCAGGTTCCAGTGCCTGCAGCGGACCATGTAGCACTTACAAAACCATTAATTCTACAGATGCACACCAACGTGAATAATATTTTGGGAGCAATGAAAGGAAACAGCACTAATCATCCCACTGTTGTTTAAGAAGAATGTACTCACCAACTCACAGATATCTCAAAAGTACCTCTTTATTGTTTACAAAAAAAAAAAAACAGTGGTACAAGCATTAAAAATCTGCTCACTAATATAGCTGGCAGCACTGCAGTATCCAGCCTAACGTTGCACTATGAACTTCACCAGGTCAGATACTGGAGTGCTGGTAGCCATGCTAGTGAGCAGAATTTTATGTCTGTACCACCGCTAAACAGTAAAGAGGCACTTTTGAGATTGCTACTAGTCAGTGAGTACATTTTTCCTACATTATGGTGGGAGGCTGAAGGCTGTCTCCTTGCACTGCTCTTGGTATATTTGTGGAGACGCAGCACTTGAGACAGTTGAAGCGGCTCTTGTGTTTGCTGAACAACATTTTAATGAGAACGCTTTTAAGAACTGTGCCAAGACCAAGCCTGAAGTCATCAAAAGCTACTATACATCCGTATCTTCTACTCACTCCATTGAGTGCAGTAACTGTCTCATGTCCTGTACGCAACAGCATGCACTCCAATCATTCAAACCAGCAGCACTAGCATCCAAAGTGCAGATGCCAGGGATTACATTCCTTACTCATAAATAAAAATAGGGAGTGGTGGCCCATTTTGGATCTCAGTCACAGAACATACTTAAGGTTCAGGCTACCTTCTGGTCATTACCAGTTTGTAGCCTTCCCTTTTGGCCTCTCATCTGCTCCCAGGGTGTTCACAAATTGATTAGCCATAATGACAGCAAACCTCAGGAGGCAATGAATGATGGTTTTCTCTTACTTGGATGACTGGCTGGTCACCGTAAGTCACACCAGCATGTCAAAGACTCTCTCCAGCTAACCCAGAGTACCTTGGAGACACTGAAATATCTCATAAATGATCAAAAGTTCCAAACAGAACCAGTCCAGGTGCTGGAGTTCACAGGAGTAGAGCTAGATGCCCTTCAGGGCAAGGCATTGCTACCACAAAAGAGAAATGAAAGCCTTTTATACTCGGCAAACTCCTTTGTCCTGGGCCAGCCCAGGCCAGCAAGGCATTTCCTTCAGTTCCTAGGTCATATGGCCTCCACCACAGCTGTGGTGCCAGGTTTCAAATGAGAGACATTTAGTACCACTTAAGGGCCCATAGCCCAAAAGTGACACCTTCTGTCAAAGCTGTTGCATGTAACAAAAACTGTTACAGGCTCTGCATTCGTGGAAAGGGACAACCTCGGGGAGGGAATGCCCTCTCAACAATGGATATATAACAAAATCCTGACACGAAATACTGAGTCCCAAAACTCCAGCTGCCTGACACAGCAACATACAGACAACTGAAAGCCCAACACTGGACTTATGCCGTGTATGTGGACTTTGCCCCGGCCCCCGCTCTCCCCCTGCAATAATATAATCAACTCCATGTCCTGGCAAGTTCCAGTGTCAGGCAGTCGGTGGTCAAGATGGTGGTCTGTTGGGAAAACGGTGTTTCAGGATCTCAATCTCAGGCTTCTGTGGCTCAGGATTTCAAGTGTCGGGATAACATACTAGTGCCTCATCAACAGTTCCCCACAATGGTACTGACAACAGATGCCTCCCTTCTGGGCTGGGAAGCTCTCCTGGGTGACCAAACAGTAAGTGGAGTGTGGTCTCCACAGGAATCCAGGGAACATATAAACCTCCTGCAGTTAAGGGCAGTTGGGGACTGGGGCTCCACCTGGAGGGATGCAGGCCTATACAGGTGCGATGGTCTGCCTCTATCCTGGAGGGGAACCAGGATCCTAGGTGATAAGTTTAAATACTTCAATGGCAAGCATTTAAACTAGCCAAGGGGGGAGGCACTGAAGAGGAGAAGGGAAATCCTAGCCCCCCCCAAAAAAATCAGGGTAATTAGTGAGGTAAACACCAAGATAGAGCAGTCAATAGGGAGAAGGGCAGGGGTAAATGGAGAAAAAGATAAACGCAGTAGAGACAGGGATGGGGCAAAAAGAAATAAAGCCATAAAAAAATGGAGGGTATTGAGTACCAATGCCCGTAGTCTAGGTAAAAAGCTCCCTGAAATGGTGGCCTTGATGGAAGAAGAAGAATGCCTGGATATTGTGGCAGTCACAGAAACATGGTACACAGAGAACAATGACTGGGATGCCAACATACCAGGGTACACAATCTACAGGAGGGACAGGGAGGGAAGAAGAGGAGGAGGAGAAGTAGCTCTCTATATAAGGGAAGGGATCAAAGCAACAGAACTATAGGGTAAACAGGGAGGAGAGGAAGGAGAGGAGGCACTGCGGGTCATCCTGGAGACTGGAAATGGCTCCACAATCCGCACAGGGGTTGTATACAGACCCCCATCTCAGTGGGAGGTAATGGACAAGGAAATGACAGAAGGCATCCTTGGGATGGCAGAGAAAGGGGAGATATTGCTGATGGGGGACCTGAATATGCCAGATGTTGACTGGAGCACCTTTGCTGCAGTCACATCCAATAGCAGGGCCATTCTCGATGCCCTACAGGGGGCATGCCTCAGACAGCTAGTTTTGGAACCCACTTGGGAGAGAGCAATCTTAGACCTGGTACTCTCAAATGGGGACGGAAAGAGGATCACTGATCCTGAAGTGGGTAGCCATCTGGGAATGAGCGACCACCAAACAGTGTGGTTCACGATAAACTTAGCTGTAGAGTCAAGCCACACAAAGGTGAAGGTACTGGACTTCAGGAGGGCTGATTTTGTCAAAATGGGAGTGTGCCTCAGAAAAACACTAGCAAACAGGCAAGAAGGTGGGGTGCAGCAACAATGGGGAAACATCAAAACCACCATCAGAGAGGCAACAAGCCTTTGTGTGAAGCAAATAAACAAATCAAAATGAAAGAAAAACCACTATGGTTCTCAAAAGAAGTGGCGGGGAAGGTAAGGGAGAAAAAGATAGCATTCAGGAAGTATAAGGAAACACAGAAGGAGCAGGACAGAGAACTGTACCAGTTAAAACAGAAGGAAGCAGGTAAGGCAGTCAGAATTGCAAAGGCCCAAACTGAGGAAAAGACAGCCAACTCAGTTAACAAGGGGGATAAAACCTTTTATAGGTACATTAAGGAGCAAAGAAAGACTAAGGCAGGGATACTGAGGCTGAACAAAGAGGAAGGTGGTTGGGCAGAGAGCGACAGTGAAAAAGCAGGGATACTGAACAAATAGCCTGCTCAGTATTCACAATAGAAAAGCAGAAATACCAATCCGGTAAATAGAAGCACTCTGGATAGGGGTTGATATTAGTCCTTTCACAGAAGAAAGGGTTCTGAAAGAGCTCTTAAAACTGAAGGTGGATAAAGCAATGGGGCCTGATGGATTCACCCAGAATTCTAAAAGAAATAAGTGAAGAACTAGTAACACCACTGACTACCCTTTTTAACAAATCATGGGAGGATGGTGTGGTACCTGAGGACTGGAGGAGGGCGGATCTGATTCCCCTTCACAAAAGTGGGAGCAAGACAGAGGCAGGAAACTACAGACCCGTCAGTTTGACCTCAGTGGTAGGGAAAATGATGGAATCACTTCTGAAGGAAAGAATTGCTGAGTACCTAGAGGCCAGTGGGGCACAGGACACAAGGCAGCATGGATTCACAGCGGAAAGGTCATATCAGATAAATCTAATTGACTTCTTTGACTGGGTGACCAAAGCAGTAGACCAGGGAGGGACTGTGGACATGGCCTACCTAGACTTTAGCAAGGCATTTGACACAGCACCATACAAAAGATTAATAAACAAATTAGCCAGCTTGGGAGTGGGTCCCAGGGTGGTAGCCTGGGTAAAACACTAGTTGGACAACAAGACACAGCGGGTAATAGTAAATGGAGTCCACAGTGAAGAAAGGAGGGTTACTAGTGGGGTACCACAGGGTTCAGTACTGGGGTCGGTCCTTTTTAATGTCTTTATAAGTGACATTGCAGAGGGCCTGGAAGGGAAAGTATGTCTCTTTGCAGATGACACAAAGATCTGCAACAGGGTTGATACACAAGGCAGGGTGGAAAGGATGAAAAGGGACTTGGCAAGGTTGGAGGAATGGTCAAATGTATGGCAGCTTAGATTCAATGCAAAGAAGTGCAACGTAATGCACCTGGGAAACAAAAACCCAGGGGAAAAGTACACAATGAGGGGTGAGATATTGACAACAGCAAAAATGGAAAGGGACCTGGGGGTAGTCATATCAGACAACCTAAAGGTGGGCCAGCAATGTAAGAAGGCAGTAAGGAGGGTTGGGGGGTGACTGGGATGCATAGGGAGAGGCATCACCAATAGAAAACAGGAAGATGTTGGCCCTCTGTACAGACAGTTGCTAAGATCACATCTGGAGTACTGTGTACAGTTCTGGAGACCCCATCTCCGCAAAGACATAGACAGGGTGGAGGCTGTCCAGAGGAGGGCAACCAAAATGATGCAGGGTCTGCATCAGAAGACATATGAAGAAAGACAAAAGGAACTAAATATGTACAGCCTCGAGGAAACGAGGGACATGATAGAAACTTTCAAATGCCTCAAGGGAATCAACAAAGTTCAAGAGGGTAGCATCTTTCGGAAAAAGAGATGTGCAAAAACAAGGGGGCACAATTTGAAGATAGAGGGGGGATGGCTCAAAGGTAATGTGAGGAAGTATTTCTTCACAGAGAGGGTTGTGGATACATGGAACAGCCTTCCTGAGGAGGTCATAGAGTCAAAAACAGTGGGGGAATTCAAGAATGCATGGGACAGACATAAGGCAATTCTAGTGGGGGGTAGGAGGAAGTAGGCTGTTGGTTAACCTGGATCTGCAACTTATCTGTTAGGTAAAGAAATGGGCAGACTAGCTGGGCCAAGCGGTCCTCATCTGCCGTCAAATTCTATGTTTCTATGTACTACATCAACAAGCTTGAAGGCACGGGGTCTTCAAAGTTGTGCACAGAAGCTATGAAGATCTGAAATCTAGCTTACTCCTTGGAAGTGCATCTTTCAGTGATCCATCTTCCAGGGAAGAACAATGTCCTGGCAGACTCCTTCAGCAGGATCAGCCAGGGGCTTCACTAATGCTCTCTAAATAAGCAGGTGCTGGCACAGTCTTCAGGAGATGGGGCACAAAGGAAATAAATTTAGTCACTTCCAAAGAGAATTACCACCTCCCTCTCTTTTGTTGCAGGCCGTCAGCAGTAGGCTCAGTCCCCATGGATGCTCTAACGCTGGACTGGTCAGAAAAGTTCCTATATG
Source organism: Neoceratodus forsteri (assembly GCA_016271365.2). Classification (NCBI taxonomy): domain Eukaryota; kingdom Metazoa; phylum Chordata; order Ceratodontiformes; family Ceratodontidae; genus Neoceratodus; species Neoceratodus forsteri. The sequence continues at coordinate 246,454,039 of CM028134.1, forward strand.
CTTTCCCTCTATTACTAAGAGTTCTCCTGAAATTGAGCAGCCAGCCTGCAATCATGATATTAGTGGTTCCAGACTGGGCCAGACAGCCCTGATACTCCCTGCTAATGGCCCTCTCCACTAAGCAGCCCATCCGTCTGCTACAGAGAAAAAATCTACTGACCATGTCTCAGGGCAGAATAACCTTTCCGAATCTCAAGTCACTGCACCTCAAAGCATGGTTCTTGAAGAGTTAGAGTACTCTTATTTTAATTTTTCAGAACAGATCCTCAGAGTCCTCAGGGGTTTCCAGGATACCTACTACCTGAAAGTCATATGCTTCCAAATGGAAAAGGTTTTACCTGTGGTGTGCGCCTAAACAGCTCAATCCTTTACTGACAGATCTGCCTATACTCCTGGACTACTTAATCCACAGCAGACTTTAGGTCTCATTCCTTCAACCCTTAAAGTACACTTGGCAGCTATTTCTGCCTACATTTCGGCAGGTAATGAGAGAACGGTGGCTTCATGCCCCATTTTCAAGAAATTCTTCAAGGATCTACTGTATCTGTATCCTCCTGTTAGGGAACCAGTCCCTCCATGGAATTTGAACCTGTGCACTGCCAAACTCAGGGAAACTCCCTTTGAGCACAGGGCTACTTCTGACTTGAAGTATGCTATCTGGGAGACAGTCTTCCTTGTAGCTATAACCTCTGCAAGGAGGGTGTGCCAGCTGCAGGCTCTCTGCACAGACCCTAACTACATTATCTTCCACAGGGACAAGACAGTCCTTAGAACTAACAGGAAAGTCCTTCACAGAATAGTGTCCGAGTTTCATATAAACCAAGCCTCACTCTCCCTGTCCTTTTGTACAGTAAAGTCCAACTTTGGTGAGCAGAGGCTCCAGCTCCTGGACGATAAAAGCAAACTCAGCTACTATCTGAGTGCACAAGGGACTTCAGGGTTTCCACTCACAACTATACCTCACATGCAGTGATGTGGGTAAGGGCAGGCCAGCTTCCAAAAGGACCATTGCCCAATGGACAGTGTCCTGCATCCAAGTCTGCTACACTAAAGCTGGCAAACAGCCACCGCGTGGCCTTAGGGCGCACTCTACTCGTGGTACTGATGCCTCAGTGGCAGCTGCAAGGGATATTCCCTTGCTAGAAAACTGTAAAGCAGCTACCTGGAAAACTGTACACGCCTTTATGAAACACTATTGTCTGGATGTGCAGTCCAGAAGGGATACCAGGTTTGGCACTGCTGTCTTGCAGAATCTTTTCCCCAAATAGGTTCCGTACTCAGCCTCCCCAGGTGCTGCTTTGTAGGCTACATTTGTTAAGCATAGTGAGGGGTTCCTGGGGTTTGAAGAAAAAATTACTTGCCATAGTAATATTGTTTCTTCCAGGGGATCCCTCACTATGCTTAAATCTCCCACCTTGCCTCCATTTCTAGAACCTGGAAAAAGTTCCACAAGAATCAGTGTTGTTGGGTATTCATTGCTTGATCATTACTTGTTCATCCACAATCACTTTTTTACTGTAGGTTTTCTGTTAGTCTGCCACAGCTTGGCCTGAGAGGCCAAATCTTTACTTCTTTGTTGGTTCTTATTCTTTTTAATTATATAGTGTAGGATAGGAGGTTCATAGCTATTGTCTTCTAGGCCTTTGAAATAGATCTGCCATTGAGCAGCAGAGTGCAACGCTACCTTGTGGTCAGTGAAAAGCGTTCTATGTTCTATAATTTACATGTGTTCCACACGCTCTGGGGCAGCAAGACCTGGCAGGCTTCTGCATTTGTTAAGCATAGTGAGGGATCCCCTGGAAGAAACAGTTTCACTATGGTAAGTAATGTTTTCTAATGTAGCCTCAAATGGAATTACCTGTGCCTGCTGGAAAGCAAACTAAGTTGCCATTATCTACAAATTAGCAACAGCTTTTCAGACTTAACTACAAGAGACAGTTCTTTTCTCACTACTTATAGCTAGCAAAATATAGAGTAACATCAGGATTTCGGCAAAATAAAGTTGTTTATGCATCTAGGGCCCAATTCTCAGTCACACAGGACTGATGGTAAATCACTGCAAAATGATTTCCCACATGTCACTTGCTACCACCCAACCCCCAGCTATGTTCAAATGGGTCCAGGGAGTCATTCTGCACTTGTTCAGCTGTGTGGGCAGACCTGGAGGGTTGGGGGTGCTACATTAGAAAGTGAAGGCTAGAGTATGTAAAACTGTTAGCCCCATTCTCCACAGCAGCCAGAAGCACTAACTGATAAGCCTCGCCTGGCCACCTTGGCACCCCAAGACCTGGAGGAGCATGGGACAGTAACTACACCTTGCCTCTGTTGAGAGAATGAATGGGGAAAAAAAGGCAGAAGAGGAAAAACTCAAAGGAATGGACTACTGCAGCTGGCCCAAGGAGTGAGGAGTAAGGAGTGCAAAATGGAGACGATGAGATGGTGGCTGTTAGGTTTCAAAATGTAATTTGCAGTTTGCACCAGTGCACCACTAGCCAGGAAAAGCTGTCCAAAAAGGTAAACTCCACTGTAATAATGAAATTATAAAAGAGCTGAAGCTGGATCAGGGGTTGTCTGGAGGAAGGGATTATCAAGGTGGTGGGTCAGGGTTCTGGACTGTTTCCAGGGTCTGTGTGCTTGCTCTGTGACAGATTAAAAAAAAAATCTGTTGTGTGTATATGTGTTTTGATAAGGCAAGCAGAATCTTTATCTGGATTTGTTTGAGTAAGAGTGGGAGAGGCAGACGTAAACTGCATAAACATAACTTAAAAAACATGAGCAGCATCGCTCCGTTATCAAACTTCAATGGGAATTTGGGTGATTTCCTATTGTAGTTTGGCCAACGAAGATCTGTACGACAAAAGGTTTCACAGACACCTCATTGACTTATACTACTCCATGCAGTTGGGAAGGGATCACCAGGCACCTTGGGAAGGTTCCTCAGTACTCGTGTCCTGGTCACTCAGTCGATCCAAGACAATAGTCACTTCAGTGAGGTTGACAAAGCTGCTGCTGTTGGCAGAATGTGCTGGCTGATTCTGTGTAGTGGGAGGGTCAAGGTGTGAGTTTTCCATCTAGGACAAAGGTCGGTGGTGTCTATGTGGGACTTTTGACCTGTCCTGACTTCTCCGTGCCATGGCCCAAAATCATGAGCCATGACAATGGTGTATATTACCAGGAGGTCCATGGCATAGGTCATGTAGATCTCATGACTGAGGAGGGTTCCAGTTTGTAGGAAAGCTCTGAAAATAAAAATTAAAAAAAGAAGTCTAAAAATGTGGAGACCTGACCTTGGTCTGCCCCAAGCTGGGACCTACTCACTCAATGGACTCTCATTGTCGGCAGTGGGTGTGTATGGGTGTGCTCTTCTTTAGGGGAAACATTGTTATGAAGTTTTATTTTAAACACAATAAAGGAGTGACTCAGATGTCCAAGAAACTTGGCAGTGAATGCTCAAGCTAGCGCTCTGGCTGCAGACATGACATTCTGCTTGACAGAGAGAGTCATAACTTCATCAAATCAGTTAGCAATATCCTAGGCTAATCACTGTGCAGCTGCTGACCTGGTACCTGGCTGAGAAGCAATAGCATCAGACTGAAAAATACCAAAAGGTCAAACTATGTGGCTGTGGTTAGTTGCATTCAGCTACACCCGGATTCAATCTAAAAACTTATTTACAGGCCCCGTTGGTCCTGCAAAATCATTTATCAGTCTGCCTTTTGCATATAGAAGCATACTGCTATCCATGATGCCTTTCACTGGGTTTGGGGTGTTACATGTGCATGTGTGGTTGGAAAAGAAATGCAAATCTTGGCTTTTTTCACTCCCCATGCCCAGCTGAATGATCCTATGGGACACTCATTTTGTAAAGTGCCTCTGGTAAACTGCCTGTGACAGTACTAAATGGCTGCTGTACAGAACGTATCCACAGAGTGTCTCATGAAAATACATTAAAGGCTACCCACATTTCAGCTGGCACGTCGGCCCAGTGGTACGACCACAGCTTGCAACACTGGTGACCTGGGTTTGGGAATGAGCCATTATCTTCAGGAGCTGGCCGGAAGGAGGACTGAGCCCCCCAGAGGACACTGTCCTCCTCCAGGGAGGGAGACAGTCAACACTGTGTGAGCACAAGCTGGATGACCACAGGTGGAGGGAGGGGGATGTCGGCTCATCATTAAGTATGCTTGTATGTGTCTGCACATGTTCTCTAGTCACTAACATTCATGGGGAACAGGGAGAACAAAGCAACCATCCCAACTAATGCCTGATGAAGCCTGCAGGCCCCACACTGGTAACCTAGGAACCCATTCTACCAGATGTTTCTACCACAGGGCTTGGGGAACCCTGACTGCCTTGCCATGGAGGATAGAGATGAGGTAAGTACAGGAGAACCAAGGAGATGGGGCTGGGGGCCAGTTAAAGGATGCAAGTAGGTGAAGGGGAACACAAAAAAAAAGTACCTGCATAAATATTAAAGAGAAGCTTGGGTAACTAGGACAAAAATCAAAGACGGCATCAGCAAATTTTAGTTACAACAGTCCCCAAAAACTGAATTTTAAGCCATTTTGTTCCTTATTAATAGGGACATGTACTGTATACGAAAGCTGGATCTTTGTCCCTTCCACTGTACAGCTGAGGCTTATTCAGAAGATGAAGCAATGACTGGCTGTTGAGGTAAACACGACTGCACTGTCACAAGCAAGCAATCAGGACTTCTGCTCTAGAATTAGCCTCAGCTGTGGATGAACTGCAAGGGATAAAGCTCCTATTTTCATGTAATTATCCTGGGTAAGAAAAAAAGGGCTTAAAAGTTTGGGAATATAGTACATTGGAATTACTTCTGCTGACACCAGCTTTAACCACCCTGGATGGTACTCCTCTAGATTATGTCCCTGCATACAAATATCTAGGGGTCTGGTTTGATCCCCACCTACATTTCTCAACCCATATAGACACCATTACCTCTAAGCTCCGCCCCAAACTCGGCATACTGTACCGCAACAAAGGCTCCTTCCCTCTCTCTACCCAATGTAAATTAGTGACAAAGACAATAACTCCAGTTTTTGACAATGCCGATGCCATTTACAGATCAGCTCCAGCCTCCTCGCTATCCCGCTCCGACATCCTGTTAAATTCTTTCTGCCATTTTGCTTCAAATTCCCCTTCCCCCAAGAATCCATCCCTGCAACCTTTACTCCTCCCCCAGCTTCCTGCCCCTATCCCATAGACACAATACCCATTCTGGTTCTGCCTAGTTCCTTCCTACCTATCAGATATGCTCTCCCTTTAGCTTCAGGAGGCAAAAGAATGCTATTCTATGGACATATAAGGCAATCATTCATAAATTACCTCAGTACCTCACAAGCTGCCTAACTCCCTGCATCCCTAGTGCCTATTCTCTCAGAAGGCTTACCATCTTATCTCTGGCTATCCCTAAAGTTAAAACGCGCATTGGTAGAGCCTCAATAAGCTTCACTCTTCCTATGCTCTAGAATAAGATCCAGAAAACCTTAAGGCTCACTTCCCCTGTCACGTTCTCCCTTTTCAAATCCTTGTTCCTGAGGACCTTCTCCGAGGTCTGTCATTGCTTCAAGTCAATGTCTTAACATCACGATTTGTTACTGCTTTAAATTCTGGACTTAAACCTCAACCACTGCCTGAGGCGTCATTTGAGTCCTCCTTTCTGTCATTGTCCAAATCAAGGTCCCAACATCATGATCTGTCTTTGCTTCAAATATTGGACTTAAACCCCAACCATTGCCTGTGGCACCTGTCGTGTTTCTCCCTTAGAACAGTCCTTCCTCCCTAGGCTATCATGTCCACCCCTCTCCTATCTCATCTGACCTTCCCTCCCCACTCCCTGTACCTCCTCCCCTTCCCACCCCACTTGCCAGGCCATGCCTACAGTACTTATCAAAGGACTCTTATATCTCAATCTTCTTCGCACTTTGATGCTAGAGGAACTACCACTCCTGCTCACTATGACTCCTCCAATGATGTTTACTGTAGAAACTTTAGCTCATTACCTTACGTCCATATATCTGTATCTATGCCATTGTATTTAAATGGCACTACCTCCTGTTGAACCTATTGCTATGTTCTGGTGGAAGTATCTTGTTACCATAGATGTGATGGTTATATATTATTATGTTGTTATTATTACTACTATGTAATTGTTATGTCTTAACCCTGTTGGCAATTGTTTTGCCCCAGGTCCATCCTGTAAATGAGCTCGTCTCAATGATGTTCCACTTGGCAAAATAAAGATTTTGATTGACTGATTGATTGATGTAGTACCTGGTCTAACTCCCTGCGTCCCACCTTCTGGTCTTGTGGCCGGCATTTGCAGCAACTTTCTTCTAACATTGCGCTGTGCCGCAATCTTTGGCGCAAGTTGCAACTTGCGACAAACACCCCGACGCAAGTTCAGTGCGCCACCACATCCCCTTCTAAAATCAAGCCCATTCACTCTTCACACATCCACCCTTTTTTTTTTTATTTTGACCCCAAATGTTCAAGACAGTCATTTTATGACTGCCCTTATGAACATGACATGTCGCATCTATAGTATATTGGCCGAAAATGTCATTTTGCACCAGAAGTGCTAAAAGATGTCTCGTCCAGGATTTAAAAAATAATACCTGTCACATTTATGAGGTGATGTGTAAAAATGGCGATGTTGAAAGTTTGGAATCAAAAACATAAAAAAAATTAGCAAAGGTATGAGTGAACGTTAAAATACTGTAATGTTCAGTCATAACCTGGGCATTTTACCATATTGGCACACCAAAATTTCAGCGCAGCCTTTTTGTTACCCCATCTCATGAACCCAGTAGGTTTTCAAATCCCCACACGTGCCAAATCACATTTTGGCCAGGATCTGAAAAATGACAGCTGTCACATTCATGAGGTGGTGTGAAAAAACGGCTATGCTGAAAATATGGGGTCAAAATATTCAAAATTACAGAAGTTATGAGGGAACATAGACAAATTTCAACTTATTCTCATAACTTCGCCATGTTTACATACAGTATTTTTACTCCAAATTTTCAACATAGTCTTCTTGTGACCCCACCTTATAAACAATGGCAGTGGAAATGTTCAAACTGTGCTCAAAACGTGATTTCGCCAAATGATCACAAAATCACCTCCTGATTGGCATAATTCCACCACCACTGGTCATGAGGTGGGCTCCCAAAAAGGATATGTTGAAAATTTGGGATGAAAATATGCAAAAATGACAAAGTTATACATGCAAGTTCAAAACTCCACAGAAATTACACACTGAACTGCACTTACCTTAGTTCCTCATATTGCAGTCGCCGATTCCAGCAGCAAGACATGTCTTCAATCGGAGAGTGGATCTACACCATGAGACCTGTTCAGGTGAGTGAGGGTGTGTGCAGGGTGTAGTGCAGGTGTTGGGTGGTGAGTGCTGAGTGAGTGGTCGGGGTGGCAGGGTCAGACCAGTGAGGGATCATTTTCTTTTTTACAAGTCTGAAAAAAAAAATAAAAAAGGGACGATTTTCTTTATTACAGCTAACACTGGCTATATTAATGCAGGGACAGGAATCAGAGGGTGAGGGGGTAATACTAGACACCAGGGAAACAACACACATAAGGAGACGGTGATCCAAGGGTGGGGGCATCATTAGACACCATGGAAACACAGTATATATAAGGGGATGGAGATCGGAGGGTGGGGGGGTGCCACTAGACACCAGGGAAACTTATACAAAAGGGAATAGCAATCAGAGTGTGAGGGCCACTAGGCACCAGGGAAACACAAAATACATAAGGGGATGGTGATCAGAGGGTGGTAGTGCCACTAGACACCAAGGAAATATAACATACATAATGGAAGGGTGGGGGGTGCCACGAGACACCAGGGAAACATAAAATACATAAGGGGATGGTGATCAGAGGGTGGGGTGTGCCACTAGACACCAGGGAAACATAAAATACATAAGGGGATGGCGATCAGAGGGTGGGGTGTGCCACGTGACACCAGGGAAACATAAAATACATAAGGGGATGGCGATCAGAGGGTGGCAGTGCCACTAGACACCAGGGAAATATAACATACATAAGGGGAGGGTGATCGGAGGGTGGGGGGTGCCACTAGACACCAGAAAAACATAAAATATATAAGGGGATGGCAATCAGAGGGTGGCAGTGCCACTAGACACCAGGGAAATATACCATACATAAGGGGAGGGTGATCGGAGGTTGGGGGGTGCCACTAGACACCAGAAAAACATAAAATATATAAGGGGATGGCAATCAGAGGGTGGCAGTGCCACTAGACACCAGGGAAATATAACCTACATAAGGGGAGGGTGGGGGTGCCATTAGACACCAGAAAAACATAAAATATATAAGGGGATGGCGATCAGAGGGTGGCAGTGCCATTAGACACCAGGGAAATATAACATAGAAAATAGGAGGGTGATCGGAGGGTGGGAGGTGCTATGAAACACCAGGGAAACAATAAATAAGAGGATGGTGATCAGAGGGTGGCAGTGCCACTAGACACCAGGGAAATATAACATACATAAGGGGAGGGTGATTGGAGGGTGGGGGGGTGCCACGAGTCACCAGGGAAACATAAAATACACAAGAGGACAGTGATCAGAGGGTGGGGTGTCACTAGACACTAGGGAAACATAAAATACATAAGGGGACAGCGATCAGAGGGTGGGGGCACCATTAGACACCAAGGAAACATTACATGCATAAGGGGGTGGCGATGGGAGGGTGTGGGGGTGCCACTAGACACCAAAACAGCGTCTCACTGCTCTCAGAGCAGCCCACACCACAAGTTCCAGCTGCGGCTGCAGAACTTAAGGAAGTACAGCTGTTCTCATACAGAGAACGTGGGTCAACTGCTACACACAGGATTTTGGGGGTGCCCAGAAAAGGCAATTCTGGTCATGAACTGAAGAAACTAATATTAGAATCTAGCTAAACAGATCCCATTTAGCTTGTGTTCTTTTAAAATAATAGCATTTTTATGTCATTTCCATGCTTATTAGTTTGAGGAGAAAAGAAACAAGATGGCGGGTCTCACGGCACAAAAAAATGCTTTGTGATGTGAGAAGCAAGTGGTGAGAAATCAAAAAATGGTCATGCGTCACAGAATATTTGGTGTTATATCAGAACATTATCCCAAGAACCCTACAGAGCATGCTCAGAACAGAAAAACACAAAACTTTATAGCCTTATGACTCTGCAACCATTTAATATTCTTTCACGAAACTTTACAGAGGCACTACCTTAGGACATCACACCTGTAACCTGAAAGTTCGGGGAGAAAATTCCATTCCAGATAGGCTGTAGGTGAGAGCAAATAAATCTCATGTTAAGTATAGGAAAACATTTTACATCTACAGAAAAATGACATTTGCGGATCTCAGAAACCACACAAGCTGCTGTCACAAAACTTTCCACAGATTTAGGTCTTGCCTCCTAGACAAACATGCAAATTTTCAGCTGATTTCGTCAAACAGTGCCAAAGCTATTAAGGTGCAAAGTAAGGGTTTAACACTGGACACCCCACTAAACTTTAACTATAGGGGTGCTACCATGCCCCTGTAATACTACACTCCTCCTCCTTAGACAGGAACTAGTCTAAGTGCTTCAACAGTAACATCTCCTAACTTCCAGGCCAAACAGACTATTCAGTACCCAGAAACAAATTCAGGGGATTATTCTGCCCTTCCAGTACAATTTGTCACTAAGTAACAGTACAGGTAAGAGTCCAGTTGCACAGAGGTACAACATGACTTAAAGGTCAAGTCTTTGTGGTGGTCTTCAGTGACTCATGGGATATCTGCAGGCTGGAACAACTGCTGCTGGTGAAACAGGGCTTCCATTATTATTTGGCAATGACCCTGGTACAGCATCATGGGCAGGAGCAAGGTTGTCAGTGCCACTGTCCTCATTTTAGCGTGACATCCTCAGTCAAATGCGCTGAAACCTCGGATTGTAACCGGTAATCCACATGTATGTGAACAAGTCGTTGTTCCATGCAAACTTCATAGGTCACAAGTCCATGAGTTGCCACCACCACATCCGGAAACCAAGAAATCTTGGAATGTCTATGGTCTCGAACCATCACCCTCTCCCCAGGATGGAAAATCCGTACTGGTTTGGGTGATTTGTCATGACCCTTCTGTTCTGTGACAGTATCAGAAAAATCCGGCCTGAGCAATGCCAAATGGGTACGAGGTTGATGTTTTAGAAACAGTTTAGCAGGTGTTCACTCTGTGACTATGAGGAGCGTTTCTGTAAGCAAACAGGAAACCAGCCAGCCTTTGAGTTGCAGGTCTTGACTGTAAAGCTTGTTTAGTCCAAGCTTGTCTGAATGTCTGTACAGCTCATTCAGTTGCATCACTGGATGCTGAATGGTAAGGTGGAGTCAAAATATGTCGGATCCTGTTCTGCTTTAAGAACAGTTTAAAGTCATGGGACAACAATTTGGGACCATTGTCCGACACTAACTCCCATGGCAGTCCATATGAGGCAAAAATTTGCCTCAGAAGGTGTACAGTCTTTTTAGTGGTTGTGAGTGGTGTGGGAAGCACTTCTAGCCACTTAGAGTGGATGTCAATTACTACTAAGAAATGTTGTTTGTCCACTTCTGCACAGTTGACATGGATGTGCTCCCAAGTTGTGGTAGTCCAAAAGCAGGGATGCAAGGATGCAGATGAAGTTGGTTGCAGACAGTCATACATGACACAGATGGGTTGTCAAGATGTTAGACATCTTGATCAGGTCCTGGCCACTAGAGGTATCCCGTGGCCAGTGCCTTCATCCGAGAGATTCCAGATCGACTTTCAGGTAAATCGGAAAGTAACCTCTTGCGAAACTTTGGCAGTATCACGACTCAAGCTCCCCACAGAACACAGCCTTGCTCTGTGGACATCTTGTCCTTCTTGTCCAAGAAAGGTTGGAGAGTGCTCTCCCAAGAAGTTGGGCCAACCATTTAGGGTGAAATCTAGGACTTTAGAGAGGACAACTTCTCGTCATGTCTTTGCTGCGACAACCCAACCTGTGAAGCAATGGGTAATTCCTCGAGGTGTTAACTGCACAACAGTCAAATCTTTTAAATTCAGATTAAAATAATAAAAAATTACTTACCACAGTAATGTTGTTTCTTCTAAAGGAGTCCTAATGTATTCTGACATATGCAGTAAGACCTTGCTGTTCTGCTGCCCCGGAGAGGAAAGAGTTAAAGCCTGCATTCTAAGTAGGCACACGCTCGGTTGCAAATCACTGTCCCCTGGTACATTCTATTCAACCGTCAGATTCTTACAAGCAACTCCAGAAAGCTTATAAAAGATTTGAAAAACAATATCAAATGCTTATAGCATTTAAATGGAAACTTTTCCTAAAAATCTACCACCCTGACATGGGCTAAAGACTCAAGTCACAGATGCCCACTGGAGAAAAACAAACTTCCAAGTAAACACAACAAAGTGAATGAGCTGGAGTGCAGAGACCCCAGGTTCTGGCAGGGGAGGCAGGGTGGGAGATCAGAATACATTAGGACTCCTTTAGAAGAAACAATATTACTATTGTAATTTTTTTCTTCAAACAAGAAGAAGTCCTAATATATTCTAACATATGCAGACTACCAAGCAGTTCCTTTGGAGGAGGGAACAGAACCTACTTAGGAAAAAGGCTCTGCAATACTGCTGTTCCAAACTTAGCATCACTTCTTGCCTGCACATCCAGGCTGTAATGCTTTGTAAATGTGTGTACAGTTTTCTGACAAGGGAATGTGTCTGGCAGCTGCTATGGTGGCAGCTGTGCCCCAGTAGAGTGAGCCCTGAGGCCTACAGGGGATCCTTCCCTAGTTTCTGGTAGCAAAACTGAATGAAAGACACTTTCCATCTTGCAATGGTCCTTTTAGCAGCAGGCTTACTCCTGCCCACTTCCCCATAGGTAAGGAACAATTGGCTATTGTCACCCCTATGTCCTCTGGTCAGCTCTAGCTGATAGCCCTCTTTACATCCAGGCTATGCAGCCTACATTCCCCTGAGCTAGAGTGTTCAGTGAAGAAGGCAGGCAAGTTTATAGACTGCTTAAGGTGAAACTCAAACTACTTTAGGGAGGAACCTTCTATTTGTTCTGAGAACCACTGTATCATTATGAAAGGAGATATAGTTTGGTTCCGCAGATAAAGTCTGTAGCTCACTGATACGTCTTGCTGAAGTGATGGCTACTAAAAACACAGTTTTCCATGTCACAAACTTTAACTCTGCTGAGAACATAGGTTCAAAGGGGGGTTGCATTAACTGTGCTATGCATATATTTAGATCCCATGAAGGGGTAGGCTCCCTATGAGGGGGGTGTAAATGCAACAGTCCCTTAAAAAAATGTTTAAATATAGAGTCAGAGGCTAAAGAAGGAGATTTACCTGCTGACAAATAAGCAGAGACTGCTGCCAAGTGCACCCTCAAAGTAGAAGGCTTAAGGCCTAGAGAATGTAAATAAGCCAAATAATCCAATAAAAGTGGAATGCCCACCTCTTGTGGCTCCACACCTGACTGAGTGCACCATATGGTAAACCTCTTCCATTTGGAAGAATATGTTTTCCTAGTGTTTGGTTTTCTGGAAACCTTTAGGATATCCAGAACCAGGTCAAACCAGCATATTCTAACTCTGCAAGAGCCAGGCCTTCAGCCTGAGGGACCTCAAGTTGGGATACATGATCCTCCCTTGGGGGGAGGAGGTCAGCAGGTCGTACCTCCTGGGGAGGCAAATCAGGCTGGTCGATGCCAGAGCCACCAGTATTGAGTACCAAGGCTTCCTGGCCCAGTCTGAGGCTATCAAGATCATCAGTGCTGGCTGGCCCCTGAGTTTGGGCAGTACTCTGAGCAACAAGGGGAAATGGAGAGAAGACATACAGAAATTTCCCTGACCAGTCCAGAACAAGTGCATCCACTGGGACTGTGCCCAGGACTGGAGGTCTGCAGCAATACTGAGACAACTGGTGATTGTCTGGGGCTGCAAAGAGATCTATCTCTGGAGTGCCCCACAGCTTGAAAATGTCTTTGAGAACTAGGTGATTCAGTGACCACTCGTGGTAGTTCTGGTTGATACTGCTGAGAAAGTTTGCCAGAACATTGTCCTTCCCCAGAAGGTGGACTGCTGACAGAGTTACTTCCAGGGAGTAGGCCAGATTTCAGATTTTCATATCTTCTATACACAACAGAGTGGACTTTGTGCCACTCTGTTTGTTGATGTAAAACATGGTTGTGGTGTTGTCTGTCCTGACCTGCAACACCTTTCCCTGAATCATGGAAGAAAAGGACTGGAGAGCCAGCAAGACTGTTCTGAGTTCCAACAAATTTATGTGCCGAAGAGACTCCTGAGGAGACCAAGTGCCCTGAGCTGTATGTTTCCCCTGATTTGCACCCCACCCCAAGAGGGATGCATCTGTGGTGAGTACCACTGTGGGATTTTCCTGAAGGAATGGGACACCCACCCTGAGGTTGTCCCTTTCCTGCCACCACTGCAGAGCCTGAAGAAAGGTGGAAGTCACTGGAATCAGTTTGGACAATGAATCTCTGCTCTGGGACCAAAAGGACTTCAAACGGAACTGAATGTCTCTCATCTGAAACCTTGCCCCTGGTACCACTGCTGCTGCAGCTGCCATGTGTCCCAGCAACTGCAGAAAGTACCTGGCTGGCTTTGGGGAGTGGAGCCTGAAAGAATCCACTAACTGCACAATGTTATCCACCCTGTCTGGTGGAAGTCTTGCTTTTCCCAAAACAGTGTCCTATGAACTGCAGGAGCTGGACTGGCTTCAGAACTGACTTTTTTGTGTTTACTAAGAAGCCCAGCGAGTGAAACGTAGCCTGAGTGACTGCCAGGGCTTCTACCACCTGCTGTTGAGACTAGCTTACCAACAGCCAGTCGTCCAAGCAGGGGAAAACTGAAATTCCTAAACGCCTTAAGTGTGCCACCACCACCACTGCCAGGCATTTTGTAAACACTCTGGGAGCTGAAGTCAGGCCAAAGGGGATGGACCCGAATTGGTAGTGACCTAATGGCAGTCTGAACCTTAGGTATTTTCTGTGTGACTGCCTGATAGGGATGTGGAAATAAGCATCCTTGAGGTCTATGGATGGTAGCCAGTCTCCTAGCCTGAGAGTGGGCAATATCATAGCCAGGGTGACCATCTTGAATTTTGGCTTGTTAAGTGTTTGTTCAGGAACCTCAAATCCAGAATGGGTCGCCAATCCCAATTTTTCTTCAAGGTCAGGAAGTACCTTGAATACAATCCTTTCCCCCTTTGGGACAGAGGGACATTTTCCACTGCCCTGTCCTGGATAAGGGTTGTAACTTCTGTTTCCAGTAGGGATATTTCTGCTGGAAAGGCAGACTTGAACAGCCTTGCTCTCAATCTGAGAAACTGTTTGAAATTTAAAGCAAGGACTTTGCCCACCACCTCCGGAACCCATTTGTCTGATGTTACAGATTGCCAGTTCTGGAGGTAGTGGGCAATCCTGCCCCCTACTGAAACTGGGGAGGCGACCCATGACTCTTCAGGGAGTTTGTTTAGCTGGTGTCCTGGGTTGGGAAGCTGGGCTGGAACGAATGGCACCTCTCCTGCCCCTTCCCCTAAAGTAAAGTATCCACGCTGTTGCTGATAGACAGGGAAAGCCTAGACCTGGTAGAAAGGCCTCTGGTAAGACCTGCCCCTACCTCCCCTACCTTGCTGTTTTTTAGGTGTGGCAGCTTTTTCTTTGGCTGCCGCACTCCTATAGGAATTTCTATATTCATCCATTTTCCTCATGTAGATCTCAGTCTGTTCCCCAAAAAGGGAATTTTGGACCAGAGGAAAATCCAAGGCCTTTGTTTGGGTGTCCTGTGACAGGTTTGTGATTCTTAGCCATGAAAACCTTCTCAGGGATATAGAGGTGGTCAATATCCTGGATGCCGAATCACTGGCACCCACTGCCATATGGAATTGTTGCTTAGAAGCCTCAATTCTGTTCCTAGCCATTTCTCCCAAATCTGCAGCCAAATCAGCAGGGATTTTAGTTGTCAGAGAAGACACAGCTTCCCACAACTTCTTTTGATACCTTGCCACATAAGCCATGTAAGAGGCCTGTCTGGCAATAAGGGAGGAACCCAAGTACGACTTCTTTGAAACAGAGTCAAACCTCTTGGAGTCCTTCTCAGGAGGATGGGAAGATAATGGGATGTTTGCCTTTCCACAGGCAGCAGCCTGAACTACCCCTTCATGGCTGGGGTGACCAGACAGAAATTCTGTGCCATTTCTGGCCACTGGATACTTTCTATCTGTCCTCTTATCTACCAGAGGGACAGAAGTAGGGGAACCCAAGATTTTTAGTGTCTGTCTCTTAAGCGACTTGCAGATGAGTATTACCAGCCTTTTAGTGGCAGGAACATCCATCATTTTGACATAATCTGGTTCTTCCTCTTCCTCTGAGGATTCTTGAACCGGTAACTAGAGGGTTTCAGCCACCTCTTTCATAAAAGAGAAATGAGTGAGGGCATCCTTCAACTGTTTGGGTGGAGAAATGCCCCCCTCATGTTCTGGAGAAACCTCCTGTTCGATAGGACCATAAAAGTCCTCCTCATCATCATCCTGTTCAGGCTCCTGATCCCATGGGTAATCGCATTCAGAGGGATCCAAGGGGATTTGAACCAGCTGAGGAGCAACCATACGTACCACCGGTTCAGCTGGACGGAATGAAGGGATGAATAATGCGTATCGCATTAGCAATCTCCTCTGCGGTGGGAACTGCAACCGCTCACGACTTAGAAGCCAGTTCAGTGTGCTTTTCCTTCTTTTTCGTGGTAGACGGTTCAAGGGCTGTACCCACGGTTCGTTTTGAAGAAGAAGTGTCACCTTCCCCTTCTGGTTCTTTTGAACCTGAACCGGTTCAGCCATCCATGTAAGCAGATTTCTCGGCCAATTTCTCGTTCAGTCGGTTAAGGCGCCAGTCAAGCGTCGACTGAGGGAAATTCTTACAAATGTCACAGTCTGCCTCTAGGTGTTCCAACCCAAGGCATACAGCACAAGCTGTGTGGGGATCGGCCTTGGCAAAAGTATCCCCACACTCCACACATTGTTGAAACCCGGTTGGTCCGGTTTTCTTTTTGGATTTCTGTGACTCCATCTCTAGCTTATCCATCTGGCAGTTAGGCCGGATAAGAATCCAAAGGTACCTCTGCTTAATAGACCGGTATTAGCGGTCCAGAAAAAAAACGACAAACTTGTTTTTTTATTAACCAAAACTAAACAACTTTCACATAGAAAAAGGTTAGAGAGAAAAGGACTCAATACCCCAAAATTTGGGCAGCAACCTCAAAAGTACTGAGACTTACCCCGTTGAAATAAACCAACGAAATGTATACTATACCGCAGGGACAGTAATGAGAAACTAAACGCTAATAAAAAATATTAATCGGTAAGGTAACCGCAGCAATACACCACTAAACCGACGAGATGCTGAAGAGAAATCTCCGAGGAGTCTTCACAGTAAGGCGGAGTACAGAATCTGACGGTTGAACAGAATGTACCAGGGGACAGTGATTTGAAACCGAGCGCGTGCCTACTTAGAATGTAGGCTTTAACTCTTCCCTCTCCAGGGTAGCAGAACAAGGTCTTACTGCATATGTCAGAATACATTAGGACTTCTTGTTGTTTGAATGATTATTATTGAAGAACGAATGTACTTGTACTTAAAGAGCACCTTTCCCCGGATTTCTTTAATAGTCTGCAAACACATCAGGAGGCTGCCTTACCCGAATGGGAGTTCCTCCGTAGTAGTTGTAAATTTTTTTCTTGAGCCCCCAAGGAAGAGAAGGGATCATATTTTGCCCCAGGGGAGCTAGCCATCCGATCCTTCACTTCCTGATCATAACCTGATCCCCATGCTTCCTTGTTCTATGATGTAATTACAGGACTAGCGGGGACATGCTCCTCAAGCCTATGGGCGTGGTTTTAAAAGTTATTTTCGATATTTTAATCAGACTTTTGGTATGAATGGAAGCATGTATTCAATTAACAAGAGCCTTGTTACTTGAATACATGCCTTCTGATAAAATACTGAAAATAACTTTAACCTCATAACACAGAAATGCACACACCTACACTAGTCCTATAATTATATCACAGAACAAGGAAGGCGGGGACAGTGTCGGCGATCAGGAAGTGGGACGAGATCGGGCAGCTGGCCCCCAGGGGCAAATACGGTCTTTCCCTTCCCTTGGGGGCTGAAGAAAAAATTTTATACTATGGAGACTCCTGTCTGCAAGGGAGCCTTGATGTGGTTTTGCATCGCAATCGGAGAAAGGTGCTCTTTAATGTTAAATGTTTAATTGTATACCTGTATTTATAAGTTGTGTTTGTATTGTATTTATTGCTTGTAAAATGGCCATTTTGGGAAGCTGTGGAGCCGAGCAATATGGCCGCATGAACTACAGAGCTCTCTAAACTTGAGACTATTATCAAAACTTTGACCAGTTACTCCACCACTGAGGTGTTAAAAACAATATAAATCGCGTCTGAACTACCAAAGTAAGCAATGGGCAACCGCGAAGGACAAGCATTAGGGGACAGAGATAAACAAAGACTCCTCCAGGACCATCCACTCTGAAGGCGGTACAGGGCCGCGAACTCGACCACGAGGACGGATCAGGAGAAGAAACTCTGCAGACTCTGGGGATCAAAATAAATCATTTGATCTCCTCGGTAGCGGGTCTTTCCACAAAGTTTGACTTGCTTACACTGAGGGTAGCGACTGTGGAATCCACACTTGAATCAGTCACCTTGGCATCGGCTACAGCAACTAAAATGGCTGATGCTGCAATGGGGGTAGTAAATGCGGTCATAAAGGAAAATACACACCTCAGGTCTCGCATAGAAACCCTAGAAAACCAGTCAAGGGCTCACAATATCAGGATCTTGAGGTTGGTAGAAGTCTGTGAAGGCAATCACTTAACTCTGTTTCTACAAGAACGGATTGTTCAACAACTGGGAGACGAGGTGGAATCAATAGTATATAAAAAATACAGAAGGCTTACCGAGTCACCTTCAGAGGCCCCCAGGACAATCCAGAAGCCCCTTGTACAGTTGTGATGGTGGTGGACAGAGTTGGATCGCGGGATTGCATATTGGCACTGGTACAAAGAAAGAAGACCCTGCTTTACGATGGTCAGCAGATCAGGTTTTTTCCGGACCTCGCATATGCCACAAGGCAAAGGAGGAAGAGATTTGATGGCGTGAGGGTGACTCTACGAGAAGCAGGAATACCCTATGGTCTACTATTCCCAGCGTGCCTGAGGATTGTACATCATAACAAAGTTTTTATTTTCTCTGATCCAGCGGAGGCCCTTAAATGGAGTCAGCGCAATGCTCCTTCCTGCCAGAGAAGAACAGAGGAAGCTGGCTCATCGTCAGAAGAAGATGTTCCCTGACAGACAGTACTGTTTATTTGTACCTCTTAAAAATATGACTGGGGTTGTTCAGTCCTGATATATGCCCCATATATATGTTTCACGTTCCTTAATCACTCTGAGGTTGTTCAAAGTAGTACCCAATGTAAATATGTTTGGGCATAATTTTTTTTAGTGCCTATTTTAAATGAGGAGCTGTCGCTCCTTTAGTGGTGGTTGACACTGTATGATTTCAAGCTCTATAGGTTCCTTTCTTTTAGCACCATCAGGTGCAATTATTTTGATTAAGCATGGTGACTTAGGCCCTATTTATAGGGCAGAACACTGGACTATAAATACTACAGACTATTAATTTCTTTATACCATGCCACTCATGGACTCTGTTGCAGTGATGATACTTAAAACAATATGTTTCTTTGTTATGGTTATCCTCTCCACTGACGTATCATTTATCATTTAACTGAAAATAATTGGTATATTAAGAGGAGTGGCGCCCTCATGGGGATACATATTAGTAATGTTAAATGAAGGTGTAATAACTGTATGTTTGTTTACTTAAAGAATAAACATAAAGTTTAAAAAAAACAAAAAACGGGCATTTCGCCTATCAGCTAACAAGTATAAAAAATAAAAATGAAAAAAATTAAAATGTGAAAGGTGGAATACTGGCTCATCGTCTTCCTTCTCTATAGCATCTTTCCATGGCAGTCTTGATAATGTATCCACATTGGCATGATCCTGAGAATGTCTATATGCACTGTCATACTCATAAGCCAACAAAATCAGGGCCCATCGCTGCACCCTTAGTGCTGTGAGAGTTGGTATTGCGGCCTCCGGTCCCAGAATTGCCAATAGAGGCTTGTGGTCTGTTAGCAGAGTGAATTTCTGTCCGTATGAGTATTTAAGGAACTTCATGACATTGAAAATTATACTCAAGGTTTCTTTCTCGATCTGAGCATAGTTTATTTCGTTTGGGGACAAGGTCCTCAACACAAAAGCGATTGGGTGTTCCTCCCCAGAAGTTAATACATGAGAGATGATGGCCCCCACTCAATATGAGGACGCATTGCACACCAGCCTCAGAGGTTTGTCTGGGATGTAGTGCGCTAGGACGGCCCCCACGCCATATGGGGATGCATCACTCACCAGCCTCAGAGGTTTGTCCGGGATGTAGCGCACTAGCCACTTGCTCTTTAGAAGACGTTGCTTGCAAGCTTGGAATGCTTCCTCACACTGTGGTGACCAATTCCATTTAGTTTCTTTCTGTAGCAGGTCATGTAGAGGGTTGCAGCAGTGTGGATAAGTGTGCTAAGAAATGTCCATAGTAGTTCAACAGGCCTAAGAATGGCCTCAACTCAGTGACATTTGTTGGTGCTGGTGCATTGAATATGGTGTCCACATTGCTCCCTGCTGGGTGTAGGCCTTGGACATCGATCCAAAAGCCTAGGTACTCAACAGAATTTTGCAGAAATTGACAATTGGCTAGCCTCGCCTATAGTCCATACCACTGCAATCTGGACAAAACTTAGTGCAGGATTGTCAGATGTTCTTCTCAAGACATCATCCATAAAGCAGACTACGCGGTCCAATCTGTGCAGTATCTGGTCTATTGAGTGCTGCAAAATTGCAGGCACTGTGGAAACTCCACAGACCAAGTGATGATATCAGTAAAGTCCTTTGGGGGTGTTGATGGTTAGATACAGTTCTGACTCTGGTTCGAATTCCAACTGCTGGTATGCGAAAGATAAGTCCAACTTGCTAAAGACTTTTCCACCTGCTAGTGTGGTAAACAAGTCCTCCATACTGGGTAATGGGTATGGGTTTGGCTCTATACAACAGTTTAATGTAACCCTGTAGTCACCCCATAGCCCCCTTGCTTTGTCTCTCTTTGGTACCACAATGATAGGGGCATCCCAGTTGCTCCTCTTTACTAATGATATAATACTATGGCTTTCAAGATGGTCCAGTTCCTTCTATACCGCTTCCCTTAAGGCGTAGGGTATTAGTCGAGGCTTGTGGAAAATTGGAGCAGCTCCCGGCTGCACTCAGATCTTTGCCTTGAAATCCCAGATTGTACTGTAGCCGTCCTGGGAAATAAGACCATGTTTGTCCAATACCTTCTTCAGAGCATCTTGTGGTGCCTTAGTCACAGTGTTGATGCTGAAGATCTTTTCCCAGTTCAACTTCATCTTCCTGAGCCAGTTTCTTCCTAGTAAAGCAGGTCCTTCCCCTTGCACTACCACCAGAGGAAAGGTCCTTGTTCACCCTCGTATGTGACTGATACTTGAATCTCCCCCAGCACAGGGATTTGGTCTCCAGAGTAAGACTTGAGCTAAATGAGCACTGGCTGCAACAGGCACTGCTAAAGTTTCTCTCTGTAGACGTGCTCTGGCACATGAGATACTGATGCTCCGGTGTCATCTGCACGTTAACCAGTTGTCCCACCAACTCAATTTGGAGCCAAATTTCCTCTCCATTGGCTTGTGCTGCAAAGATCATGAACAGTGGCAACATCTTAATCTTCTGTGTTGGGTGCTGGTACAGTGTCTGTGACATACTGTGCCCGAGAAGTGCATAATGCACTTTTGCACACTTTATGTATGTGACCTACTTTTCTGTATCCGTGGCATTTCTCTTATTGAAAGCAGCATGTGCTTTGCTGGTGGTTACCTCCACATCTGTAGCACAGCTGTTTCGACCCTGTAGAAGTGCCCTGTGGTGCTGGCTTCTGAAATGTTTGGGTTTGCTGATAAATGGGTGGTGGACCACTCCGTGGTGTGTAATGTTCCTTGGGTACTGGTTTATGGGTGACTTTGTGAACCCCACTCGTCTGTGGTTCAGAATGTCCTGCCAGTGCCCTGGAGCCTTTTGGGGTGAGCTTCACAGCAAGTACAATGTCACAGGCTGACCTGAAGTTTAGGTCTGATTCTGACAAAAAAACCTTTTGTGATAAGCTTCCCCTCTCAGACTGCGATCCCGCTGGGCATCATCCAGAGACTGGCCAAACGCACAGGTGTGTGCCAGATGCTTCGATGCAATGATGTAGCCATCAGTAGGTTCCCCTCCTCTTGGCTGTGATGAAGAAAAGTGTAACGTTCAGCAATGATAAGGGACTGGGGTGTGAAATGCCTTGCAAGTGTCTTGGTACTTGCACAACTGTCAAGATGTCATCCGGTGCAGTGAGATTCCAGAAATGGGCATAAATCTGTGGTGGCAAAACTGCTAGCAAAACATCTACTTTATTGCCATCTTTGATTTTGTTCGCCTTCAGCCAGCACTGAAAATGCTCTAAGTATAAATCAAACATTTCTTTTGATTCATCGAATTCCGGTACATGTTCAATTTGTGCCAGGACAATAGGAATTCTGATGGGCTTACTGTTGCACCGATTCAACTGCAATTATGTAGGTCAGCCATTAGGTGCTGATATGTGCTTAGTGCTGGGGTGGTGCAGGTCCAGTTCTCCAGGCTAGGGGGTGCTGTGGGCAGAAACAATGGCTGCGGCTTTGCAGGCTACATGGATGTGATGCCTGCTTTACAGTTTCAGCAGTCATTGGTGTCTAGGAGATTTATGGTTCCCTTAGTTTCAGATGCCTGGAATTCCTGCTATTTTTCTGCTTGTCACAGCAAGGTACAGATGTAACTTAATGTTTATTTATATACTGATGTTCTGCAGAGTCTGGCCCATTGCCAGAGAATATGGAGAGGGTGGGCTGCCTGGATCATGATGTCAGTCCAGCAGCATGAAGGAAGACAAGCAGGTAAACAAAATAGCTGCCCTGCTTATTGGAGTGCTCTGTTTTCTTTTGGTGGTTTAGATTTTTTGAGGCAGCTTAGGTAGGAAGCAGACAGAAACAGCAGTGCTGCTGTGTGTTTAACTTGCTGTGTGTTCCCCTTTGTGTAACCCAGAAACTGCAGCTGGCAGGTAAAGGGTGTTTGGAGCAACTGGTTGGAGGGATAAGCAGCCTGACAGACCCATGCCAGGCAGCACTTTCTGGCACCTGTGGGGCCTGTTTTTCTTGTGATCCTTGTCACCTGTGTAATATTCTGGTGCCCTGTATAGACTGACTTAGACACAGCACATCAGTTCAATGGCCATCTTTGTTCCTGCTGCAGATACTGGTCACTCATTGCTGGACACTAAGGCCCTGTCCACACTATGCTTCTGTAACGTTACAGAGGGCCCAAACCGTTACTGCAACAGTTTGCGTTTACACCTGTAACGTTACAGAAGGCGTTTTCGTAACTGTTGTTGAAACCACATATGAGGTGGTTTCAACAATGGTTATGAAACCGGTTACACCTCGGTACCATTACCGGCCGTGGTGTGGACACGTGGTAATGGTCCCCTGCAGGGCCCATAGCGCAGCGCGAGCTGCTTCATGGGACCGGGTGCCACCGTAACGATCACCCGGCTCCCGCAGTGTAGACTGACGGTACCGGTCTCGTACCGGACACCACTGCAGTGTGGATGCACTGTACTGCTCCCCAGCCGTATCAGTTTGTATCCGTCACTGGGCCTGAGCGGTGTAGTGTGGACGGGGCCTCTCAAAGGAATGCTCACTGGCCATGACAGGAATTATACATAGACAGGATTACAAATATCTATATGCAGGGACTACCGCCCTAATGGCATTCCCTGTACTTCCCACTACAATACATATACCTATATGTATATACTACAGTTAAAACGTTATCTCTAATGTTATTTGCTGTTTTTAACATTCATTCCCCAAAACCTGTCTTTCCTCGCACATTCGCATGTACATGGATAGCACTGTGCTCTTTCCCTTTGGTCTCTTGGCCGTGAGCTGGCAGCAGAGTTCCACCAGGACCTTGCCAATATCCAACAAACTCTCTCCAAATGCCAAAAAAAAAAACAAGTTCTAGCACCAGGCAAAAACTAACCAAACTCCAGTCCTCCGTGGTCTTCAGTGCCAGGGATGACTCCCAGCTGGAGCAGAGTTCCCTCTTTAAATACTAAGGTGTATGGTTGCACTGTCATCTCAGCTTTTAAAGTCTCATAGATGCCATCCATAAGAAATTCCTCCCCAAGCTAGGCGCACTATGTCGGAACAAGTCTTATATCCCACTCCTCACCTTACGCGAGACTGTTCTTAAAACCTTCCCAGCAGGGACATGCTTTATAGTGCTGCCTCGAATGCCACACTAACCAGATTGGGCCTCCTTTCAGTCTTTCTTTCACTTTGCCCTTAGCTGTACTCATACCCAACACTGGTATTTATATTCCTGAACCTCTCTCTCTCTCTCTCTCTCTCTCTTTCCCTCTCTGATGTAGACATCTCTCACTATATTTCATCTCCAGATTCTGGTGTGGCTCCCCCTGCCCCTTGCAGTTCTCTCTCTTTACTTGCTCTGCCCTCTGCTCTTTTAAATATTTTGACTGCAACCCTTCTTCCTCTCCCACCACAATGCCTCAACTGGGCAAGCTGCCTTCTGCTGCAGGCTCCCCCTTCCCTCGATTAACATCCCCATCCCCCTCTGCACTTCCTCTTCACCTTCCACCCAGAAATCCCTAACTTTGTAAGCATACTACCAATACTGTACCTACTCCACCACACGATCCCTTTCTCCTCACCTTCCACCCAGAAAGCCCCTCCTCCATGAGCATGTTACCCATAACTGATCCTGTTCCTAAATCCTTCCCTCCCCCTCTCCTCCATCTTCTCTTTCTACCACCCCTTCACCTTAGTATTACAAGCAACTCCCTATCTTTTCCAGTTCACAGTATGTATGCGTGCCTCTGCTCCCCAACACGTGCCTCTTTTTCCATCTGCAGCCTAAATGCCTTGTGGTGGTGTATCTGAATTCCAGCTATTGAGCTGCAAATCTGCAATGTTCATGCATATTGTTATTGGCTGTTTTGCCCTTACTGTTGATCGTGTACATTGTTCTCCCACAGTATTTATAAAACATGTGCCAGGTTCTGCTTTCTTCAATGTACTTTTTTTGCTATGTATGTATTCTAGTCCATCATTTTTCTGTATTTATGAATCCTAATTTCCTGTCCCCACAAGAGGCACCTAGAAACCAGCAGTTTTCAGCTCTGTGAACCCTTTTGGCTAAAAAGATGATGTTGGCAGAAAATGACCTCTTGGCCCACCCAGTATGCTCAGATGTTCCCTGCTCAATCTGTTTCCACAGATCTTAACTGGTCGCTGCCGAGCCTCCCTCCTCCATGAGTTTTACTAATATAACCATATGATTATTCCAGACATGCTGAAGTCCCTGTTTTTGTCTCCATTACTTCCGTCGGCAGTCTGTTCCAGGCACCTACCACCCTTTCCATGAAGTAGTACTTCCTCACATCTCTCTTAACCCCCCCCCCAGCTTCACTGCATGCCTGCTAGTCCTGGTGCTCTTTCTTCTTCGAAAGAGACTCCACTCCTGCACCCTGTTCACCCCTGTGAGGTACCCGTAGGTCTCTATCATGTCCACTCTCACTCTTTTCTCTTCCAAGAGGTACATGTTGAGATCCCTCAGCCTCTCCTCATACGGCTTTTCATGCAACCTCTGCACCATTTAAGTTGCCCTCCTCTGGACTGCCTCCAGCCTACTTCCTCTCTGAGGTGTGGCTTCCAAAACCGGACACAGACTCCAGGTGGTGTCTTACCAGCGAACGATACAGTGGCAACACCACCTCTCTTCCCTCCTCCTACTGGACATACCCCTTCCTATGCACCCCAGCATCCAACTAGCCCCACCTAATAGTTTGTCACACTGCACTGCCACTTTGAGGCCATCAGTTACAATAACCCTAAGGTCCCTCTCCTGCTTAGTGACTTTCATCAGAACCTCTCCCATCTTGAATGAGCTCCTGAGTTCCTATGCCCTAGAAGCATGATTTTGTAGTTTTTGGCCTTGAACCCCAACTGCTTTGCTCTTGACCAGTCCTCAAGTTTCCTAAGATCCCAGCACATTCTTTCCACCCCCTCCTGAGTAAGTGTTCACGTATTATAGACTTTGGTATCATCTGCAATAGGGTGTATCATTCTTCCAAATATTCTGCAATGTCACTTATGAAGACATTGACAAGGACCGGTCCCAGTACTGAGCCCTGCAGCACCCCAAGTGCCGTTAACCACCATCCTCTGTTGCCTATCTGTTAACCAGTTTCTAATCCAGTACTCCACTTTGGATATCACCTCTAGGTTGCTCAATTTAACCTGTGCTGCACAGTGCCAAAGGCCTTGCTAAAGTCCAGACAGGCCACCTCCACTGTCCTCCCCTGATCTATTTCCCTAGTCACCCAAATAATTAAAAATCTCTCTTTAATTCTAGATGAAGTAGTACACTGATGAAGTGCCTTCCTTCTTTCTTATGTTTCATGGTTATCTTAACACTGTATTTTTAGTACACATCTGAGGCACAATTTGATTTTTTAATATCACTGTCAACTTAAAATATACACTGCTTAAATATAGCTGACAATATAAATATATCCGTTATGTGCGGGCAACACAGGACCAGGAACGAGCCTGGAACGTCAAGGCTGGCAGAGGAGAAAGAAACTGAGCATCCCTCCGAGGAGGGAGGGCAATAGTTGTTGCTGCTATAATGCCACCCTCGGTAACCACAGGTGGCAGTGCAGTCACAGGCACTTGTGGAAGGAAAAAGCAGACTGACTTCAGAATGCATCTGCATCCAGTGGTGAAAGAAACTAAAGTGGAAACCACCCATTTTCCTTCTATATTTTCCAATATCCCTGTATTCTACATACTCTAGCCACCAATTATGCTTATCTTTTATTGTACAGGTCACTACTGAAGGAGACTAATAGTTGATACATTGCATCTAGCATTATTTTTGATTATTTATTTAGTTTTTGTTGACTAGGTAAGTACACTAGACAAACACATGCCTATCACCCCGGAGATTATAATGAAAAAAAAATAAATAAAAACAACACAATACAATGAATGCGAGAAAGCAATAATACAACATGAGGGACAGAAATCCTGAACTGTGATTAAGTATAACAGCACAAGTCAGTTAAAATATATTTGCTTTTAGGGGATTTATATACACTTTCTAAGTGCAATAACACACTCTAGCATGTGCAGTAATGCTATAATAATTACAGTCACTAGGATGCTGAAAGCACTCCGATCTGCCTTGTAGCACACAACCCTCCCGGGGCATGCTGTTATCCGAGCAAAAAGGCATGACAGGGTGTGTGTTACTGTGTAATAACATCATGTCTTGGGTAGCTGGAGCACAAGACCACAGGCCAAATGCATTCAACACTCGAGAAGTGACGTTATTTCACAACAGCACATACCCTGGAGTGCCTTATTGCTCTTATACAATGGATAATTTAACAAAAAAAAGAAAACACTTTTTTGTATTTTTTTTTTTTATTTCATTGTGTTGTGTGGAGGTAGGTATGTGTTTAAAAAAAGAAGTCGACAATATTTTTTTACCAGTAGGCAGAGCTACTATCTGAATGATGCTGCCTGCCCAGGCCCCTAAGGTTTCTCACTGATTCACTGCTCTGTGCTGCTGCAGTGATCTTTGAGGTCAGTCCCCGCAGTGGTTCTCCCGCCTGTTAAGCAGGCTGTATTTTAAGTTTGTTCATTTCTTTCTTTTTGTTGAAGTAATTACTGTTACCTTATGTGATCGCCGAGCTACTCAGTGACTCAACAGCACATGCTAACATGAATTTGGGAGCCAAAAAGGACATGGAAAGACGTTTGGTGTCACGGCTTTGCTTCTTACACTTTGCCAGTGAGTAGAGGAAAAGCGGGGATGAAGGAGGATGTGTGCCGCTGCTTAATTTCACCATAGAAAATATGTTTCTTTTTCATGCCTCTTTTTTTCTCTGAACAGAGTGGCTTCAGTGAACTGCACGAGTGGCAGTTACGATTTTCATGATTCACTGAAACCACTTGCTTTGGGGAAACAAACCGGGTAAGAAAAATCAAAATTTTGATACCTATAAATTTTCTTCCTCTGACGGCTGGTGGCCGAATTTCCTCACGCATGGGCTGTACCTCCTGATGCTGGCTGGAGGTAGGAATTAAACCTCTGCAGCAGGGGGACATCTAGTCCTCCAGATCCGGTTTTCTCCAGTTGTTCCAAATGCAGTCCTAATGTGGCAATACTACAAAAACTTGGAAATAAAACACAAGAAAGTTAAGGCATAAATGCCCATGAGGCCAGCCAACTATATGCATTCTGGGAGGGAATCCGAAGCCCAGAGGCCAGCCATCGGAGAAAGAAAATTTACAGGTATTTAAATTTCCATTTCTCTCTCCTAAGCTAGTCTCCGGGCTTCCTTACGCATGGGATATACAAAAGCAGTACATCCCCAGATGTCCCGGGTGGGAAGAATGTCAAGTGCCCTTAAGGTTCCATCACCGCCTGAAGCACTCTGCGGCCAAAGGATGCCTCCACTGAAGACATCACATCCAGTTTGTAAAATTTAGTAAAAGTGTGAATGGATGACCAAGTGGCCGCTCTTCATAAGTCTGCAGGAGATGCTTCTCTGAAGTTCGCCCACAAAGTGGCCATAGCTGTGGTGGAATGGGCTCTCACTGGGCCAGGTACAGTTACTCCAGCCTGATCGTAAGCCTTGGAGATTACCGATCTAATCCATCTGGCTATAGAGTCTTTTGAAGCTTTTTTACCCACATTTGGGCCTGTAGTTAAAATGAACAAACTTGACATTTTGCAAATAGCCTCTGTTCTCTTAATATACATTTTGCTCGCTCTCCTAGGGTCTAGCGCATTAAACTCCCTTTCCTTTTCATTTTTCAGGTGTGGGCAGAAGGAAGGAAGAATTTGCTCTTGGTTGCAATGGAAGGAAGACATAACTTTGGGTAAAAATCCTGGATCTGTACAAAGCACCACAGAGTCCTGATGAAAAAACAGTGTACGGCTCTTCGGTGGACAGCGCTCCCAGTTCATTGATTCTCCTTGCTAAAGTAATAGCTATGAAAAAAAACACCTTTATAGTAAGATGCATAAGGGAAGTCTCCTTAAGAGGCTCAAAAGGTGCTTTGGTTAAGGCCTTGAGAACCAGATTAAGTCTCCAAGGTGGTACAATTGGCTTGATTGGGGGCGTTTTAACATTGCTGTCTTTAGAAACCTCCTGACATGAAGGTGTGATCTCAGTGAGTCCCCCGAGTCTACCAACAAAAGCGCCCCCAATGCGGAGACCTGAACTCGTAAGGTGGCTGGTTGCAGTCCTTTGTTAAACCCCTCTTGAAGAAACAGCAATAGCACTGGTAATGATATGGGGTGGTCCTGTATATATTTGGATTGAAGCCAGAACAAGAATTTTCTCCAGCTTCTGTAATACACTTTTGAGGAGGAGGGGGCACCATGAGTTCACCATCATTTCAATAACCGGAGCTGTGTAGCCTAGCTCTTTGAAGGTTTCCCGCTCAATCTCCAGGCCGAGAGGGACAGATTGTTCAAATTGGGGTGCAGAACTGGACCCTGATGGAGAAGGTCCGGGCTGATCTGGAAAGTTAAGGGTGGTCCCTTTGACAGTTGAATGAGAAGTGGGAACCATGAACGGCGAGGCCACCTGGGACAGACTAGGATCATCTCTGCACTGTCCCGGGCCACTTTGTGCAGTACGCTGGATAGTAGTGATATCAGAGGAAAGGCATACAGGAGGCCGAACTGACCCTAGTCTAGGGAAAAGGTGTCCTGAGCTATTGCTAGCTTGTCCCTAGCCAGGGAGCAGAATTGTTTTGCCTTGGAGTTTTTCCGGCATGCATACAGATCTAACTGGGGATTGCCCCGCTGCTCTGTGAGGAGGTAAAAGGTGCTGTCCTTCAGCTCCCATTCCCCTGGCAGGACATCTTGGCGACTTAGCCAGTCTGCTTTGACATTTACCTGTCCTGGGATGTACATGACTCTTACACTTGCCAGGTGCTGTTCTGCCCATTGAAAAAGAAGAAGTGGCTCCCAAAGCATTTTCGAGCTCTTTGTGCCTCCCTGATGGTTGATGTAGGCCATCGTTGTTCGCTTGTCTGTTAGAATCAACACATCCTGATTGCGTACTTGCTGCTGGAAGTGTAGCAGGGCTAGGCTAACTGCCCTCATCTCGAGGATATTTATGCTGCACCTTTATTCTGCCGGTGACCACTTGCCTTGTGCTGACAGCTGATGCAGGTGGGGCCCCCATCCCCTGAGGCGTGCATCGGTCGTGATTCTGATTTGGTGCGGATGGCCCAACTTTCGCCCCCTCATGACATTTGCCATCCAAGACCACCAGCAGAGGGAGGTTTTTATCTGCTGAGAAATTGGGATGAGGCTGGTGCTGGCTGTGTCTGGACTGGGACCACAGCCTGAGCACATGTGCTTGAATGGGCCGCATGTGCACTAGAGCCCAGGGGACCGAATCTGTCAGTGGCACTAGAGTCCCGATTAGTTGCATAAAGGACTGGGCCAGCAGCTGAGCGGCTGTTTGAAATTTCTTGATGAGCTTCAGCAGGTCCCTGCATTTTGTTTCTGGGGGAAAAACCTTGTTGGCCTGTGTCCTGAAGGGTCCCCCAGGTGGTTCAAGTTCTGGCTCGGAGTTAGGGAATTCTTCTTCCAGCTGATGACAAATCCATGTGCCGAGAGGCACCGGACTACTTCTGCCACTGCCTGTACTGCTTGGTTGAGCTGTGGGCCCTTGATGAGGATATCATCCAGGTAAGGGAAAAGCTGGATCCCTCTGTTCTGAAGGGGAGCTACGATCACTACCAGTACCTTCAAGAAAGTTCTTGGGGCTACCGAACGGCTGACAGAGAGAGTTTTGAATTGAAAGTGTTGCTTCCCCACCTTGAACCTGAGATATTGCCTGTGTAGCCTCTGAACAGGAATATGTAGGTAGGCATCTTGCAAGTCGACGGATGCTAGAAGGTCTCCCCGCTGCAATTCTCTGATGATTGAAGACAGCGTTTCCATTTTGAATGGTCTGCTGCGCACAAAGCGATTCAGGAATTTGAGGTCTAGGACTGGCCTGAATCCTCCTGTGCATTTGGATATGATGAAGAATAGGGAGTATACCTCAACTAAACTCTGCAGGGGGAACCTGTTCAATAGCCCCCGCATGCAGATCTGTGATAGCCTGTGACATCACCTGTCTTTTGGACAGGTTCCTGAGATGGGGGAGAGCACCACGTGAGGTAGTGGGGGCTTGGAATCGAATTCTACCAGGTAACCCTTGCTGATAATATCTAGAGTCCATCTGTCCGATGAGGTGCGGACCCATTCCTCTAGGAATTCTGAATGTCTGCCCCAACTCCAGGATGGGTCCAGAAGGCTTCACTGTAATTTCTTGTTGTTGTTTCCGGTGTCTGTGGTGCTCCCCCCACCACCGAATCCACCCCTCTGAAGTTACGCTGGTTACGTGAGGAAAACCATGTTCTTTTCCCAGAAAAGTTGGAATTTTGACCCTCGTTGTAACCTCTGTCATGAAAATTGTGTCTGAAGCCCGAGGACCATGCTTTGCCCCGCCCCTGGACTAGGGCATGTGCACCTTAGTCGTGTCTCTGGATTCCTTCACGGCCTCCTTCAGGGCTGAACTGAACAGGAGATTACCTTCATAGGGCATGTTCACCAAATGGCTCTTTGAAGAGGCGTCTGTTTGCCAGGCCTGAAGCCAGAGGTTGCGGCAAGCCAAGGTTTGATAGAACATGGTCCG
Organism: Neoceratodus forsteri; assembly: GCA_016271365.2. Lineage (NCBI taxonomy): Eukaryota > Metazoa > Chordata > Ceratodontiformes > Ceratodontidae > Neoceratodus > Neoceratodus forsteri. Next base: position 246,485,150 of record CM028134.1, read on the forward strand.
TGCAGCACACCTGACCGCCTCCTCCGACACATCTGTTGCACAGGCCGAGGCCAACTCCATTAACTGTAGCTGATGGATAATCAGAGAGTTCTTCTACGGGTCCTCCGCGAATTGAAAAGCTAGATCCAAGGTCCAGGACAGGGCGGCTCTTGCCGAAAACAGATTTGCAGTGGCTGCCTTGAGAGACGTCGCTGAAACTTGGAAGGCCTTTTTGAGTGAGGCATCCAGTTTTCTGTCTACCAAGTCCCTTAGAGAAGCACCTCCTTCCGCTGGGATGACTGTTTTCTTGGTCTGGTTAGAAATCAAGGGGACGATTCTGGGGCAGTCTAACCACTTTTCAAATTGCTTCTTGTCAAACTTTAGAAGTTTAGAGATCCGTCTGGGTACTGTGTACGTGCGTTCGGGACCTTGCCATTCCTCTTTTAGCAATTCCTCTATGGCTGGATGGATAGGGAAGGCTGTGGCTGGTTTAGAGGCAGAGGCTAGGTGAAAGGTTTGTTTTGACTGGGAAGGAGCTGCTGGGGAAGGTCCCAGGTGAATCTCGGATACGACCTTTTTGATGAAAAAAATCGAGGTCGTCCAGGTCAAAGTTTCTGGATTGGGAGTCGTCTGAGTCAGATGATGAGCCCACAAGCTCTCCCTCCTCAGGGGAGGAGTTGTCTTCTGAGGAGTCCAGGGAATGATGCCTGAGACGTTTTCCCCTGTGAGTACCCCTAGGTCTACTCGAGGAACGAGACCTTTCCTTCCTCCTGTTGCATAAGGAATGGTGATCTTCCTCCTCGGATGATCTGTACCTGTGTCGGGATTTTTTTCTTTTTCTCATAGTGATGTGAGGACAACTGCCCCTCATTGGAAGAGGATGGGGAGGGGGTCCTTTTTAATTTTGCCTTCTTGTGAGGTCTCAAATCTGGTGACCCTTGAGGCTGCCAGTCGAAGCATGCTGGGTCCAGAGCAAAGGCCCTGTTTAACTTGTCTATAAGGTCTGGGGCCAGAGATGGGGCTGCGGCCTGCTGGGTTTCCCTGGTGGCCATTGCTCTCTCTGATCTGGAGGTAGTCGCTTGCTCTGGCCTGTCTTGGCCATCAATCAGAGCCGAGGTAGGGGTTGCATCTGTTGATTCCTCCCCATGAGCTGACGCTGGCTTCGCATGTGAGACAATGCGAGCCATAAAAGTAATCAGAGCAAGATTTGCAGGCGCTGGCATTTTTTCTGCCCTGGCAGTCTGTCCCAGCCATAATCAGAAATGGAGCTTTATTCAGCGGTCCCTAAGTCATAAGCTGATGTTGAGCTTAATTGACGTGCTGTCCCTTTAAGAGCCGATGCCCGAGTTGCTCCCTGCTGAAATTTTCCTCGATTCATCTTAATTTATATTGGGAGGGGGGGTGCAGAAAAGGATGGCCCTGGCTAGCGCTCCTGTTGCTCCGCAGTGCTCTTGTGCTGTCCTCGTTAACGCTCCTGTTTCTACATGCAGCACTCTTCAACAAGTGGCTGAGCATCGACGAGTGGTGCATTAGCGCTGCGGTCCCACTGTCGACGGATTTTTAAAAAGACTATCGCCGGTGAGGGGAGCTTCAATAAAGTCCTCGGAGAACTCCCTTTCCTTTTCACCATTCGTTTTTTTCCCCCTCACGAGCCTAAATCAGGCACTGGAGTGATTGTGCCTGATAGTGTCCTCATTGACTCAGAACCACATGAAAATGTGCCACGGTGGAGTGGGGCCAGTCTGTACAGCTTGCACGGCTGAGACTGGGACCCACCCTGGAGTGCTGAATGCAGCTCCAATTGATCCCGATGTCCAAAAGTAGAAATAATTTAAAAACTTACAGTCTGCTGACTTCAGCGCTGCCACGAGTGACACAGCTCTGCTTGCAGAGTACCTGCTCTACTGAAGACAGGAAGTAAACTCGAAAAAAACGGATGTGGAGGGCTACATGTCCCCCTGCTGTAGAGGTTTAATTCCTGCTTCCAACCAGCATTAGGAGGTACAGCCCATGCGTAAGGAAGCCCGGGGACCAGCTTAGGAGAGAGAATTAAATTTTCTTTGTGTGTGCTGCAATATCTTATTTGCCATGACTGGCAGAGTTACAGGCGGGATTGCTGTTTGGGGTGGTGGTGGAGTCCTGGAAAGGCTTTTTTTTTTTTTTTTTTTTTTTTATTAATTTAGTCTTTGGTAATCGGGTAAGGCCTACTAAGCACAAGTGCCTGTCTTCAGGGGCGACCTGGGAGCACTGGGCGGTTATGTGACTTGTTCAGAGTCACACAGTATGCAAGTGAGGTTGTGAGAATCAAACCAAGGTCTAGTCTGCTGGATATACCAAGCTCGTTCACAGCTTGTTACTCTAACCTCTAGGCTATACTGCCAGCTCAATGGCTGAAGTCATTAACAGCGGCAGTAACTTCTGCAGTGGTGGTGTGATTTCTGCGTGTTTTATCTAGTCACGTGTGTGCATGGACTTGATAAAGTGATGTTACTATCAGATAACATCACTGTTCAAGGAGCACAATGACCAATCAGAATACTGGAACTGTTCTTGCCATTGTATAATATAGCATGACCACACATCCTGTCATTCATTATCCATACCTTTCTATCAATGATTTTACTCTGTTAACATAACTATGTGTAGTTTTGTTTCTATATAAATGGTGTCTGTAACTAGCCCTCTGGAAAGCATCACACTGCTACAATCCTTAACAGTATTAAACTACGGATCCATGATAGGTTCAGTGTGTTTTGTTAATCATAGTGTAAAAAATTATCTGTGAAAAAAACCTTACCTTTTTCTGCAGATGGCCTCAGGTTTGCTAAAGCCACAATCTGATGTCCGGCTCCTACACACTGCACCATGTTGTAACAACTGTCCTTCCCACCACTGAAAAACAGAATGGGACCAGAAGTTATTAGATTTCTCTACAGCTTTTTCAGTCTCTCTGTAAAAGTCATAGCAGGACAGTAGGAGAAGGAGAGGGTAAATAACAGGCACAGTAAAAGCTACCAACACTGATTTCTAGTGATCTAGCCATCTCCAACATAAATTCTTAAAAGTCTGCTTGCACTGATGCTGTGTTCATTTCAGAACTGAGGGAACTGTAAAAAATGTCACACAGTTTTCAGTTTTGACCCACCTTTATTTCTTCCTTGAGGGCAATCTGACTTACTATTATATTTTTATATACTTTCTTTTTCTAACATCCTAGGGGCAGACCTGGGAATCTCCTTTCATCACAGTCAGTGTCCCTTTTTCTGCCCGTTGAACCTCTGGGATCCAAAGCATCATTCCTGCCTTCGTTCACTCCTAACTCTGGCCCCCAGGCATGTAACCTGCGGCTTCCTCCCCTGCACATGGGGCACAGGAGGAGGACAAGGAGAATACTTTGCTTGACATGCCCTGGATTCCAGAGGGAGGAGTTGGTGAGGAGGAAGTGTGCCAGGCAGCCCAGCTCAGCATGGTGGGATGAGAAGACTTCATCTGTCCCAAGTTCATCCCATATAATTCAACCTATAGCCCTACCACTTATCCCACCCATAGGGTGTGCTCCTGTGGAGTAACCCAGCCTTGCACCCATCAGAGCCATCAGTGGGATGGGTGAGTCTTTTCAATCTTTTGGAACTCCCCTGCCAGTTCTGTTCTGGGTATGCGACACCTCCACATAACATCCCAAGGGAGAAGGTACATGCTGACGGACCACTCTGTAAGGAAGCGCTGTGGCTTCCCACAGGACCCCCCTCCCCTGGTCATGCAACAGAAGGAGGAACCTGCCCTTCCGAGACAGGAGCCATCCAGGGCGGATGCCAGAACCCTGCCTCATCGGTCAATGCCAGATGTCCCAGGTTTGTGGCGCGAAACCCAGGTCATTTGGATGGTGAGCGACTTCGCTACTGCTAAGCTAGTTGGCCATACCTGGCTCACCACTCTAAGAGTTTCAAAGAGCTGCTTTTAGTATCTGGGTTCCACTGAAAACAATTACCCTTTTTTTTCCTCATATAACCCCTTTTTATACACAGTGGGTCAATGTACCACTTAGTCAAATATCTGAAAATAACCCAAGTGTTAGTAATTGTTTACACTTATTCTGGGTAGGCTGTGATTTCAAACAGAGGTTACATTTCATTTTTCTTTTCTTTTTTTTTTTTTTTATCGACAAATGCAGGTAACCTGTCTCTGGTACATGCAGCTTTGTAACCTACCTGCAGAGAGTATGTACTAAACAGTATAATTCTTCTGTCTTAATCCTTAGTTGCATAAAAACAGCATACTCACCTGTAACAGTAATTCTAGGAGTGGTATATGATGTTCATCCACACTTCTGGCAGTTGCCTTCCCCCTTTAAATCTTGCCAGAAATGTCTTCAAGCTGGTTCCTCCCACCCACCCGGGTGGTAACTCTCTCGGCTCTACCCCATGCTGCAAGATCTTGCCTGCTGGAAGCAATGTTGTGTGCCAAAGCCAGGGGAGGTCGGGTGGGTCCATGTGGATGAAGATCATATACCTCTCCTAGAACTACTGTTGCAGGTGAGTAACCTGTTTTCCTAGGGACGTGGATATGATGTTCTATCCACACTTCTAGCAGACTCCTAGCAGTTCTCCAGGAGGGGGGAGGCAAGGCGCACACCCCCTACTTAGGGAAAAGAGATTGGGAAACTGAGGCCCCAAAACCAGCATCCTGGCATGACTCGAGGTCAGTGTGGTAATGGGAAATGAAGATGTGTGCTGACCTCCAGGTAGCAGTCCTGCAGATTTCCTGGATAGGGACGTCCCTGAAAGCAACCACCAACGCCGTGATATGGCAGGTGGAATGAGCCCTTAGCCCTACAGGAGGCTCCCTACCCGCCAACCTACAGCAAAGATCAATACAGGATACACTCCACCTGCCAATCATCTGCTTGGCTGCAGGTCTGCCAGGTGCTGCTTCAGTGTAGGTGACAAACAGCTGGCGAACCTCTCCCAGAACTCCAGCTGTGTACTCTTTGTAATAAGCGAGCGCTCGCCTCAAGTCTAGAGTATGGAGACTGTGCTTGGCCGCCAAGGTGTGGTTGGTAAAATACACCAGCAGATTAATCACCTGGTTAAGGTGAAAATCTGACTCAACCTTCAGAAGGAACTTCGGGTTGGGGTGCAGAAGAACCTTCTCCCTGTGGAAGATCAGGTAAGAAGACTCTACTGAAAGCGCCTGGAGCTTACTGATCCTTCTGGCTGATGTGGTAGCCACCAAGAAGGCGGTCTTCCACAACAGGCGAGACATTTCACACCTGTGCATAGGTTCAAATGGCTTGCCCATGAACTTTGCCAAAACCAGCAGCAAATCCCAAGGTGGTGGTGGCTCACGCACCAGAGGGGAAATATGATCAAGGCCTTTAAAAAAGCATCTGACCACCTTCTCCTGCACCACCGACTGCTGACAGACCCACACCTGGCAAACAGAGATGGCTGCCAGGTGCACCTTAAGGGTCGACCGAAGGCCCGACTTAGAGACGGACCATAGGTAATCAAGAATATTAGCCACTGGACAGGACAAAAGGTCCAACCTCTTGCCCCAACACCAATTGGAGAATCTCTTCCACTTGAAGGCATAGCATTTCTTGGTCGGCTTCTTCTGACATGCCTCCATGACAGTGAGGACATCTTCAGAGAGACCTAAAGCCTGGAACTCTAGCCACTCAGAAACCAGGCTGTCAGTTGCACGGATTGAAGGTCCAGATGGAGAACCGTTCCCTGATTGATAGAGGAGCAGGTTCAAGCGTACAGGAAGACACCTCGGGAGTCTGCTGCTGAGGCTGAGGAAACTGGAGTACCAAAACTGGCACAGCCAGTCTGGAGCCGCCAAAATCATCTGTGCCTTGCCCTCCTGGCCTTGTGGAGCACCTTGAGGATTAAGGGGAGTGGAGGGAAGGCATAGAAGAGGCGAGGGGTCCAGGGCCTCGAGACGGCATCCCCCTGCAGCATTCCCTGCTGGGGGGGCGGGCACAAAACAGCCTTAGCTTTGCATTCTCCCTGGAGGTGAACAGGTCCACCTGAGGGGTGCCCCACTGGGAGAACAGACAGTGTACTACCTCTGGGTAGACTGACCACTTGTGAGATGCCTTGCCCACACAGCCGAGGGCAACCGCCAGCTGACTGGAGACTCCTGCCACATGGATGGTAACAAGATCAGTCTCTAGGCTGCGCATTAGGGTCCACACACAGAAAGCTTCCTTGCATAGAGGCAGGGGCATACATCCTGCCCTGTTTGTTGAGGTAGTAATTCAATCGTGCTGGCACGCCAAGGACCAGGAAGCAAATAGAGCAAAAAAAATTAAAGCCAACACCAAACTGAAGCACAAAACAAATTTAATCCACATTTGTAATATAGTTAACTTCACCACACGACATGCAGGTACCTCGTCAGTGGCAGATGAAGGCAACATTAAAAATATTTTCCTACGACTAGAGATACTTCTTTTTAAAGAAGTAAATCTGAATTGGAACACTGCAATTTTGGAGACATACCAAGAGAGAGGACAGGCCCCACAGGGGTTGAGAGTTACCAAACAATCCTCCTGTGGCATAGAAGCTTTAAAGGAAAACAGTCGTTTGCAGGGGCTCCCGCCCCTGCAAACCTTACCCTCCGGTTAAGCTCTTCTCCAAAAAGCGCTTTTTTTTGTCTCCAGGAAAATAATTTAATTTACGAATGAAAAGTCCGCTACCCGGAAGTATGGTGGACTGTCAGGTGGCTCCATTAACTGTAAAGGTGCGGCGCCACACCCTGCGCTTCAATACAAAAGCATTGAAGTGAAGGGTGCGGCGCTGCACCTCTACAGTTAATGGAGCCGTCTGATAGTCCGCCATACTTCCGGGTAGTGGACTTTTCATTCGTAAATTAAATTATTTTCCTGGAAACAAAAAAAAAAAAAAAAGGGCGCTTTTTGGAGAAAAGCTTAACCAGAGGGTAAGGTCTGCAGGGACAGGAGCCCCTGCAAATGACTGTTTTCTTTTTTAGAAATAAAGATGCCTGGTTAAAGGTTTCAGAACAAGCCTCCCTAGAACACACCAGACTAGCTATTAAAGAAGACAGTGAGAAATTTGATGACTTAGAAGAACAAATGAAGGGGCTAGGAATCGAAATAGCTAAGTTTAGAGAGCATAAGGACTTTGAGAGTCTGGATAAAGCATTAAAAGCTAAAGTTCTAAAACATGAAAAAATTGTGTTAGAACATAAGAAAGAAAAGCTCATAAGGGACAATAAAGCTTATGAAGATGGTGTTGCACTTAATACACCTAGTAAACAGGAACCTCGGCGGTCGTGGAGTAGGGGGCACTCTAGAAATAGACAAGCATTTGTCAATGCCGAATGTTTGCTTGCTGGCATTGGCAGTGGTAGTGTAGAAGTTACAGAGCTGCGTAATAGGAATGGCAGTGAAGTATTGAACTGAAGCCAACCCCACCACCACCACCCTGCAGAGAGTGACCGGCATTGGGGTGTGCCTTTGGGTCATCAGGCATAACGGCCACGCCATTTCAGTACACCCCACCCTGCAGACACTGGCAAGTGTCACGGTGTTCCTTGGGGTCTTTGGCCCTTAGCGCACCCCATTCCATTAGGAAATACAGTGAGATGGGTGCGATATAGAGAATGGGGTGAACTTTGGGGTCAAGAGTCCAAGGCATACCTCGATGCCTCTCACTGGCTGCAGGGTGTGGAATGGTATGAGCAGTACAGGCAAGAATCTCAAGTCACACCCCTGATGCCTGTCATTCTCAACAGGGTTGGGCGTTATGGCTGGAAACCCTAATACCTCAGGCATTCGTTGGTATTTTCACTCCAAATGTTCAACATGGTTTTTTGTGACCCCACCTCATGAAGAGGGGGAATATCAGTTTCTTAGCTGAAAGCTGCTTATGCACAGCAACTACGGCATTTAGCACCACAGGTGCAAAAACATTCCGAACAGGATGTAAAAAATGACAGCTGTACTGTTCATGGGGAGGTGTAAAAAGTGGCAATGTTGCAAATCTGCAGTAAAAATATTAAAAAAACTGGTGAAGTCACGAGCGTACATAGATACTGTGCAACGCACACCCGTAATATAATTAGGTTGGGGATTTTTTTACAGCAGATTGTCAACTCAGGCATTTTGGTGCCTCCGATCATGAACAGTGTCACTGTGATTTTCTTTATGTGTCCCAAACAATGATTTCCCACAGCGACCACGCATCTCTGCGCTTAAAGTGTGAAAACACACTTCGGCCATGTTGTGAAAAATGACAGCTGTACTGTAAATAAGGCAGTGTGGAAAAATACCACTGGTGAAAATCTGGACTTAAAATATTACAAAGTCATGAACTTACAAGGGTGCGTGGAAACTGCGCAATGCTCACTCGTAACACAGTCATTTTATGGACTTTTGTCACCAAATTTTCAAAATAGCCATTTTAAGACCTCTGCTCATGAACAGTGTAACTGTGATTTTCTTAATCTGTCCCAAACATTGCTTTACGCACCAACAGCACCATTATGCGCTACATGTGCTGAAAACACATTTAGGCGGCATATAAAAATGGTAGCTGTACTGTTCATAAGGAAGTGTAATAAAATGGCAATGTTGAAAATCTGGAGTGAAAATATTAAATTGCAAACTTATGAGCATGCACAGGAACTAGAACGACGCCAGAAACAGTCATTTTAGGAATTATTTCACCAAATTTTCAACATAGCCATTTAAGACCTCTGCTCATGAACAGTGTCACTGTGATTTTCTTAATGTGTCCCATACATTGATTTTGCACACCGACTGCGCCACTTATGCGCTACATGGAGTGAAACATGTTTTGGGTGAGATGTGAAAAATGACAGCTGTACTACTCATAAGAAGGTGTGGTAAAATGGCAATGTTGAAAATCTGGAGTGAAAATATTGAAAATTCATGTTACTGACACGTCTTGAGAACTGCACAGCGCATGCTCATAAAACAGTCATTTTTAATTTTTCACAAATTTCAACATAGCCATTTTAAGACCTCTGCTCATGAACAGTGTCACTGTGATTTTCTTAATTTGTCCTGTACATTGATTTCAGACACTCGACTGCGCCATTGTGCGCTCATATGGCGGAAACACGTTTTGGGTGAGAGTGAAAATGACAGCTGTACTACTCATAAGAAGGTGTAGTAAAATGGCAATGTTGAAAATCTGGAGTTAAAATATTGAAAACTCACGAACACAGTAGGAACTGTGCAGCACGCTCGTAAACAATCGTTTTTGGAATTTTTTACCAAATTTTCAAAATAACTTCTTGAGAGCCCACCTTATGAGTACTGGCAGTGTCGCTTCATTAATCAGTCCCGAAAGGTGATTTCACGCAGTGACTGCGAAATCACCCTTCGGGCCCGAATAATGCCATGACTGTGACATCATTCATGAGAAGGGGTCCCAAAAACCCCATGTTGAAAATTTGGTGCAAAAATTCCAAAAAATGCCTGAGATATGCAACAAAGTTGAAAAAACCCTATCTAGCCCATTATACAGCTTACCAGCATTTCCTCAGTTCAGCGGTCGGCTTTGAAGAGTGCAGGCGTGTTCCCAGTCCACGAAGATCGTCGCGCCCGATGCGGAGGAAGTATGGGGTGAGGGGTGTGGGAGGCAGGGTGCGTGGGTGGGTGCGGGTTGTGGGAGGGGGGCCAGGGAGACTACGTGGGACTGTTTTTTCTTTACAGGTTTTCTTTTCTTTCAATGACGACGCGGGACGTTTGCCACGCTGGGGTGGCCTCCCAGCATGGCACAAGGACGGTTGGGGGCGTTCAGCCGACGGGGGATTGGGCACCCCCATTGGCCAAAGCATCTATTGCCACACTGGGGTGGGCTCCCAGCGTGGCACCTATTACTCGGGGGGGTGAGGACAGTGGAGCCGAAGGGGATTGGGCACCCCCCGTCGGCTATATCATGAGTTGCCACGCTGGGGTGGGCACCCAGCGTGGCATTTGAAAGGTTCTGGGGGGCAGGGGCTAGCTGAGCCAGCGGGGATTGGGCACCCCGTCGGCTGTACAGTGTGTGTGTGTGTGTGTGTGTGCAGGGGCTGCACGCCTGCGTGTCAGTGTGTGTGTAGGGAGGCGGCGCATGAGCAGGCGATATCTTATCGCTGCTCAGTGAAGCGAGCCCCCCCTTTCAACTGTATGCCACTGCATTTTGGAGCTTGTCATAGACAGCTCCAGCATGCATTGGCTTACAGGGGCCACGCCTGCCAACACACTGACTGAATTGGAAGAGGGGGTGACACACCTCCGAAATCTCGGATGATGGCACTATGTTTCTTGCACATGCGTGCAAGCAAACATAAAAAAGTAAAACAGATCAGAGCTGCTGATTATACAGCCCAGAAAATACAAAAAACTGTGACCATTGATTTAACTAAAAACCAGAGGAAAGATCCTTTTTAAGGGGAGAAGGCAACTGTGGAGGAGGCTACAGTAGGAAGCAGAGGCTAGGAAAAAGAGGAGGACAACACAAGCGGAATCAAAAGAACCCTGAGAACAACAATCAAACCCATATACAAATCATAAACCTTTCAAAATTTCAAGTAACAGACTCTCAACGCTCACTACTTAAGAAAGGCTTAAACGTTTGCCCCACACCAAGAATGAATCAATTCAGGATATATGTAGACTTATTTAAACTCTTCCGAAAAGTGAAACTTAAATATTTTTTTAACTTAAAAAACAACAAGCAAAGTTTACAGACATGGGGTATTTGGAACCAGAACAGGCTTTGGAAGAAAACTTGGATTATCTCTTGGAATTAATTGATGCAAGCCTATTGAATCATAGAGCGAATGAGCAAGAATTACCTGAAGATGATTCAAATTTTGTGACTCTAGTAGAGCTATATGATGAACAGAGAAGGCTAACAGGAACTGACCTAGAAGCAGCAGATGACTGGGACATTGCATCACTGAGGAAGATTTACTTTAAAACTGGGTCGACATTTTTTGTCCAAAAACACAAAATAATAATAATCATGTATTTGAACAAATGGTACTGAAACAGGTTAAAGACATACTGGATAGAGCCAAAACACCTAGGCAGAGTAATTTAACACACCAATAAATAGAAGCACTTACTCAATTGTCAAGGAATGCAGAATTGGTAATCAAACCTGCTGACAAAGGTGGGAATATAGTGTTAATGGACAAAGGTCATTATCACGAGATGGTAGAAGCTCTTCTGAATTATGAAGGAAATTATGAAAAACTAAGGGGTAATCCTACATATAGGCATGAACTCACGGGGTTGCTAGAAGAAGGTTTAGCTGATAATGAGAAAACTCAAGAAGAGTTTAAGTTTCTTTACAATGAATTCCCCACTTTACCAACATTCTATTCACTGCCCAAAACACACAAAAGTATACAGCCCCCACCGGGGAGACCCATAGTCTCAGGGGTGAGTTCTGTAACTGCACCATTGTACGAGTTTGTAGATTTATTTCTGCAGAATAATGTGAGGAAACTACCTTCGTACCTGAAAGATACTAGTGATGCGATACTTAAATGGCAGGAAGATTTTTGGTGGATTTTGACAGATGTAGAAGCGCAGTATACATCAATTAGACATGATTTAGGTCTAAGAGCTACAGAGTACTTTCTTAAGAAAGAATGTGGCAACCAGGGAATCCCTGTGAAATTTATTCTGAACAGCCTAGAATTTGTATTAACACATTTTTTTTTTAATTCAATGGGGATTTTTTAAACAGAAATCTGGCACGGCAATGGGGGCATCAGTGGCCCCAGCATGTGCCAATTTATTTATGGGCCACGGAGAACAGGAGGTACTACTAAATGATGAAGTGAATCCTTTAAAGAGTAACATCATTAAATGGGGGAGATTTATAGATGATTGTCTGTGCATGTGGCAGAAAACATTGGAGCAAGCCAATGAATGCATAAAATGGCTCAACATGAATGGAATCTTAAGTTCACTCACACAATAGACAGACACAAGGTTAACTTCCTGGATGTTACATTCATTGGTAGAGAAATCAGTGGTAGCATCACAACTAAAGGAAAACCCACAGCAATGAATTCACTCCTGCACAATAATAGTTTCCATCCCCAGACACTTAAGGATTCTATCCCCTATGGCCAAATCCTCAGAACTAGGAGAAACTGTACCGATGATGAAATGTTTGAGAATGAGGCAGAAGAACCTATGGAAAGGTTCAGGAAGAGGGGGATACAAAGAAAAAATATTACAACAGGCATACTTAAAAGTACAAGGCAGAACTCAAAGTGAAGTACTATCTAAGAATAAGCAGGACAAAGACACTAGTTGCACTCAAGTTACATTCTCCACAGAATGTAATAGCATGGCGGGTCAGATTAGAAGTGTGGTGTGAAAGAATTGGAATATTCTTAGAAATGATAGTGCACTCAAAAGTTACAGGGGACACACCACAAGTAATTTTAAAAAAGGCAACCACACTCAGGGACCATCTAGTTCACAGTCAATTTAAGAGACAGACAGACTGGCAAGCAACCTGGTTACCGACGAAACCTGTGGGGGTTTATAAATGTCAAAGGTGCAACTTATGTCAATATATGAATGTAGGAAAAAACTGAGGTACCCTCTGACAAAAAAAAAAGATTCTGATCAAAGAATTCATAACATGCACAACCACCTTTGTGGTATGTGTATTATGGTGTAGCTGTAATATCTATTATGTGGGAAAAACAGTCAGGATGCTCAAAGAGAGAGTGCAAAAACATGTATGATTGATTGTGAACAAATGTTTTGATACCCCAGTAGGAAGACACTATATCCAGGTGCATAATTCAAACCCCAAGTGCCTGAAATTTATGGGCTTGGAGGGAACATGTTAAACAACCCCCTAGGGGTGGGGACAGAAAAAATCTTCACACGGCCGGCCCGCCGGCACAGCGGTTGGATTTCTGCTTGCAACGCTGGCAACCCGGGTTCAGGAACAGACCTGTGGAACCAGAGGGCTGGCCGAGGGTGAAGGACTGAGTGCCTCATGGGCTGCTCTCCTTCTCCGGGGGGAGACTGGGGGTGTGTCTGGTGCTCGAGGGACTCCTGGCGGATGCCAGGGGAACCACAAGCAACCGACGCCTAGTTACAAGAGAGGCGGGCCGGACGCTGGACGTCATTGCACATCCCCGCCCCTGGGGCAGTCCAGAAAAACTCATTGGCCGCCATAGATGATGCAAGCCTGGTACCTGGCATAAATGGCTCTGGCCTTCCCAATGACCTAAAATGGCTCCAAATGCACCGACCAGCCCTGAACCCCGCCCTGGGGGGGAAGCCAGGGAGGCAATGCTGGTCGTTACCGGCACCTTTACCGTCAGAGACAGGCTGGATCTGGGCACTGGCCCCACCCTGAGGGGTAAGTCAGAGGGTATCAGTCAGGGGCATGGCATTAGAGAGTGAGATAGGGGTGTTCAGGAACTGGTGGCCAGTGGCAAAAAGAGAGAAAAATATAAAAAAAAAAAAAAGGAAAAAGAAAAAATCTTCCCTTAGATAGGATTTTTGCCTTGGATACAGTGAAACCAAGGGGCTTGAATGATTTCTGGGATTTGAAATCCTATTTGAAATCTAGTAAATATTGAAGATCTGTATGTGATTGTATAGTTCTTTGTATCCAACTGTTTCCTTGTTTACATTTATAGGTATGTCGTAGTCAGTATCTATTATATCTAATACCTTTTTCTAAATAATTTAAAAAGTTAAGTAAAAAATTAAGATAAATTTACTATAGGTACTTACTGCTAGACTAACCTAATCTATTTCCCCCTTTTTTTTGTTTTGCTCACTTTAAAGGATACCTGGACTTAAAGTTTGGAGAGAAGCTCTTGCACTTGTTCAGTTTAGTGAAACTAATGGGTTCCAAATCTATTTAAACTGTGTAAGTCCCCCCCCACACACAAAAAATGAATGTTTACAGGCTTCAATTAGAAATGCTGTAATAATTGATTCTTCTTTCTAGATTAATTTGATAGATTTATAAATTATCTCTACCTGGGAATGTTTTTTCATGTATACCCATCATACTGTTTTGTTGTTCTGAATTTAACATGTTTGTAAGCTTACAATTACGTAGCCCTAATCTGTTGCTAGCTGAAGTATAACAGTTAAATGTTAATATAATGTGTTTAAAATAACATGTACTGTTTTTCTATTTTTTGTTTTGGAAGGCCAATTCGATAAGGTGACTTATGGAGTTTTGATTTATTGTTTTAAAATGTTATACATGTGAACACATCGAAGCACACATATGCTACTGTTTCTTTAAACTGCTAAAACAAAGGAAAAATGGCAGTGTTGTTAGAGTTATTCAGCCCTATAAAATGCATCTGTGTGTGGCCATTGCCACGCCCCCTGAGGAAAGCAAGGTGCCGAAGCGCTGGGGCAGTGTGGCGTGGTAAAGTTAAATGCAGTACCACAAATGTGGATTAAATTTGTTTCATACTTCAGTTTAGAGTTGGCTTTAATTTTTTCATTCTATTTGCTTTGTGATCCTTGGAGCACCAGCACAATTGAACTGTTTACAAACGGGTGGCTGCCTACTGCTAAGTGAACCCACTTCTTTCACTGGCGCAGGTAAGAATTTCATTGAATTGTTGTTGAGGTAGTACATGGTTGTGGTGTTGTCCGTCTGGACCTGAACCACCTGACCCCGGATGTGAGGAGTGTATGTAGTCAGCGCCAGCCAAACTGCTCAGAGCTCCAGCAGGTTGATGTGGCATCAAGACTCCTCGGGGGTCCAGAGCCCGTGAACTCTGTGTTCCCCAGGTGGGCATCCCAGTCCATGAGAGAGGCATCGGTCGTCAGGATGACCGTCGGCTTTGTGCAGACAAACAGGATCCTTTCTGCAGATGTTCTGGGACTAACCACCATTGAAGGGTGTCCCACATCTGCTGGGTCACAGTGACTAGCTGGTCAAAGTGACCCTTGCACTGAGACCACTGGCTGGCTAGCTTCCACTGCAGCAAGCGCATTCTCCAGTGAGCCCATCAGACCATGCTGGTACAGGCTGCCATGTAACCCAGCAGGCGCAGGACGTCCTGGCAGGGCACAATTGCCCAACCCAAAATGGTTGGGCAAAGGAGGAGAGAACCTCAGCCCTGTCCACTGCAGCCAGGCTCTGGCTCTGCAAGAGTCGAGCTGCACCCCGATGAAGTTGATCACATGCGAAGGCACGAGTTCTGACTTGGCCTCTTTGACCAGGAGGTCAAGGTCAACGCAGGACTGGAGGGTCAGGTCCCTGGACCACTCCACCTCCTGCCTGGAGAGACCTGTGATCAGCCAGTCATCCAGGTAGGTCCAGACCCCTCGGCACCTCACATTATCTGCCACCACTGCACTGCACATGGTGAAGATCCTGGGGGCTGAGGAGAGGCTGAATGACATGGCCCGGAACTCGTAGAGGGTTCCCTCGACTCAGAAGCTGAGGATCTTTCGGTGTGATGGACGGATCGGGACATGGAAGAACACGTCCTGAAGATCCAGGGAGCAAAACCACGTTCTGCTTTAGCGATGGTATGATCTGAGACAGCGTTATCATCCTGAAGGTGCGCGACTTGAGAAACTTGTTCAGGTCATGTAGATCCAAGAATGGGCCACCAGTCCCCCATCTGTTTTGGCACCAGGAAGTACCTGGAGACAAACCCTGGGTGTTCCGGAGGATCCGCAACAGGAACCACGACCTCCTTGCAGAGGAGCTGGGCTACGTCGTCTCTGAGAGCTGACAGAATGTCTGTGGATACCAAGTCCTCCTGTGGGGCGCGGGCTCAGCATGGAGGGCATTGCTCGAATTCCAGAGGCAGACCCTGACCCCACAACTTTGAGAACCCACCTGTCCATGGTAACAGCGGACCAGGCAGAAGGGAAGTGGCGATGCTGGCCTCCCACGGGAGGACCCAGGGGAGGTGTGACAGGCATGAGGGAGGCACCCCTCATCCCGTCACTGAGCAGGCTTGGAGGAGGAGAGTCCAGCCGAGGAGCCACCAGAGCCTCTCCTTCCAGGCTTACAGATGAAAGGCCACTGACTTCGGCCAAGGTTGCCAGACCTGGGGCTGGGCTAGTTTGGCCACAGGAGTAGAGGTGGACCGAAAGGGCTTCCATTTCTGCTGCTGCTTGGAGCCCTTGGGGTCCTTCTGGGCAGATGTCACAGAGTCCAAGGTGGTACTGGACTTCTCGATGTGGGTGAGGTGGCCCTCAACTCCAGGCCCGAACAAGTCAGTGCCCAGAAAGGGAACATCTGCCAGCTCGTGCTGAGTGTCTGCCGTGAAGGTTGAGATCCTCAGCCAAGCCCTGCGGCTCATAGCCACTGAGGCGGCCACAGAGTGGGCACAAGAGTCGGGGTCCTTTAGTGTAGAGCAGATTCAGGTGGTGGAGACCAGGAGACGCCCTGGGCTGAGCAGACAACTGGAGCAGGGTTCCCCGTGTCTTGTCCCCTTGCTCAGGGAACCCTCTGGACCACAAGGGCAGGTAGCTGAGGGACTGGCCTCAGCCTTTAGTCCTCTTCGAGTAGTGTTGTGCAATACCAGGTCAATGGTGAACAAGACCACTATAATGGCAAAGCTTGTTGCATCCATTGACCTGGTGTGCATCACAGAGACCTGGCTGGGGGATGCTTCAGGCCCTGTGCAAGAGGCGTCTGTCCCGGCCTGGTTTACCGTGGTTCGCTGCCCAAGGAAGGAACATACAGGTTGTGGGGGCCATTTGTTTTACCCTGGAGCTGGGCCTGGTGGTGCACCCAGTGGGGGACACCGGCTCTTTTAAGTGTGTGGCAGTGCAAGGGGGTCCCAGAGTAGAGTTTAGGATTCTCCTGGTCTACCGGCTACCTGTGTGGGACCGGAGTTTCCTGCAGGAGATGTCGGCCTTTGTCGCCAAGAGGGTGTTGGAGTCGCCAAGGTGGCTTATTCTTGGCGACTTCAACACCTGGGTGGGTGACGAGACGTTATCTAGGGCCAGAGACTTCCTTTTAAATATGGAGGCTCTGGGCCTCTCCCTGATGACCATGGCCAGGACCCACCACTCTGGCCACGCGCTCGATCTGGTGTTCTCCTTGGGGGTCTCGAAACTGACACCATCGAGACTGATCCGGTTGCTTGGTCAGATCATTGCACCATCAGATTCAGCTTCAGAACCCTTCTAAATGTCCCTTCCCCTGTGGAAATGGTTCAGTTCTGCCCTGTGAAAGGTTTACAACCAGAGGGACTGATGGCAGAGCTGGACATTTAGTCTGTGCTTGAGGCTTGCGCCAAAGGACCGGAGATTGCTGTGGTGGCCTATAATAGGACTGTCACCAAGTCTCTGGACCACCTGGCACCAATCTGTGTACGCCACCTGGTTTCTTGTCTCAGCTCACCATGGTTTGAGGTGGAGCTGAGAATGCTGAAGACTAGGGGGCAGAGGCTGGAGAGGCATTGGAGGAAGACCAGGTCTGCAGAGGACAGGCTGGTTCTGATTATTCATTACGATGAGTGTCAGAATGCAATCATACAGAAAAAGGCAGCTTTTTTATGTCTCGGATGATTGAAGTTGGGAAGAACCGACCGGCTCAGCTCTTCTGGGTTGTAGAAAGACTATTACATCCTGCCTGTCTGGAATCTGTGAGAGCAGTTTCAGCTCACAAGTGTGAGCAGTTCACTCAGTTCTTCTCACACAGAGTGTCCTCTGTGAGGGCTGGGATTTCTCCTAGCATCATTGGACCCTGACATTTTGGCGAATTACCAGCCTATCTCAAACCTCCTTTTTTTTGGAAAGGTTCTTAAAAAGGTGGTCGCAGAACTGCTCGAGGGTCACCTCACGGACTTTCATATCTACGAACCTTTCCAGTCCGGATTTAGGGCCTTGCATAGCACAGAGACCGCGTTGGTTAGGGTGCTAAATGACCTGCTCAGGGCGTGAGGTAGAGGAGAGCGAATGATTCTCGTTCTCCTTGATCCCGCTTCAGCGTTTGACACTGTGGACCATGGGGTGTTGCTGGACAGGCTAAGGAAGTATGTAGGACTCACCGGCAAAGTCATCACTAGTTTGAGTCCTTTCTCTTGGGCAGGTCTTAGAGGGTGGTGCTGGGGAATTACTCCTCAGTCCCAATGGACCTACCCTGTGGAGTTCCCCAAGGTTCTGTCCTCTCCCCCATGCTGTTTACAGTGTATATGCTGCCCCTGGGTGAGGTCATAAGGCGGTATGAGCTAAGCTTTCATTGATATGCCAATGATACTCAGCTTTACCTGTCCTTTGCACCCGGAAGATCGGACGCAGCTGATGTGCTAAATGAATGCTTGGCCAAGATCCGGGCCTGGACATCATTGAACTGGCTGGGACTTAACCCAGGAAGACTGAGGTGCTGGTGGTTGAGCCAGGTCGAAGAGGAGGAGTGAGGGCCCCTGGTGATAGGTCGGGGCTGTTTGTTTATTTTTTTTAATATAATTTTTATTGGGTTTATCTTTTCTTACCTTTGAAACACACAAAGGAGTGGCAGTTACATCAAATTGTTTCAACTTTACATTAGATTGTACAGTTTTATACAGGGGAAATGATCTTAGTGATGTTAAGGTACCCTAAAGAATAGCCAATGTACAGTATTGTAGCATAGCTTGACACACGTTCTCTTTACATTTAAATAAAGGATAGCAAAGCAGACTTGAAGTACTCTTTGTCTTATCTATTTCCCTTTCCTCCCTTCCTCTCCGCCCCCCCCCCCCCAGACCAATCAAGGGCAGAACTCAGGATCCACTTCTGCCTGACGGAGAGACCATCTTTGCCATTTCCCCCTAAATGTTTGGGATTGGTCCTTAAGGTTAGACGTTAGGCTCTTCATATGATAACTGTCCGACATTATCTTTCTCCAGTCTTGTATAGAGGGTATGGTAGGTGTCATCCACTTCCTGGTTACTGACTTCTTGGCAGCTAGGAGGAATATAGGAAGTAATGTTCTGGTCCATGAGGGGGAATGATCAGGATAAATGGCTAAAAGTACTGTTTTGGCTGTAAGCTCAAACATATCACCCAGGCACTGTGACAGCTCCTCCTGCAGGGTAATCCAGAAAGGCACAAGGCAAGGACGTTGCCACATTATGCGGGCTAAATCTGCCAACAGGCAACGCACCCACGCCAACTGTGACCAAATCTTCCCGGTAGGCATTTGGTCAGGGCAGAAGGGGAACGGAAATACCTGGATCTAGTTTTCCAGAAGAATTCTCTCTAGGTGTGAGAGGAAGTTATCTTAACTGCCTGGGGAGCAGAGTCCAGCCATTGGTCCTTAGAAATTTCCATGTCCAGGTCTCTATTCCAGCTAATTAGGACTGATTCAGTAGAGTCTGATGTCAAATCTCTCATAATTTTACAAAGAGAACCTATTAAATGGTTCCAGTGATTGCCCTGTATATGGTCAATAAATATTTTTAGTAAAGGGGTGGGGCAGGGTGTGGGTTTTTTGCTTGTATCGTCCAGTTTCTGAGGAAGTGGTTTATTACATGTAGATATCTATATAAATCATTATTTTGGAGGTTATATTTTTCCTTTAGTTTCTCGAAAGAGAGGACCCCTGAATGGCCTAGGAATTAGAAGACCTGTTCCAGATTCAGGAGTCTCCAATGGGAGAAGGTCAAGTCTGTTTGGGATGGGAAGAAGAGCTCATCTTCTGTTATTAATTTGCAGAATTCGAATGTTTTTTTGAAAATCACCCTTTCTTCTCATTCTGTATCACAATCTCAGAACACCGGACGTTATTATCATAAAGTCTTTCAGGGGAGGAGTTCTCCCATCCGAGGAGAACACTATCTTTTTCATATCACACATGTCGTTAAGACGGACCACCAATGTTTTCCAGCGAGCTATATATTTGTCTGATAGCCACAACAGAAGGATGTGTAAGAACGCAGCTTTTGCACATAGTTGGAGATCTGGAAGATTAGTCCCTCCCTGAGCTAGGGACAATTTTAGAATTGACAGTCTAATTCTGGGATGGTTGTTGCCCCATATAAATTTGGAGATCATGGCGTCCCATGATTTAAAGAAATATGGGGATGGGTAAAAGGGAATATTTTGAAATAAGTATAAAAGGTGAAGTAGAGTATTCGTGCGGATGACTTCTATTCATTGGAAGAAGGTTAAGGGAAGACTGCCATTTCTCTAAGTCTGCCTGTATTGATATGGAGAGAGGTTCGTAGTTCAATAGTTCCAGAACGTTTAGGTTGAGGGGGATATAAATACCTAAATATTTTATTTTGGTGCTTCGCCATTTAAGGAGAAATGTTTGCCTTAGTAATCTAGGAGGAATATAGTTGAAAGTTAGAACTTTTGTTTTTGTGGCATTGAGTTTGAAGCCTGCCAGCTCTTCAAATCAAGATAATATTTTCCAGACTGCTGGAATCAAACTGGTTGGGGATAAAAGGGACAGCAGTACATCATCTGCAAATAGGCTTGTTTTATATTCACATTGGTTTAGAGGGATACCCTCTACTTCTGGGGATGTCCTGAGAGCTTCTACCAGGGGCTCAATATAAAGGGAGAAGAGAAGAGGGGACAATGGACATCCTTGGCGAGTTCCTTGCTGTAATGTGATTGGTGAAGAGATCCCACCATTTATTCTGACATAAGCTTTTGGGAAAGAAGAGCAGTGTTTTAGCCATACCAAAAGGGAATCAGGGAACTGAAACTCCAGTAGGGTGTCCCATAAGAAGGCCCATGATACCCGGTCGAAAGCCTTTTCTGCATCTAGACTGAGAAAGACCGCCGGGATTTTCCGGGTTTAGATATGTTCGATTAGGATGAGGGTCTTGCGGATGTTATCCGATGTTCCTCTCGTTTTATAAAACCCGCTTGGTCTGGATGAATTATAGAGGGGAGGATGTTTTCCAGTCTTTTTTGTCCATATGGCTGTATAAATTTTATAGTCTACGTTTAAGACAGAAATTGGGCGACAGGGTGCCGGGTATGTGGTTTCTTTGTTGGGTTTGGGGAAGGGCAGCCACAATTGCACAGGCCCAAGATGGGGGGTTCTTTCAGGCACTTCTTTGAAAAGGGAGTGTAATTTGGGAAGTAGCTCATTTTTAAATGTTTTATACCTATCCCCGGGTAGGCCGTCTGGGCCCCAGCAATGTCCAGTGAAGAGATTTTAGATGGTCATTAGCATCTCATCTTGTTCGATCAGGGCTTCTAGTTGTTTTATCTGTCCCTCAGACACTTTGGGGAGGTTTAGTTTTCTTAGGAAGTCTTGTCTCTGTTCCAGAGTTGCTGCTTCCTGACTCCTATACAGGTTTTGATAGTAATCTACAAAGACTTGTCTGATTATAGCTTCTTTATGCGTGAATTGAACTGTTTTGGGGTATTTGATTTTAAGTATTGTTCCGGAGCTTTTACGAGCTCTCAGTCGTTGAACCAGTCTGCGGGTCCATTTAGAGCGCGCCCCCCCAAATAGTGAGTTTGTTTCATGTATATTAGAGATTGCTGAATTTTACTGTCCAGTGTTTTTTGAATGGTGGCTTTAGTTTCTCTAATTTTTTTTGGGAGTTCATAATCTCCATCTCTATAAAGCAATTGGTAGTTTTGTAATTGGTTCATGAGTTCCCGATATTTGGCCTCTCTCTCCTTTTTTTTTTTTTTTTTGATGCATACAGTATGATCTCTCCACTGAGTGTCACCTTCAGTGTGTCCCAGAGAATAGATTCTGAAATGTCAGGGGAAGAGTTCTCAGAAAGAAAAGTAGGGATTCTTTGTTTTAGTTGGCCAAAAAGGTCCTTATCCCTCAGGAGCAATGGGTTTAGACACCACAGAGTTTGTTTGGCCCTCTTGCCCAAGTTTAACTTTAGTAACAAGGGATGTTGGTCTGAGAGAACTTTAGGACCAATCTCCATATCCAAAACAGAAGAAAAATGTTCGCAAGTTGTAATAAAGTAGTCCAGCCTGGAATAAGAATGGAATCTACCAGAATGAAATGTGAACCTGGGTTAAGAGGGAAACATTCTACGCCAAACATCTACCAAACCTAGTTGAGCCACCTGATTTTTAAATTTTGTAACTGTACCTGTCTGGCGATACAGTTTTGGATTCGAAGAATCAAGATTGGTCTGTAAAGTCATATTTAGGTCACCACACAGGATTAATTGACCCTGTAAGTTATCTAACGTTGAACATGAAAGATCGTATCACCGGGGTTTTTGGGGGTTGGGGGGTTATACGTTGACCAAGGTGACGTCCTGTGAAGACAGATGTCCCTGCAAGACAACATATTGGCCTTGACCATCTATGTGGGTTTATTTCTAATGGGGAGGCAAAATGGCCACCTTTCCTTCTCGGACACTAGGGTGGCAGGAGGCAAAAACACCGAAGCATCGCCCCCACCTAAGTTTCTGATGTTTGGTGTCAGATAGGTGGGTTTCTTGAAGGAAAAAGATTTCTTCGGCCTATTTGCCGAGATGTTACATTAAACGAGAATGTTTTATGGGGCTGTGTAGGCCATTTACATTTTGAGAAAAAAATTGTACTGGTTGTGACATCATGGTAGTATTTTTGAGAAACTACCGCTATTAATTATATGTATCTTTTTTAGGGTGGCCTGTTTCAATAAGAACCTGATCATTCCTCCAAAGGACAGACCGCAGTGTCGGAGAGGCTGAAGCCACCGGCCTTGTCCCAGTAATCCCTGAGATCAAATCCGGCCAACTAGGAGAATGGGAGGACCTGACGGGAGCCCCTCCGAATGTATTTCTCTGTCTGACTGCTGGGATTGTTTCATTAAAATACTTTCTGTTTCAACTACCAAACTTTGTCTAGTGTGCTACATTCCCGCTCCCCCCTTACTCATTATTTTATAGTTTAACCAATCATTTTCCTGTAGGAATGCAACAGGGTGCAGCTTTGATTTAAAAAAAGAATTTCCTTTTCTCCTGTACCATCCAAAGGGGACATATCTCAACCCAAATATAACAGTTATGAACATTAGAAACAGTAATAACTAAAACCTTAACTATATATATATATATATATATATATATACATACACACACACACACACACACACACACACACAACAGTTTGAAACATTAAAACCAAAAACACCAAAACCTTAACTATATATATTATGACTCCCATATTGGGTGATCACTGCCAGCCGGTGGCACTGAGGTTGAGGCGCTGGATGCCCTGTGACCCAGGTTTGGGAGCACGCGGGTGGCTGGGGAGTCAGCAGGGGCAGGAAGAGACTGAGCATCCGGAGGACAGCTCTCTTCCCGGGTGGTTAGCTGCGGGTCGCTTCAACGGAGCTTCTCTGGCGGAGGCTGGAGGTGAGCCAAACGTAGCATTGCAGGGTGTACACCGGGGTGGAGCTACGGCTCCAAGAAATGCAGATACTTTAGAAAAAAAAACCTCGCCGCTGATGGACAAAGGCGCCTTCCCTCCGCATTCCACACTCCCATAGTCGGGCCTGAAAGTCCTCTCTGCTTTCCTCCCCTCTCCAGCCCCGCGTCTCGACCCTAATGGAAAAAGTGCCCTGAGCGGGGCAGCCCTTCCCCAGAGGGTAGACCCAGGGGGGAATGCCCCGTGCCGGGGAGTAGCGGAGTAGGACACAGTAGGGCCATGCAGGGAGGTAGAGTGTGTGGCAAGGTAGGGTTGCTGGAGAGAGTTCAGTGGTGTGGGAGAAAAACAGAGTTTGAAAAAAAATATTGGAGGTGACGCTTACAGAGCACCTCTGAAAACTCCCTACCGACTCCTTACTAGGATTCAGTATGGGATCGGGGACCATCCCATTCCCCAGGCAGGGGGTAGCCCACCCAAGGATCCAAAGGATCCCCCACAGGGTGGGAACTCCAGAATGGAGTTCACCCAGAACTTGGTTCAGCATGGTAAGTTTGTCTAACTCTCACCCATCGGTTACCCACGTGCATTTGGGAACAGAATAACTTTTCCCAGGTTGTCTTCATGTTTTATATGAAGAGGGAACCTGGGGAGGTCATGGGGTGCCTACCGTATCCCATTCTTCACCAATATTCTATAGGTGGATTATATAATCTAATATGGTTTCCCAAGGGGGAGAGAGCTAATAACATCAAGAAAAAATAAGGGCCCGCTCGCTCTAGGAGACCGATGTTTTTGGGGGGGAGAACAACTCCACCATGACCTTGTCTTATTGAATTATTCACTTAACCCTTTTTTTGGTGTCGATAGGCTTCCTGGGAGTAGAGAGGTGCCCCCTCCGTTACCCACCAAAGTCCAGGTGGATCCCTAAGGGAGGGGAGTCAATCCCACCCCTCTGTCCCATTACCACTGGAAAGGGGGCAGATGGGAGCCCATCCTATCAAGGATGGGAGCGAACAAGGTAGCCCTTGGGACTTGATTAGAAGGTAGCCATCCTGTCTCCTTACAAGTATCTCCTTCCCCCCTCAACTTGTTTGTGTAGGCATATGAATCCTGTCCGGGTTTAAACTTGTAAAGCGTTTAAGGGCGTCTGCCCACTCCATTTTCCTTGGACAAAGTTTCAGGAAGTCCGTTAAAGGGGTCATCACCGCAGGTCAGGCGTAATGACCAACCCCCTCACAACAGTTAGAGACATCACGGACCATATGGTGTTGTAATCACAACTGTGCATCTTAGACCAAAGTCTGAGGAGGAGGAAAGAAAAAATTACTCACCTTAGTAATTGCTTTTCTTGTCATGGAGTCTTGCTATATTAGGACTTATTGCAGTTAGCCACTGCACTTGAACTGCCCCGGAGAGGAAAGAGTTAACTCCAGAGAATCTGGAGTTCTAAAGTGCGAGGGCGCTATACCAAAGCTCTATCTGGGCAGTTTCAAATGAAACTGTCAGATCTTTACGAAGCTAACACTAAGCAACAAGTCTGTGTGGAAAGCTCTACACTAGGCAAATGGCTACCTACTAGTAGTAACAACAATAGAAACAACAACAGAAACAACAATAACAATAATAAGAATGAATAATGGTATCATTAGTTTTCCCCCCTGACAAGCACTATTAGGAACCCCCCCTTCCCCCAAAGACTCAAGTCCAGGAAGGGGGCCAACAAATCACTCAACCAGAAAACCCCAGTTCCCTAACCCTAAATAAAAGAGGGTGAAGGGAAGAACTACAATGGCATGACACAGTGCTTGCACTAATTTGCCACCCCCACCCCAGTAGAAGTTCTGAGAGGGGCAGGTTGGGGTGGTTCTAATATAGCAAGACTCCAGGAGAAGAAAAGCAGTTACTAAGGTGAGTAATTTTTCTCTCAAACACCATGAAGTCTTGCTATATTAGGACTCTATTGCAGATTACACAGCAGTACCTCCATGGAGGAGGTCAGAACCTACTTAGGAAATAGGCTCTGAAGCACAGCTGTGCTAAAAACGAGCATCTCTCCTGGACTGAAATCCAGGGAATAATGCTTGGTAAAAGTGTGAACTGTCTTCCAAGTAACAGCTCGACAGATTTCCAGAATGGAATATCTCTGCAGCCGCTAGAGATGCAGCTGTACACCTGGTGGAGTGAGCCCTCAGTCCTGAGGGGTTCTCCTACCTAGTCTTTGATAACAAAATGGATACAAGAGACAATCCACCTTGCAATTGTCCTCTTAGTGGCAGGTTCCCTTTGCCAACCTCGCTCTAGGTAAGGAAGAGTTGGAGGGATTCAAACCCGTGACCCTTGGTGCGTTACAAATAGTAGCATAAGGCTCTTTTGACGTCCAAGCTGTGCAGTCTCCTCTCACCTGAGGAAGAATGCTCAGTGAAAAAATCCTGGGAGAGAGATGGATTGGTTCAGGTGGAAACCTGAACCACTTAGGGACAAACTTGTGTTAGTCCTAGGGACTGTCTTATCCCTGTGGGGAGAAAAAATCTTTCCACTGCCAGGGCCTGTAGTTCACTTATGCGCCTGGCAGAAGTGACACCACCAGAAAAACATTTTCCAAGTGAGAAGCTTGAGCTCTGCTGGGGACAGAGGTCCAAAGGGGTTTGCATTAACTAAGCAATGAAACATTCGGCTCCATGCAGGAGCTGGTTCCTAAAAAGGAGGGTTGGTGGAAGCAACCCTTAAAAACTTGAAAAACACAGGTTGAGAAGAAAAGGAAGCAGGCTTCCCTGCTTGCAGAAAAACAGAGACAGCTGCCAAAGGAACCCTTAAGGTAGCTTGGCCTAAGACCTAAAGAATTTAAATGGACCAAAAGTCCAGGAAATGAGCAGATAAGCAGACTGTGGTATAATCTGCTTCTCAGCGCATCAGACTGAAAACCTGTTCCACTTAGAATTGTAAGTGGAGCCAGTGAAAAGCTTCCTTGAAGCCTTTAAAATATCCGTGACACCTTGAAAAAGGTGTAAATCAGCAAATTCTAACTCCTCAAGAGCTGCCTTGAGAAGGAGGAATTTGAGGTTCGGATACCACACTCTCCCTTGTGCAAAGGCCAGTAAGTCGTGGACTCTGGGCAAGCTCAGGGTAGGGTGGACTGTAAAGGACAGAGACAATGGGTACCAGGGCTGTCTGGCCCAGCTTGGAACAATCAGAATCGCTTTGCAGGGCTGAGATCTGATTTTTACTAGTACCCTGAAAGAAAGGGAAAAGGGAGGAAAGGTGAACAGAAACTTCCCTTTCCAATCCAAGTGAAAAGCGTCCAGGGGGCTGATCCCAGCACTGGAGGCCTCAACAAAACAGAGAAAGTTAGTGGTTATCTGGGGCTGCGAAAAGATCTATCTGAAAATGAGCCCCATCTGGCAAGGACTGAACCCAGCACCTGAGGATTCAGAGCCCAATCGTGATGGCCCTGAGAATCCTGTTGAGGGCATCTGCCAGGGCATTGTCCTTCCCTGGGAGGTGAACTGCTATCAGGGAGGTGTTCAGGGAGTAAGCCAGAGACCACCACTTCATTGCTTCGGTGCACAAGGCTGATGACCGAGTGCCCCCCTGCCTGTTGATGTACCACATTATTGTGGTGTTGTCTGTCCTGACTTGAACTACCTTGTTCTGGACAGAAGCTGAAAACTCCTAAGAGCTAGAAGACAGCTCTGAGTTCCAAAAATTGATGTGAAGCAGAGATTCCTAGGGAGACCACACTCCCCTAGTGGACAGGTCGCCTAGCGAGCTCCCCACCCTAACACAGGAGCATCCGTGGTGAGGGAATGAAGAGGACCCCTAGTTTTAGATTGCTTTGATCCTGCCACAGTGTAAGGCCAGGATCAGGATTGGGTCACTAGAACCAATTTGAAAGGGAATCCCTCCTTTGGGGACCAATAGGCCCTCAGATGGAACTGAATGTCCCTCATCCGAATCTTGCTCCCTGCACTACAGCTGTGGAAGCAGCCATGTGCCTAGTAGTTGTAGCAAATGCTTTGCTGGTCAAGAGACTCGCAGAGTAATGGAAGATGCCAGGGCAAGAGACTGCCTACCCTTTTAGAGGGGAGAAATGCCCTGGCTAACTTTGTGTTCAACTCTGCACCTATGAAAGTTAGTACCTGAACCGGTTCGAGAACTGACTTTGGTAAATTCAGCAGGAATCCCAGAAAGGTGAGAAGCTGCTGGGTGACTTGCAAGTGGAATTTTACTTGATCTGGAGACTGACCCACTAAGAGCCAGTCATCCAGGAAAGGAAACAAAGCAATCCCTTGCCTTCTTAAAAGAGCCACTACCACAGCTAGAATTTCTTGAATACCCTTGGCGCAGAGGTAAGGCCGAAGGGCATTGCCCTGAACTGGTAGTGGCCTGAGGTACTTTCGGTGAGAAGGCCTGATCAAGACATGAAAAAATAGGCATCCTTGAGGTCCAGGAAAGCTAGCCAGTCCCCTGGCCTCAGCCAGAGTTAACATTTTTAACTTTGTTTTCAAAAGATGCTTGTTCAGGTACCTTAAATCTGAGATGGGCCGCCAATCTCCTGCCTTCTATAGGTTAAGAAAGTATCATGAGCACAGCCTCTTGCCCCGGTGGCAAGGAGGGACCCTTTCTACTGCTTTGCAGTTCAGAGGAGAAGAAACCTCTGCTCCCAAAGCAAGGGATTCCGAGGATTTGCAGGTGGACCTGTCTGGCTCTCATCTTTGGAAACTGTTTGAAGCTGAGAACCAGACCTATTACTTCCAGAACCCACTTGTCCGAGTTAGGGACACACAGTTCTGGCTGAAATAAAACCAACCTGCTCACTGGTATAGGAGACCGGCCCTGGGCACCCCATCAGGGTGCCTGCTTGGCAATAGTCTTAGGCTAAGGGGAGGGGATGGTTTACTTGTGCCCCGCCTACCTCTGCCTCTGAAGAGACCCTCTGGCGAAAGCAGAGGAGGCCTGAGCCTCTACCTGGGCACTTCGTAGGTAATCATCCATGTTTTCATATAGCTTTCTGTTTGTTCCTCAAACAGAGAATTACCCACAACAAGAAACAAATCCATAGACTTTGACAGAGTATCTTGGGACAGATTAGTGCATCTGAGCCATGCCAACCTACGGAAAGCTACAGAAGTGGTCATGACCCTAGAGAAAACAAGATTAACACCAACAGCAGTATGAACTTGAACTTAGAGGCTTCAGTGCCATTAGCAGCCACCTGTTCCAACCCGCTAGCCAGCTGGCATGGGCCTGCTTGGCTAACTGCATACAAGGCCCCACCTAGATTTCTAAATCTAGCCACATAAGCCATACAACTTGCCTGTCTGAGTCCCACAGAAGCTGCCATATACGTTTATATATATGTTTTCTTGCCATGGCATCAATCCTCCTGGAATCCTATTCAGGAGGATGTGAGGCCAGGGGAACTAGCCTTGACACAGGCTGCAGCTTGTACCACACCTACATGACTACACTGCTCAGTGAGGAAGTCTGTAACAGAGCCTGACGAAATACACCTTCTGTCCATTTTTTATCTTACAGGAGGGACAGAAAGAAGAATCTTATAAAATCTTAGTTGTTTACTTCCTAAATGACTTATGCAAAGGAAAGACAACCTCCTAGCCCATCATTCCTACATAATCAGGCTCCCTTTACTCATCCATAGCCTCCTCAAAGGAAGCTGGGGATTCTGCAAGCTTTTGTAAACATAAACTGAGAAAGGGACTCAGACAGAATAGGAGGAGATTCTAAAAGTCTGTCTGGAGAAATGTCCGCTTAAGGGCACGCCCAGACCCTACCAGCCACACATGTATTGATCAATTTTCTCCTCCCACTCCTGTGGTTCATAACAATTCCTCAACATCATAAACCTGAACCACTGGAACTGAACGAGCCACCTTTTACCAACTGTAGATGGTTCGACAGGACCTAGAAACAGTGACTGGACAATCTGTATGGCTTAACTACTTCTGCAGCAGTTGGAGAGACAATCTTGGACTCCAAACCTACTGATTTCTCTGTCATATTCTTTTTTTTTTTTTTTTAAACTGGTTCCTCTGAACCATCCTTTTGCCCGAGGAAGTCTAGCCCTGGTCAGAGGGCACTCCCTCTGGTCCAGTGGGTACTGGACCGGGCTGGCCATCCGGGTCAGCGGACTTTTGGCCAATAGTTCCTTGAGCCGGCCTATCTCTTTTCAGGGTGGCTGCAGAGAATTTTAAACACCTGGCAGTCTGACAGAGGTGGTCAGCCCCAGACAATAAACACAATGGTGTGTGGGACAGCCTTGGCAAAGGCTTCCCCACAGCATCACAGTGTTGAAACCCAGTGGGCCCGGTTTTCTTTTGTTTCCCAGACATAATGCCAGCCTAACCAAAACTTGCCCTTTTATGGTCAGTACAGGAAGACACCCTTATCGGTTCCTAACCGCTTCACGGGTATTTGAAAAACCCTATTTAAAATCAGTTTTTAGAACCGATAAGAACTGGTACCGCACTCTAAAAGCCCAAAACTTTAAAACGTTAAATAAGAAACCGATCGGTTCAAAACCGAACCGATAACTAAATTTCCACACAGACTTTACATTTTGTACTTACGGTTTACCAGATAGAGCTTTAACCGAAATGTGGTAAAATAATTACTTTTTGCCGGTTCAAATGAACCGAAAACACTCGCTTGACCGAGAAATGAACCGAGCTGAAGGAGCTGATCTCAGGAGCGACTGTTCAGTGAAGCGGAGTAAAGAATCTGACAGTTTCATTTGAAACTGCCCAGATAGAGCTTTGGTATAGCGCCCTCGCGCTTTAGAACTCCAGATTCTCTGGAGTTAACTCTTTCCTCTCCGGGGCAGTTCAAGTGCAGTGGCTAACTGCAATAAGTCCTAATATAGCAAGACTTCATGGTGTTTGAAATATCCTCTTTTAATTGGATGAAACAGTTCCAGGAGGAGGTCGATTTTGGACTAAATGGTTAACTTAAATAGACAGACCCGGGGTAGCCAGAAGCAAGTCGCACGATCACTCTCAACCCACCGAGGCCCCCCCCCCCGCCACGACCTAAGCCAACCCCCATCCCAATGGCTCACATGAGCCCCGGAGGGAATGAGAAGGCCCCAGCTCCAGGGGGAAGGAAGTAGAGGAAAAGGAAACCGGGGGGAGGGGTGTCCAGCCCATTCATAGAAAGAAACTAAAGAACACCATCCAGCCTGGGGAGTCCCCCGCCATCAGATGGCTCCTTATCCCAGGACTGCAACCCAGAAATGCCCGATATATTGGTTTATTAATTTAATTTTGTCATGTCTGGTTGCCTGGGATTAATGGGTAGACCTCAGCCCAAGACTATAGAGGCTACCCCAACCCCCGAACCGAGCAGGTCTTGGCAGGATGAGAATGAGGGGGTCCCGGGAAGGGAGAAAAAAAGAAATATGGAACAGTCTTACCAGCCTCCCCCAAGTGGTCAGGGTTGGATTTCTGTATTGGTGAAGTCTTTCTGGCAGATTGGAGATGGGGATGTTGCATAGAGGATCTTCAGGCTCCCACTGGCCCCTCTGGGCTTGTCTGGATCTCGCCGGGACAGTGGTTTTCTCTTTGATAATGGCTTTGGAGGTGAGGTTTGCAACTGTCTCCTGAGCTGAGGTATAGGTAACTGGGCCAGAGGACAGCTGCACTGATAACTTGGCAGGGTACGAAGTATGAAATTTTATCTTCTGTGCCCGAAGCAGGGGGAACAGCGGTGTATACTCCCACCGTAATCTCTGCGTGTAGGGGGCATAATCATTGTCTAAAATTAGGCGATGTGACCCCAGCATAGTGACGCCCTTCTGCCAGGATTTTTTCAGGAGCTGCTCCTTGGTTTGGTAATTCTGAAATTTTATTACAAAGGACAGCGGTCTGGCATCTATGTGGCACGGTTTTGGACCAAGGGCCCGATGCGCCCATTCGATATCTATTGAGAAGTCTGGGTCAAGCTCCAGGATCATGCGGAGGAGGTCATCTGAAAAGGCTACTGGATCTCCCCGCTCCTCATCCTCTGGTAAGTCATAGATACGAATATTTTTGCGCGACCTCTATTTTCGGCGTCTTCTTGCCTGATAGCCAAGTGTAACTGTTCAGTAATGAGAGTCCTCATGTTTTCCTCCATGGTTTCAATTTTGGAAGTGTTAGTGGAGATTTGCAGGTCGGCCTCTGCCATGGGAGTTTGTAAGGCCCCTCTATCAGATCTAAGTTCTTTTATTGATTCCCGCATCTCTCGGCGGAATTCAGCTACGGCTTTTAATATGGATTCTTCTAGTTGGGAATCCAGACCCTTCTTTTTGCCTGATTTAGTAGAGGAAGCGGTTTTCTGAGGGTTTGGCGGCCTGCTCCGCATCTTATAGCCCACGGTTGTCCGACTCCTCCATGTCGGAGAACAGCTGGAAGCGGTTCCATTGTTGTTTGGCCATTTTGGACGGAAATTTTTAGCTGGCCAGTCTCCCGATATAATTCCTGAGCGAGTTAGTATTTTATAATATCGTAGTTTTGAATTTTGGAGATGGATTGTAGTGGATGATGCAGGAGGGTTAGTTTCAGTGATGTTTATTTTATGGTTTCATGTCGGAACCGGAAGCCAGGCTGGGGCTGTTTATTGACCCCACCGAACTGGAGGCCTCCGTAAAGGTGCAAAATGTGGGCACTGCTCTGGATAACGAGCTGACAGTTGATGCTCAGGTGTTGGCCACTGTCTGAACTGGGTTTTACCA
Source organism: Neoceratodus forsteri (assembly GCA_016271365.2). Lineage (NCBI taxonomy): Eukaryota > Metazoa > Chordata > Ceratodontiformes > Ceratodontidae > Neoceratodus > Neoceratodus forsteri. The sequence continues at coordinate 246,517,165 of CM028134.1, forward strand.
TCTCCGGAATATTGCCCAAATTAAGTCCCTTATCCTCCACACACACGACGACCTGACCACGCTGGTACATGCTTTCGTCACCTCAAGGCATGACTATTGTAATGCAGTCTACCTCGGGGTCAGAGAAGGTGCGATGTGGTGCCTGCAGCTTTTGAAGAACGCTGCAGCCCGGCTGTTGACTGGACACTCGAGATTCAGTCACATTACACCGGTGCTGCAAGAACTGCATTGGCTGCTGGTGCATCACCTTTAAAGTAGGTCTTCTAATCTATAAGGCTCTACACAGTTTGGGTCTGGGATATCTAAAGGAACTCCTGCATCCCTGCATCCCATCTTGCTCTCTCAGGTCGGCTGGAGAGTCCTTCCTGGAGGTCCCCTGGGCAAGATTAAAATCTTTCGGCGACCAGGCGTTTGAGGTAGCAGCCCCAGTCCTCTGGAATTCATTACCAGGTGCTTCCAGGAGGTGCCCTCTGTAGAGATCTTTGGGAAACGTTGAAGACCTTCTTGTTTCAGCAGGCCTTTGGGACCTGATGTGACTACTGATATAGTTAATGAATTATCGATTAGTTCAGAAATGAGTCTGCTTTCAGATTTTTAGTGGGTTATGGAAAATGTTATGGATTTTATGTAGACTGCTCTGTTCTGTTCTGTATGTTTGTATTTTTATTGTAAGGGCTCCCTGGGCCTATGAGGAAGGGTGCCCCATACAAATAAGCTCTACTGCTACTACTACTACTATCAAGGAGTGTCACAGCTTCCAAGATACGATAAGCAGGAAAGCAGAGCACACAGTGAATGAGAGGATGTTTGGAGGATGAGATGTTGAGCCTGACTGGCTCAGAAATGTGTTGTGTAAGTTGGAGGCCCTAAATGCACTGAATTCCTATAGTTTGTCTGGAGCAGGAGGAGGAGGAGGTCCAATTAGTATTAAGGTCTCCCTACACAAGGAGCTCACCAGAGATGGTAAGGGAATAAATGAGGGAGAAGGTGAAGAACAGACTCAGATTTGATGTCAGAAAAACAATACGCACCTGTCAGCAAGATGGAGAGAGGCGAGGGAATGAAGAACTTGCCAATCACAATCTCATGGAAGGAACCAACTGTGGAGCCATACGCTAACCTTGAACCAGTGGCTAAGAGAAACATTATACATGTCCACACTGCCGCTTCCCCTTTTTGAAAAAAAAAAGTGTTTATCCTCATGGGCTCAACCTCTCAGCTCTCAGCCCTAACACCACTTCCCCCCAGCTGGCCACCACCTTCCCCAGAACTTACCAAACCACAGGTTCCTCAATGGATTACCTCATGACGAGGCCAGAAGGGGGGGGAAGAGCTGCTCCCCCAGATCTGGGACTCACTCGGCGTTCTGGGCGGTGATGCTGGCAGAAAGAATGTGGACAAGGCTTCATTCTTACTTGCTCTGCAATTTTTCCTCTGTCTTCCCCAGTCCTCTCTTGCTGATACACCAATGTCCATGCGTGCTGTGTGGAGGCACCCACATGCATCAGTCCCACAGCTCCCTCCCTTCGCATCGCTCACACCAGCAATGCCACTAGGCCTCCATCCGGTGGTAGTCGACAGTGGAGCGGTGAGCCTCCCTTCCCTGGGAGACGAGAGCAGTCCCTCAGATGCTCAATCCCCCCCCACCCCAGCAGACCCTCAGCAACACAAGTCCATTTCCACACCAGGGACGCTGGCATGGCGGGTAGTAGCACTACCACCAAGCCATCAGATCTGCCCCTGCTGTTTCCCTTTTGCTATAATCCAGACTATGGAAAGAGGAACCAGGCATGGAGAGAGCTGAGCCGCTGATCCTGGAGATAACTAGGACTCTGTCACCATCACCACATTATTTATTTTATATAGAATAAAGGATGGGGAAGTGTGTGATATGAGAATTTAATGCACACCCGAGGTGTGGGGTGCCACATAAACCCCGAGTGCAAAGCCCAAGGGGTTTATTAAAGCATCCCAGACCAAGGATGTGCATTAAGTTCAAGTGTCACACAGTTCCCCATCTTTTATTTTATATGATTTATTTATTTAAGTCTAGGATTACAAGTACCTTTGAGCCAAGGCTCTTTTACAAAGGTTCCACGTCAGGGACAGGACAATACAGTGGTACACAGTGGAGCAAAATGCAATATGCAAATATGCAAGTAAGGCAAGTGCAGGTTTAGAGCAGGTTAAAACAGAGTTAACATACATTTACATTATAGTACAAGTATAGCCTGTCAGAGCCAGTTGTCCAGTAGAACTTAGGTGCGGGAAGAAGTGTGGGAGAATGGGAGAGGGAGGGGAGAGGAAGGGGGGGGAGGTGCTTGGAGGGGGCACCGCGGCTAGGGATGCTGGACTGAGCTGAGGGGGGTCCGGCTAAGTATAACAGTCGCAGGTGCTGGTGGCTGAGTGGTGGAGACGGAGCCTTGTTTTGAATTGACCAAGAGTGGGAGCAGAGGAGGTTTCAGTGTTAAGGCTATTCCACCAACAAGGAGCCCGATAGGCAAATGAGCGCTGGCCCATGGAGGTTCTGCAGAGTGGGACAATCAGGTGATGAGATTACGAGCATCTTGTGTGACGGTGGTTACTACTAGAGCTGAGGAGAGATAGAACCGCAGGGGGTGTTAGGCTCATAATGATTTTCTTAGCCATGGTGCATGTTTGATATTTTATGCGATTAGAGAGTTGCAGCCACCCAGATTGAGTGTAGAGGTCACAGGTGTGGGTTGTGCAGTGGGACCCAGTGAGTAGACGACATGCTATGTTGAGCGAGGTGGAGATACATCCGAGGGCTATAGAAGTGGTCGTGCCGTAAATGATGAGGCCATAATCAACGATGGAGAGAACTGAGCTTTGCACGGCAAAGCCCAAGGCAGCAGGAGTTAGGTTGGCCCTATGCCTGTAGAGAAGACCAAGACGCATGCTGGCAGCCTTAGTGACACTGTCAATGTGAGATACGTAGGACAGGTTACTGTCTAAGGTGATCCTTAAGTATTTGAAGGTTGGAACCTGTTCGAGGGTTGAGCCTTGTAGGTTTGAAATGATCAGGGGGGTGTTCCATGTTTGCTAAGGGAGTTATGGAAAAGCACAGTCTTGTTTTTTTAGTAGATGAGAATAAGTCTCTGTGAACCGAACCATTTTTCCATTGATGAGAATCCAAGTTGGAGGTTTTTTTGCAGGGAGTGCAGGTCTTTATGGGAGGAGGGAATTATGGCATCATCTGCGTAGAGGATAATATGTTCACGGTATGATTTAGGGAGGTTGTTCAAAAAGATTGAAAAGAGAAGCGGTCCCAGTATGGAGCCCTGGGAGACTTCTGAACGGACTGGCAAGGCGTTGGAGAGAGTGCCTGCAATCTTGACCCATTGCGATCTGTTGAACAGGTAGCTTTGGAACCAGGCAGTAGAGTCAGGGGAGAGCCCTGCAGCTGAGAGTTGGTTGAGAAGCAGGTTGTGGTGGATGCTGGTGAGCAATTTTTTCCAGCCTGACTCCTGTATCTCTCTGTGTGTCACACGCACATACTCATACACACACACACACAGACACACTCCCTCTGCCTCCTTTTACACAGTCAGCATTTTTTCCCCCAAGGTTGTTGCAGTTTTAGATTTGCTCACCTTGTCCTGTATGCAGTCAGTCACGGCTCCATTCCCTTGAAGCTGGCGATCAGCAGGATCCACTAGATACAGCTTTTTCTTTTTAAATTGTAAAGTAGGATCAACCAGATATTTTATAACAAAAAAAGAAAAAGAAACAATGACAAGGAGAGGACTTTTGTTCTGTGGTTCCTCACCACCAGAGATACACAGCCGCCATGTTTGCGGAACTGTTCAGCCCACCCACAAGTAGAATAAGCGCCAATGAGGGAACTCTTAATTTTGACTGATTGAGCATGTGAATGCCGTAATAATCCACGGGTTATTACAATGAATATCAACTGGTGAGCCCACAGAAATAATTGCTCACCAATAATTATATTTGTTTAAAAATTGGTTATTGTAAGATGCCAAGCCTCTCCCATGGCCCAGCTGCAGCACACTGTACTGCTGTCGTGATGACCCCGGTTCTGAAGCGAACCCAGGGAGTCATGTCGGGAGGTAGGCCAGGGCCAAGACAGCTGCCGCTGGCAGTGCATCTCAGCCAGGAAGAGCTGTCGGTGGTCACCCCCATCACAGCGACACCTACGGGTGGGCCAAGGAGCTTGCTCCTACTGCAGGAGATGATCTGTGTGTGTGTGATTAAAGGCACTGTCTAGTAAAGAACAGTGTGAAAGAATTCAAGGAGAAAACACGGCAGCCATCTAAACGACAGACGAGTGTGGCCTGATAACAGTAAACCACTAAGCCTGCAAGACGCACTGACGGCCAGGGGGGGAAAAAAAAAACACTACAGAAAAAAGATTGTAAGATGAACCTTTCTCCATTTGCAGTATGCTTTAGCAGTTTTTTAGATTTCAAAAAATTAAATCTGCGCTTCTTTAAATATGGCTACCCCCAGGTTTTCAACAGCAGTCTCAGCTGTTTCTGAATACCTACCGTTTAGCATCACTCTTCTTGTGTCAAAGATCAATTAGTAAGTAACAGACAACGCTCCCTGCCCGAAAAAACAGAAAACAAATTGCGGACATCAGGACTGATTGTAGGCCAGAACACTAAAGATCCATCATGGTGAACATAAAATAAAATGCAGCATCATACAAACAGCAGGAATCGACATCATTTATTGAAAAGGAGTGCACAATACATTTTTTTTTTTAACCTGAACCACAGCTTTAAGACAAGTTCTGTTATGATGAATTTCTCGTTTTGTATTTGAATGGTTTCTTTGCTTGACATATATATTGACCAGTAGTTCTTCCCAATAGAGTGTGCCTCTTGTTTAGAAGATATTTTTTCCCTTGGCAAGCACCATATTGTCGTAAGAGGAAATGACTGCATTCCTAAGCAAAAGTGCACTTGTATAATAAGTTGCTCAAAGAAGTATTGTCATTAAAAGTGAGGCCATGAATTTTTAGAACTCATCATATCCAGCAAAATGTAATGCATCCTTTAGACCTCTGGTTTCCTATTACTCTGCCAAGGAAACATGCACGTAAAGTTTGCATAAACTGTTGGTGTCTAATGACTGTCGTATTTATTATTTATTACATATGGATGTGCGTAACATTGAACACAATGTGTGAATAATACAGAATGTCAAAAGTAGATGCATAATTCTGTTGGCAGGTTAGTTTTCAGCTAGAGCTGCAAGTTTGGTTCTACAAAAGAACTGTAACGCCTCAAACTTAGGGTGTTCTATTTTTTTGCACTGTGGTGAACTTCAGCGGCAAACAAGCAGACTTTTGGTGTGAACCAGGTAAGCCAGTCAAACCACAAACCACAGTTTCCACCTGAAACAGTTGGCTAGGCAGAGTATGAGTCACAGCCTCATTTTGGTGCTAGACTCAGCTCGATAACGTGAGCCAGCATGAGAGCCTGCTCACGGGCTCGTTGTCAAGCTGTTAAGTAGCTCAGGCAGGGCTGTGATCTCACTTCTAGTTAGATAGTTTGAAAATTCTTCAAAAAAGGAAAAAGTTCAACCTATAGATAGTCCTGCAAATAGCAGGGCTGCTGAAGGGAGGGTATTTTTTTTTATTTATGTTCCTCCAGTCGGCCGCCCCTATCCGACCGACTTCCCCCAGCCCCGTCACCCGGAATCGCCGGCGCTTACCTTGTACCCGGCCCGGAAGCGGAGCCTGCGGGGAGTTGGTCATCATCCTGCTTGCCGCCGGCATTTTCTGCCTCCAGTTTTTTGCCCAGGAGCCCCAGGAGTAACAGCGCATGCGTGTGGAGGCACGCATGTGCCTACAGCCCCAGTTATGACCCCTATCCCCCACCCCATGGCTCAACGCCCAGCCCCCTCTGAGCCCATGCAGCTCTTAGCCTCCACTAGGGGTCACCATTGGCCGAGGGATGCCGCATCACCTCCCCGGAGAGGAGAGCCTGCCTGTCGGCGCTCAATCCCAGCTCCACCCTCCCCCCATGCCAACCTCCTGACAACCAGGGCTCGTTCCCAAACCGGGTGTGGCGATGTTACAAGGTAAGTCCAGCCTCAGCCCTCAGCACCACTGGGCGGTGAAGGGAGGTATTTAGGGGAAAACAGGGAAAAAACTAATAGGTGAAGCAGTGTCTACAAAGCAGAAGGCCTCTGTAACCAGGGGCTTGCCCAAGACTGGAAACTGAGAAGAGAGAGACTAGACTGGACTGGACTGGAGGAGTGTGCTTGGGTCTGGGCAGTAGGCAGGTGGGGCATTAGGTGGCACTCCACCAGTGCCCATTTGCGTAATTACATCAGCAGTGCAGCACACATTTATTTTTTGCATTGCAGAACTAGCATTTTAGCAGGGCATACAAACAGACTGACTGAAGTCCCTGCCTGAAGCCTGAGATGTGATTTTTTTTTTAGTTACTTTTACTGGGCAGCAAGTGAGTGCCAGCTGGCAGCATGACAGTGCCAGGCCACTGGTAGTTGGCACCTTGGTGGTATCCCATAAAAAAAATACATTTTCTTTTTGTGGCAGTTTTCAAATTCAAACTCTTTACATTCACCCAGGTTGCAGGCTTGCAGCAGTTCCTGTGCTCGGGGACAGCCCAGGCTCCAGTTGTCTCAGTGGCACAGCTGGTTAGTGCAAATGGAACAGTATTTTGGACGGCCTGGGTTCAAGTCCCAGCTGAGGCACTTACTTCTTTCTCACCTCTGTTTGTGTGTGTTCCATACATATGCACACCACACTCCTGCGTGATTGTTATAAGTAAATATTTGTGTTGCCATTGGGTTGTGCATTTGAGAAAGAGTAATGTGCTTGGGGACAGCCCAAGTTCCAGTTGTCTCAGTGGTGCAGCTGGTTAGCACAATCGGAATGGTATTCCTGGTGGCCTGGGTTCACGTCCCAGCTGAGGCACTTACTTCTTTTTCACCTCTGTTTGTATGCATCCCTCCTACGGAGTCCTGAAGCAGCTTATGTGCGTGTGTCGTCCTGAGCTGTGCTGTGCTGTGCTGTTGCAGTGCGATCTGGACAGTTGGCAGTAAGTGTGTACCAGCTGGCAGCATGCCACCGCACAGCCACTTGTAGTTGGCACCTTGGTGGTATCCCCGGCAAAATCTTTTTTTTTTTTTTTTTTTTATTGTGGCAGTCTTCATGTTCTCCCAGGTTGCTGCAGGAAATATCTACATAAACTCACAGCATATACCCTCCTTGGTTCCCATTTTGAACATTTCCATAGAAACAATCTTTCCTTGTGGAGGTTTACTGGCTTGGAACACATTCCTATAAATCCCAGGAGTGGAAACAGAGTATCCACCTTGCTATAAAAAGAGGCAAGATGGAGCTACACCCTGGATGCCAAGTGCCTCACTGGTCTCAATGACCATACTGATACTATACTATTTCTCTAAATATGTTTTTTTTTTTTTATTGTTTCAGACGAAACAATAACATACAAGCATCCTCATTCCAGACATCTACACAATGTACAAGGATGCCATAAAGAGAAAAAAGAATGAGTAATCTAGGCAATCTGGAATTTTGGACTGGGGTGTGTGCCAGAAACGTTGAAAGATCCATGTTAGTCAAAAACGGCTACACCCTGAACGCATGTGATGGTCAACACCAAGAAAATATAGTCCAAATGTGGGTGTTTCTCAACAACTGGCGTTGATGTAACCCATTCCAAACATGTCAATTTAATATAAAATAGGTAGCATCTTTGGGCCTCCCACAAATTAAAGACCCCTTGTGTTATGAACACATAGATCAATATTAAACTGGTGAATCTTACAGCAAGTGGGAAAGTTTTATGGTACAAACACTGTGGACAAAGGCCCTGTAATGACAGCAACTATGGAGACAAACAAAAGTCCAAGTAATTAAGAAACCTGGTTGAAAGTCCAGTCTCTAAAGTCCACAGTAGCTTCAAGTCAGTTTCAACCACAGCAGCCATCTTCAAGTCTCCCTGTCTGGTGAATCAAGTGACTCAGCTGTCTGCGTGGTCTCAAATCTGTCGAATCTGTATATTGATAAGTGTGTCCACCATAAAATATTCAGAGGCAAGCAGGCATGAGCAGTGAATGAACAATGCCTAGACTCCACAATTTGGCACGAATGCCATCAAATTTCTTCCTGCGTGCCCTTGTGGCGTATGAAAGATCTGGAAAGAGATACAGGGTGGCACCATTGTAGTTAAGGCAATCAGTGGCCCTCGATGCCTTTAAAAGTGTATCTCGCATGCCGATACCAATAATCACCAACAGCACAGTTTTGGGCAAATCCTTCTGGGCATCTGCCGTACAAGACAAAATCTTGTAAGCCTGAACAAAACATAAAGCAATCTCTGGCCCCAAGTTCAGTGCCCTTGGCAGCCACAGTTGCAAAAAAGCCAAAAGCTCCCTACCTTCCGATCCCTCTGGAAGTCCAACCAATCGCACATTAGAGGCCCTCCAAACAGTATTTTTTTCATATAGCTTTTTTTACCGTCGAGCTCCGGGGCAGGCAAGCTGCATTCCTTCTTCTGAGGATCTCAATTATAGTGATGAAGCAAAATTAAATTTTGCCGGTGAAATTCTGGTGAAATCGTGAATTTCGCCCCGTGAAATATTTTGCGAAATCCACACATTTCGCTGAATATCTTGTGGGTGTGATCTATTTAAAAATTTTAAAAATAAAAGTGTTTTCCATCTCCTGTGTCTCAATCCCTGGTGTCTAGTGGTTCTCCCCCCACCCCGCCAGCTAATATGAAGAATCCCCCCCATCCCTGATCCCCGTAATAATTTTAAAAAAATAAACTCCCTTTTCCGTAGTATAGTGGACCCTCCCAGGTCCCCGATCCCATTATTATAAAAAAAAAAAAAATTCCTGTTTCCGTGTGTAGTGGTCCCTCCCCCTTCCCAGTCTCTGATCACGTTAAAATGAAAAGAAAAACAATTTCCCCTTTCCACAGTGTAGTGTTCCCTCCCCCCACCCTGATCCCGTTAAAGTGAAAATAAAAACAATTTCCCCTTTCCATAGTGTACTGGTCCCTTCCCACTCCCCAGTCCCCAATCCCATTAAAATAAAAATACAAACAAATCCCCATTTCCACAGTGTAGTGGTCCCCCAACCCCCACCCACTCTGGTATCACATCCCACTCCGCTCTCCCCACCCCGGTACAACCCTCTGGTCAGCGAGCAGTACAGCCCTCCACACATCTCCACGGCTGCCGCCAACTGAACTGAACACGTCAATGACAGCTAGAGTACACACCAAAGCCCAACCCATGAACCAATAGGCTTGCAGTGTGTACTCTAGAGAAATTCACTTACCGCCTGGATTTCATATTTTGCACCTGCAAAATATTTAGTGATATGCATGAATTTCACAAAATATTTTGTGGGGCGAAATTTTTCAATTTCGCACAACTCTAATCTCAATCTGACCTTTTATCAGGGCTTCACTGAGCCTGCCCCGGTGCTGCATTTTTCATTTTCTCCCCTGTTATCCCGGGACCTCAGAACATGGTCCTGCATGTGCGCGGAGATGCGCAAGCACTCTGTGGCTCTGGTGATGGCCCCTTTCTCCCACCCGGCCTAATGCCTGGCTCCCTTTTCGGCTTGGCACTGCCACCTAGCCTCCACCTGGTGGCAGACAAGAGCCAAGGAAGCCCACATCCCTCCCCAGGACAGGAAAGCTGTCTTGCAGCCACTCAATCCAGCTCCTTGCCACCCCCGCTCCCCTGGGTCGCTGGCATGGGAGGAGGTAAGGCGTCCAGCACCTCGGCCCTCCACGCCACCAGGCCAGCTCCAAATAATATTTTAATTGAGAATTTTTTTGGACCACTTTATCTGTCACGGCAAGGGCTTGCAGTGCTTGTGACTCTGCCGTAGTGGCAGTTCTCATAGCCACTTCTATTTTAACATCCTGTTCACTAAGGTGGTTTAAAATAGTTTCTACTTTTTAAGTCGATAGCTTGTATTGATAACTGAAGCGCCTTCCAAGGGGCTCACCTCCTGCAGAAGCCGTCCCAGGTCCTGCAGCTTGTGGCTCTGTCAGTGACTGGGGTTTAGGTCTGGTCGGACCACGTTTCTGCCGACCCATCGCACAAAATTTATATCCCTTTGTGCAGCTGGACAAGACAAGTCAGGTTCTCGCAATTGTAGGACAGTTCACTTACAAAATCCACCACTTTCAAACAATAAAAGGTCTTCAATCCACAGAGCAGCTGTAAGATGTGTCTACATAGCAGGTGTGCTCCACAGCGCCCCTTCTAAATATGTAATTTATTACTGACTGCCTCTTGTTTTATTTATTACCTGGTCTGTTTACCATCATTTTGTTTCTTTCAGGTTCTGAATTTGGCCCTTGGGTCCTGCCTGCCATTGGCATCACCTGTTCGTGCTTTGATCTTCGCATTCTTCGTACTACTATTATTGATTTTGATCAGTCACCTTTTATAGTACAACTATGCCTTTCCTCTGTTCCTTTCTCCTTTCCTTCCCCCTCCCCCACCCGGTCCCTGCCCACCACCCCACAGTCGTCCTTCCTTCTCCTTCTTTTCATGTTTGCTATATCTCTCCCCTCCAACAAACACACACACGCACACACTTTCTGTCTTTTGCATCTTTGTCATGTCTAGTATAATATTACCCTTTTCCACTGGCTTCACCCTTTGTCGCTGTGGATTGATTGTGTTTCTGTCATAGCACTATGCTTTTCTGGTACACTCGTACCTTTCTCTGGGTTACCACTTATTTACACTGGTTCTCCCAAGGTATCTACTGGAAATGTACTTCTATTGTTCCCTGTCTCCTTCCTTTTTAATTGCACCTTACTATATTATTTTTATTACTTTTAATCTCACTATTAGTTCTGCACAAGGGGCATTGTGTATTTAGTAATTAGTGATGGCTTTTGTTTGACATGCAGATGTCTTGTTGCTGCAGCTTTAAATCTGATGTATAAATTAACTGTGTGAGGGAGCAGCCAGCCCCCAATAAAGGGTCCCGCTACAGTCCTGAAGCCCACGGGTTTCCGAGCTGTGCCCTCCTCCCATTTTTTTGTCAAATAAAGCATGAGTTTATGCATATTTTCTCAGATTTCTTTTACATCCTGAACATGTGCAGACATTGTGTTGTCCTCCTCTGTTGTTTATCCATCTGGCACCAGATGTAACTTTTTCAGCGTGCGTGGAAGTCTGTGTTCCCATGATCTGGGCAGTAAGTGTGTGCCAGCTGGCAGCATGCGGTGCCTGGCCACTAGTAGCTGGTACCCCCAAAAAGTAAAATTTTTTTTTTTGTTTTGATTTTTTGTACTGTGGGGTCTTCACGATCCACCAAGTTGCTGCAGTTCCCTTCCTACTCCTGAGTCCCGAAGCAGCCTGTGTGTGTGTCGTCCTGAGCTATATGTTGCAGTGTGATCTGGGCAGCAGGCAACATTAGTGTGCCAGCTGGCAGCATGCCGGTGCCTGTCCACTGGTAGCTAGCACCTTGGTGGCATCCCCCCAAGAAATACATTTAAAATAAAGTTTTTTTTTACTGTGGCAGTCTTCACGTTCCCCCAAGTTACTGCGGTTCCTTCCTCCTCCAGAGTTCTGAAGCAGCCCGTGTGTACATTGTCTTGAGTTGTGCTGTTGCAGTGTGATCAAGGCAGTGGGCAGCGAGTGTGTGCTAGCTGTCAGCGAGTCAGTGCAGGGCCCCTGGTAATCCTTGGTGGCATACCATAAAATAAAAATAAATAAAATGAAGTCTTCATGACCCAAGTGGCTGAGTTCTGCTGCAAGCATTAGGAAATGGAGCAACAGAGATCCAAGGAGATGATGGCATGGGATCATCCAGTCACATCAAAGAAAAAAAAAACGGAGTGGGCTTGGTCACAGACCCTCTGCCTCAGTGGGAACTACATACATAGAGGAAGATGACAGTAGTTGAACAGTCCATAAAGTATCACACACTGTAGGAACCACTCACAGTGGCACTGCAAAGGTTCAGAATAAGTACTTATAGTAAGGAATAAGAAAGGAGTGCATCAGGTAGTGACACAGGCAGAAGCGGAGCAGCAAAGGGATCTGGCAAAGTCTGTGGACAGAGATACAGACTGTGATTATGTACCTGATAAAAGTGATAACAGCAGCAGAAGTTCTAGAGAAGAGGAGGAGGTAGAACAGGTGGGAGTTCGACTTGGGAAAGGTGCACGTAAGTGATCAAACCTTCCTCCGAGGAAAGGAGGGAGAGGGGGGACATGATAGAATCTTTCAAGTACCTCAAGGAAATCAAGAAAGTCCAAGAGGGTAGCATCTTTCAGAAAAAGAGATGTGCAAGAACAAGGGGGCACAATTTGAAGATGGGGGGTGGCTCAGAGGTAATGTAAGGAAGCATCTTTTCACAGAGAGAGTTTGTGGATGCATGGAACGGCCTTCTGGAGGAGGTTGTGGAGTCAAAAACAATGGTGGAATTCAAGAATGCATGGGACAGTCATAAGGTAATTCTAGGGAGTGGGGGTAGGAAGAAGTAGGCTGTTGGTTAACTAGGATCTGCAGCTTATCCATTAGGTAGGGAAATGGGCAGTCTGGGTGGGCCAAACGGTCCTTATCTGCTGTCAAATTCTATGTTTCTAGGTGGTTAAAAAAAAAGGTCACAAAGTGACAAGGGGAAATAAAAGAAAAACAAGTATCTGAAATAACAGCAGAAAAAGACACAGGTGAGACTGGTGGCCCAGGACACAACTGGTAGAGGAAGAAGAACCATTCCCTGATCCTAATAAACTGGTGGAGGGAGAGGTGAGGGTGATGATGTGGAAGCAGGCCACAGTAGCCCACCCATCAGGCAACAATTGAGAATGCCAGGAGGAAAGGCTAAATAGGTGACATTGGTGGTGTAGGATTTCTTTAGAGTGAACAAAGAATCATGGACGCATGTAGCGTAACTTTTATGTAAAGAGAGGCTGAGTCGGGGTAAGGAGGGAACAAGGCTGGGAACATCTACCATGAAAAGGCATTTGCTGAAGTTCCACAGATCTCAGTATGAGAAGGCATGCCAACGCAGGTGCCAGCAGCTGCACCACCAGGCAGTGAAACTGATGATGATGACGATGATTGGGGAAAAACATTAGGGGACCAGGTAGAGAGGAAGAGGAAGAAAAGTAATTCAAGCAGTAGCTGATGCACACCTCCATCTTCCACTTATCAATTCTTTAGTCCAATGACTCCCTCAGCTGTGGGATGCTGCATGCTACTCTGTTGTCATCGAGTTTTTATTTTTAAGGACTGAAGAGAGTCAAGTTTTTGTGCTAAAGTAGTATTTAGTTGAACTGGCACACTTGGTGCTGACCAAAAATATGTTCCTGTTTGAGAGAGAATATTATCTCCAAGTGAATGGCACAGCAATGGGGGCCACTGTGGCTTCCAGTTTTGCTTGCCTGTATGTCACCCTTTGGGAAGAGGTGTTATATAGTGCTGCCACAAATCCATTTTTTGTTCGTTTGGATTTGGGGCAGCGCTAGACTGACGATGTGATTATCGTCTGGAAGGGCACACAGAGTCAATCTGACCAGTTTGTGGGTTGGTTAGAAACAGTAGTTCTTGTCTCAGATTTAAGAAACACACTCGCCCAAGTGAAATTGTTTTTCTGGATTTAAAAATCTACAGAAATACAGATGGGGAGGTCTATACTACTCTTTTTCAAAAAAGAGACAGACCGTAATAGCCTCTTGATGTTTGACAGTTGTCATCCTAGCCATACAGCTTTTAATATACCGAAAGGGTATCTGATAGGAAAAAAACATAATTGTACAGTGGTAACACAGTTTACACAGAAACAAGCAGAACAAGTAACCAGGTTTAAAGAAAGGGGATATAGTAACAGGTCCTTTGCTAGTGCAATCACAGCAGTTTCAGACATGGATAGATCACAACTATTGGTCCCAAAGGTGAAAATACAGAAACAAAGAGCATACCCTTCTGTTGTCTTTTTCTACCAAGTGCAATGAAGTAAGGGACATTATTTCACAAAACTGGGGAATTTTACAGTTGGAACCTAAATTGCAGAACGCTGTGAAAACAGGGTCCAAATGTGGTCTTTCAAAGAGCCAGAAACATTAAGGACCTTGTTTCACCAAGTATACTCCCTGTTTTGCCTGTTAGCAGACACACATGGTTGCCCCTCCAAGCCTAGAGGTAACTTTAAGTGTGGGTCCTGTATATATTGTAAATACATCAGGACATGTAAAACATTTAACACTGCTACCAACAGAGAAATTGAAACTGAACATCTAAACACATGTAAGAGTAAAGGGGTGGTTTACCTGTTGTGTTGTGTTGTAGCTGTGGTCATTATTGTGTTGGACGCACAACTAGAATGTTCAGAACCAGAGTAGGTGAACATCTTCGTGCTACTGTAAATTCAGATGATAGCTATGCTATTGTGAAACACATCAATGAACACAGACAGGTTAAGCACACTACAGATTTTATTGACATAGAACTGGTGACAGTTGGTGTTAGGGGAGGAGATACTGAGACAAAAAACAGGCCAAAGGGAAAGTTACTGGATTTACCAGTTGAAAGCAAGGTGTGATAGGGGCTTCTTTGATTTATCAGCCTTTTTAAAAAAATTTTAGGCAATATTCTGTGGTTACCATAATGGGCCAGTACGGTACTGTATGGCACTTAATATACTTTGAGTGTTGCCGGCCCAGTGGTGCTGAGGGTTGAGGCATTGGATGCCACACTGGCGATCTGGGTGCAGGAATGAGCCTGGGCCGTCGGGGGGTGGCAGGGGAGGGAGGGGAGCATCCAGAGGACAGCTCTCCCTCCCTCCCTGGGGAGGGATGGGATTCCTGCTCTTGCCGTCTAGCGGCCTCTGGTGGTTCAAGGGGCTCTTAGCAGTCAGGAGCCAGCTAGTCAAGGGATTGGCTCGGAGGCACTTCTGTGGGCATGCTCGGGAGCGAGCATGTACACGCTGGAGTGCATTGCACTTCCCAGTCAACAGGGGGAAAAATAAGCATGAAAACCCCCCCTCTCACTGGTAGGTGAAGGCGGGCTTAGTGGCGTTGAGTCACCACGTCCAGTGTCGGGTCATGGCTGTTCTCCCAGGAGTTCTCTGTGCGCCAGTCCCGGCCAGATACTTATGGATAGAGCAGCAGGGAGTTGGGCGGTCCTTGCCTCTGGGGGACATAGATCCATGGGGTTACAGGGACGGGCCACGGGGGAAGCAGCAGGACTCCGGGAGCAGCGGCCAGGATCAGCCAAGGTAAGCCCCATAGCTCAGCTGGAGATAGTCTAGTGTAGTAAGGACAAATACACAAGGCCAACAACAAAAAAAACTATATATATATAGAGATATACATATATATATATATATATACACACACACTTTGCAGAACATTATTTATGTGATTGTTCAACACAATATGTTGATAGCTTGTATCTATGCATGTACACTGCTTTAGTTTAGAGACAGCATAAGTTGTTAGAAAGTTTACAATAGAGGTGAACTTTGATATGAAAACTTTTTGTTGTAATAGCTATCATTGTCATACTATTGTGCTGTGTGTATATATATTTTTCACCAACATTTTACATGTCTTGTATGTTCCATTACACATTACCTACAGGAATGGAGTCTTTGTCTCTTCAAAATGTGATGTGATTATTTGCTGAAGCTTTACCCCTTCTTTGATGGGGATTACTAATTAAATAGCAATTTAGCTGTATGCAATATTTATTGTGATCCAGTTGGAGTTGCCAAATTGATTTATTCACCTCCTTTGATGTATTTAATTGCATAAGTATGTAATGCAACTGTTTAATGATTGTGCCTGGTATATAGCTTAATGATATTGCCAAGTATCACATGTTTTAAATATGTGCCAATGTTAATTAGATAATTAAGAGGCCTTGTATGTAAGGACATGTATGTTTTGTGCACTTTAGCTCTGATGAAGCAAGGGTAACCTTGCGAAACGTAAGCGTTTGTTGATGTACTACATTTTTTTAAACCGGATTTGCACAGTGTAATATGCTGCTTTTTTAATAATAAAAAATATGGAATAATCTAAACCATCGTGGTAGTATCTGGCTTCTTGGTGAGTGCTTGAAAATTGTTTTCCTTTGTTGATCTGTTGTCTTTATTCAGTCTTCTTCAGATTAACTGGCAGGCCTACACAGGCCGAATAAATCGAAATTTGGGTACCTGTAAATTTTCTTTCTCCGACGGCTGGTCTCCGGGCTTCATGACGCCTGGGCTCCACCTCCTGATGACATTACTAGGCAGGACTTAACGTTGTGCAGCAGGGGGGAATAAGGAGCCCTCCACTTCCGGTTGTTGCCAGTCATTCTTCACGCAGTCCCCCTGAGGCAGTACTACAAGAACTTGGAAACAAAAAACGCAACATTTATGGCATAATTGGCCCAGGGGCCAAAAATACAACAGTTATGATCTAAGTGGCTCTGAGGCCAGCCAACTATATACATTCTGGGAGGGAATCCAAAGCCCAGAGACCAGCTGTCAGAGAAAGAAAATTTACAGGTACTCAAATTTCAATTTCTCTCTCCTAAGCTGGTCTCCGGGCTTCACTGCGCCTGGGATATCCAAAAGCAGTGCATCCCTAGAGTGCCGGGTTGGAAGAATGTCCATTGCTTTTATGGGTCCACCACCGCCTGGAGCACTCGGCAGTCAAAGGAAGCATCTGCTGAGGACATCACATCCAGTTTGTAGAACTTTGTAAATGTGTGAATGGATGGCCAAGTGGCCGTTCTGCATAAGTCTGCTGGGGATGCTTCTCTGAAGTTCGCCCATGAAGTGGCCATAGCCCTGGTGGAATGAGCTCTCACTGGATCAGGCAGGACTACTCCCGCCTGATCATACGCCATAGTGATTACTGATCTAATCCATCTAGCTATAGAGTCTTTTGAAGCCTTCTTACCCACATTTTGGCTTGCAGTTAAAATGAACAAGCTTGATGTTTTGCGAATAGCATCCGTCCTCTTAATATATAATTTGAGTGCTCTCCTCGGATCTAGAGTATGAAATTCTCTTTCCTTTTCATTTTTCGGGTGAGGACAGAAGGAAGGAAGGAAGGACCAGCTCCTGGTTACAGTGGAAGGGAGACATAACCTTCGGTAAAAACCCTGGATCCGTCCGGAGTACCACAATCTCCTAATGAAAAACAGTGTAGGGCTCTTTGGTTGATAGTGCCCCCAGTTCGCTGATTCTCCTGGCTGATGTAATAGCTACCAGGAAGACCACCTTCACTGTGAGATGCATGATTGATAGAAGCCTCTTTCAGAGGCTTGAAGGGTGCTTTTGTTAGGGCCTTGAGAACCAGATTAAGTCTCCAAGGTGGGACGGTTGGCTTCATTGTGGGACATTTTAACGTTGCTGCTCTTAGAAACCTCTTGACATGAGGGTGAGACCCCAGAGTGTCTCCCAAGTCTGCCAATAAGAGTGCCCCTAATGCAGAAACTTAAACATGTAAGGTGGCTAGCTGCAGGCCTTTGTCAAAATCCTCCTGAAGAAACTGCAAAGGACCGGGAGGGATACTGGATGATCCTGTATAGCTTTAGATTAGAGCCAGAACAAGAATTTTCTCCAGATTCTATAATATACTTTAGAGGAGGATGGGCACCTGGAGTTTACCATCATTTCAATGACTGGAGCAGTGTAGCCTAACTCTTTGAAAGTTTCCCACTCAATTTCCAAGCCGAGAGGGACAGATTGCTCAGACTGTGGTGCAACACCGGACCCTGATGAAGGAGGTCTGAGCTGAGCTGGAAATAAAGGGTGATGCCTCTGACAGCTGAATGAGTAGTGGGCACCAAGGGCAGCGGGGCCACCTGGGGCAGACTAGAATCATCTCCACCCTGTCCCTGGCCACCTTGTGTAGGACCCTGGATAACAGCGGAATTGGGGGAAAAGCATACAGGAGGCCGAGGCAACCCCAGTTTAGGGAGAAGGCGTCCTCAGCTAGTGCTAGATTGTCTCTTGCCAGGGAGCAGAACTGCTGCGTCTTGGTGTTTTGTCGACGTGTAAACAGATCTACCTGTGGTTTGCCCCACTTCTCTGGTAGCAGTTGAAATGCAGACTCCTTCAGCTCCCATTCTCCCAGAAGGATGTCTTGGTGGCTTAACCAGTCTGCTGTGACAACTTCCTGTCCCGGTATGTACACGGCCCTTATACTCGCCAGGTGTTTTTCTGCCCACTGGAAGAGGAGAAGAGACTCCCGAAGCATTCTTGAACTTTTTGTGCCGCCCTGATGGTTGATGTAGGCCATAGCTGTTCGATTGTCTGTCAGAATCAACACATCCCGGTTGCGCACATGTTGACGGAAGTGTATCAGGGCTAGCCGAACTGCCCTCATCTCTAGGATGTTTATGCTGTGCCTTGATTCCGACAGGGACCACTTGCCCTGGGCCGACATCCGGTCCAAGTGAGCCCCTCACCCCCTGAGGCTTGCATCCGTTGTGATTCTTGTTTGGAGCGGAGGGCCTAGCTTTTGGCCCCTCATCACATTTTCCCTCCGAGACCACCATGCGAGAGAGGTTTTTATCTGCCGAGGAATTGGGATGAGCTGGTGCTGACTGTGCCTGGACTGGGACCACAGCTTGAGCAGATGAGCTTGAACTGGACGCATGTGCGCCAAAGCCCATGGGACTGAGTCTGCCAGTGACACCAACGTCCCGATCAGCTGCAAAAAGAACTGTGCCGGCAGATGAGCGGAGCTTTGGAATTTGTTGATGAGCTCCATCAGGTCTCTGAATTTCAACTCTGGGGGAAACACCTTGTTGTCCCGCGTGCTGAAAACTGCTCCCAAGTGGTTCAAGGTCTGGCTCGGGATTAGGGAACTCTTCTTCCGGGTTGATGACAAAACCGTGTGCTGTGAGACACTGGACCACGTCCGTCACTGCCTGCACCGCTTGGTTTAGCTGCGGAGCTTTGATGAGAATATCATCCAGATAAGGGAACAGCTGGATCCCTCTGTTCCGAAGGTGAGCTACCATTGCTACTAGCACCTTCGAGAAGGTTCTTGGGGCTGATGAAAGGCCGAAAGGACGAGTTTTGAATTGGAAGTGATGGTTCCCTATCCTGAATCTCAGATATTGTCTGTGCAGGTTGTGAATAGGAATATGGAGGTAGGCATCCTGCAAGTCGATGGATGCCAGAAAATCTCCTTGCAGCACTTCCTTGACAATTGATGACAGAGTTTCCATCTTGAATGGTCCGCTTTGCACAAAAAGATTTAGGAATCTGAGGTCTAAGACAGGTCTGTGACCTCCTGTACGTTTAGGTACGAGGAAAAATATGGAGTATACCCCCCTGATTGATCTCTTGAAGGGGGACCCATTAGATAGCCCCTTCTAGCAGAAGGTCCATGATAGCCTGCCATCTCGCTTGTCTTTTGAACGAGTTGTTTGAGATGGGAGAGGGCACCACATGAGGCAATGGGGGCTTGGACTCGAACTCTATCAGGTAACCTTTGCTGATAATGTCTAGTACCCGTCTGTCCAACGTGGTCCGGGCCCATTCCTCGAAAAACTCTGAAAGCCTGCCCCCTACTCGAGGATGAGCCCACGTGGTCTCACTGTGATTTTTTTAGTGTTATTCCCAGTGTCTCTGGAGCCTTCACCTCCGCCGGAACCGCCTCCTCTGAAATTCTGCTGGTTCCAGGAGAACCATGTTTTTTTCCCTGAAAAGATGGAGTTCTGCCCCTTGTTATAGCCTCTGTCACGAAAATTGCGCCTTGGACCTGAAGACCACGCTTTGGCCCGACCCCTGGACTGGGGTATATGCACCTTCGCTGTTTCCCCGGATTCCTTCACCGCCTCCTTCAGTGCCTATCCGAACAGGAGGTTGCCTTCGTAGGATGCGTTCACCAAATGGCTCTTTGAGGATGCATCTGCTTACCATGCCCGAAGCCATAGGTTGTGGCGAGCCGAGGTTTGATAAAACATGGTCTGTGCAGCATACCTGACCGCCTCCTCTGACACATCCGCTGCATAGGCCGAGGCCAACCCCATTAATTGCAGCTGATGGATAATAGGGGAGTTCTTTTCTGGGTCTTCCTCGAATTGAAAGGCTAAATCCGATGCCCAGGATAGGGGGCTCTGGCAGAGAATAGGTTCGCTGTTGCCACCTTGAGGGAAGTTGCCGAGGCTTGAAAGGCTTTTTTGAGGGAGGAATCCACCTTTCTGTCTACTGGGTCCCTTAGCGAAGCCCCTCCTTCAGCTGGTACGACAGTTTTCTTGGTGAGGTTAGAAATTAAGAGGTCGATTCTGGGGCAGTCTAACCACTTTTCGGACTGTTTCTTGTCAAACTTCAGAAGTTTGGAGATTCGTCTGGGAACGGATAAGCGCATTCTGGACCTTGCCATTCTTCTTTGAGCAGATTCTCAATGGCGGGAGGTATAGGGAAGGCTGTCACCAGTCTGGAGGCAGATGCCAAGCGAAATGTCTGTTTTGGTTGAGAGGTGACAGGAGGAGAAGAGTCGAGGTGAATCTCGGAAATTACTTTTTTGATGAAAAAGTCTAGGTCCACCAGGTCAAAATTTCTGGATGGGGAGTCATCGGAGTCTGATGATGAGTCCACTATCTCCCCCTCCTCGGTGGAGGAACTGGTGACCGAGGATTCCGGGGAAAAACCCCTGTGGCATTTGCCCTTGTGTATGCCTGTAGTTCCACTTTGGGCATGAGACCCTTTCTTCCTCCTGTGAGAGGAATGGTGACCGTCCTCGTCTGACGTTCTGCCCCTTCTCTGGATTTCTTTTTCTAGTGGAAGCGATGATAGGATATCCCCCCCTCGTCAGATGAGGATGGGGAGGGGGTCCTTTTCCTTTTAACCTTTTTGTGGGGTCTCCTGTCCGGTGATCCTGAAGGCTGCCATTCAAAGGAAGAAGGGTCCATAGCAAAGGCCCTATTCAGCCTGTCTGTTGGTTCGGGGTCTAAGGTGGGGGTGTCTCTGGACATTGCTGATCCCCTGGAGGCAGCCAGTCATTCAGATCTCTCTGGAACATTTGACTGTGTTCTCTCCGACCTGGAAGTAGCCGTCCGGTCAGACCTCTCTTGGGTATTTGCCTGTGATGAGAGAGAGGGTGCGTCAACTGAGCCCTCCCCACTAGCGGCCGCTGCCTTTTCACATGTAAGGCAGAGAGAGCCAGCAAAAGTGATTAAGAGTGGGAACTTGCAGCGCTGACATTTTTTTCCCCTACTTGATTTTTCTGAGGCCACTGTTAGTGCCCCTCGCTTCTGTAGACCATATGCTACCACCCCCCCCAAGTCAAAAAGTGCTAACCCCTTAGCACTGGTTACGTACTGCTTCCTTGCCACCAACAGAATCCTGTCAGAGAGAACTGCCCTTTAGCTCTACTGCTTCCTTGCCACCAACAGAATCCTGGCAGAGAGAACTGCCCTTTAGCTGTAAGCCTCCTAGTCTTACGTTGGTGGGGGGGGGGATTTGTAGAACCTTGTCCTATGCTGTTGCTGTATAGTAAAAGCTGCTCTCACCTTTCCAACGAGATGCAATGAGGCAAGGAGCAGACTGGCGTGCTGAGGTGTCGCCTGGCTTCCCACGCTGAGAATCGCGCTGTTCAGGGAAGCCGTGACGAGCGGTCTAAAGCTTTCTGCAGACCACTCCGCAGCAGAGAAATCAAACTCCAATCCCCTCTGGCGACCCCTGGGCTTGTGGCAATGAGAGTTGCTGAAATGCAGTCAGTAGATGCAGCACTCGAAAGCGGGGCCTGATGCGAGTGAAAAAGGGCCGAGAGGTGCTGTTGCGAGGTGGAGCCAGTCTGTGCAGCTTGCAAGGCTGAGACTGGATCCCACCACTGACAATAACAATCGGAATCGCCGATCCCCAAAAATTGTTGAGAAAAAACTTACGGTCTCGTGGCGGGGCTTCTGCTGCATGCTGCCTGCTTCAGAGAAGGCAGGAAGTAAACTGACAACGACCAGATGTGGAGGGTCCTTATTCCCCCCTGCTGCACAACGTTAAGTCCTGCCTAGTGATGTCATCAGGAGGTGGAGCCCAGGCGTAATGAAGCCCGGAGACCAGCTTAGGAGAGAGAAGTAAGTTTTGTGGTAACACTGCCCACAAAACCAGTGTGTACAACACTTATCCAAAGCATAAATGGGAAGCCATGTCGAAGTGTGGCACTGTCCCAATGGGCACACAATTTCTGGAACCAGCAGCCTACACTGTGGAATGCTGCACTTCTGTCTTCACTTAGTCTTCTTCAGATTAATGTTTTGTGAATTTCTGCCAAGTCTATACAGGCCGAATAAATAATTACTGGAGCAACGTTGCCCATGAAGCCAGTGTACACAACACATACAAATATCCATGGCATAATTGGAAGCCTTGTCCAGGTGTGGCACTGTCCCAATGGATACACAATTTTTGGAACCAGTAGCCTACACTGTTGGATTCTGTACTGATATTTTGTGGGCATCCATAAGCCTTACAATGACAACCATTTTATTCTGAGCATTGTTAGCCACATACAGTAATCTTGTTTAATACTAGCACTGTCCATGTTTGGCACTAACTGAACGGACATTTTTTGAATCAGTACCCATCAACGTGGTCACTGCATCATCCTGCTGTTTCAGGTGATTCATTAGCCCTGTGCATTACGTTATTTCATTTTATCCCATTTCATAATGTTTCTTAATGGTCAAGCTGGTGCAAAGTAGACTGTCGGTAAGAGAACTGTGGTGAACACTACCTGGTTCAATGGTGAAAGTCTGAATGGTCGAAGTTTGGGAGGTTCACACAGCTCTAGTTTTAACCTACAACCCCCATCCACTCAAAGCAAAATGAATTTCTTGTTTGAAAAGCTTACTCACCTGTAACTGTTGTTTCTTCTGGACATATGTATCCAGAACTACAATATGTGTGTGTGTGTATATATATATATATATATATATATATATATATATGTATTATGGTAGCACGGTAGTGCTACCATAGTTAGGGTTGAGGAGCCATTTACATGTTAAACCCCAAATTTTGCATCTTAATAACTTTGCAACGCTTGCTGGATTTGCCTGAAATTTGGAACACACGATCAAGACCCATACGCCTTGGGATCTGCCAAGTTTCATACCGGGTGGATACGGCTGCAGAGTTATGAAGCGTGATCTGGGCGTGCGTTTACACTTTTCTGGAATTCTGATGCAACCTACAAGTTACGCGGTTTATGACACGTCTGAAATCTTCAGGAAACGCGCGGCCGGGGTCCCCGATGTGCCTTTCAAAGATTTCGTGAAAAAATATTAAACGGTTCAAAAGTTATTCAAAAAACAATTTCCCATTATAAGTCAATGGGAAAAGTTAAAAAGTTCGACAGTGTCGCAAATGCATTTTTACTTTCGCAAATGGCCCTCTTACTTTCGCAAATCCACCATCTTGTTTTCAGTTAATAATCAGAAAAATGCTTGCCATTTAAATTTGGGATCATCTAGCAACCTAATTCTTTTTGTATTCACCTAGTCGGAGCCTGAGGATGCTAGCCACGTCTTTATTTTGGGGAAAAACACCCCAGAAATGTGTTTTTCAGATTTCTGGAAAAAGTACTTTCACAAAGTAGTGTCGAACTCAAGTGTCGCAAATTTTTGCGAAAGCTTTCGCAAATCACAACACTACTTTGCGACACTATGCACAAAATAACAGTAATTCTTTGGCAGCCCGCTGCAAAAGAACGGTTTGGAGTTTTGGGCTGAAATTTGGAGGGAACGCAGCCGACATCACACAGATGTGCCTTTCAGTGTTTTGCTGAAAACATATTACACGGCGGCAAAGTTACGGTACTCCAAAGTTGATGCTTTTCCCATAGGATAACATTACAGCATACGACGCATTGCAGCAATCGTTTGGCGCCCTGCTGCAAAATAACGGTTTGGTCTTTTGGGCTGAAATTTGCAGGGAACACAGCCAACATCCCACAGATGTGCTTTTCAGTGGTTTGGTGAAAAATATTACTGGGAGGCAAAGTTATGGCAGTCCGAACTTCTGTTTTTTTCCCATAGGATAACATTACGGCATTCGCCGCGCCTTTCAGGGCCCGTATCTCGAAAACGGTGCGAAATACAGACTTTTTGTCAAAAATTTTCTTAGCCCCCTAAGGCTAAATACAAAACTAGCCAGGAAAGTGATAATTCATATGACGTTTATACTTTTTTTCTGTGTCGTACGGTTACTGAGATATAAGCAATTTACTATTCCAAGTCCTCATTTTTGTGTTCCGAGAGTCATTATTTTGCATACATTCTTTGTACTCACTGTCTTTCTCTATACAGCTTTTGGTAAAACCAGCCTGTGCGCTTACATTACTGTTACCATTACCATTTCTGCTTGCGGTTCCGTACCAGTTCACTTACCGTTCAGGTTTAAGCCACCATGTCGTCACCCTTTGCATTTTCATTTCTGCGGTTGCGTTTGTGTTGTTTTTTAACATTCTGTCTACAGTACTGTTTCTCTTTCTGTTTCGCTTTGCGTCACCATGCGCATTACGATTTGCGTTTTCGGGCACAATGTTACTATGTGACAAGACATCACATGGCGGGTGCGCGCATTACATTCACTATTTCTCATTATCATTCTCAAAAAGAAGGTAAATTAGAGGCAACAAACTCAGTTTAATGCATCAGTTAGGGTTGTTCCACAGCGACAAATGCGAGGAAAATTTGATGTTAGGGTTGAAACCCCCTTTGCACCCCTCCAGCCCACCCCCCCAACTGGAATTGGGCTGTGCATTGGGGTCATCGGTCCTGTCACCCCATTCTCCTATTCCTCAGCTTCTTTCCACATGTGATGGGGTGACACCCACCTCCCCTTACCCCCCCTTACCCCTAACGTACCTCTGGAGGTCGGGTGTTGTCATCTTCTCTAGACCAGGACACGTCTGCACTCTTCAAACCCAATAAACACGATGTTTTGGGTTAGGATCAACACTGACCTTTCTATATTCAGAAGGAATCCCAAATTCTGAAATATATCTACTGTGAGGACTGGAGCCTTCACAACTACTTCTAGCATACTGTCTTGATCAGCCAGATAACCAGTTATTTATTTGGTTTTCATTTAAAAAAAAATGCTAAATTAAACCAAAGATTTCTTAAGCAGAACAGAACACAACATGTGTTTATTACTGTATATGTTTCAAACTATACTAAAATAACACATGGGCAACCATGCACAACTCAGGTGTATTTCCATCTCTGAGTTTTAATGACATCAGAAACATCCAATGCTCCACTCTAGAAGTCTCCATGATGTCATCAGAACTCCTCTGTGGAAGTCCAACCTTCTGAATGGCTGCCCATGCATATTCTCAAAGTTCTGCGTGGGTTCCAAACCCAAGGGCAGCTCACACTGCAATAAACCAGTTGCCCTGGTTGTATTAAACATTATAGATGCACTAACTCAGTTTTAGATCACAGAGAGTGTGCCTATTACAAGTAGTCACTTCAAGCATAGGCATACAGATGTGCCCAGTGCTCAGAATGCTCTATCAAAAGCTCGGGAATGCAATTCTTGAAGTACAAATATTCTGTACATCTTTCCATTTCCCCTAAGCGTACTCTACTGCTCACCCCTGAAATACTAGCAGGCATATGCTAAGTGTGTTGCTGGAAAACAAACCACGCATTCTTTTATCAGCAGGGTACCAGCTAAGTCTTCCAGCTGTTCTGCATGTTTTAAACCACAATGATGCTTGTCTGAATATGTGCCAGTGCACCGTTCACCAGTGTTGTCAACTGCCATGCCTATCAGGGTTCACATTCGGCAGCTGTTAACTGTCTACAGTCAAGAATGCCTGTCGTCTGCCTCTGAATCCTCACGATTAAATACAATGACAATGCTTCTATGAGTTGTATGTCAACTCTGCACTAGCTGGCAACTCTCCTCAGTGACAAAGCGAATTGTATACTGCCTCAACTGCAAAAAGATTTTGGAACCTGCAAAATGCCACAAAAACTCGTATCCTTGTTGTCTATAGCTAAACCAATGTAGTCACTGGTCACTTGTAATTAGATGCAAGTTGTGTAAGTTGATGCTATGTTGTTTGACGTGGAACCTTTATAAATGAGCTGGTTAAGCTCAAAGGTGTTGTCTGAACAAAATAAATAATTACACAATGGGCTAAAAAAATTCTGCTTCCTGATTGGCTGGCTGGCACGATTTACAATGTGTAAATCATAGTAGCACCCCATGGGAAAAGGTGCCAGCCGCATCAGGAACCCACGCAAAAATCATTCCGACTACCATAAACCCAGAACTGTCAAAGACAGCAATGGTCCAACAGTGAATCACTATTACCTCTCTTTAGGTTCCTCATGTCCATTTAGCTGCAGTGTTAGCTCTGTCCCCGTGGTCTCCACAGCACATTCCTTAAATGTTATGTCCTCTCCCAATCACTATAATTCCCCCAAATAAAGAAAAAAATGCTGAGTGGGAGTGTTACTACTTTCACATAGAAAACCCACAGTAACCCCGGAACTGTACTGTTGGCAACCCTTCAGTTCTAAGAACCGCGCTGAACTGAAACAAGCTACAAACAGAACGTAAACCACATACAAAATGGAAACAGCCTTCTGATACGCGTATTTTGCCTCACACCACTAAATCCGCATAAACCAGTAGGTTTACTGAGATTTTTTTTTCCGATTACCAGCATCGGACAGGAGCCCCAAGCCACCAGGAAGTGTGGGTGGCAGTTACTCGAGTCGGTGACTGTGTGTGTGTGGGGGGAGGTTGTTGGTCGCCGGGAGGGACCTGAAGTTTCAATTTGGCCACATTACAAACTAAAAGACTTCTGTATTTTCTTGATAATGTCTTGTCTCTCTCTCCCCCCCCCCCCCAAACCTTTCACGCATGGCACTGGCATTTACAACAGCTCTCTTCCTGGCTCTGATTAAGTGATAGCTCACAGTGACAATGTGAGGAAATCACTATTTGTAAATATACTCAAACACGCTAGGGACACAAATGCCACTGCAGCTTGTAACTCACAGCCCTAGCAACCTAGGACTATTTTTTTCTCGCAGAGCAATAAATACAATAAAAAAATACTACAAAATATAACAAACTGTTTTTCTTTCTTTTTTTTTTTCCAGAAAAAAAGGGGAAACATTGTATAATTGCAATATCCCACTCGAGGGTGTGGGTAATGCCAGGATTTACTCATGCCTAGTGAGGTTTGCTCACTCGGCCTGCAACCTCGTGACCAAACAACACATCAGGCGTGGATAAATCCTGGCATCACCCACACCCTCTCACGGTATATTGCTTAAATAAAGAATGCTAGCCAAGGGACAATACCACCATTAGCCCATGCTGCCTCTGATTTTCCCCATTCTCTACTGGCCAGAAGGGTGGACAAGCAGCACCCGTTACAGTTGATGCCAATGCTGCTCCTTGGTTGACAACCAGGAGGTGCAAGCTGTATAGAGAAGAATGTTGCAGCTCTGCAAAAAACTTGGAGAAGAGACATTAGTGACAAAAAAACAAGACTGCAGTAAATTTCAGCATTATTTGGATTCATGAAAGAGTGCAAGTACTGTGTCACCACTAGCCCACATCAGATTACTCATCAAGTTGCTGTGCCTACAGTATGACCAGAGTGCCAGAAACTGACTTCATATTTTAGTCAAATGGCCACCAGGACAAACTATCCAGGGGCCAAAAACTGAAATAAGAACTGAAAACAATAAGAAAGTGACATGCGTACCTTCTAATACAGAATCATATGGAGATCCACTCCAGCCAAACTCCTCAGTAACCCTATGAGGGCAGACAGGTCAGATTGTTTATAATATAAGTTTGTTTTCACATGGGTGACTTAAGCACAGTAACTGCGCTTTGAAGTCGCACTCACTATGCAAACTGTTTTCACAAACAAAGCCAATCAGGTTGCAAGTAATGTGGCTCAGATTTCCTTCATGAATTAAACACTATCTGTAAAACCAGTATAAGAGTGCTCCATACTCAGGTGCCACTTTCAGGAATGAATGACAGACCTCCTCTTTAATGAACACTTCCTGGAGCAGGGCCGCAAATTAAGTCAGAGGAAGCACATTATGCATCCACCGACAACCCAGATTTGGGAGCGGAACTAGGGTCAGTAGCGCAACAGAAGCCACGGAGGGAAAAATGCTGCCACTTAGTAGTTTGCCCCAGCAAAGGTGGACTTGCGTTGTTACCTACTGTAGCAGTTAACCCCTTACAATGGGCCAGGGAGCATGTTCTCTCTTGGTTGTAGGGTGCCTGCTTCACCATGCTACTGTTGGTGAGGACGCCAGAGGCAACTGAACAGCAACAAGGGGAAGGGAGTGTCAGGGGTCATAAAAGCACACAATCATAATGTGCACAATATGAAATGCATGGGTATAAAATTCTCCCAATGACACATTGCTGATCCTCTCGAGCCCTGTGCCATAACACCCTCCCCCACCGGACTTTGTAGTCCAGAAGAGTGGAGGTGGGATGTCCTCAGGCCGCAGGCAATGTTACGGATGCAAGCCCAGGAGTACGATGGAGCTGGGAGGTCACCCAGGGTAGATGGAAAGCTGGTTATCTGAAGGGCCATAAACAGAATTAGAAAAAAAATCATTCCTGGAGCAGGCCTGTATTTTATAAACAGCAGTGTTTTGGACAAGTCAGAAAAAGTACAGTTACATAGGAACGTACCATAACAGTAGATCTTCGAGAGAGGTTCCTTCAGTAGGCCATCACATATAGGACTGGCACCACCTGGCGTCGGGTAGCACAGCAGACTTTTCTAGCAATCCCTGATGGGGGACCGCCCACCCGACGTCACGTGACCGACGTCAGCGTGGCTGAATATAGTGGGAGTTCCTCACGCCCGCCCTCCAGTTTTTCTGCCAGAGCCAGGAAGAGGCCTGACAGCAGGAGCGAACAGGATTTGGAGTCCCTGTAAGAAAAAGAATGAAAGAAATGAGGGAGGGAAAAATATGACCTACTGAAGGAACCTCTCTCGAAGATCTAGTGTTACAGTAAGTTCCTACGCAACTGTAGTTTCTTACTTCGAGAGGGTTCCTTCAGTAGGTCATCACATATAGGACAGAGTCCCAAGCAGTCCCTCTAAAGAGAGACCGAGAGAAGCTAGGGAGGAGGAGAAATAACTCCAACAGAAAAAAACTGGAATCCAGAATGGACCCAGCCTAGAACAGAAGGTCCTGTAACACAGCTAGGCTGAAACCAGCCCTCTGCCTAGAAACAATGTCCATACTGTAGTGTTTGGTAAAGGTGTGGACAGAACTCCAAGTGGCTGCGGCTCAGATATCAGCCGCAGAGACATTTTGCAAAAAGGCAGCGGAAGCAGCCATGCCCCTAGTAGAATGACCTCTGATGGTACCCGGCAGAGGAGAGGTTTGTCACACTTCTGGTAACAATACCTAATGCAGTTGCCTTACCATTTAGAAAGGCCCTGCTTAGAAACTGTTTGCCCCTCGATTTCGGGGCAAGAGACAAAAAGCTTATCATAGCTATGGAATTCTTTAGTCTGGTGAGTGTGGCACCGGAGAATCCGACGTACATCCGTGGTATGGAGGAGTGCCTCACCTCTGTTAGGGGGGGGGTGGAAAATACACTGGAAGCTCTACTGATTGGTTCAGTGTGGCTTCTGACACCACCTTAGGAAGAAACTTTGGATTCATCCTAAGGACAGCTCGGTCCTTATGGAAAATAAGGTAGAGCTCCTTGCAAACCAGAGCTTGAAGCTCCGAAATCCTCCTGGCTGACATGATGGCAACCAGAAACAATGCCTTCCAGGAAAGGAAGCACAAATCACAGCTCATAGCCAGCTCAAAAGGAGGAAGGGTGAGCTTTTCCAAAATGAAATTCAAATTCCAAGGTGAAGTTCGGCTGAGGAAGGGGGGTTTCAGATGGAGGATCCCTTTCAGAAAGGTTTTAGAGACTTCCAACTGAGCCACGGGTTTTCCATCCACTAGCTCACAGTACACTGAAATTGCAGAAAGGTGGACCTTCAATGAGGAATATGAGAGACTGAAGTCTGACAGATGTAGGAGGTATTCCATCACTTCAGGGGCAGAACATGAGAAGGGGTTCCAACCCTTGGCGGTCACCCAAATGGAAAACCTTTTCCATTTCATGGCATAAGTGGATCGAGTCAAGGGTTTTCTAGCCTCAATGAGGACTTGAGCAACTCAGGAGGAAACCCCAAAGCAAGAAATCGCTATGTCTGCAGGAGCCAAGCATGAAGATGCGGGGTCCTGAGGCCTAGATGTACTAGACAACACCTTGATCCTGGGTCAAGAGGTTGTGGGTCAATGGAAGCGGAACCAGTGGTTCCCTGGATAAGTGTTGTAACAGTGGAAGCCAAATTTGTCTCGGCCAGAGAAGAGTGACAAGGATCATCCTTGCCTTCTCTGCCTGAAGCTTGAGAAGGACCCTCTGAAGAATGGGAAATGGAGGGAAGGCATACAAAAATCTCCCTGTCCAGGAGAGAGACAGCACGTCATGCCAGAAAGCACCATGCCCTGGAACGAGCTAGCAAAAATTGGGAAGTTTTGCGTTGAATTTGGAGGCGAATAGGTCGATTTCCAGTTGTTCCCATTTTAAGAAGAGCAACTCTGCCACTTCCTGAAGCAGTTCCCACTCGTGAGCAAGGGTCTGAGACCTGCTGAGACTGTCCGCCAGGACGATAAGGACGCCTGGAACATGCACAGCCACAAGGGCCAGATTGTACTGGACTGCCCAGTTCCACACCTGCATCGCTTCCCTGCACAGGGGGTACGACTGGGTTCCTCCTTATTTGTTGAGGTACCAGACTACTGACATGTTATCCATTTGGATCAGCAGTGATCCCTTGGGAATGAGGGAGGGAGGATCTGGAAAGGCCTGTAAGGTGTACAAGACCACTCCCATCTCCAGAACATTGATATGTAAGGATACTTCCAAGCTGGACCACTGTCCTTGAGCTTGGTGCTCCCCTAGATGTGCTCCCCATCCCGTGTTCGATGCATCTGTAGTTAGGGATGCCAAGAGAGCAAGATTCTGAGAAGGAAGGCCTAGAGAAAGGCTGCAAGGGTCCAGCCACCAAAGCAGATCTTTCTGGACCGCTGAGGAGACCAGAACCGGATGGTCCAGGTCGTCCAGGAGTAGGTCCCACTGCACCTGCAAGGACCACTGAGCGACTCTCATGTGGAGCCTCACCAGGGGAACTGTAGTGATGGAGGCCGCCATAAGGTCGAGAAGACGCAGGATCTCCCAAGCTGGGATGGTCCTGGGTGAAACCACTTGGGCAGCCTGATGGACCAGGGTCTCCACCCTGTCTGGAGGGAGGAAGGCTCTGCATTGGACCGCATCCAAGACTGCCACGATGAACTGTAGTCTCTGGGACAGAATCATAGATGACTTGGGGATAGTGACAGTAATCCCTAGTCTGCCAAAGAGGTCCAAGGTGAAAGAGAGAGCCTTCTGTAAAGAGCCCCTAGCCGGGGCCGAAATTAGCCAGTCATCCAGATAAGGGAAAACTGCAATGCCCCTGCAGCGTAAGAAAGCCACCACCACCACTGCCAGGCACTTGGTAAATACCCGAGGTGCTGAAGACAAACCAAAGGGGAGCGTTCGGAACTGGAAGTGTTTCCCTTGGAATTGGAACCGCAGGAAATGGCGGTGGCTGGGGAAAATCAGAATGTGCAGGTAAGCATCCTGCATGTCCAGAGTGCACAACCAGTGATTCTCCAGAAGGAGTGGAAGGAGGTTCTGGAGCGTCAGCATCCGAAACTTTTTGTACTCGACAAACTGATTTAAGTTGCTTAAGTCGAGGATGGGTCTGAAGTCTCCCATCTTTTCTGGAACCAGGAAAAAGTGGGAGTAGAACCCCCTGTCCCTTTGCCGGAGGAGAACGTGCTCTATTGCTTCCTTGAGCAAGAGGCTCTGAACTTCTTCTCGGATGAGAAGATCCTGAACCTTGTCCTGGAGATCAGTAATAATGGCCTTGGTGTCCCCTCCAAAAAGTACCGAACCCCAGAAAGGGAGTCTTGCATTGCCGACTGGACCTCATTTGCAAGTCCCGAGAGGCGAAGCCAGGAATGCCATCTCAGGGCCATGGCAGTTGCTGAGGTGCGGGCTACAGAATCGACCAAGTCGTATGTGGCTCGCAAGAAATGCCTACATGAAAATTTGGAGAGGCCAAGATCCTTGGCAAGCTCCTCTTTCAAACTCAAGGGCTCCATGGACTGGACCAGAGCTTCCAATCTGGCCAAAGTAGCTTTCTGGTAAGACACCATATGGGCCACATAGTTAAGGGATCGAAGAGCGCATGTGGCCAAAGCATAAACTTTTCTCCCAAACTGGTCCATCTGCCTTGACTCCTTGTCCAGAGGAGATGTGCTAATGTGCTTGGGTGCAGTGCAGCAGTCATGAGCAGCAGAAATGACAACAGAGTCGGCCTTAGGATGCACTTTCAAGAACGGGGCATCCTTTGGCGCCCAGTAAAGTCTGTCCACCCTCTTGGGGACAGCCAGGAGGGAATGAGGCATCTGCCAGATGGTAGAGGTGAGGTCCTGATGAGGTCCAATCCATGGAGGAACGGGGACCAGGGACAGGAACTCTAAGTCCAAATGTTCTGTGAGTCTCTGTCTCATAGGGTCCTGATCCTCTGACTCCCAGTCAAAGAAATCCTTCATGGACCTCACAAGGTCCAAGAAGACAGGGTCCTCTGGTGAGAATTTAGGGGAGAAACCTTGCCTGACGGGCCATCTGGCTCCTCTAAGAAATTCTCCGCCAAATCAACGGCCCCCTCATCGTCACTGTCTGCCCCTTCATCAGGACGGTCACGGATATCAGGAAGTGCGACGTCCTCTCGAGTCTTCCCCGAAACGTGCACAGTAGCCACTGAAGAACTACTTGGGGACGGAGACCTCAGAGACCGTGGTAGAGGGAGTCTCGTCTCCAGTTCCGACACCAACTCTGACCGAACCTCCTGCCACCAAGACTGGATAAGGGTCTTGAAGTCCAGTGTAACCAGAGGAAGTGGAGGGGATGGCGGAGGAGGTTGGGGCTGAGGAGGAGGAGGAGGCGGTATTACCGGTGGTGGGTAGTGATAACCCTGGAGTCCCTGGTAATGAGGGTAGGGATTGAACCCAGGGTAAAACTGCCCATAATGGCTCCAGTCCGGAGGGGGGGCCAGCCGGGTAATGGTCCCCAGGGAACCCTAACGGGTAATGGGGGCAGTTCGGGGTCTAGAATAAATCCCCATCATCAGATCCGATGGCGGGGGTACCCACGTCAGACCCGCAGTGTTATAAATAGGCTGGGGGTCCGGCGTTGGAACAGCCCAAGTCAGGGGGACTGACAGGACCGGCACCACCCGATCCGGCACCAAGAACGGATCCGGCGCGTCGGAGGAGCTGCCGTCGGAGCCAGAAGAAGGAGGTCTGACTGCAGGACTGGATTTGGCATCAGAGCCAATGGCTGAGGCCGATCACTGGGTCCTGGCTGAAGAACCATCGTCAGGACATCTGGCGTTGGAGCCAACGGCTGAGGTCGATCGCTGGGTCCCAGCTGAGGAAATGTCGTTAGGACGTCCGGCTTCAGAGCAGGGTTCGCCGGGTCTGCTGGTGGGATCTTGGCTGGTGTCAGCTCTATAGGGACCCCACCCGGAGGAGGAGAAGAGGCCTCCACTGGTAGGCCAGCCGGCTGAGGAGGAGCCTCCTTCCCCTTGACCCCAAGGGGGGAGCGTGGGGTAGACCCCAAAGATTTGACTATGTCAAGGAGTTCCCCACTGTCTTCGCCGGAAGTACCCGCCAGAGAAGTGGAGGGTACGGGCGAAGGAAGAGGGGGGAGAGGGGCTTTCTCCTCCTGGTTCCGCCAGTTGTCGGGTGAGGCACTGCTAGGCCCCAACGGGGGAACAACACCTGAGCGGCCGTCAGGGATGGGCGGTGGAGGAGCCCCCGGCCAACTTATTGGTGGGTGCCGGGTGGGTCCCCACAGGCAGGGGAGCCAGCTTACCGGTGGCCGTGCGGTCCCCAGAGGAGCCGGGGCCGACTTATCGGGTTGGCGCAGTGCGGTCGCCGGAGGGCCAACGACCGACTGAACCGCTACGGTCTTACCAGACTTACAGTCCGATTTCTTCGGAGGTGGCTGGGCCTTGCTCGTCAAGGGCCACGTGTCGTTCGCGGAGTGCTCCCACTCTCGAGATTTCTTTTTGCAAGGTATATCTTCTGTTACTGCTTTATTTTTCTCTGTAGCAAAGTGTTTCTTATAGGGTATATCTTCTGTGAAATTATTACAGGTGGTGCTTACATTTTTGTGACTTTTTATCATTAGGCTAAGCAAAATTACTGTTTGCTCCATTTGATTTATTTATTTTTTGCTGAAAAGTTTTTTTTGTCTCAGAGGTGTTGCAGTCTCCTTCTCGCATTGAAGACAGGGAGAGTGAGAAAGCAGCCACAGCTTCCTTGAATCAAGGAGGTTATTTTCTAGACTACACTGAACTGAATTACTACTTTTTGGACCAGTGTAAGTAACTAGTATTGATTCTGTTTTTGGGGTGGACTTTTCTTAGTTTTAACTTTAATTTGCCAGGGAGGAATTGTAGCTGGGAGATATCTGCAGTCAGCTGTGACTAGACCTGGTACTTAGCCTTTGTGAAATAGGTGTCTGAAAGGAAGGAAGGCACTCCCCGGGGTGGAGGGTAAGAGTTATAGGTGATTGTTTCTGGACAGCATAGGTTTAATCCCACCACCCTTCCCCTCACCCTACCCACCCCAAGCACATAACTTCCTTTATAGCAGGGGCTCTGACATCACTTCCTCAAAACTGCTAACAACATACACCTGTTCATATCCCTAAAGGCACAGCACACTGAATAGGGGGTAGAGACACTCACAAGCTTGCACACACTAAAACAAGAACAAAAACCAAAAAAGCATCTGTAATCTGGAAGGGACACAGACATGTGGGGAGTGGTGCAATGCACTTGCTGTGGAGCAGCAGTCTTCCGGGAGACATTCTGGAAACTGCGTTGCTGCCCTATTTGCAGGCACCTCTCTGGTCTGAGGGAGGAGGCTGCTAGTCTCCATGCTGACCTGGCAAGGATTCGGGAAACCTGCTCCCCCACCCAGGGACCACCCAGGCCACCGCCACTACCTCAGAGGTTGCCAAGAAAGAGGAGTGGTTGGACCACGGTGGGCTCAGGGAGGGTGAGGGTGGTGGAACAGCGGCGCAGCCCTCCGGTTGTGCTTCTCCACAATTCATTCGCCACTCTGGCGAAGCATAGTTCCTCTATGGAGGAAACTGCAGTGGAGACCAAGGAGGATGCTGGGAACCTCCACAATGGAGTCCCACAGGAGGCTGGCCCAGGACCCCACAAAAGAAGGAAACAACTCCTGGTGGGGGACTCAATTGTTAGGGGGGTAGAACTGGGAGAGGGAGGGGAAAGGGAGGTAAGGTGCCTGCCTGGCGCCAAGGCTTAGAGGGACAGGAAACAAATCCTCAGGATCGTGGGAGCAGCGGCTAGGAAGAGGGAGCTGGATGTCATTATCCACCTAGGGATGAATGACCTGGCTGAGAATGGGATCAGAGCAGTGCAACAGGAGTTTGTGGAGTTGTGGAGGAGCCTTAGACAAGTAGCACACATGGTAACTTTCTCGGAAGTGCTACCTGTCTATGTCATGGATGAGGCTAGGGCACTCCTCACCATGGGATTCAATGACTGGTTGAAAAGCTGGAGCAGAGCTCAGGGATTTGGCTTCATTGGGGACTGGGGCTCCACCTGGAGGGATGCAGGCCTATACAGGCGCGATGGTCTGCATCTATCCTGGAGGGGAACCAAGATCCTAGGTGATAGGTTTAAATGCTTCCGTGGCAAGCATTTAAACTAGCCAAGAGGGAAGGCACTGAAGAGGAGAAGGGAAATCCTAGCCCCCAAAAAAAATCAGGGTAATTAGTGAGGTAAACATCAAAATAGAACAGTCGGTAGGGAGAAGGGCAAGGGTAAATGGAGAAAAAGACAAAGGCAGTAGGGACAGGGATGGGGCAAAAAGAAATAAAGCCATAAAAAAATGGAGGGTAATGAGTACCAATGCCTGTAGTCTAGGTAAAAAGCTCCCTGAAATAGAGGCCTTGATGGAAGACGAATACCTGGATATTTTGGCAGTCACAGAAACATGGTACACAGAGAATCATGACTGGGATGTCAACATACCAAGGTACACAATCTACAGGAGGGACAGGGAGGGAAGAAGAGGAGGAGGAGTAGCTCTCTATGTAAGGGAAGGGATGAAAGCAACAGAACTAAAGGGTAAACAGGGAGGAGAGGAGGCACTGTGGGTCACCCTGGAGCCTGGAAATGGCTCCACAATCTGCACAGGGGTTGTATACAGACCCCCGTCTCAGGGGGAGGAAATGAACAAGGAAATGATAGAAGGCATCCTTGGGATGGCAGAGAAAGGGGAGATATTGCCGATGGGGGACCTGAATATGTCAGATGCTGACTGAAGCACCTTTGCTGCAGCCACATCCAACAGCAGGGCTGTTCTCGATGCCTACAGGGGGCATAGAAACATAGACTTTGATGGCAGATAAGGACCGCTTGGCCCATCTAGTCTGCCCATTTCCCTACCTACAGGATAGGCCGCAGATCCTAGTTAACCAACAGCCTATTTCTTCCTACCCCCCACAAGAATTGCCTTATGTCTGTCCCATGCATTCTGGGGCATGCCTCAGACAGCTAGTTTTGGAACCCACTCGGGAGAGAGCAACCTTAGACCTGGTACTCTCAAATGGGGATGGAGAGAGGATCACTGATCTTGAAGTGGGTAGCCATCTGGGAACAAGCGACCACCAAACAGTGTGGTTCACAATAAACTTAGCTGTAGAGTCAAGCCACACAAAAGTGAAGGTACTGGACTTCAGGAGGGCTGATTTTTCAAAATGGGAGAGTGCCTCAGAAAAGCACTAGCAAACAGGCAAGAAGGTGGGGTGGAGCAACAATGGGGAAACATCAAAACCGCCATCACAGAGGCAACAAGTCTTTGTGTGAAGCAAATAAACAAATCAAAACGAAAGAAAAAAACACCATGGTTTCCAAAAGAAGTGGCGGGGAAGGTAAGGGAGCAAAAGATAGCATTCAGGAAGTATAAGGAAACAGAGAAGGAGCAGGACAGAGAACTGTACCAGTTAAAGCAGAAGGAAGCAGGTAAGGCAGTCAGAATAGCAAAGGCCCAAACTGAGGAAAAGATAGCCAAATCGGTTAAGAAGGGGGCTAAAACCTTTTATAGGTACAGTACATTACGGAGCAAAGAAAGACTAAGGCAGGGATACTGAGGCTGAACAAAGAGGAAGGTGGTTGGGCAGACAGCGATAGTGAAAAAGCAGGGAAACTGAATGAATACTTCTGCTCAGTATTCACAATGGAAAAGCAGGGGGAAATACCTAATCCGGTCAATAGAAGCACTCTGGGTAGGGGGGTTGATATTAGTCCTTTCACAAAAGAAAGGGTTCTGAAAGAACTCTTAAAACTGAAGGTGGATAAAGCAATAGGGCCTGATGGGATTCACCCCAGAATTTTAAAAGAGTTAAGGGCTGAACTAGTAACACCACTGACTACCCTTTTTAATAAATCATGGGAGGATGGGGTGGTACCTGAGGACTGGAGGAGGGTGGATGTGATTCCCCTTCACAAAAGTGGGAGCAAGACAGAGGCAGGAAACTACAGACCTGTCAGTTTGACCTCAGTGGTAGGGAAAATGATGAAATCACTTCTGAGGGAAAGAATTGTTGAGTACCTAGAGGCCAGTGGGGCACACGACCCAAGGCAGCATGGATTCACAGTGGGAAGGTCATGTCAGACAAATCTAATTGATTTCTTTGACTGGGTGTACAAAGCAGTAGACCATGGAAGGGCTGTGGACATGGCCTACCTAGACTTTAGCAAGGCATTTGACACAGTCCCGCACAAAAGATTAATAAACAAATTAGGCAGCCTGGGAGTGGGTCCTAGGGTGGTAACCTGGGTAAAACACTGGTTAGACAACAGGACACAGCAGGTAATAGTAAATGGAGTCCACAGTGAAGAAAGGAGGATTACTAGTAGGGTACCGAAGGGTTCAGTACTGGGGCCGGTCCTTTTTAATGTCTTTATAAGTGACATTGCAGAGGGACTGGAAGGGAAAGTATGTCTCTGCAGATGACACAAAGATCTGCAACAGGGTTGATACACAAGGTGGGGTGGAAAGGATGGAAAGGGACTTGGCAAGGTTGGAGGAATGGTCAAATGTATGGCAGCTTAGATTCAATGCAAAGAAGTGCAAAGTAATGCACCTGGGAAACAAAAACCCAAGGGAAGAGTACACAATGGGGGTGAGATACTAACAACAACAAAAATGGAAAGGGACCTGGGGGTAGTCATATCAGATGACCTAAAGGTTGGCCAGCAATGTGAGAAGGCAGTAAGGAGGGCTGGGGGGATACTGGGATGCATAGAGAGAGGCATCACCGGTAGAAAACAGGAAGTTGTTGGCCCTCTGTACAGATAGTTGGTAAGACCACATCTGGAGTACTGTGTACAATACTGAAGACCCCATCTCCACAAAGACATAGACAGGGTGGAGGTTGTCCAGAGGAGGGCAACCAAAATGATGCAGGGTCTGCATCAGAAAACATATGAAGAAAGACTAAAGGAACTAAAGATGTATAGCCTCGAGGAAAGGAGGGAGAGGGGGGACATGATAGAAACTTTCAAATACCTCAAGGGAATCAACAAAGTCCAAGAGGGTAGCATCTTTCAGAAAAAGAGATGGGCAAAAGCAAGGGGGCACAATTTGAAGATAGAGGGGGGATAGCTCAGAGGTAATGTGAGGAAGTATTTCTTCACAGAGAGGGTTGTGGATAAATGGAATAGCCTTTCTGATGAGGTCGTAGAGTCAAAAATAGTGGGGGAATTCAAGAATGCGTGGGACAGACATAAGGCAATTCTAGTGGGGGGGAGGAGGAAGTAGGCTGTTGGTTAACTAGAATCTGCAGCTTATCCAATAGGTAGGGAAATGGGCAGAACTGGTGGGCCAAGTGGCCCTTATCTGCCGTCAAAGTCAATGTTTCTATGTTTCTATGTAAAGGCCCCCTCCTTTAAGGAGACAGCTTCCCATCTCAGAAACATATGAACATAAAGCCAAATATGCCTTGACCCACCCCGTTGCTGTTACAATAACCAAGAAAATGTCAGAAATGATAGCTGTTGATGTGCTACCATATAACATGGTTGAACATGTAGGATTCAGGTGGCTGCTTGAGTACCTCAAACCTCGATATAGTATACCATCGAGGAAATACTTCTCGTCAACAGGGATTCCAGATCTCTATGATGTTGTACATAAAAAATTGAGATGTATTTTGTGCAGTGCTGTTGAGAGGCTGGTGCATCTCACAACAGGTATTTGGATATGCTGTCAGCCTGAACCCTTCATGTCTGTCACTGTATATTGGACATGTTTTAATAATTCTTGTGGGGATAGTGAAACACAGTTTGCTGTTCTAAGAATGTTTTATTTCCCATCTGAACATACCTCACACAACATCAATGAAGAGCTCCAATAACCAATACAACAATGGCTCACTTCACAGGGACTGTTAGTTGGCTTTATAGTTGCAGATAATGGGTCCAACATAAGGAAGGCCTTGAAAGAAGGAGGCTTTATTCACATCCGCTGCTTTGCGCATTGCTTAAATTCAATAATTCACAGTTGTTTTTTTTTATGAGGACAGGGACATTAAGGCTCTTGTTAGCACTGCAGCTTATCCATTAGGAAGAGAAATGGACAGACTAGGTGGGCCAAGTGGTCCTTATCTGCCGTCAAATTCTATGTTTCTATGTTTCTCCTTGTGTCTCTTCAAAGGAGAATATTTATCAGATGAGGACTCTCTTAAACGATCCTTCTTCTTCTCAAGTGAAGCCAGGCAGGCTTTTAAGAGATGGGCCTCCAAAGCCTGCTGTCTCTTTTCTTAGTGGCCTGGTTAAAGGTCTGGCACTCCGGACAGGAGTAGACGGGGTGGTCTGGGCCCAGACAGAGGACTCATTTAAGATGACCGTCCTTATGCAGAATCTGCGTGCCACAGGACGAGCACTTCTTCTTGGGCGAAGACATTAAGTACACGTACAAAAAGGAAAAATCTAGCGAAGGAAAAATCCAATGCAAGACTCTTTTCACAGCGATCACTGTATGGAAGCTTGCAATGCGACTGACAAGAGGTGACGGCGGGATAGAACTGGACTGCGGGCATGGGGACCACCCACTATATACAGCTATGCTGACATCAGTCACATGACGTCAGGTGGACGGTTCCCCATCAGGGATTGCTAGAAAAGTCTGCAGTGTGGCCTGACGCCAGGTGGTGCCAGTCCTATATGTGATGACCTACTGAAGAAACCCTCTCGAAGTAAGATCCTATAATACTGCAAAATCCCAAAGTATCCAGTGGTTTGCAGCTCAATACAGAAATGCTTAGTGAAATAGTGAAATTCTATTTGGCTAGCAGCAAAGCATATACACTGGGTTAGACAGTAGGTCAGAGATTAAAAGACACAGTTTCTACTAGACTGCTGTGTACTTTGCACTCCCTTTTTTCACCAAGAATCTTTCTCCTCTCTTTCTGACTCCTTTTACTTTGTTTTCATTTTCTTTAGTCCAGTCCCAGTTGCGGCACTCAAAATGAAAATGGTACCCATGCTTGTCTGCACTTTTGGAAAATTAAGTACTCTATTCCTTATTATTCCTATGTATTCCATACTGCTGATTCATTTAAAACACTCTCCTTTTCTCTGCTCCAGGAGATGAGCTGGTGTACAGGGACAGAAATTAACTTTTTTAGTACTTGCACCGCAGTGCATGTAGACAAAAAGTCACATGCACCAGAAACAGATTACCTGCACTGGTCAATAAATAAATAAAATAAAACTGAAATTAAACTAAGATTTAAAAATACTAATAATTTGTACTCTGTTTCACACACTTGATTTTCCCTGCCTAAACACTAAGAACATTGATTAAGGACATCCTTGCCAGACAGATTACCCATCTGCCTTCACACAGTTTTCTTCTCGCCACGGGCTGTGTATGAACTCCTCCAGTGGTCTGTGCTCTCTCACATGTCTTTTTATCAGCACTCTGCCATTTCCCCAGTTCTGGCCTCTGATTGCTAACAGCATCCATCACATAGTGTCACCCAATCGAAAGATGCTCTTCAAAGCAACAGCAAAACATGCTCTCCCAATTAACCATTCAAGACAGACTTCTCACCAATCACATGATCTCCTACTGCAAGCCACATGAGTTTACTAATCTTCAGCAGCAGTGACAGTACTCTCACGACTGGCTGCTAGACAGTCTCCCTCTCCTCACACATTGCCCAGAAGTGCCAGCCACAGTGATAACCCTGAGATGGTGGCTCTATCAGTCAGTGTGGGGTGAGTGACTGATAGGCACTCCTCATGCACATCTTTCTTCCCCATCCCCACTGGCATGATTAGACTTGGCGCACTGATTCCTCCTCTCTCTCTCTGATCTCCCTCCCCTCGCGTCACACTGAATGACTCACAGTAGCCGAGCAAACAATCTTAAAAAAAAAAAAAAAAACAGCTCACGCTAACTCTTGACTTGCCCATATTACCACCTCCCCAAGCACCGACTGCAACTTACAGTGTGATGGCATGCTATAGTTTGTGCCTGAAAACTCTTTTGGTATAATTGGCCAGTTTTCCCTTTATTTACAACTTTTCCTGGCTTTTCTAGTAAAAATGACGTTGATGTAATTTGTCAGCTTTTTTACTAAAATTACTATTTCTTTTTTGCCCTTCTACCCTGTAACCCTATCTGGTGCCCTCTCTCCTTTGTCATAGCTCCTTCTCCCCTTCTGTAACCCCCCCCCCCCGATTCTTAGGCAAATTTGATCTGCTTTATGAGTAACTCCCTTCCGTCTCCCCCTAGGCTGCCAGCAGCCTGACTGGGCTCACTGCTCCACTCAAGAGAACCGCTCCTGCGATTTGGTGCAGCCGACCGCCTGCCCACCGTCAGAGAAGGAAAGGTTTGAGATGCCCAGACAATCCGCCGACGATTCGCACTGGCTCCCCCCCCCCCAACCATATCATGACAGCTACTTTTATAGCTAATCTCAGTCACATGACAGCATGTACTTGATTTGGAAGTGCGGATTTTTCCATTTGCTCTTTATATTATCAGTCCACTAAGGGCATCACAGCTTGTTTTTACAATTTAATAGCTTAACTGACTACTTTATTCATTCATTTAAAATATCTCTGGCAGCCTCCACTGTGGATCTGTTAACTTTCTTGTTTATTGTAGTGAATTTTAGCTAAACCTCATTATTCAGACTGCATACAGTGTTGGCTGCAATTAAACTGTAGTCACCTTCATTTAATATGGTGGAATAATGCTTTTCACAATTCTGTTATTATTTTTGTCTCCATCTATCCTTATCACAGATGGGGAGCCTATTTCTCTTGCCCACACACCTACTCTTTAAGTTCGAACCCTCTTCATTACCACCAATCCCCATCCTCTGTGGGACCACTCAACTAGGGTATACACATTAAACCTTGTCTCTGCTAGTTCCACCATATTCCATGCCATCTCACTCCTCTGTGCATCTTCGCACTACCAGTTCTCTAACTGTAAAAAATGGTCATCTCCACTGTGTTACTCGCATGAGCCATGATGTAAGGTGAACACCACCTCCATGAGATTTTGGATGTGTCAAAGAATTCTTATGCTTCTCCTCTGCTCAGGTAACACAGTGCTTAATCCTGGACCTAACTCCCCATTAATGTCACCCGCTGACTTTGCTTCTGCTAATGAACTAAAAACAATGCTTATAAACATCTGTAGTCTTCAAAGGAAACTGACTGATGTACAAGCATGGGTATCCCATACTATTCCAGACATTTTGGTACTGATGGAAACCTGGCTGAAAGGTACCACAGCGAACAAAGCTTTAGCCCTTCCATCCTACTCCTTTTACCATGTAGACAAAGTCACAAGGTGGGGAGGGGTGGTCATCTATGTTAATGATAGGTTATCTGCCACTGTCCTTCATGCCATCTCCAAGCCAAAGGAATTCAAATGCCTGGCATTAAAACTATCTATTTCATTTGCAGAATCAATTAACATAATAGGCTGCTACAGACCACCTTCTGGGGGTCTGGATCTCTTGTCCCATCTACATAATTTTATAGACACTAGCACAAACAAATAATTTTTGGTGAATTGAATTTG
This sequence comes from Neoceratodus forsteri, assembly GCA_016271365.2. NCBI lineage: Eukaryota > Metazoa > Chordata > Ceratodontiformes > Ceratodontidae > Neoceratodus > Neoceratodus forsteri. Next base: position 246,560,440 of record CM028134.1, read on the forward strand.
GATTGGCTTAACTCAAAATCAAACCCTCTAAAGAATCTCTGCAACGATCTGGGTCTGACTCAGATAATCACCGGAATCACTAGGTCAAACCATAAAAATCATCTCACTAGTTCTCTTATAAACCTAGTCAATACAAATAGACCTCACAAAATATTACAAGAAGCTGTTTTCCACAATGATCTCAGTGACCACAATATAGTAGTATGTGTTAGGAATCCATTTAAACCTACCCCTTTTGGCAAACTTGTTATCAAAAGGATGTCTTACAAAGTTCAACTCGGCCAACTTCCTAGCAGACCTGAGGAACATCAACTGGCAAAACTTTTACCTAACATCTACTACCAATGAGGCCATGCACGTTTTTAACTCCACCCTCAGTTGTGTCATAAATAAACACGCCCCAATGATTAGCTGTAGAGTAAAAGAAGTCTCTTCTCCATGATTTAATGGGGACATTAAAAAAGCTTTGTTAAAGAGGAATCAGCTCTGGGCAACTGCGAGACATACTAAATCTCCTGAGGACTGGAGAGCTTTCAGGGCTTGCCATAAAGACTGCACTAGACTGGTGAGAAACACCAAAGTTAATTATTATCTGAACATTCTCAAATCGGCAAAAGGGAATCCTGCAAAAATATGGCACACTTTTAAATCAGTGGAAGGACATAAAGAACCTCCAAACCTGCCTGATAAAATTAATTTTCAAGGCTCCTCCATCATCGACAAATCCACAATACTTGATAAACTTAATAAACACTTTGCAACAGCAGGCACTGCTTTTGATTCCTCCCAGGCAGCCACCCTATGCCCCTCTATTGTACAAACAGCCATGCCACCTTCCCCTTTTCTACCATCACACAGAAACAAGCTGAAGATCAATTACTTAAATTGGTCACCAAAAAGAACGCTGGAGCAGACAACATAGATCCTTTTTCCTTGAAGCTAGGCTACCACTACTTGACAGCCCCCATTACCCACCTATTCAACTTGTCTCTAACAGAGGGAATAACTTATGAATGGAAGATAGCCCATATACTACCCCTATTCAAGTCTGGAGACCCTAGCAATATGAACAACCATAGGCCTATCTCAATCTTGCCAGTACTCTCTAAACTCTTAAAAAAAGTGGTTAGTATACAGGTCAGAGAATTTCTTGAGAAGCACCAACTGGTCAGCCCCTTACAATCTGGGTTTAGACGTCATCATAGCACTATATCTGCCTTGTCTAAAGTAACAAATGACTGGTTGGAGGCCACAGATAATAAACAGATCACAGGGGCTGTATTTCTGGACCTCAGTAAGGCCTTTGATACAGTCGATCATGGCCTTCTCCTGGACAACCTTAAGGAACAGGGTTTGAATGTTCTGTATTAATATGGTTTGACAGATATCTGGAGGATAGACAGCAACAAATTAAGGCTAACAGGACACTGTCCTCCCTCCCGACTCTCCCTGGAAAGAGGGATTCCCCAGGGCTCTATCCTGGCCCCCTGCTTTTCTTGTTATATGTCAATAACCTGAGCAATAACATTGTGGACTCCAAAATCCACCTCTTTGCTGATGACACTGTGCCATATATCTCCAAACCTTAGTTCGCACACGTCTGCTCTATCATTCAGTCTGACTTTAACCAGCTTCAGAACAATTTAATATGATCAAAACTATTACTGAATGCCAAGAAAACCAAAGTACTGTTCTTTCATCCACCCAATTCTTCAAGTGCTTGCTCCAACTGCTGTCCCCCCCCCCCCACCACCTATTACTACCCTTCTTGGTGACGCATTCAAAGTAATGGACAGGTTCAAATACTTAATTTCTTGCTCGTCTCTTATCTATCCTTCGCCCTTCACCTCAAGGCATTAGTCAAAAAATTGAAATTGAGGCTTAGTTTCTTTTTCAGAAATAAAACTCTCTTCTCCCGAACATCTAGAATGAGATTAGTCCAGGCCGCCTTCTTGCCTCTCCTGGATTATACAGATACTGTACCATCTACAACAACTGTGCAATCAACTACCTTCAAAAATTGGATACATTATACCATTGTGCTGTCCGCTTTATAACCAATGCTCCAGCCAGAACCCATCACTGCACCATGTACAATGCGGAGAGCTGGACCTCCCTGGCTACTAGGAGACTTGTACATACCTACATCAGGGTATACAAAGCTCTCATAAACAATCTGCCTCCTTATATAACTGCTGTCCTCCATCACTCACACAGCTCGTATACTCTAAGGAAGAGTGCATATTGTTCCTGGCCAGACACTTGGCCTTTCTTACTGCAGCAATCTGACAGGGGCTCATAGTGCGAGGACTGGTGTTTTGCAGAAGGAGGTGCCCTTTAACTCAAAAGGGCCATCCTGACTGGACTTTTCCAGGATCGTGAAGCTCGGACTGTGCCGCTTAACCATCTAAACTGGCCCAACCGGTCCTATTGGAAGGTGCTTCATTTTCTACACAAGAGTCGACCAGACTGGTAGGAGCCGTTTGTCATTGGACTTTTCCAGGGAAGCACGGTAGCAGACAGCATCTGCTATGCGCATTTCCTGGGGTTTGTGCGAACTTGTTGTGGCAGTCCCCTGCTATAGTGACCTGACCTGTCTTTATTTTCACCGACCGCATACTGCGTTGCCGGCTGAGGATTATCTGTCAATCTGTGGCTTCTTCACTCTCCCCCCCACTAGATTATCGTTTGTTGGGGGGGGGGCCTGGATGGATGGTGACTGCTTGACTGGGACCCACTTCATCTTGGGTAACATACTTTTCCAGTCCCCCTTAGCTGTAAGCGGAGCTGAGGGGGTGATTTTCAGCTTGTACCGGACCCCCTTAGCTGGTGAGAGTAGCTGAGAGGGGTGTTTTTCAGCTCACTCTTGTTCCTGCACTTCATTTCTACATAACTTCATAAATACCATCTTGCCCTGTGGTGGAGGTCACTGAGAGGGCCCTCCACCAGTGAAGAACTTTTTGCTTTGTAACTGGTATACAACATTGGCAATAATATTGACAATAACACTGCTTTGCTCTGTGTTGTCTGAATTTCACTAGGAGGGGAACTATGGGTATTGCTCTCTTGATTTGAAGTAGCTGCCTTCTATTACTTTTCACTCTAAGGGGAGTGGGTGGGGGTTGGTTTGGGGTGTAGGGGTTTTATATTTGAGTGCGTGTGTGTGAGGCTGGTTAGGGTTAGTACTGTATTAGTGGAGTGGCTGTTTGTATGATTGGAGTTTGGTAGTGGTGTATAGGGGGCTATCCGATGGAACAGTATGTGTCTGGGGAGGTCTGTGGGTCAGGGTCGGGCTAGGATTGTGTATGGGGCATTCCAACTTCTCGATCTGCAGCCCTTTACCGGCCTCCTAGTTTCCACCACTACAGCTCGCCGCTGTTGGGAGTTCGGGATTAAGAGGTTCCGCATTGACTGGGTGTGGCGGGGTGTCCAACGCTTTGTAGATGGGGTTAGGATTGAGGTTATCGAGTGCAGAAGGCACCCTGGGTGTTGAAAGAACTTAGGGAGAGGCCAGACATGTTTGGTTCCCGTCCCCAGGGTTCCCACCAGACTGAGTGGGCTTGTAACTGGAAGGGCAACACTATCCACCAATCCCCTGAGGGCAGTGCTTTGCAATGCCAGATCAATCAGGAACAAGACCGCAATTATAGCGGACTTGATTTCCACGGTCGATCTGGCTTGCATTTTTTATTTATTTATTTATTTGTGAAATCAGTTTACAACCATTGAGCCAGAGGCTTGTTTCCAAAGGTACCTCATCACATTAAAGACATATATAGAGTTTTAGGTTACATAGCACAGGTTTGCTAAAAATAGGCGTTCATCAGAGGCGCCACGTCACACTGAGGTCAGACAAAATACATCACCGAGACCTGGTTGGGTGACGATGCTGGTCCAGTTTTAGAGGCCACCGTTCCCCCCGGGTATACGGTAGTGCACTGCGCCAGAGTGGAACACCAGGGCAGGGAAGTGGCCATCTGCTTTAGAACTGAACTTTTCTTCACTGTGCACCCTGTGAGGAAGCCGGGATCCACTGAATGTGTGGCCATGCATGGGGGTCCAGGCACAAGTTGCAAGATTCTCCTGATTTACCACCCCCTGGGGCAGCAGGTGAATTCTTGCAGGGGGAAGCCGATCTCATCATCAGTGAAATGTTGGAGTCCCCCAGATGTTTAATTCTGGGGGACTTCAATGTTTGGGTCGACGACGAATCTTCTAGGCTAGGTTATAACCACCTCCAGATGATGTTATCTCTGGGCCTGTCGCAGGAAGTTTCCTCTGTAACCCGCCAGGGCGGCCACATGTTGGACCTGGTTTTCTCACTGGGGCTTAATGTTACGAACCTGAAGACTGATTGAATCATGTGGTCTGATCATTGCACGGTGGAGTTCTCGTTTGGGGCCTCCCCCTGCAGAGATCGTAAGCTATAGCCATTTGAGGGATTTGACCCTGGAGAGCTTTCAGTCGGTAGCCGATCTATCTAGTGTGGTTAGTGCTTGTGTGGGGGGTACGGGTGAGGCCGTCGCCATCTATAACAGGGTAATGTTGGCAGCACTCGACTCTCTTGCACCAGTCCATGTATGACCCAAATCCTCACTTAAGATCCCCACGGCTTGATGGGGAGCTCAAGGCGATGAAGATTTTGGGTCAGAGGTTAGAGCGCTGCTGGCGAAGGTCCAGATCGGAGGTGGACAGACTGGCCCTGCACTCCCATTATGGTGAGTATCAGGGGGCAATCACCCATAAGAAGGCAGCGTTCCTGTCCACGGAGACTGCTGCTCGGAACAATCGACCAGCCGTGCTCTTTTGGACTGTGGACAGGCTCTTAAACCCAGCCTGTGTACAGCCGAAAAAGCCTTTTCTGATGCTTTATGCAAAGAGTTTGCTCACTTCTTTTCGGCCAGGGTGTCCACCATCCAGCTGGGCTTATCACCAGTGAGCCATAACATGGCCGAAAGTGGTCACCTTGGGCATCCAGAGAGCACTCCATCTGGTTGGGGAGAGTTTAAACCAGTGGAGACAACTGAGGTCACTCGGATTGTTCGTGGGCTGAAGCAAACATATTGTGAACTGGACCCAGTGCCGACATGTTTCTTAACACCACTGGCCCAGTGTTCGCCTTGATTGTCTGGTGGTCTCTCTTGGAGGGGGTCTTACCAGATGCCTTGAGGGAGGCACTGGTTAGACCACTTCTGAAGAAACCATCTTTAGACCCTGACGTCAAAGTGAATTACTGTCCAGTCTCCAACCTCCCATTTGTTGAGAAGGTTGTGTCGCTTCAGCTTGAGGAACACCTTGTGGCTTTTGATTTGTATGAGCTTGTCCAGTCAGGGTTTTGTGCACGGCACGACATGGAAACCACATCAGTTTGGGTGCGTAATGACCTCCTCAGAGCTAGAGCTAGAGATCGAGGAGAGGGGACAATTCTCGTTCTCCTCAACCTCTCCTCAGCTTCTGACATGGTAGACTACTGTGTGTTACTTGACTGCCTGAGGGAATTCTGTGGACTCACCGGCACTGTCATCTGCTGGTTTGAGTCTTTTCACACAAATAGGAGGCAATGGGTAATGATGGATTCCTCGTCCTCCCCTAGCCTCCTGCTGTGTGGGGTTCCTCAGTGTTCGGTCTTGTCACCAATGTTGTTTGCCATGTACAGTATATGCTTCCCCTGGAAGAACTCATTAGAAAGTACAGTTTGGGTTTTCATTTCTATGCGAATGATACCCAGCAGTATTTTTCCTTTGCCCCTGGGACACCGAATGCAGTGGAAGTGCTAAATGCATGTCTTGCTGAGATCAATGACTGGATGGCTTCCAGCTGGTTGCAACTGAACCCCGATAAGACGGAGGTACTGGATGTGGAGTCGAACAGAAGGTATGATAGGATGGCCTCAGGTGCAGAAACAGGCTTGTTCCTGGGTTCTGTGCCTTTGAAGGCCTCATCTTGGTGTGACCTTTGACAATGGATTGACATTTGAAGCTCAGGTGTCATCCATTGTCCGGACCAGCTTTATCATCTCAGGAACATCGCCAGAATCAAGCCCCTAGTTCCGCCCCTGGACCTCCCCACCTTGATACACACCTTCGTGACGTCAAGGCTCGACTACTGTTATGCACTCTACCTCATGGTCTTGGGAGGTATCCTCCGCAGGCTGCAGCTACTGCAGAACGCAGCCGCCAGGTTGTTGATGGGGCAGTCACAATACTGCCACATCACCCCAGTGCTGCGTGAACTGCACTGGCTGCCGGTCAGATGGAGGATCCTCTTTAAGGTGGGCTTGTTCACCTTTAAGGCCCTACACGGACTGGGCCCTGGTTACCTGTCTGACCTTCTCTCACCTGCTGCCTTGGTCCGCTCCCTCCGCTTCTCCTCTAGGGGCCTCTTTGCATTCCCCAGGATGAGGCTGAAAACTGCCAGTGATGGAGCATTCAGTGTCGCCGGCCCCATCCTGTGGAATTCGCTTCCACCACCTGTACCAGAGGCCCCTTCGGTGGAGGTATTCAAAGCCTGCCTAAAGACCCACCTGTTTAATCAGGCCTTCACAGACACTGTACACTAGATCTTAGTTTTGGTATAGCCCACTCTAGCTACTGTTTTTAGCTTAGACTTTATCTATTTAATTATATGGTCTTTTACTGCTGATAATTTTATTGTTTTATTGGATAGTTGTATTGTTGTGTACGGCGCCCAGAGCCTCCAGGATTGGGCGCCTAGAAAAATAAAATTTGCCTTGCCTTATATTTCCCTAGAGGTCCCTAAAATTCGCACACACTATGGCAAAGCAGCCATTAATTACGCACTCCCTTCAGTCTGGAATGAACTCCAAACAACGCTAAAGCTCCAAACTTTAATCCCTCTAAATGCATTTAAAAATCTCATTAACAAAATTACTACTGATACCTGCCACTGCTACTAATCTGTTCCCTACCTCTCTACTCCCTTCCTCTGTCTTGCTTCTCATCTCCCATATTATGGACACAAATGATTACTGTGGCTTCCATGTTTTGTGCAATCGTACTGGCCTGTAACCTACTAAATGCGATTATTGTATATACTGTAAAAACCCTTTCGAAATTGCTATCTCTGTTTTTATATTGAACTATGTTACCTCAAATTTTTGTATTTTATTCTGTGTATTGTCTTGTTTGATTGCATATACAATTGCAAATAAGCTTGCTCAATGGATCTTATCCCTTCACAGTAAACTAGAACTTGGCATTCCGCAAGTCTGTGTGATTAACAAAAAAAAAAAGGTGCTTTCTCCTGCTCAGTCCCACATTCTCCCAGGCAATGTACAGTGCCTTCAGAAAGTATTCACCCCCCCTTGGATTTTGTCACATTTTGTTGTGTTACTACCAGAATTTTTAATGCATTGAAATGATTTTTCCCCCCTTGATTCACACAGCATACTCAACAATTTAAAGGGGCAAAAATATTTTTATTGTGTAACAAAAATTTATGAAACATTAAAAACTGAAATATCTTGTTTACTTAAGTATTCACCCCTGAGTCAATACTTTGTAGAAGCGCCTTTGGCAGCAATTACAGCTTTGAGTCTTCTTGGGTATGTCTGTATCAGCTTTGTACATCTGGATTTAGGGAATTTCGCCCATTCTTCCTTGCAGATTTGCTCAAGCTCTGTCAAGCTGGATGGGGAACGTCGGTGAACCGCAATCTTTAAGTCTTTCCACAGATTCTCAATGGGATTCAAGTCTGGGCTTTGGCTGGGCCACTCAAGGACATTCATCTTCTTGTTCTGAAGCCACTCCAGTGTTGCTTTGGCTGTATGCTTGGGGTCGTTGTCCTGTTGGAACATAAATCTTCGCCCCAGTCCAAGGTCTATTGCAGATTGATGCAGGTTCTTCTCAAGGATGTGCCTGTATTTGGCTCCATTCATTGTTCCCTCCATCCTGACAAGTGCCCCAGTCCCTGCCGCTGAAAAGCATCCCCATAACATGATGCTGCCACCACCATGCTTTATGGTAGGGATGGTGTTACTCGGGTGATGAGCTGTATTCGGTTGCACCAGGCATAGCGCTTTTCATTCAGGCCAAAGAGTTCAATTTATGTTTCATCAGACCAGAGAATCTTTTGCCACATGGTCTCAGAGTCTGCCACGTGCCTTCTTGCAAACTCCTGGCATGCTATTATGTGGCCTTTTCTCAGGAGTGGCTTCCGACTAGCCACTCTCCCATAGAGGCTACATCTGTGAAGTGCTGCAGAGATTGTTGTCCTCTGGACAGGTTCTCCCATCTCAGCCACGGAACTCTGTAGTTCTGTCAGGGTGGTCATTGGGTTCTTGGTCACTTCCCTGACCAAGGTCCTTCTTGCCCGGTTGTTCAGTTTGGGAGGACGGCCTGCTGTAGGAAGAGTCTGGGTGGTTCCGTAATCTTTCCATTTCCTAATGATGGACTTGACTGTGCTCCTGGGAACTTTCAACACCCTAGAAATGTTTTTATACCCCTCCCCAGATCTATGCCTCCTCACAATTCTATCATAGAGTTCTACGGACAGCTCCTTGGTCTTCATGATATAGTTTCTGCTCTGACATGCACTGTCAACAGTGGGACCTTATATAGACAGGTGTATTTCCTCTGAAATCATGTCAACCATTTGAACTGACCACAGGTGGACTCCATTCAAGTTTTAGAGTGATCTCACAAGGAAATTGGATGCACCTGAGCTCAATTTAGAGTGTCATAGCAAAGGGGGTGAATACTTACCAAATCAAGACATTTCAGGTTTTTATTTTAAATTACATGTACAAAAAATTCCAGAAGTTTCATTCCACTTTGACATTATAGAGTTATTTGTGTAGATACGTGACAAAAAAATCCCATATAAATGTATTTTAATTTGAGTTTGCAACATCATAAAATGTGACAAAATCCAAGGGGGTGAATACTTTCTGAAGGCACTGTAGTGACTGCCACAAGTCTCAGAAACTAGGTACAGTGTTACATGCACAGTGGTGCATGCAGAGGACAAAACTACATGCATTAGCCTGTTCCTGCTTGCACAGGGAACAGGTTTTGTAAGTCAATTTCGACCCCTGATGGAGTAACACTCGTTAGTGAAAATGTCAAAACTGGGAGCCCAGTATATTAACTGTAGCAGTACTGGAGATCAGATGGAAAGCTTACTGGTTCTGAAAAACCAAGAGAGCTACAAATGAAAGTATGCAGTATACCCTTATACACAAGAACCACAGGGGAAACACTAGCACCTTCCTTCTTACTTTACTGACATCCAACCACTGCAGCTAGAGTGATTTTTGTTTTTGCTTTGTTTTTACTGAACAGTCTTCATAATTTCAATACAGTGTTTTATGAAAGCATTAATCCATGATAAAGAATGTCTCTACTAGGGAATTTATGCCTGTCTGCAGGGGATGGAGCAAGTGCCTCCAACCACCAACCAGGCATTAATTCCCTAGTAGAGCCCTCCATTGGAGTGGATTAATGCGCTTATAACATGGCAAGTGTTTCGAAAAAGTAATACAGAGTGATGTTATGTGCAAACAATTGATATTATTAGGAAAGAATAACACAGACACAGATGTACAGCATTTCAATGGTTTTACTGTGTGTTTCACAGTTCCAACATTCATTTATATTGCGACTGTAACTTGTTATTAATAATACAGATACAAGCATTTGTTCACTCACTGTATGTTATTACCATAAACAATATAAAACTTTTGTTAAGTTTAGCAATCACTTTGCTATACTACTCGAAAAACATTGCTCACATCGTCTTTAAACAGGTGCATTACATTATGGGACTGCTTATTTGCATATTGTACCCTGCAAACACAGCTATTTTGCTACACCGATCGGCTTTTGAACAGTGGATTTAGCCCAAAACTAAACTACTGCAAACTTTAACAATAATAAGGTGAACTTCCTAAATATTTTTATAACATTTGTAATACTGCGCACTTCCCAATAACTGCGCCACCATTAACACTCTACTGGGGACCTGGAGTAAATTTCTCCTCCTTAGAATAATAATTAAAACTTACAGGCCTGTTAATGATGAAGTGGCTCAGGTTAAAAGTACTGCCACTAACAGGATTACTAGCTTCGGTGTGCTGTTGGGCATCGTTCATTGTAGTACTTTCTTTGCACTGCTGCTGGGGAATATTTGGCTGTTTCTGTTGTTCATGCTCTTCACTTTCTTTTACTGGTGTGGCTGTGAGTGTATGAGTACCGCAGGACAGGTGGGTGGGAATTAACATGTGCTTTTCTTTCATAGTACTGGCGATTCTGCTGTGGCTGGAAACAATATTGCTTTATGAAGCAGGCATTACTAGGGAATTAATGCCCGCTTCAGTTTGTACCATGTGTTCTGTTTGGACCAATGTACTTTCTGCATTTCAGCATACTATTTCTTGCCACGTTACAAAACAAATTCAGAGTTCACAATAACTGCCTGTCCTGGACAGATGGTTTTCTATTTAGGTCACCCAGTAGGCAAAGTAACTATCACTTTGGGGGAAACTTTGAAAACCATAATGTTTAGTCACTCTTTGGCTTATACTTGATAGATTTTGCTTGTATTTCTATACTTTTTCGCTCATTACTAGGTTCATTTACATATATATATATATATATATATATATATATATATATATATACACACATATATAGGAACCTTGTCCCCTACTACTTCTGCTGTTTTTGTTTTTTTATTATGATTATACCATACAGAGAAAACATACAGTGTCTGAATTTATACATTTCAACGCAGATGGCTGTAAACATCACAGACTTGTTATTGTCATCCAACGTTTCTATCACTGAGTGGAAAGAGTTTCACTTAAGTTAAAGAAAAAGAATGTCAGTACTTGTGAATTTCATTTTAGGGTGCAAATGCTTCATCCTCTCTGGATATATAAAATACCCAGGGGCGCCACTTTAGTTCAAAGCAAGGCATACGCCCCATATGGTGTGCTATCATTCTTTCTATATAACAAATTTCATTCACCAAGGCTTGCCATTGACTCAAGGTGGGAGGGTCCGGGGTGTGCCACTTCCGAGTGATCCCCTTCTTAGCTGCCGCAATATGCAACTATATCATGTTATTATTCGAGAAAACCACACATTGGTTATCAATGTAGAGCAGTACCATTTGTGGGGAGAAAACTAGATCTGGGGTGAACAACTGTGTCATCGCCTGGGCGAACTCCTACCAGAAAGCTAGTATAGCAGGGCACTCCCAGAAAATATGTAAATAATTGGCCTGTGGCTCACCACACCCCCTCCAACACACAGCAAACTGAACTGGTAAAAATTTCAAGAGCTTGGCCGGGGTATAAAAAAAGCGTAGCCTGCTTTTCCAGATAAATTCTCTCCAGTATGAGGCTTGTGAAATGTGCACTGAAGAGGATATGGGTGCCACACACTTGTCATACATCAGCTCTGATCACAGATCTCAATTCCAAGCTTGGAGAACAGATTGTGTGGTTTCAGGCCATAAGTCTCTAAGTGCCCTATATACCAGACCTATTAAGTGAGGGTAGGTTGACCCCCTTAAAGCATCTGTCAATAGCTTTAACAACTCTGTGTGGGGGGGGGGAGGGGGTTGGCAGCCATTTCCATTCAGAGCCTTTTTGCAATAGGTACAACCAAACCTGTAAATAAACAAGGTGATCTCGATTAGGGATATGGTGGGTAACCTGCAACTGTGCGAATGAGGTTACACCTGACCCATGTAAACATTGGTATACATAGAAGAGGCCTATCTTGTGCCATCTCTGAAATGTAAGTGCACCTTGTGCTGGTTGGACGTCATCTTCCATGTGTAGAAGCTTCATATAATGCAACAGCCCCTTCAATGTCAGGAAGTCCCTCAAGCTGTACCAATTTCTAAGTATATCCTCCATGCCAAAGGAGAATTCTGAAAACTCCAGAGGGGATGATGTTGGAGCAAAGATAATCCTGCCTATATCAAACATATCATTTTGAACAAATTCTATATATTTGCATAATGCTTCATAGGCCAGATTGATCCACAGGAGGATTATCTTCAACAGAACTGCTTTCTGCTATTCGCCCTAAATTTGGGAGAGTCAGGCCTCCTTTCTCAACAGGTAACATTAGAAGAGACCACCTGGTCCTCGGGCGTCTACCAGACCAGACAAAAATCTGGATAGAGATCTATTCCAGGAGGTGAAGTAATAAGGTGCTGGTGTCACGGGGAGGGTCTGGAACAGATACAGAAGTTTAGGAAGCGTTGTCATACGTATTGCATCTATTCTGGATAAAAAGGACACTTGTAAGTGAGCCCATCCACTCAACTCACCCTATATTGTTTTTGTCAGAGGTTCATAATGTTTAAATTCTAAAGGTGTTAGATTTTTAGGTAAGTAAACCCCGAAGTATTTTATTTCAGTGCAACCCCACCTGAAGGGAAACTGTCCTTTTAATGTTCTGGAGGGTGTAAAGGGCTAAAACCTATGTTTTCTGTACATTTATCACATATTCAGAAATGCCTGCATGTGCTTGAAGTATATCTAAAAGTGATGGGACCGAGTGTTCTGGATTTAATAAAGTAAGCAGTATGTCATCTACATATAGAGACATTTTGAAAAACCTCCCCCCCAATGGGATACCCTCTATCTTTAAAGGAGATGTACTGGCTATGGGGCTCGAACCACTGATGCATAGATTGTGGCTCGAGCACCGTATTTCTCGAGTCCCACATTTATTTAACAAATTACCTTCACCGCAGGGCCTGGTCGGTAGCTGGCATGTTGCTGATGAGAGTGGTCGAGGATTGCCCTAAAGGCAAAACCGCTGAGACACGACAAGCTTTGTTTCTTCCATGCGTGTATTTTCATGGCGATGTTAAAATCTCCATTTTTTATATAGCCTCGTTTTTTTTGTTTTTTTTTACAAAACACTGCCTGGTATCGCTGGCGGCTTACATAGCATATAGGCAATCGCTTATAAAGAAAAAAATACCAGATATAGAAAAATGGAGATTTTTAATATTCCATAGATTAGGCAATACATAGGAAGAGGCAAAACTGGCCATCGCCTCTGATTTTGGTTTTCTCGGGCGATCCCCCAGGGGGGGCACCACTGCCTAGCAACATGACAGCTGTAACGGACCAGAAAACAGAATTTTATGAGCTACGAGGTAATTTATTAAACAAATATATACTGGGACTCAGGGGGGTATCGGGGTGCTCGAGCCAGAATCTATGCATCAGTGGCTCGAGACCCATTGCCAGTACATCTCCTTTAATTCCTCTCTAATTGCCATCACTAAAGGTTCAATCTATAGAGCGAAAAGCATGGGGGAGAGGGGAAAACCCTGTCTTGTTACTCGATTAAGTGGGATTGTGGGGGAGAGAGTGCCGTTTATACAAACAAAAGCCTTTGGTGTTGCATAAATTAGTTTTAACCAAGAGAGAAAGGCCGGTGGGAAGCCAAAATGTTCCAAGGTGTGCCATGAAAAAAAGCCATAACACACGATCAAATGCCTTGTCTGTGTTCAGGCTTATTAAAATGACTGGGATTTGCCTTTCAGACAAATGATCGATTAGATAGATCATACAGTGGATATTATCCATTGTTTGTCTGGCCCGTATAAATCCAGACTGATCCAGGTGTATTACGGTTGGAAGAATGTTTTTCAGCCACTGGGCCCAAATTGACATAAAGACTTTGTAGTCCATATTTAATATGGAGATGGGTCTGTAGGAAAAGGTGACCTTTGAATCCCTTGCAGGCTTTAAAATAGGAGAAAGTATAGCACAGGCCCAAGAGGGGGGAGGCGTTTTCGCTTCTTGTACTTCCCTATAGGTTGTTAATAAGGATGGGGCCAACTGCTTATAGAAAGTTTTACACCATTCAGAGGGTAGGCCATCAGGGCCTGGACATTTCTGAGGTTTGGCTTCTTTTATTATGCTCTTTATTTCCTCCATTCTAACTGGTGCCAATAGAGCATCCCTCTGAGTAAGAGACAGAGTTGAGAAAGACAGTTTAGAGAAAAAATTGTCTATTTATTTGATGGTGGGGAAGGGGGTGGCGTACAAAGCTGCCTATAAAAAATTTGAAAGATCCCCAAAATGTCCTCTGTTGTGATTGCCAGAGGAGCCACAGCAGTTGAGCAAATGTGGGGGACATATGCACCTGCCCTTTGACCCCGCAATCTACATGCTAAATTCCTAGAGGCATGGGGGCCCCCCTCATATCTATATTTTTTCAAATAAAATAAAGCTTGCTAAACTTTAAGATCTAAGATTTTTCTGCAACTCCACCTTGAGTTGACGGATACGTGTTTGATCTTGGGGAGTTGTTACAAATGGAATTTGTTGGAGGGTCTGTAATTCTTGCTCATATTTAGTATAGGCAGCTTCTCTCTGTATTTTCTTGTGTGCAGCATAGGCAATCATTTCCCCCTGTAAAACTGCTTTTAACGTATCCCACTGTATGGCTGCCAGTATCCGGGGTGGAATTGTCTGCCACAATTTGAGGGATTTTAGTCTTAATGCGTTTTACAAATTCCGAGTCTTTTAGTAGTGATAAATTTAATCTCCATGAAGAGGCTTTTCCAGTGCGTCCCAGATTTAGTTTTAATAATAAAGGGGAATGGTCCAAAAAAACCTGTGACAAATTATCATATCTTGAAGTTCCTCTGTGTGTTCTTTAGTGGTAAAAAAGTAGTCAATGTGGGAATTAGTATGAAATCGGGATGAGTAAAAGTTATACGCTCTGAAGGTGGGGTAAAAAAATCTGCATACATCAACTAGTCCCAACGACTCTATCCGAGCTCAGAATTGTTTTTGAGAGGGGGATCGCCTATGCTGTGCACTTACTGATGCATTTAACTGTGGGGCCATGGTTAGGTTCATGTCTCCCCCCAATAATCAATAAGCCTTGGAGTTTTTCTATTACTTTGCTGAAAAAAGACCAAATCTTCGTTGGGGGGATTGTGGGAAATACACACTAACCAGGGTGACCTGTCTCCCATAAAGAAGTCCTGTCAATAAAACAAATCATCCTCACAGGGTCAATATATTCCTCCAGCAAAATAAAAGTAGTGGTGACAGGAAGCAAGATTGCGGTGCCCCTACGTTTACCCTTTTCATAAGAAGATGCAAATACCCGATGTCTCCCACCCCAGGTTAGTTTCTCATGCTCTGCGGCTGTGAGATTCGTCTCTTGTATATAAATGGCATCCAGGGTTTGTTTCTTAAAGTACTGAAATACCCTCGACCTTTTAACTAGGTTATTTAACCCGTTAATGTTAAGGGAGAGTATCTGCACCAGTTTTACCGCCATTTATGGATGATAAGAAAAAAATAGGAGGATTTCCTGATGTAAGTCATATTCTATGCAAGTGACAATCATGATAGAAAACTCAATGTTACCCCATCTGTAGAAGTCTTCCCTACTATCCTCCTTCCTTCTTAGTTCCAAATTCAGGATCGTTATTTCTGTCTGCTTTACTTTATATCTTATCAGACTAAACATTCTCTGCGTGGTACTGTTTGTCAATATGTGGAAAAAATCCAGAGTATTTTGAAAGTTCCAGGTATTTCTTAAAACCATAGCCAACTGGGCTAAGTAGGTAATTAAACAAATTAACACAGAATTTGTTATCTTTCTAAATAAACTACATATAAATGTGTAGGTGGCTAGCCCACTTTTTGTTAACAGAAACTGGATGTACGTATGCGTCTTTTTATGTAGGGGTGCATAAATATACATCCCATTGACTTCCAAGGTAGGGTACTCCATAAAAGGTCTCCCTGTATACTCAACATATTCGTTGAGTGTGAGAGGAAAACTAGGAAAAAACTTCTTCTCCTGGGCCTCCAGAGGGTGCAATTTCCCTTTAAATGTAAATAATATGAAAAAAAGAGTAGCTACAATGTACATAGCCGTAATAAAATTCAAAATAAAACATCTACTGTTGACCATATTTAGCTGTTGTCACATCTCCACTAGAATTAGCTTTCAAACATTTATTTATTTTTATTTAGTTTTTGTTTACCGGGTAAGTACACTAGACAAGTTTTATGCCTATTTTCAGGAACGACCTGGGAGAGTACAAAAGGGTACAACAGGTACATTTATACAGTAATTGGTTCAGACGAATACATTCAGGTACAAAAACAGGAGAAAAGACAATTTTTACAGTTTTTACATTTACGTGGAAGGTACACCCAGATACAGTGCTGGGGCAAGGTATAAGTTAGAGATAAATTCAATGACCAACAGGGCTGGTGACGATTATGAGCATAGTAACATCATAGCCGGTCAAGTCAAGGGAGGGGGATTTGGACGAGGACATAGCGCAAGAGTGGTGACGCCAGAGCAGGAGAGAAGAAGCCGCACCAGTGGACACCGGGAGGCTAAGGAGGCTTAGACATCACAGCGAAAGCCACCTTAAGATGATCCCACAGGAGGTTCGGAACTCTTGTGAGAGGAGGCAGTATGGACTCTTTCAGGAAAGGAGTTCCAGAGCCTGGGGCCATGGACAGCAAAACTCGGTCCCCATGTTGGTGCGGGAAGTAGGTACACTTAGTAGTCCGGGGCCTTGGGATCTAAGCAGGTAGGGGAGAGGTCAGCAGGAGCAGAAACCGGGCCAGTTCCGAGGGGTGCGGAGCTAAGTACTTTACTCACGAGGCACCAGTGCTAAAGTTAAGGTGACTGAGCGGGGATAACCAGACAAGCTTTCTCAGAGAGCTCTAGTGATGGGTGAGGAAGTGGGGGGCGCCAGGGCAAAACGACAGATGTTGTGCTGTGCTCCACTTGCTTAGGAGGGTCTTAGAAGTATGAGCAAATATGAGGGAGTCAGAGCTGAGGGAGGAAGTAGTACTCCCGGCAAGAGCTAAGCTTAGCTGCTGGAGTGAGGTTGTACCGAGCCCTGTAGGCCATCCCCAGTTTGCGGTTTACCCCACTGCAGGCATTATGGATATGACTACCAAGGTCCAATTGGGGATCAAGCGTCACTCCAAGATATTTGAGGGAGGTCACGGTAGGGAGAGGGGAGCCATCTTCATAGCTGATATGTAGGGGAGTTGAAGAGGCTCGTATTTTGGCAGAGGAACCGAAGAGCATAGCCTGGGTTTTGTTTTGATTTAGGACCAATTTATGGTTGGAGAGCCATGCCTGGATGTTCCAGAGGTCTTCAGATAAGTGACGGTTTAGTGTGGCTGTATCACAGGAGTGGGCCAGGGCATTTAAGACAACCCAAATTAAAAGTAGAGCCCTTTGAATTTCTGTGGGATACCCAACCGGTTTGCTTCAGTATATACTGAGGATCTAGTCACAGAACTGTTCCCACAATCCGAGTTAACAAAAAATTAATGCTCTATTCACCCTTCACTATCAGAGCATTCTTAGAGAGCAAAGATCTGGTCTCAGCAGGCCTTCTTATTAAGAATGTAATGAATTTTTACCAATATGAAGGAACTGTTAAAAAAGCATATCTTTGTGCCTGCATCTTTAATTTAGGGCGATATAAATCAAACTCGTTTTTCTCTGCAATAATGGAGAAGGGAAAAGGTAGGAACGCATCCAATGTCTTATGTCCAACTTAGTAATAATGTACATAGTAATGAGAAAATCCAACATATTAACAAAAAGAAATCTTCTTTCAAGTAGGTGATGAATACATATGTGCACCAGAGGTAATCTAGGGATGGTCTGGGCACACTTCTGATGACCTGCAAGATTTGGCCCCCTAAGTAAACTTCTTCAGAGAGGGCATTCTCTAGGCCTATCGGCGGATTAACCAACTGCTAACTCGCAGTACCTTGTTAAGTCCCCTGTTCACGGTTTGCCTCTGGTGCAGTATGAAGTAGTGGTCTGCGTTTGTTCCCCTCAGCTGTTCTGTGCTGCTGAAACCACTTGCCATCTAGGGGGTTGGGATCGAGCGTTGGGTCGGCCCTCCCATCGAACCGGGAACTGAAGGTCCAGCTTGGTCAGCTATGCTCGTGCTTCGTTAACCGACTCAAATTCTTTCCTTCCTTGAGGTAGCTGGACCACTAAACAAGCTGGGTGAGGTGTAAGAAATTTGTAGCCTTTAGCCTTCAACACAGGAGAAATATCAGTGTAGGCTCTGCGTTGCCTCATTGTGTCCGGTGCATAGTCATTGTCTAGGTAGATTCTTGTTTCCCCGTAAAAGACCTTTTGTTGCCTCCAAGCAGAAAGCAAAACCTTCTCCATTACAGCATAACTGAGGAAATGTGCAATGATTGATCTAGGGCAAGCATCTGGAGCTGTCGGTTTGGGCCCTAGCGACCGATGGACACATTCCATTTCGAGCGTGAGAGCATTCGGGAGCTCCAGGGCAGTACGCAGCAGTGTAACCATAAAGTCAGTGATATCCTGCCCTTCAGAGCCTTCAGGTACACAGTAGATTCGCATGTTTTATGCCTTGCTCTGTTTTCTGAGTCTTCTTGTCTGCTCTGTAACTGGGATTGTTGTTCTTTTATAGCTTGAAGAGCCTCTTCCAAGTCATCCGTTTGGTTTTCCACCTGCGGTTATTTGACTTTCCAAGTCATCTGCTCTTTGCTCCAGCATCATTACATCTTTACGGAGTTCTGAGTACAGTTGCTTAACCTCTGCACAAAATGAAAGTATTTCTTTATAAATCGCATCCAATTTGACCTTTTTGGCTTTAGGCTGTTTTTTACATGGTGGTGGTGTTATTTCAAGCCTGCCACCTGTGTCTGCTGATGCCTGCGACAGCTCCGACTATGAGCTCTCCACATGGGAGGATGGAAGATCCATTTTTGGTTCTGTCTCCACAATTTTTGTATATTCTTTTGGGTTAAGGAAAAATCGGGAAGTGTTTACCCTTCTCCGTCGAGTTGTTTAAAGTAATACATTTTAAGAATTTGCAGGGTTTTCAGGGGAATTCTAGCGAGGATGGCAGGAGCTGTTTTCTCAAGCTGCCATGCTACTCATGACATCACCAGAAGTCTCAAGTCAGTCCCTCTACAACTCCTGCTGTTTAATCCATTGCTGAAGTCAAAGTCTTTGGTTTGTCACTTCATAATAATTTTCATAGTGACAAACTGTTATGTCACAAACAGAGGACCACAAGTTCAGCAAAGGATTATGCATACAAAGCAAATTAATTCTATGGGGCAGTGGGACAGGGATTCTGCTTCCATGCAAATTAAATTTGTAATGAAGAAGAAAAGGAAGAAAATGCAAACAGTATATCAAACATAAGCAGAGTTGTGTCTATATATAAAATTTTTCTCAAGAGTAACAAACTCAATTTAAAAATTACTTGGAGCAGCCTGAGTATAATGCTTTTTTTTAAGACTGCCAGTGTATCGATTCATTACAATTTACATGCACTTCATTTTTACTTTTCAGATTATTTAGCAAGGATAGCCCAGCAGAGATGACACATCTCATTTTCTGTGGGGTCTTGCTTTTACCCATTTCCGAGCTTAGTGGCCCAGAGCACTGGGAGGTTAAGTGACTTGCCCAAAGTCACACAGAGCATCTGGCACTAGTCGGGTTAGACCCTGTGATCAGGACCCTTGAGAGGGTGGGGCAGCCGACGATAATTCCTGGGGCCCGGCACCAAAGAGGAGCCCGGGCCACCTGACATGCTACTGTATATGGCTGCATAGGGGCCCCAGCGTCTGAACGTTTCCTAGGGCCTGGAATTCCTCTCACAGAGCCTGCCTGTGATTTGGTTCCCAAGGCAGAGCTTTAACCACTAGACCACACTGCCTCATTAGCGTTAAGCATTTTACATTCAGGATAATCAAACATCCCAACTATGTCAACATAAACGGGAATATGCTTGATGAAAAAATGCTTTCCATATTCTCTGTCTGCACAAGCAGTATACGTTTATATGACATTCACGTACTAAAGCTAAAAAGTGTTATCTTGACCTAACATAGCAAGATATATAGAGAATACAGGATGGGTAACCATGCAGCACCAGTGTGTTCTGCCACAGAGGGGTCTGTTTCCTTGTGACCTCGAGAACAAAGCTCGAGAGGTCCTTGGGAATCAGACCCCGAGGTGGCAGAACACACGGTTCTGCATTGGGTTAACCATCCTGAATTTTTTATAGTGTATGGTGCCTCTTAATTTATTATAACGGTAGTTTTTTAGCTTTAAAAATTCGTTCTGTTAGTGTAAAAGAAAATATTGTGTATGGCTTCATACTGGCAAGTTGTGTGGTTGCTAGGGACAGGGCGTCCCTACATTAGAAGCGCACACTCCCATTGGCTGCCATTCTTGTGTGGGTGGGATTTGGTAAAAAAAATAACATGGCAACCGGACATCTCGCTTAGCGAGAAAAAACTTGTTTTGCCGAAATATGTAAGTTAACTTATTTTTAACATATAATCTGGTTGATCCAACTTAAAAATTAACTGATCCGTTGTCCAACAAACCGCCATGGCCATTTTCAGTGTGTTTAGAAAAAGAACTGGCAAGTGGCGGTTTTCTATTTATGCTTTGTAGACAGAGCTTAAGCTTAACAGTCTACATGAATGGAATGCTGTTCTGCATGTACGGCCAGAACAGCAATCATACTAACATACTATTTGCCAGCAGATCAGGCCTTACGGTCTATCGAGTCTGCTCGAACCTAGATCCTTAGTTGGGTGCCGAGACCCTCCCATCCCTTGTTCTCTAGAAACCCCTATCATCCATCCCCACCCCCCCGGGACAGGCCATCATCTGATACAGCCACTTTCTGTGTCTGTCCCACCCTCTCTTGAAGCCCTCCACTATGGATCTCTGAACCAGCTCACCAGACAGTGCATTCCAAGGTCCACCACCCTCTCGGTGAAAAACCCTCCTCTTTTCCCCTCACACTTCCACCTTCCAACTTCAAACCATGCCTCTGGTGATACCTCCCTGCTTTAGTCTAAAGATCCCTCCATGTTTACCCTATTTATTCCTTGAGGTACTTGAAGACCTCAATCTTGTCCCCTGTCTCCTCTCCTCCAATGAAAACAGGCAGAGCTCCTCAAGTCTGTCCTCATAAGTCAAATCCCTAGCCCTCGTATCATCTTTGTTGCCCTCCTCTGTACCCTCCAGGAGCTGTATGTCCTCTTCAAATGTGGTCTCCAGTACTGTACACAGTACTCAAGGTGTGGTCTAACCAGTCCACTGTACAGCGGCAGAATCACTTCCCTGCTCCTAGAGGTGATCCCCTTACCATGCATCCCAACATCCTGTTTGCCTTGCTAGCTGCTCTCCTGCACTGCTCAGAGTTATTCATACATGTATCCACCATGACCCCTAGGTCTTTTCCCCTATTGAGGGCCTCAGCGCCTCTCTCCTCAGGGTGTACCTGTGTTTAGGGGTTTCCCGACCAAGATGCAACACCTTGCACTTGGTGATATTGAAATTTAATTTCCATGTGTGAGCCCAGCTTTCCAGGGTGTCCAGGTCCCTTGCAGGGCCACCCTCCTCTTCTCCCTCAACTACTGCTCCCATCTTGGAGTCATCCACTGAAGAGACTCATTTCACACCCTATACCTCCTGATGTCCGATATGTATGCATTAAACAGGATCGGACCCAGGACCGAGCCCTGTGGTACCCCATCACCAACCTCTCTAGGGTTCGAGAGCTCCCCACAGACCACTACTCTCTGAGTGTGTCCAGCTAGCCAGTTTTCAATCCATCTGACCATCAAAGGCCTACTCTAACCCCATCAGTTTCTCCACCAGACCATTGTGGGGACAGAGTCAAACGCCTTGCTGAAGTCCAAGAATAATACATCCACAGGCTTACCCCTGTCCAGTTCTGATGTTACCCATTCATAGAACTCCACAAGGTTGGTTTGACATGATCTACCTGGCACAAACCCATGTTGCCGACTATCCAGACCTCCCACCTCCTCCAAGTACACCCCCAATCGTTCCTTTAGTATACTCTCCATTAATTTTCCCACCACCGAGGTCAAACTGATACCTGGTACTTCCCTCGACCCCCCTTTATGGATTGGTACCACATGTGCCTCTCGCCAATCCCTAGGTACCCTCCCTGTCTCAAGTGACCTGCTGAAAAGCTCCGCCAGGGGTGCAGCCAGTATGTCCGCCAATTCCCATAGTACTCTCGGATGAATGCCATCCGGCCCAGGAGATTTGTTTTCTTTAGGGCCTTGAGGGCTAACCACACCCTTTTGGTGGAGATAGCATCATCCGTCCCCTCCCCCTTACTGGTCTTTTTATCCTTATCCAGATGTGACCCCCTGGGGTACCTTTCCCTCCCTCTTGCTCCATTTCTGTTGCTCCCCTGATCCCACTCCCTGCCGCTTCTATCCCCTTCATGCCTTGTTTTGTAGATATCCCATCCCCCTCCCTAGTGAACACAGAGGCAAAGTACTCGTTAAATACCTCTGCCTGGTCCCTCGCCTCTTCCACCCACCCTCCTTCTGATCTCAATCTGCTGAGATGGCCCTTAGTTTTTCTCCGCTCCCCAATGTACCGGAAGAACCCCTTTTCCCCTCCATGTATCCCCTGTGCCAGCCGCTGCTCTTTACTGGACTTTGCTCCCCTCACCATACGGGTGACTTTTCTAGATGCAAGCTGGTACATTTCCTTATCCCTATCCCCTCTTGTTGTTTTATATTTTTTGTAGGCCGCCTTCTTTTCTCTGACTGCTACCTGTACCTCACTGGACCACCAGCATGGTTTACGTGACCTTGCTCCCTTACGTTTCAACTTAGCGCAGATCCTGACTGTCTCATGAAGTCCCCATTTTATGACCTCCCATCTCCTTTCCACACTTGTCATTGAGGTAATCCCCTTCAAGTGATCCTTGAGAATATTTCCCATGCCCATAAAGTCTGCCCCTGAAGTCCACTGCCAGTGTCCTAGATCTCACCCCCACTCCCCCATGCTTATTTGAAACCAGACAGTATTGTGGTCACTCCCAGTCAGGGGTCCTGTACATCTATGTCCTTACCAGATCCCATCTGCCAGAACCACATCCAGGACATGCCCCTCCCTTGTGGGCTCCATCACATGCTGTGTTAAGAACACATCCTGGAAGCCATCCAGCAGCCTCTGCTCCTTTGCCACCTTAGAGGACATGGTTCCCCAGTTTGTACCTGGCATATTAAGGTCCCCCATCAACACCACTCCTTCCCCTTTTGGACCACACTGGGCAATGATGTTGTCCAGCAAACCATCCTCTAGAACATCACTCATCCCGGGGGGCCTATATGCTACTCCCAGCTTGACCTTATCTCCTGCTGGGGATCGTAAGGTGACCCATAAGGCCTCCACGTTTCCCTCTGCCTCTTCTACCATAGCAATTTCTATATCATCTCTAATGAACATGGCCACTCCACCCCCTCTGACCTCCTTTCTATCCTTCCTAAGCATAGTGTACCCCTGTACATTTAGGTCCCAGTCGTGGTTTTTGTTGGCCCACGTCCTCGTGACCGCCGCCACATCCACCCCCTCAACAGCATGGCTTGAACCCAGCAACTTGTTTCCCAAGCTCCTGGCATTTACTAACACCAACCCCACCCCTTAGCCCTGATCCTCTTTGTCGAACCCCACCCAGATTCCTTATACTTCCATCCTCCCCCTGCTCCTCCTGAAACCTCCACCTCCAGTCTGTTTCCCCCCTCTTGGGCTTGACGGCTACTCCCCTCATCTGGAGGAGAGGGCTTCTGGTCAGCCCTTCCTCATCCCTTCCCCCCCTTACAAGTTTAAACCCCACCTTTCTTGTATGTAGTCAGCCATCCCCTGTTTAAGGACTTCCTTCCCTAATGGGGCAAGATGAAACCTGTCCTTGGCATATAGTCCCTTATCCTCCCAAACTCCATTCCAGTTCCCTAACACCCCCAACCCATTCTCTTCACCCCACTTCCTGAGCCAGTCATTAACCTCTGTGAGCTTCTTTTTTTCTCCACTGAGGCCTTTGGTACTGGCAATATCTCCGAAAAGGAAATGTTGCATCCATTATCCCGACAGACTCTGGCAAGTTCTTGGAACCTTGCTTGGATTTCCAAAATGCTATTTCCCTCTAGATCATTAGTTCCCAAATGCACCAGGAAATCCGTTTCCTCCACAATCCCTAACCATTTCATACACCATGAACTTTGCTCTGTGCACTGTCAGCCCAGAGATACTCACTACCTTCACCTGGCAATGGCATCCACCCCCCTGTCCCTCCCAATGGATACCCCTAATCATCGAGTCTCCCAGTAACAGAACCTTAACACTGCCATCATCCTTATGGTTACCTCCACTATGCCCTCTCAGCCCCGTCCCCCCCTTTATTCATGATCTCAATTTCATGGGAGTCTTCCTGCCTTATTAGAGACCCCCTTGTCACCCTCCCCTTTCTGCCTCCCTTGCTATTTTGCCCACTTAACTCAAACCCCCTCTGAATAGGTGTCCCCTTTAACCCTCTCTTATCTGAACCATTTATCCTGGCCCTGATGGTTTCCCCTTCCCCCACACCACCATCCTCCCCCCTTGTAATAGTACCCCTGCTTCCAGAGGTTCTCTGTGGGTCCCCTTTAGCTAGGGCCCCATCCTTGGTACTGACCTCCCAGCTGAAGGGGGGCTCCTCTCCCACCTCCTTGTCTCCCAGTTTCTCTCCAATCATGCTCTCCTCCCTCATGTCTGGAATATGTTGCATCTCCCCCATTTGCTTAACATATATGTTTCCCCTTCTCCCTCTGGGACTATGTCTATCCTTTCCATAGCTGGTCTGTGATGCCCTATGGGTATCCGACTCCCTCCCCCCGGCCTCTGTATAAGTTTCCTCATTTCCACCAACCCCTTCCTCCCCCTCTAGGTTGCTTAGTAGCTCAAATTTATTGTGACACTCTATATCAGCCTCCATCAAGTAACCCGAGTTTCCCCTGACTGCATCTCTAAACTGACCCTCTTCTTCCTCTCTTGCACTGTTCACCTTAGGAGCTCCCTTCCCACAGTCTGCTGTTTTAGGCTTCTGCACAACAGCCCCTCCTGACTCTTCCCCCTCCACTCTCTTTGTATTCAGAATGTTCACCCCGTACGCTTTCCCCTTAGCATCAACTTCCCTATCTGAGGGTCCTCTGTCCCTAATATCCCCCCTCCTGCTTGCTCAATCCATTCATTGTTTTCTCTGTGACTGAACAGCATTTCAGTATGGTGGAATTTCTAGCGGGAACAATGTTCCACCATACACTATATTATCTTGCAAAGTTGGGTATGTCATAATGCATACTAAACCAATCCAAGTGCAGTTTTCACAAAACTGATGACATCACAATAGCCAAGTGCAGCATCACAGTCAGAAATTGAAAACAATGCGAAACAGTTAAATTGACATACAAACAGCAGATTTAAAAAAGCTAGAGCTACTAAATTGATGTTGCACAACTGAATATGCAATGGTGACACTCAGAATATGCAGTTTATCATCACTTGTGAATGGCCAGGACTTTCATAACTCTCTCGTGGCTCTGTTATGGTCCTGCATTTCACACATGAAGATAAATTGCATATTCTGAGTCAGCCTACTGCATACATATATATTTATATGCAAATATATTCTTTGCAAAAACTTCATTAATGCATCAGTTAGGCTTGTTTCCACACCAACGAAAGTATGGAAATTACATGTTAGGGTTACTACCCCCCAACCCCACCAGGCATCGGGGTGTGCGTTGAGGTGGTTGGCCTAACTCTCACCCAATTCCATGTGTAAAGGAGCTGTGGTGATGCAGTACAGGGGAACAGGGTGAGAGTTAGATCACCCCAATACACACCCCGATGCCTGGTGGTGTGTTCAGGGTGGGCGGTGGGGTGAGGGGTTGGTAACCCTAACGAGGAATTTCCACACTTTGTCGGTGTGGAAACAACCCTAATTGATGCATTAATTAAGTTTTTGCAAAGAATTTCCTTTCTTTTTTTGAAAGTGTAATGTAAGTAGTAATAGAAAGAGCCGGCTTGGTGGGAGCGCAGGGCTCGAACCAAGTCGCCCAGTTGTGCATAATGCTATGTGTGTGCGTATATGTGTGTGAGACTGCAGGGCCCTGAGCTCCCAGTTACACACAGCTATGGAGCCATACTGCAGCCCTATAAGGCAAGGAGCCTTTGTAACAGTAATCTGCCTTCATCTCGTGAACCATAGCAGCTATAAAAAAAATTCAAGCGTTGTTGTAATCATCACAGTGAGTAGCGAATGTAAAAATAATCAACTGAACCCATGTCTCGCATTGTTTCCGAGATAGGGGCATCAAATGAGAATGTGAATGCTAAGCCGGAGGTGATAATTGTGGCCTTGAGCAATGAAAATGAGCAACTGGAAGACTAATTTGCAAATATCTCAGGAACCATACAAGGTAGGAAAAAAATTAAAATTTGAGGGTTTTCATGGCTTTGTAACCTAGTTTTTCTGATGAAAAGTCTGTATCTCGAACCGTTTTCGAGATACGGGCCCCGAAATGCGCAACGGGCGCCACAATGTTATCCTATGGGAAAATCTGTGAACTTCAGAATGCTGTAACTATGGCCCTGTTGAATGTTTTTGCACCAAACCACCAAAAGGCACACCTGTGGGAGCAGGCTTTTCCACCACAAAATGTTCAAGTCAATACCGCAATCCACGTCACCACAACGAGGGGACAAAGAAAAACCGCCACTACAATGTTATCTTATGGGGAATCTTCCAAACTTTGGAATGGCGTAACTAGGGACGTCTTTGATCTTTCCACGCGAAACCAGTGAAAGGCCCATCCATGGCACTAGGGCTTCGGACCCTGAAAATGTTATGCCAATAGCACAATCCACCTTGCCATAATCAAGTGCCAAAGAAATGCAACAGATAGCCAAAATCTCCTATCTTTATAATGGGGATGTGACTGCGATCAAAAAATGTGATCGTGATCATATTTAAAGTTGCCGCAATTGTTTTCGCAGCTCAAAACACACTGTCACGATCAAAAATGTAAACAAATGTGAAAAACATCTTTCCAGGCCAGCTAGCCAAAAACTAATGCCACAGACATGTTCCTCGGGGGCCCATTTAGGTAAATCCAGTGATCCCTGTGTTCAAAAGTGCTGTACTTTTTGAGTTATAATGTTTTTTTTCGTGTTGCTAACTGAAAACAAGATGGCGGCAGCACAACAACATTTTAGGGCAAGAGCGACCAAAAAATTTGATCATGATTGTTTTCACAGTGCACATATCAATATTCCCATAGGATATAATAGGACACTAAAAATGCTATACATTTTGAACAGAACAAGATTTGTTCACGAAATCTTCAAAAGGCACCACTGCTAGCCAGGACCCGTGCAGCCCACCCAATCTGAATCCACTCAAATGCATTCTTCAGTCCTACTTGGGTGTGGGGGTGTGTGTGTCTGTGGTGGGAGTGGGGGAGAATGAGCAGTTAGGGTTCTCAACCCTAACACCGAATTTCCTTGCTTTTGTCGCTGTGGAACAACCCTAACTAATGCATTAAACGGAGTTTTTTGGCATGAATTTCCCCTTCTTTTTGAGAATGTGCAATGTAAATAGTGAATGGAATGTGGTGGTGGGAGCACGGGCCTCTTCGGGCCCCACGCTCCCTCCATGCTGGCCATTTGTGCATAATAATGCTAACAGTAATGATAACGCTAACAGTAACAGTGCCACAAATGCAAACAATAATGGTAATGTTAACAGTAATGCAAATGTAAACACAGGTGCAAATGCTAAAGCTTACGGAAATGGAAGCGGAAACAGAAACAGTAATGGTGATGCAAACATAAACGGCAACAAAAATGCAAGCGGACACATAAAAGGTAATGGTAACGTAAAAAGAAATGGTAACAGTGATGGAAATGTAAATGCAAAAGAAAACGGTAACGCAGACGCTAATGTTAACGGCATTGGAATTGCAAACATTGATGGGAATGGTAACGCCCACGCAAACGTGAAAGGAAATGCAAGTGCTAATGGTTACAGTAACGCAAACGAAAACACAAATGGTAATGCAAACACAAGCACAAACGCAAACGGCAATGGTAATGTAAACGCAAATGACAATCTAACAGTGACGCAAATAGAAACGGTAACGCAAACGCAAGTGCAAATGCAAACGCAAACAGTAATGGTAATGTTTACAGTAACGGAAATGGAAATGCAAATGGTAACGCAAGTGCAAATGGTAACAAAAATGCAAACAGCAATGGTAACATAAACGCAAGCGCAAACACAAATGGTAACGTAAACACAAACGCTAATGGTAATGCTAACAGTGATGCAAACATTAACATAAACGTAAACAGTAACGTAAACGCAAGTGCAAACTGAAACGCAAATGGTAACAGTAACACTAACGGTAATGCAAACGCAAATGCTAACGGTAACGTAAACGGAAGCACAAACAGTAATGGTAACGTAAATGCAAACATAAATGGTAACGGTAATGACACAAACACAAATGGTAAAGCAAACACAATCGTAAACGCAGACACAAATGGTAATGGTAAGGTAACGCAAATGCAAATGGTAACGGAATGCAAATGGTAACGGAAAGGAAAACGGTAACAGTGAACCGAACATAAATGAAAATACAAACGGTAACGCAAACGCAAACAGTAACGCTAACAGTGATGCAACGGTATGGAAAGCTAGCACAAACGGAATTCAGGCTGTTAAGCGCGACGCAAACGCTTAACGGTAATGCTAACGCACACACTTTGTGTTTGAAAGAGGTGCATTCAGAAGCACACTGAATACAAAGAATGTGGGCATAATAGTGGCCCTCGGACACGAAAAGGAGCACTTGGAATACTAAATTGCTTATATCTCAGTAACCGTACGACGTAGAGAAAAAATTAAAATCTCATATTATTTATGACTTTCCAGGCTAGTTTTGCACTTAGTCCCTAGAATTTTTGTGACAGAAAGTCCATATCTCAAACTGTTTTTGAGATACGGGACCTGAAATCCGCGACGGATGTCGTAATGTTTTCCTATGGGAAAAATTGTCAACTTCAGAGTGCTGTAACTTTGCAGCCCTGTTATATTTTGGCACCAGACCACCAAAAGCACATCTGTGGGAAGTTGGCTTTCTTCCCTGCAAATTTCAGCCCAAAAGCCCAAACTGTTGTTTTGCAGCAGGGTGGCAAAGATTTCCTATTGTCTTGGGCATAGTGTCACAAATTACTGTCGCATAAAAAAAATCATGAAAGTGTTGCATATGCGAAAGTACTTTGCGACACTACTTTTTACAGAAATTAAAAATATATATTTCTGGGGTGTTTTACCCCCAAAAAAGACATGGCTAGCATCCTCAGGGCTCGACTAGGTGAACACAAAAATAATTGTGTCCCTAGAGGGTCCCAATTTTAAATGCCAAGCATTTTTCTGACCACCAACTGAAAAAAAAAATAGCTGAATCACGAAAGTAAAAGGGTCATTTGCGACACTAAAAACTGCATTTGCGACACTTTTGCATAGTTTAACTTTTCCCACAGACTATAATGGGATTCAGTGTTTTTTGAATAACGTTTGACCCGTTTAATATTTTTTCATGAAATTTTCGAAAGGCACATCGGGGACCTCGGCTGCATCTTCTCTTAAGTTTTCGGACTGATGGCGCACACCATGCAGAATGTAAGCGTGAGCAAAGAAACGCGCAAAAACCCATTATTTATGCATTTATTGGCGCTCTGTAGCTCCGCAACTGTACATCCGACCGTAACAGAACTTGGCAGGTTAAGAGACCTATGGTACCAGACTGTGCATTCCAATTTCAGGCAAATCCATCATACTGTGGCAAAGTTATTAAGGTGCCAAATTTCAGATTTAACCTTAAATGGGGTGCTCAACCCTAACTATGGTGGCACTACTGTGTCACTATAATATATACACGTACATTCTTTGCAACAGAAATGTAGTTAATGCACCAGTTAGGGTTCAGACTAAAGCAACAAAAGTAGGGAAATGTGGTGTTAGAGTTCCCCACCCTAACACCCCACCCCCCCCTACAGGCAGCAAAAGGGAAAACCATTACAGTTTCAACTCTCCCGAGTCTTTGCAAATCAGGTCTGGGGTGTTCCTTGTGGTTGTCATGCTCACCCCATTCTATCAGTAAAGAACCTGAGATGTGCAGACTGTACGAGAATGGGGTGAATTTTCTCTTTCTTGTGGGGAAACCACTTTCTGGCTTCATCTTTTATATAGTGTGCTCTTGCCCACAAGATGCTTACATACAAATATCCATACGAACTTGCCAGCAGATAAAGGCCTTTCGGGCTATCGAGTCTGGTCAACTGTGCAACTAGCAGCCCTTATTCTGCAGCTGCCCCTCCCTCCCCTCCCCTTTACCCTGTTCCATCCCCTTTTGAAGCAGCCCACTGTATTACAGGCTACCACTTCCTCTGGTAATGCGTTCCACCCTGACACCACCCTTTCCATAAAAAAGTGTCTCCTCATTTCCGTCCTGAACCTTCCCCCCCTTCAATCTCAGCTTGTGCCCTCGGGTGTCCCTCCCTCTCCTTAACTGGAAAAGCCCCTCTGTGTCCATCTTATTTACTCCCTTCATGTATTTGAAGGTTTCAATCATGTCCCCCCTTTCCCTCCTCTCCGCCAGGGAGTACATGTTCAACTCCCTTAGCCTACTCTCATAGGGCAAGTCCCCTAGCCCCTGGATCATTTTTGTTGCCCCGCGTTGCACCACCTCCAGTAACCTAATGTCCTTCTTCAGGTACGGCCGCCAGAACTGCATGCAGTACTCCAGGTGTGGTCTAACCAGCGACCTGTACAGCAGCAGGATCACCTCCCCCCTCCTGGAGGATCTGCCTCTGGCAATACAACCCAGCATCCTGTTAGCCTTTGCAGCTGCCTTTCTACACTGTGCGGAGTTGTTCACTGCTGCCGTTATGACCACCCCCAGATCCATCTCCTCCTCTATCTTGGCTAGCTAAACCCCCTTGCTGGTAGCTCCTCCTACTTTTTTTGCTCCAAAATGTTACACCTTGCATTTCTTGGCATTGGGCCTCAACTGCCAAGTGTCTGACCAGGCTTCAATTTTGCCAGATCATCCCGTAACCTCTGCTACCCCTCTAAGTCATCTACTACCGCTCCCATCTTGGTGTCATCTGCAAACAGACTGATCTTGCTCTTGATGCCTATTGAGATGTCTGCTATGAAGATCCCAAACAACACCGGCCCCAGTACAGAACCCTGTGGTACCCCACTTGTTACTGCCCTTACAGGTGACCACTGGAGAACTCACCAATTAGGAGAAGGCCACACCGCTCCTGGTTGCGATGCAATGTTAACAAAGTTCAGCAAGATCAACCCTGGTTGATACAGAGATTTTAGCATATTTCTTCTACATTTTTTCTTAATTTTTAAAATGTTTACAGGTGTGCTCCTGGTGTGTGGCCAAAATCATAATCAAACAGTTATAGTACCAGGTCCCCCTCCACCAAAGCTGCTTAAAAGCCTGCAATTCATTCAAGTCAATTCAATTTTCTTACTTAGTTTTCACTTCATCATTTTAACATTTAAAGGGGTTCCTGGTATCATCATTCGGCGGAAGCATGATCAACTTGACCACCACAGCTAGGTGACCCCCCTCATCGGTCAGGAAACTACACTATAACTATCAACATTACAATGGGATCCTGAAATTCGTTATCTTCATCCCATTTACAGATGTAAACTGAAGGCCAGAAGCAATCCATATTATTTTGAGCAGACCCGATAGACCAAGTGGTCTTCTTCTGCTGGCCATTTTTTTATGTTCTTATGTATGCTACATCATGGGAGTATTTCGATGAGCACATAGTGGTACTGGACTTATGAAGTTAATACAATGCTTGGACTCTACTGGATCTGTTGAGCGACTTTAGGAACAGTTGGTCATTGCTTCCCACATGAACATTCAGTTATCTGGCATATCCTGAACATTGCTCTGTTTGCTACTTACTGTTATTGTACTGTTATTTTCCAAGTTTGTTTGTACATTGTATAATAACTGAAAACTTAATAACAATTTTGGATACAAAACCAAAAAAAAGGAAACTACACTACATTTTTAACATGCCAATATGAGCTGAGGTCCCACTGCTTTCTCTCTCCACTCCCCAGCCCACCACAGGGGATGCTGCAGCAGCTGAACCAGCGCCATCCCTTTCCGGCTGGTAGCGCTGCCGCGTGACAGTGCAACCCCCTGACCCAGGTCACAAGTTCACTCCAGAACATGAGTCGCCATCCCGGGAGTGCAACGCACTACCTGCTGGGTCATCAGGCAGCTCTACTGCAGATTTTTGAGTCATCTGCAAAAAGGCATATCTTCCCCCTGAACCCTTCGCTGTCACAAATAAAGATGTTCAAAAGCACTCAGCCTATGACTGATTCCTGGGGAGCCCCACTGGTGGATTCCCTTACCTCTGAGAATTTCTCATTTTAGACTGCTCTCTATGTTTTCCCACCCAGCCAACCATCCTGACCCATCCTATTATCTTTTTTCCCCTACTACCAAGTCCTCCAATTTCTTATTCATTCTCCCACGTGTGACAGAACTGAAGGCTCTTCTAAAGTCCAGCTACCACACATCTACTGCCTGTCCTTTGTCCACCATCTTCATGACTCAGTCAAAGAAGAACTCAATCAGATTTAATTGGCACGACAGTTCTATGGTGAATAAATGCTGTTTTTTGTCCTGGAATCCATAAGCACTCAGAAACACTACTATCCCCTCCTCAATAACTGCCTCAAGTAATTTGTCTACTATAGATGTCAGACTGACTTGTCTGTAGTTCCCCGGTTCATCCCTGATCCGCTGTTGATCAGGGGTACCCAGCGGCTGCCCTCCATTCCACTGGCACCACTGCTGTTTTTAGTGATCAACTGAAGAGATCTGCCAGAAGTGTGGCCAGTCTTTAGAGCACTAAGGCCTTGCGGCACTCTTCTTAAGTCAAAGTATCCCCCCCTTTGGATAGAAACACTGAAACATAGAATTTGACATCAGAAAAGGACCAGTAGGCCCATCCCGTTATGCTCTATTTTTCCCTGCCTATTTCAACACCTTGGACCCTATTTGGTCAACGACATTCTCCTGCCTCCCTTTCCTCTAGTTAGTATGCCTGTGCCTATCCCACGCATGTTTAAAGCTCCCCACTGTTTGCTCCTGCCCCCCCCCCACATCTCTACTGGCAGGCTGTTCCAGGTGTCCACCACTTTTTCTGTGAAGAAATATTTCCTCACATCCCTCTTAAATTCCAATCCCGCCCCCAGCTTCACTGCATGCCCCCATTTTATGGTGCTTTTCTTCCTCTGAAAGAGACTCCCCACCTGCACTTTGTTCACCCCTGTGAGGTACCTCTAAATCATGTACCCTCTCGCTCTCCTCTCCTCCAGGGAGTACAAGCGGAGATCCTGAAGCCTCTCCTCACAGGGCTTCCCATGCAAATCCCCACATTTTGGCAGCCCTCGTCTGGACCGCTTCCACCCTGTCAGTGTCCTTGCAGAGGTGTGGCCTCCAGAACTGAACACAGTACTCCAGGTGGGGTCTCACTAGTGAGTGATTCAGTGGCAGCACCACCTTCCTTCTGCTACTAGAAATCCCACTACTTGTGCACCCTAGCATCCCACTAGCCTTGCCTACTGCCTTGTCACACTGCCACGCCACCCTGAGATCATGAGATATGGATTTGTCACCCCTCTTCGCTCTCCTCGCTTCCGTTTCCAATTTTGCTCTCCTAAACCTCCTGTTGGTGTCTCAGCTTTGTCCAGTATGCTTCCATGTCTTCATCTGTCTGCCAGGCCTTCTATTTTTTGAAGGCCTTCCTTTTATCCCTTGCTGCCTCCCCCACCTCCTTTATGTACAAAATTGGTTTCCTTCCTGTCCTGCTATGTCCTACTGCATCAATGCAGCGACTCACTGCTTCAAACAAATGTTGTACAAGAACACAATAATACTAACATTTTCAGTCCCACCAAATAAGAAAGCGTTTGCAGCATTAGAATGACTGTGAGCAGCAGAACCACGGCAAGGTCCGTCGTGAACAAAACTGCACTGATAGGGCACAAATATGTAGTTCCTACTATAGGCTGGCAACTGCAGCCCCCGTGATGAGAAAAGCATCTGTAACCAGGTGCTATTTTGTGCTCCTGCATTCACAATCCTTAGCTTCACCCCTATAACTTTATATACTAAATCCTGGTGGGAACCACCTACAGTATTCCAGATACTCATGTTCAGAATACACTCCTGCATATTCAGAATACTGTGCCTTGAATCCACCTTTATAATCCAAATATGAATTCTTAACTGAAACCAGGTATGTTGTCTTGAGAAACCCAAAAGCTGGAAGACACAGCCACCACCACAGTCACGGACTGGCATCTTGTGGCATTTGATGTAGCCAACAATTCAATCTATGGTGTTGCCAATCGAGACATCCTGGCATACCGTTATGTGGCACTCGAGTGGTTTTCTTATCAAATGTTAAGGCAGGAGACCAAGTTAAATATCTGAGGGTCATTCTGAAAATGAAGAGGGACCTGGAGAAGCTTGAAAGATGGTTGGAGATGTGGCAACCGAGGTTCAATTCAAAAAAGTGCAAGATAATGCACCTGGGTAGGGGGAACCCTGGGGAGAGCTACAGAATGGGGGGAGGCAGGGCTTGACAAATTTTAAAATGATGTACTTGTCCACAGACAAGTGGCTTGTCAAAAAGTAGTTGTTCCCAGTGCTTGAGTTGGTAGACCAGGTATAAAATAGTGCATTTTTAGTGGAAAGTATAAAAAATACAGAAAACCTAAATTAATTTATTGTGGAAAATAAAGTAGTTTGCTTTGGCTTATTTCTTTGCATTTTGTTTTAACTTCTATGCAGTTCTGAAAATATTGAAATATTGTACTCAATAAAAATTGTTATCTTATCTTTGTGTGTGTTGAGTCATTTTTTACCTTAAGCTGCTGTGTTTAGTGCTTGCACCTTACAGCACTACAAGAGGACCTGGGCAGGACAAAGCAGATGGGAGCAGGAGGGCGCAGTCTGGCCAACAACTAGTACTCCGAGAGAGTCTACAGTTGTTCACTTCTCCAAGTTCCTATACACTCTCTCTCTGCAAGTTAGGTCACACACACACACACACACACCTACCACTACCAAAGAAGAGTTTTTTTTCTGTAGCTGTGTAGCACAAAAATGTTTTTCCCTTTAGTTCTAGTAAGTCCTCCACCAAAGGGTTTATTTTTTTCCATAGCACAAAAAAAAGTTTTTCCCTCTTTAGTTTATTTTTAGTAAGTCCGCAATTGTTCCCCAAGTTCCTCTACCCTCTCAGGGCAGGTTAAGGTCTCAGCCACCCACACCTCCACCAAAAAGGCTGCTTATTTATTTTTCTGTAGCATAAAAACTATTTTTCCCAGTTTTTAGTTTATTTCTAATAAGTCCTCAATTGTCCCAAGTTCCTGTCTGACCTCCAGAAAGGACGGCACACGACACCTCTCACCACAACACCGCCCACACAGAGTTAGTCGGCTCCTCCTAATGCTCCTATTTAATTTTCTTTTGAATATTTTTTTATAGCTTTTTCTTGTATCTTGTTTTTAATCAACTGAATTACTTTTTCTGATTTTCTCAGTGGTCAGGTGGGTCACTGGTCAGGGAGGGGAGCAGGGTCCACTTTTCGGTAATGTCTGTAGTCTGTAATAGTTAGCAACGTCTCTCTTGCTTACTCCTTTGCAGCAGTAGAGTATTTTATATATAATACACTTGTCCAAGGCAAGTCGTCCAGTTATTAGTTATTGTTAGGCAGTGCAGGTTTTGTTGTTCAGTTCTGCTGCCCTGTTCTGTTAGGAAGTTGGAACTTAGTTTTTAGTTAGGCAGGACTTTATTAGGAATCAGGATCACACAAATAAAAGTCCCCAGCCAACCTGCTGCCTGCCTACACACAGACTAGTACACTCACGGAGTCACTGACTGTACTATGCATGCAGTTAGTAGTGCACATGTACTGTCGGTCAGTTTTTTCCCCAAATTTGTCCGATCGCCCAGAATGCACTGGTTTAGTTTTCTAGTTTGGGAAAATATGGATATTCAGCCCTTGATGTACTGCAGCTGGAATCCTCCACTCTGCTGCCTCTGGTCTTCTACAGACAGTTACCACGCAGCTCCTGCCCTTTCCCTTCTTCACTCTCACCCTCCCGTTTGTCTCCCTCCTTCAAATTCAAGTGCTGCAGCTGCAACCCCCCCCCAGCAAGGCTTAGGCAGCTGATGAGCAAATTGCAGCAGTAATAGTTTTAAATGCAGTGGTCTCCCGTCCTGCACACTGGACAAAAGAGCTGCAATGGCACAACTGAAGAGACGTCCTTCACTGTGAAAGCCAGACAGTGAATGAGGGACTGAGCGTGAGATGTCTTCGTCCCATCCTATGCCTGGGAAATCACCACCATGGCCAGTGGGCTTCCCCTGCCTTGCAGCTTGTTTCTGCATTGACTCTGCATGTCTGCCACTCGAGGACTGCCTCCTCCTCCGATCCCTCACAGACGCCGCTCGCTCCCATGAAATAGGTGATCGCGCTCTTACCCACTCCAGAACCGTGATCACATGAGCGTCACTCAGTCAGCAGGTCAGATGACCACCGGGACTAGGGAGACGGGACGGGGATAGCCGAACGAACTGCCAAGCGTGAGGAGCAGCCTACTGGTGGAGGACTGTACTGCAGTCCAGTAATGAAAAACAGTGCTAGCCCAGGAACAACTGGCGCAGAGTAAGCTGCCATCAAACTGCTTGTCCTTGACATTTTCCTGGTAGCCCGGGATGTCGGGCTACGGGATTTGTCAAGCCCTGGGAGGAGGGGTGCCAACTGTCACCAAACAGGAAAGGGACCTAGGGATTATCGTATCTGATGACCTTAAGGTATCAAAGCAGTGCACAGAGGCTGTAGGGAGGGCCAGTGGCATGCTGGGGTGCATAGGCAGAGGCATTACTGGCAGGAGACAGGAGGTGTTGATGCCATTGTATAAAACACTGGTAATGCCTCACCTGGAGTACTGTGTGCAGTACTGGAGACCACACATGCATAAGGACATAGACAAGGTGGACGCTATCAAGAGAAGGCTGACAAAGATGGTGCATGGACTGCATCACAGAACATACGAGGAGAGACTAAGTGTCCTCAATATGTACTCACTGAAGGAGAGGAGAGAAAGGGGGGACATGACAGAAACTTTCAGGTAACTCAAGGGCATAAACAATGTGCAGGTGGGGGATCTTTTCCAATGTAGAAAAGATATCAGAACAAGGGGACACAATATGAAATTGGAGAGGGGTAGATTAACAGGTAACATGAGGAAGTTTTTCTACACAGATGCTTGAAACAGTCTACCACAAGAGGTGGTAGGGGCAAGCACAGTGGAGGGGTTTAAACATGCCTGGGACAAGTGCAATGGAACACTGGGCAGGGAGGGAGTGATGAAAAGCCACTGATCACTTAGGGTCAGTGACTGCATACAAGTTTAGGGCTTATGGACAGACTAGATGGGCCTAGCGGTCCTTGTCTGCCAACAATTTCTATGTATCTATGTATCATTCTGATATTTTATGCAGATCCCATAGTTTCCATGGCTCTGGACATCTGAGGGCTTGAGTCTCTCAAGATATTTTAAAACCTGAGTAGGATTTACTATACACCTCCGTGTGCAGTGGAACAGGCTGTTCCAGCTATCTGACCATAAAGTGAGTCACAATGGCCACATCCAGCAGCATCAATATTGCAACAAGAATTAGGAATTCACTGCTGGCAGGGGGACTGTGCAGTATTTTTACTAGAACATTATGTATCCTACACTTTTTCGTAAAGTAGCAGTCCCTATATCACAATGTTTTATCTTCTCACAGCCTGCTGGGTTCATACATTGTGTCAGATGCTGTTGAATTATTAATGCTGCTGCTTCGTTTTTTTGTTTGTTGATAATGTACTGTACTCTATAAAAGCTAATAAACATAAATCAATGGGTAACATGAGGTAGAGTCTAAGGGCTGACTTGATGCACCTTCTTGTGTCTTTTTCTGTCCTTACTTTCTATGGTTTAAATAAGTAAACCTGGATTTGCTTCTTATGAATGAATAAGTACAGTCACCCACCCCACACACAGATAAGCCCACAATCCAATTAACCCACTTAAGCCAGCACCACTAGGGGGTTTGGTTATCTTTCTCAAAGCATTTTAATAGCAAAACAGGAAATGCATGCAATCGGGATTCAATTAACAACAACAAAAAAAGTCACATGTTCTGAAAGCCACCTGTTTCATTTACTAGGCACTCCATGAGCAAAGCAGTGTCCCGCTAAGACATCTGCGTATTACCTTTACCTCCTGCTCACTGTCCACGATCCTGTAATCTGTCACAGTGAAAATACTTGCATTTCCGAGAGCCTGGCCATGCCTGCTTGTTTAGTGCCACTGCGTAACTCACTGTTTTGCAGCACTTTGAGAACCTAGCTGAATCAAAATTAGTAAAAAGAGCGCCAAATATCTGGGCCCTGTTATGCTGCACCAGCAATCCATGCTGCCGCAGTTCCATGACAGTTCGTAAAAAGACATTTCGCCTAATCCATTCAGCCTAATGACATTTTACCTAAAGTGACAACTGGCAAAAACAACCTCAACACCCAAAGGCAGTGGGACAATAAGCATGCTACAAAGCGGTCGAGCGATAAATGAGGCTACCTTGTATGCCTAAAAGATGTTTGCCGTCACATTACAAACATCTTTTAGGCCAAATATCATAGGCAAAATGTCTTTTTACAAACTCTCATGCTATGCGCTGCCACTTAGTAGACTCAGGGTCCCCAGTGGACGTAGGTGTCCAACCCTGGAACCAGCAGGAGGCCGGGTGTGTCTCAGTGGAGCGCTTGATTCCTAGAGGAGACAACACAGGCCTCCCAGCATCCATGCCTCCTTTATCATCCGACCATGGAGCTGTATTAGCACAAGGGCTGACAAGCTATCTCCTAGACCATCCTCCCAGCTAAAGGGCAAGATATGGCCACAGAACAACTCAGATATGCCAAATGTCATCTAAAGAAGGGACATAGCCATCTGCAAAAATAGCAGGAATCACTGCACTGCATTCTGAAAGACCTTGAATTTCAAGCTATTGCTTTCTTCATTACTAAAGACTGTGCTACAGATAAGGTGAGTAACAATCTATTTTATTCACCCTATTTTAAAAGGGAACTGTCATCACAAAGAGCTCCACACCCAAGTGTGGGGCTCGTCCTAACTTACACTTTGTGGTAAAAACATGTTACTGTTCACTGCAGCATAGTAGTTTGTATTACACTAATTCTGTTGACTTGCAAGCTGACATTTTCTGTAACAAAAAATCCCAGCATCCCCCATTGCTGACATCACAGGAGGGCTGCAGCAGTGGGAGATTCAATACCCTGTAGTACATGTTAAGAGTTTTATAAGCTCTGATCTTTTGTTTGCTGTTCATGCTGTCCTCCCCAGGCTAAGTACAGTCACAAATGACTGTGCTTAGTCCCAGGAGGACAGTGGAACCAGCAAACATATGACTAGAGCTTATAAAAGCTCTAAGATACACTGCAGGCTATTGAGTCTCTTAAATTCTGCAGCCCTCCTCTGATGTCAGCTGCATGGGATTCTGGGATTTGTAGTTACAGAAAATGTCAGCTTGCAGGTCAACAGAATTAGTGTGATGCAATTTACTATACTACAGTAAACAGCAAGTAAACAAAATGTTTTGCTCACAGACTGCAAATTAGGGCAACACAGTTCCCCTTTAAGAGATTGTTTCAGAAAATGTTCTTAATGAGTACCAATATTCATCCTCCTAACTGGGGGTGCCATGATAACCATATTTTACCATAACCATGACAATTTTCCCCTGACAATAGTGATAGGTTTCATTAGTAGACGAGGAACAGAGGGCCAGACAATACTGCCCATTTTCAGCCTCGTCGGAGGAGGGGGATCCAGATGCAAAATAACTGAAATTGATTTAGATTAAGCTGCTGGTGGTATTTTTAGTGAATATTGTGTCTGTTATCCTATATCGTGAGAACCCTTTTTCATGACGTACCATTATATAGTATGTAAATAAAGTATGAGAAAATTCGTTTTTCAGTCCCCCAACCCATTCCCCTCCCAAAAGAACATATTTAAGGTGTGAAAGGTCCCTCCCAGAACACCCAAATCAGATGCCATAATATCACAATAATACAACTGTGATTTTTTCCAAGGTTATCATACAGTAAAAAAATGGACACTCCTATTCCCCACACTTAAAAATGTTCCACACTCCATGAAATAGTCCATGATAACACTGCTACTGATTCAAAATTAGTGTTTTTTCCCAATCTAAAGTGCTTGTACACATATACATTGTGTTTCACTCACCATCTGTCAGAACTGGTTTCTTACCTGTCAACATTATCTGAAGCACTAACTAAAGGTATTCCCATGAAGAGCTTTGTAGCTTACAGTTCACATGCAGCAGAGGCGGATTCTGGCATTGAAGTCATAATGCCCTGCTTGTGACATCATTTCTGTAGCAGCAAACTGTGGTGACACAAGTAGGGGATTATGGCTTTAACTCCAGAATAAGTTTCAACTGCTTGTGAACTGTTAACATCCTTAACAATAAAGAACAGAATGGCTTAACAGTAAGTTTTTTGCTTTGTACCTGCTGTAAGTCCCAGAGCCTGTTTAACTTATGCTGCTCACCTTTTCACTTAATGGTCATCTTACAAACTATTACTTGCTAGCCCAGACAGTATCACGTATAGAGTAATGTATGGGTAACCATACACAACAAGGCTATAATGTATGGGGAGCCCTTATTATTGTCTGAATTCAAACAGTTTACAACGTTTATTATGGTATCAATGTGACGTCAAGAGGTTGTTAACTCCTCTTGACTATATCACATTGATACAGTAACAACGGGAGTACATCTGTGCATGCATGGCTCTGAGCCAACGGCTCACAATGAATGGACATGGCGGTGAGAACTGGCCCTAAGGGAGAGCAGCGCTATGGGGACTCAAGAAAAAGTAAGGACAATCTTCGTTTGACCTGGCACTCAGTTTAGTTTTTTTTTTTTTTTAAACTTAATACTGATTGATTTTCTGTTTAAAAGACATACAGTCTATCTCATACAGATATCAGGTACATCTCAGGCAACATTAACTATCTTAATAAACATTTATGTGAAGAACAGTATATTTGATAGTCCTGTATTCTGTTACAACAGGAGGAGGGTCCCTAAATATTAACTGTATCAAGTCCATCAATTCTGCAATAATTGCTATCCTCTTCAACAGCAGAGGTATTTTCTATAGGGAGAAATTAATACGCACTGCATTGCCAGCCCGCCGGTGCAAGGGCAAGGTGCCGACCTGCGACACCGACGACCCGGGTTCAGGAACGGACCCGGGCTGCTGGAGGGCCAGCCGGGGGAGAGGGATCAAGCATCCCGCGATTGCTCTCCCTCTCCAGGGGGGAGGGTAGGGAGTGCGTTCAGTGCACTAGGGACACCTGGCGGAGGCAAAGTGCACCACAGCACCAACGCCAGCATGTCGGGGCCGGGGTAGACGCTGGTTGTCATTGCACGTCCCTGCCCCCATATACTGGGAAAAATCTTGCAAGTTGGCCGCCTCCATGAAGCCAGCCTGTGGCTTCAATTAGCCTCCGAGCCGGCTCCCCCAGTCAGTTACTGGTTTCATGGCACTATAGGGCCGGGTGCCAGAATTCCCAGGGGGTGCTTCAAGGGTTTGGGAAGGGCGGCAACGGAGGTGGGAGTGCAGAGGTCCGTGACCAGGTGGATGATCGCGGCCAATTGCAGGGCAAAAAGAAGAAAATAAAAAAACTATATACACACACACACACACACACACACACTGCATTACACAATCACTAGGACTGCTATTTAAATCTGGTTCTATCTAAGGAGATAATCAGGAAAACAGCAGACTTCCTTGAAAAACCTCAAATCCCCTCTAGGTGCAATCAGACATTTCAAAATATTCATATCATTGCTTTTTTTTTTGTTTCCTGCAATCAGAAACGATATTTCTTAAAAAATAAAATAAGTAAAGAGTGTTTATCTAAAATGATATTCCAACAAGGAACTGAAAACTTTAATGCTCTATCATGCTTTATTTAACTTTTATAATTACCGGCGAGGTGAGACACTGATGCTACTTTGACCCTCTTGGGGAAACCATGATCTAGCGTGGGCATTTTAAAATGCAGGATATCGGGGGAGTCACGTGATGCAGCGCGTAGCAGCTGTGCTTTCGACTCCATGCCGATCCAGAAATAGCCTCTCGAGTTGTTTTGCGCTGGCAGCAGCTGTTTGAGCGTGGTAAGTAATCATGAGCCGCTTGGGCTTAGTGTGTATAACGCATGATGGAAGGGGAAATGAAAAAACGCTGCAAAACATACCCTCCAGCTACTCCTGAGAAGGCTGCAAAGAAAGCCAAGGCCTCGATTCTCCACGCAGCAGGGTATAGAGAAGCGGGGCAGAGGAACCATTAACTTTGGCAAAATTCTTGGCAGAGTTTCGCCATTTAAGGCAACGCTGGAAGATATGGCTAGTGAAATTAAATCTCTCTCCATGACTATGGATGATTTAAATCGGAAGATTTCTGACAACTGTGTAAGAATTAAATCGCTGGAGACCCACA
This sequence comes from Neoceratodus forsteri, assembly GCA_016271365.2. Classification (NCBI taxonomy): domain Eukaryota; kingdom Metazoa; phylum Chordata; order Ceratodontiformes; family Ceratodontidae; genus Neoceratodus; species Neoceratodus forsteri. Next base: position 246,603,081 of record CM028134.1, read on the forward strand.
GGGACCAGATGGAGACCACCATTAACATGCTGCAGCAAAAATTAACAGGATGGACTCCAAATTAGAGGACCTTGAAGGGAGAAGCCGTCGCAATAACATGGTGATAATTGGCTTGCCCGAGAAGGTTGAAGGTTCGGATCCTGTCAAGTTTATACAGAAGTTAGTTATGAAAGTGGTGGGGCCCTCGCCTTTTGGTGCTACATATATTATTGAGCGTGCACATAGGGCATTCGCCTTTACGCTCAGGTGGACCTCAAAGGCCTTTTATCTTTCGCTTCCTGAATTATCAAGAGCGCAGCTGTTCATGGCCAAGGTTAAGGAGGAAAGGAGCTGTATTGGGAGGGAGCGAAGTTGAGAGTGGTACAAGATCTGCCATTTACAGTGAGACAAAGGAGGGCTGCATTTCATGTGGTGGTCAAGAAGCTTATAGCTGCCGAGGTGAAATTCGAATGGTATCCCTGCTAGGCTCCAAGTCAGAATTCAAGACGAGTGGAAATCCTTCAATTCGTCAGAGTGCGAAAAGAACTTTTGCAGAAGGCCCTACCTGCCCTATTTAAGGACCCATGAATGTGTGCGCCATGAGGGTGCTTGCAGAGCTTTTTAAGGGGGCCACAAGTTTTTGGGACTATATAGATGTCCGATAACCTGAAGGCCTGAGAAACCTGATCAGCCTGGACTTACAGGGGACTATGTTGTTTAATTTTTATTTAGGGAAACGACATTCCAGGGGGAGTAAATGGTCGTATATTATTTTGATTGTATCTTCATTTTGTACAACATTGTGTAAGAACATTCTCATATGGGAAGCACTACTGAGGGGGCTAATCTGGCTGCATGGTGTATGTTTAACTCATAGAGTGGGGTTGTATTCTAACTTTAATGTTTACTGTTTTCTGGGAGGGAGGGAAGTGAGCGAAAGATGGGCCGAGTGTTCTGGGATCATGGACCAGGCAGAGTACATGGGGGGTTATTTGGGGTGGTGGAGTTATAGTAGTTTTTGTATGGGCTGTGGGGTGGGTCTTATGCCCAATGGCACCGCGCAGTTAGGAACTGGGGTTTTGGTTTTGGCCCCTACTATGAGGTTGTCCAACCAGATCTAGTTATATTCTTGTTATGCCAAGGCTGATATGGGTACGTTGTTGTGGACCAAGTTTCTTACTTGAATGTAAAAGGTGCTTGTCTTAGTGACAAACAGTACAAAATTCTCAAGCACATAGAACTTGCGAGTGGAAGTGGTGTTTCTTCAGGAAACACACTTGCTGATATCAGAATCTCATTCCATGATGAAACTGCAGATGGGTCAGGTCTTTGCTTCTCAAGGTACAACGCAGAGTAGAGAGTTATGCTCTACTGCATAGGCCTCTACCATTCAGGCCACTACAAGTAATTCAAGATAAGGAAGGGAGGTATGTATTGGTGAGGGGAAATTATCGAACGAGAAATGTTGTGGGGATCTATCTATGGTCCAAACCTAGATACCCAAGACTTTTTGTAGGGCTGTTTAAGGCTCTATTGGCTTTTGCCCACCTGCCTTTGGTTTTAGGTGGGGACTTCAATTTGGCTTTAGATCCTCTTAGACAGATCTAGTAATTCCCAGGTCTATCTAACCCTGGCAACCCGTGCACTGTCAGAGTTGTTAGATCAACTCGGGCTGGTTGATATTTGTCGGGTACTCCACCCAGACGCCAAAGAATTTACCTTTACATCTTCTGTACATAGAACATCTTCCCATCTGGACTATGTCTTTGTCTCTAGATCTCTTCTTAGTGGGTACTTAAGTCTGAGATCATACCTGGGCCCATCTCCGACCATGCAGCTGTAAGGGTGGTTATTGCAATGGCATCTTTAATGAGGAGAGGGAGCAGGTGGAAATTTAATAATCAAATTCTCAGGGTGCCCAAGACGGTCAAGTTTATATCCGAGCAGATTGAAGAGTTTGTTCGGAACAACTCGGTCAATGAGGTACGTCCGGATGTTTTCTGGGGAGCCCTTAAATCTTATTTAAGAGGTATGTTAATTAGTTTTACAGCGGTAGGAAAAAGGAAGAAGTAGAACGGTGAAGGAACTTTTGATACGATTGTGGGCATTAGAGGTGGAACTAACTAATCAATATAGTAGGGGCAAGGAGGAGGAGTTGATCAAGGTCCGGATGCCTATCTTAAATTGCTGGGAGAACAATCTGAATTAGCCTTGATCAAGACTAAAGCTAAATACACTGATCAGGGTGAAAAGCCCGGAGGTTGCTGGCAAGTCATCTCTCTCAATTAGAGGCCTCTAGATTGATTGAGGGAATTGTTTCTGAGGAAGATGGTCTTGTCAAAACATCTCCGGCTGAGATTGCCCACCTTTTTCTCATATTTTGAGAATCTTTATAGGAAATGCCAGTACCGCCTTCTGAGGACCAGATAAAGAGGTTTTTCGAGATATTGATATGCCTGCTCTCACTGAATGTGAGAAGAGTTCTCTGTCGGGCGGACATCTCTCTAGTCGAGGTGGAATTGGCTATTAAGAGTCTGGCGTTGATAAAACTCCGGGGCGGACGGGTTTTCGCCCAACTTTACAGGAAGTTTTCCCTTTAGCCCCACATCTCTTAGATTGTTCCGCTACATATGTGCCGGAAATGAGGTGGAGAAAGTATTTTATGAAGCTTTCATTGTTTTACTTCCCAAACCCAATAGGCCAGTTACGGATACAGCCAGTTATAGACCCATATCGCTTTTGAATTGTGACTTAAAAATTCTGGCTAAGGTATTAGCTGACCGAGTTAACAAGGTGCTGCCTAGACTCATAGGAAGTATGCAAGTTGGCTTTATGAAAAGTAGGTCTTCGATTGACCATTTTAGGACCTTAGCTCATGTCTTCTCGGCCTCCAAGGAGGCCACCTTTCCTATGGCACTGGTCTCCTTGGACGCCAAGAAGGCCTTTGATAGGGTTTATTGGGGTTACCTATTTGAAGCCATGCGTAGGTTCGGGTTCCCTGAGGAGTTTTTAAATGGTTAAGAGCCCTGTACTCCAAGCCAGCTGCTAGGATCAGTGCAATGGGGTTATTTCTAATCCCTTTCCGCTATGTGTAGACACGGCAGGGGTGTCCATTGTCCCCCCTCTTATTTAATTTGTATTTGGAGCCCCTGATTAGGAAGATTCTTTATCAGAGAGAAATAGAACCTATTGAGATAAAGGGATTTCCCATTAAGGTCACCGCGTATACGGATGATCTGCTGATTTATGTATCACGGCCGGATAAGTCCATCCCTATATTATTGGACTTACTTAAAGGTTTTGGTCAAATCTCTAATTATAAGATCAATCTGGATAAGACTGTGGTCTACTCCTCTCAACTCCAGGTTATTTAAAAGGAGGTAACTGAGCTGGAGCTTAAATGGAGCCTCAATTTTTAAATATCTGGGTTTAGTTTTAACCCGTGAAACGGAGCGCCTCCGTCAATTAAACTTGGACCCCTGGTTCGCATTTATTCAATGCTTTTTAAACGATGGGATCAGTATCCCCTGTCCATCTGGGGTAGAATTGGTATAGTAAAATGAACATTTTCCCAGGCTTTTTATCCAATTAGTAGATTGATATATTTCTCCCTATCGTGGTTTAAGAACCTTCACACTATGATTGCTGATTTTATATGGAAGCACAAAAGGCTAGAATGATGCTTCTAAGCTAGCTGCTCCAAAGAGCTTGGAGGACTAAGGCTACCCCATTTTGGTTTATATTGGTGGGCTGCACAATTGAGTAAATATGGTAGGGGGTTCAGCTGGGTATGGTACCCAATTCGAATATGCTCTGTTATGGCTGGAGATAGAAAGGGCCCATATAAATAAGCTTGGGTTTAATCCTAAGGCCCTTTCTTTATGTTCCCTAAAGATTTGCCACTGGCTTTAAAAGGGTCCCCTATTGGGGTAGCGGTTAGGTCCCATGACCAGTTGCGTAGATTCCTCAAATATAATCATTTGGGGGATAGTGAACAGCCGGTGCTTGGAAATCCGCGCTTTTTAATCGGCGGAAGGGTGATTAAACCAGGATGGTTGGAGAATCTAGAGGACTGTTCCCTAGGGGATTTTCTTGATGTTAACGGTGGCATAATTTCAGCACAGACTTTGATTGGGAAATTCCAGTTGTGTAATAAGGACATTTTCAAAGTGTTGCAGATTAGGCATGTTTTATTGCAGAAGATGGACCCGGACTGGAAACAAACACCCTCGGTTGATTTTCTGGGAGGGATACTCCCTCTTGTGGGAACGCAGCAGGTAATTTCCAAGTTGTATGCGGCCTTGTTTCAATGGGCTTATGTTGGAAAGAGTGTCCTGTATGCCTACTGGAACAGTGTGTTTCAGATCTTTCTCTAGATTGGAGGGGTATTTGGATATCTTGCCATAAGTATTTGAAACATGATCAACTCAGGCTCTTACAATTTAAAGTTACACATAACATGTATTATTCACCTCAGAAACTGCAGAGCCTGGGATTGTTACCGGATCCAAAATGCTACAGGTGTGGGATGGGTTTAGGTGATCTCTACATATATTTTGGTATTGCCCTCTGTGGCTCCTCTATGGAATGAGATTCAGTCCAAGTTGAATCCACTTCTGGGCCTGGATGAGGTGTTTAGGCCTGAGATTTAGCGATTGGGTGACTTGACTGCTGTCACTGTTAAAAAGGAGATTTTACATCTCTTTGATGGCTGTTTCGGTCAAGAAGCTTGTGCTTAGGCACTGGAAGGACAGCTTTTGTCCCACGTACAATGAATGGCTAAACGAGCTCCTGGCTTTTCTAAGAATGATTGCTATTATGCATAATAACTTACGTTATTTCGAGAAGATCTGGGGGCTGTTTGAAACTTGTTACTCTATTGGTTCCTAAATTAAGTTATGTGGTTTTGCTTAACTCATTGCACGCCATGGGCAGGGTGGGTATGGGAGAGGGTGGAGGTGGGGGTTCTGTAGGGGTGGGGGGTTATTTAAGGGTTTTGGGGGTCTGTTTAGGAGTTTTAGGTAGTGGGGCAAGGCAGAGTACCTTTATTGTTTGTGCTGGGACAATATTAATATGGCGGTACTTACAATGTTAATGTCCGGTTATTTTCACTCTGCTGGAAAACTAATAAAGTTTAAATGGATAAATAAAAAAAAAAAAATGCAGGATATCCCCCACGCTCGTTTATTCATGAGCACCAAAAATAAAAATCTTACATTGTGAGCCCCTCAAACTGTCTCAAGTCCACACTTAGTCCAAAGGTAATCCATAAAGTTCTGTCCCCATTCATGAGAAACATGATATGGAAAAGTACAAAAATTAGCGGCCCAGAAGCCCAAACCTGCTCCCGCATGCACTTGATGCAATTAGAATCAGTCCTCAGCTCCAGATGAGGAACCAGCTTGGTCTGCCTGTTCCCTGCGCCCTCTACTTTTTCGACCCACCGGCCAGCATCTTGGGGGTTGTTGAACTGCCAGGTCTTGCCCCCATACACCACTCAAAGACGTGCTGGTAAAAGGAATGAGCGTATGACTCCCAACACTCGCAGCCGCTGTCTGACAGTGTCAAATGCCTTCCTTCTAACTCTCATCTGGAAGGACAAGTCAGGAAAGATTTTCACATCAGAACCTTGAATCTCCAACGGGTAGATGCTTTTACTGCCTGAATGATCATATCCTGTATTTCTGAGCTGGAGGACCTTATTGGGAAGGTACGGGGTGTAATTGGCGCTGCTGGACGGATTTGAGGATTCACACGTATGCCTTTGTAAGTACCGACCACGTAAACCCCGCCGATAAATCCATTTTTTCCCTGCAGCCATGTAACCATGTAGAGCAGTAAATCTGAGCCATCCACCCCTTCTGGAACTCTGACCATGCAACTATTACCAGAGCACACCTCGTTTTCTATGGCCTCCATTCTGGTGCAGAGTAGTCCATTTTCTTTAGTTAATGTAGCAACGGTTGTGAGGGTTGAAATAGGTCTATTTTCGGTGTCTGCCACAGTTCCAACAAGTTTTTGGATTGCCCCCTCATGAGCCTCCAGTTTTTGAAGCATCTTTTTTATTTTTGAATCCATGGCCTTCATGGATTCTATCATGGCTTTCCATGGCAGCTCCATTGTATCTTTGGATCCACCGCCACTGCTCTACGAGGATTCTGGGGCCTTATTTGTGCTGAGTTGGGCCTGATCTTTTGATTTGCCTTGGTGCTGTGTCTTTGGTCGCACCATCTTCGAAAATTAGATTAACTGGTTCTGTTTGACGTCTTCTGTACAATGCCAGCAAAATATTTATATTTTTGAAAGTCTTTTGAGTATTTTATCTTTATAATTAACACCTCGAGGAGGACAGCATCAGAGAGGTGCGTCCAGCCTATAATATGGCTCTCTAGTGGCCTCCACTCAGTTTAGTTTTTGACTGTTTTTATCCCATGCACTATAATAAATAACCTAGGTTTCTCGTTAACAAGATTGAAATCACCATGGTTGCTAGGACAACAATAAACTTCCTCAAGCCGCGCCTCGAGGTTTACTATGTTGTCCTGACAACCACTCAAGGTGATTACAGTGGCGGCGAAATCAAGCCTAGTCATTATCCTTTATGCCACCCAAGGAGTGCAGTGGCATCTCAGACCTCGAAAGCAACGCTCAAGAGGTCGCTATCTCACCCCAGAGATGGAAACATCAGCCTTGTTGTAGTGATCCAGATGAGGAGGGTACTGGCCTAGTTTACTCAACAAATGTTAAGAAATACTCTCTGAAATTTTTTTGGGTGAGTACCAGTGCTCATTCCAACCCTTGGAAATGCTCCATAGATACTTCAAAAGGTGCTGTTTTTCCAAGTTTAAAGCACCACTGCTCATCAAAATTATATTTTACTTACTTGATGTCAAAAATGGTGAATACATTATGCTTGAATGCCAGCGTTATCTGGCAAACAAATTGTGTAGTTGCCATATTGGTCCTAGTAAAAACAGATCCCGAATCAAATGGTTTGATACCTTTTATTGGGCCAACATAGATGTTACAACAAAACAACAAAGTTCTTTTATTGTAACCTCTATGTTGGTCCAATAAAAGGTATCAAACCATTTGTTTCTGGAGCACTGTGTGTATGGTTGCCCATACATTACTTTGTACAGATGTTTGTTTTACTTCATTTACTTTCTTCCTAACTCTGTTTTGAACTGTGATCAAATAAACAGAAAACAGCAAACAACAGAATAAGGTTAAGTATGCAACAAGACACACCAGGGTGTGTGATTATAGGGGAATAACTGCATGGCTCGTGTGTGTTTTAAGGCACAAGGTGCTTGCACTGATTGCCGTTAAACACATGAAAGTAAAGTGCTACTTTTCCTCCATAATCATACTCTCCCAAAGTATCTTGTCACACTTACAACAGAGTGAGAAAAATGAGGTTTGCCAATTATATAAAAATAGACTGACTGATTTAAATAATTCAAAATGCTGAATTTATTGAAAACATAAAGTAGTCAATTTAAACAGTAAGGGGACTGTAGAACTGCTTGCTTGTCTACCAACTGACGCTATTTATGCAGCATCTTGAAAAAAAGCCTCTCTCTGAATGTCAACTACAGTGTGCAGACTGCCACGACAGAAAACTGTGGAACTGCTTACTTTTCTGCCAACTGCCACTATTCCACTCTCTCTGAATGGCAACCGCTGCTGTTCATAGTGCAATATGAATAGCAGCACTCAGCAGCTGGTGTTTGGAGACAGGCTCCTTTTCAGTAGCTCCAGCTGTAGTGCAAGCCTTGCTTGTCATGCAACTGTGATCTTCAGGGGACATCGCATGATTATCAAACCTCTGTTTCACCACTAGAACACCAGGTATTTCTATAAGGCAACTGGGGACGTGGCAAGGGGACTGGGACATACTGAGTAAGGGGACTGAGGGAGAGAGACAACATCACGTCTTGATGGTTTGAAGTTGTGTGTCACTGAGCTGCCACTGATCGTTGCCTAGCTGTGTATGTCACTATAGACTGTACTGATTTTTTTTTTAGTTAGTTTTTGTTTATTTAGTTTTTGTTTATTGAGTAGGTGCACTAGCCATAGGGATGACTATTTTCAGGCACGACCTGGGAGAATTACAGAGCAATTACAGAGGTGACAAACAGCAGCAAATACAGAAAATGGTTCAAAACATAGTATTATACTTCAGGGTTGCATCGTGAAACTAAGGTACAGTGTATAACAGAGCAGGTTACATAAAAACAAAGTTTCATTATTTGGCACAGAGGGTTTATACAAACATGGTAAGAAATGTCAGGTTAAAACATTAGTAAAGTATGACGTTTTAGGGCAGATTACAGTATAAGAAATTCAGTCAGCAGCAATTTATACAGAGCTATTTATAAGTACGGCAAAACCAGTTAATCCAGGGAGAGACAGCCAGTGCAACTCTAGGAGAAACGAGACAAGGCTGATACGTGCAAGTGGGAAAGCAGTAGGGGACTTGCAGTTGAGATAGTTTGAGTTTGGAGTAGGGTAAAGCTTAGAGATAGGGAACTGATGTAGAGAGAAAGAGAGGAGTAGAAAAAGTTTGGGGAGAGGAGGGTAACAGGGTGAGTGAGGAAAAGTAGTAGCCCGATAGTATATAGGCATTTGGCAGGTTAAGAGCATAGCAGGGGGAGGACATAGTTCTAAGGTGGTTTAAAGCAGGAGCACTGACTTGATAAGATGAGGTGAAAATGCAGTGCTTTTTTAAAGGCATAATGGGAGGATGCCAGGCGTACTTCAAGCGGGAGAGAGTTCCACTGTTGGGGGGCATAGAGGACACAAGCACCTTTGGCTGTTTTACGCTTTGTCATGCATAGAAGTGATTTATCAATCGAGCGCAAATCATTGTTGGACGACTGGGGAGCGAGCAGCCCTGCCAGCGTTAAGGGGGTCTGGGTCCTCACAATAGTATCAACTGTGGAGCAGAGGGCGTGGAATCTTGTTGAACTGGGAGCTAGCCAATTCTTATCTGAGTATAAGAAGCAGTGGTGCTTCAGCCTTTGGGAGGAGGAGGCAAACCTACATATGTTGTTGTATGTAACGTCCCACCTATGAAGGTTAGATTTAGGCAAGGCAGCATATGTAGCTGACCCATAGGTAACGGTTGGTAGAAGTATACCCCTGGCAATAGCCAATCTAGCCGAGGGGGGTTAGTGCATAGTTGGTCCAGTACGCAATGCCTAATTTAGAGTTAACAGAGTTGCAAGTGTTCTGTATGTGCAGTTCAAAGCTTATAGATTGATCTAGGATCACCCCAAGGCACTTGAAAGAGGTCATGACACTGACAGGTGAACCATCAAGGCAGGAGACCATGAAGTCGTGCTGGCATGATTTGAGCCTTGAGGGGGTTCCAAATAACATGGACTGCATTTTGGCTTCATTAAGGACAAGTTTGTTGTTAGCTAGATCTGCATGCTTTGGAAGTCTAAGGAGAGCCGTTGATTGATGTCATTTACAGTTTTCGCACTGGTGCATAAAACGACATCATCGGCACAGAGAAGGGAGGAGGTGGAGGAGAGGTTGGAGGAGATATTATTAATAAATATTGAGAATAAAAGTGGTCCCAGGATGGAGCCCTGAGGGACTCCTATATTAACAGTCGCCTGATCACAGTAAGTTGAATTGAACTTTACGACTTGGATCCTATTAGTCAGGTAACTATAGAACCAACTGATGACATTTGTGGCAAAGCCAATAGGCTTTAAGGTGTAAAGGAGAAGAGGGTGGTCCACCAGATCAAAAGCTTTTGTCATGTCGATAAAAACCGCCCCAGTTAGAAGACCTGAGTCCATGGCGGTGAGAGTGTCAGAGGTAAATTTGAGCAGGGCAGTTGTAATGCTATGCCCTTTGCAAAAGCCATGCTGGGCATTAGATAGGAGGTCATATCTAAGGAGAAAGTCTACAGTTTGCGAGGCTACCAGCTTTTCGAAGATTTTGCTTAGGACTGATAGTATGGCTATAGGTCTGTAGTTTGATGGGTCTTTGTGATCATCTTTCTTGAAAACAGGTGTGACCTGCGCAATCTTCCAAATGTCAGGAACACAACTTTGACACATGGAGAGAGTAAAAATTCTAGCCAGAGGGGGATGCAATGAGAGGGGCAGCTGGTTTTAATAGCCGGGGCTCAACTCCATCAGAGCCTGTGGCAGTACTGTCCCAGATTGATGAGAAGTTTTATTATCTCCTTACTAGTAACGTCCTTAAAGTGAAAGGAGGGGGTCACTGACCGTTTGCTGGACCGAGCAGGGGGGTCCTTTATCTGAGTGGCAGGAAAGGTGGAAGTAAACTTAGTAAGGTCAGTGAATTGTTTATTAAAGAAGCTGGCTATGGTTTGTGGATTGTTGCAGTGGGTACCATTCAGGATCATGTCATTAGGAGTGGAAGAGTGAGAGGAACCCAGGAATGTTTTGATGTGGGACCAGAACTTTTTGGGCTTACTCGAGGCATTAGTTAGTAGAGTTTTACAGTAGGAGCTTTTTGCAGATCTTATTTCCTTTCTGCAAGCATTTCTTTGCTGCCTGTAAGTGCTGTAATCACCTTGTTGACGAGGGGACTTGAAATGGCTCCAGCACTTATCTCTCTCTTTCAGTTTAGTAAGCAAGCCCTTTTTTAACCACCTTGTATGTTTCCCCTTAACCCACCGAGTTATAAAGGGGAAGTGAAGGTCCTGTAAGGCAACAAAGTTTATAATGAATATGTTAAGAGCAGTCTGCACATCTTGAGCATTGCAAAAGACTGGACCAGTTTATTTTTGAGACGTCGAGAAGGAATTTTTGGTGATCTGAGTTGGAGTAGTTACAGAAGGAGATGAAACGCAGTTTAGTTGGGGGGGGGACTGCTGATCCCCAGATGCAAAAAACAGGGAAGTGGTCAGCAACAGCATCAGCAAGAGTGCCGGAAGAGAGGATATGCTCAGTATGGTTTGTTAGCACCCAGTCAATAAGGGAGCTTAAAAAAAGCAAGAAGTAGTCCTGGTGGGTTCAGTGACTAGTTGGTGAAGGTTATGACCCTGTAGCTTTGCTAGCGAGGTAGCCTGGTTCTTTCCTGGCCAATTTATGTTTAAGTCACCCAAGATGAGCATTTCATTATTGCCTGAGAGTAAGGATGCCTGGGTTAGCAGCTCCTCTAGACAAGAGAAGCCTCTGTTTGGGGGTTGTAGGCACAAATGATGTGCACATTTTTAGCCCCAAGAGTAAGGAGGGCATGCAGTGATTCACAGTGAGTCATGGAACCCGTGTTTAGAGCCGAGAGGTGCAGGTGATCCCAGAACGTAGATGGCGATGCGGCCTCCTCTTTTGGTGGATGGTCTGTCCTTCCTAATAGGGCTGTAGGAGGGAATCGCACATCGTGAGTCGGAGATGGAGGGTCTAAGCCACGTTTCAGACAGGCACAATATGTCCGGTTTGTACAGTGAAATCAAAGCCTCAAGTTCGGCCAAGTTGGGCCCAAGACTTTTAATATTAAGATGGGTAATGAGGAGTCCTTTGGCGCTGCTTAGGAGAGGATCGGAGAGAGAGATAACAGGCAGGGCCTGGATTTGTTTCAGTATCCCCGGATAGCAGGATAGCAAGGAGCATCAGGTACCGTAGCTTCCGGTGGATGAAAGTAGTTTGAATTTTTTTTTTTTTAGCTGTTTAATCAGGAGTAGCACACTAAGTTGAAAGCTTTTTTACAGGTGCGATCTGGGAGCACAGAGAAGTTAAGTGACTTGCTCAGGGTCACACAGTATGCAAGTGGAAGCTGTGGGATTCAAACCCAGGTCTGGTCTGCTGAATTGAGCAGTAGAGAAAGCATTTCTTTCTATCATAAGTAATTATGTAGATAATGCCCTTTTTTATGAAAAGCGGTGTTGGGTCATGTAAAGTGTCAGGGAGTCGGAGGAGATTGGAGAAGTAGAAATCAGCTGGAGGTGGCATGTAGTCATAGTGACCCGAGCTAACTTTATAGTCATTTTTCGAGTCTAAAATGAATAGCAGAGACACCACGGCTAGGAGGATTCGGTACTTTTGGCTGACCATGATGTATATATCCATTTGGGTTCAAGATTGAGAGCTCTGGGAGAAAAACTGCAAACAGATACCAATTTCGGATTACAAACTATAACAGGGGCTCAAGAAGGTGGGCTGAGACCAGAACCAGACTTAAGAGCCAACCGTTTTTAGTGTTACGAGCCCCTAGTGGTTGGAGATAATATGGGACCAATGGGAAATCAGGCACTTAGTCATCTGACCATATAGTACCTATATAGGAAAAGGTCCACCCATGGTGGGTGAGGGTGGGATAAGTGGTCTGAGGGCCGAACCAGCGGTGTGGCTCAAGGCTTTCCTCCGGTACTGCGGGCATGTTCCAGCGGCACTCCAGGTGGGTCTTGCCCTAAACCACAGGCGCAATACTGGGCAGGCAGGCTTCTGAGTGAGCAGCTTTTCTCTAGATGAGAGTGGCCGACCTGCGAAACAGGCGGGACTGGTGGTACTCATCCCGGGGAGTTTCTTTGGTGGGAGTCAGCGTTCCAAGTCTGCCAGAGCAGACGAGGTAGCAGCAGTCCACCAGTCCAGGCAGGCTCTGATAAGCAGAGGGTCTGGGGAGAGAGGAAGGGAGGTTAAGTACAGGCAGGCTAGAGGAGGGTTTCAGAGTAGACAAAAGAAAAGGGCGTAGGCTTAGTGAGAGGTATAGAGTGTCAGGGATAGGGAGGAGGCAGTCACAGGAGAGAGAAAGGATTTCAGTAAAGAAACAAACTCTAAATTTAGGTATTTTTAAGTCTTAACACTTTCACTGAAAGAGCTGTACATTACTTAGTGCATACACTTATTGCTATACAACTTAGAAATTCTATGCTTTTCTTATAACACTAAGTAGCTTTTACAACTAGCTGTTTTTAGTAGTTCGCTGAGTAAAATATACTTTAAAACTGTGCATTTTCCTTAGAAAAGGGACAAACGGCTCTTAGAAGGAGAGAAATAGTCAGTTGGGGAGGTAGAAAATGGCTTGAGATGCCAGTCAATCCCAGGTGGTGCTCTGAGAGCCTGGACCAATCAGCGGTCAGGCGCAAAAGATTCAGAATTCTTTGTTCGTGGCTAGGCGCTAAATGTACCTGGGAGCTGCGGTCTGAAGGCCGAACCAGCGGTGTGGCTCAAGGCTTTCCTCCGGTACTGCGGGCGTGTTCCAGCGGCACTCCAGGCAGGTCTTGCCCTAAACCACAGGCACGGTACTGGGCAGGCATTCTGAATGAGCGTCTTTTCTCTGGATGAGCACGGCTGACCTGAGAATCAGGCGGGACCGGCAGTACTCATCCCGGGGAGTTTCTTCAGCGGGAGTCGCTGTTCCAAGTCCACCGGGGCGGACGAGGTAGCAGCGGTCCAGCAGCCCAGGCAGGCTATGATAAGGAGGATTTGAAACTCGTATGTAGGCTCTGAGTCTGAAAGAAGTACGGGCGTGTAAGTGTGGTCTCATAATTACAGTCCTTTACAGGTCTCAACCAATTAGATTGCTTACATTTGTCTCACTATGTTATAAAAACATTTACTGTGATGTGCTGGCAACAATTCTAGTAGTTCATCTTTTAACAAACAGTTCACTTGGGATGTTTTCAGTCTTGCGGATAACTTGGTTATGAGGAATCTGCAGCATAAGTAAGCATGGTGAATATCAACAGACATGGGGATCTTTATTGTTGTACCACAGAAGGGACATAGTTACTGTGGTACAACAGCATTCTGACATCAAGACTGTGGTACAGCAGCATCTGTAAGTGTATGGTTTTCCATACACAATGTACAGAATAATGCATGGGCAACCATACAAAAAGGCTGTGTTTCCATCAGTGGTTCGCACATCTGCTGCATGAAGTAAGGCACTAGTGTGCCTACTCTCTTGCTGTTTTCAGTAGCTATGAAACTGCATCCCATGGCTGCCATCCAGGCTAGGCCCTGAATTCCTGCATTCTGTTCAAACAACATGAAGTCTTGCTGTATTCTGACTATTGCAGTTAGCCCCAGCAGTCAAACTGCCCTGGATAGTAGAGGGTTAATTTCTATGCAGATCATACCATGTTGAGCTCGAGCTCGGTTCAGACCTCTGTCTGTTGCATTTTGAAGCGCAACCGTCAGATTCTTTACTCCGCCTAACTTAACGGTCACTCCTGAGATTTATCCTTTGCTCGCAGTTTGAAAGTTGGTTAAAGTCCTTGGTTTTACCGATTATTTTTCGCAAGTTTCGGTTCAGATCTCTGTCTGTGGTACAGTAAGTACTAGGTAGTGAACTAGACTTGGTAAACTTGTGGAAATTATAAAAATTTATTTTTCGACCGGTTCGGCTGAACAGGCCGTTTAGTGAATTATATAGTCTGTCTTTGTTTATAAACTTAGAGTGTGGTTCCTGGTCCTTATCGGTTTAAAAAAAAAACATTTTCTTGTGTTTTTTTCCAATACCCGTGACACGGTTAGAAACCGATAAGGGTGTCTTGCCTGGTTGTTTGCCATAAAAAGGGTAAAATTTGTGGTTAGCATGGCTAAGTCTGAGAAACCCAAAAGAAAAACCGGGCCCACTGGGTTTCAACACTGCAGTGTGTGTGGGGAGGTCTTTGCTAAGGCTGATCCCCACACCACCTGTTTATTGTCTGGGGTTTGACCACCTCAATTCAGACTGCCAAATCTGTTAAAATTTCCCTAAAGATTAGGTAGGCTTAGGGATAAGGAGGCCGAGAAGTCCGTTGACCCAGATGGCTAGCCCGGTTCGGTTCCGACCGATCCAGAGGGAGTGCCCTCTGACCAGGGCGATACTTCTTCGGGCAAGAGGAGAGCCAATCCTGAGGGCTCGGTTCCTACAAAAGGAAAAAGAAAAGAAAATCGTCCAGTTCAGATCCAGAGACCCATTTTCTGACTGCCGAAGAGATTGCCAAAGCGATAAAGATTGTAGAATTGCTTCGCCTGGTTCCGTCTGATCCTGCGTCTACTGGCAGGTGCTCAATTCGGTCAGTTCCTCCGGTTCAAGATTATGCCCCTGAAGATTTCTATGAATCGGATTTGGAGGGGGATGAAGATTATGATAATGATGATGACGATGATGATGGTGTGGAAGGTCTGGATGAGCCCATTGAACTGGACATCTCCCCAGACAGGCCTTCTGGTGTTTCCCCTCCTAGGCTTTCTGAGTCCCCTTACCACTACATGTTTTACAGGAAAGTGGCAGAAACCCTCCAGCTCCCTGTGGAATAAGCTGTACAGGAACAAGAGGAACCTGATTATGTGGAGATGATGGACATCCCATAGTCCAAGAGACTATCTATTCCCCTTCGTAAGTCTTTTGGGAAACAGACACAAAAGATTTTAAAAACTCCGAATTCTGTACCTCCTGTCGACATAAGGATGGACAAAAAGTACACCTTATCAGGTTCAGGTACAGAGTACTTGTATCAACAATGCAGCCATGTTGGGGTTGTGCAGGCTGCAGCCTGTGATAAGGCTAATTTACCCTTGGCTTCACACACCCCCAGATAAAGACTCTAGGAAGCTGGATGCCATGGCAAAGAAACAGTACATGGCATCCGCCTTGGGACTCAAGCAGGCTAATTATATGGCCAATGCAGCCAAGTACCAGAAGTCCAGATGGGACACTGTACTGGCACTGGATAAGCAGGCCTCCCCCCAGCTAGCCTCGGAGCTGGAGGGGGTGGCTGCTGATGGGACTGAGGCATCTAAGGTAAAGTTCCATGCTGCTGTGGACTTCAATGATGTGTCATCTAGAGTCATGGCTACATCTGTGGCTCTTCAGAGAATGGCTTGGCTCAGATGTACTAGCCTCTCACAGGACACCCAGGCTAAGGCCAGGGATTTCCCTGTGGTGGGTAATTCTCTGTTTGGGGAGCAGACAGAGAATTACATGAAAAAGATGGATGAGTATAGGACCACCTATAGGAGTGCACTGGCCAAGGACAGGCAGGCAACTTCTCAAAGACAGCAAGCTAGAGGTAGGGGCAGACCTTTTCATAGGCCTTTCTACCAAGCACAGGCCTCTTCTCCCTTTCCTCAGAGGGGGTTCTTCAGAGGGAGAGGCAGAAGGGGGATGAGCAGGGCTGCATCCACCCCTCAATCTAAGGCTCTTGCCAAGCAGATACCCTGATGTGTCAGCCCGGGTCAACTCCCCCATTCCTGTAGGAGGCAGGCTGGCTTACTTTGTCCAGGACTGGATGTATGTTACCTCAGACAAGTGAGTCCTGGAGGTGGTAAGCCAGGGGCTGGTTCTCAGCTTCAAGAAATTTCCAAAGCTGAGGGCCAGATCTTTTCCACCTGCAAGCATCTCCGAAACCATTTCCCTAGAGGCAGAGATTTCATCTCTACTGGCTCTAAAGGCTGTAGAGAGAGTTCCTACATTGCACAGGGGCAAAGGTCTGTACTCCAGGTACTTCCTTACCCCAAAAAAGACAGGGGAGTGGTGACCCATCCTAGACTTAAGATATCTGAACAAACATCTTTTAAAACCAAAATTCAAAATGGTGACTCTGGGAATAATCCTTCCCTGTCTAAGGCCAGGGGACTGGCTAGCCTCCTTGGACTTAAAAGATGCCTACTTTCACATTCCCATCAGGTGCTCCCACAGAAAGTACCTCAGGTTCGAATTGCCTTCAGGCCATGATCAGTTCAAAGCTATACCCTTCGCCTGACATCAGCTCCAAGGGTATTAACAAAATGCCTAGCAGTAGTAGTGGCCTTTTTAAGAAGGAAAAATGTTTCCATATTTCCATACCTGGACGACTGGCTCATTGTGGGTCAGTCCCCAGACCAAGTCAAGTCAGACCTGCAAGTGACTCAGCAAGTGCTCACTTTCCTAGGATTCCTTCACAATCTTCCCAAGTCAGTTCTCGAGCCTGTACAGCTCCTCACCTTCATAGGGGCAGAATTGGATACAGCAAGGGCTATTGTAGAGCTGGCTTCCTTATTCCACCTTCTGGTCTCTCAGCCAGCAAGGCACTTCCTTCAGCTTCTGGGCCACATGGCAGCTTCTACAGCAGTGGTCCAAGGGGCCAGATTTCAGATGAGGGACATTCAGTTTCACCCAAGGGCCTTTTTGTCTCAGAATAAAGATTCTCTAACCAAACTAGTTCCAGTGAATCAGACTCTGATCCAAGCCCTCCAGTGGTGGCAGGACCAGGGCAACCTCAGGCAAGGAGTCCCATTCGTCATTCAGTCTCACTCTGTGGTCCTAACCACGGATGCTTCTCTTTTGGGGTGGGGAGCCCATCTGGGGGCTCTCACAGCCCAGGGACTGTGGTCCCCTCAGGAATCCCTTCTTCATATCAATCTCTTGGAACTCAGGGCAGTCTTTCTGGCCTTGCAAGCTTTCTCTCAGTCAGTGCAGAACACAAAGGTTCAGGTCAGAACAGACAACACCACCACCATGTGGTACATCAACAAGCAGGGAGGCACTCGGTCCATGGCCTTGTGCACGGAAGCCATGAAATTGTGGTCCCTAGCTTTTTCTCTGCAGACCTCTCTGATAGCAGTCCACTTTACAGGGAAGGACAATGTGCTAGCAGATGCATTGAGCAGGATCTCCCAAGGCCATCACGAATGGTCCCGGACCCTCTGGTGTTGAAAGTGATTTTTTCAAAGTGGGGCACTCCAGAGATAGATCTCTTTGCAGCCCCAGACAATCACCAACTTCCTCTGTTTTGTTGCAAACCCCCAGTCTTGGGCTCAGCCCCTCTGGATGCTCTGATTTTGAACTGGGAAGGGAAATTTCTATATGCTTCCCTCCCTTTCCTCCACTGTTCAAGGTTCTGGTCAAGTAAGGTCACAATCCTGCAAAGTGATTCTGATTGCTCCTGACTGGACCAGGCAGCCTTGGTACCCCCTGTTGCTGTCCCTAGCAGTCCATCTTCCCCTGTCTCTTCCCAAGAATTACAACCTGTTAACCTCCTCTCAGGGGAGGAGTTGGTACCTCAATTTTCGGTCTCTCACTCTCAAGGCGTGGCTCTTGAAGAGTTAGAGGATGCAGATTTGCATCTGTCCCAAGGGGTTCTGGATATTCTCAAAGCCTCTCGAAAGCCTGCCACCAGAAAAACTTAATAACTCCAAATGGAAAAGATTCAGCATTTGGTGTTCCAAGAAACATATATCCCCAGACAATGCTGAATTGTCTACAGTTCTGGATTATATGGTTCATCTTAATGGCCTAGTCCTCAGACCAGCTACTCTCAAAGTACATCTGTCAGCTGTTTCTGCTTTTCTGTCAGTGGGAAAGCTTTCCTCACTGTCATCTCTCCCTGTATTCTGTAAATTTTTCAAGGGATTGCTTCATACCAATCCCCCCTTTAGGGATCCTACCCCTGCTTGGGATCTTAATATTTGCATTGCTCAGCTTATGCAACCCCCTTTTGAGTCTCTGTCTTCAGTAGAGCTTAAGTACCTGACTTGGAAAACTGTGTTCCTGGTAGCTATTACCTCTGCCAGGCATATCAGTGAATTGCAAGCTCTGTCAGCGGAGCCTGATTTTATCTCATTCCATAGAGATAAGGTGGTCCTTACAACTAAATCGAAATTTAAATACCTGTAAATTTTCTTTCTCTGATGGCTGGTCTCTGGGCTTCCTTACTCCTGGGCTGTACTTCCTGATGCTGATCCACAGGCAGGAAACAGACCTCTGCAGCAGGTGACATCCAGCCCTCCACTTCCTGTTCTCCTCAGTTCTTTCTAAAGCAGTCCAATGTGGTAATACTACAAGAACTTGGGAACAAAAAACAAGAATTTTAAGGAATATATGACCGTGAGGCCAGCCAACTATACACATTCTGGAAGGGAATCCGAAGCCCGGAGACCAGCCGTCGGAGAAAGAAAATTTACAGGTATTTAAATTTTGATTTCTCTCTCCTCCTAAGCTGGTCTCTGGGCTTCTTTACTCCTGGGATATACAAAAGCAGTATGTCCCCAGATGTCCCGGGTGGGAAGAATGTCAAGAGCCCATAAGGGTTCACCACTGCTTGAAATACTCTGCGGCCAAAGGATGCCTCTGCCGAGGACATCACCCCCAGTGAGAATTTTTTCTTTGCGCTATAATGTGTGAATGGATGATCAAAAAGGCCATTTGGTGTGAGTGTGCTGTCGATGCTTCTCTGAATTACTCCCATGAAGGGGGCCATGGACTCTCACTGGGCCAGGTAAGTTACTTTGGCCTGATCATAAGCCGTAGAGGTGACGGATAGAATCCATTTGGCTATAGAGCATATTGAACCCTTGCTGCCCAAAATTTTTTCCCTTTAGCTGGCAAGAACATAGTTGAAGTTTTGTGAACAGCGTCCTCTCTCTTAATGTACATTTTTCTCCCTCTTCCCAAGTCTAGTGTATGACATTTTCCATCCTTGTTGCTTTTAGAGAGTGGGCAGAAGGAAGGAAGAATGAACCCTTGATTATAATAGATGGGAGACATAACTTTGGCAAGCAAAAACTGGAACTGTTCCAGCCTGATGAACGAGTGCACAGCTCTTGGGCAAGCAATGCTTTTAGTCTGCTGAAACTCCTGGCTGGAATAATAACTTTGAGAAAAAAGGGGGACCTTTATTTTGAGATGCATGATGGATGGCTTGAGAGGCTCTAAAGGGGGCCTTGAGAACCATATTAAGACTCCAAGGTGATAGCTTTGGTGGATTGAAGATGTTTTAATGCTGCTGCTGCTGCCTGAAGAACTACCAGACATAGGGATATGAGCCCAACAATTCCCCAGGGTCCGTCAAGAGTGCCCCCAGTGCAGAGACTCTACTTTGTAAGGTGGTTGGTTGCAGTCCTTTGTCCATCTGTCTTAAAGGAACTGCAGTAGTACAGGCGATTATATTGCGTCGTTCTGTATGTGTCTGGAATGAAGCCAGAACCAAAATTTCCTCCGGATTCTATAATGCACTTTGGAGGAAAAAGAGACACGAGTTCCCATCATGTCAATAGCAGGAGCTGTGCATAGAACTCCTTGAAAGTTTTCCACTCACTTTCCAGGTCTAGAGAGAGACCAGTTGTTAAAATGGGGTGCAGAACTGGACCTTGATGGAGAATGCCCAGCTGAACCTGAATGTTCGAAGTGGTAGCCCTGACCAATGAATGAGAAACAACTAAGTGGGGAAAAAAAAAAAATAAGGGACAGACTAGTATCATGACTGTCCTGTCCAAGGCCACTTTGTGGAAGACTCTTGATAGAGGCGGTATTGGAGGAAGGCATACAGAAGACCGAACAGATCCCAGTTTATGGGGAAAAGGTGTCCTGAGCCACCACTGGTTTGTCCTTGGCCAGGGAACGGAATTGCTTTACCTTGGAGTTCTGCCAGCAGGCGAAAAGATCTGTTTGAGTATTGCCCCATTATTCTGTCTGAATGTGGGAGGCACTGTCCTTCAGCTGCGATCCCTTGGTCGACCCACCTCGTGACTGAGACACTCTGCTATGACATTTTTCTGTCCCGATACAAACAACGCTCAGTGGTGCTCAACCCACTGAAAGAGAAGGGATTCCTTTAGCATCTTTGAGCTTCTCGTTTCACCCTGATGGTCGGTGTATGTCAGCGTTGCCAGACTGTCAGTTGGAATCAGGCTAGCCTGATTGAGGAATTGCTGTTCAGCGTGTCACGGGGCATGGCCTACTGTTCCCCCCTCAGAAACACTTATACTGTACCATGTGTCCAACAGCAATCCCCTGCCCGATGCAAACAGCTGATGCAGGTGAGTCCTTCCCAGCTCCTGAGGCTTGCATTGGTCGCGATTCCGACTTAGTGCGGATGGCTTAACTTGTGGCCCTTCATGACCTCTGACCTCTGGGACCGTCTCTGGAGGAAGGGCTTAATCCGTCTTAATGAGCTGTGTGAAAAAAAATAAGCAGACACCTGAGGAGCTTACAAAACTCCTTGATGAGCAATTACAGATCCCAAAATCTAATTTTCGGGTGGAGAAACCTTGTGTCATGATGTGAGCCCCCGAGGAGGATCAAGGTCTGGTTTGGAATTACGGAGCTCTTTCTCCAGTTGATGAGAAAACCATGTGCCATAGGGGACCTGACTACCTCTGCCACTGCCTGTAATGCTTGGTTGAGCTGTGGGGCCTTTAAGTGGACTATAACCACTACTAGCACCTTAAATACTGTCCATGGGTCTGAAAAGACAGCAATGGTAGAGTCTGATTTGGAAGTACTGCTCTCCCACTCCGAATCTGGGATAGTGCGTGCGCCATTACTGCATGGGAATAAGCAAATAGGCATCTTGCAGAATTATGGGTGCCGGAAAATCCCCTGCATGTACTGTTTTGTCGAGCTGTGGGACCTTTAAGTGGACTGTTTCCACTGATGGCATCGTTAATGCCCGTGGGTCTTGGGAATACTCAAGATGTCAGAATTTTGAATAGAAGAACTGCTCTCCAACCTTGAATTTGAACTGGTGCTTGTATAGTTCCTGAATAGGAATCTGCCAATGGGTCTCTTGCTTGTTCAATCCTTTGAGATGTAGGAGGGGCCTGAACCCCCTATATATTTTTGCGCCATGAAGAATGGGGAGCAGCCCCTTAATCTCTGTGACTGCACTTTGTTCAAGGGGGCACTTTGTACAATATCCTCGGACTGTAGAGGGTTTGCGTTTTTGGATGAGCCACCATAGAGAGGGTAGGGCACAACATGAAGCGGGGGTTTGTTGGTGATGCATAGGACCCACCTGACCGACTTGGTTTGGACCGCTTGCTCGAGAAATATGAAGGTCTGCCCCCTACTCAAGAATGGGCCCAGATAGCTTGTGACTACTTGTTGTTGATCGCTGTCACCCTCTCCACTAGATTCGACCCTTCTGAGGTTACATTGCTTAGGTAAGGAGACCCGCACTCACTTTTCCTCGAGAAGTTGAGTTTGATCCTAGTTATAAGCTTGGCCATGAACTCTGCATCTGGGGTCTCTGGACCCTGAATTGCCCTTGCCCTAGACTATGACATGCATTACCAAACACCTCCTGGGAGAGGACCCTGCCTGCTAGGGCCAAAGCCAGGGGTTGTGGCGAGCCAGGATTGAGTATCGCCTGCAGCCCTCTTCTGACTGGTTTGCTGCGTAAGCAAGGCCTCACGGTCCTGTTCAGTGACTCACTGTTTGGTTTGAAATCAGAGGGTAGCTTCTAGCAGTTTTAGCCATTTTTCCGTGCTATGCCCGAGCTGAAAATGCTTAAATCTGCTGGGCACTGGATGGGGAGGAAGCTTAGAGTTGGCAATCCTCCTTTGGCCGTTTTCCTGTTGGTAGGAAGAGTGGGAAAAGCTGTGGCCGGTTTGACAGCAGATGACAAGCGAGAAAAACCTGTTCTTGTTGGCTGGGAGCCGCCGGGTGAGAACCAAGGGAAATCTCGACACTGACCTCTATTTAGACAGAAATTTGGCCATTCGCTCCCCCTCCAGAAGATGATAACCTGGGGTCCTATGAGTGCCAGAAATGCCCCCTGCAACGCTTTAGGTTACCCTCTATACCTTATCTTTCTCCTAGGAGGCGGCATCTTGATCCTCCCAGGTCAACTGCCTCTTGGGGTGAGAATATAGAGGAGTGAGAATATGGATGGTCCATTTTCTTGTATCCTCTAGAGAGGTCTCATATCTGGTCTTATTTAACTGTTGGGTTGTATTTAACTGTTTTATGAGGTGTGGTGTCAGAGGGGGCTGCAGATTGCTGAGTCCCTTTGGAAGCTGTCAGTTAATATGATCTAAGATACGGGGCTGCCAGCTGAGGGGAGATGTAGTCTCCCAAAGTCCTTGTGCCGTTTATTCCCTTGTGCGATCCTTCGCAGGTAGTAAGCGTGGGAAAAAAAACACGCACGCAGTTTCTGCCCAAAAGCTGAGGGGAGATGTATCCTTCCCAACTCCTCATACCGTTCATAGCCTAGAAAGCGCAGGGAAAGCAGCCTCACGAAGAGATGGGGCCCATCCTGTTCTGACCCCCTAAAAATAGATGTTGTGGGTTACTGAGCACTCTGGGCCCGTTCCGATTCCCTGAAAATCAAATCACTCCGGTGTCCGCTATGATACTGAGCCGAGGAGGATCTTCCTCCGTGACATCTTCCCCATTCGCAGACGTTGTCCTCTGGACAGTATAGGAGAAGCTACCCAGCCAAGGTAATTAGCAGTGGACGACTAGCCGTGCTGACCTTTTCTGCCCCGGGAAGGCTTGTGCGAGGCCATAATACCACAAAAGGCCCTACTTCTCTTAATTCAGCTTACTCCCCCCCTTCCTGATGTCCTGCTGCTGAAGCAGGTAGAAAGTGTGCTGGCCCTTTAAGAATTGTGCCAGTCCTGTAAAGGCCATCAGAGCTGCCCTTGTGCTGTAGTCCTTTTTCTAAGGTTTTTTATTTTACTCCCCCTAAAATATTCAGGGATCTGAAAAAACCTAGGCAGCTGGCTCACTTCTTGATGGTTTTGGGTGGAGGGCACAGCACGGTGAACAAAAGGCTCCATAATAGCGCTCCTCCCGCGCTGTAGTGCTTATCAATGGAGGCTCCATAATAGTGCTCCTCCCGCGCTGTAGTGCTCGTCAATGGAGTCGCTAAGCCGTGCTGCAGGTCCGCTGTCGACGAGCGGCTGAGGTAATCTGATTGCCCGCCGACGACAGCTGCCTCATATATGATAATTTAAGCCCCTTTGCGTTCTCATTAGAGTTCCTCATCCCTACAGCGCTTTGTCGAGCAGTGATTCATCAACAAGTTGCTGACAAGTCGCTGCCCACCACATCCGATTTAGTGGCTCAACTAGAATGCCGCCGATGGATAATAAGAAAAATACGGGAAAAGATACGGGCTGCCAGCTGAGGGAGATGTAGTCTCCCAAAGTCCTTGTGCCGTTTATTCCCTTGTGCGATCCTTCGCAGGTAGTAAGCGTGGGAAAAAAAACACGCACGCAGTTTCTGCCCAAAAGCTGAGGGGAGATGTATCCTTCCCAACTCCTCATACCGTTCATAGCCTAGAAAGCGCAGGGAAAGCAGCCTCACGAAGAGATGGGGCCCATCCTGTTCTGACCCCTTAAAAATAGATGTTGTGGGTTACTGAGCACTCTGGGCCCGTTCCGATTCCCTGAAAATCAAATCACTCCGGTGCCCGTTTTGATTCCCTGAGAAACACTTTCCACTGCACTAAGTAGCATTTCAGGCCTTGTGCAGGGAAAAAACAACCCGGTGAAAATGGGGCCAGTCTGTGCAGCTTGCAAGGCTGAGACTGCATTTCAGGCCAGTGCAGGATGTGCAGGGTAAAAACAACCCAGTGAAAATGGGGCCAGACTGTGCAGCTTGCAAGGCTGAGACTGGCACCCACCCTGGGATTCCAACATATAGCAGTGATTTCTGATCCTCATTGAAACAAAATTGCTTAACTTACAGTCTGCTGTCTTTAGCTCTGCCACATGGCAGAGCTCTGCTTGCAAAGTACCTGCCAGACTGAAGGCAGGAAGTAAACTGAGGAGAACAGGAAGTGGAGGGCTGGATGTCCCCTGCTGCAGAGGTCGGTTTCCTGCCTGTGGATCAGCATCAGGAGGTACAGCCCAGGAGTAAGGAAGCCCGGAGACCAGCTTAGGAGAGAGAATGGGGTTTTTTTACCTAAAGTGGTTTCAGATTTTCATCTGAACTAATCTGTCTCTCCCTGTGTTCTCCACTGATCATTCTTCTTCAGGAGAAAGAAGTTTACACAGTTTAGATGTTAAAAGAGCCCTTAGTTACTACATTGAGCGTACTAAGGTTCACAGGTTTGACTCCCTCCAGTTGTTTCTCACTTATGGGGAAGTGGGGAAGGGCAAACCTGCCACTAAGAGAACTATTGCCAAGTGGATTGTCTCTTGTATTCAATTCTGCTTTGAGAAGCTAGGCAAAATACCTCCCTCAGGCCTGAGGGCTCATTCAACTAGAGGTACAGCTGCTTCCCTGGCCACGGCCAGGGATATTCCTTTGCTAGAGATATGTAAAGCAGCCACCTGGAAAACAGTCCATACATTTACCAAGCACTGCTCCCTGGACATCCAGGGTAGGAGTGATGCTCGGTTTGGTACAGCAGTACTGCAGAGCCTATTACCAAGGTAGGTTCAATTCCCTCTTCCATGGAGGTACTGCTTGGTAGTCTGCAATAGTCAGAATACAGCAAGACTTCATGTTGTTTGAAGAAAAAATTACTCACCTTAGTAATTATGTTTCTTCTAATGGAGTCTTGCTATATTCTGACCTCCCTCCCTGCCTCCCCTCTCAGAACCTGTTTTTGGGAAATGGGCTGGCAGGTGCAGTGTTGCACCCCAAGTGTGCATTTGGGCACTCCCTCCTTTTAGAGAGGGGAAGTGGGTTATATTATTAATTTAACAGTCTTAAGTTGTTCACTACCTGGTTTTTGATTTTGGATTTCTTGACTTGAGTCTTTTGGGGATCCAAAATATTTGGTTGCCAGTTGGCTGGTTAAAATTTTACAATTTCCACATAGTAGTTAGTATTAGCGTGTAAGAATCTGACAGTTGTGCTTCAAAGTGCAGCAGACAGAGGTCTGAACCGAGCTCGAGCTCAATGATCTATGCTCTGCACAGAAATTAACCCTCTACTCTCCGGGGCAGTTTGAGTGCTGGGGCTAACTGCAATAGTCAGAATACAGCAAGACTCCATTAGAAGAAACATAATTACTAAGGTGAGTAATTTTTTCATCCTGTTTGTTCCGGGCTAGTGGAGACTAGGGTGGAGTTACAGTGTCCCTCTATGAGGAAAGGAAGGGCTGCTTGAGTTAAAAATATAGCAATCAACTCTGCAGCGTTACTATACCTAAAAGGTTCTGATATCCACTGGTTACAGGGGAATCCACGTTTACTGATCTCAGGATTTTCCCATCAGGAATGGCACAGAACATAGTGTAATCCACTCATGCAGCAACAGTTACATCATTCTATAGGTATATTTCATTTTGATATTTGACTATTGATTTATTAGGGCATAGTTCTTTCAGGATCGGAAGTACTGTGTGTCCCGACCCCTCAACCCCCCCCCCACACACACCCCTTTTCTATCTAGACATTAACGAGATGGACTACCCACACCCTTCCCAGCCCTACTGCCAGTTGAACATCTTATCAATGTTTGACTCATATGTATACTGCTGCCTGTATTTTTCTGTATTTTCTGGCTGTTCCTGTATACCTGGAAAAATGTATCAAATTACAAAAAAAACAAACAAAAAAACAGGGGTGGCACCAGAAAATGAGCTTTTCCTGTTCTTTGTTGTGGTATAACACATTTGAAAGTATAGTACTAATAGCAAAATAAAAGAAAAAGTTTCAGGTTTTCATATAAGGCATGACAGATTTTGGGTTACTATCTATCATCCCTGGGGGGTGGGGTCATGAGACACAAAGCATACCCTAGTGTTTTATGCCCCTAAAGTTAGATAAACATACTGGCCCAGATATTCAGACTGTGCCGGGCAGGGGCACAAGCCTGGACGCAGCGCAACTGGGATGCACCGGGGCCAGGACCAGGTGATATTCACTGGTGATGCGCCAAGGCGCAGTACCGTTGAATATGGCAAGGTCGGCACACATACTGCGCCAGCGCAAGCCACAGATAGGGAGCATGGGGATGCGCCAGCGCATGTGCAGTTGCGCTAGGTGCATCACCTGCGATATTCAGCAGGGGGCATGCAAATGAGGCCATAAATAGAGAAGCGTAAATGGGGCCATTTGCATGTAATTAAGGCCCCATTTGCATGCCTTGCACAGGGCAGGCCGGGCGACTTGCACCTGGCGCCTGCACATCATACGGTACTGTGGGGATCCTGGGCATCCCCACCCCGCAGCCGCAGGATCGTATGGGTATAAGTTACTAAAGATATCCCTGGTAGTCTAGTGGCCCCTCCCTCCCAATCAAGACTTTAATGTGAGACAGTCCCTGGTATTCTAGTGGGTTCCCCACCCTCCCGCGGTCCCTGATCGCGCAGATTAAGACCATTATCTATGTCCCTGGTAGTCTAGTGGGTACCCCCACCCATTGCCACAATCGCGTACCGCCATATCATATATCCCGTGATCCAGTGTAGCCCTCATTCTCCACTTTCGACTCCTCGTCGTCGACGGGTGGCTGCAACTTCCTGCCTGCATAGCGCCCGCCACTCGCGCAATGACAGATACTGTATGGGCTATAAGCCCATTGATACACAGTGTGAACTAGTGGGCTGCAGGGCATTGTACTAGATATTCCCAAATATGTGAATGAAGCCATTCACATATTCGACTGTCTAGTACAGTATGCCCTGCAAGCCCACTGGTTCACATGAGGACCAATGGGCTTACAGCCCATACTGTATCTGTCATTCAGCCGGTGGACAGGTGGTATGCGGATGGTTGCAGCCGCCTGACCGATGATGGGGCAAGGGGTGCTGTGGGTGGAGGGTGGGAGTGCCACTGATCACCAGGGATATATGATATGGTGCTATATCGTGATCGCGGCAACAGGCAGGGAGTACCACGAGACTACCAGGGACTTCAATAATGGTCTTTTTCCAGTGATCAGGGACACGGAGGGGCCACTAGACTACCAGGGAAAGGCTAACACTACAGTCATTGGGGCATCGGGACTCGGGAAGGGGGTCCACTGGACTACCAGGGATATGTGTGTGCTTGTGGATGGTGTTCTGGTTGGGCGGGTGGCCACCCACAGCTGGCGGCTGCTGTGTTGCACCCTGCAATACAGCGGCCCACCTGTGGGTGGTCGGGAGTTGTTCCCACTCCTCACGGGCTCAACTTTGAGCCCCCTTATGTGGCGCACTGCAGGGTTGCACCAGCACATGCGCCACACATCCCGGGCTGAATATCGGGATGTGCCGCGTATGCGTGGGTATGCACCCTGCATCTGTGCCGCATATAATTACACTGCGCCCTGGTGCATCGGGATTTGCACTGCGCCTGGCTGTCCTTTCAATATCCCACCAGAGCGTAACGCGGGGTTGTGTCAACGCAACTCTGTTGCGCCATGCGTAACCCCTTTGAATATCCCGGCCACTGTAGGTAACCCAATCCCTGGAGGACCTCAATGCTATTGTAACCATCCCCTTTTTCAAGTAGGAGGAGGAGGTGGAGAAATCCTCCTGAGGGTATAACTTGTGTAGGAGGCACTATAGTGCAGATAAAGAGGGTGCACACATGGTGCCAGTGTTCCAGTTAGTTCTAAGAGCGCTAGTGGGCTAGAGTTGTGAACCTCTCTATGCTCTGGACACCCTCACCTGGCAGGTGCCCCCCCCCCCCCGACATGCATGAGAGGGACTGGCTGGGACACTCTGGGCATGGGTTCCACATGAGGGAGCAGGGGGCACCGCCAGCAGGGAAGGGTATGTTCGTATGAGTGGGCACTCATTTTAGTCCTCACTGAGTGGATGGCCGCAGGACTAGGGCCTGAGCACAGGAGGCACCCAGAGGAGAGAGCTCCCAGGTAAACACGGCAGGAGCTACAGTATGCTCAATTTAAACTGGGGCAGAAGGGTAAATACCTTCAGTCAAAACTGGTGAAAGAAGCTGACAGGCCCCCTAATCAGGAAAAAATAGGGATGAACTAGGGAGGAGGGAAGGAGAGCTGGGGAAGGAGGGGTGGGACAATGGAAAGGGGGACCATAGGAACTAGTGGAGGGGGAGGGAGTGGGGGGTTGCAGGGGTAAAGGGGGCGCCACAGTCAAGGTGGAGGGTAGCGTCTCTGAATGCCAGAAGCTTGGGAAATAAAATGGCTGAGATGCAGGTGCTGGTGGCTGAAGGAGAGGTGGACATAGTGGCCATCACAGCAACATGGGTCACACCAAACCACGACTTGGACCTCGCAGTCCCCAGATACAAAACGTTCAGGAAGAATAGGGAGACTGGCAGTTGAAGGAGTAGCTCTGTGTGTGAAGAAGGGGATAACCTGTACCAGAGAAGAAGTGGCGGAAGGAAAGAAGCATTATGAGTGCAGGCCCAAGCTAATAAGGGAAGGAAACTAAGGATGGGGGCAGTTTAGAGACCATGTGCACAAGATGAGGATTCAGACAAGGTACTGGGGTCACAAATCATGAGAATGGTAGGCAGTGGGGGGGGGGGGACTTCAAACTACCTGGGGTGGATTGTAAAATCCCAGCTACCTCCAGCACCAGGGAGCAGGTACTGCTGGATGCATTCCAGAGTGTATTCTTTTTTTTTTTTTTAACTCTGTTTATGCTCCTGCCACAGGTGAGGGACACCCCCCCCAATTTGGCATCCGGACCTCTCTCCTGGCATCTCCCACCAGGCTGCCCGGTTTGTAGCTTGCCCCCTATGGTGGCGCTCCCCCGGCCCCAGGGCACTAGGGGAGAGACCAAGATCAACAAGAGGCGCCAGCAGAGGCTTATGCCTGGGGCGTCATTTGGAAAGTGGTCCGGGTGCATCACTGATCTCCATGACAGGGGAGTTTCCTTGTTTGTCTCCCCAGAGGAACGGACATGCAGTGATGTCCAGTGCGAGATGGACGCTGTCCTGCACACGACCCATGAATGTCTGCCATCGCTTCTTCCCCTTCCGAAGTGGCCCCAGCTATTGTACACCCAGCCCCTGCTGCATGTCCTTGGTAGCCAGAGAAACCACAACCCAGTCTGTCAGACCCTCAACCTACCTCCCCCCCGGCTGACCCTCTGACACCTGTGCTTGCTCCTGAACATGGGTCACCAGCATTGCCAGCCTCAGAGTCAATTCTTGACACAGGGCATCATGGAGCCCACTCGAGAGAGGGCCTACTGAACCTGGACATGTCCAGGATGTAAAGGTGGAAGCGCCACTTGCAGGAAGCAACCACCATGCAGTGTGGTTACACCTGGATATAGGCAGAGGGATGGTCAGAACCACGAGTAGGGTTCTGGATTTCAGAAAGGCTGACTTTAATAAGATGGGAGAAATTCGGGTAGGGCACCTTGCTGGGATCAGTAAGGAGATGGAGGTGGAACAGAAATGGGCCATAATAAAGGAGGGGCCGATGGAGACCACTAGTGAGTGTGCAAAAATCAAAAGCAAGAAATCTAAAGCCAAAAAGCACAGCTGGTTCGGAAAGGAAGTGGCAAATGCAATAAGGGAAAAGAAGGTAGCCTTCCAGAAGTACACATATACTCAGAATGAGTAGGATAGGGAGGTTTATAATGAAAAATCAAGGGTGGTTAGTACAGCTGTTAGAGAGGCAAAGGCTGCTAGGGAAGTAAGGCTGGCACGGGGAGTAAAATCAGGTTAGAAGACCGTCTTCAAATATATAAGGGAGGAGAGGGATATTAAAGATGAAATTGTCAGGTTAAAAAGGAGGGAAGTTGGGAAGAAGGAAGTAAACAGAAAGTGGAGGTGCTTAGCAAGTACTTCTGCTCTGTTTTCACTAGAGAGAAGGACAGACCAGTGTCACAAGGGAGCAGGGGCTGGGCAGGGAAGGGGGAGTCACCAACAGTATAACAGAGGTAGACAGGGTGCAGAAGGGCCTAAAGGTGGACAGATCCCCAGGGCCAGAGGGAGTGCACCACAGGGTTCTAATGGAACTGGTGGAGGTGCTGGTGGGCCCCCTGGCAGGCCTGCTTAACACCTCTCTGGAGTCTGGGAGTGTGTCCCTAGAATGGAGAAGTGCACATGTGGTGCCTCTGCATAAAAGCGGTCTAAGGGATGAACCAGGAAAATACAGACCACATAGTCTGACCTCAGTAGTGGGGAAACTGATGGAGACGATCCTGAAGGAGAGACTGGTGCGACTGCTTGAGGAAAACAGACTGCAAGACTACAGGCAGCACGGGTCTGTGTCAAGAAGGTCCTGCAGACTAATTTGATTGACTTTTTCAATGGGATGACCAAGACAGTAGAGAGAGGCCAAGCAGTTGATGTCTAGCAGCTGGATTTCAGCAAGGCCTTTGACCCTGTACCTCATAGGAGATTCGTCAGGAAGCTGGAGGATATGGGGGTGGGAGCCAAGCACACTAGATGTGAACCAAAAAGTGGTGGTCGGGAGGTGGGGAGATTCTGTGGGTTCCCACAGGGCTCAGTGCTCAGTCCAGTGTTTAGCATCTTCCTCAGTGATATAGCGGAAGGGGTCAAGGGTAAAATCTGACTGTTTGCAGGTGACACAAAGCTCTGTGGGGAGGGTGGACATGGAGGAGAGCAGATAGGAATTAAGGAAAGACCTTGCTAGGTTAGGGAAGTGGTCTGGCATTTGGCAACTGGGGTTCAATGCTAAAAACAGCAAAGATATGCACTTAGGGGCAAAGAACCCAGAGACCAAGGACTGGCTGGACGTTGTGCAGGTCACCAAGTCTGATGAAGAAAAGGACTTGTGTGATATCATCAAGCATGGCCTGAAGCACTCAGCACACTGCAGGACAGCAGCGGCAAAAGCAAATCAAATGCTGGGCTGCACA
This sequence comes from Neoceratodus forsteri, assembly GCA_016271365.2. NCBI lineage: Eukaryota > Metazoa > Chordata > Ceratodontiformes > Ceratodontidae > Neoceratodus > Neoceratodus forsteri. The sequence goes on from CM028134.1 coordinate 246,634,447, forward strand.
GCCAAGGGGACTACCCGCAGGAAGATGGAGGTCATACCACCACTGTACAGGCCACTGGTAAGACTGCACCTGGAGTACAGTGTGCAGTACTGGTGCCCTTATCTTAAGAAAGATGTCAACTTGCTGGAGACAGTCCAGAGAAGTGTGACCAAGATGATCCAAGGTCAGCAGGGCAACACCTACAAGGAGAGGCTCAAGTGGTTCAACATGTACTCCCCTGAGGACAGAAGGGAGAGGTGGGAATATGATCAAGACCTTCAAATACCTTAAAGGTATTAATGGGGTGAACATGGATGGCCTTCTCAGTCTTAGTGGGAACAAGTCTACTGGGAGCATAGCCTAAAGCTGATAGGGGGAAGATTCAAGAGGGAGATGAGGAGGCACTTTTTCACCGAGAGAGTGGTGACCAAGACAAACTAGTTGCCAGAGGACTGGCAGAAGTCTCCCTGAAAACGGTGAATAGATTCAAGAGAGGATGGGACACAATGAAGGGAAAGTTGCTGGGTGGGGAGGGGAACTGGGGGGGGTCAGGGATTTGGGGAGTGGAGGTTGGTCTATTGTAGACACAGGGGGGACCTGCACAACTGAGCAAACAAGAAAGACCATAAGGCCTTTATCTGCTGGTATGTTCATATGTGTCAGCCGTTCTCGAGGCCTGAGAGTGGCGGAGGTCCTAGACACCATGCAGCTGCGAGGAAGTCATGTAAAATACTGAATGAGACGCTGAAGCTACCAGAAAAGGATCTCAGTCGCCTGGAACAGATCCCAGCCATTGGGATCTGTTGGGTGGGGGTTGTGGACACTGCCCATAGAAGGGAACTTTAATGAGACCACTAAGAGTGTGTAGGGACCTCAGGAAGAATCCCCTCAAGGGAGACCTCCCAGTGGCTTTCTGACCTGTGGATTATTCCCCCATAAATCAGCGAGTGACATTCTGGTGGGTGATGACACCAGACACAGCCAGTGCTGAGACATCGAGAACACGAAGGTGATGCAAGGGAAAGCAGCTACTAAGAAGAACAGCAAGACAGTGAGGTAGGTGACTGATCTCCAGGCAGAATGGCCACAGGGAATACCCCTAGCATGTATACCCAGCCTTCAACCTTCTGGAGAGAAAAGCTGGGCAGGCCACAGGGCTCGCAAGGTAAGGTACCAAGGTTCTGTGTGGGAAGTGGCCCAATGTGCACACACTGGCACCATGTGTATAGGAGGGTCCTGGCAAGGAAAGTACCAACTCTATTCATATGCCTGGAAAAAGAAGCTCACATGAAGGGATGGCCTGTCGGTGTGCTGATAGGGAAAGTAATATGAATGCCACTATGGAGCAGCACCACACTTCAGGTTAAAGCGAGAGAGAAGTCAGACAAACAGGCATCAGTGCAGAAGGGGATAGGGAATTCACTACCGAAGGGTGAAAACAGCTGGGAATGAGAAGGGACCAACATTCATTGCAGCGAAAAGCTGGTACATGGCTGGTATGCCATAATAAACTGACAAGGGGTTGGGACTGGAGGTTACCAGTGAAAACTAAATACTGTAAACTGTTTGTGAACAGATGAATTGGTGTCCTTGGGCCTGAAGTAAATGTGTACCAAATCAACTTTGACCAAATCCCACAGTAAAAGTCAAGTGCACAAATCCCTGGGAGCCCGTGTGATTAGTTATCATCCAGCAGTTAACTAACGTGCCTAATGTTCTTCCGGTCCTAATACTAGTAAAAGCAACCATAGAGACTGAGTGCAAGGGAGCACCCAGTCAGCAAAAGATAACCCTAGATACAAGTTTCTGGGCCATGCAGGGCTCTCGGGACACGGGGACACATGTCTGTTATGCTTACTGAGCAATTCAGGATGCATGGCTGTACCCAAAGTAAGTCCCCAAAATGCAAGTTTCATCAGCTATGACTCCCCTCTACACCACCCTGTTACTTAATATTTAAATACATATCCTAATGTCCCCCCACCATGCACCAATCCTCACCGCCAGGCCCAAATGCCGGTAATCTCGCCCACTGTGCTTTGCATGATGATGCAAAATTACCAGCATTCTGGCCTGGCAGTGAGAAAAAAAAAATGAAGATTGGCACACAAAAAGGGACATTAGGATATGTATTAAATATTCAATAATGGGACCTAAAATCTCTAATGAAAGGATTGGACGGGGATGGGGGTTGCGAGTTGGGACTTAAATAGGTGGGATTTTCTTAAAGGACAGGGTGGGTATAGTAGGACTCAGATGAGGAGTATTAAAGAAGGGGTGGGGTGAGATGAGATGGGTGGGCGTGGGCTGTTTACTAAAGGACTGCTTGGGAAGAGTGTTTAACAAATAATAAAAGAAAGGGGAATGACAAACTGGCACTTGTACACTAAGCAAGAAGTAGCTTGCATCATATAAGCTATTTCTTATTTATTTATTTATTTATTTATTTATTTAAAGAAATGTACCAGGAAATACATACTGAGCCATAAAGCTCATTTCCATATGTGTCCTGGGGGAGGGAATAAATACACAATACAAGCAAAGCGCAGTAATCTGGTAAGCAAAGGCACAGCTATGTACCGTACATACAGTAACGTAAAATGGTGACTGTTAAACAAGATAGACAACATCAGGAGTGTGGTGTAACCAGGCACACACAGGCCGCAACATCAGTTCAAGATGAGGTAGAAAATTACATTATCAGGAGGGGCACCAGGGAGGAACAACTAAGGAGGAAGCTAGCTGTAAGAAGGAAAGAGAGGAGTCCCTTGCTTAGTTTACAGCACTTTGTGTCATTTGACAGATGAGGCAGGGTGCAATGATGATACCGCACTTCTTTGGGGACCCCCACAAAACTCTGGGGGACTCAAACTTTTCCTGAAGACCCCAATTTTCCCCCCGATAGTCCAGGACCCCCAAATTAAAAATCCTACCAACAGTCCTGGCCATGCCTGCCCCCATTCCAAGGTAGTGGTGCAGGCTGGTGTTCACACTGCCTGAAAGTGGACTGCACTGTTATTTGCCAAGGCAACTGATTTTTATTTTTTACCAGAAAACCCAATAAAATTCCAGCATCTGGACTGCCTGCACACTGGTGAAAACAAAGAATTTCATGGAATTTGGCATTTTAGGCCAGATCAGTAAACCTGCAGAACCTGATTTTTTCTTATAATTGCTTCCTGTACTATTTTCAATTTGTTTCAATTAATGCTCTGTATATTAAACTTTTGTTTATTCTGATTATTTATACACATTCTAAAAGAATGACCGTAGAATCACAGTAAAATCCAGAAATTAGACTAACAATCACCAGTGCAATTCATGGAATTCCAAGTCTTGAAAAAGGAATTTCCTTACTTTGATCACCGTAAATCAGTGGCCTTGATTATTAAATTAAAATGTTTTAAATGAACTGTTTTCAACTAGAAGCGGTGGTGTGGCTATCTATGTAAACTCTGATCTACGTTTCTCAACCGCCCTAGCCAAAGCTGAACCCAATGCCTATGAAACTCTCTTGCTTCAATTGACTCTCCTCTTCTCCCTCTCTATCTACATAGCTGGAGTCTATTGCCGGCCTGGCTTCCCAGCTTCGTCTGTCACCGATCTCCTAGAACAAACTGCCTCCCAAACCCCTACTGGTGAACTCTATGTCATGGGCGACTTCAATTACAACTGGCTAGCTCCCGCCTTCAACAAAACCCGGACGGACATTGCCTCGCTTAACCTCTCACAAACCATCTCCGAGCCCACATGCCTAAACTCCAAAACAGGAAACCACTCACGACTAGACTGGGGCCTCACCAGCCACCCCCACTGGGTTATCGCTTCAGGGCTCCTACCCAATTCCCTAAGTGATCACCACATTATTTATCTAGTCCGCAAAATCCACCGACCTCGATCCCCTCCAAAGTTCATACTCCAATGTTCCTACAGATCTCTAAACCTCACCTCTGTCCTTGAAGACTTAGCTCTTGCTTGCTGGGAATCCCCCGCCAAACCCTGCTCTATCGACGATGCCTTCCTTCATTTCCAAAATAGGTTCCTCCAAGCCTGGGACACTCACGCCCCACTGCGTCGCTCCAGGGTTCATGGCTATCACCTGCCCTGGATCACCCAGGAACTGACAGCCTGCCAAATCGCTCGGGACAAAGCATGGAGCACTCACAAAACCTCACGCCTCCCAAGCGACCTTGTCATCTATCGGTCTCTATGCAACAAATGCACCAGAGCAACCCCCCTAGCTAAAGCGGAATACTTCAGCTCCTCCCTTCATTCCAGCTTAAACTGTCCATCCAAATTCTGGAAGGTTATTCACTCCGCCTCCCCAGCTGCCCACCCTACCCTCTCCTCCTCGTGAACTACTCCCTCACTGATCCACAGGATGTTGCCACTGAATTCAACACATACTTCTCCTCCTGTGCCTCGGCCCTCCTCTCTTCCCTGCCCACCTTGGTGCAACTCTGTCCTCCCTCCATATGTTCTAATTCTAGTGGGCCCCCCACCTTCGCCTTCAAAGAAATCTTGTCAGTTGACATCCTCGAAGCCCTTCAGTCCCTCGACACAACAAAAGGAAAATCCCCCAATGGCCTCGACTGCAACCTCCTCCACCTCTCCGCCCCAGCCATAGCAACCCCCCCCTCGCCACCCTCTTAAACCCATCCTTTTCCTCTGCTGCTGTCCCCCAGTTCTGGAAGCAGGCCATCGTCATCCCCCTCCCTAAAGGGGGTGTCACCACCTCCCCCTCCTCCCTGCACTCACAAAGCTACAAGAACACTTAGTGCTCAACCAACTCACCTCCTTCCTCTCTGACACCAACTTCTTCACACCGTTCCAGTCCGGTTTCAGGAAGGGCCAGTCCACAGCCTCCTCCCTGGTTAGGTTCACGGAGTTCATCCTCTCAGGCATGGACAAAGGGTCGATCACCTCAGCCATTTTCATAGACCTTGCCAAAGCTTTCGATATGGTCTCCCACCCCCTGCTACTTCAATATCTCTTGGAAGCAGGCCTAGCTGGCTCAGCTACCAATCGGTTCAGCGCCTACCTCTCTGACAGAACTCAATCAGTTAGAATCGCCGACGTCACCTCCTCACCCCTCCCTATAGCCACCGAAGTTCCCCAGGGGTCAGTACTTGGCCCTATCCTGTTCTCCATCTTTCTAAATAACCTCCCTCTAGTGTGTTCATCCACATCTATTCAAATGTACGCAGACGATATTGTCCTTTTTGCCTCTGGCTCCTCCCCAAAAGAGGTAACAGCCAACCTCCAGGCTGACTTCAACAAGGTACAGTTATGGTTTAGCTCTCAAGAGCTCTCTCCCAATGTGAACAAAACTACCATCATGACCTTTGGCACTCGGCAACGTCTAACCAGGCTTCCTTCCCTCCCTACCTTCCACACCCTTGATGGGACTGTACTGGAGGACGTCACTTCCTTCCGCTACCTCGGGTTTGACTCAACCGTCACCTGTCCTTCTCCAACCACATTGATGCATCATAAAAAAACTGGCGCCCAAGCTCGGAGCCCTTTACAGGAACCGTAACTGCCTCCTCTCATGGCCAGGCATGAGCTAGTGCATAAGATGATCCTCCCTCATTTGACTATCAAGTATAGTATACAGTGCCACTCCTAAATCTACTTTATCCAGACTGGACACACTTTTCCATGCCTTCTGTCACTTTGCCCTCCATGCCACCCCCCCCGCACCCATCACTGCAACCTCTACCATGCCCTCGCATTCCCTTCCCTCAAAAACCGTCGCCTGCAGCACTGCGCTAAATTTGTAGCCAAATTCTGGCATGACACCCTGCCCTCATACCTCTCTACCTTACTTACCCCAGGTCCCTCCCCTTCTCATGCCCTCACATCCCTCGATGACCAGAAGCTACAAATCCCTAGGCGGAAATCCACTATTGAGCAATCTGCCTTCTCCTACCGCTTCCCCAAACTCTGGAATGAACTCCCTCCCCAAATTCGCCACTCCTCCTCTACCCACTCCCTGTCTTCAGCACTAGCAAACTACCTCTCAGTAAACTGCTCCTGCACCTAAGCCCCGAAGGTGTCTCCCCCCCCCCCACCGACTGCCTGACCAGCGGCACCTAGCTTACACTATGGAAGCTGGCTTATCTATACCAACTTCAGCACTTCTTGGTACATGGGCTTTGCCCTGTCCTAAATCCTACTTGATACTGCCTGATCCTCACATATTCTCCACTCCCAGTGTCACACCTCAGCTATCCAATTCTATCCCATGAGTTATAAATTATCCAGCACATTTCGCTGGTTAAGTCTGTAATATAATCTATGCCTTCCAAGTGTTGTTGTTGAACTGTACTGAATGGCTTGTCCCTATTCCATCACACAATTTGTATCCTGCAACTGTATAACTGAAACTTTCTCTGTAAACTGTTCAACTGAATCTCAGTCTACTGTATTGCTGTAATTGTGCTCAGCTATGTTCTACTGTTTTCCTCGTATATGTAACTCTTGATAACCTGCGAGTTATCTCCCACTGTACCCCCACCCCCCAGGCTGCACCGGGAGACGAGCATCTTTTTGCTCAGTGTGCCATCCTGGTAAAACAATTTCAATAAATAAATAAATAATAGTTAACATTTTAATGGCTCGATTGTACATGATGGTTTAAAGCCATTAATAGAAACATTCTTAAAATGTGGTCAACCAATCAAAATGCTCTAAATACAAGCCACTGTTTTATAATACAAGTTAATGGGTCCAGATGGCGGTCATCTTATGGCTATAAGAGCGTCGCCACGTTCTTAGGCCCAGAGGGCTGCGAACCAGGTGAGCAGTTCTGTGGTCTTAAGGACGCAAGAGAAGACTCTCATATAGCCACAGGAGGCCCTCCAACTGGACCCATAAAATTATTACAGATCGCTAACTTTATTAAATAAAAAAATATTTTTATTTAATGAAGGTAGTGACAGGAGCAGACATTGAGAAGTCCGTTACAATGCTCAGCACATAAGGTACTCTTATGGCAATAAGAGTTATCTCATGCTCAACTGAAGGACACACTGTTATTAGCTGGGGATGCTCCTGTGATCTATATCTGAGTAATAATACATGACAGGGTAAGGGATATAGTGCGACATTACCATGCCTCAGGTGCTTTATGCAACCAGGAAGTAGCGATAGCCCACCATGTCCAGCACCATGGACTGTATTATTGTAATTATGCAATGGAAGAGTTCACAAGAGCAACAGGGGTGGTAATTATAATAATAAACTACTTTTAAGAGAGGCGATGTTCATTAATTATTTTCAGACTATCAACCCGAAATGTGGGTTGAATGAAGTGACTGAACGGCAACCTATTTTATGAAACTTTACGGCCATGTTACATGATCAGTTTTGGTAGCCAATTCAATATATCTATATTTATTTCCTTTTCCGAATTTTTGATTCCTTTTCCATGGAGGAAGCACTCCATAACTCTGCTATATCTTGTATATAAGTGTACTGCTACTGACTTGTACAAATTAACATATTAGGCACTTCTTAGCCTACACTGCTCTTTGTAAATATGCTGGACTCTACTGCTTGTTGTACTACCTTCTAATGTCTGTTCTATTGTTATTCTGTGTGACATGGAACCTTTGTAAATGAGTCTCTGACTCAAAGGTATATCCGAAAACTCAATAAATAAAAATATAGCACACATATTTTAATATGTTAGACAATAATGGCTAAATAAGAATAACAGTGAAATAATAGTAAAGAACACCCTTGACACCTAGCAATACGGTGCTAGGTGCCGCGAGGGCGGGTCTGGCGCACAAGCAGGTATGTCTTACCTGCGTATGATGTTTGGCGTCTTTAGCCAGATTCAAGGTTGGAGCTTCCCTGATAGAAAACTGAAGCACTAGGCCACGCGCGCTACTCCCACCTAGGACGCTCCACAGAACACACTGATGTAAGTCTACAACTTACTAATCTGTTAAAAGAAATAATTAAATATGTAGTTTATAAACGCACTAGTGGTGGTGAAATGTTAATTTTTTCTCCCCAGAGATACGTTGCAAAAAAATGAATATGCTGTAGAAACAGAGAACTTATTAAAACATAGTCACAGGTTAGTGATGTACCTTACTGAAGACTGCTGTCCCTGAAAAATAGAAGGAAAGGCTTTTAGAGTGAGGTTAAAGTGAGTGTGTATTAGAACTAAAAACATAGGGTGATGAGGGATTTGTTTTATGATCCACAGCGCACCATAAAGTGAAAGTGTCCGAGTCTAAAGTTACACCGTGCTGTGAAACTTTAAAAGTGGAGAAGGTCAGCAGTTTGGTAGATATTATTAGAGATTTCTTAATCACTGTATAATGAGTGAACTGTTTTTGGTATTCTGCTTATGATTTTATGTTCTGTGTAACATTTAGATGGAGCAGTAGTAGTGGGAGTCAAACCGGTTTACACAAGTATGAAAAGAGAAGAATTTGTCTGACAGGCTAAAGTTACAAAAACTGTAAGGGGCTGTATCATTTATTATTTCCTCAGCTTTGTATTAATTTATACTGTATTTATATATGTGTTAAAAAATTATTTTATGTTTCATTAAAGGTGACCAGTGTCCTGAGGAAGGGATTTATTTACCCAAAACGTAGAACATTTTATAGTGGAAGTTATTCAATAAATAATTGAAAAGTCTTATAAGCCTTATATATTTATTTCAGGGTGAGTGAGCTAACAAACCAGTATACACTTCTTTGTTGACTTTGGGTAAGGATATACTGGTCTTTAGCCTCTCCATAAGAACAGAAACTAACTTTTTGTTTATTCTGAATTTGTTTGAAGATACGGCTGTACTGGAATGGACTTGTCTGGAACATTTCAGATGTAAATAAAAATGTAAAACAAATTTTTTTCGATACTTTTCTAGTTTTTGTTTAATGTGTAAGTGTACTTGTTAAAAAGAATGCTATTATTATTATTTTTTATTTTACGATCTTTGGCCAGGAAAGACACACTAAGCCGAGGCTTGTTTCCAGGTGCATCCTGGGAGCACAGAGAAGTTAAATGACTTGTTCATGGTCATGCAGTATGCAAGTGGTGACTGTGGAATTCAAACCCAGTTCTCCAGGTTTGCAGCTCAGTGCCCTTGACCATGATGCTATACTGTGTCACCAATACTGATGCTTTGGCCAGTAGGTGGTTCTGTTGCAGGCAGAGTTGGGAGTTCTTGGGTGTAGTGATTTAGAGTGTGTTAATGAATGGAAACAGCGTAAAGATACAGGGACTAGTTTATATCCGTGTGTAATGGACTGATAATGCTACAGGTGAAGAATGTTGTGAACCAATCAGGTTAGTGGATTCTTAAGCCCTATTGCATAATTAAGCAATATTACACAACATGGTGTGATATACCATGAGATACTGTCATGGCTTGGATTCGTTGAGCGGTATGAGGCAGTGCCAAGTGCCTTTAACCACTCAAAATGTAAAACTATCCCATGATATACCACACCATGGAGTGTATTACTACAATCATAAGATGTCCACAAAGTGTAAAGAAATGACTGACCTTAGTAATCAGTTTTGAACTCTGATGATATACTGAGATACTGTCACAGGTAAAACAGTACTTCAGCCAATCAGCTTTCACGATTTTTTCTATTCATTTTATAATACCAGTTATATAGTCTAACAATTACTGGTTGACCCCTATTATACACTGAACACACCATGTATAAAAGAGTTCAAATTTCACATTCATTTGGTGTTCTCTGCACACCAAATATTGGGGGCAAAATACCAATTTTGGTCTGCTGATATTCTATTTTAAACACCAGGTTTTAGGAAAAATATTTTTGCAATGTATGTAAAAGCACAGAGAAACTGTATTTGGCCTGGGGCAGTATACCAGTAGTATTTTGGAAGGAATACCAAAATACAGTTAGAAATTTGATAGTCCATCTGCTGCTTAAAACTAAAGACTAAATTTATAGCCCTGTGTAACTTTCATTCTACAACTTCCCATTATACATATAATAAAGTATGGGCCGGTGTGTGTAACGAGAAGTTTACAAACACCCGAGGGGTTTATGAACAGCATCTAACACCAAGGGTGTGTGTAAACTTAGAGTTTACACACACCGACCCATTATTATTTTATATAATTGCTGGGTTTCATTTTTTCGCCACAGCAATTATATAAAATAAAGTGAAGATTGTCTGTGTGCAGCTGCGGTCCAACCGGGTTTCAGCAGGGTTAACGGTCGGACATGGCTGCTGGAAGGAAGGCTTTTATTTCTTTTTCGTTAGGAGGCAGTTTCAGATAGTTTAACTGTAGTCATTTGTCACATTTTTTTTTAAGTTTTACTTACCGCTGAGTCAGAGTGGCAGTCCAGTCTGTTGCCGTTAGCTTCACTTTCAGCGGCTGGTGCTGGCACATGCACAGGAGAAAGGAAACCCAGCGCATGTTTGACGTAATAAACACTCCTCTATTACGGCAAATTATGCTACGGGTTTCCTAACGGAAAAAATGGAACCCAGTTATTATATACAGAATAATACATGGGGCGGTGTGTATAATGAGAATTTTACACATACCCAAGGTGTCAAATGCTACATAAACCCCAAAAGCGAAGCTCGAGGGGTTTATTTAAGCCTCCAACACCGAGTGTGTGGGTAAAATTTGAGTTTTACATACCACCACATGTTTTATTTTATATAATTGCCGCAGAATGTTTTCTCTCCTGTATCATTTTATTAAAAAAGTAACAGCCTGGCAAGTAGACAGAGCTGCCCTTTAAAGCATTAAAGCAGTTTGGTGTTTAAACCCACCCCACCAAACAAGTTTGAGAGGTTGCTTTTTAAGAGTTACTCCCCCCTACAAAACACATACAAATACAGCAGTCTACAGTACATCGATAGAGAATCCCCAAGGTAGATACCGGAGTAGCAGCAGCAGGGATCAGAGGGCAGAGTCCGTGCTACGTTGGCGACTGTCTCCCATCCTGTCCGTGATTTTATCGGCACTCAGGGAAGGAGGGCGACTGCAAAACAGTAAACATTGGGTGGCAACAGAAAATACTAAATACTGAGAGAAAAATCCTCCGTCGCTGCTGTGTGCTGGGTAGGTGTCGCTGAGTATTGCTGGCGGCAGTTATTTCTGGGAAGGTTCAGCGAGGGGAAGCACTGTGAGCATGCACACAACAAGGAAAACCTGGCACGTGTTTGCCATTATAACCAGTTGGTTATAGCAATGAATTATAACCGGGTTTCCTTACGGGAGACAATGCTCCCCGATTATTATACACTTTCTCTGCCCATAACGTTGAACGTGAAACCCTTACATGCTTCCGGTTTTAAGCACCAACATACTTTTTCATTAAATCAATTATGCAACCAACCCTCCTCTCCTCAACCAGAGGAGAATATTCTGTTTCATATTTTTTAACCTATCTGGTTGATCCTGCCATTTTTGAGTTTGCTGTGGCACACAGGCGCAGGCGAACCCATTGCTATAAGAGGTGCTATACAGGGGTGTGTCCAAAGGAGAACTCCATTTCTAGGGGCAGGTCCGCAGCAGGCAAATCAGTCGGCAGGCTGGCGATCACTCTTTTTCAGCTATTGGGGCAGAGTTGGACAACTTTCAAAGGACAGAGCCGCACCAATAGTGGTGCGGCTCAGTCCTTTGATGCTGCATTCCTGGTTGCGCGTTCACACTGCTGTAGCTTACAGCAGTGTGAATGCACTAAGCCCAGGCTGTGGGCATGCCCCTCACCCTCCGTTAAAACTAAATAAACCGACGGGGGTGCCCAATCCCCCTGTCGGCATGCCCTCCCAGTTAATTTGCTGAGGGGGAGCCCACTCCCGTCGGCATAATGTCCCTCCCCCCAATTTGCTGTGTGCCAGGGTGCCCAATCCCCTCGACTCTTGTCCCCCCAACACTCGAGCATGTGCCGACAGGGATGCCCAATCTCACCCCTACAGCCACCCCAAACAAACATTATGTGGCATGCTGGGAGCCCACCCCAGCATGCCAAATGTCCCTGTAAGAAAGAAAACCTCCCGCAATGTTTTTAATTTTTAAAACTTGTAAACAAGAAAACGGTCCCTCACTGTGTGTGGTGGCCTCTCCCCAACCCCGCGCTCACCCTCTGTGTACCCCACCTTCCCACACCCCCCTCACCCCATACTTACCTCCAAAGTCTGGCGCAACGATCTTCAGTGGAGCGGGAACACATCTGCACTCTTCAAAGCTGACCACAAACTGAAGAAATGCCTGTAAGCTGTATAATGGCATAAACGGGGGGGGGGGGGTTCAACTTTGCTGCACATTGTGGCCATTTTTGTGAATTTTGGCACCAAATTTTCAACATGGGGTTCTTGGGACCCCAACTCATGAATTCATTCACTGTCATGTGGTTATTCGGCCCTGAAAGGTGATTTCGCAGTCACTGCGCGGAATCACCTTTCAGGACTGATTATCGAAACGGCAGTGTTACTGTTCATGAGGCGGGCTCCCAAAAGGCCTATGTTGAAAATTTGGTGACAAAATTCAAAAAAATGAGTGTGTTACGAGCGTGCATTGCGCAGTTTCAACACACACTTGTAACGTCGCAAATATATAATAGTTTCACTCCAGATTTTCAACATTGGTAATTTTTTACACCTCCTCATGAACAGTACAGCTGTCATTTTTCACATCCTGGGCGAAATGTGTTGTCGCACTTCCGGCGCAAAATAGCGCGGTCACTGTGGGAAACCAGTGTTTGGGACAGATTATGAAAATCACAGTGACACTGTTCATGAGCAGAGGTCTCAAAATACCTATGTTAAAAATTTGGTGACAAAAGTCCATATAATGACTGTGTTACGAGCGTGCGTTGAGCAGTTTGAATGCACACTTGTAACATCGCGAATATGTAATATTTTCACTCCAGATTTTCAACATTGGTACTGTTTTACACCTCCTCATGAACAGTACAGCTGCCATTTTTCACATCCTGGCCGAAATGTATTTTCACACTTCCAGCGCAGAACAGCACAGTCGCTGTGAGAAATCAGTGTTCGGGACAGATTAAGAAAATCACAGTGACACTGTCCATGAGCGGAGGTCCCAAAATGCCTATGTTGAAAAGTTGGTGACAAAAGTCCATAAAATGACTATTTTATGTGCGTGCATTGCACAGTTTCCACGCACACTCGTAATGTCGAGGATCTGTAATATGTTCACTCAAGAGTTTCAACATTGTCAGTTTTGCACGCCTCCTTATGAACAGTACACTTGTCATTGTTCACATCCTGCTCGAAATTTGTTTTCGCAGATCTGGTGCAGAATGGTGCAGTCGCTATGAGACATCAACATTCTTGACAAAGTAAGAAAATCACAGTGACAGTGTTCATGAGTAAAGGTCACAAAATGCCTATGTTGAAATTTTGGTGAAATTATTCCACTAAATGGCTATTATGAGCGTGCGCTGTGCAGTTTCCACATACGCGTTCGAGCATTTTTAATATTTTCACTCCAGATGTTCAACACTGCCATCTCTTCACACTTCCCTATGAATAGTACAGCTGAAATTTTTCACATCCTGCCCGAAATGTATTTTTGCACATCTGGTGCAGAATGGCATGGTCGCTGTGAGAAATCAACGTTCGGGACAGATTAACCAAATCACAGTGCCACTGTTCATGAGCAGAGGTCCCAAATGCTTTCATGAGGGGGGGGGTCACAAAAGACCATGTTGAAAATTTGTAGTGCAAATGCCAACAAACACCCAGAGCATTAGGGTTTCTAACCATAACGTCCCCCCTTCCCCCCAACCCATGATGGGGCTCCAGTGCTCTGATCTTCTCTGAACCGCAGACACATCGTCACTCCTTAAAGCCAGATCACAAATTGAGGAAACAGGTATACACTTCACTGTATTTGAACGGGAATGTGAATTTGGTGGCATAACTTGTTCTTCCTGTTGGGAGCTGTAGTTCTGCCAGTCAGTGCGTACCAAAAGCAATCCCAATGACAAACTCTGGCATTGACAAATGCTTGTCTTCCACTGTGTTAAGTCTGAATCAACTGGTTGGCTCACTACATGCTCAGTGTCATATGGCCAAGTTTTCAAAATGAATGCAGTTTATAGATTCAGAGCAAATAGGCAGCACTCATCAGACTGTGGTCCATATCAATGAATAATTCATGAACTGCACTCACAAACATTGCCAGCCTCCAACTTCATTTATTGTGGCACAAAAATTTAAAAACACACATTTAAAAAAAAAAAACATTTCACATGCATGTAAAAAGGCAGTCCAGTAAAACTCTTGGTACATGTTTATAAGAAGAGAACCTCCAACTAGATGGTAGTACCCATCTCAGAACCCCTACCTAATATTTCGCTCCACCCACCGCAGCTTCATCAAAGGTGTAACAGCCACGTAGGTGGATAGTTTAAAGGCATATTATCAGTGCTCCAGATAACTTTTTAGGCCAGGAAGTAAAAACTTCTTAGTTTTCCAAGCTGGTAGTACTTCGGTATGCCAGGTAGTATTTTGTGATGTGGTCACACTGTTCTGGTGAACTAAAGTGCGAATACGCGAAATCCATAGAAACACCTGGTAGTGATGATACTACACAGGGACCTGGATATTCAAAGCAGTTGTGCAATGCGCAACTGGGATGCACCGGCACAACTGCGCCAATGCGCCGGAAAGCGATATTCAGCGGCAGCAGTTGCACAGCGCAAATTCCAATGCACCAATGCACAATGGTAATGAATACATGCGCAAGTGCAGGGGGCGTAGCCATGAATATGCGGTGCAGCGCAGTATTCAACAGAAACCAGACGGTGCAAGCAAGGAGCAAACGGGAGTTGAGCGGATCAGACTTGAGCCCATAAAAAGAGGGAGCAAGCGAGGAAAGAAGGCTTGCGCCAGAGGGGAGCCAGATAGAGGGAGAGTGAGCGGGCAGGCTATATAGCAGGAGGGGAGCCACAGAGAGACAGAGGCAGGCTGGAGGTGGCATACAGTGTGGGCCAGGGTGTGTGACACTGACAGAGGCTGTGGGTGTGTGAGTGTGTGTGTGTGTGCGTGAGACAGGGTCGGAGGCAACATCCACAGTGGGTGCATGTGACGTCCAGACAGGTGGGAGGCAGAGGCCACAGCCCTCAATCCGCCGGACAGGAAGCCAGAACACAGGTGTGTGCCCAGTGCAGGGGCATAGTTGGCAGCACACAGCCGGGGGTCCTGGGGAAGACAGCCGCCCGGGAGGAAGAACAACCCAGGCCATGGCCAGTGCCATCTTCCAGATGGAGGCAGTAATGAGGGGTGTGAGGAGGCAGCTTGCAGACCGGCACGGCCGTGGAAGGGCCCACTGGCGGTACGCCCGGAACAGGTAGTACTGCGCCCACACCACCTTCAAACAGTACAGTGACACAGAGATTGTGGGCCGCTACCGCCTGAACCGGCCAATTCTGAGGCAGCTCTGTGAGCTGTGCAGTGAGGAGATGCAGGCACCCACAAGACAGAGCCACGCCCTGTTGGTGGAGACAAAGGTTACAGCTGTCATGTGCCTGCTCGCCACAAGTACCTTCCAGAGACCAACAGGGGACACCACAGGCATAACCCAGTCGGCCGCATCATGGCTCCTCACACAATTACTCAGCGCACTGCTGCCACATGCTGTGGTATACATTTGTTTCCCTAGCACACAAGCGCACAGCGAAACATGCAGGAGTTCCACAGGGTGGCACGTATGCCTGGCATGCTGGGGGCCAGTGACTGCACCCACATCAGCATCCGCATACCACCTGGCCCAGAGGGGGTAGCATACATCAACATGAAGGCCTACCCCAGTGTAAACTGCCAGGTGGTGTGCGATGCCATGGGGCACATAATCAATGTCTGTGCCACACACCCTGGTGGAGCAGACGATGCCTTCATCTGGCACCAGTCAGCACTGTGCCACAGGTTCGAGAGTGGGAACATTCCCACCGGCCACCTAGTAGGTGAGTATGCTGCAGAAGTGGACAGCCGGGCACAACAGGGCAGGGCGTGGGGGATGCTAGGGCAGGCGTGTCAGGTTGTGTGGGCAGGATGGTGGGGGGGGGGGGGTGCAGCGACAAAGGCCACCATGCTAACCAGCCATCTCTACATACAGGTGACAGTGGCTACCCACTCAGGCTCTGGCTGCCCACCCCAAAACGGCACCCGTCAACCCCAGCGCAGGAGCACTACAATGAGGCACACGCCAGCACATGGAATATCATCGAGAGGGTGTTTGGGCTGCTGAAGGCCTGGACAGGTCTGGTGGTGCCCTACAGTACAGCCCCTCAAAGACCTGCGGCCTATTCCTGGTCTGCTGTATACTACACAACATGGCCACCAACTGTGGGATAGCTGTCGAGGTCAACGTGGGGAACAGCAGTGGGGACGACGCAGCGGCCGGGCCTGATGGTGGTGGGCAGCCCCCCGCCAGGCGAGGGGATCAGCAAGTGACCAGGATGGCCCAGCGGCACTGAGACACGATTGCAGAGAAGCACTATGGAGCGTGCAGGTAGGTGACCATGTCCACATACATGTCTTGGGGTCAATGGCACAGCATACAGACATGCATGCGTGGGCACCGTGACAGGGTCGGCAGGAGGGGCGCACAGACAGGCGTGGGACCGGACACTGTGGAAGCAAGCAGCACAGTCCCTCACACACCACCCACACACACACACAGGATCCATCATGCCCCCGCCCAGAGGCGGGCACCGGACACGTGTCAGACTCTGAGCACCGGTGCACAGTGGCAGTCAGTGCTTTGCTGGTGTCATCATCCACATGCCACAGTGACCAGCAGCCGGGCGGGTGTGCACAAGGCCCGTGTGCGGCGTCGACCATGGCTGCCACGGGACGCACACATGACACCAATGTGCACACAGGTCAGCAGCAGACAGTGGATGGGGAGGTGGGTAAGTCAGGGACGCCGCACGGTTGCACAGCCACTGCAGACACGTGGATGGCCCCACCGTGACCGCCCAGCAGACTCTGGCTGCGTGACGGCCACAGGGGGTGTCTGTGACATTCCCCCAGGAGTCTCACTGCGGGAACATGACTGGGTCCTCGCAGGTGTCTGCAGGCTCCCGAACATGCCCGCTCCAGGTGTGCTTGGAATGCCCACAGCGGATCCTGGCGTTGACACAGAGGGGGTCGCTCGATGCTGTGACCGAGGGGTGGAGAATGCACTCCATAGAGTATGCAGCGGACAGCCATGCAACAGGGAAGCCAATGGGGCCAGGCTGGCTGTGACCGCAGCGGTGAGCCAATCCATGGCTGCGGCCGTGTCCACCCGCATTTGCGTGTTCTCTACCAGGAGCTGGGCAAAGTCCCTGTTGTGCTGCTCTGCTGTCTGGTACAGCTCTGCGTGAAGTGCTCACACCCCTGCCACCACCAGCACCTGTTGCTCAACAGAGACCCGTAGCAGACGGGTGTGCTCGGCCAAGGGGTCGGCGCCCTGGGGCGCATGGGCAGTCTGCGACCCACAGGTGGTGCCTGACCCAGTGGCCCAGACCCCCTTGACGGTGGGCGCTGCCCTCTTGGGGCTACTCATCATGCAGTGCACCGTCAGCAAGCACTGCTCCCGACCCTTCGACACCGTCCAACCGCCGCTGCTGCCCCTCCGGCTGCTGTGCACAAGGCAGTGCTGGTGCAGCTGCACCACCTCCACCGCCACCACCGTCAGCCCGTGCCGCACTAGTGGGGCACGCAGCGTGCGGTGGGCAGGCAACAGCTCAGGGCACCGCCTGGGCTGCGTGGCAGCTGTGGTATCGATTGCACTCCCATGCGACCACAACAGCGCTGTCCAAGATGATGGTCTCATCGTCATCAGTCCCGAACCCCGCCCCGATCTGTGTCTCGGCACACAGGACGCCATGCCTGGCATCGTGCTGAAACACAGCATGGGCCTCATCCGCAACCTCGCCACGGGCATCCAGATGAACAGTGGTGCTGGGCTGCATGCGATCCGGCCACCTGGACACCAGTGGAGGTGGACGGAAGGTCCTCCAGGTCCAGGAAGGCCCCCACGGCGGATACCCCCATCTTGGCTGCTGTATGCAGGCGCTCAGGAGTTGAAAGGGAACACAGTCGCATTAGTGCCACTGTCACCCACCCCTGCCCCCGTCGCTGCCATACCTACCATGCAGTGATGGGCTGCCTCCTGTCTGGAAGCCTCCGTTGGGCACGCCCTCGAGGGAGCTGCACCACATGGTAGCCGCCACCAACTCCTCCTGCGGCATCAGTTGGGGCACAACAGGCTGTCCACCGCCACCTTCTCCGTAATCCTCCTTCTGTCTACGCTGACCTTTTTCCTGCACTCCTGCACAGACCTTAGATGGGTGCCCTGCTGGTTCACAGCACAGGCCACACCCTCCCATGCTGTTGCCCGGGCCTGTGGAGTGCCCGTCGAGCCACTCAGTAGAGGCTCCTGTTCCAGGTATGCCTCGAATAGGGCATCCGTCTCTGCCTGGTGAAGTTGGACCTGCGCTAGCGTGCAGACCCACGCTCCTCAACCTCCTCATGCTCAGTCTTGTGGAGATAGATATGTGTTAAATGTCTGCTGATACCCGCACCACCTTCCCATTCCACCGTCCCGACAGGCCCACAGCATGCCTCTTACCCCTGTAGGATGCAATATCGATCCATGCCCTGTGCAGTCCCGTGGTGCCTTTATAGCGCATCGCATGCAAATGAGGGCTTGCATAACTGTAATGACATGCAAATGCCTCTGATGCACCCCGGATATGCTAATAGGCTAATCTGCATATGCCGGTTGAATATCGCAAAGTTGCGCATTGCGCAATGGAGTTGCGCATGCACAAGCCATGGCACAACATTGTGACATGCGCAACAGGCCCTTGGAGCCACATGCTGGGTGTTTGTTTGGCCAGGTGCCCCTGAACAGGCCATGGATAGATGTGTGGCAGGAGGTCGCAGATGGCCTGGAGGAGGCCACAGGTGCACGGCGCAGCGGCGAGCAATGCAGGCACCACTATAGGGACCTGCAGCAGAGGGACCCTGAGCGGCTCCGGTCTCTACAGGCCTGTGTCCGGAGGGGTGCTGTGCCACGGCCAGGTAAGTGCACAATGCCAGTGTCCGTGCCCAACCAGTGGTTTGTGGGGCAGTCATGTTACCATGCCACGCTGCCTGGGGGGGTGGCTGGGGCTGCACATCCTGTTGGCCGTGGTGGTGCACCACGGGCACCCTGTGCCACCGCGCCGATGCCACACTGGGCAGGGTGGCACACCATGCTGGGGCAGGGGGGCACGTGGTGTTGCTGGGTACTGATGCGTCTTTATCCATGTTTCCTGCCTAGGCCCTGAAGATCGGAGGAGGGCACATCTGGCCGGCACTACGGCCGGGCCAGGGAGTGCCACCACAGAGGCCCATGTACAGGATGCAGGCCGCATGGTCGGTGCTGCCAGACAGGCGCAAGGTGCGCCACAGCATGCAGGTAGGCACAGTTTCATGCTACACTGTTGTGCAGGGTGGGCAGCGGGGGTGGGAGTGGGACACAACCCTCTGTGCGCATGGCCACTACAGCTGTGCATTGCCCGCAGTGACCGCTGCACCATGCTGTGGCTATCGCACATGTGTGTGGCTGCTGCAGGTGGGCTGTGGGTGCGCCCGGGTCCAGGCCATCCTGCTGCTTTGCCATGTCGCCTGCATGCCATGGTGGTGGTGTGCGGCGCATGGGTGGTGTTGGTGTGCAGTGTTCTGCATGGCTGTGGATCGCCGGGTTGGCGGCTCGTGTGGGCGCACACACAGCGGGTGGCTAGGCGCCATCCCAGTGGCGTATGTCACTGATATCCGCTGAGCACGGTGGGTGGGCTACAGTGTTCCGGACCTGCACTCGTACCATGTTCCCTCCATTGTCCTAGGTGTCCAACACCCAGATGTCAACACCAGGCTCCAGCGCCAGATCCTGCAGTTCACCCCTGCCACGCTCCAGGTGACACGGATGATGGAACGGTCGCTGCACAGGCGGCAGCACCGACGCTGGCGTCAGGCTCTGGTGGGGTGTGGATGGCCATAGGACCCATTGGCCTGCTTCAGTTCCCCTTCCCTGACCTCCTCCGCTGCCCTCCCTTGTCCCCTTGTTTCGCCATTACCCCTGTCCCCCTGCCTCCCTTCCCTGGCCTTCCTGTTTGTTTGTGGCCTCCCTGTTACCTGTATATTTGTACATAGCTGTTTTATACCTGTTGCAATACATTTTCTATGGTTATCTGTCTGTGTCCATGTCTGCTTTGCAGCTGGTGTGTGGAGCCATGCTGCAGTGGTGTGCTTGGCTGCTGTGTGGTTCGACTGGGGTGGACAGGGGGTTGTCCCTGGTGGTGTTCCTCCATTGGAAGGCTGTGGTGGCTGTGGGCTCTCTGTATGGGTCGTGTGGCGTGTGCCTTGTGTGCTGCTTACCTGTGTGTTGCTGGTTGTGGTCCAGGTGGCGTGTCTCGTGCCTCCCTGTGGGTGGTTGCCAGTGCCTGTATGCCAGTGGCCGTTGTTGCCACCCTGCCTCCGTGCACCACTGTGGTGCACATGGTCAGGGGCATGCCGCTGCCCCATGCACACTTGGCGGTGTACCTTCGTGTGCCTACCATGCCTCTCTCCTGGCACACTCTGCGCCCTGGTGGCAGGCCCTCCCACCCCTGTGGCTTGCTCCTTGCTGTGCCTGTTGCCATGCCATCTGTGTCCTGGCGCATGCACCACTGCACCTTGTGCATCCCTGGTTGTGCTGTTGCGCATCCTGACTTGCTCCCTGGCGCATCCCTGGTTGCGCTGTTGCGCTTCCTGACTTGCTTCCTGGTGCATCACTAGTTGCGCTGTGTCGCATCTGTGCAATATTCAGCCATGTTGCACAAGCGCAGCTTGTCATGTGCATCCTTTGAATATCGCTCTCATTGCGCCATGGCTTAGTGGAGTTGTGCTGCTCCCCTCTTGCGCCTCCCTCCAGCGCATTTCTGAATATCCCACCCATGGCGTAAAAAGGGCAAAACTGGGTGTAAAATACTCTGATACACCCCTTAACTGGACCACTGCATATTTTCCCCCTGATGTCATATAATATGTAATCTAGTTATACGGAACACAACAAATGATCCCAAAATTTAAAACACATACAAATTTATAAAAACATGTAGAAGACGTATCTTGTAAAATCATTCCTCAAAAATCAGCTGAACTAAATATTACCATATCAACCATCATTTTCACTCATATAAATATAAGCAGTCTACTAGATAAAAATCATGCAGATACAGTGGAAATAAATCCTAAAATAGCACAGACTTCATATTACACAATGAACTATTAACATGTGCAACGATTCTCAATATGGACTAAAAGTCCTGTCTTAAACTTTTCTCCCCCCTTTAGGTAAATCAGCTCCACATATTGTTCGTCATATCTGAGTCTGCAAAATAGACAACAACAATAAAAACTAAGCCATAATATTTATTTTATTTATTTATTTAGTTAAACATCAGTTTAGAAACCTTTGAGCCAGAGGCTCATTTACAAAGGTACCTCGTCACAAAGAGGACATCAGAACAGTAGTACAAGGGACACAGTACTTACAAACAAAAAAAGTTACAGTTCAATTACAATTTTGTTACAATAGAATACAATCTCCAACGAAGCAAAAGATAACAAAAGGTGCAAAACTTATGGTCGGGGGAGAGCTGGTGGGGGTAGAAGGGAGGGAGATAGGGGGAGGAGGAATTAGTAGGGAAAGGAAGGGGTGGGGGAGCCGCTCAGTGAGCATTGTCAAACAGAGTATATATATATATATATATATATATATATATATTTTTTTTACACTAGGCTAGCGGCAGTTGCATTTGCGAGAGCTAAGCAGGAAGTTTCTGAGCCTGGGCTTAAAGCAAGCTAAGGTTAGTGAGTTTGAGACACTGGCAGGGAGGGAGTTATACCAGTGGGGCGCACGGTAGGGGAATGCCCTCTGACCTTGAGAGAGGTCCTGGCTCGGAATAACTAGGGAAGCTCCTGGACGCAGCTGCGCGTGATCAGGGTCGGTGTAAAATGCGAAGGAGTTGGATAGGCCTATGGGGGATAGGCCACACAGGGCTTTAAAGGTGAGCTGGCATGTCTGATACATGAGTCGCTCTTCCAGGTTGAGTAGGGTAGCCAGGGTGTACAGCTCACATGTGTGAGTGAGTCTGGGAGCACCAGTGATAAGTCTGCAGGCCTTATTAACTGTGAGGCGAACCTTGTTGAGGGCAGTCTGATCTGCTGAGCCATAGACCGGAAGGCCATAGTCAATGAGAGACATGACAGAGGAGGTGACAGCCAGGCGGAGTGCATCAGGAGGGAGGCATTTCTTGTGCCGGTAAGAATGCCTAGCCATGAGTTGGCGACAGAATTTAGGGCAGATATATGTCCATGGAATGAAAGTGCAGGGTCAAAGGTTATACCAAGATATTTATAGGACTGCACCTGGTCAATGGCGAGATTGGGTGTGGAGTGGACAGCTAGGAAACTTGCTGTACTTATTTTGGGGGTGGGAGAAGAGCATCGTTTTGTTTTCTTAAGGTTGATAACAAGTCGGTGCTCAGTGAACCAGGTAGCTGCAGAGTCAAAGACTAGTTGGAGGGAGTTCTGTAGCAGCATGGGGTCATTGTGGGAGGCAACAAGAACAGCATCATCAGCATAGAGAGCATCTTACCCGTACAACTGCTGGGTAGGGAGTTAAGAAAGAGTGAGAGTAGTAGGGGTCCAAGAATTGAGCCTCCTGCGGCACCCAAGCGAATGGGGCATGTTTCAGAGAGAGTACCGTTGAGTTTCACACATTGGGAGGCGGGCGGAGAGATAGCTGGTGCACCAGAAAACAGGTCCTGAGGCAAAGCCTATTAGGTCGAGGGTGGAGAGCAAAAGAGGATGCAAACAGTATCAGAATGCTTTAGACAGGTCAATGAATATAGCACCAGCCAGGGCACCAGAGTCCAAGGAGGCATGGAGGAAGTTGGAAAATTCCAGGAGTGCTGTGTTGGTACTATGACCTGCTCTGAACCCGTGTTGTTCAGGGCAGAGAACATTGTACTTACAGAGGTAGTCAGAGACTTGGGACGCCACAATTTTCTCTAACGCCTTAGAGAGGGGGGAGAGGATTGAGATGGGTCGGTAGTTACCGGAAGAGTCCTGTCACCACCTTTATGGACAGGGGTAACTGTGGCAATCTTCCAGGCAGAGGAATTGTCCGAGACAGAGTGATTTGTTGAAAATGCACGTAATAGGTAGAGAGGACCTGATCCAGGACCTGGCGAAAGGCAGGGATCAAGTGAGTCATTACCGATGGTGTTACCTTTTAGGGCTTTAGCAAGTAAGGCCTAGCTTCTTGCATGGTGACACGACGCAGGTGGAAAGAGGCGGGCAATGGGTGGTGGTACAGATGGAGGAGGTGGACTGAAAAGTTACCAGGAAGTACTGAGCTAAGGTCGGTAAAGGAGTTATTGAGGTGGGTGGCAATGAGGGCAGGGTCAGAGGAAATGGTACCATTGATGTTGAGAAGAGAAAGGAGAGGGGACTGGGAGTGACAATTCAGTTGCTTGACGTTGTCCCAGAAGCACCTGGGGTTCCCCAGGAGGAGGTAGAGAGGCTTGGTAGTATTCCGCCTTTGGCTGCGGATGGCCCAGGTGCACTTTGCTGGGCAGCAGCATAGACTGCCTGTCAGCTGAACGTCAGTAGCAACAGCAAGGTGCCAAAGATTGTCACGCTGTTTGCTGCCGCAGGTAGGGCAGGGTGATCCAAGGGCATGTTTCACTTTGGACCTCCTAGCAGTTATGGGAGCAAAGATATCACAGGCAAAGTTGAAAGTGCTTACAAAGAAGGCCAGGGCCAAGTCAATGTTGGTTGCCCTCGTCAGAGGGACCAATCACTGTGGGCAAGGAAGCGCTTAAGGCCTATGAGTCCCCAGGCCTAAGCCGCCTTCGAGGTGGTTTTGACCGGGATGAGGGCCGAGGGTTTCCCAGTTGAAAAGCACAGGGAGTGGTCACTGAGGCAGTCAGGAGGATTTGGATGTTGTGGATGCGGATTGGCCTGTTGGTGAGGACCACATCCAGGAGGGTGCTTGTCCCCCCCCAGGGTTTTTTCTAGTAGGCTGTGTGACCAGTTGAGTTAGGTCAATTGAATCGAAAGCCTCACGGTGGGAGGAGGATGAGGGGCAGAGCCAGTTTATATTCAAGTCGCCCACCACGATTTGGTCCGACGAGTTGGGTAGGGAGGTGAGGTAGTCAATTAGTGGGCCCACGCCTGGGATTGGTTCTTGGGGGGTATGTAGGCTACGGTTAGGAATAATGGGCCTCTAGCTGGGTCAGGGGACAGCTTTAGAGTAAGTGCCTGGGCCTTATGGTCGAGGTCAGGCGGGGGGAGTGGTAGCCCCAGGAGAGAATCCTTCAAATAGAAGACACAGCCCCCACCTCTCCTGCCAACACGGTCCATATATCCGAACCCCAAACATATATAAATCTCCATATATTCTCCAATAACCAGGACGAGTGCTAAATGGGGGGGGGGGGGCAAACAAATCTAATGCCTCACCTCAATTCCTTAAAAAAAGGTTGCATCTTGAATTTATCATTTGCACCACGTGGTCTTAAAGCCCCCATATGATGTATCTAAAACTGTTCCCTTTCACTCAGTAAATTCTCAAAGTCTCCACCACAAACAGGCTGCTTTACATGTTCTAAAGCAATAGCTTTTATTTTATGAATACTCAGTCCACCACTATTGTTTACATGCATGGACATACTATAATCTTGCTTTATATTTTGGATTGCTCATAAATGCTCACCTAATCTATCTTTAAATTTTCTTTTTGTGTGACCAATGCAAAAGGCAGAGTACAAGCACTGTAACATATATACCAAGTCCTCAATATTGCAGTCAATTCTATCCCTTATTTCTTCATTTTACCAGTCTGCGGATTCAGGAAAAAAAAAGCATGCAACACTATAGGGCACACTTCACAGGTGCAACATGATGTACAAGGGCCACATGGTGCGGGGGTTCTGAGACGGGTACTGCCATCTAGCCGGAGTTTCCCTTCTCATAAATGTGCACCAAGAGTTTTAATGGACTGCCTTTTTAAATGCTTGTGAAGTGATTTTTGTGCCACAATAAATGAAGTTGGAGGCTAGCAGTGTTCGTGAGTGCAGTTCATGAATTATTCACTGATATGGACCACAGTCTGGTGACTGCTGCCTAGTCGTTCTGAATCTATATGCTGCTGTTTGACCAGGCACCACCCTTTCTTCAGTGCATCTCCTTTTTCGATACTGAATGCAGTTTACTTGGGTGGCACAAACAGAGCATGGTGAGGTTCAGTAATTGTTCAAAACTTAACAGAATGAAGAAAACTGGTAGGATCACCCAGATATGTGAAAACCTGCAATTATAAAACATGCTGTGTTCTTGTGCTGCTGGGACCCGGGCCGCATTGGCGACGAGAGCGAGGGAGGAGGACCACATTGGTGGTCGCAGGAGACCCGGGGGGCCGCAGGAAGCTGCATCGGCAGTAAGAGGAATGTTCGGAGGGCCGCTGCCGCTCAGGAGCAAGGAACAGTGGGGCTAATCAGTGCCAAGCGCGTGATTTTCAACTGAGCGACTGAGCTATAAAGGCCATTAGCCCAGTCGCAAGAGCTGCTGCTGTGTTCTTGTGCAGCTGGGAACTGGGGCCGCATCTGCGGCGATAGCAAGGCAGGAGGACCACATTGGTGGTCGCAGGAGACCCGGGGAGGCCACAGGAAGCTGCATCGGTGGTAAGAGGAGTGTTCGGAGGGCCACCGCCACTCAGGAGCATGGAGCGGTGGGGCCAATCAGTGCCAAGCGCGCGATTTTCAACTGAGCAACTGGGCTATAAAGGCCATTAGCCCAGTCGCAAGAGCTGCTGCTGTGTTTTTCGTTCCACACCGCCCACCCCGGGCCCAACCTCTATTAAATAGTCGGTGGGGGTGGAGCCTTGGAGGGGTGAAGGCTGTGAGTGGGAAGCCTGGACTGCTGTGGGTGTCCTGGATTGCTGCTGCTGATTGGAGCTGGGAGGAGCAAGCAGAGTGGGTGAGGACTGAAAATATTTGACTATATGCAGCTGAGAGGCATGGCGTATGGGACCTGATTTTGGGCTGTACTGTTTTACTGCTACTGAACTTGGGAGGGACCTGATTCTGGGCTGTACTGTTTTATTGCTACTGAACTTGGGAGGGAGGCAAAAACGTATACTGGGTATGCTTGGACACCATTGAGCACATGCTAGTCACACATACGGCTGTGGGATTTGAGAGACGAGAACTGGGAAACTGCTGATGATAGAGTGCTGTGTATACTGTTTTAAACTGCTGATTATATAGTGCTGTTCTTCGATAGTGCTGCCTTATATGTGAGCTGTGATAACTGCTGATTTATATAGTGCTGAGGAGTTTCGGAAACTGTTAAAGTGGATATCTGCTGATTGAACAGTTGATCAAGTGAGTTGGGCAAAAACTATTGGGCTGCAAGTGGTTA
Source organism: Neoceratodus forsteri (assembly GCA_016271365.2). Classification (NCBI taxonomy): domain Eukaryota; kingdom Metazoa; phylum Chordata; order Ceratodontiformes; family Ceratodontidae; genus Neoceratodus; species Neoceratodus forsteri. The sequence continues at coordinate 246,660,937 of CM028134.1, forward strand.
GGCCTGTTCACACCAAAATGAGGGTGGATTCAGGGATGACCAGAGCGGGCATCTTCAGAAGGGTGACTGGGTGTTCAGGGTGCGGGGCAGCGATAATCCTAATTTGAGCATGGAAGAACGGAGGGTGCCCAGTGTGTTCCCAGCTGGCAGGACTTAGGGCGGAGGTAGAGGGGATCAGAAGAGAACTGGAAGACATGAGGGGGGATGGGAGGAAACGGTCCCATGGGGGGTGGAGAGGCCACTACAGCATACCCCAGGGTGCAGGGTGGAGCGGGCCCCATGGTGACTCGGAGGGGGATGGATGTACATGCAACTCAGGAGGGTAGGCGTGTACAAGCAACAAATGGAAAACACCCCACAGGAGTGGGGCTGGCCAGAGGATATAAGAGGGGGAGGCAGGTGACAACATGCCGGGGCAGGCATTACTCTTTAGCAACAGATACACCATGCTCTACCCAGGAGAGGAGGTAGTTGGTGGGGAGCAGGCGGAAGAGAACATTTGGTTAGACTGCCGGGGGTGAGAGTAGGAGGAAATGACACTGGAGGGAGAAGGCAGGCAGTGAGAGGGGGACCAGTAAGCCAGAGGTGCTGGGAGGGGAAGCGGGAGGGAGGAACTGGGGCTGAGCAGACACCCAGGCTGTGGGAGTCAGCCAAGGGAGGGGTGGCAGAGGGCACTCTAGAGGGCCAGGAGGGATATCTGCCGAGTGGGAAGGCGGATGAGGAGGGTGGGTAGGAGAATATGCCAGAGGGGAAGACAAGATCTGAGGGGAGGCAGAGGAGGACAGTTGGAGGGGATCTATGGGCTCTGGCCCAAAAAAGGGCGGGGGCCAGCTCTGCCGGCCAGGAGGTTGTGAGGGAGAAGAGTAAACTGGAAACCGTATGCAGAAGGAAGAGCACGGTAGGGTCATGCACAGACAAGTGAAACCGGACTAATGGGGGTGCAAGGAGTAGCTGGGGGCCGATGATAGAAGGAAGAGCCTAAAAGGGATCAAAAGGGCCAGTAAGGGGGGGTAAAGGTGATCTTGCTGGGGGACTCCATGACCAGGGGCATCCAGTGGGAGGGATTAGGGGAAGGTGCCAGCAGCAAAGTCAGGGTTAAATGTATCCCAGGACTATCCGTTCACACGGCAAAATTCCAGCCATATTCCTTAGCTTTGGAATGCGGGGGATCCCATGATTTCCTAGTACACCTGGGCACAAATGATTTGGAAGGGAACAGCGACCTGGAAATCCAGGCAAGGTTCAGGGAGCTAGCCAGGGTCTGCCATTCTATTGGGAGTTCAGTTTTTTTCTCAGAAATCCTGCTGGTGCCTACGGCATCCGGGGAGGCCAAGCACAAACTAAGAGGTGTGAACCAGTGGCTCAGGGAGTGGTGCAGGGAGGAAGAGTTTGGACTTGTGAGGGATTGGGGGGGACACATGGGATGATAAGGGGTTATATGCTAGGAATAGGCTACATCTTAACCTAGAGGGGAAGGAGATCTTAAAGCTGAAACTCGCCAAATTCATAAACGTGAAGTGGGGTTTAAACTTGTAAAGTGGGAGGGACTAGTGCAGGACTGGAGACAGGAAGACTGACTGTGGTCCCTGGTCTACGGTGGCAAATAAGGGCAGGGGACCCCGATGGACACAATGCAAGAGCTGTGCAGGAGTGGTCAAATAGGGAGTGCGAAGGGCCAAATCAGCTCAGCAAGGGGGGGGGTGGAGGACGGTCCTGGTCAATGCCAGGAGTATGGGCAACAAAATGCCCGAGCTACAGGCGATGCTGGCCGAAGGATCAGCGGATGTGGCAGCGATTACGGAAACATGGGCTACCCAGAAGAATGATTGGGACCTAAATTTGGAGGGCTATAAAATATTCAGGAGGAATAGAGAAGTGGGTAGATGAGGAGGCGTAGCACTGACAGTCAAGGATGGAATATTGGTAAGAGGAGTGGAAGAGGCAGAGGGGGAGTGGAAGCTATTTGGGTAACCCTACAGTCGGGGGGAGGAAAAAGATTAAAAGTAGGGGTGGTATACAGACCACCCGCAATGGATGAGGATCTGGAAGGAAAATTGGTTGAGCACATCAAGGGGCACTGTGACTGGGGAAAGGGTCGGGCGGTGGTCATGGAGGACCTGAATATGCTGGGGGGCAGACTGGGACACCATGACATCAACTGTGGCCAGGGAGCAGAGGCTGATGGATGTGTTTCAATATGCCTTTCTGGTCCAACAGGTGGGGGAACCTACTGGGGGGAGGATACTGGACGTTGTCCTTGCAGACAGCGACCGGATAAGGGATCTGGAGGTGTGTGGCCCACTGGCAGGAGGAGACCATGACATGGTCTGGTTTATGCTGTGCCTAGGGGGGTAAGACAACCGCTCAAACACAGTGGTAATGGATTTCAGGGGGGCGGACTTCGTGGGCATGGGCAGGAAACTGAGGGGGAGTCTGAGCAAGATCAGGCCAGACATGGATGTAGATAGATTGTGGGAGGCCATTAAAAAAGGGGTACAGGAGGCTACTAGCTTGTGTGCAAGGGTAAGGAGCAAAAATGGCAGGGCCAGCAAGCCGTGCTGGTGGAACAGGGAGGTGCAGGAGGCGGTAAGAGATAAGAAGGCTGCCTACGCACATTTTAAGCATTCCAGGTGGGAAGAGAGAGAGTGGGATACGAGCTGTCAGCTAGAAGGGTCACAAGGGTGGTGAGGTATTGAAGGTGAGGATGGAGCACAACCTGGCTAAGGATATATGTGGGGGAGGTTTTTATAGATACATAGGGGAAAAGAGGAAGGGGAGAGCACAGATCCCCAGGATTAGGACTGAGGCTGGATGGGCTCAGGAGGCGGGGGAGCAGACAGAGGTACTGAACAAGTATTTTGCCTCGTTTTTTAGGGAGGGGGACATGGACTTCATTCAACCAGAAAAGGGGGGGGTGGCTGAGAGGATAGGGCATAGGGAGATGAGAGGATCAAAAGAGGCCAGGGCACCAAGTGAGCCAGGCCCAGAAGAGGACAGGGCCTTTACTGAGGAGAGGGCTAGGAAGGGGGAAATCACAGAGGGCAACGTGAGGGAGGCCCTACGGGCGCTGAAAACTGACAAGGCACCAGGACCGGATGGGCTTCATCCAAGGGTACTGAAGAAACTGGCGGATGAACTAGCAGCCCCACTAGCCGTGCTGTTCAACGCTTCTCTCCAGACAGAAAGGGTGCCCCAGGATTGGAGGGTGGCCCACGTGGTGCCCATCCACAAAGGGGGGTCAAGGGAGAAGATAGAAAATTACAGGCCTGTCAGCTTAACGTCAGTGGTAGGCAAACTAATGGAGGGCTTCATCAAAGGGATGCTCGGGAGACAACTGAATATGCTGGGACACATGGATGACAAGTAGTGTGGTTTCGTCCCAGGGAGATTGTGCCAGACCAACTTCATAGATTTCTACGACTGGGTGACAGGGACCCTGGACAGACAGAGTCCAGTGGATGTCTTGTATCTGGATTTTAGTAAGGCGTTTGACTCGATACTCCATTTCGTGTGGTTGACAAAATTAGGGGAGATGGGGGTGAGAAGACAGTTGCTTAGATGGGTGGAAAACTGGCTTACACCTAGAACACAGAGGGTGGTGGTGAGAGGGACTGTCTCCTCCCCTAGGAAGGTCGTCAGTGGGGTGCCCCAGGGGTCGGTACTGGTGCCACTCCTGTTTGACGCCTATGTCTCCGATATAGGGACAGAAGTTAGGAGTAGGATGAGCCTCTTCGCGAATTACTCTAAGCTGGGGGCATTGGCCAACAGGAAGGAAGCAAGGGTGGCAGTCCAGAGGGATCTGGACACCCTGGAGGGCTGGGCAAGGAGGTGGGGGCTGAGGTTTAACCCGTAGAAGTGTAGGGTGTTGCATCTGGGGACCAGAAACCCAGGGCATGTTTATACCTTGGGAGGGGTTCCACTTCAAGCCACTTCATGTGAAAGGGACCTCGGGGTGGTGGTAGACACCAAAATGAACAACAGTGAGAACTGCAGAAGAACAGCGGCAAAGGCAAACAAGTTACTGGGCTTCATAGCCTGGGGAATAATGTCCAGGAGGAGTGAGGTGATCCTACCTCTGTACAATGCCTTGGTTAGGCCACACCTTGAGTATTGTGTGCAGTTCTGGAGGCCACACCTTAAGAAGGACATAGTACTGTTGGAGAGGGTCCAGAGGAGGGCAACCAGGATGATCTGGGGCATGGGGGATAGGACCTATGAGGACAGGCTGGAAGCCCTTGGGCTATATTCACTGGAGAAGAGAAGAGATAGGGGGGACATGATTGAGGTTTTCAAATATGTGAAGGGGATTAACAGGGGTAGAGCCAAAGAAATGTTCAGGCTAAAGCAAAGGGGCACAACCAGAGGGCATTAATGGAAACTGGAGGGAGGAACCTATAGGGGAGAACATAGAAGGCATTACTTCACAGAGAGGGTGGTGAAGCCATGGAATGCTTTGCCCAGGAGTCTAGTCAAACAAGACACTGTGGAGGGCTTCAAGAGGGGGTGGGACAGATGCATGGGGGTACAGAAGCCAAGACTGACCCTCACGGGGTCAAGGGGGGGCGAGCGCCCGTTAGGGGCTGGATAACTGAGCAGACACGAAAGACCGACAGGCCTATTCTGCTGGCCTTTAGTATGTTAGTATAAATCATGGAAAGGGTATTGATAATTAGATTTTTTTTTGCCAAAGCTGTCAGTGTGTGGGATGACTGATAAACCAACCAAGGTTCGCTCTCAAAGTCTGTGTGTTATCCACACTTGTAACAAAACAAAACAAAAATCAGCCGGCCCTGTGACGCTGAGGGTTGAGATGCTGGACGCCACAGCTCGCGCTATGCCGCTGACCTGGGTTCAGGAACAGACTCGGGCAACCGGGGGTCGGCCAGGGGAGGCAGGATTGAGCATCCCCACGGATGGTCTCCTCCTGGGGGGGGGTTACATGGGCAGCGATGCCCAGAAGCGTTGCCACTGGTGGAAGCACAGGCAGCAAGACGTAACAGCTCCCTACAAGGGGAGCCAGGGGTGGGGAGGGTGCTGTGGACGCTCTACAGCAATCTGCATAAGCACGCTGCCTGTCTGGACTCAAGTCCTCTGCGTTGGCACCTTCAGGGGATGGGACCGGTGGAAAATCAAAAGCAAAAAAATCTCCCGGTCTCAAGCGGAATGACGCTGGTTCCATGTTACATCGAGGCCCGGCCGAAAAGACCCAAGGAAACGATTCCCCAGGGCAGTGACCAGGAGGAAGTAAAAAAAAAAAAAGAAAAAAAAAATTCATATTACACCTAACCCATATATTACTCTATATTATATAATAGGCATTTGCTGATAACCCATACGATAAAAAGGCAGATCAGCACTCAAAAGCAAACCGCTCATCATGACCTGTACACAGTGGAAAAAGCTACTGTGATTACGTGTCGGCTGTTATCACCATTGTGTACACTTCATTAACAAAACACTGCCGAACACCGCAAGAATACCCGAACAGAAAAGAACACCCCACCAAACAGCTAAAACCCCAACAAAAAAAACATAACCTCAAGAAAAGGTGAACCCTTATTATGTAAAATGGTTACATGATGGGCAGTCATACAATAGTGGATTTATCAGTACTCCTGGCAAGTGAGCTCAGAGTTTTCTGATAACCCCAAGCTCACTTGCCAGTTGTACTGCTAAATTCACTATCGTATGACTGCCCATCATGTATCCCCTTAATAATACTACACCAAAGCCATAAATAATATGTATAATCCTCAACAATTAGCAAGCCATACAAAAACAGATACTGCTCATAAAATCAAGTCTATAACATTTCTATTTATTTCCTGCAATGTTATATTTTTATTTTCTTGTTAGATCTAAACTACATTTACTTTTGATAACTTCTACTCATTATTATGCCAAAAGTCATCACTCGTAAATTATACATTAATGAAAGAGTTCAGAATAACTTTAATTACAGCAGAATTTTTTTCTGGCTTAACTTTTCAAACATCGCAATAGATACCTGGTGAACACCAATTATCAACTGACGGCAGCACTTGTCATTATAGAGTGAGGCAGCACTCCCAACCAATTGGAGCGCTCCTTTCCTCTGTGTGAGAGAGACACTCTGATTCTGTGAAGACTGTCTTGTACGCAGCTGCCCTGGAAATGGGCATGTTCGGCTAAGGTTTTGGAAAAAACTCAATATGCTATTGATCTGGCTCAATCAACAGTATAATAATACCACCATCGAGACTACTCTCATGGTTGTAAGAAAGGTCTCATGTGGATTCTTAGTGTATCAGAACCACTTACCTTCAATACCCTAAAAATGCACGGGACTATTCTTACAACCGTAACAGTGCTCTCAGTTACAGTAATTACATATGTACATATAACAGAGTTTGAGTAAGATTATTTCTGTGAAACATATTCTACACTTAAACAATCATTTGCCTTCAGCGAGAGCTACATTCTGCAGGGCTGTCAGCCACTCGCACTCATGCTCGTCTCCACAGAAACAGCCTTCAGTTTGATCGGATAGGAATACGGGGAAAAGAATTTAAAACGGAGAAAAAAAAAAGTACAAAATAACAGAAGAGAGCCGGCCCGGTGGCGCTGAGGGTTGAGGCACTGGACGCCACACCTCGCGCTACGCCGGCAACCCGGGTTCAGGAACGACCTCGGGTCGTCAGGGTGCTGGCGTGGGGGGGGGGGGCAGAGCACGATCAAGCATGCCAATGGCCAGCTCTCCTCTCCCGAGGGTGGTGAGGGTGGGTTGGCGTGCCCCCATAGTTCCGCTCCCACTGGGTGGAGATCTGTTGGTTAGCATAGGCGGAGAGGGGGCAACAAACAGTTACGGGAGGTGGAAGGGGCTGAGTTAGCATCACAGGGTGCATAGTGTGCCTCCACACGCTCGCACGGCCGTGTGCCAAGGTCTCGGGGGACAAGGAGAAAACCTGTAAAATGCCTATGCATCCTCACCGCCAGTTGATGGGAGGAAGCAATGGGGACCAAAGAGCCACATAAAAAATAAATAACAGAAGAGGTCATCCAAAGCACTGCTAGATTTACACCTTGAGTCTTCACAGAACCTGCAGGTAATTTACATGTTCTACTGCAGACTGCTCCAGCTGTTGGATATCCTTGGTAGTTCAACAAACTGTAAAACTATCAAAATCATAAAAACATTTAAAAAAGCTAAAAAACAGTGATTGTGTTACTAGAAGCAGCTATTATGATCCATTATTACATAGACAATTTCAGCAGAAAAAGACCATCCAGTCTGCCTGATTATTGCTATTATCCTGCTAATTTTCAAAACTGGATAAGGATAAAAAGGCCAGTAAGGTGGCGGGGACAGATGATGCCATCTCCACCAAAAGGGCATGGTTAGCCCTTAAGGGCCTAAAGAAAGATAAATCTCCTTGGCCGGATGGCATTCATCTGAGAGTACTATGGGAACTGGCGGACATACTGGCTGTACCCCTGGCGGAGCTCTTCAACAGGTCGCTTGAGACAGGGAGGGTACCCAGGGATTGGCAAGAGGCACACGTGGTGCCAATCCATAAAGGGGGGGTCAAGGGAAGTACCAGGTAACTATAGACCCATCAGTCTGACCTCGGTGGTGGGAAAATTAATGGAGAGTATACTAAAGGAACGATTGGGGGTGTACTTGGAGGAGGTGGGAGGTCTGGATAGTCGGCAACATGGGTTTACATAGATACATAGACAGTGTCGGCAGATAAGGGCCTATGGCCCACCCAGTCTGCCCATTTGAGCTTGTAAGTTTACTTTATGTTTTCCTAGAAGTCTGTTACCCCTTATCCCTGACCTCCAGAATTCCTTTATGTCTATCCCATGCATTCTTAAATCCTGTGATTGTTTCAGCCCCCACCACTTCCTCTGGCAGGGTGTTCCACTTGTCCACCACCAGTTCTGTGAAGAAATTCTTCCTCACGTTTCCTCTGAATCATCCTCCCTCCAACTTCATCCCATGCCCTCTAGTCCTGAAAAATCTTTTTCGCTTAAAAATAGTGTATTTCTGCACCCTGTTTCTCCCTGTAAGATACTTATATGTCTCTATCATATCCCCTCTCTCCCTCCTCTCCTCCAGGGAGTACATGCTCAGTTCCTTCAACCTGTCCTCATAGGACTTGTGATGCAATCCATGCACCATCTTTGTTGCCCTCCTCTGAACCTTCTCTACCCTGTCTATGTCCTTGCTATTGTCCAGGTCTCCAGAACTGTACACTGTACTCCAGGTGGGGCCTCACTAGTGTCTTGTATAGTGGAATTATGACCTCCCTTTTCCTGCTGGTGATGCCCCTGCCTATGCATCCCAGCATCCTGTTTGCTTTACCTGCTGCCTTGTCACACTGTTTCCCTACCTTGAGGTCATCAGAGATGATAACCTCAAGATCCCTTTCCTGCTTGGTGCATGCTATATCCTCACCCCCCAACTGATACATTGTGCCAGGGTTTTGTGTCCCATATGCATAATCTTGCACTTCTTTGCATTGAATTTCAACTGCCAAATCCTGACCATTTTCAAGTTTCTGCAGGTCCTTCTCATTCTGTCTACACCCTCTGGTGTGTCTACTCTGTTACAGAGCTTTGTGTCATCAGCAAACAGTGAAATTCTGCCTTCTAGGTCCTGTGCAATGTCACTGATGAAGATGTTGAATAGGACCGGTCCCAGCACTGATCCCTGTGGTACCCCACTGGTCACTCTTCCCTCTGTGGAGTGACAGCCATTTACCACCACCCTCTGTGTCCTGCCGCCCAGCCAGTTACCTACCCACACACTACTGTCCTGCCACACCCATATTCCCCAGTTTGTGTAATAGTCTTCTATGTGCACAGTGTCAAAGGCCTTGCTGAAGTCCAGATAGGCCATGTCCACTGCCCTCCCCTGATCCACCTCCCTAGTCACCCAGTCAAAAAATTCAATGAGGTTGGTCTGACATGACCTCCCCCTGGTGAAACCATGCTGCCTTGGGTCCTGTAGTCCATTGACAACCAGATGTTCCACCAATCTCTCCTTCAGTAGTGCTTCCACGATCTTCCCCACTACCGAGGTGAGGCTGACTGGTCTGTAGTTCCCGCTTCCTCTTTGTTCCCACTTTTGTATAAGAGACTACATCTGCCCGTCCTCAGTCTTTGGGTACCTCCCTGTTTCCAGTGATTGGCTAAACAGGATAGCCAGAGGTTCAGCCACCACCTCTCTTAGTTCTTTAAGGACCTGGGTGCACCCCATCTGGCCCCATTGTTATCAACTCTTATTACTTCCAGTTCCTTCAGGACCCTTTCTCGTGTAAAGAGACTTGTGTCCATTTCTGCACCATTCTCACCCTTGTACTCCCTTTAGACCCATTACCTCCTCTTCTTCAGTAAAGACTGAGCAGAAATACCTGTTCAATATGTCAGCTTTACTGTTGTCATCCTCCACGCAGCCCCCATCCTCCCCCTTCAGTCTCACTATCCCTCCCTTTGCCTTTCTTTTTTCACTTATGTACCTGTAAAAGGTTTTGTCCCCTCTACCCATTGATTTTGCAATGTGTTCTTCTGTCTGAGCTTTGGCTTCCCTTACTGACCTCCCTATCTCCCTTTGCTTCTCCTGGTACTTCTCCCTAGCCCCTTCTGCCTGTGTCTTTTTGTATTGCCTGAATGCAATCTTTTTGGCATTCACTTTCTTTGCTACCTCTTTGGAAAACAATAATGGTCTCTTCTTCCTTTTCCTCTTGCTAACCTGCTTAATGCATAATTCTGTTGCTCTTGTAATCCCCATTTTAAATACTGCCCACTGTTCCTCAACCCCTGATTCCTGCCCCATTCCCCTTAATGCCTCTTTCAAGTATTTTGCCAATCAAACCAATCTTGTGGAGCTCTACGAATGGGTAACATCAGAAATGGACAGGGGAAAGCCTGTGGATGTATTATTCTTGGACTTCAGCAAGGCGTTCGACTCTGTCCACCACAATGGTCTGGTGGAGAAACTGACGGGGTTGGGAGTAGGCCCTCTGATGGTCAGATGGATTGAAAACTGGCTAGCTGGATGCACTCAGAGAGTAGTGGTCGGTGGGGAGCTCTCGTACCCTAGGAGGTCGGTAGTGGGGTACCGCAGGGCTCGGTCCTGGGTCCAGTCCTGTTTAATGCATACATTTCGGACATCAGGGAGGATATAGGGTGTGAAATGAGTCTCTTTGCTGACGACTCCAAGATGGGAGCAGTAGTTGAGGGGGAAGAGGGGAGGTTGGCCCTGCAATGGGACCTGGACACCATGGAAAGGTGGGCTCACACATGGAAATTAAATTTCAATATCACCAAGTGCAAGGAGTTACATCTTGGGCAGGGAAACCCGAAACACAGGTACACCCTGGGAGGGGAGGCGTTGTAGGCCTCAACAGGGGGAAAAAGACCTAGGGGTCATGGTGGATGCATGTATGAATAACTCCGAGCAGTGCAGGAGAGCGGCTAGCAAAGCAAACAGGATGTTGGGATGCATCGTAAGGGGGATCACCTCTGGGAGCAGGGAAGTGATTCTGCCATTGTACAATGGATTGGTTAGACCACACCTTGAGTACTGTGTACAGTACTGGAGACCACACTTGAAGAGAGACATACAGCTCCTAGAGAGGGTACAGAGGAGGGCAACTAAGATGATATGAGGACTAGGGGATTTGACGTATGAGGACAGACTTGAGGAGCTCTGCCTGTTTTCATTGGAGGAGAGGAAAGACAGCAGGGACATGATTGAGGTCTTCAAGTACCTCAAGGGAATAAATAGGGTAAACACGGAGGAGATCTTTAGACTAAAGCAGGGAGGTATCACCAGAGGGCATGGTTTGAAGTTGGAAGGTGGAAGGGTGAGGAGGGAAAAGAGGAGGAGGTTTTTCACTGAGAGGGTGGTGGATCCTTGGAACGTGCTGCCTGGCGAGCTGGTTCAGGGATCCACAGTGGAGGGCTTCAAGAGAGGGTGGGACAGACACAGAAAGCAGATGTATCAGATGATGGCCTGGCCCAGGGGGGTGGGGATGGATGATAGGGGTTTCTGGAACACAGGGGGGGCCTCAGTACCCAACTAGGGATCTGAGGTTCGAGCAGACTCGATAGACCGTAAGGCCTAATCTGCTGGCAATTAGTATGTTAGTAATAGGACACATATGGAGGGTGGGCAAATGGGAGCAAGTGAGAGGCAACAAAATTATTTCTTTTACTGGCTATTGTCCAGTCTTTACCATCTCCGGAACATCGCCCAAATTAAATCCCTTGTTTCCCCTGATGACTTGACCACATTGGTGCATGCGTTTGCCACCTCAAGGCTTGGCTACGGTAACACACTCTACCTCGTGCTCAGAGGAGGTATGATGTGGCACCTGCAGCTTCTGCAGAGCGCAGTGCCTGGCTGCTGACTAGGCACTCGTGGTTCAGTCACATTACACTGGTGCTCCGCGAACTGCACTGGCTGCCGTTGCGCTGGTGTATCACCTTTCAAACAGGTCTTTTGACTTATAAGGCTCTACATGGGTTGGGTCCGGGTTACCTGAAGGAGCTTCTGCATCCCTACACCACAAGTCGCTCTCTTAGATCGGCATGGGAGGCCCTCCTGGAGGTCCCTAGAGCTAGGTTGAAATCTTCCAGGGATCGGGCATTTGAGGTAGCTGCCCCAGTCCTCTGGAACTCATTACCATGGTTTTAATTTTTATTTATTTAGATCTAGGATTACAATTACGTCCAGGAGGCACCTTCCCTTGAGGTATTTAAAAACATGCCTATTCCAATAAGCCTTTGCGACATAAAGAGTATATTTATCTTGTTGAATAATGACTGAAATGATTTACATGAATTTTAGAATTTATATTTATTCTATTTTATAGCTGTATGATTTTAATGTTTTTATATTCAGTAAGGGCGCCCAACATAAATATACTACTACCACTACCAGGTTTTGTATAAAAAAACATGGGGAACTGTGCTTGCTTAGTTTTTATGCATACCCTTGGTGAGTAACGTCTTCATAAACCCCTTGAGCTTTTTGCTCTTGGGATTTATGCGGCCTCATACACCTCGGGTGTGCCTAAAAAACCTTGCTACACACACTTCCACATACGTTATTCTATATATAATAAGACATAAATTGCGTCTGTTAGCATAATCCTACTTGGGATTTCTAGGGTCATTTTCATATACCTGGCATAACCATAAAATAATTTGCAAGAAGCTTTAAACAGACTTTCTGGAATCCTGGAACATCCAGAGTGCCGGAAGCCATGTAAGTGGTAAAACTGGAACCCTCGGAACACAAGCATCTTGATCTTTTACGTGAGTTCCTTGGTTCCAGATTTTAACACCTGCGTGGCTTGTGGTATATGGGCTTTCTACTTCCATACAGGACTTTGAAATCTCGGGAATGCCAGAACCCCTGCAAGTGGTAAAATCTGAAACAGTTGGAACCACCAGAACACAGGAACCCACACAAAAGTTGCATGCATTTTGGCCATTCTGGATTTTACGACTTGGGCAGATTATAGCATTCTGCCCATTCCCAAAATTACTAAATCCCCTTAAAACCGGACTGCCAAAAATAGACAGGACCAAAATGGTAAAAGCTGGACTGACTGATCCAGCTGGATCTGCCTGACTGGACACAAGTTGTGAAAATCGTTCCAGTATGGCCAGGGGTGAAAACCTGACCACCAGACCAGACCAGACTGATAAATCCCAGATCATCAGTCTGGCCAGACCACAAATATTTGTGCAGTCTGGCAGGATCAGTCAGTCTGGCTTTTACTAATCTGGTCTGGTTTTCACCCACACCTATTAAATAACTTACTTAAAGGGGACAGGAAATTTGTGCCCATTGGCAGCAGTTAATAATGTTCCTATTTACAGAAACGAAACTCATACCTCCAAATGATCCATATTTAACTGTATCCAAACAAAAACACTGATGTGAAAAACTGTTTTTTCAATTGTTTTCTTTCTATGGGCAGCATTCTGTTAACAGTTCTCTTCCTGGAACCAGTAGCTTGGAATTTGTACCGTGTCAGGGTCTGTGTACATAACGCTAAGCATGAGCTAGTGCACTGACTCCACGATGTGGAGTATGGGTCAGCACCACATAGTAATAAGGGACCGAAGTCTCTCAGCAAGTTCATAGCAATGTAAAAACTTCTTTATTGATATGTTTCACAAACGTTGAAAGCTCACCCACACCAGCAGCTTGGTTAACCAGCAGACACAGAGCGTCCTCAGCCACTTAAATCCAGTAATGTTTAGTACCTGATGTAGCCCAATAAAAGAAGCCAATGCCATAATCTACAATTCATTAATTTGCGCCATAAAACCATAATAGGAAAACAACAAATCAGTAGCACCACGCTCATCTGGCATACTGTCCAAACACCACAGTGGTTTCATACACGCTTACTTATCGACAAGTGTCATCATCAGACTATCTTTTTTTTTTTTATTAAAAGCATGCACCAGCCTAGATAACCCAGAAAGTGCTTAAGTGTGTAAAAACCCAAATACAGACACCTATATAGCAATACAGGCAGGAGAAAAAAAATAAGAGATAGCAACAAAACCATCATATTTTGTAAACATCACAATTTTGAAAACATATAAAAACATCCATTTGGAGACAAAACACACAGACGTGGACTGACAAATAATAGTAGCAGAGACATCAATTAATGCTTAGGTCCCAGAAACAACAGCAGCAGAGCCGGAAAGAGATGCTGTGTTCATGAACAGCAATGCAGGGGAATATCATCATTTAAACCCATTGGGGTTAGAGTGCTCAATGCAGGAATCCAGAATGCTTCCCTCTGTAGTAATTTTCTGGTCATGTCGCAGCCTCTCGTTCCAGGTTCGATTCTCTATAGGCCCATCAAATCTGAGAGAGCTGCTAATCCGTGTCCTGCTTCTGCATAATGCCTAGCCAATGCAATTTCAAAGTTGCTATTTCTTATTGCGGCTTTGTGTTCACCCACCCTTGTTTTAAGTGCTCGCTTTGTATGACCAACACAGGCTGAACCACAAGGGTATATCAGCAGGTAAACCACGCCCACTGAACTGCAGTTAATAAACTCTTTTATTTCAAAGCATTTCCCAGATCTTGGGTGCGTAAACGTACGTGTATTTATGGTGTTAGAACAATGAATACAGTGTCCACAGCAGAAATTTCCAACAGGGTGTTTTGGCAACCATTTCTTCGGCTTCTGAACCAGGGGGTAGAGTTGCATGTAACTGTCTATCTTTTAAATCCCCGCCCCCTTCAGTAGGGGATCCTTAGTGTGAGCTGTTGTTCTATAGGAACCGTGAACATATAAACATACGAAAAGCCAGCAGAAGGTGGCCTCCTGGTCTACTGCATCTGCTCAGTAACTAATGCAGGATTCATGGCTTACACCAATGACCTTGCCCCCCCCCCCCAGGTCATCCCTTCCCTCCCTTCAACCCCTCCTTGGTCCCATGGCCTCCCAAAGTGTTTGTCCGTGTTGCTCTTAAAGGCCCCCACCATCTTTATTGAGACTATGTCTTCTGGCAGCGCATTCCATGTGGCCACCACCCTCTCCATAAAAAAATGCTTCCTAACATCCCTCTTAACCCCCCCATCAACTTTAAGCTATGTCTCTCATGAGTCTGTTGTCACTCATTTTAAAGAGACCTTCTCTTTCCACTCTGTTAATCCCCTTCAAGTATTTGAAGGTCTCTATCATATCACCCCTCTCTCTCTCCCCTGTCTTCCAAAGAGTACATCCTTAAGCTCCCAGCCTCTCTTCGTAGGACCTATTCTGTTGACCCATGATCATCTTGGTTGCTCTCCTTTGGACCCTCTCCAGCATACTGATGTCTTTCTTAAGGTATGGATCCTAATACCTTACCCCATACCCTAAATGCGGTCTTATCATTGACCTGTACAATGGCAAAATGACCTCGTTCCACCTACCACAGAATCCCCTGGCTATACACCCCAGTCCTATTAGCCTTTGCTGCAGCCTTCTTGCATTGTGTGGCGTGTTTTAGGTATCTAGTAATTACTGCTCAATAACTATTGCAGGATTCATGGCTTCGCCAATGACCTCATCCCCCCGTCATCCCTCCCTCCTCCCTTCCTTCAACCCTCAGATCTTTTACTTCCTCTGAAGCAGCTATCTAAACCCCCGTAATACTCCTTCCTGGACCCAATATGCATCACTTTGAATTTGTTGGCATTGAAGCCAAGTTTCCATATTCCTGACCATCTCTCGAGTTTACCAAGGTCCTCCCGCAGGTCTTGTATCCCTTCCTTTGTGTCCACCCTCCCACAGAGTTTGGTGTCATCTAAAAACCGGCACATCTTGCCTTTAATGGGTTCCTCAATGTCACCAAAGAAGGCACTGAACAACACTGGTCCCAGCACTGATCCCTGCGGAACCCTGCTGGCGACCTCCTTGGTGCTAGATAACTCTCCCCTTACCACTACTCTCTGGTTCTACCCCTCAGCCAGTTGTCCATCTACCTTACCAGTTTCTCTCCCACCCCTAGATCTGTTAGTTTCCTCATCAGCCTCCTGTGTGGTGCAGAATCAAAGGCCTTGCTGAAGTCCAGGTATAAGATGTCCATCGTCTGACTGCTGTCCACCCCCCTTGTCACCCAATCAAAGAATTCAATCAGGTTCATTTGACATGATCTACCTGCCACAAACCCGTGCTGCCTCCCATTCTGTAGACCATTCTCTTCAATGTATCTCACCAGCCTTTCCCGGACTATGGACTCCATGAGTTAAGATACTATCAAGGTCAGACTAACCGGCCTATAATTCCCCGGGTCTTCCTTGGGTCCACTGTTGTGGAGGGGCACCACATGTGCTGTTCTCAGTCCAGCAGAACCACGCCCGACTCCAGGGTTCTATTGAAAAGGGCAGCCATCAGCCCCACCAGCAATTCTGCTAGCTCTTTCAGCAGCCTAGGGTGTATGTCATCTGGTCCCAGGGATTTTCTGCCTTCAGTGCCAGCAGCCCCTCACTCACTCTTTCAACCTCACTTACTGCTTCAGCCCCTCCCCACCGTGGCACTGGTCCATCCATTTCCTTGTAAAGACAAAACATAAGTATTCATTTAATACTTCCACTTTGCTCACTTTTTCTTCTGCCCAGCCATCTCACTTCCTTAGCTTAACTGTTCTGTCCTTTTTGCCCCTCTTTTTGCTAGTATACCATTATGTGGGCACCGCAACCAGTTTGCTTGTCATGCTGGTGAACTGCAGTTTGCGGCACTTGGCAGGGAGACCATCTGGGTGTTGCACCCCTTCCCCCTTACACCTCCAACCTGGAGGTGATTATACAGAAGTACAGTGGGTGCGAGGGGCCAACAGCTAGAATGTGCCCTGGGGGATTTGGTGCAAGGGGGATTGGGCAGCACAATTGCTGGGTGCAATGTTCGCCATCGGCATTGTGCTGGCACCCTAATGACAGTCCTGTTTTTTCTTGTCACCGCAACATGGGTGAACCCTTTTCACTTATGTAGCGAAAGAAGGCCTTCTCCCTTTTATCCCTTCAGCTATTTTCTTCACCTTAGCATGCTGCACCTCCCTTCTTGCCACTGTAGCCAACCTCAGCTATTCCTTATCTTCTTCCCTTGCGGTTTTCCTGAACTTTCTGCAGGCCGCCCTCTTTTCCCTCACCGCTCCGACTACCTCATAGTTAAACAAGATGGGTGATCTGGCCCCCAATTTCTTCCCTCTAAGCTTGATGCAATCTGAGGTGGCTGCTAGAATTGCCTCTCTGATGATGGCCCATGTTTGGTCCACCCCCATGTCCTCTTCAATGCCCACTACGTGTGCCCTTAGCACCTCTCCCAGCCTCTCAAAATGTGCCCTCTTGAAATCCAGCGTGTTGGTCTTGGTGGGGATGTTATCCCTGCCCATGTCCAAAGTGAACCACACTGTATTGTGGTCGTTACCACCCAGAGGTTCCCTGACCTCTAACTCCTTTATGCGCTCACCACTGGTGAACACTAGGTCACGGATTGCCCCTCCCTGTGGGATCCATAACAGTGGGTCATGAACCTTCCCTGTACTGCATTTAGGATCTCTTGACTTCTGGCTCAGAGTTCTGTACACAAACTGAGACAGTTATAAATCCAAATCCCCGATTCCATGAAGAGAACCGCAACAGAATGCGGCCAATAAAATCAAAACAATGCAAAATACAGTTTTTCACTTTGCTTTTTACACAGGTAAGTTAAATATGGATCATTTAGGGGTATGGAGAGCGTTTCTGACAACAGTAACATTACAAACAACTGCTAATTAGAATTAATTTCCTGTCCAAATTGTAAAAGAACTGTAGTTATCGCCAACTGTCTTTTCTATAAAGGTAACAACCATACTGCAGGCATCTGTTGTACATACTGTAAAACCAACAGAGCACAAACTGCCAAAAACATTTATTTTCTTAGCATATACTATAAACAAAAGCGGACAGATAAATTAGATAATACCTAGTCAGGTCACAAGACTTTTATAAACAATTTCTGAAGCTGACTCCTATATTTTAAGCCCAGCTGCTGTGTAACAGTGAGGGGCTGGTCCATGAACAGAAGGTATCTAAATGCATGGTCCGAACTAATACTGTGTGAATAATTTAATTTTAACACAAAAACTGCGCACACTGAAGTCACTGATATGGCCAGCGATCATTATTACCTTATTAATGCCACTACTCTCATTTTCAGGAAAGGATAATGCTTTTGTTAATTACTGTAATTCACGTGTGGCCAACCTCCTATAAATCAAGAGAATCCAGACCCAAGCACAAGCTACTACATCCACAGTACGAAATCGCCGGGCAACATACACACGCCGCTCTGGGTCCTCAGCAGAAGGACCCGTTCCCGATCAAGCGGCGCATCCATCATCCTGCCGGAACAAAACGCAATACCAAAACTGAAGGGCAGACCATTCGCACAAAATAAAGAACGGGGGTTTCGGATATACTACATAATCTCAACATATACTTATTCATTACATTAGCTAGACTTTTCTGAAACGTGATCGATAAAGCAGGAAATATGCGGACAACTAAGTGCGGAAATGAAAGACTTCCTTAAGGGTCAGGGTATGACAGAGTCTCAGAACCCAGACAACGTGAGTAGTTTGCATTACAGTATCACAACCTTTTCTGTAACCGGTTTATTGTAAATGTCGTTATATTTGTCAAGAGCTGATCTCTTCCTTTATCAGCTAAGAACTCGGAGAGAATGCTCATGAATGCTAAATTATGTGATGTCAGCATACCTCTCAACCTCCTACCTCATAAATCAGGGACAAGGCTTAAAGAAATCAGGGACACATCTTCAAAATTAGAGATATCCACCCAGAAAGCTGGTAGAATATGGGGCTTAGTGCAAAATGCATTTTCTAAAGAAGAACACGTCTATAACTTTAATGCTTGACATTGTTTTGTGCTTACAGTCCCCATTGTATAGCCACAAAAATACAAATTTTAGGAGGGACAGAGTAAAATTTTGAGGCAAAATCAGGGACGTCCCTGAAAATCAGGGACACTTGAGAGGTATGGATGTCAGGAAGGTCAAAAGGTGGAGTGTTTATTAAGGGTCGTCCCTGGGACTGCACTTTAATATGTATAGCCCTACTCTCAACTGTCCCTGATTTTGCTTCAAAATTTACCTCTGTCCCTCATAAGATTTGGGTTGCCATGGCTGAACAATAGTGATTGTAAGCACAAAATATTGTCAAACAGAGTTAATGCTTGCTTTTCTTCAGAAATGTATTTTAGACCATCTATCTGCTGCTTGGTTCCACCACTCCCCCTCACCATATCCTTTTAACCCATCACTACTTCAGCCCTTGGACCTTGGGTCCGGTATTGTATCCAACCTTTTCTACCACTAGCTGCCGGTACCGTAGTTTTCTCTGTCTAGATTGAGCTACACACTTAGGGCCGGATATTCAAAAGGGTTGCGCCTGCGCAAGTTCAAAAGTGCGCCATTCTGCGATATTCAGCAGGAGGCAGTTACGCCACGAAAACATGCTGAGCAACAGTGCAATGCAAATGGCCGGCATGCGCAGCCGAAGGGTGGATCCATGCATAAAGAGGCGCAATCACGATATCAAAGACTTGCGTGTGCGCAACAGGCGAACAGCGGAGTTGCGCCCCAGTGGAAATGAGCCAAATAAAAGGCTCAGGAAGAAGGCGCAAAGGCGCTACAGGGATGCCAAGTGGGGAAGAGAAAGACAGACAGTGACAGGCCAGGGCAGGCAGGGAAGCAGTGTGGGCCATAGGCTGCAGAGGCCAGCGGGGGTGCCGGTGCAGTGGAAGTAGCAGTCAGGACAGCGAGGGTAACAGAGCAACATCAGCCAGGGGTCACAAGCCAGGAGATGGACTGTGGCAGCTTCCATGGAAGCTGTAATGAGGGGTGAGAATGCAAGGTGCAGGGGACATGGCCGTGGATGGGCCCGTCGGTGATGCGGCCCCAACGAGGCAGTACCGTGCCGCATCAGCTTTGAACTGTACACAGATGTAGAGATAGGTGGGCGGTGCCGCTGAACAGGGACAATACTGGGCGGCTCTGTGAGCTGTGCAGTGATGTGATGCAGGCACCCACGACGGAGTCATGCTCTGTCAGTGGAAACCAAGGTGACAGCCTGCATGTGTGCCTGTTCGCCACGGGCACCTTCCAGAGGCCAACAGGGGACACCACAGGCATCACACAGTCGGCCACGTCACGCATCCTCACCCAATTCCTCAGCGCACTGCTGCCACATGCTGCGGAGCACATCCATTTCCCCAGCACTGCGGGCAGAGACGCATAATAACATGCGAAGGCTTCCAACAGGGTAGCACATATGCCTGGCGTTAGAGGGCCATAGACTGCACCCATGTGGCCATTCGCGACGCCGCCTGGCCCCGATGGGGCCGCATATAGGAATAGAAAGGGCTTCTCCAGTGTCAACTGCCAGGTGGTGTGTGATGCCACTGAGCGTATAATCAATGTCTGTGCCACACACCTGGCGGAGCACATGATGCCTTCATTGGCATCAGTCCGCACTGTGCCATCGATTCGAGAGTGGGGACATCCCCACAGGCCATCTAGTGGGTGAGTACGCATGTAGGAAATGCAAACTCGGGGCAAGGGTGGGAATGCCACAGGTGCCATGGTAGTGGCACACAGGGATATGGGCAATATGGACCTGAACATGATACTGATCTCCACTATCTCCACACAGGTGACAGCGGATACCCACTCCGTCCCTGGCTGCTCACACCGTACTGGCGCCCCATGATCTCATCGCAGCAATGCTATAATGAGGCACATGCCGCCACACGCAACATCATTGAGCGGGTGTTTGGGATGCTCAAGGCACGCTTCCGATGCCTAGATACCTCCGGCGGTGCCCTACAGTACAGCCCCTCAAAGGCCTGTGGGATATTCCTGGCCTGTTGTATCCTGCACAACATGGCCAGTGACTGTGGGATAGCCGTACAGGTTGAAGAGGGGGGACAGCGATGGGGACGCCAGTGGCGCCGGTGTTGATGGTGATGAGCAGCCCCCCCCTTGGACGGCGGGAGCCCCGACTGATCCGGCAGGCCCAGCTGCACCAGGACACCATCACGCAGGAGCATTATGCACAACACAGGTAAGTCAAGGGGCCGTGTGCAAACAACACTGTCCTGGCGCGGCACACAGAGTAACACACCAGGGGTGCATGACGGCAAGGGGGGTGGAAGGGACCAGGCACACAAACACACCATCAGGGAGGGGCGAACAGTCATATGGACACACACACACACACACACACACAAACACACCAGGCACAAAGCGTACATGGGCAGGTGCACAGCAGAGCAGGAACAGACATGGCAAACACACAGATCCACAGACCACACCCACCACCTGTACTGTCCAAGCACGTGTGTCAGATGCTGGGCACCCTTGCACCTTGGTGTACAGTACAATGCAGGCATCATCATGCACACGCATCTGTGGACAGCAGTCGGGATGGTGTGCAGGTGGTCCGTATGTCGGCGTGATGGGCAGGGCACCCACCAGTGCACTGCCCACCATGACGCACAGTGCACACAGGGCAGCACCAGACAGGGCCCACACTGGGAGACAGGTCAGTCGTGTTGCACCGTTCCACAGCCACCGCGAATGCGTGGGCAGCCCCGCCATGACCCAACAGCACTGGCAGGCTGAGCAGGGGCCACATGGGGTGGCACCGATGGACCACCAGGGGTCCCACTGCGCGATCGTGACCTTGTCCGCAGTGGGGTCTGTAGGATGCCAAACATACCTGCACCAGGGGTGCTTGGGATGCCCACAGCAGAACCCGGTGTCGACAGGCTTGACGTCGCATCCGACGCGGAACGGGAGTGGAGAGCGTGACTGTGTGGGGTGCGCGGTACAGAGCACCTGCTTTTGTGCCCACTGCAGCCATGACAGCGACCAATGCCTGGGTCTGCCTGTCAGTGGCGGCGGTCACATCCTTCCGCATATGGACCATCTCTGCACGGTCCAGAGCACAGTCCCTGCTGTGCCACTCCACAGCCGCACACAGTGCCTCCACAGACGTTGCAACTCGCCTTTGCTGCTGTACTAATTCCCGCAGCAGGTGGGTGTGCTCTTCAAATGGGTACTCTGCCACAACGGCATCCTGTCCCCCAGGGTGTGGAAGGTCCTGATGCTCAACACCCTTGAGGGTGGGCGCTGTTCACCAGGACCAGGAATGGGCATATCAAAGGGCGGCGGGCATGTGCCACCGCTGGACACTGTACCCCCAGACCTGGTGGGTGACTGCTGCTGCCCCTCCAACCGCTGTGCCCCAGGGACCACTCGTTCCACTGCTGTGCCCGCAACAGTGCCAGACACCTGCATAGCCACCGGTGCTGCCCCACTGGTGCTGACAGGCACAGCCTGGGACTGTGCCGACATGCTGGCACACACATTGGAACCAGCTAGGCCCAGGGGCACGTGCTGGCCTGCTGTGTGTCCGTCATGGGACACACACATGTCACTGCCCATTGCAGTCCTTGCATCATCAATGGTGAGGAGTCGTGCTACAGCCACAGTCACAGCATGCTGGCATGCTTGCATGCCAGACTGCTGAGACACAGGCTGTGCACCCCCCACACCCGACTCACCGACACCAGAGTTGGCAGCCCAGCGTGCATGCTGGTGCAGTGCATGCTGGCTGGTGACAGAGGTGGATGGACCCTCCTCCTCCATGTCCAGCAGGTCTTCCTCACTGCCTGGACCCACCACCACCATCCCCTGAAGACGAACAGGATCTGTAACAGAAAAAGAGGACATGTGAGTGCATGTGAATAACCTTCCCCCCCCCCCAACACCACCACCATGTCATACCATGCAGTGATGGTCTTCCACCTGTCTGGAATCCACCGCCTGGTATGCCCTCAATAGCACTCCGCTGCATTGATGCAGCCAGTCGGTCCTCGCCGGGGTCAGCTCCACCACCACTGGCTGGCTGGCCCCCGCCAGTGCCACCACGTGCCGCCCTGAGGGCTGCCACCTTCTCCTTCACCCTCCTGCGGTCTGTCCCCATCTTCTTTTTGCATTCCTGCACGGAGCGCTGGTGGCTTCCGTGCAGGTTCACTGCCCGAGCTACCCCCTCCCATGCAGCCGCACAGGCCTGAGGGGTGCCCCGCCGTCCACTCAGTAGTGACTCCTCCTCCAGGTAGGCCTGGAAGAGGGCCTCTGTCTCTGCCGTGGTGAAGTTGGGCCTCCTCCTCCTTCGCTCCACCATCCTCACCCTCACCTTGGCTCTGCTCGGTCATGGCGATCTGTATGGGTGGAAGTGGACACCTGTCACTGTGCAGTCTACAGCGCTATCCCATGCCCATTGTCCAGAACATCCCACAGCATGCAACCCACCTCTCACCTGCAGTGAACCGGATCTGGCCAGCACAGCCCAATGTCACATTTATAGCGCAATGCATGCAAATTAGGAGTGGAGCAACTGTAATGAGATGCAATTAGCATGCCTTTGAATGGCTGATCAGATGATTTGCATGTGTCGGGTTGAATATCGGCGCCGTTGACGCTTATGCACAATCTGTTGAGCCGCTGAGCCAATGGCGCAGATCTGTGACTGTGTGGTACACTGCATTGCGCATGCCCAGGTAGCTTACGGAGGCGCCTGCTCCTGATGACGTGCTGTGCGCGATCGGCAATTCAGGCCATGGCCACCATTGTGCCAGTGGCGCTACAGCACTGGGCACCATATGGCGCTGTGGCACTACTGTGCAATAGTCCATCTGTGGCACTGGCACGCAGGTGGTCGGTCGGCGCGAGGATGCAGATGTCAGATGGTGCTGGTGTGTCCTTGCATCATAGACCCTGACCTGGTGTCAGACCTTGCCTCTGGCGCTTGTTCGCTGCCATGTGTACGGCTCCTATTACGCTTGTCTGGGGACAGCTATGTGAACCGACTGCTGTACTTAACAGCCATTGGAACGTATGGTGGTCTATTGGCGAACATTTCCATCGCGGCAGCCGCTGCGGGCCATATTGCCTGCTGTACAACTCCAACTATGGCACGCAGGAGAGTGCCCCAATGGAGCCCAGTGGAGGTGGCCAACCTGGTGGCCCTGGTTGAGCCCCACTATGGGGCACTGTATGGGGAGGAGCCCCTCACCATGGCTCGCACCCAGGTCTGGCTGCAGATGGCCACTGACCTGGTGAGGGTCACAGGGCGGCGCCAGTCTGCAGAGCAGTGCCGGCACAGATTCAGTGACCTCCGCAGGAGGGAGCCAGATGTGCTGCAACGCCTACGGTCATGTGCTAGGAGGGGCGTTGTACCTAGGCCAGGTGGGTGTACCATCTATGCACCTGTATTCTCCGTAGGGGTGTGACTGTGTTTGGGTGGCTGTGCATGGGGGATGGCTCTGCCATGGTTGGCTGTGTCAGTGTGTGCAGGTGTGAGATGCATGGGTCTGGCTGTGTGGGCAGGCACACTCACTAGGGCAGGGGGCAGTCTGCTTTGGAGTCACACTAATGTTTTTCTCAACATTTGTCTCCCACAGGCCTGGCAGAGAGGATGCAGGCACGGGCTGAAGAGGGCTGTGGCAGGGCCCAGGTGGCGGACGGTGGTGATGCGAGGGGTGGGCCACAGCAGCAGCAGCAGCAGCCACAGCTGCTTGCTGAGTGTGAGTATCATTACATCATGGATGCTATTGCATGCTGGAGGGGGTGGGCATGACCACCAGCCATGGACAACACAACCATGCACGACACAGGCAACAGTCATCACTGTCCAGTGTCACTGCACGTCTGTGTGTGCGTCACTGGTGGTCCATGCATGCACTGGGCACATGGCTGTGGAACTGGCATCCCACCACATTGCCACGTCACTTGACAGCCTTGTTTGTGCTGTGATGGACATGGGCAGTGTGTGTGTGCAGTGGTGCACATAGCTGGTGCTGCCTGGTTGGGCATGTCATGTGCATGGTCACTGTGGGTGGCTGCATACCATCACAGGTGCGGGACACTGGGCTATATTCCTTGCAGGTTGGGTGGTGTTCAGGGTTGTGGACAGTCACAGCCATTGACTCTGTTCCCTTTTCCTAGGCCTCAGCGCCCTCACGCGGGATTGAGCGTGCCCTCCACCAGCTGACCAGGGTGTCCGTTGAGAACCATGACATCCTCCAGGACATCCAGCCGTGGCTCGCGCGACGGCACAGCCAACCGAGACGGCGCACAGGCAGCAGAAGACCAGCCTGCTAGACTCTTAGACAGGCTTTTCCTTCCCACTTCACCATCCCTCCCACCCTGCCTTCCCTCTCCCAGTTGTTCACCTCTACCTTTGCCCACCCTACCTTGTACCCTACCCCCCGGTCTTGTAAATATCTGTAAATAGTTTTGTTATTCTTGTTGTTCTACTTTCTATTTTTGAAATATATATATATTTTGTTATGAATACTGTGGTGGTCTCTGATTTGCAGCTGGCTATGGTTGCTCAGTTGCAGTGGTGTGCATGCCATCTGGGGTGGTATGGTCCTGGGTATGTGTGTGTGTGTGTGTGCATGGGGAGGTGTCTCCGGTGTGGCAGTGACTTTCTGTCGGTCTTGCCATCTGCTGCCGCCCACTGCTGGGTGCACAGGGTCAGTCTGGCTTGTATGGTTCTATGCTACGAGGTTGACGTGTGCCGGGGATGCATGGTGTTTACTGCAGTGACAGTCACTGCACATGGGTGGTGTCTTGGGGTCACGGTGCAGGGTGTGCTGTGCAGGACGGGGCTGATGTGCACTGTGGTTGTCAACCCCTGTGTGTGGCAGTCTCAGCCTGCCAGTGGTTGTGCTGGGGCGTCATGGCCCTGCTGTGCTTTGTTGGCGTGTCCCCATGGGCCAGTGGATCATCCGTCCCACCCCCAGTGATGCTGTGCTTGGGGTGTGCGGGTGTCTTGTTGGTTCTGCAGTGTGTTCCTGTGCCCATGTGTGGCATGGCTGGCGGTGGGCCCCAGCCTGCTTCCCTGGTTGTGCAGTTCCATTGCTCTGCTGGGGTGGGGGCTTTGCTTGCTTATGGCACCTCTGGACTGCTCAGCTGGGTTAGCCTTGTTGCGCCTATGGCGCAACCTTTCTGCTCAGCTTCCCCTTCCTGGTTGCGCTATGGCGCAGTTTGTGCAATATTCAGACGTTGGCTGCTTGCGCAATTTGTTTTGCTCCATGTTTGAATATCGCATCTGTTGCGCATATGCTCAATTGAATTGTGCTTGCTCCTGCTGTTGCTCACATTTTGGGAGCAGTTTGAATATCTGGGCCTTAGTACTTTGTGGCCTTCCACATCCTCATCCCTTACTCCTTCAATTGCTACCATCCTTCTCTCCCTGCCCCCACCTTGTTGGCCTGGCTGGTACCCATAAACATTCTTGAATCCTTCCCCTTGAAGGCTATTTCCAAGGCCCACTTTGTAATATTGATCCTTATCTTTGAATCACTGTATATCCTGTATATATTTTTTGATTGTATATAATTGTTGTATTCTTTGTCCTGCATATATCTATATATACACACACACATTTTTTATTGTCTATGCGTTTGTTACAGTTTACCTGTTTTGTATATTGTAATTGTTGTATATTGATTTCCTTGAAAAAAACCAGGTCCACCTCGAAAATGAGCATTGCTCAACTGTGATTGCCTGTTTAAATTAAGATTTTGATTGATTAATTGAGACTAACCCCCTTATTTTACTAGTTTGTTGAGTGGATACCACCAATTTTTAGGATGTATCCCTGATTTTGGTCATTTGTCCCTGAGGAGGAGCAAATACCTGACTCTGAAGGGGGGGGGTGTCTTGACCCAGTCGAGAAGACGGGACAGCTTAGTAGCATCTGGGGTCAGAATACCAAGAAGACAGCAAGGAGTACTTTAGCCATCGAGAATTCTATGATTAGAGGGATCGAGAAGGTTGTGGTAAAGGGGGGTGGTCAGATGTCTTCCTGGTGCATCAGTCATCCGAGATATGGATAGGATAGGGCGGAAGGTAGACAAGGGGGCTGTCATGTTGGTACATTTGGGTACCAACAGTCTGGTAAACCAGTCTATCAAAATGATGAAGCACAACTTCTGAAGGCTTGGGGACAGACAGAGGGCACACTTTGCTTCCCTGGCCTTTTACAAGGTGCTCCCTGTGTGAGATAGGGAGTACGGGAAGGACAGAGTGAGGAAGGAGGAGATTTAAGCAATATACCACAATATGGTGTGGGTGATGGCAGGGATTTACCCACGGGTAGTGGTTTGTTCTGGCGCAGCCAAGTGAGGAAACCACACCAGAAGTGGTAAATCTTTGCCATTACCCACACCATGTCATGTATGGTCAAGCAACTGAAGCACAAGCAGCTCACCTGAGTAGCTGAGGAAGCCAAATCTCCAGCCTGATAACTTTCGAGGCAGCTCCCCAGCTAGGCACTCAGGACAATCAAGCAACTGAAGCACAAGCAGCTCACCTGAGTAGCTGAGGAAGCCAAATCTCCAGCCTGATAACTTTCGAGGTAAAGAGAGCCTCTTCTCTTCATCTGGACACCTGCAGAGGGGTGCTACCTGATGAACACTTATATTTTATGAACTTTGTTCCTGTTCACCACTGGGTGGGCTTGTTATTTGATTCTCTTTGTGCTACTAATTGCTGAAGTGTAAAGCTAGGGACCCACTGGCTTTTCTAGAGTTGCCTTGCTGATTTCATCTTAAAGCCAGATATACCAAGCAGCTAATATAGATCAGACTTGTTTAATATGGTGGTATTTGGAGCTAATTGCTGATTTCATCTTAAAGCCAGATATACCAAGCAGCTAATATAGATCAGACTTGTTTAATATGGTGGTATTGAGCTAATTGTGCTTGTTACTGAAGGTATTAGGTTAGCTGGGTCCTAGTGAGACCTCATTTTGGAATAGCCCTGTTTTCTTAGAGTGGAGCTCCTTTGTGTAAGTCACAACATATTCTCCCGCTGCATAGTAATGAGAGGCTTTGTTTTCTCCACAACATAGGCAGCCCCACCCCAAGCTCAGTACGGGACAATCAAGCAACTGAAGCACAAGCAGCTCACCTGAGTAGCTGAGGAAGCAAATCTCCAGCCTGATAACTTTCGAGGTAAAGAGCCTCTTCTCTTCGCCTGGACGCCTGCAGAGGGGTGCTAGCCCGACGGCTGTCAGTTTAAGGATCCACCCCGTGACATCACATCCGGTGATATCACGTCCTGTTGCCCAGAACCTATCTCCCCACTTTTCCATTTGCAGGTTATACCTGCTGGCCACTAGAGGGACCTATGCTCCCTCACTACTTCCTACTCCTACCTGTACAGCACTACTTCCCTGGGATCTTGCTCACCACAATGTATTGGCCCTGCCTCACGCTCTGCCTGTGCCTATCCCCACTAGCAGTGCACTTACCCACTTACCCATCTGCTAGTCCACACTGTGCCCTGGCACCCTTCCCTCCCCTTGCTCCTGAACCTCCTCTCCTGCCCCTTGGGACCTCTGTGTGTCCCTGTCCCCCTAGCTTTCTCTTCACCTCAGGCACATCTGGGTGTCTTCTTATTCTTGCTTTCCCCTCCTGTACCTCCCTGCCCACCCCCTGCTCCCTTAGCCTCCCTCCACTCCCTCTCATGTCAATCGTGGAAAACCTCTCACCATCTCCCAGCCAGGGTGTTAGTCATGCTACTACTCCTGTCAGAACATTCATCAAACCCTGGCCCGGTTCCCAGGAGCTCCCCAACTCGCACCACAGGCCTATGCATGGTCTCCATGAATATCTGTAGCCTCCAAAAGTTTGACTCACTACAATGCCTGGTCACATCAGTTAACCCTGATGTCATCACCCTGGTTGAGACTTGGCTGTCAAAATCCTCCCTGACTCCCTAGTCTCCTTCCTGGTTTCACCCTTCCGGTCCGACCGTGTTGGGAGGCAGGCTAGCTATTTATATCAAGGAATCTTTCCCTGTACTAGCCCTGCCTCCCATCCTTGACTCCAGGGCCCAGGCGCTACTTTGAAACAACCGCTGACCCTTTAAAGGGACCCCTTTATCTGACTACTGCATACGTGCCCTCAGGGACCAAACGCAGGCCATTGCCTCTTACAGAATACCTTACCTCTCTACCTCCGCTGGATCAAATTCTGGTGGGTGACTTAAATGTCAACTGGCTCAGCCCTCCTCCTCCTCTACCTGAGACTCCTTTTCTGCAATAGACCTAACGCTAACTAGTTACCCACCCTACCAGGACTAACCCCAAGAGAGGCTCCAGTACCCTGCTTGATGTGGTACTCACCAACCGCCCTAATCGGATCCCCAATGTACAAGTCCTCCCAGACACTCTCAGCGATCACTCCCCATTCTATTCCACTGGTCAACCTCAGTCCCCAAACCCATAGCACAGTCCACATGCCGGCGTCAATACCTGGTGGACTGATAAAACTTAAGGAACTTCTGTCCCAAATTGACTGGTCTCCTATACAGGCAATTCCTGACATTGACACAGCTCTCTTCTTTACCCAAACTTTTAATAATGCCTGTGATATCTTTGCCCTAGTGTTGACCACGCGTTCTAAAGGAAGAATGCCCCTGGGTTACCCCAGCTTTGATCCACCAGCTCAAACATAGGGACAACCTATGGCACCGTGCCATTGAGACTGGCCGGCCCAATGACAGGTGGTTATATGCTGCCACCCGAAACAAGTGCACTCGGGCCATCAGAAAGGCCAAGTCTGAGCACTATCGGTCCTCACTCACTGCCTCATGGGGAATCCAGAACCTTCTGGGATAACATTAAACAGTTAAATGGGAGTGCACTTCCCCCACCCACCCAGATCAACATTAATGGTGTGATCTCCTCAGACCCAGCCCTCATAGCCAACCACCTCAACACCTCATTCACTGACCTTAGCCCTATCCTCCCTACAAATTTTTTGACCTCCTCCCCAGCACCTGCCGTAAATCTTTCTCACCCTTTTTTCTCCTCCGCGTGTTTCTGCCCAAGAACTTAGGCGCACCTTGTCACTGCCCTCAAGAGTAATAGTACAGGCAGTGACACCCTGGATCCGTGTATCCCTCGGCTGGTCTTAGACACAGTCCTTACCGATCACATGCCTCATCAACCACTCTCTTTGCCTGGGAAGGTTCCAACTGCCTGGAAAGTCGCCACTGTCACCCCTATCTTTAAAGGTGGTGATAGGACTGTGGCTGGAAACTATCGACCGATCTCCATTCTCTCTCCTCTCCAAGGCCTTGGAAAAAGTGGTGGCCTCTCAAATCTCTGACTACCTCTCCACCTACAATGTCCTTTGTCCTGAGCAGCATGGCTTCCGGCGGGCACAGTACCAACACAGCCCTCCTAGAGTTCTCCAACTTTCTCCACTCCTCCTTAGACACTGATTCTCTGGCTGGTGCTGTCTTCATTGACCTCTCGAAGCTTTCAACACTGTCTCCCACCCTCCTTCTTGATGCCCTTAGTCTCTCTGGTTTTGCTGCTGGGCCTATCTCCTGGCTTCCAGTTATCTGTCTGACCGCTCACAGCGTAAAATTAATGGGACCTACTCAGACATCTGTCCCATCTTTTCTGGGTTCCCAGGGCTCCATTCTGGGCCCTTACTATTCTCCCTTTACCTTAACACCCTTCCACGCTCTTGCTCAGGAACATTCTATTGTACGCTGATGATGCAGTCATCTTTGCCTCAAGTCGTAACCCTACTGCCCTCCAGGACTCGCTGCAGAAGTCCTTCACTGAAGCCGGGCTGGTTCAAGGAATATAGATTGTGATAAATCTTAAAAAACAAAACCATGTTCTTCACTCATCCCCAAAACAAGTCCTGCAACTTCAAACTCCTCATTCACTCTGGGTCCTCATTCCCACTCGAACAAGTTTGCTCTATAAATACCTAGGGATCCATTTTGACCCCTCACTCTTCTTCCATGGACACATTGCTGCCCTAGCCACTGCCACTAATATCCGATTGGGCATCTTACATCGGTATAAACACTGCCTCCCCGAGACTCTTGACTCATGATCACCTCCTCTATCCTGTCCCTAGTGGACTATGGACTGCCGGTATATGGTGCTGCTGATCAGACCGACCATAAAATTCGCGACTACTCTGAATAAGGTCTGCAGGTAAATTACTGGAGCACCTAGGATGACACACACCTGTCTACTGTATGCTAAAGTGCTGGTACTTGATCTCGTGAGCACCTCAAATATCTTACCTGTACCCTTACAAAAAGACCCTCCTTGGGCTTTCCCCACCAGGATTGACCACCACCATACGCGCTCTGTCCCACTAGTTCATACTCGGACCTCTGGGAAAACCTCTCTTGTTATCCCTAGAGCTAGGACCTCTCACGCCAAAGAGCCTTCAGCTTTAGGGCCCCTCCTGGTTCAACACACTGCCCCCTCCATCTCTGAAGCTCCAACTATATCGTGTCTTCAAAACTTCCCTCTGTAACCCTTATTAACACCCAATGCTGTAACTGCCACTAGTCAAAGCCATGACTATCACTTATGACAAAGCTTATTACTAAGCTGCTAAGGACGACATAACTCTGGCATTGTTTGCATCCATCCTACCTGTACCAGCTTGTTTGTATCTTTGTCTTAATTTTACTGTTATACTTATGTGTTGTACTGCTATACTGTGTATTTTGGTTTGTCTTACTGTGACAAGGTACCTTTGTAAATGAGCCTATGGCTCAAAGGTTTTCCAAACTGCTGTTTAAATAAAATAAATAAAAAAAATATTGCTATTGTACAATGTAGGAATAAACGTGAGGGAAGTTTTCATTTTTTATTTTGATTTTCGCAGGTTCCTGGTTAGCGAGAAAAAACAATATGGTGGTCAGCGGCTTTGATGTCTGGTACCCTGATTGGCTGGCAATTCTACCGTGGGGTGACAGCAGGATTTACAATGTTGTAAATCCTGCAGCCAGCGAATCGGCATGGAGGATTTTCAGTACCCATTGTATAATAAGGAGTTTAGCATTAGCATGAAGGTTTGGTGTCAGGAGGAGGAGTACCATTTTGTTGGGGACTGGGGGTGGGCTTCTGGGAGAGGAAGCTCTTCAAGGGTGACATCCTACATCTACCAAGAGAGGGATATGTACATTGGTGGACAGTTAAACTGACTGCGAAGGTGGCTGAGGCTGGAGGAACCACTGAGGAAGAGCTTGTGGGAATCTTAGCTAGAGCACTCCCAGAAATAAGGCTAGGAGCACTAGAGAGGGAAACAGCAAGGCAGGAGTTTATGATAGGCTAAGAAAGGAGGTCAGGGAGGGAAGGATAGCTAAGTTGACAAAAAAACAGGAAATAGCAGAGGTTGCAGGACGGTGAAGAGGAGGATCTGTAAAAGATGGGAGGGGTTTACGTGCAAGATGGAAGACGGTCAGCCGTAATGCCAGGAGCCTGGGAAGTAAAATTAGTTTGCTTCAAGCAATTTTGGCAGATCTGGGGTTGGATCTTGTAGCCATTACGAAATTTGGGCCACAGGGAATAATGACTAAGACCCGCCCACCCAGTGCCAAAATACCTCCTACTTGCACTTAATATGAGTGGTATAAGATTTACATTGTACTTAGAATTTACTTGTGATATGCAATATGGTATAACCACTTATTTTCTCTATTTGTACTTTATTTCAGATTCTATATTTTGCACCCTTCACCTGCACTCTAGTGGTCCCCATTGCAACAAGAGGAAATACCCAACTGTTTTGATTTGGCTGATCACAGGAGTGAGACAGACATTTTCCGTCCTTTTAGAAACTCTACTTTCCTGTTATAGCTGGTACAGTAAATGTTGCATACTACCAAGTAGGGGTATAGAAACACAGACTTTGATGACAGATAAGGACCACCTGGCCCACCCAGTCTGCCCATTTCCCTACCTATTGGATAAGCTGCAAATCCTAGTTAACCAACAGCCTGCTTCTTCCTAACCCCCACCAGAATTGCCTCATGTCTGTTCCATGCGTTCTTGAATTCCCCCATTGTTATTGACCCCAAGACCTCCTCAGGAAGGCTGTTCCATGTGTCCACCACCCTCTCCATGAAAAAATACTTCCTCATGTTGCCCCTAAGCCGTCCCCCCTCTGTCTTTAAATTGTGCCCCCTTGTTCTTGCACATCTGTTTTTTTGAAAGATGCTACCCTCTTGGACTTTGTTGATTTCCTTGAGATACTTGAAAGTTTCTGTCATGTCCCCCCTTTCCTCAAGGTTATACATATTAAGCTCCTTTAGTCTATCTTCGTATAGCTTCTGGTGCAGACCCTGCAGCATTTTAGTAGCCCTCCTCTGGGCTGCCTCTGTCCTGTCTATGTCCATCTTTGCGGAGATGGGGTCTCCAGAACTGCACGTAGTACTCCAGATGGGGTCTCACCAACTGTCTGTACAGAGGGATAATAACTTCCTGTTTTCTACTGGTGATGCCCCTATACATCCCAGTATCTCCACAGCCCTCCTTACTGCCTTCTCACATTGCTTGCTTACCTTAGATCATCAGATATGACTACCCCCAGGTCCCTTTCCATTTTGTTGTTGTTAGTACCCCCCACTGTGTATTCTTCCCTGGGTTTTTGTTTCTCAGGTGCATTACTTTGCACTTCTTTGCATTAATTTAAGCTGCCATACTTTTGATCATTCCTCCAACCTTGCCAAGTCCCTTCTCATCCTCCCCACCCTCCCCCTTGTGTATCAGCCCTGTTGCAGATCTTTGTGTCGTCTGCAAAGAGGCATACATTTACTTGCAGTCCCTCTGCAGTGTCACTTATAAAGACATTGACCGGTCCCAGTACTGAACAGTGCGGTACCCCACTAGTAACCCCCCTTTCTTCAGAGTGGACTCCATTTACTATTACTCTGTGTCCTGTTGTCCAGCCAATTTTTTACCCAGGCTACCACCCTGGGACCCACTCCCAGGCTGGCTAACTTGTTTATTAATCTTTTGTGTGGGACTGTGTCAAATGCCTTGCTAAAGTCTAGGTAGACCATGTCCACAGCCCCTCCCTGGTCTACTACTTTGGTCACCCAGCCAAAGAAATCTATTAGATTTGTCTGACATGACCTTCCACTGTGAATCCATGCTGCCTTGGGTCCTGTGCCCCAGTGGCCTCTAGGTACTCAATAGTTCTTTCTTTCAGAAGTGATTCAATCATTTTCCCTACCACTGAGGTCAAACTAACAGGTCCGTAGTTTCCTGCTTCTGCTTTGCTCTCACTTTTGTGAAGGGGAATCACATCCGCCCTCCTCCAGTCCTCAGGTACCACACCATCCTCCCATGATTTGTTAAAAAAGATAGACAGTGGTGTTACTAGTTCTCTCCTTAGTTCTTTTAGAATTCTGGGGTGAATCCCATCAGGTCCCATCGCTTTGTCCACATTCAGTTTCAGAAGTTCTTTCAGAACTCTTTCTTCTGTGAATGGACTGGTATTGACCCCCCTATCCAGAGTGCTTCTACTGCTTGGATTAGGTACCTCCCTCCTCTTCTTTTTGCATACTGAGTGGAAGTATTAGTTCAGTATCCCTGCTTTTTACTGTCACCCTCTGCCCACCCACCCTCCCTTTATTAAGCCTCACTATCCCTCCCATGGTCTTTCTTCGCTCCCTAATGTACATATAAAAGGTTTTATCCCCCTTCTTAACCAAGTTGGCTATCTTTTCCTTGGTTTGGGCCTTTGCTATTCTGACTACCTTCCCCACTTCCTTCTGCTTTAACTGGTACAGTTCTCTATCCTACTCCTTCTGTGTTTCCTTACACTTCCTGAATGCTATCTTTTTCTCCCTAACTTTCCCCGCCATCTCTGTTGAGAACCATAGTGTTTTTTCCCTTCATTCTGATTTGTTTATTTGCTTCACACAAAGGTGTGCCTCTGTGATGGCAGTTTTGATGTTTCCACATTGTTCCTCCACCCTTTCTTCTTGACCATTTGCTAGTACTTTTCTGAGGCATTCTCCCATTTTGCCAAAGTCAGCCCTCCTAAAGTCCATTACCCTCACATTTGTATGGCTTGACTCTATGGCTGTGTTTATCATGAACCACACTGTTTGGTGGTCACTTGTTCCCAGATGTCTACCCACTATATGGTATCCATTGCTGAACTGATGTATTTGATAGTGCCAAAATAACGCTAACATCACTTTTTCAATAGAAACGGGGGCTTGATTACAATCTGAACATGGGTTTCATGGAGAATCACAAACTTTGCTAATGGAAGACTTAGATCTTTTACTAACTGAAATTGCAGTGGACCCAACAGCCAGTACCACAAGGTGGGATTTGAACCTGCAGAACAATAGGAAGGATGAGACCAGCAACCAGCAGTGAGCCCCCATTACAGAAGAAGACTTAGGACTTGATGCACAGGGCCTTGTTAGTTTAGCTAACTTGGACTCACTGCTAGGAGAAAAATGGTAATTCACAGATAATTCTAAACTTAGATTTTTTCTGGTGATACTAATTAATCTGCTTTTTTTCCAGGTACCTCTAACTTCTTGGCCGGTGAACTGCTGAATAGACGAAGAAAAGCTATGTTTAGGGGCAAGTCCACATTCTGTCCAAGTGTGTATAACCAGTCAGTTAAGACATCTGAAAAGGCAGTAACCTGTCAGGGTATATGTTGTCCATTGCTGAACTTATTATGTATAATGCTGAGTCTGATAGCATTCCCGTGAACTAGTTAATGAAATGTACTTGTTCTGTCTGAATATGTTAGTTCTGAAAAGCGATTTTGTTTTGTATTCATATTGCTTGGTATGTCAGTTTTGTAGTTATGTATTGTCGCTACACTGTTGGCACTTTTTGCAAATGCATGAGGTTTTGCACATACATGCGCTGAGTTATTTCTTGTGGGACTTTCTTTCTAGTAGCCACACCCCGTGACGAAGAGTTGTTTAACTTGAAGCACTGGGGGAAGTGGCAGGCGGCAGCTGCTGCTACTTGTTTCCACACTATGAGCTTTGCACTGTTTGTTATTTTCATACATAAAATAAATCAGCATTACCTAAGCTCATTGAATCCTGAATTCTGTTTTGGTTCCAAGAGGGCTATGGTTTCTTTGTTTGGCAGTCGTAGGTTACACCATGTATAGGCAAGATACGACAGCAGGTAAGGGAGGAAGGGTAGCCCTCTGTGTCAGAGATCAGCATTGAGGTGGTAGAGGATGGGTACATCAGGAGAGGGATTGGTGTAACAGAATTGCTGTTGTTCAGCTCATGACAGTATCATGCAAGAAAGTGCACGAGGGGTGGTCTGTAGGCCACCAAGACAGGGGTTCGAGGGCGATAGGAAACTAGGGCAGAAATAAAGAAGCTGACCTCAAAGGGGGGAGGTAGTGGTAGTGAGGGACATTGCCGGAGTTTTTTTTTTTTTCTTATTTTAGCCAAGACGTCCCTTTTTTCCTAGTCCTTCCCCACCTTTCCTCTCCCTCTGTCTTTTTGGATCCATCAATTGATTTTCCTTATCAACTTTTCCTTGCTACTAGCCCTACTGCTCATTTTTAAACATTTAATTTTATTCGCTGCTAATCACTCAAGTTTTCTTTTTCCCCCACATTTTTTCATTAGAAGCGTAGCATTAATTGCATTTTGATTGTACTGCCTTAGTATGCACGGCTATGACTGCAGATATTTGCCTTATAAGCCAGCCCGTTGGCGTAGAGGGGTGAGGTATCAAGCACCTTACCTCACATCATGCCAGCGACCCGAATTCAGGACAACGCTTGCATTGTCAGAGGTCGGCAGGGGGGCTGGGAGTGGAATGAGCGGCTGCTTGGCGGCTCTCCTGTCCCGCATTGGGATGGCGAGTTGACTCTGCTCCTGGCTGCCACCAGGTGGAGGCCTAGTGGTAGCTCGGACACACAAGCGGCTGACTGTGGTCGGGGTTAGAGGTTCTGGGATGCATGCACACCTCCACGCGCATGTGTATTCCATGCCACTACAGCTCAGGGAGGATAATAGTCTGGTGAAAATGGTAGTCAAGGAGCTGAATGAAGCCCTGCATGCTGGTCTGTAGTTCGCACCGCCACCCAGTGCTCGACAAGGTCCACTCCAGATTTGTGTGCAGTGGGGGGGAGGACAGCCCTCCCTTCTCCGGCTCTGCCACAAGGGGAAATTTGTAGGGGAACTACATGATCAAGATGACTGCTGAGGGAGGCAGGTGCCAACTCAGGACAGTGGGAAAGGACTGATTAGCTGCCCCTCAGATCAGAGGGGTATAAAAACCTTAATGGGGAAAAAAAAGCCTTGCCTTCTAAGTAGAAGTATTGCCTTACATAGCCACGTCCCCCTGACAAAGCATCACGTCTGTGACACAAAGTGCTGGGGCTTAATGCCTTACACTCAGTTTTGTGCAATAAACCTGGTGGCTTGGCTTCACTCACATTTTATGAGTGTACTTTTCATTTATTTTATGAGCTTTTTTATGAGTTGTCTTCCTTTTGCTGCAGTCTGTTTAGTTCAGCACCCAACCGCTCTAAGAGCGTGTGTTTTTCTTCCTGTTTTTTATGTTGCAGGACTGCTTGCTGGAGCAGCTGGTCAGGGTACACACAAGGCAGGCTGCTATTCTCGACTGGTGCTCACCAACTCAGAAATGGTAGGTGGAGTGAGAATGGGGGAACCACTAGGGGCCAATGACCATAACACTATATGTTTCATATAGGCCCTTGGCACCAGTATACCCTTGTCAAAGGCAGAGGTCCTGGATTTCAGGAGAGCAGACTTTAACCAGATAAGGGAATTAGTCGGGGGGGGGGGGTAGGATGGTTGGAGTGTACAGATTCGGATGTGGAGGAAAGGTTGGGAGAAATTAAAGGGGCCATTCTTGAGGAAACGGAATCATGCCTGAGGCCAGTTACCAAGAGAAAGTAGTACAAGAGACCAGACTAGATCTCTAAGAAGGTCAGACAGGTGGTGAGGGCCAAGAAAAAGACTTTCATCAGCTGCAAGGAGAAGCAGGGAAGTGAAGAATGGAGAGAGTACAGTACCAGGTGAAATCAAGGGAGGCTAAAAGGGCAGTCAGGGATGCAAAAGCAGACACAGTGCTGCCTGTTACAGAGGGGATTAAAGGCAGGGAAAAACAGTTTTTCAGATATGTTAGGGTTAAAAAGAAGATGAGAGGAGGAATTGTTAAGTTAACAGGGGGAGCAAAGTAAAAGAGTAGGACATTCTGAAGGCAGCCATTCTTAGTGAATACTTCTGCTCGGTTTTCCCAGTGGAAGACAGCGAGTCTTTGCTGGAAGGCAGCTGATATGGGAGCCCAGAAAAGAGGCAGACAATATTTACAAGTGAAATGGCCAGAAAAGGGCTTGCATGCCATGAAGGTAGATAAGGCCCCAGGGCCGGATGGGATGTATCCGAGGGTGCTCAGGAAACTTGCATCAGAATTGGCTGAACCCCCTACAGGTTAGTTCCATAGCCCAGTTCTCTCAGGAGTGGTCTCGAAAGACTGGAGGTTAGCAGATGTAGTTCCACTTCATAAGGTTGGAGTCAAGCAGAACTGGGTAACTACAGGCCTGCCAGTCTTATCTCTGTTGTGAGTAAACTGATGGAGACACTAGTCAAAGAGGACCTTGTGGACTACCAGGACAGGAATTGGCTCCATGATAGTAAATGGCATGGGTTTGTGACAGGGAGCTCTTGTCACACCAACCTGATAATATTTTTTGACTAGGTAACTAGAGCAGTAGATAAGGGACAATCAGTAGATTTACTCTTCTTCGATTTCAACAAGGCAGTCAGCCTGGTGCCACACAGAAAGTTGCTGAAGAAGCTAGAGAGTCTTGGTGCGGTGAAGGATATAGATGGGTGGATAGTTGGTTATGGTGGGAACAGCAGAGAGTAGTGATATATGGAGTCAAATCTGGGAGGAGAGAGGTCACAAATGGCTTGCCACAGGGTTCAGTCCTGCATCCAATCCTTTTCAATATGTTCATCAGCAACATAGGAGAAGGAATTAAGGGTAAGATGTGTCTCCTCGCAGATGACACTAAGCTCTGTGATAGGGTAGTATATATTTCTTAGACACCCAATCCCGCAGCCTGTGTGCGCCTTACACATCAATAAAAAACAATGACAGCAGTATAATAAATTACTATCTATAAATAATACATAACAGACAGTAGACAGTGAGGATGGGGTAGGGAAGCTGCAGAGGGAGCAGCAAAAGTTGGAGAGGTGTTCCAAGGTTTGGCAGTTGCAGTTCAGTGCCAAAAAGTGCAAAATGATGCATATTGGAAACAGGAACCCCATGACAGAATATTGGATGGGAGAGGTTAAGCTGGACACTACTACTAAAGAAAGGGATGTGGCGAGTTGGCCACTGTTGCAGACAGATTGCTGTTATATTTTTCTGTGATTTTGGTTATGTTTAAATTCCCAAACTGGCCAGGATAAGATTTGACAGGAAGATACCCATTTTTTTAAAGGGTTACATGCAGAGGATGTGTATTCTAGAGTCTGAGAAAGACTAGCTTAACAGGAAACCTACAATTATATTTCAAGGAAGATTGAGATTTCCTGATAAACTGATTGGAGGAAAACAGGTGTCATAAAATTTCAGGAGATGAGAGAAACTATGACCTGTCATAAACTTTATACTTCAGGAGAAAAATACTTTTAAGTTTCAGGAACTGTCATGGTATATTTACATTTTAGTAGGTGACAGGAAGGACAGGGATATCACAGGCCCAGCCAGGAAGGGGTGCAGGGGAAAAATCAATAATGTTAATTCACTTGCAACTCGAAAAGAGCAAGAGAGACCCCTGTTGGCCTAAAAAGATAAGGCCACCGGCTAACCACAGACTGAAGGACCAGGCCTATATAAGGCCCCTCAAAACAGAAATTCAGGGCATTTGGCATTTTGCAGAAGACACTTCTCTTGACACAGAGCCAGACTGCCAAGAAGAGCTGGGACTTTGCAGACTTCATTTATGTTCTGGACTTTTGATTTTCCACAGGCAAGGTAGAAAACTAGACAGTTAACATTTCACAGTGCATTTTGTATTTATATTTTTTCAACTTTGTTTTGTTATTCTATAACAAAATTTCTAAATCTTTTGCTTGTAAGTCTTGTATGATATTTAAGTATTCATAAAAGCTCTTGCTTTTAAAATACTACCTGGAAGAGATTTTATTGTGTGTGCAAATGTGGAACATTTATTAAATCTGTGACAAGCCTGTTTATTGCTAAAGGTTCCACCATAACTACCAAAGACTAGGACACTGAATGGGAATCTGGGGGCCAAGTAGGTGAAATACATAGGACTTTGGAGGGGTCTGTAAGCGGGAACTAGGTCGCTGCAGCACCGAGAAGACACAAATCATGGATTATGAGGACAGCCCCAAAGAGCCCATAACACCTGGGTCTTTCCCCAGTACAGCAACCAAGGAGGGTTCTCACCTGACTACAGACTTGAGACTGTATTTAACTCTTACCCAGATTAGTGAGGAAGCCCTGGGACCTCATGGCAAATGTTCAGTTGTGAACTCAGTGAGCATTCTAGAAGGACACAGGGAAGGTATTCCTGTCCCCCCCCCCATCACGGATTGTACTTGGGGTGGGCACTTTGAGCTCAGTGGACCCAGCCATCAGGAATGGGTTTATGACAAGGGAGTCATCGTAAGAGGCTTCCTTAAACCATCTAGCCAACATAACAAGGCCTACAGCAAGGCAACCAGGATGTTGGGGTGTATTGGGAGGGGACTTGATGGCAGGAGAAAGAGGTATTACTACCTTTATATACAGTAGATCACTGGTAAGGCCACACCCAGAGTATTGGGCCCAGTTCTGGAGCCCACAGTTGAGGAAAGACGGAGACAAGCTGGAGACAGTGCAGCGTAAAGTAACAAAAATGATTCATGGACAAATCCTGCAAGGGTAAGCTTAGGGCACTGAACATGGACTCGCTGGAGGCCAGAAGGGTACATTACACTTGTCTGGAGAGACAGCACAAATTGACCACCATCAGAGGAAGACAAATTTGCATCGCTGGAGACTAGGGGAACATAATTCATAAAGGGAGAGTCTCTGACCTTTAAATAACCTGGAGACTAGGAGAACATAATTCATAAAGGGAGAGAGTCTGAGCTTTAAATAACACCCCCATTTCAATGTGTGTAGTCAGTAATTCTGGATTTAGAGGAATGTTCTGACACTTATACAGGAAGTGAGTTACAAATGACAAGACCACCATCCCTGAGGGAGCCTGACTGAGCAAAATGTTGGGCTCAGTGAATGGTGGCAAGTGAAATAATACATTAAAGAAAACAAACAATATTAACAATGTGTCTGAGTGGTTAATTTTCTCTTATTTGCTTGATACCACCCGTACCTCTCAAGTGTCCCGCATTGTGCGTGACATCCCACATTTACCCTTGTTTTTTTAAATTGTCCCACCAGTACCATTCATTGTCCTGAATTCAACAGTGACAGTAGTGCTGACGTCAGTCAGTCCTTTAAAAGCACGTGACTGACCTCCTGGAACTGTCTGGAGCAAGCGTGCAGAAGGCAAGTTGGATTGGTCATACTCACTCCTCCTCTCTGACTCATCATCGCTGAGTGGCCAATCAGGAAATTGGCAGCTTGAATCTGGCGCTTCAAAACACACACACACACATTGTCACACAGAGGAGTGTGAGTGTCTGTGCTGGTGGAAAGAACTTAACTGATCTTTGTTGTGGTGGATTACTGGACCCCCCCCAAACAAAAAAAGGCTCCGATCCTATCCTGATGGATCCCATTCATGGTGCTGTCGGGCCAGAGCCCCAGTCTTCCCCGTTAGCTTTTAGGCTCCCCTCCCTTGCTGTTACTACTAGGTACGACCGCGTGAACCAACAGTGGCAGCAACCCCCCCCCCAGCCCGGCCAAAGAAGAGATCCAGCGAGCGGCAGCACAGCCCCACGGCACCCACCACATGAAAGCCCCTGACTTGCACTGCCAGCTGGAGGAGAATGAGCCAGCTGTCCAGAGGAGAGTGGAGACCAGACTGTCATGGAGCTGAAGTGTTCATCTGAGTGGTGCTGGTGAGGTAGGGACAAGTTTTTAACTCGGATCATTCAGTTCTTAAGGCTTGAGCTTGACTTTCTGCACCTATGCACTCGATTAGGATTTGATCGTCTTCAAGGTTTTTTTTTTTTTTTTCTTTTCTCTCTAATGTAGTGGGCTGACTCAGTATAGATGCACAAGGAGACACAGACTGATAGGTGGTAATTGTGAAAAATAGAAATGAGGATAAGGCTGAGAAAGGAAGCCTAAGAGACTACTGAACTGATTCGGGGTGGAGGGATAGTGTCACCAAGCAGAACTGACTGGTGCTACTCAGCAAGGTAACTGGAATCGGTCAACTAAAAGGTCAGACGATACTTGGCTAGCCTGTATTAATGGGCTGTATGTGGTGGGGGCAATTATTAGGCAAGTTCCTTATTTAAAAGACAAAGAACCTCTGTGCATAAACACTGAGGCAAGGGTTACCCCAAAGGGCATTTGGCTGGGAAGCCAAGTTTCAGGAAAATACAAAATCACACATGCCCCCACAATGCAAAGCACCATGGGCTGCATATGCAAATCACCACAGAATGTTATGCTGGTCCAACTTTAAGCAGAATTGCATGGTGCCGAAAGGCCTCTCACACAGTTTGCAAAGGGTGCTAACAGAAGACATAGACACGTGTTTCGTCCTACCAGGACTCATCAGTGTGCCTCGTCTGTTTGACACCCCAGTTCCTTATTTGCTGCAGGCCAGGACAGCTACTGACACACACAGTGTGTATTGTAAAGTTAAATTATTGCATTAATGCTGGGTTCTGGAAATTAATTGTTTAAGTGGCACTGGGATCGGGACATGTCACTACAAAAAAGGGCTTACATTGAGACGAGAGTTTATCTTTGCATCTGCATGGTCCCTGTAGTACATTTTTGCACTATTTGGGAAGAGTTTCATCTCCCACTCCAGCCCACTATGTACCAACAGCTCAGGCCCAGGGAGGGAGACTACTAGAGCCAGTGCTATTGCTGTTTTGGGGCTGGGGGGGGTCCCCTAATAGGGTCACAAAGAATGTAATCCGAGTTGTCCCAAACAAAAATGTATGAAGTGCTTACTGAGCATGTTGTCCCACTGAAACTACAGGTGATGGCCCTGGCTGGGAATGGGAAGAAGCAGGAGGATCAAGAAAATAATTAAGTTGTTTAGTCTCCTTTAGGAACTGATCATTCATAGCTTTAAAAGCAAGACACAGGTCACCTCTCATCTGTCTGTATTTCATAGAATATAATCCCAGTTTGTTGAGTCTCTCATTGTAACTTACATCGTACATTCTCTTAACTTTTTTTGTAGTCTTTCTCTGAATTCCTTCATCCCTTTATTGTTTGCTGGGAACAAAATTGGGTACAATATTATAAGTGAGGTCTAACAAGACTT
This sequence comes from Neoceratodus forsteri, assembly GCA_016271365.2. Classification (NCBI taxonomy): domain Eukaryota; kingdom Metazoa; phylum Chordata; order Ceratodontiformes; family Ceratodontidae; genus Neoceratodus; species Neoceratodus forsteri. The sequence continues at coordinate 246,703,844 of CM028134.1, forward strand.
TTATACACAGGAATGATCACATTTTCTTCTCTGCTTTTGATGTTACGGAAAAAATACAACACAATATTTTGTGGCAATATTTAGCCTTGTGTTTAATATGTGTTTTGAAAGACAAGTCGTTAATATAAATACCTAGTTCTTTCTCACTAGTAGTTGTTTCTAATGTGTGGTCATTCAGTGTGTGTGTGTGTGTGTATGCATATATGTATATATATATATATATATATATATATATATATACACACACACATGTAAGACCCCCCTCCCCCATCATTTTGCAAACGACAGGTGGTATGCTGTTTGAATCTGACAGCAGTACCAGGTGGGGACTGGGTGGAGGAATAGGTCACTGGCACAAAGGCTAGGTTTGGCTACTCTGTAACAGGGCACCCAAGTAACTCCGAACACAGAAAGCAATAACTGTAATGTCCAATACCAGGAATGGGATTCTAAAGTGTGGCTTTATTCACGCTCTACAGAACAAACAAAGCATAGATGGACCCCCACGGGGCTACACTTCTGGTAATGCAGATTAAAAGAATCAAGAACACTTCTTCAACACTTCAGCCCTCAGGCTCTGAACCCACCGGACACAGCCCGGACTTGCATGCTGCTTTGGGTACACAGCCCGAACTTGTACACTATTCTGGGTCTTCCCTGGCTCAGCTCCCTTGCCGGCCACTTGGACACCTTCCATATGTCATGGAAACATTTGCTGGTCGCACCCTAAACCACCTAAGAGCACCTCAGCTCTATCAGGGAATTTTTCTTTTAATCCCACGTCTGGATACTCTCCTCAGGCGCTGGCCAAGTACCTGGAAGAAAGTAAAGTTGCCACAGAGCAAATCTGTAGAGGTGAATTTGGTTACTACTGATGGGGGGGGTCTCCCACCTCTCGCTTCCACAATTCATACCCGGCCATTTCTCTGGACAATAAACACCTCCTTCTGTAAAGCTTGGCAATGTAGAATATGGCTAAATGTATGTCACATTTCCTCTACTTGTCTTGCTTTCCCTTTGTGCTGGACTTGAACATACTTTTAATTGGCATAGCCCATTGCTCTAGGCCCCCCCACTGATTAAGCAGTCCAATCCCCACTTTACTTCACTCTTTGTGCTGGACTTGAACCTACTTGAGTTAACCGGCAATGTCTATTACAGTAGACCTCCTACAGATTAAGTAGTCCAATCCCTACGTTTCAACAGTTCAGGTGAAAAACATTGGCCCTCTGTCAGAGCGAACTCACCCTTTGGTTGCAGGTGCACCACAGGCGATTCCTCCACAGGAATTTCTCTCTCAGAGCTTCTGGTGCTGCAGCACAACTTGAAATAGGCAGCTTCTTCCCTTAGCTGGAACCAGGAGGATTGCCCCTGGAAGACAGGCAATCCCCCACCCAGGGAGGGGGCACTTGGACCAGTGACAGCAGTCTCCACCACTTCAGAAATCAGTTTCTGTGTTACTCTTACGGTGGAAACACACACCTTCTTAACAGTAACTCTAAAACAGAGCTTAAAGCTCTGAGAACCTGCACACAGACTGCTGTACTACTGTCTCTCCCCAAGACTGCACACAGACTCTCTTCAAATTCCTCAACATTCTATCCTAACTTCCAACTGCAGCATTCCAGTGTGGCGCTTGCAGTTGTGAGAGTTCTATGGTGATGTCGTCCCTCAGTCTCAGCTGAGACTGAGAACAGAGTGAGACAGTGTGAAATCCATTTAACTGGAGTTTCACAAGCTGTCTTCCCTGCCTACCACTAGGTCTTACTGGGATTCTAGTAACCCCGGGTAATGGGGTTACACTCTCCCTGGGACAGGAAAATGAGTGTCCACAGTCATTATTTCCCCGGCTTAGGCTGTCTCACCCTATGTGCTACCTATGGAGGGGGGTGATCAGGCCCCCTCCTACCATGTGCTAGCACAGGCAGGCAACACTAAGGACCTAAAGGCCTTTGGCTGACATATCAGCCTCTACTGTACCCGTTAACTATGGGTACCTAGTGGCTCTGGTAGAACTGTCCAGAGCATAGCCCTAGTAGATCAGCACTGCAGTCCCTACAGCCGTTCAGGACCACAGCCTGTCTATCCCCCCTAGCCCTCTAGGGAAAACCTGTCTGCCTTTAACTCAAATCCCAAAACAAACAGGGGACCTCCCTGACCTTGGACACCATGCAACCACACACCATGAGCTCATACCATACCATACCATACCATTACATTACTTCCTAACTCCCCCACAACCATACCTGCGGAAGAAAAAGGTTACACACAGTAACAACAACAACAGTACTTTAAATACTACACACTAAAGTACTATTGGGGAAATCCGATGAGTCCCTCCTCCTTTTCTTGTCTTTTCTTCTATCTTCTTCAGGACCACCTGCAAGAAAAAGAAAAACAACACAGACTCCTAATCTGCATACACAGTCTATCTAAACCCCTACCATCAAAACACTGGAGAATCCCCAAAAGATTTTTTTTTTTAGGAAAGTAGAAAAACAGTATAAACATTAGAAAACAAAGACATTATTTACAATACACATTTGGGGAATGGAGTGCCCTAAAAGTCCCATCTAGTGACCACAGTGCCCGAAGACTAGTCCATTAAAGAGTCCCTCCTGGTGGCGCTGAGGGTTGAGGTGCTGGTTGCCACACCTCGCGCCACGCCGGTGACCTGTGTTCGAGAACGGGCATGGGTTGCCCTGGATGGCGTGGGAGGAGATGGATTGAGCATCAAGGACTGCTCTCCATCTCCGAGGGGAGGATTTAGGCGGCGGGTCCTGACCCCTAGCGGAGGCTGGGGGTCGACAACCAATAGCTGCAAGCTTGGGGGCATGAGTCATGGCAGAAGCTTGGGAGCACTCTGCAGGCGTGTGTGCACCCAGTCGCGCGTCATTGCACGCCAGCGACCCGCCGAGGAAATACAGCGAGCCCGCAGCATGGTTGTTCTGTGGCTTATTCCTGGAAGGGCGCCTCCTGGGCATGGATCCATTGGGGTGGGTTGAGTCGCTTCCCACCACCCTGCCGCAGACGGTAAGTCGCGGGTGCACAAGGGAGGGGTCTGATGTCCGGGATGGCGCTTGGGGAACAACGGAGGGCGGGGGTCGTAGCCGGAGCTCTGGAGGAGAGAAAAATAATACCCAAAAAAAAAGTCCCTCCTGGGCCGGAGCCCAGTGAAGCACAGTTCTAGCAGGCCAAAGTCCCGAAGGGGAGAGTCTTTGAGGAGAGTTCACACATCTGGAGTCTGCTAGTGTAGGGTGTGTACTGCAGTGTCAGAAGAATAGAAAAGTTTGGACTTACCAGTCCCTTGTAGAACGAACAAAACACTGACCTGGTCCTCAGCCGATGACTCTCCCTGGCAGTATTCTTCCGATACAGCTGAGCGCACATCTTCTGGGAATGACAGGAGGGCACATCTGGAAACTGCTGGGCTGATGTCATCTCTGGAGATGGAACCTTGGAACAGGAACAAAAGGAAAACTGCTGGTCTGACGTCATCCGGTTACCAGGCGATGAATCAGGATACAGCTGGGCTGGTGTCTTCTCTGGATCTGAAGTCATCTGGTGGGCCAGTCGATGGACTCTGAAAAGTCAGTACACTGTAGAACTGATGAATGTGGGGCACCTGAGTCCTCGATGTCCATACTGGTGGAACAACAAAGGCACTGCAATGGCTGGAGCGGCAGCACTGACTATCACTGCTTTGCTTTCCAGTTGGTAGGCATGAGCACATTTGCAGGGAGGTCTTTGCATTGTGGACAGTAGCACAACGGGTCAGGGGCTTGAATTATTACCCCGTCTGGGTGCACATAATTCACACTGTGAAAGGTTTCACGTCCCTCTCCATCCACTATTCAAACAGTGTCCTGCCTCTTTTCCAGTGGCTGTATTTTTCATGAAACATTCTGTTCCTGACATGATTGTTTGCACCAGGATGCACACATTTCATTGCTTTGGCCCAAATCCAGGATTTCCTGTTGTTCTCAATCTCCTCCCAGACTCTCCGAGGAAAGGTAGGAAAGGACATCTCATAGATTTCATTCGCCTTCCTACGAACCAGTCTCTCCTCTTTACTAGCTTTGGTCAACCTGAGACCTCTGGCCTGGCTTGGGGGCAGCCAGTCCTGGTTCTGCCAGCTACGCATTCTCAACGAGACAAAAAATGGATCCCTGACTTCTTGCACAGCCAGGGTAGTGGCATCACCACTCTCTTCCATGCATTCCTCTGAGGCAAGAGCTTGAGGCTGTGTACCCGTTCCTTTTTCACAAGGCCACATAGGTTCCCCCTTTTCTTCTTTCTCACTGAGAATCTGTGCCCAGAAGTGAGCAGTCGTCCTCACTCCTGAGACTATCCACTCTTCGCTGGGTGCGGAGGTCGATACCTCTCATTCAAAGGCCTCCCTCATCTCGTATTCTCCTATGAGACTTGGGCTAGGCCCCCCTCTCCAAGGGTCTACTGATGCTATGCCTGAATTGTCTCTCTGCGATCCAGAATCCAAAACATCAACACATTGTTCTCTCTGTAAATCTGCACCCTCTAGCTTTGTGCCACACTCCTCCGAGGGGCCTCCTCCAACAGGCTCCGCCTGGTGCTGTGTGCTGCCAACTGCAGATTCTTGAACTTTTGTCCATGTGGGAGCCAGACAAATCTTGGGTGCTTTAAACAAGCTGTATTTCTCTAAGCACCCTGAACAGTGAGGCACCATGAAGACGTCCCTTCCAGCATTTAAGCATATCAAGCACATTTGCACTGGGTATCCAGGAATCGCCACATGAGGAGGCAGTTGTCCTCCATAGTAACACCTCTCAATGTCCCTTAACTTGTTTACTTCTGCTGCTACCACAGCCTGGGCATGATCCGGGTAGCAGGCTGGTCCTGAGGCCATGACTGCAGAGAAAAACAAATAAATGCTCACTGTTATTGAAAGTCCCACATCACTGAACACTTTCTTTCACTTTCAAAATGGCTCCTCTGCTGCTGTGTTTACATTACTACCCCACCCTGTAATGGTGGTGGCAGCACTCCTGTGCATCAACATTCTGAAATTGGGTCAAGCCACTGCGCATCCGATTTACACACTCTACTGATAACTTTGCTCAAAACTGCACTAACTTGCACTGTTCTTTTTCCTAGCACATTTATATGATTTACCACGGACTTTTTACTTGCTGAAAACATTGCTGTAGCTCACAGTCCCTTAAAACCTCAGTATTTCAAGCACAGGATTGCCTGTAACTCTTGCTGCATAACTTGATACAACTCACAGTCTCTCCCATGGCTTTGAAACTTTACTCTGACGCTGAACCCGTAACTATGCTCACAGTCGATGGCTTAACAAGCTTGCTTTTGCTGGTAAAAACTTAACACAGTCTTTGTTTGCAAAACAACTACACTGCTGCACACAGATTCAGCTGGCTTTTGGCAAAAATCACTGGTTTGAGCAATTATTTCTGTTGGTACTCACTGTTGTCCGTAGCTGTTTGCTGCGATGGAAAATGGCCTGCAGCCAGTCTTGGAGGCCTCTGGGCAGAAGCGGGTTGGCAGTTTTGCCGATCGTCCCTCCGAACACCACGCTCACAATCCAGTCGATCGAGATGCGAGTTGAGCCCGAATTTAGATGGAAAAGTCAGTTTTTTAAACTTTTACAGCACTTTCAGTCACCGCGATGCTCCTCCGGTAAGCCAGTGCATGCACTCCACTCACAATCCCTCTCGAATGCTGGGCAGTCGCTGTAAAGCTGGCTTGGGGGCGGGACTGATTGCAGTCTCACCAATCATAGGACGCCATGCAAATGAGCCTCATTCCCTCACGAGTGCTCTTCTCCTCACGGCGATTGTCGAGCAGGCAAATTTAAACTGCAAAACCACTCCCCCCCCCGAACTGACTCCACGGCGGGAGCCCATTTCAACCATTTGTCATGGCCATTAACACAGCAAGTCTCTCCATTCACTAGAAAGCATTTCCAACGTCCAGGGCACAATTTTCCTTTTGCTGCCCCTAGTCTTCCACACTTTTCTTTGTCACAAAAGTTTTTAGAAGCTGGCAAAATGCTGTAAATTTTTGATGCAGGACAAGGGCATACTCTCTCAAGCTTTACTGCTTCTAGGTAAACAGTTGGCATTTAACAGCAGCACATGGACAACAGCACACAGCGACACACTAGTTAACCTTGCTTCAGTTTTTTGGGCTACCCACTGCCAGATAACCAAAATGCTAGCCCTTTGCCCGAGCACCTTTCCTCCCTAAATTTCAAATCCAAAGCGGTGCCTCCATTTTGTAAGACCCCCACCCCCATCATTTTGCAAATGATAGGTGGTATGCTGTTTGAATCTGACAGCAGTACCAGGTGGGAACTGGGTCCGGGGAGGAATTGGTCACTCGGCACAAAGGCTAGGTTTGGCTACTCTGCACAGGGGCACCCAAGTAACTCCAAACACAGGAAGCAATAACTGTAATGTTCAATACCAGGAATGGGATTCTAAAGTGTGGCTTTATTCACATCCAAGCAAAACAAACAAAGCATAAATGGACTCCCACGGGGCTACACTTCTGGTAATGCAGATTAAAAGAATCAAGAACACTTCTTTAACACTTCAGCCCTCAGGCTTTGAACCCACCGGGCACACAGCCCAGACTTGCACGCTGCTTTGGGTACACAGCCCGAACTTGTACACTATTCTGGGTCTTCCCTGGCTTGGCTCCCTTGCCTGTCACTCGGACACCTTCCATATGTCATGGAAACGTTTGCTGGTGGCCCCCTAAACCACCTAAGAGCACCTCAGCTCTATCAGGGAATTTTCATTTTAATCCCACGTCTGGGTACTTTCCTCAGGCACTGGCCAAGTACCTGAGAGAAAGTAAAGTTGCCACAGAGCAAATCTGTAGAGGTGAATTTGGTTACTACTGATGGGGGGGTCTTTCACCTCTCGCTTCCACAGTTCATACCCAGCCATTTCTCTGGACAATAAACACCTCCTACTGTAAAGCTTGGCAATGTAGAATATGGCCAAATGTATGTCACATTTCTTCTACTTGTCTTGCTTTCCCTTTGTGCTGGACTTGAACATACTTTCAATTGGCATAGCCCATTGCTCTAGGCCCCCCACTGATTAAGCAGTCCAATCCCCACTTTACTTCACTCTTTGTGCTGGACTTGAACCTACTTGAGTTAACCGGCAATGTCTATTACACTAGACCTCCTACAGATTAAGTAGTCCAATCCCCATGTTTCAACAGTTCAGGTGAAAAACACTGGCCCTCTGTCAGAGCAAACTCACCCTTTGGTTGCAGGTGCCCCACAGGCGATTCCTCCACAGGAATTTCTCTCTCAGAGCTTCTGGTGCTGCAGCACAACTTGAAATAGGCAGCTTCTTCCCTTAGCCGGAACCAGGAGGGTTGCCCCTGGAAGACAGGCAGACCTTCCCCACCCAGGGAGGGGGCACTTGGACCAGTGACCGCAGTCTCCACCACTTCAGCAATCAGTTTCTGTGTCCCTCTTATGGTGGAAACACACACCTTCTTAACAGTAGCTCTGAAACAGAGCTTAAAGCTCTGAGAGCCTGCATACAGACTGCTGTACTACTGTCTCTCCCCAAGACTGCACACAGACTCTGTTCAAATTCCCCAACATTCTATCCTAACTTCCAACTGCAGCATTCCAGTGTGGCTCATGCAGCTGCGAGAGTTCTATGGTGATGTCATCCCTCAGTCTCAGCTGAGACTGAGAACAGAGTGAGACAGTGTGAAATCCATTTAACTGGAGTTTCACAAGCTGCCTTCCTTGCCTACCACTGAGTCTTACTGGGATTCTAGTAACCCCGGGTAATAGGGGGTTACATATATGTATATGTGCGTGTGTGTGTGTATGTATATATGTGTGTGTGTATATATGTATATGTATATATATATATATATATATATATATTTGGATTATTGTGACCAAAGTGCATGAATTTGCATTTGCCCTCATTAATTTCATATGGTTTTGTTCTGTCCAGGAGCTTAGTTGTTTGATGTTATCTTGGAACTGCTCACATGAGTTCAAATCTGTGATGACTGCGCCAGTTTTTCAGTCATCTGCATACTTACACATCCACGCTGAGCTGTTTGTCTGCATAGATGATGTAAGTATATTAAAATGAGTCCCAGGACAGAGCCTTGTGGTACACTGCTGGTGACATTGCCCATACCTGATTCGTGTCCACGAATAACTACCTTTTGCTGTCTGTTGTCCAGCCAAGAAATAATCCAGTTAAATATATAGGGGTGAATATCAATTTTAGTGAGGTGTTCAATATGTTTCCCATGTGAAACGGTATCAAATGCCATACTATAATCCAAGAAGAGTACATCAACTGACATTCCCTTATCAGTAGCTTAACTGACAGGTTCAAACAGTTGCAGTAGATTGGTAAGGCAAGATCTATTTTTAATAAGCCCATGTTGTGTTATGTCCAATAATACTTTCTCTTTAATGTGATTTATTATTCTGTGTTGTAGGAGCCATTCCATTAATTTCCCTATGACAGAAGTGAGACTAATTGGTCTATAATTATCCACTTTAGTTTTGTCACCACCTTTGAATATAGGTGCAACATTAGCCTGTTTCAATTGTGGCAGGATTTCACCTTCCTGAATCGATTTATTAAATAAATTGATTAGTGGTCCTAGCAATATTAGGGCTACTTCTTTTAAGAATTTAGAAGGCATTTCATCTGGGCCTGCTGAGCCATTGGGTTTTATAGAACCTATAACTGATGATATCTCATGCATTGTAAAATCCTCATATTTATCTAAATTTAAGAGTAATATTTTTATTTGTTCCTTTGGTTTGAAAATATTAAAGTATTTATTGAGTTCGTATGCCATATCTTTCTCATTAGAGATAGTGCCATCTGATGTTCAGTAGGACCAGTGGTCTTTTGATTGTTCTTCAGGGAACCTATACAGTTAAAAAATTGTTTTTTATTGTCCTTAGTATTTGTGGCTATTTTCAATTCAAATGCTGTTTTCGCTTTTCTGATGTTGGTTTTTATTTTATTTGTAAGTTATTTGTAATTGTTCCTAGTTCTTTCATTGGGGGTTTTAATGTGTTTTTTATACAGTTTTTTTTCCTGTTAATGAGCTTTTTTATTTTATTGTTCCATCATAAGGGTAATCTTTTATTATGATTTTTTTTCTCTGCAGAACCCATTTGTTTATACAGAATTGGATTTTATTGTTAATAGCTTTCCATGTGTTCGTAAGGTTTAGATCTTCTAAGTCCTTTTCCTAGACCCATATAGCCAGACAATCTTTGATTTCTTTATAGTTAGCTTAGTGAAAGTCTTTCATTATTGTGACACCCTTAGTATTTTGATTTTTAATTTCTATTTTAAATACAACTATTTGGTGATCACTAATGGTGGAAGGATTTCAGGGACAGTTATACCTGTCTGGATATTAGTTAATACAATATCAAGTATTTTATTTTCTTTTGTATGTTTTTTTACCAGTTTTTCTAAATTGTTTGCTATCATGATGTCAATGAATCTATTTTCACAAGTGTCTTAGCCTTCCAACAAGTCCCAGTGTTGAGATGAGAAGTTGAAAGTCTCCCATCAGGACATAGTCTCCTTCAACTTCTATATTTTCAGGTTCTGTAAGGAATTGATGGGTTTCAGCAGCATTTAGGTTTGGAGGTCGATAGCCTAAACCTACAGTTAATCTTTTCTTATGAAGACTTATATTTTCCCAGAGTATTTCAGATGTGGTATTCGTTGTATTTATCAATTCAGTGACTTAATAGTTTTCATCCACATATAGGACAATTCCTCCACCAGCTTTATTAGTCCTATTTTACTTATTTTCATATAGCCTGGTATTTCTGTATTCCATTCGTTATTTTCTAACCATGTCTCGGTGACCCCATATATTGCGATATGATTGGTTTCTAGGAAATTGTTAAGCTCATCTATTTTATTTCTTAAACTTCTTGCATTTATTAATACGAGTAGAATAGTTTCTAGTACAGAAGGATTAGTTATAAATTGTTTTTTAGTCCTCCCATGTCCTCTTTCCCCTCTAGTATTTAGTTTAAAGTCTCATTAATATTCCTAAGGATTTTGTTTCCTAGTAATTGGCATCCCTGTCTACTAAGATGGAGACCATCCCAGCAGAAGTTCTCATTATGATTGTAGAATTCCTCCCAGTGTGGAATATATTTGATGTTCTGGGTCAGGCACCAACTTCTGAGCCATGTATTAATAGATTTTATTTTATTCATTTGATATTCCATGGCTTTAGGTACAGGCAAGATCTCAGAAATCATGATGAAACATTTCATTTCTACAAGTTCTACAAGTTTATTAGTTATTGCCACAAAATTTTGCTTTATTTTATATGTAGGCTGCGTTGTGATGTCATTGGTACCTATGTGTAGTGCTACAAAGAGGTTTTCTCCAGCGTTACCTAATATGTTATCTAATCTAATTGCCAAATCCCTGATTTTGGTACCTCTGTAGCTTGAAACTGTCCTGTTATAGTTATCTGGATTACAATTTGGTCGATCAAGATGTTTTATGACAGCATCGCCTATTACAAAAACTTGCCTGTGACCATTATTCTCAAGTTCCATTGGAGGATCTAGTTGTATTAGGTCACCATTTACAATGGTATTGGGGGGGGAAATAGCAATGATTCAGTTGGTTGACGGTCTGTTCTACTTAATTGTTTTAACCCCAAATTGTTACTTTTCTTGTTTGTTATGATCAATCCAGGTTCCATTTGTTCTGGTGTTGGACTAACCATATGTGAGTTACACTGGTTGCTTGATTCATTAGATGCAAGATTTAAAGGATCAAAAAAATTAGATACTGGGATGTAGAATTGTATAACTTTTCTGCCTCTTTAAGGGGCTTTGGAGCTTTGGACTAGGAACCAATCATCATTTGAATTAGACTGTGTTTCATCCTCCCTATGTCTTTTTCTGTATGAGGTATCAATAGATGTTTTTCTTTTGTCTAGGGGTGGTGTGACTATTGGTTTCAGTGCTGGGGCTCAGTACAACTGTACTGCCAACTTTATGTCCTTTGTTATTGGGCCTATCAGTGTTAACCCCTATCGATGTTGTGCATTTAGTTTGTCTAGCTTGGAATCTTAGACTCATTTCTGACTGACTTTTTCCAATTCTGTTAGTCTTTCATTAAATAAACCAATTTCATGTTCCAAAACGTTATTATGTTCACATTTCTCACATATATATGGCTGGGGTATTTCAAGTTGCTCAGTTATTACAAACATTGGGCATGAGGAGCACTTTAGTCCTGACAGACCCTCTATGGCTTTTATTATTTCCATTTTGATGGAGAAGGTGGGAGCTAGTGGATTGTTACAAATAAATATCTAGATTGGGTCAGTTTTGTAAAGCCCCTTTGTTTTACAAATACTTATATAGGAAGTAATTGTTGGCCCTCCTTACCTACATTCCAGCAGAAGTTGTATTGTCTTCTACAGTTCCCAAACAGCGCAAACACGCGCTATGACACGCATGTCTTTGCTGTCAGACGTACACTCACCCTGTTCGCTATAGAGCATTTTAAATAGTTGCCCGTGACCTGGAAGTACAACTAAGGGTCACAAGATGACAAACACTTTCTAAATAGAAATTAGCTTTTAAAGTGGCCGAATATCACTCATCCATGATATTGGTGTGCCTGTATACTACAGAACTTAAAAAAACAATTAAAAGTGCAGCTGTTTACTACTGAGTAGGAGGTCTAGGTGAAACCCCAGAACTACAAACTCAATCTTCCTGCTTCCTATTCATGAAGGCAGGGCTCCAATACTGTTTTAGAAAACAAAATGAACACTACAAGTGCTCTAACAAAAACAGTGTTTTTTTTAATTTATTTTGCCAATGAAAAGTTAAAAGCAGCCTCTGCACCAAATGAGCTGAAGTTTAAAATTCACAGGGTGTGGTGTCCCTCATTGTCCCTCATTTCAAGGATTGGTGTCCCTCATTTCAGAGTCCTGAGGTTGAGAGGTATGATACCACCAGGCTTGTCAACTACAGTATCTTATAGTCTGCATGACAGAAATGCCAGAACATAGTTGGCAGTTACTAGAAACGGAAGGCCTTCAGCTAGTTCCCTGGTTGCCCTCAAAAAACTTGATAGGAACATAATCCACATTATTCATAACCCTTGGATAAAACAAACAGTGCAGGTGCAAGTCCCCCAATTTCCTCTCTCTGTTCCAGTCCAGCTTCCAGACGCATCACTTCGCCATCTTCTCCCTGTTGCATGTAACTGATTCTGTCTTCTCGGGGACGGATCAGGGGCACATCTTAGCTGCCATCTTCATTGATTTGGCCAAGGCCTTTGACTCAGTGCCCCATCCACTCCTCCTGGATAAGCTGAGTCCTGCTGGCCTCTGAGCTCCTGCGGTTGACTGGTTCCTTTCTTGCCTCATGGACCACCTGTAGTCAGTACAGATTGGTAGTGCCCCGTCACCTCCACTTCCCATCCAGGCGGGAGTCCCAAAGGGCTCCATTCTTGGCCCCATTCTCTTCTCCATCTTCCGTAATGATCTCCCCTTGGCCTGTGCTAACTTTATGTTGACATGTATGAAGATGACACAGTTATCCACACCTCTGGTCCCTCCACTTTAGCTGTGGAAGGCCTGCTTCAGCAAGACTTCCACAATGTCCTGTGCTGGTTCCAATTAAACCAACTCCGGTTCAACACACAAAAAAAAACTGTGTCCATGACCTTTGGCACCAGCCAGAAGTTGGCCAGACTCCTAACCCTGCCCATCTTCTGCACCTTGGATGGCAACCCTCTTGAAGTGGTTCAGTTCTTCAAGTACCTCAGTGTGTGGTTGGATAGCAAGCTTGACTTCTGTGCCCATATTGATGCCATCCATGCTGAGCTCTGCCCTAAACTTGGGCCTTGTACCATCAAAACCAGTGTGCCTCAGGGGTCTGTGTGAGGGCCAATATTGTTTAACCTGTATACAAATGATGCCAGACACTTGCTGAAGGGCGTCTGACATCTGTACACTGATGATGCTGTGTTGTACACTGAAGGTAAGTCTGTTGGTCTGATCCAAGAAATGTTGCAAAATGATTTCAGTAGATTGCAGATCTATTTTTATGATTATGAGCACGGGTTAGTATTAAATCCCACAAAATCTCAAGTTATGCTGTTTGGCAATAAACAAGGAACTAGTAACTAAACCTTGATTATAAATACACATGACAACTGTTATTTTGAGCCATGTCGAATCCTATAAATATCTGGGAACTTGGGTTGATTACCAATGCAAATGGGACATGCACATTTAATTTCTAATTAGGAAATTAGATAAGAAATTGTGTGCCTTGTATAAGCACAAAACTTGTATTCCACCATATGCTAGGCAGTAAATTGTAAATTTGATGGTGATCCATTTTTTTTGATTATGGGGATACGGTATGTGCAGGAGTGTCCAGAAGTGTGCTGCACAAAATAGATGTAACATACTGTATAATAGGTTTTGCACAGTACATTCTGGATATCCCATGGGAAATGCACCATTCCTCTCTTTATAGCACTTTAAATTGGATCGGGCTAACAGAGCGTCAGAATCTTCATATGATTCATTTGATTCATAAGTGTCACCTTAAACAAGTGCTTGATTTTTTATTAGACCTAGTGAAGGAAAGAAATGTGAAAGAAGGCTTATGCACCACTGGGCTTATCGAACTCGCTGTACCAGTTATGAAAACTGTTAAGGGTAGTTCTATCTTTATCTGTGTGGGCCCCAAACTATGGAATAAAACTATGGAATAATCTACTAAACCGATTTAAGAAGACCTCAAAAGGGAACTGTATGCTGGAGTTCTTTAAAAACCTGGTTTGTAAACAATGGCTTATTGCCAAAAACATGTTGAGAATACTTGTATAATGTGGACAGTTTGCATGATGTACTGTATTTTATTGTATGTTTTTATCTATTCTGTATGTTTGTACTTAGTACTTAAAGACTGGAAAACAGCTTTATTTGTACAGGGGCCCCATTGTAAATGAGCCTCAGCTCAATAGGGCTATCCTTTTCTGGAACTACAGAATTAACTATTTTACTTACTACTTCTATTACAATAAAGATTGGCTGTTTCCACAGGTCCACCATGAGCTTGTCACCAACATGGTACTCCTGGTCTTTGACTATACAGATGTGGTCTATGTCACTACCCCTCCACCTAGACAAGGGCATAAGAGGTCAGCAGGTGGACACTACCCTTTTCACAGTGGAAAGAGTCCTGAAAGAGTTGTCAAAGGTAAATGTAGACAAGGCAGTGGGCCCAGATGCAGTGCACCCCAGGTCACTGAGGGAGCTCAGGGAGGAGCTGGCTGCTCCTCTTACAGCCCTGTTCACCTGTCACTAGAAATGAGAGGTACCGGGGGACTGGAGGAGGGCAGATGTAGTCCCACTCTGCAAAAGTGGAAATAGGGAGGAAGCGGGAAATTACAGGCCAGTCAGCCTGACTTTGGTAGTTGGCAAAGTAATGTATTTACTACTGAAGGCAAGGATTGGAGAATACCTTGTTACCAGCAGTCTACAGGATTCGAGGTGACATGCATTCACAGGCAGAGGTCCTGCCAGACAAACCTGATCGAGCTCTTTGACTGGGTAACAAAGGAAGTGGACCAGGAAGGCATGGTTGATGTGGCCTATCTGGATTTCAGCAAGACCTTTGACACTGTTCCACATAGAAAGCTGGTAAACAAACTGAGTAGCCTAGGAGTAGGTCCTAAAATAGTAAAATGGGTGGAGAGTTGGCTTAGTGGTAGGAGCCAAAGAGTAGTGGTAAATAGGGTACATTCTGGGGAAAGCAAGGTGACTAGCAGGGTGCTTCAGGGGTCAGTATTAGGCCTGGTCCTCTTCAGTGTCTTTATTAGCAACTTTGCAGAAGGACTGGAGGGGAAGGTATGCCTATTTACAGATTACAGAAATATCTGCAGCAGAGTAGACTCGGGGGATTGAAAGAATGAGTGAGGATTTTTTTTAGTCTCTGTTTTTGCTCCATTCCTGAAACTCTCTCTGGCTACCCCTACTCATCTGCAATCACTCTACCGCCCGCTCTGGTCCTGCCTTCTCAGAGGGTAGCTGCCTTCCACCAACCTCATGCTGATAAACCCCCCAGCTCTGAGCCCCCTGAAGTAGGACCGCCTCCACTCTGGCGCTGTATCTATAATCTAGAGTACCAGCAGAGGTGATAGAAGGACAGAGGTGGCAGAGACAAGGGCCTGTACAGGACGTGTGGTGATGCAGCATGGAGGGAAGCCGCCGCCTGTCCAGACACGGGAATTTTTAGCTTGTTGTGGCTTCCCCAGGAGCTCAGTCGTGCAGTGACATCTGTATGGCAGAGCCATCGACATCTGCCTCACTTCTCCCCTTGACAGCTCCTTGCAGACTGTACCCCCCGGTCTCCACCGGGGGTCTCTGCTGCACCGGAGACACCCTGGATCCCTCCCCAGAGAGAGGAGAGCAGTCCATCGGATGCTCGATCCTCTCCCTTCCCTGCCGACACCCGAGCTCGTTCCCAAACTCGGGTCGCCAGCGTGGAGCGAGGTGTGGCATCCAGCACCTCAACCCTCAGCACCACCGGGCCAGCTATGAGTGAGGATTTAAAGAAGTTAGAAGAATGGTCATGATCTTGACAGCTAAGATTCAGTGCAAAAAAGTGCAAAATCATTCACTTAGGGCACAAAAACCCAGGGGCAACATACCAACTCGGGAGGGGGTAGTAATAGCAGTCACAAAACAGGAAAGAGACCTGGTGGTTATCATTTCTGATGACCTGAAGGTAGCTAAACAGTGTGACAAGGCAGTAGGAAAGGATAGCGGAATGCTTGGATGCATAGGGAGGGTTATCACCAGCAGAAAGAGGAAGGTAACAATACCACTGTATAGATCGGTGGTGAGACCCCACCTCGAGTTCTGTGTACAATTCTGGTGGCCCCTTCTCTGAAAGGACATACATAGGGTGGAGGTGGTACAGATGAGTGTAACCAAAATGGTGCGGGACCTGCATCAGAAGCCCTATGAAGAAAGGCTCATGAATATAAATATGTACTCCCTAGAAGACAGGAAGGAATTGGGGGATATGATAGAGACATTCAAATACTTCACAGGTTAAACAAGGTACAGGAAGGGAGCATTTTCCAAAGAAAAAGATGCTAAAGGACAAGGGGTCACAATATGAAGCTGAAGGTGGCGAGGCTCAGAGGAAACGCAAGGAAGTACTTCTTCATGGAGAGGGTGGTGGACTCTTGGAACAGACCCCCAGCAGAAGTGGTGGGGGTGAGAACAGTCACAGGATTTAAGAATGCATGAGATAGACACAAGGGCATCTTAGAAGCAAGAGGGGGTGTAAGCCAGAGTCCAAGTAGGGTCTCCAGTGGTACTATAGGTAGGGAATTTAGGGCAGACTAGGTGGGCCAAGTGGTCCTTCTCTGCCAACAACTTCAATGTTTCACCTCCCTGGCCAGACTGGATGCCCTCTGCAACTCCTTCTGCTACTTTGCCACCAACTTCCCCTCTGGTTCTCATCATTGCTTACTTTCCACTTCAGTATCCATTTTCCCTGTGCCTTCATGGTGCCAGATCCACCGTACCACACTCGTATCCAAATACTGGTTTGGGTCCCTTCCCTCCTACCTCTCATCACTCCTCTTGCTCATCCCCTCACCTCCTGCTCCCTTTGCTCCAGGGATCCTCGTATCTTCACCATTCCTCATCCCCGCTTATCTGCCGGGCAGTCAGCTTTTTCATATCATCTGTCACTTTGGAACCAACTTCCATCTTCCCTCTGTTTTGCTGCCTCCCCTGATTCCCTCAGGTATCAGCGGAATCTCCTTTCCTCCTCGTGTCCCTGTTTTCCCTCTCCCTGACTGTTCTCCTTGCACTTGCGTCATACCCCCGTGTAAGTATATCTGAAATGCCCAGTTTGTTGCTCTTGCCTTGTTTTCTCATTTTGCACTCAGTCCTGTATTAATTGTGTTTTCCGAGCACACTTTATTGTAGCTGTGAACTGTGTCTGTGCTTTGTATCCCCTATTCCTTTCCCCGGGTCGTACCTGAAAACAAGCCTCATCCCAGAGTGCCTTTCCCGGTCACCAATTTTCAAATAAATAAATAGGTGAGGTACAATCAAGGTATGAAACCGAATAACAGTATCAGTGCCCTTACGCCAAACAAAGTAGGAACAAGAGACCAATGTATCAAAAATTCATGCTATTTATTGAGGCTTAAAATGTGGTGAAACCTGCTAAGACAACCGCCAGTGTTTCACCAGAGAACTGGCTTCCTCAGGGTGGCAGATTCTGAGCCCAAGATAAAATTAGACCATGGCCTCAAATACACTGTGAGCAGTTTTCATATATTTAAAGTGGTAAGGAAAGAGCCAGACTACAGACCTTAAAAAAAATAAAGAATGAACCATCCCAGACACTGAGAGTGTCCTCGCATGGCCATGGATATAGAAAAGACTTAAATATTTGGCTCATTCTATTGGGCAAATTAAGTGATAATGGATCCATGAAATCTTTCACTCAGCTGCAAAAAAAGAAAAAATAATTAAAAGTCCCTCACAAGAAGGGATTTTTACTGCTGTTTGCAGCCAAGAAATTTAATGTTCAGGTTTATTTCCAGGAAAACTCCAATGAGTAAGCTCATTTTCAAGGAGGTCCTGAGAGGCTCACGGCAATACAAAACAGTAGCATGTCAATTACAAAAAGTGCAACATATAAATAAAAATGAGTAAATGGAGACATAGGATTGGACAATAAGGAGGAACTGTACACATTTCATAGCCTGGTAATGTAACAATTGTCATTGCCTAACAATGTGAAGGAACTGTACAGATTTCATTGTCTAACAATAAAGAAAACATATAGTAATTTTGGACCTGTAAGCAGTGTGGTCCGTTATTGCACAGTTAAACAATACAGATCAGCACTGCATATGGGGGGCAAAAAAAGAGAGAGGTAGGAGGGAAAGGCAAAGCGGGCAGTTGGATGGGGCGAAGGGGAGGTGGGGGTCAGCTAAGTGCAGGAAGGGCAATTATGAGTGGCACTTGCATGTTTCTGTCAAGTGGTTACAGATTAGAGATTTAAAAGCATTTAGAGATACTAGACAAGTGAGTTTGATTGTGGTTTGCAGTTTGTTCCAGACTGATGGGAGGGCATAGCCAATGGCAGCTTTGCCGTAGAGAGAGTACGGAACCTGGGGACGTCGAGTGTAATGAGAGAGGTTTTTATGACCGAATAGCACATCCGGGAACAGCAGAACAGGCATGATATATAGGGGGGTGGCTTATTGAGGAGAGCTTTTTAGAGCCATGTGAAGCTGTGCATTAATATCCTTGGATCTCCAAAAATCACAGCTTGCCTTGCTGCTTGATGGGTTCCAATAAGTCTTTAAATCTAATTTAGCAGGCCCAGTAGCAACAACAATGATCAGGATCATACAGATGCCATTAGAAACCACGGTATGTAGACTTTCGGTGATGTCACCAACCAAGATGGCTGGATAAGGGAATAGCTCCTCTCTTCGCCTCTAACAAAACAGTGAAAAGCCGACATTAAGATTATTCCTGCTTCGTTTTTGTAAAGACATTGACTGTGGAGTATCAGTGGGGAAGCATTCATCCCAAAAAAGGAAAGAAACTAAACGAGATTGCAACGATTCCGACTGGACGGATACTGAAAGTGAGGCCTCCTTGCATTCCAGCATGGCGACTGTGGCAACCTCACTGCAGCCAAAGAAAAAACTGGATTTAATTGTGGCAGAACTATGAGCCTTCAGGTCAGAAACACAGACAGCGCTTACACAAATCAAGAAAGATGTAGCAACCCTACAACAAAAGACAGACGACTACCAGCAAGTGATAATAGAACTGAATAGCAAAGCCGATAGGTCAGACAGACTGCTAATAGAGGCCTTTTGGAAAATCGGCACACTCAACGCTAAATGCAATGACCTGAAGGGTCAGTCGAGCCATAAAAACATCAGGCTGTCTGGAGTTAGAGAAATGGCGGAAGGGACAGACATAATATCCTTCCTCACAACCTTCTTCCAAAAACAGATTTGCCACTAGACTATCCATTTAGTATAGAAAGGGCGCACCAGGCACTGGGCCTGCCCCAACACACAATCAGCAGAAACCATACTCCATCGTCCTACGGTTCATGTCGTATGCAGTGAAACAATGGATACTGTTGGGGCTATGGAAAAAAGATCGTTTACGAAGGCAAATGGATATATGCAGACAATGACTATGCGGCATCAGTGATGGAGCAGCAAAAGAAACTATCCCCAAAAATGGCAGTGCTGAAGGAGAAACAACTATGCCTTCACACCCCTTTCCTGCACGATTCCGAGTGTTCTTCCACGAGGGTGCAGAAAATTACGAAACTCCCAATGTGGCTGTTGAAGAACTTACTAAGAAGGGACTAACCATAACTAAGTCACAAAGAATTGCAGAGCAGAAACTGAACCACTGCTCGAATATGTCCGTTCCACTCATGGACCCATAGGAGCAGAAAAAAACAAGCCACAAACGTGCTTAAAGACATTCAGGAAATGCTACACAACTTTTACATAAGTCTGAGGAGAGACGTTTAAGACATTCTACCACAGAGTAATTTTGGTCACCTTGCATGAGACCCACCAGATGCCTTGGCTGAAGTTGCGCTGCAGCCAGGCTTGTTCACCCACTCTCGGGTAAAATCTTGATCCTTCCCATTTTTGCTGGCTTCCTTGCCAATTTCATCTCACAGTTCCTAAGGTACAGACCCACAAATCAGTTAAGCCAACTATCTAAGATGGAAGGGAAGGGAGAAAGCCGATCCCTTAAGGTGTGATGACCTGGGGGCGGGTTGCAGGATGGAACTGGGGAGCTGCACAGCTGACAACCATGCAGCAGGAACACTTCACAGCCACTGAGGCAGTGGCTGAGTAGGAGCTTGAAGAGAGAAATGGCTGAGTCGCACTCTGACCCTTTACTCCTGAGGGCTGCACTACTAGAAACTATGCTTTTATTGAGGGAAGTCCACACTCTGACAGGTGTAAATGTGTACTGAATAAATGGATGTTTGCTAGGGTGTACCCCCAACAAACACAATATGATACAGAACTGAAGGTAATGCAGTCGGGAGAATCCTCAGTACCAGAAAGTAATAGCATACAGGTGTGACTCAGAACCAGCAGGGAAGTTAAGGTCTCCGAATAGAAGCCAAAGCCGACAAGTTGCCTTTTGTCTGTGGCACCAAAGCACTGGTGTGGCTGTGTGCTCCTGCTTCTTCTGCCTTCCTGAGGGAAACATGCTAAAAAGATACCTTCAAAAATGGGGGGGAAGGGGGCTGCTCTGCCCTTCCGTGGATGCAGAGAGATGACTCCTATGATTATTTTAAAACATGGGAGCTGAAATACAGGTTATTTACTTGGAGCATATGGAATGTAAGCTATCCCTTTTTGCTGATGATTTACTTATTCACATATCAAATAGCAGACAATCGCTCCCTCGTGTCTTGCAAACTATTTCTCACTTTAGCCTTTTTTCAGGTTATAAACTTAATAGAAGCAAAACTATTGTGTATTTGCTTTCCCCTTTTCTATCTAAGGACTGGAGCCTTTCCATGGGTTTACAGTGGGAAAGCGAATATTTAATTTATCTTGGTATTAAAATATCTAGTGACTTTACTAATCTCAAAGACCTTAATTTAGGCCCACTACTTAAAACGACTAGAGAAGACTTGGCGAGGTGGAACAGGCTACCATTATCCTTTTGGGGCCGGGCCAACATCCTTAAAATGTCAATTTTGCCCAGATTTTTTATACCCTCTATGCAACCTTAATATTTATTTACCGAAGTCCTTTTTTTTGTCCCTTTGTAGGCTGTGCTCCGATTTTCTTTGGAAAGGCAAAGCTCCTCGTCAGGCTTATGTCAAGCGTACGTGCTCCAAGATGCTGGGGGCTCCAATTACCTGATTTTTATGTCTGTCATTTAGCTGTCCATGCCAATAGATTTTTGCATTGGCTGTCTACTATGGTCTCCTTACCGAGCTCCCCCCCTTGGCTATTTTTAGATTGGCCGCAAGCAAACTCTTGCATGATAGACTTAGAGGCCCTTTTGTATACTCCATGGTCCAAGGTTCCATTGAAGGCAAGGAACTCCCCCCTCGGCTGGGATATTAGGGCCTTACGGCAACTGTGTTCGTTACTGCAGAAGTCTAACCTAAAGGATCTAAGGCAACCCTTCCAAACTTGCGGATAGGCAAGAACCCAATCCGCACTTTTCCAGGCAATTACCCTATTAAACTATATCCATCTAGCTTTGTTTTGGGCTGGTCCCTTCTATCTATTCCAGAATTGCAATTAAAATTTGGAGTGGCTCATAAGGGTCTCTTCCGATTACAACAAATATGTCAATGTATCCTTCATTTTTTGGGGGAACCTCCATGGTCTGAGGGGTCTGGGGCCATGATAGATAGCTTGCGGGCAATATCTAAGGGCCAGAAAGCAATAGCTAAGTTATATAAATCAATCCTGACCCATGTCACGTCGAAAGTTACTTCCATAGCGCAGTACTGGAAAAATAATTACAATAAGGGCTTTCCGGTTAAAACCTGGGAAAAGATCTAGACAGACATCTATACCTTAATTAAACAAGATCGTTTAAGGAACACCCAATTTAATATTCTGCATAATCTATATTAGATGCCTGCCAAGTTATTTCGAATTAAAAAAATTACCCTCAGCTGAATGTGGAGACTGTGGGTTTGAATTTGCCACCTTACATCACAAACTATGGGTATGTCCCAAAATTGTTAAATTTTGGAATTCGGTCAAGCATTGGGTGGCACCATATCTTAATATTGCCCCTTTTTTTAATGAGGATACATGCCTGTTAGGTATTTACTCACTGATCCCTACTTTTTTCCAAAAGGTACAAATAGCTATGGTTACTAAACTGCTAATACTTTGTCATTGGAAGGATGACTGGGAACCATCATTTAAGGAATGGTGGGCTGAACTTCTCAATGCTTTAAATGCGGAGAGATGTGTAGCCTGGTTCTTTCATACCAGTGAGAAATTTCAGAATTGCTGGGGCGACTTCCTGGTATGCCTTAGAAGCAAATTTGGGTATTAACGTAAGCCCAACCGCTTACTTTTCTGTCTGTTTTCCATTGGTATCCTTATAGGAGCTCTCTGGGGCAAGGCCTATTTTTGTTGGTTTTAACTGATAATCTTTATTTCCCAGGTCAGGTCACGTGCCCTGATATATCCTTTTATTGGCATTTTTTTCTATTTTCTCCCCTATGGTATGTTTAATATTCCATTGGCAATATTTTTTCTGACAGGTCTTTCCTCCCTTCCTCTCTATAGTATAGGCTCCTATTCAGTTATTGAGGATGGACTTGTGTCTTTTCCCCTTTATAAAGGTATCTTAGAGTTTGGGTTAGAGCCATCGTGGCCATTACTCAGTTTGTTACCCCTAGTAGGGGATAGTAAGGTGACTGCTGTGGGTTGGGTGTGGAGGGGGGCTGGGTTTGTGTTGTTTTATGCACATTTTTTTTTGGCTTTAGGGGTTTTATGTATTTTGCTTTTGCTGTATAATTACCAGCTATTAACTACTTATGGCAAGTGTTGAACTTTGTTTATGTTATGGAAAATTAAAGTTAATTGCAAAAAAAAACATGGGAGCAAGTGCTGTAACTGTGCATGGGCTACATCCTACAGTCTACACTGCTAATGCTTACTAACTGTCTTCTATTCTGGCAGCAGAGAGGGTCTAGCAAGGTAAGTAGAAGTGACAAGCTGTGATGTGAAAACAAATGAGTTAAGAAGTACAGGAAACTGAACATATTGTAAAACGAGAAGGGGAAAAAGATGGATGGGGAGTGAGGAAAGGGAGGAACTGAAGTAAAGTGGCTCTCCTTCTGGATGCCCCCCTCCCCCCTTAATGGGGGCAGATATGATGCCTTCACGCAGCCTGGGGCCAGACCCCAAGACAGAGGAAAATGTTGTTTTTTTCCTCTCCTCGTTTTTACTCTTTCTCTCTCTGTCTCCTCAGACCTGGAAGGAAACTTGGGGGGACGGGGAGAATATTGCCAGATCCATAACAACTAAAAGTTTTGGATGGGAAAATACTCAACTGCCCCCAGCTCCTGAAAACGAACTGATGGTCATCACAGGGTATTTATAGAGAAGGCCAACAGACCCAGACCCTGATGTATGGTCCTAGCCCAGAAGGATACAGACTAGTGTTGACTCTAGGAACTGCTTATAGTTGAAGTAACAGGGGTCCCCCTGAATGGGCTCACATGGGGCCCCATCTAGAGAGGGAACATGGGACATGGCCAGACTTAGCAGTCAAGGCATGCATTAGAAATAAAAGAGAAATGGGCACATTATTCAAAGAAAATAACGGGAATAACTAGGATTTATCTACACCCCTCATAAAGACAAACCCAGAAAACAGGTAAAGGGAAGTGAGGGAGCCTTAGCACACTGAAACTTAAAATATCCCATGTAGGGATTGGTTGACCTCTCGAGTTGGTGACCATCTTTCCCCTTATAACAGCTCCCTATTCCCCATGGGTGGACGCATACCACCCTTAGGAGACCTGAGCCCATCTTTGGGCTCACTCTCCTCAGTAAAAGGAATCCACGAGACTTGAGGGAGCCAAACTACTGGCACCACTACTTCGGAAGTCCCATCTCTCGCATCCCCGGAGGCAAGAGAGATCCTTCGCACCAGTGAAATGATGTCAAGTCCTCAACTACCCCGTGCAACCTACAGGGTGATAGGATCCAAGATACCAACATGTTGATTCAGTTACTAAGATCATATATTGTTATTTGTTGTTCTGCCTGTTGCATATTGTTGTTCTGAATGTTGCAATACCAGATATGTGTAGCTTGCTCACTAGCGAAGACCTTGCTAAAAGAATGGCTCAGAAAATAGGACCCCCCAGTACCACCTGAAATACTGTAGATGTGACTACCTGGGACATGGAAACGGAACCATGCGGGTGGGGAAGGAATGCTCCCCTAGAATATGTTAACCAAGCTACCATTAGATTCCAGTTTTGTTATTTGTATTGTTGTGTTAACTGCATGACTCATAGATGGACATGCCCATGAGCATCGCTTTTTAACTGAAAACACCCAGGCAGAGTAAGAACAAAATACTATTTCTGGAGGTGGATAGCTCCGCAGACTAATCCCCAAGCACCAAGAGATCACATACACCTCTCTAAATAGTTCAGTTAGTACCAATCACAATCTACTCCCAGAAAGTTAATGGCCTGCACAACCCCATCAAGAGACGTAAAGTAATTACAGCAATTAAGAAAATGAAATCCTCATTTGTCCTCCTACAGGAAACTTACCTTTCCCTGGAGAAGAACAAAAAATTAAAGAGATCTGGTTATTCCACAGTAGCTCCCAGCTACAGGAAAGGAAGGCATAGAGGGGTGGCAGTATTGGTCCCCAGGAATACCCCATTTAGAGTAGGCACTACGTACTCTGACCCCGCAAAAAAGGAATGTTCATTGTTGGGGAGATCATAACATGACCTATGAGGCAGATGATACTACTAACCCCTCACCACCTAGGCAATATAGTGCAATGAAACATAATAAATTTTTATTAAAACAATACAAATGGTTAGATGCTTGGCGGACCTTACACCCCATAGATAAGGAATTCACCAACTATTCAGCACATCATCAAATCTACACCCATATAGACTATCTATATGTCAAAGGAACAATGAATGTATTGGCACAGTGTGATAGCCTACCCATGTATCTTTCGGACCATGCCCCAATAATGTTAACTTTATGATGGAGTCTAAAAAACCTGATACGCTAATGGCAATTTATTAATTCCTTCTTAAACTCTGAAGAATTTAAAACTCTTATCCAAAATAAAATAGAATCAATCATTACAGAGAGCATGTCACTGGATGTTACACCTAGCATCCTCTGGGACACTGTCAAGATGGTGCTATGAGGAGACATTATTAGTTACTCCACACGAATGAAAAGGCAGAGGAGAGGAAAAATTAGGTTAAAACAGATGCTAGCAGATACCAAAAAAATACACATGCAGGGAGATTGAACCGTGGCCCCCACCATTAAGAAACTGCAGCAGTAAATTCAGATAATTTTAAATGCAAAAACAGAGACAACCCCACGGTGTCTCTGACAAACCTACTACGAAGGAGGCCACCGGGCCTCCAGGACGTTGGCCTATCAGATTAGGAAAAAGATTACCAAGATGGGAGTCACTCAAATTAGAGACCCGGTGACGAAGCTTAAAAACACAGATTAACAGAAAATATTAGAGATATTTCAGAATTACTATGAAAACCTCTACACACCAGAGAAAACAGTAAGCGAGGATAAAATATCCGCTTTTCCTAGACACGGCACAACTCCCCTCCCTGTCACTGACCTACAAAACTCTGCTTATAAAGCCCATCCTTCAGAAAGATACACAGCAGGCCATTAGAGCCCTAAAAAATAATAAGAGCCCGGCACCAAATGGATGCAATGGAAAGTTGTATAAAATGCTCATGGGCAAACATGGGGCCTATTTTTTTTTGTGTGTAATTTAAGTTTTTATTAAGGATCCATAAGCGGTACACAGACAGCATTATATGACATTCATACAGGTTATTTGATGTACTCTTACAAATACTAAGCCAGCATCTCTGTATCATAATAGTAACAAATGTCCAGTCCCCTGATGTTATCCTGGTGGTACTATCCTCATATAGTCTTTTATTTAAATGTAGTATACGCCTTAGTCTGTGTCAGCTAAGGAATAATATCCTCCCTGTGAGCCATCAGCCAGACGAGCCACTTATTCCAGAATGCTCTGAAGCTTTCTGTTTTAAGGTTAATAACTGCCGTAAGCTTCTCTATTAAATAAATTTGCTAAACTGTATCTTCCCATTCCTTAATCTTGGGAGGCTCCTTCTGTAGCCACTGTCTAGAGATTGCTTTTTTAGGGGTATACCTATACACAAATACAGCAAACTACCTCAATGCTGACAACATTGACAGTTTGCTGTATTGGTGCGCCAGAGACCAGGGCACACTGTCCCCGATCCTGCACTCCCTCCCGAATCAACTCCGACTGGGTTGATTATATTGAATGTGCAGGCAGAGCCCCTGATGGGGTTTGGGGCTTCGCCATTCGACATAAAAGACCCGGGAGTCCTTTGGGATTTATGTGTTAACTGCAACTTGCAGCCTATATAAATTCCATCGCTGTGATGCCGGGTTTAATTTAAATTGTTGTCAAACTGGCATTGTAGAGCCCTTTTAGCAGCCAATAGGAGATTTATTAACATTTTCTTTGTATTAATTGCCTCCATAGAGGAACCACACTTTTCCAGAATGGCATAGAAATAGAAAAGTATGGTTCCTCTATGGAGGCACCCACAGTGGAGACCACGGAGGATGCTGGGAGCTTCCACAAAGGAGACCCACAGGAGGGTGGCATGGGACCCCACAGGGAAGGGAAACAACTCCTGGTGGGGACCCCATTGTTAGGAAGGTAGAACTGGGGGAGGAAGGGGAGAGGGAGGTAAGGTGCCTGCCTGGTGCCATGGCTTGGAGGGACAGGGAGCAAATCCTCAGGATCGCAGGAGCAGCTGTACAGGGGAGGGAGCTGGATGTCATTGTCCACCTAGGGACAAATGACCTGGCTAAGAAAGGGATCAGAGCAGTGCAAGAAGCATTTGTGGGGATGGGGAGGGGCCTTAGACAAATAGCACACATGGTAACCTTCTCGGAGGTGCTGCCTGTCTATGGTACAGATGAGGCTAGGGTGCTTCACACCATGGGATTCAATCAGTGGTTCAAAATCTGGTGCAGAGCTCAGGGATTTGGCTTCATTGGGGACTGGGGGCCCACCTGGAGGGATGCAGGCCTATACTGGCATGATGGTCTGCATCTGTCCAGGAGGGGAACCAGAATAGTAGGTGAGAGGTTTAAATGCTTAATTGGCAAGCATTTGAACTAGCCAAGAGGGGAGGCACTGGAAAGGAGCAGGGAAATCCTAGTCCCCCCCAAAAAAATCAGGGTACTAAGTGAGGTAGACACCAACATGGAGATGTCAATAGGGAGAAGCGCACGGGTAAATGGAGAAAGTGACAAATGCAATAAGGACAGGGATGGGGCAAAAAGGGGTAAGGCCATCAAGAAATGGAGGGTAATGAGTACCAACACCCGTAGTCTGGGTAACAAGCTCCCTGAACTGGTGGCCTTGATGGAAGAGGGATGCCTGGATATTGTAGTAGTCACAGAAACATGGTACACAGAGAACCATGACTGGGATGTTAACATACCAGGGTACACAACCTACAGGAGAGACAAGGAGGGCAAAAGGGGGAGAGTAGCTCTCTATGTAAGGGAAGGGATAAAAGCAACTGAACAAAAGAGTAAACAGGGAGGAGAGGAGGCACTGTGGGTCACCTTAGAGACTGGAAATGGCACCACAATCCACACAGTGGTTGTACACAGACCCCCATGTCAGGGGGAGGGAATGGACAAGGATATGATAGAAGGCATATTTAGGATGGCAGAGAAAGGGGAGATACTGTTGATGGGGGACCTTAATATGCCAGATGTTAACTGGAGCACTTTTGCTGCAGCCACATCAAAAGCAGGGCCATTCTTGATGCCCTACAGGTGGCATGCCTCAGACAGTTAGTTTTGGAACCTACTCATGAGGGAGCAATCTTAGACCTTGTACTCTCAAATGGGGACAGTGAGAGGATCACAGATCTAGAAGTGGGTAGCCATTTGGGAACAAGTGATCACCAAACAGTATGGTTCACGATAAACTCAGCTACAGAGTCAAGCCATACAAAAGTGAGGGTTCTGGACTTCAGGAGGGCTGACTTTGGCAAGATGGGAGAGTGCCTTAGAAAAGCACTAGCAAACGGGCTAGAATGAGGGGTGGAGCAACAATGGAGAAATATCAAAACTGCCATCACAGAGGCAACAAGCCTTTGTGTGAAGCAAATAAACAAATCAAAACAAAAGAAAAAGCCACTATGGTTCTCAAAAGAGGTGGCGTGAAGGTTAGGGAGAAAAAGATAGCATTTAGGAAGTATAAGGAAACACAGGAGGAGCAGGACAGAGAACTGTACCAGTTAAGGCAGAAGGAAGCAGGAGGGTAGTCAGAATAGCAAAGGCCCAAACAGAGGAAAAGATAGCCAACTCGGTTAAGAAGGGGATAAAACCTTTATAGGTACATCAGGGCGGCGTAGAAAGACAAAGGGGATGGTGAGGCTGAATAGAATGGACGGTGGGTGGGCAGAGAGTGACAGTGAAAAAGCAGGGACACTGAATGAATACTCTGCTCAGTATTCACAAAAGAGGAAGTGGGGAGGTGCCTAATCCAATTAGCAGAAGCACTCTGGGGGGGGGGGGTGATCCCAGTCCTTTCACAGAAGAAAGGGTTCTGAAAGAAATCCTAAAACTGAAGGTGGACAAAGCAATGGGGCCAGATGGAATTCACCCCAGAATTCTAAAAGAATTAAGCAGAGAACTAGTGACACCACTGACTACCCTTTTTAACAAATCATGGGAAGATTGTGTGGTACCTGAGGACTGGAAGAAGGCTGATGTGATTCCCCTTCACAAAAGTAGGACCAAGACAGAGGCAGGAAACTACAGACCTGTCAGTTTGACCTCTGTGGTAGGGAAAGTGATGGAATCACTTCTGAAGGAAAGAATTGTTGAGTACCTAGAGGTCAGTGGGGCACAGGACCCAAGGCAGCATAGGTTCACAGCGGGAAGGTCATATCAGACGAATCTAATTGATTTCTTTGACTGGGTGACCAAAGTAATTGACCAGGGATGGGGCTGTGGACATGGCCTACCTAGACTTTAGCAAGGCATTTGACACAGTCTTAATAGTCAGATTAACCAGCCTGGGAGTGGGTCCCAGGGTGATAGCCTAGGTAAAACATTGGCTGGACAACAGGACATAGAAGGCAATTGTAAATGGAGTCCAATCTGAAGAAAGAGGGGTTACTAGTGGAGTACCGCAGGGTTCAGTACTGGATCCAGTCCTTTTTAATGTCTTTAAAAGTGACATTGCAGAGGGTCCGGAAGGAAAAGTATGCCTCTTTGCAGATGACACAAAGATCTGCAACAGGGTTGATACACAAGGAGGGGTGGAAAGGATGAGAAGGGACTTGGCAAGGTTGGAGGAATGGTCAGAAGTATGGCAGCTTGGATTCAATGCAAAGAAGTGCAAATAATGCACCTGGGAAACAAATACCCAGGGGAAGATTACACAATGGGGGGAGGTAGTAACAACAACACAAATGGAAAGGGACCTGTGGGTAATCATATCAGATGACCATAAGGTTGGCAAGCAACGTGAGAATGCGGTAGGGAGGGCTGGGGGGATACTGGGATGTATAGGGAGAGGTATCACCAGCAGAAAACAGGAAGTTGTTATCCCTCTGTACAGACAGTTGGTGAGACCCCATCTGGAGTACTGCATCCAGTTCTGAAGACCCCATCTCCGCAAGGACATAGACAGGATGGAGGCAGTTCAGAGGAGGGCAACTTAAATGGTGCAGGGTCTGCAAGAGAAGCCATATGATGAGAGACTAAAGGAGCTTAATATGTATGCCCTTTCATGAAAGGAGGGATGGGGGGACATGATAGAAACGTTTAAGTACCTCAGTGGAATCAGCAAAGTCCAAGAGGGTAGCATCTTTCAGAAAAAGAGATGTGCAAGAACAAGGGGACACAATTTGAAGATAGAGGGGGGACGGCTCGGGGCAATGTGAGGAGGTATTTTTTCACAGAAAGGGTGGTGGATGCATGGAACAGCCTTCCTGAGGAGGTTGTGGGGTCTAAAACTGTGGGAGAATTCAAGAATGCATGGGACAGACATAAGGCAATTTTTGTGGGGGGTAGGAAGAAATAGGCTATTGGTTAAATAGGATCTGCAGCTTATCCTCTAGGTAGGGAAATGGGCAGACTAGGTGGGCCAAGCGGTCCTTATCTGCCGTCAAAGTCTTTGTTTATCCCTAACCTGCTCAGGGAGCCAATGGAGAAGTGCTACTTGAAGCATGAGAGTATTCAGCCCTGGGAAAAGTTCTATAAGGGCCTCTCCAACTGTCTCCCAGAATCCCCGCAACTCTTGACAACTCCAGAATATATGGGTATGCGTGCACAGGTCTCCCCGCATCTCTCCAGCAATGTGATCCATGTGTAATATCTTATTTCCCTGTTGGTTGAGGTATGTGAAAAAACCTCACAACACACTTCCATCCAAATTCTTTCCATAAGTAGGAAGAGGTCGCCCTGTGTTGATTAAGATAAATTTCGGTCCAAGACTGCTCTGATATTGCCTCTCCTAATTCCATCTCCCATCTGTGTTGCATTGGTGTGGATATTAGGGTGATATCTGACTGAAGAGCCCGATATAGTCGTGATATGTGATCTGGCAGTTGTCTCTCTTTGGTTGCTATGACTGTCTGTATAAATGGGTGGGCTACTTTAGAGTCCCATCGAAGTCCACATTTCTCCTGGGCATAATGTTGAACTTGTAAGTACCAATAATGGTCTTGCCCCCTAAGGTGATATGTCTGCTGTAAGTCCTGGAAGGTTCCCAGTAGTCCCCCATCATATAAAAACTAGGGGCCCATTTGACAAAAGTTAGTAACTGGGTACTAAAGGGCGAACAGATTCCCCCCACCTGGAACTTGGCAACTATATCAATGATCTTAAAATCAAATAGACAGCACACAATACTCATTGCATAGGCTGATGTCCATCCTCAATATTGATTACAAAATTTTCTTGACGATATTATCAAGTAGAGTAGACCCATCTTACCATCCCTTGTCCAGAAAGAACAGACAGGCTTTGTTAGGAAAAGACAAACCCAAGACAGCATTAGGCACACATTACATGTCCTCCACCATGTTATGAAGTCGAAGGTACCATTCCTCCTGTTAAGCCTTGACACAGAGAAGGCCTTTGACAGAATAATATGGGACTTTCTCTTCACCACCATATGGAAAATGGTCTTTCCAGTGACATTTGTAAACTCTCTCAAGGCCCTATATGCCACCCCACAGGCATATATTAAAATTAATGGTCAGATCTCACCCCAACTATCACTACACAGTGGAACCAAACAGGGATGCCCCCTGTCCCCGCTGCTGTTTGCACTGTATCTGGAACCTTTGGCCCAGGCCCTGCGACAACATCCACACATATCAGGTCCAGAGTTGGGAGGCAAACAACAGAAATGTGCACTTTACGCAGATGACCTGCCAATTTACTGACTTCGCCAGATGAAGCCCTACCTCATCTCTGGAAGCTGTTCCAGACATTTGGAGATTGTGCGGGATATAAAATTAACCAAACAAAGGCAGAAGTATTACAGTTCAACTATATCTCTATACCCCACATGATAATGTCCTTTCCTCTTAAGTGGAACTTGACCTCCCTGAAATATTTAGGAGTAACCATACCAACTAATCTGGAGAACCTAAATAAATTAAACTATATACCACTCACACACACAATACAAGAGGATCTGTGTCATTGGCAAGCTATCACCTTACCCCTGATAAAGAGGGTAGATAATGTCAGAATGAACATTCTCCCTAGAATACTGTACCTGACACAAACCTTACCTGTATCCCATACAAAATCTCAATTCAGACAGTGGAATAGATACATTTCCCAATTGTTATGGGGAGGCATCAACCATGTATAAGATACACTACCCTCCAGCTGCCCAAATGTAAAGGAGGCATAGCATTGCCACACTTGGTCCACCAAGTGGCATAGATCTGGATCACCCCAAATTATACAGCATTGTGGAAAAGCATAGAACTAATAGATTTGTTCCTTATTATGAAACATCCTGGTGGCAGACAATCACCCCTTGGGAGAAGCCCAAGACAATCCTCTAACTGATACTACCCTTCACCAGTGGCATAAGTTGCTTGTACACCCAGATCTACATCAGTACAGATACCTTATTATACCATGGACTTCAAAAACTACACAAATCCCTGTATTCCGATTGGTTGGCTGGCACCTTAAAGCAGTTATAAATCCTCCAATATACCCACTGAAAAAGGTGCCAGCCAACAAGCACTCGTGCCACGCAAAAAATATCACTGCCACCGTTAAACTTCAAAGTAACCGCAGCCATTTGTAATCGCCGCTACCAGCGCAACTGAAAACCTAACTACAACAAAATGAATACCTAATTCCATTTGCTTGATTTTGAGTATTGAAAACATTTTCATTAACAAAATCAGCGATCCAACCCACAAAAGTCACCTGTTTTCACGTAACTGCAATAAATGTGACAGAAGCTTTCGAATATCTCCGATTTGACCTCAAAAACTACCGACACAACATCACCAGCTTACCCCTATCGGCAGCAGGAGCCGGTCCCTCCTCAGTCAACTGCAATACCAGCATTCCCATATGGATGGAAGCGCTTCCTGTGAAGAAAAAAGTTAAACGCCACAGGCAAGCATCGACTTTTTTCTTCACAGTAAACGACGCCTGCGTCCATATGGGGAATGCCGGTATTGCAGTTGACGGAGAGGGACGGCTGCTGCTGCATAGGCGGGTAATCTGGTGATGATGTGTCGGTAGTTTTTGAGGCCAAATCGGGAGATGTTCGGAGAGTTTTCTGTCACATTTAATTGCTTGGTTTGTGACTTTTCTAAGTCGGATGGCTCATTTTCGTAACTAAAAATGTTTTCAAGGTCCTCATTATTTGTCTGCATATTTAATACGTGACTTTTCTGGTCGGATGGCTCATTTTCACATTGAAAATGTTTTCAAGCTCCTCATTATTTGTCTGTATATTACTAAAAAGGAACTATTTTTTCTCAGTGGAAGAACATATACATGATTATCAGAACATAATTAATAAAAATATATCAAAAAAATGCAAAACATATTAACAAATTATTTCTACCATTATATAATAGCAATATACCCCTCCAGGGTGTGGGTATACTGGTGGATTTACCACGGCTGGTGCGGTTAAGTCACTCGGCCTGCGGCCTCGTGACCGAACCACACCAGCCATGGTAAATCCACCAGTAAACCCATACCCTGTCAGGGTATATTGCTTAATTACACCATTGGCTTACAATCCAAGCTTCATACCGGCCAAACTGGATCATACCTATAGACAATGGGAACGTATGGGTCTGATCCTCCAAGGCCAGTTTAAACATTGGCCAGACCTCATAGACTTCCAGACCCTGTCTAACAGGTATGATTTATGTCCCTCTGATCATTATAGGTACTTGCAAGTGAGTGCATATGTACAAAAACAAGAAAAAATGGGCCTCTCACAGCAGGGCCTGCCAGCCATCATTACATTGATACAGTCCGTACTTATGGGAGACCAATTAAAAGCATTAATATCCAGAATCTACCAAGCAGTAATGGAACTAGACAAACACACAGCGGAGTACGTCAACCAAGGTGGCAGGCAGACCTAGACTTAAATATTACCTCAGTCCAGTGGGCACAACGCAACATATATCCACAAGCCAACCTGTTCCTACATGTGGAAGGAGTTCTCATGGAAGAACATTATTAGGTTTTTCAAAACAGCCAAACAGCAAGCTAAATAAGATGAGAAGGTCTTACGAAGGTGCTGGAGAGGGTGTGGGGCGCCCTGTGCAGGACATGTGCATATCTTTTGGATGTGTCCCAAACTAAGGAATTTTTGGGCCAAAATGCAAAGGGAATGGCAGATAATCTTTGATCTCACCTTGCGAGTTACACCTCAAGTAATTCTTTTCATAGATATGCCAGACGGATTTAGATCTACAGGCGTGAGAAAAATCCTGACTAGATGTGCACTTACGGCCAAGAAGGGAATAACAAAAAAATTGACTTTGTTTTTTTTTTTTGTCTTTTAGATATTTCCTGAAGAAGACCAAAGGTCGAAATGTAGATTTTTAACTCTATTTTCAGCATGCATTTAATATAACCATTTTGTTTTGCTAACAAAAAAAAATGCCTATCTGAAGCTCCACCAATGGTGCAATTATGGAATAACCTTATGGGAGATGCATACAATATGGAGAAAATGACTGCCACCATTTCGCAGTCCCTGCCAAAATTCAAAATCTTGTGGAGAAGGTGGGTGATATATGGACTGAATAAATGCCCTGATTTTGTACAATAAAAATTACAAAGACTTTAGATAATGTGAGACACAAGTCCTAACAATGTAAGGAATACCCTGTATCATGCAGAAAGTTGTTGTGTTTTTATATTGTACTGTATGCACGTATATAAGTGAAGAAACCTTAATAAATACAGATTAAAAAAAAAAAAAGAAACCAGGGTATAGACCTGTATATCCTCATCAGCCACTAAATTGGAAAAGAGGCTCAATGCACCTTAAACTCGGTCAGCCCCAGGCAGCCATTTTCAATAAGGTTAAGCATAGAACCTTTTAACTCTATAAGCTACGGGAGTGCCTGAACCACAGTGGGTGGCCATATGGGTGCAGGTAAAGAAAACCATGGCCTGCAACTTCTGGAAGGAACACAGGCAGAAAGTCATCAGCCATTTTTTCCACACCCCAGTGATGACCAGGAACTTTGGTGATGACTATTCTGGTAAATGCTGGAAGCAGTGCGGGCAATGGCACACCATAAGCATATTTTATGGGGCTGCCCAAACTGCAAAACCAAATGGCAGAAGTCTCAAAAATAATTTCAGAAATCCTGAATGAATGGAAGATGTTTCTGAGGCAAAACTAAGGAAGCTCTTAAAACAAGTTAAGCAGAAGGCCCTGACGAAGTGGGACGCCTCCCACAAAATGTTGGTGTAGTTCATTTAGCAGTGGTGTCTGCCTCAGTTTAATAAATGTGATGAATTAAAAAAATAGTATATAGTTGCCCTCGATTGTGAATAGATTTCAGAAGCTTTCAAAATGCGATTGTAGGACAGTTTAAGGGTCAAAAATGTTGTACTGTCATTCTGACATCACATCAATAGTACAACTTTTCAGCCTTAACTTGCCAGCTGATTATCTGATATGATGTGGCTCTAACATGAAAAGTAGTGCAAACATGACAGCACGATTTAGCGAGGGCAGAGAAGTGGACCCATCTATTTTGGACACGAAGAGCCTCAAATGGCTTAGTGTCCAGAAATGGAAGTTTTTTGTTTTTTTTTTTCATTTAAAAAATAAACACTGCAGCCCCAGATGGTTGTAACAGCCACACAGCAGTTCTCCAGACTGACACGGTCCGAGTCAGATGGAGATGCCGGAGCAAGTGGGAGCAGCACCACATAATACAGAAGGTAATAACTAAAAAAACAATCGAGGGCAACCATATGCTATATAAAACAGTGGGTGGGTGATCATCTACAACTAAGGCTGTGTTTCCATCGAGGGAGGTGATGACATCATGGAGACCTCTCAAGCTTCACTCTCGAGGTCTTTATGATACCATCAACTCTCTCGATGGAAACACAGCCTTGTTGCGGATGGTCACCCATCCACTTTTCTATATTTCAAACTCACTGACAATACTTTCAGCTGCAGTATAGTCTCCTTAAAGCAGGTGGAAGATCTACTTCTAGCCCTTGATCCCAATAAAAATGTGGGTGCTGATCCTCTTGACCCCTTCTTCTTGAAATTAGGCTACTTCGTTCTATCCCTTTCTATCCCACATCTTTTTAATCTTTCTTTCACATGGCACTGTCCCGTCTGCCTGAATGGTAGCTCATGTTATACCTCTCCTCAGATCCGGTGACCCATCTGATCTTAACAATTATCGCCCCATCTCACTATTACCCACCCTTTCTAAGCTGTTAGAAAATAGTCAGTGCTCAACTCAGAGATTATCTAGAGAATGCTAAACTCCTAAATCTGCTCCAATCTTGCTTTTGACCTACTCACAGCACAATTTCTGCTTTGGCCAAGGTCACAAATGACTGGTAGACTGCATTGGATACTAAACTCTGCACTTTTCTTGGACCTGAGTAAAATGTTCGACACAGTCGACCATACCCTGCTCCTGACCCTTCTGAATAACCTAGGTGTTGATAGTAATGTTTTCAATTGATTTTCCTCGTATCTCACTGGTAGGCAGCAACCAGTGTCTGCACAAGGTGATCTATCCCTCCTAAAATCCCTGCAAAGCGATGTCCCCCAAGGCTCAATCCTTGGGCCTCTTCTCTTTGCAATATACATTAATAACATCGATCAAAGGGTTACAAATGCTAGTGTTCACTTATTTGCTGATGGCACAGTTATCTACATCATGAAACCCTCATTAGATGAAGCCTGTCTGGAACTCCAAAAGGAATTTAACTTGTTACAATATGACTTGCTTCACTTAAAGTTAATTCTCAATGCCAAAAAAAACAAAAGTAATGTTATTCTCCCACAAGACAAATTGGGCAACCTAAAAACCCTCCCATCTGCCTTACAGATTACCACCATCTTGGGAGAAACTATGGAGGTCGTTGATAAATTTAAATACCTTGGCTTTTGGTTGGATCACAGACTTTCTTTTTCTTTTCATATTGAAGAACCCACAAAAAAGCTTAAGCAAAGACGTGGAATCTTTTTAAGAATTGGGCTGGATTCTCAAAGGTCCACCGCAAGCTGCGGCAATGGCAGCTTGCAGCGACCTGGCCCATGTACCTGATTCAGTATCTGAGTGGGTCTAGGGGTCTGCATCCTGCGACTTGCAGTAGCTGCGCAAGGTAGGGTGCAGCACCTGGGAATGCCACAGGTTGCAGGACAGGGTAGGCAACAGATGTGCCAGTTGAGGGCTGCCATGGCACCCCATGCTAACCTCCGAGGCCCCGTAAGGTGTGGGCTCCAGCCGCAAGCCTCCTTGCCATGGACCCCCCCAGATCAAGCACCCTGACCTGCCCTGGTGGCCCAGTGGTACCCCACCCCCCAACACACACACACACATACGGCGGGAGAGTTGGCGACTGGCTCTGGTGGTGAGGGAGGGCTGTGCCAGTCGCTGGCGGGGTATTGGGGGTGTGTGGGGCTCTCACACTGTGGGGTGGGGGCCACTAGACTACCAGGGGTATGGGGATTGCAGGGGGGGTCATGCCCCAGGGCATGTAGGGGGCCTCAACATGTGTGTGCGAGGGGGGTCTGGGCATTGGGGTGTTCCACACACCCATCTTGGCACAGTGCATGCCATGCCTGGGACCTGGAGCCCATGGGGGAGCTGTAACCCACAGGGGATGTGGAGCTGGGGCACAGTGGCAACCACCAGTGAACGGCAAAGACCACATATACTACCTTTTTGTTGGCCTAACTGGTCTTTGATAGATGTTCAGTGGTGGTTGTCTCTGAATCCCGTTTGTGGACATAGCAGCCACCCTACCTGAATAGGGTGCAAATGCTGCCATAAAGCCCTTACACCATGTCGCAAGGGGTTTATGGTGCATAGAATACAGTTGGGTGAGCAGCCTGCAGCATGTCATGGCTGCCTATGTGAATCCCGCCGGGATGCAACTCAGGATCCAAGTGCTGCGTGCACCATTTTTTCCAATGCAAGTTGCCTTGTGTCACGATTTGCCTTTTGTGAATCCGGCTCCTGATGTTTACTCACCTTTGAAGCCAAACAAAGGCTTGCCTCTGCTACGTTTTTGCCTATCATTGACTATGCTGATATTCTCTACAGCCATGGGACCAAAGCCGCTCTCACTAAAATAGACACTCTCTATCATAGGGCAATCAGGTTTGTCACAAATGCCTCCTCTAACAAGCACCATTGTCTACTTTACGCACAAATAGGGTGGGGGTCTTTAACTGCTTGTAGATGCCGGAATGCTGCCCTCTGGGCATATAAGGCTCTAACTTTGAAATTACCTCAGTATATCTGTAACCTCTTTAAAACCTCTCCTTAGTCATACTCCCTCCGGCATTATGACTGCATCTGTTTGGACACTCCGTGAATCCGGACTCAGTTTGGTGCTGCCTCCCTTAGCTATGCCATCCCTTCTGTATGGAATTCCATTCAAGACTCCTTGAAACTAGCCCAATTAGTTGGCCCAAATTCCTTCAAGACAAGGTCAAACTCTGCTCTGCTAGAAACATGTTAGTGTTATGCCAATTAGTTTTCCCTCCTCATAGCCTGTCCTTAATCTCTAGTCCAACCTAAGCACTTCTGACAATCTTAATTTATATCAGTG
This sequence comes from Neoceratodus forsteri, assembly GCA_016271365.2. Classification (NCBI taxonomy): domain Eukaryota; kingdom Metazoa; phylum Chordata; order Ceratodontiformes; family Ceratodontidae; genus Neoceratodus; species Neoceratodus forsteri. The sequence continues at coordinate 246,742,104 of CM028134.1, forward strand.
GAAATCCTCTTACTATCTGTTACCCATGCTTCTCACTCCTCCTTATTTCTAAGCTCACTTCTTCCCTGTACATGCTCCTACCTCAGCTACCTGCTCCCCATGAACTGCTTCTCCTTTCTCCTTATCATACCTGCCTCTCTCTCATTAATTTTCTGCTCTACCCTAATTCCTATCAGCTCTACCCTAATTCCTATCAGCTTAATTTAAATTCCACCTCCGCTCTTAGCAAATTCACTGTCACTCTCAGGTTTGTATCTTTCACGAATTCTGTGCCATTATAACTGGTTTAACATTGTATGCTGACATTGTTTTTCCTGTTGTTTTGTGTTTTGCATTCCGGGTTCTGCACATAAATACTGTCACTCCGGCGAGTGGAGCGAGCCGAGAGGAGTGCGTATCGCGCGTGGAGACGGGCGCAGAGACGCGTATCGCGTGTCTGCTGTGTCCGCTGGGAACACTGGGAATACTAGGGAACAAATATTGGAGCACGCAGAAAGCTAACTTTGGGGGTGGTAAGTAAGAGTACCAACAACATTGAAATGACCCAAACAAGGCTTAAGAAACTAAAAGGCAAAAAAACATATAGGGGAATGTTGTATGTATGTAGAGGAGGTGACTAACTCAGAGTTTACTTGTGATAAATGTATCAAACACTCTGCATTAATTAAAGATATATCTGAACTTGAAACAAGACTTCAAACATACAAGGACATATCTAAATTGGAGGACTACATAAATGAAGCTGTATGTGATGTTAGTAGTAGGCAATCTATGGTTTTTAATAAAACTGGGCACCAAGAGTACTCGTCTGATAAAATTGAGGTTGGGGAATCATCCATCAATGAAGTAAATGAAGATTATCAGCTCAATACCAATATAGAAATTGAGAATAGATTTGAGTGCCTTTCCAATGATGTACCTGACAAACTGGTTAGGAACAGCATTAAAAAAAGGGGACTAAATAGTACTATAAATAAAACAAAGGAAATAAGTGAGTCCATGAATCAGGACGACATAAAGATGAATAACACTAGTTGCTCAGGTAGTGCTAAGTCATCTGACAAAATTAAACCAACTGTAAGGGATATCCTTATAATAGGGGACTAAATTATAAAGGGTATTGATACATACGTATGTTTAAATAGAAATGAACACACCACAGTCAGCTCATTACCAGGAGCAAAAGTAAATGATATAGCTGGAATGATGGATGGTCTGTTTGAAAACACAGTTACTCCTCTTGTTCTTTTACATGTGGGGGGTGAATGATGTGGGTATAACCAACTGGAGTTGTATGGAAAGGGATTTTAAGCGTATTGTGGATGCAGTTAGAAGGAAAGGTGGTGAAATAATTATTTCAGGGATTATTCCCATGCAGGGGAAATAAAGTGTATAAAAATAATCAGATAAAAATAACTAATATTAAGATTAGAAGCTTCTGTGAGCAAGAAGAAATTGGTTTTATGGATAATGAAAGGACATTTAATAGAACAACTATTTTCAGAAAGGATGGCATCCACTTAAGCTATGCAGGAATAAGGATATTGGGGAAAAAAGTTCTTGAAATTATTAATTTTCATTTAAACTGGTTCGGGGGGGGGGTATAGAAAATAAAAAAGAACTGAATGGATGTTTATCCTCCTCTTTAAATCTCTTGGGCTGGAATGCTATTCTCATAAATGCTCGAAGTCTGCTCAATAAATATGATGAGCTTAACATAATTTTATACAGGAATAATGTGCATATTGCCCTTATTACGGAAACATGGTGGGATGTAATGGATGCATGGGAAAAAGAAATTGAGGGGTATAAATTATATTCCTATTGTAGGAAATATAGAAAGGGTGGAGGATTGGCAATTTATATCCATAAAGATATTATGTCGGAGGAAATCAAATGGGATATACATAGATACATAGACAGTGTCGGCAGATAAGGGCCTATGGCCCACCTAGTCTGCCCATTTGAGCTTGTAAGTTCAGTTTGTTTTCCTAGAAGTCTATTTCCCCTTACCCCTGACCTCTAGAATTCCTTTATGTCTATCCCATGCATTCTTAAATCCCGTGATTGTTTCAGCCCCCACCACTTCCTCTGGCAGGTGTTCCACTTGTCCACCACCCGCTCTGTGAAGAAATTTTCTCATGTTTCCTCTGAATCGTCCTCCCTCCAACTTCATCCCATGCCCTCTAGTCCTGAAACATCTTTTTCGCTTAAAAATAGTGTTTTCCTGCGCCCTGTTCCTCCCTGTAAGATACTTGTATGTCTCTATCATATCCCCTCTCTCCCTCCTCTCCTCCAGGGAGTACATATTCAGTTCCTTCAACCTGTCTTCATAGGACTTGTGAAAACATTATTATTTTTTTTTACCAGAAGAGAGACACTAAGCTAAAGCTTGTTTACAGGTGCAACCTGAGAGCACAGGGGAATTAAGTGATTTGTATAGGGTCACAAAGTATGCAAGTTTGGGATATGGGGTAGTTGGAACTATTATGGGTTCAGTTATTACCTATAAATAGGCCAAAAATTATGTTGGGCCTGCTTTATAGACCCCCGTCCATGTCATAAGAAGATGACAAGGTTATACTGAGTATTCTTAGAAATCTGGACCCCACTAAGAGGATATTACTAACTGGCGATTTTAATTTACCCAATATTGACTGGGTTAAAAGTACAGGCATGTGCCCTCTTGAGAGACAGTACATAGATGCTATGGATCAAGGGGGACTTGAGCAGCTGGTTATGGAGAGTACAAGAGGTAATAATATTCTCGATTTAATCTTTACTAATATGGGTGATCTAGTAAATATAGTGGAAATAGGCCCCCCTCTGGGAAACAGCGATCACAACACTGTCTTATTCAAAATTAAGGAAATCCAACTTAGTAAATCTATGGGAACCACCACTAAGTTGAACTTCGGGAAAGCTGATTTCAAAATATGAAAATGGATATGGGTAATTGGGACTGAGATTAGAATTTGCTAATAAACCTGTACAATCAATGTGGATTCTCTCAAAATTAAAATACAAAATTTAACAACTAAATATGTACCTACTATCATTAAATACCATAAGGTTAGAACTGTTAAACCTGCTTGGTTAACTATACCAATAAAAAAACTAATTAATAAAAAAAATAGGTTATATAAGAAGATGAAAGCCTTTTACTCAGATAAATTAAATGCTGAATACAAAGAATGCCTTAAAAAAGTTAAAATAAACATCAGAAAAGCAAAAGATCAGCATGAGATTAATCTAGCAAATAGAGTTCAAGATAACAAAAAAGCCTTTCTTACTTATATTAATAACCGAAGAAAGACCCCTAACAGTATAGGTCCATTCCTCACTGAAGAAGGACACCTAGCAACTAATCAACAAATGCCTAACATACAGAACAAATATTTTTGTTCAGTATATATACCAAATGAAATTAATATGGATAATATTACTATGGCTTCTGAACCAGGAACTATAATATTGAACCCAGAGAACATTTATAAACAAATAGTGGGTTTAAATATAAATAAATCCCCTGGTCCTGATGGTATGCACCCTAGAATTTTGAGGGAATTGGCAGACACGGTCCAACCATTAACATGTATATTTCAAACATCAATAAACTTGGGATTAGTACCTCATGATTGGAAAGTAGCAAATATAGTACCCATTTTAAAGAAAGGACCCAGTACCCTACCAGAAAACTTTAGGCCCATTAGTTTGACTTCAATACTGGGAAAACTTATGGAAGGAATAATTAAGGATATACTTATGGTACATATGGAGGGACATGATATTCAGGATCCTCTCAGCATGGTTTTGTATGAATAGATCCTGTCAGACCAACTTATTATCCTTCTATGAAAAAGTGAACAGGGAATTGGATGCTGGGAATTCTGTGGATGTGGTTTTTCTAGACTTTGCCAAGGCTTTTGATAAATTGCCCTATAAAGAATTATTGCTAGTTTTGGAAAAAATAAAATTGCCCAGTAACATCTGTAGATGGGTTTCAAGTTGGTTGCAGGATAGGAGGCAGAGGGTGGTTATTAATGGGGAATATTCAGAGTGGGCCCCGGTTTCGAGTGGAGTACCCCAGGGTTCAGTTTTGGGCCCTAGCTTATTCAACTTATATATTGCCTCGTTGGAAATCAATAATAAGAATATCTGGCTATATAAATTTGCTGATGATTGTAGACTGGGTGTAGTTTCTAACAGTGAGGAACAGAGAGAAACTTTTCAACAAACTCTAGATTTAATTAATAAATGGACAAATCTTAATAAATTGGAATTAAACAAATCTAAATGCAAGGTCATGTACCTGGGTAAGAATAATGAGGAAGCTGTTTACACACTGGACAAAATAAATTTAGGGGTAGTTATTGAGGAAAAGGATCTGGGCATTACAATTACAAATGACCTAAAATTTAGAATACATTGTAGAAATCAACTTAAGAAAGCAATCCGGATCTTAAATTGCATTTTGAAACATATAGCTAGCAGAGAAGCAAAAGTCTTGATTCCTTTGTATGTAGCATTGGTTAGACCCTATTTGGAGTACTGTGCGAGGGTATGGTCCCCCCAAAATAGGGAAGATATATATTCTATTGAGGGAGTACAGAGAAGAATAACTAAACAAATAAGAGGATTAAAAAATAAAAATTATCATGATAGATTGGTTAGTTTAAACCTTTATTCATTGTACTATCGTAGGTTGAGGGGAGACCTATGTTTTCTGTACAAAAATATCAAGGACATTGAACTAATTCAGGATTTGGGATTTAGATTTAATCAGGGTAGGACTAGCACAAGGAAACATACGACACAATTACGTCACCAAACTTGGGTGCATAACTTTAGAAAAAATTGGTTTAGTCTAAGAATAGTTGGAGTATGGAATAAATTATCCACCAAAATTGTTAACAGTCCCACAATGAATGAGTTTAAAAATGGGGTTGATTTGTATTTTGGAGATAGTAAATTCCTTTTTTAAATTAGTAAAGGATGGCGAGCCTAATAGGGTAGGTTTATCTACCCTCGGCCCGTATAAACCTATGAAACCTATGTATGTTTCCATTGTCCTCCAGGACCACTTTGTAAATGAATTGGTCTCAATGGTATATTCCTGGTTAAATAAAATTGAATTTTCTTAAATATGCAAGGGGTGAGTGTGTCTTTTCTCCTTATCTGCATTGGTTTCACAAGTGGTTGTGTGGAGCAGACTCCTCCCAGTTTGTTTTTTTCCTATTCTTTGGGACACTGACGGACATACCGGTCCTAATGTGTTTATTAGAAGTCCTGGGTGCTACATCCGCACCTGCATTCCATCATCAAATTCTAAGGAAGGTTCCATGGGGAGGTTGACTGATAGCTGGAGCAACTATCCATTTAACATTTTTATTGTTGCTGCCTCAAAGATGGTGACGCAAATGTGGCTATGGGAGGATCCCCTTATGGTGGAGCAGTAGCTCATCAACCGCAAGGCCATCAAAGAAATTGAACTTATAAAGCCCTCTTAAGGTTCCAAAAAGGAAAAATTATAAATGGCTTCCATTTCTAGAAAAAAAGAGAAGGAAGATCTATATTCGAAAGTTTTGAGGGGAAACTTGATTCCATGCCCTTTTGAATCGCACACATGTAGGGCATATTAAGTAAGATATGCCAACTGTACTCTTCTTTGTACTTCTCCTACTTTTGCTCCATTTCCTTTGTGTGGCTGCCTCTGGAATACTGTGTGCAGTTCTGGAGCCCACACCTGAAAAAGATATAGACAGACTAGACAAACTTCAGTGGAGAGCAACCAGGATGATTCAGGGGCAGCAAGGAAAGACACACAAGGAGTGACTGAGCTGCCTAAACATGAACTCATTAGCGGTCAGAAGGGAAAAGGGGTATATAATTGAAACCTTCAGACACCTGAGGGGTTTCAATACAGTTGGCAGCCTGCAGTTTAAGTACTGCAAGGTGTCTACCTCAAAAGGGCATGAATACAAGCTTATGGGAGGAATGTTCAAAAGAAATGTGAGGAAACAGTTCTTCATGGACAGGGTTGTGTGTGTGGGGGGGTGAAACAGCTTGTCAGTAGAGGTGGTGGAGATGAAAACTGTGGAAGGCTTCAAGAGGGGGCGGAACAGATGTAAAAGTCGGATTAAAATGGAACTCTATGTGGTCACGTGTTGCGGAGCTAAGGAGCATCAGCTTTTTCCTCCAGCTCCTCATGGTGCATGTTAAACTTTGTTTTTAGCCTGCCAGACTACTCCAAACTTACTTCTAGCAGATCTACACAGTTGCTTTTCAACCTCAGCAATCCTCAGATACTGCCACCAATGTCTAGCCCTCAGCAAGCCGATGTAACGGAGTGTCAAACTACACCGCCACCTCTCCCAAAGAGACCCCAGCCGCCGAAGGTTCCAAATTGGATGCATTTCCACCTCCTCCCAACACAGGAGGCCTACGCAGATCAGCTAGATCAATTCTTCCTGAAGCTACAAGCCATTAAGAATACTTTGCTTGACCTAGCCAGAGATTTTAGATCTCTTAAACCTGCACTGGAATCCCTTACTACTTGAGTCTCTGATGCTGAATGCCGCAGTAGTTCTCTCAAAGATTGGAGTACCAAGCTAGAACATGAAGTGTTCAGCCTCCACTGGATGATACAGAAGCTAGAAGAGCATCTCGATGATCAGGAAGGCTGCAGCCACCATAATAACTTGGTTGTCAGCCTTCCTGAAAATATAGAGGGTCCCAATACTACCCTCTTCATCAAGTATTTATGTGAAAGAGTTGCAGGACCACTTTCTAGTGGCTCACATTACATCATGGAGTGAGCTGATCACTCACTGTGATCAATGCCGGACCCTGGTGAGAAACCTCGTCCGATTATTTTTCATTTGCTCGACTATTTGGATAAAAATTGCATCCTTGCCAAAACTCAAGCATTAAAGGAAATTATCCTGGGAAGGCCATGCTATGCGCATTTTCAGCAATCTAAGCTCCAATGTCTGAGTGAAACAAGCAGAATATAAAGATCTAAAAAACAAACTTTACATGACGGGCAATAAGTTTTATGTTTTGTACCCAGCTCGCTTAAAATTCTTTGGAAGGCAAAAAGCAGATTTCCTTAGCAGCAGAAGATAGACTTACCCTCCCAAAATATTTTCCTGCTTTATTTCCTGCCTAGCAAGTCCTAGCTAATTAACTCTGTATCGTGAGCCACTTTCCTCCATGTTGGCCATCAGTGGACCTTTCCTCTGGTTCTTTGTTTTCCCTGTTTCCATCAGTGCTGCGGCTGTAAATCTTCACCTTGTTGGGACCCTTGTTTCATCCTTCAGTTTTATTTTTACTACCTGACTGCTGTCAGACTAATTGTTTCTCTTCCCTTGTTGTCTGATGGATTGCTTCCCCCGCTTGCCTGTAAGGCCATCTCATCAGTTGCACTGGGACACTGACAGATTTGTGCCTTGTTACACCTTTGGCATTTCGTATTGAAGCTTCCAACCCTTTTTCTCTACAGTGTTTCAGTTTTCCAGCTCTAGGACCACTGCAGTGTAGCGGCGCCCCAACATCATTTGGACTCCTCAACTCTCAGCAGCTTAATTATCACTGGGGTGGACACTTTGAGGGGTCACAGTAACAGCCCACTCTCTGGGTGTGGGCAGCAATGGCGCTACGTTTATCTTTAGAAACTATAAGCTTTCATTTGACCAACATAACCTTACTGTGACTTTTATGCCTACTGCTTTTCCCTGTAACTCGGTTTACAGTTTTCTTCTCTTTTTGTGTGGCTTGTTGGTGGTGGTGGTGGGGGGTGAATGCTAGTCTTCTTTCAAGGGGGAAATTCTGCTCCTCTGTCCACTTGTCCTCTTTGGGGGCTTTATTACCAGTGAGAAACCTCCATGGGATGCAGTTACTCTCCTCTTCCTGACACCAATGATTTAGCCTTTGGGAGTTTCAGATATTTGTAGACTCACTGGGGGTTTAATACTCTCCCTGTTCTGGCTTGCTTATATGTTGCCTTGTATTATGGCTGTTAATCTTCTGTGGTTTATTTCTTACTGGCAGGTTTGATCCTGTGAGTCTATATGTCTTTAAACATCAGAGGATGGAGGAACAGCACTCTCCTGGTTACACATTGGGAACCTTTGCTTTGGCATGTGGTCGTCAGGACTATGGGCTGGCTATTCCACCCTCCTACCTGCAGGTTATTATATGTGAAGTTCTATGTTCTTTATTCTTTGTACATGTTTGTTCCCTTGTTTGTTTTTTGGGGTGTTAAGAGGGGGAAAGGGTGGGGGATTTCATTATTACAGCTTTTTGGATCCTACCTTGGAGATCATGGCATTTGTTTTGTCTGTATCACATGCAGAATTGATAGCATTTAGATATACACATGAATAGCTTTATTAGACATGTCTCCCAGAATTTCAAGGGGTCGCAGTCCTGGGGTAAACGCTACCAAATCTTAAAATCTACCAGGCATCTGGCTACCCATGTCTTGTATCTACAGGAAACCCACCTGCTTACCAGGGACCTATGGAGAATGGGTTGGCCAGGCTTATGGTATGGGGGATTCACACCAAGCGTTGTGGTATGGCCAAACTTATGGGATGCAATGTGCGTTTCCAATTGACTTCCACAATTAAAGACCCAGCAGGCAGCTATATCTTCTTGCAGGGTATCTTAGATAATACAGAGCTTTTGCTGGAATCTGTTTATGGTCCCAGTACTGACTGACCTTCCTTCTTTACATCCCTTTTTAATGTCCTAACTCACTTTTTTTATTTACCTATGCTTATAGCTGGTGACTAGAATCTAGTCATCGCCAATGAGTTATACAAATCAGGTACCATTGTCAGAGGCCTCACACCAGCTCAACAGGCCTGAGGGATCTGATGGACTCACTCGGATTTTGTGACCCCTAGCACCTTCTCCACCCTGCAGGACAGGGATTACACCTTTTTCTGTATTCCACATAATTCCCTATCACATAATGACTATTTTTGGATAAGTCACTCCTTACTCCCTGGCCTGCTCTCCTGCCACATCTCTTCTAGGGTCATGGATACATAGACATTCTCAGCAGGTAAGGACCGCTAAGCCCATCTAGTCTGCCCGTAAGCCCTAAACTTGTATGCAGTCACTGACTCGAAGTGATCCATGGCTTTTAATCACTCCCTTCCCACCCAGTGTTCCCTTGTACCTGTCCCAGGCATGTTTAAACCCCTCCACTGTACTTGCCCCCACTACCTCTGGTGGCAGACAGTTCCAAGCATCCACCACCCTCTCTGTGCAGAAAAACTTCCTCACTTTACCTCCTAATCTACTCCCCTCCAATTTCATATTTTGTCCCCTTGTTCTGATATCTTTTCTACATTGGAAAAGAGCCCCCGCGCACATTGTTTATGCCCTTGAGGTACTTGTAAGTTTCTATCATGTCCCCCCTTTGTCTTCTCTCCTCCAGTGAGTACATATTGAGGGGTCTCAGTCTCTCCTCACATGTTTTGTGATGCAAGCCATGCACCATCTTTGATAGCCTCCACCCTGTCTATGCCCTTACGCATGTGTGGTCTCCAGTACTGCACACAGTACTTCTAGTGAGGCCTTACCAGTGTTTTATACAATGGCATCAACACCTCCTGTCTCCTGCTAGTAATGCCTCTGCCTATGCACCTCAGCATGCTACTGACCCTCCCTGCAGTCTTTGCACACTGCTTTGATACCTTAAGGTCATCAGATATGATAACCCCTAGATCCCTTTCCTCTTTGGTGATAGTCAGCACCTCCCCTCCCCCCATCCTGTAGCACTTCCCAGGGTTCCCCCTACCCAGGTGCATTATCTTGCACTTTTTTGAACTGAACCTTAGTTGCCACATCTCCGACCATCTTTCAAGCTTCTCCAGGTCCCTCTTCATTTTCTGCACCCCTTCTGGAGTATCCACTGTGTTGCAGATCTTAGTGTCATCTGCAAATAGGCAGACCTTTCCTTCCTGCCCCTAGCAAGTCACTAATGAAGACATTGAACAGGACTGGTCCCAGTACTGATCCCTGTGGTACTCCGCTGGTCACCTCACTCTCCCTGGATTGGATCCCATTTACCACCACCCTCTGTCTTCTGTCAGTCAGTCAGTTTCTAACCCAATGCATCACCCTATGCCTCTTGCCCAGACTATTCATCTTGTTAACCAGCCTTCTGTGTGGGACAGTATCAAAGGCTTTGCTGAAATATTTTTTCTTTTCTTTTAATTGTTTAACCAGGAGTGGCACACTAAGCTGAAAGCTTGTTTAGAGGTGTGACCTGGGAGCACAGGGAAGTTAAGTGACTTACTTAGGGTCACACAGTATGCAAGTGGGCTGCAAACCCAGGTCTCCAGATTTGCAGCTCGGAGCCTTAAACCACTGCACTATACTGTCTGCCTCTAGGTAGGCAATGTCTACTGCCCCTCTCTGATTCACTTCTGTAGTTACCCAATCAAAAAATCTATCAGATGTGTTTGACAAGACCTTCCTGATGTGAATACATGTTACCTCAGATCATGGGCACCATTGGATTCCAGGTGTGTCACTATCCTTTCTTTCAGCAGTGTCTCCATGATCTTCCCCACCACTGAGATGAGGCTGACTGGCATGTAGTTCCCGGCTTCCTCCCTGCTACCACTTTTGTGCAGTGCGACTACAGCGTGGCTACATGTATCCTCCTCTAGTCCTCTGGAACCATGCCTATGTTGAATGACTGTGAACAGGGTGGCCAGAGGTGCTGCTAGTTCTCTTCTCAGCTCCCTTAATATCCTTGCGTGTATGTAGTCTGGCCCCGTGACTTTATCCACCTTCAGCTTTGTGAGTTCCTCCAGAACTCTCTCCATTGTGAATGGACTGGTGTCCACTCCCCCCCCCAAATTACCTCTTCTCCCCAACTGTGGTCTTTGACCCTCTCCCTCCTTAGTGAATACTGAACATAAGTGTTTGTTCAGTATTTCTGTTTTGTCTAGCTCCCCCTCCTTACACTCTCTCTCTCTCTCTCTCTCCTCTCCCCTTTGAGCCTCACAATCCTCTGCATGTTTTTTCTTCTACCACTGATGTACCTATAGAATGTCTTGTCCCCTTTTTTCACAGTCCATGCTAAACCCTCCTCTGTCTGTGCCTTGGCTCTCCTAACAGCCTTCCCTGCTTCCCTTAGACATTCAACGTACACCTCCCTGTCCTCCTCCATTTGGGTTCCCTTATACTTACTGAAACTTGTTCTTTTAGCCCCTGCTTTGTCTGCTACCTCTTTAGAGAACCATAGTGGTTTCCTTCTTCTTTTCCCTTTGGCCACTATCCTAAGGCATTGGTTAGTTACCTCCACTATAGCTCTTTTTAGTTTCCCCCACTGTTCCTCCACTCCCTCTCCCTTCTCCAGGGCTGTTCTTAAACATCTGCTTATTTCACTGAAATCTGCCCTCCTGAAATCTAATACTTTTGCCCTTGTGTGGCTTAATTGAGTCCATGCCAAACCACACCATGTGGTGGCCACTGGATCCCAGCTGCCCTTCCACCTGGACTCCTTCAACTCTGTTTCCCTTAGTCCATACCAGGTCCAGAATTGATTTGTCTTTGGTTGGCTCATGCGCCAGTTGTTTGAGTCCAACCTCCTGCAGGGATGCCAGGATGGCCATGCTTCTGGCTGAAGCAACTGCCTGGGTGGTCCAATCTATATCTGACATATTGAAATCCACCATCAGCAGGATTTCACCTTTAGCTGCCATGTCGTGAATTTTCTCCATTAGTACCCTGTCCACCTCCTTCCTCTGTGCTTGAGGTCTGTAGATCGCCCCAGTACGTGTTGCTGTGCCATTTCCTGGTTCAATGGTGATCCACATTGCCTCGGCCTCCCCCCATCTTCCCTGTACTTCTGTAGCCTTTATGCCTCCTCTGATGTACAGGGCTACCCAGCCCCTCTCTTTTTACCTTCCCCGTCCCTTCTGAACAGTGCATAGCTTGGTACATTGATGTCCCAGTCATGATTAGCAGAGTACCATGCGTCTGTTATTGCTGCTATGTCAAGGTCTGCATCTGTCATCAAGACTTCCAGGTCTGGAACCTTATTTCCCAAACTGCGGGCATTTATGAGCATGATCTTCCATGTTTTATACCCTGCCCTCCCTCTGTTCTTGTTTTCTCTCCCTTGCCTGTTTCCCCCACCCAGGTTTTCTTGTTTGTGTGCTCCTGTCCCCCCTTCCTCCTTTGTCCTCCCTTCTACACACTTTGCCTGCCTGCACCTCACTGCCTGCTTCAGCTGTTACATAGAAACATAGAAGTTGACGGCAGATAAGGACCGCAAGGCCCATCCAGTCTGCCCAATTCTTTTTCTACCTTATAAATGTGCCATCGGCCTTTGCTCTGTCAGTGGCCTATCTATTCATAGTCATTTGTATTGCTCCCTTATGCCTATCCCATGCCTGTTTGAAGCCCTGCACTGTATTCATAGCCACCACTTCTTGTGGTAAGCCATTCCATGCATCCACCACCCTTTCTGTGAAAAGAATTTCCTCACATTCTCCCTTAATCAGCCTCCCTAATCTCATGCTGTGTCCTCTTGTCCTGCTATTTTTCTTATATTTAAACATGTTAGACTCTTTCACCTTGTTTATGCCCTTAAGGTGTTTGAATGCCTCGATCATATCACCTCTCTCCCTCCTTTGCTCAAGGGTATACATATTGAGCTCCGTTAATCTGTCCTCATATGTCTTCTGATGCAGTCCCTGCACCATTTTGGTTGCCCTTCTCTGGACTGCCTCAATTTGGTTAATGTCCTTGTGAAGGTGTGGCCTCCAATACTGCACACAGTACTCCAGATGGGGCCTAACCAGTGTCTTGTACAGAGGGATTAATACCTCCCTCTTACGACTTGTGATACCCCTACTAATACACCCTAACACCCCCCTAGCCTTACCTACTGCTTTAGAGGTCTGTTTGATGATTTTAGGTCATCAGTGATGATGATGCCCAAGTCTCTTTTTCCTTTGTGACTGCTAGCAACTCCTCCCAGCCTATAGGTGGCTTCAGGGTTTTCTTCCTATGTGCATGATTTTGCACTTCTTTGCATTAAACCCAGTTGCCACTCTTCTGACCATTCTGCTAGTTTATCCAGATCTCTTCTCATTCTGCCCACCCCATCTGGATCTTCTACTCTGTTGCAGATCTTGGTGTCATCTGCAAACAGACAAGCCTTACCCTCTAGTCCATCTGCAAGGTCACTAATGAAGATGTTGAAGAGGACTGGCCCCAGGACTGATCCTGAGGTACCCACTTGTGACTTGCATCTCTTCTGACTGTATACCATTTACCACCACTCTCTGTTTTCTGCCCGTCAACCAGTTTGCCACCCAGCTGACCAACTTCTGACCCACCCGAGCCTACCCAGCTTATTTATCAATCTTCTATGTGGAACAGTGTCAAAAGCTTTGCTGAAGTCAAGGTAGGCGACATCAACTGCTCCCCTTGGTCCACCACTCTGGTTACCCAGTCAAAGAAATCTATGAGATTAGTTTGACAGGACCTTCCTTGTAAACCCATGCTGTCTTGGATCCTGTGCCCCTATGGATTCCAGGTGTTGCACTATCCTTTCTCAAGGAGGCTCCACATCTTGCCCACTACTGAGGTAAGACTGACTGGTCTGTAGTTCCCCGCCTCCTCCCTGCTACCACTCTTGTGGAGCGGATCACATGAGCCCTTCTCCAGTCTTCTGGGACCTCTCCTGTGCTCAGAGACTCACTAAACAATTCTGCTAATGGCTCTGCTAGTTCCTCCTTTAGCTCCTAAGTACCCTGGGATGTATGCCATCAGGTCCCATTGCCTTATCCACCCTGAGCTTAGCAAGCTCTTGTAGGACCCTTTCTTTTGTGAAGGGAGTAGTGCTCACCTCCCTCCCCTGTGTCCATGATGCTGAGCTGTGGGCCCTGCTCTACCTTCTCTTCAGTAAATACTTAGCAAAGTATCTATTTAGGATAGATGTCTTTACAGGGTCCTCCTCCTCACATGCTCCTTTTCTCCATTAGCTTAGCAATACCCTCTGGACTTTCTCCTTTCACTAATGTATCTATAGAAAGTCTTGTCACCTTCCTTTACTGTTCGTGCTAGTGTTTCCTCAGTTTGGGACTTTGCCTGCCTTACTGCCTTACCTGCTTCCCTTAGGGCAGTTTGGTATGCCTCCCTATCTTCATCCCGCTGTGTTCCTTATATTTCCTGAAGGCCAGCCTTTGGCTCTGACCTTTTCTGCTACTGTATTTGAGAACCAAAGTGGTTTCCTTCTTCTTTTGCACTTCCTTTTCTGTCTAACACAATGGGATGTTGCTTCAAGTATTGCATCCTTAATGCTTGCCCACTTTGCCTGTACCCCCTCACCTGTATTTCTTTTTGCCAGGGCTAGCTTAACTCTGTTATCCATCTTATCAAAGTCAGCTCCTCTGAAGTCCCATATTTTTGCCTTGGAATGGGATGATTTAGTTGTAGTGGCCAAATTGAACCATACCATGTGATGGTCACTGGCCCCCAGGTGACCTTCTACCTGGAGATCTGTGATCCCTTCTTTGTTAGTCAGTACTAGATCTAGGATAGTCCTGTCTCTTGTGGGTTGCTGTACCAGTTGTTTGAGGCCCTCCTGCAGGAATCCACTATGAGTCTAGTTCTGGCAGATGTTCCTGCTGGTATTGACCAATCTGTATCCGCATGTTGAAGTCTCCCATTATCAGAACCTCCCTTTAGCTGTCATGTTTTGTATATCTTCTAACAGTAATGTGTCTATGTCTTCCCCTGGTCTGGGGGCCTGTAGACAACCCCAGTTCTTATGGCTGTCCCATTTCCTGTTTCCAGGGTGACCCACAGTTCTTCTGGCTCCTTATGTGTATTCTGAATTTTTGTAGCTTTGATATTTTCATTAACATACAGGGCCATTCCTCCCCCCCCTTTTTGCACCTCGATCTCTTCTGAACAATACATAGCCAGGTACTGAAGTCTCCCAAGTGTGGTTACTGGTAAACCACGTCTCATTAATTGCTACTATGTCCAGTTTAGCCTCTGACATTATTGCCTGCAGGTCTGGGATCTTATTTCCAGGCTGTGAGCATTGTGTACATGATTTTCCATTGGCCAGATTTTTGGTGTGTTAGTTGTTGGGTGAAGTTTGGCCTTACCCTGTGCATCGTGTGGAGACAAACCTTTTTCTTACCTGGTGATGCAAATGAGCGGCAAACATGCTGAATTCCTGTTTGACCACTAGCTGAGGGGAGGGGTGTTCTTCCCATTCGGCGGTAATGGGTGCTGCACCTCTCCCCATTTGCTAGTTTAAATATTCTGCAAAGACGCCAAACTTCTGCCCCAATGCACTGACTCTCTTTAGTCAGATACAGTCCATCAAATTTAAAGAATTCTCGCTCCCAGAACTGCTCAGTTACCTACAAATCTGTGTCCTTTTCCTGGCACCAGCCCTTGAGCCACGTGTTTAGCTCTCCTATCTCCTTCTCTGACCTTCCGTCCATCTGCTCCTCCCAGCCTGGCAGGATCTCAGAGAAGGAGATGCTGGATGAAATAGATGATAGTTTGTCACCCAGCCTAGTCAGGTGTTCCTTGGTCTCCATAACTGACCGGGTTGGCGAGATCATTAGTCCCTATGTGTACTAGGACATCAATGTTTTCTCCTGCTTTGTGAACAATTTTATAATGCGGGTCAGTGTCTCCATGCTGATGTACCTGGGAGACATCTGACCATCACCCTGGCTGGAGATGGGTATCAACTCCCGAATCATGGAGTCTCCTATGATCAGAAGTTTTTGATTTCTTGTGCTTGTTTTGTTTTGGTTCCTGATTTGGGTGAGTTTTGTTGTGCTAGCTCCTGTGCCGCAGTGTCCTGCTCTGCAGTGTCTTCTGCCTCTTTATTTGATTTCAGAGATAGAGGCAGATACCTGTTTGTAGTGTTTATATGGTTTTGGAGGTAATGTGTTGGAGAGCAGAGAGTGATGGGGCACCTGATTTGCTCTTCTAACCACCTGCCAACCTCCTGGACCAACTACCCTCTGCAGTTGAGGTTTTTCTGTTGGATGCTGGGAAATGGCAGGTGGTTCTTATAATGTATTTCCTCTTCAATATGAAATTTGAGGCGTGCAATCTGCCCATGCTGCCCGGAGCTGAGCCTAAGATCTTCAAAGGCCAGCATGTAGGACAGTGTCCTAAATCCTGTAAGACTGTCCTTCTGAAAATTGTTCCATAGTACCTGCAGTTAATGAAATCCATTCCAAATAAGTTGCTGGGTTTGTAACCTAGTCAGAGTAATTAGAAGGAAAAAAAGGAAAAAATGCAAGTAATGGTTTAATTGTGCTTGTTTAACTTGTTATAACAAGTTAAATTACTAGTGCCCTGTAAATGAGATCACCTTGTGGAGGCCCCACTGATCCGCCCTTCCTGCTCTGCCACAGGAAATGTCACAACTGTGGTACCTTATAAAAGGAGTGTAGCGTGGGTGGTTGGGATGGGGTGGGTGGCTGGGCCCTTCCTGCCTAAAAAGAAGAAACCACGGACGAAAGAACAAGGAGGTAAGAGCAGAAACAGTCAACAACAAATGCAGTAACCCTGAAAGCTTATCCTAATGTTAGATAAAACTGTAAAACTTGTAAAGCACCACCTGTAATAATTTCTCAGAGAAGATATACGCTGTAAGAAACACTTGCTCCAGAGAAAATAAAGCAGTAACAGAAGATATACTCTTGCAAAGACAATTTGAATCAGAAGATTACAGGAGCAATCTGTTAGCATATACCTGTAGGCACACCTTGTAATAATGCAGAAGAAGGTATACCAGCAACAACAATTTGAATCAGAGAAAATAAAGCAATGAAATGTTAGCAACAAACAGTAGCAATCCCTGTGAGTAAAAAATAAAAACACCACCACACAGTAAATCTGCTTAGCCAAACTAAGTCTTAATCCTTTTCCCTTGCTCTGGTAAGTTTCTCTACTCTGCCTTTTCAAGCAGTCTTAGAAGGAAAGAGCTCAGGTGAAGCTAGGTGCCTTGGCCAGCAAACCAAGTCTTCTACTGTTCCTGTTGTTTTTGCATGCTGCCATGGGGGAGTGATCCTAAGCCACCTGACTCTCCCCGCCACCACCTTAGCCAGTTTAAATGCTCTCTGCTGAAGCATTCCAACTTCTCACCAAGGAGTGAGGTCCCCTTTCCGAACAGATGCAGGCCATCCTCCTGATATAAGCTCTGCCCAGGTGGGGCCCCAGTCCCCTATGAAGCCAAATCCTTCCCTTCCACACTAATCCTTCAACCAGGTGTTGAAGGCTTGGATGTGGAGTGCCCTATCCTCCCCTGTGCCTTGGACAGGTAGCACCTCCAAGAATGAGATGGACTATGCTACCTGTTTCAGGTCCCCCCCCCAGCTTCCTGAAATCCTCCTCGACTCTGACTAACTCCACCCTTCTCCCCGCCAGGTCTTTGGTCCCCAGAGGGACAATGACATCTAGCTTCTCCCTCCTGGCTATCACCCTAGCAATCCTATGAATTTGTTTCCCATCCTTCCATGCAGAGCTTCCTGGGATGCACTTGATCTCCCTCTCCCCCCTGCTAGGTGTCCCTAACTTCACACCCCAGACAGTAGAGTCCCTCACTAGGAGAAGCTTCCTCCTCCTACTACTCCAGGGTCCCCTGTCCCCCTTCTCTGGGGCTCCAGCTTGGAGATCTTGACCATCTTCCTTGGTCCCAGCTGCGGGTGCCTGTGTGGGGCATTCCCATTCTTCCAAAACAGTGTAGGAGTTATTCAACTGGACCATTTGGGTTATGTGCTTCTGACCCTCTCACACCCTCCCTGAGCCCACCATGGTCCAATCACACTTCTTTCTAGGCATCCTATGAGGTTCATGTTGTGGACCCAGTAGTCCTATTAGACCCCTCCCTCATTGTCCTCCATCATACTGTTACGTATAGGGTGGACAGAGACACCACGTGGAAACTAAACAACCAACTCCTCCTTGACAGATTCATTGTTGACCGGATCAGACACTTATCCCATTTATAACCCTGAACTCTGGGTCTGTACTCCACAAAGGCATGGAATGGGCAGCCTGCAAAGCGATAATTAGGGGCAAATTCATTCGATTAGCTTCCAAGTGCAAAAAACTAGGGATGTCAGGGCCCACCAGCTCTTAACAGAAATTCGACACATCAAAACTGTACTAAGTTCTACCACCTCAGATCACACTCTGACTATACTGTAGTCTCTCAGAGATCAATATTCCAAACTTTTGCAGGAAAAGACTGAGTACACTCTTTTTAAAACACATGCTAAATATGTCAGTTCTGGAGAGAAAGCAGGTAAATTGCTAGCCCTACACCTAAAGAAGGTGAAGGCTGTGCAAATAGTGACAGCCGTCTAATCGGAACTGAAGGGCAGCATTAAAACTATGCCTCATGAGATAGTCCACAAATTTTGCACCTTTTACCAATCCCTTTATGCAGTGTACACCGACCCTCCATCTCAACAGGCCATAAACTATTATCTTAACTCGACTGACCTTCGGCAGTTGAATCCTGCCCATCAAGAATTTGTAGCTAAGCCCATCTCGTCCACTTAGATATTGCAAGCCATTAAATCCCTCCCACTTGACAAAGCACCTGGCCTGGATGGTTTTACAGCCAACTTTTATAAAACCTTTGCACCCGTGCTTGCCCCTCTTCTCACAAAAAGCTTGCATGGCCTATCTGACACAACTTTGACAGAAGCTATGATTATTTCAATTCCCAAACCGGGGCAGGATCCCCTGAAAGTTCCAAACTACAGACTTATTTCGCTTACAAACCATGATACGAAAATTCTCACTAAAGTATTACCAGACCGTCTAAGCCATCTTTGGGGACCCCTTATAGGAGTGGAGCAGGTAGGGTTCTTGGTGGGCAGGCACTCCTCGGATCACCTCTACAAACTAGTGCATATTTTCTCTACATCCTGGGAAGCTGGTACCCCAGCAGCCAAGATATTCCTGGATGCAGAGAAAGCTTTCGACCGGGTTTCCTGGTATTTCTTGTTTTCCACTCTAACTAGATTTAGCTTGCCCAACAAGTTCATACATTGGATTCAGATACTTTATACCACCCCTAGTGCCAAAATATATTGTAATGGCATATTCTCCTGTTCTTTCCACCATTATTGTGGCACTAGACAAGGATGCCCCTTATCCTTGCTTTTATTTAATGTAAACATGATATTTTATTATGTTATTATTTCTTATGTTATATACTATGTTTCTGTGTTTGCTTAATTTATATTTGGAACCCCTTATTCTTAAGTTTAAAACTAACCCTGCTATCCTTGGGATCACTATTGGCAGTACGTGTTTTAAAATCTGAGGTTACATGGATGATATCCTTCTCCACATAACCCACCCTGCCAGCTCTGTCCCTGCTGTCCTTCACACTATTTCTGCCTTTAGAATGCTATCCGACTGCAAACTCAACCTGAACAAAACTCTTGTCATGCCATGTAATGCCTCTGTACACAAACGGATGATCACGGACTTGGGCTTAGTCTGGAACCCTAAACATCTTGAATATCTAGGGATGCATCTTGCTGGGGATATCCGTACCCTTGAAATACTCAACCTAGATAATCCCATTACTCTTATCTTCACTGTTGGAACTCCCTTCTCCTTACGTTATGGGACAGAGTTAACATCATTAAAATGAATGTTCTCCTTGCGTTCTGTACCTCCTGCACATGCTGAATCGCTTCCTACCCCTGTCCTAGTTTGCTGTGCTTCACTGTCTAATTTCCAAACTTCTGTGGAAGGATACACCAGCAAGATGTGCCTGCTCTAAGCTTGCAGCACTGAAACTTGCAGGAGGGCTTCACCTCTCCCATTTTCACCTGTATTATCCCACCAGTCACATCAGCAAATACATGCGATGGGTCATACCCATCCTTATGAAACCCGAGGTGCTATGTCAAGACTACGTGGTCAAAAACAGTGCAGTCAGTAACCATGCCGCGCGGTTAGTACAAAACTGCATGGGCAAAAAACGCACTAGATTAGATACACAAACTCTGAAACCATGTGGCGCTGTTATGACCGCACAGTTTTTGACTGCACGGATTTGCTGTTGCGGTTTTGACTGGACACTGGAGCCTGACTCTTCCTATGTCCCTTAATGGCTTGTGACTGAGTGAGAGAAATGCCATTCGACAAAGGTATCACCTGGGGCCCTTTTATATACTTCATTAAAACTTCTACCCAAGGCGCTAACAGATTCCATTATTCTTACCTCCCTTAAGGTGCATCGGCAAGTCAGCCAGGTGCTTCAGGTCAGCTTTTGCAAAGATATCTCTCAACCCATCACTGCTAACCCCAATTTTAAAATAGCAGGCCAAGCTATCACCCTGACATTCGGGCTCCTGTTGGAGGACATGACCATCTCAGATATTTCTACTGAAGAGGCATTTGCCATCTTTCCCGACCCTGCAGACCACCCACCGTCTGTCTGCTCATCATGCATTCAAGTTTTTGCAGGCCACTCATGTCATAGCCACACATATGGGAATTGTAGGAGTTTAAATTATTATGGACGCTTGCTATAGTCTTTTCAACCCTCAGATTGAAATGTAAGTCCTGCAGCAATTCATTATAACTAATTATGTTTGTTTTCATGTTTTATTTATTTCCCCTTGTTATTTTTTAGCACTGCTTCCTTTCTGGAGCTTCCATGGCCCATCCAACTCCAGCACTCCTTTTCCTGTGGCTAGCCTCCTCCATTTAGCCTTGGTTGTACCCCCAAGGTGAGGGTGGGAATAGGGAGGAGTTACCCGGAGCTTCTGTCTTTTCATTAAGATACATGGAATGTGACAGTGAGAAAAGGCCTGTTGACCCATCCAGTTTGCCCAACCCTGCCTAATACTTGAGCAAGGCCCCTATTGACCATCCACCCCCTTGTTTCCCTTCCCTTCTTTACCCCTGTCATCCGTGGATCTTATCAGGCCACTGTGTCATGTCTCTCCCACTCTGATTTGACTCCTCCCATTGTTTTAGCACATACTACCTCCCTCAGTAGTCTGTTCTACCTGTCCAGCACTTTTTCTGTAAAATAGTAGTCGCAGATGTCACTCCTGAACTTACATCCAAGCAACTTCAGTGGATTTCCCTTTGTGTTTTATTTACTGTATGTTAAACAATTCCTTCGATATTAACCTGTTAATCCCATGGAGATACATATACGTTTCTGTCATGTCCACCTTCTCTCTCTCACTTCTTTTTTCCAGAATATGCACGTAGAGATCTCTCAACCTTTCCTCATCTGATTCTTCCGTAATCCTCCCCATCCCATGTTAGCCTA
Organism: Neoceratodus forsteri; assembly: GCA_016271365.2. Classification (NCBI taxonomy): domain Eukaryota; kingdom Metazoa; phylum Chordata; order Ceratodontiformes; family Ceratodontidae; genus Neoceratodus; species Neoceratodus forsteri. The sequence goes on from CM028134.1 coordinate 246,763,444, forward strand.
ACTACTCCCTCTTTAATCTTATGCTTCTTCCTTATATACCAGAAGAATGCTTTGTCCCCTTGCTTCTTTTCCTCTGCTAATCTGTTAGCTGTACTTTATAATATATGTTAGAGTGCTAAGTGAACTACTTTGAAATTAATAGTACGCTCTTTCACTGCTTTGCTTGTATAATTCCCTCTGCCTCAGATACCTGAACCTATAACCTACTAAACTTGTTTTTCGGCTTCCCTCCCTGCCATTCTAATTTCTCCCTTGCTATTTTCTTAATCCCTCAACCTCTGTGCCTGCCCAGTTTCTTTGTCTGTATTAGCCCTGCCCCACCATCGCTCTTTTTAACCCCTCTCCCCTCCTCTCTTCCTTAGGCTCTCCACGCCCACCTCAGGCGCGATGTGATCCTCTCTGGCAGTTTCACCTCCGAGCCACCTGGCCTGCTTGAAGCTACCCTGCAGTCCTGTTTGCAGGAGACTGCTTGGACCTGACCCTCCTCCCGAGAAACCCAGGACCCACTCAACCGCGAGCCGTAAGTCCTCAACCCACTCAGCCGCCAGCACTCCAAACCACGCTGCTGGTTTTATTCTTGGGCACAGGTACATATCCGAGTCTGTGTGAGCGCAAGCTGTTACCCTGCCAGCACTTTGTGCTGACTCCCCACCCACCCACTCCTGCCCAATCTTGGCATTTACTTTTATACTGTCTTACAGTCAGGTGACTCCAACCCAATTCCCCATTTGCTGCTTATAATCCTTGAACTGAAGGGGGCATCTAGGTGTTGTGTCCCTGCATCTCCCTTGGATAGTTTGTGATTGTACTACTGCTTCCCAATTAGTTCGTGCTTCTCTGGCACTCTTACTCTGTTCACTGGCTCAGCTAATCTGCACTTTTACTGTGCTTCAGTATGGCTCTCTCAGCCTTTTTCTCACTATCGGTTAGCCTACTGCTTATTGTCTTTGCCTTTCTCTCCCTGTCTCCCTTCTCCCTTGCTGGTTCCCGGCAGCCTTACTTGGCCATAAATCAGTAGCCTTACTCTGCTCATGACTTTTGCTTCTCCAATAAACTCATTAGATCCCCTGTAAGTCAGGACCCGACACCCTTGGTACGCCCACAGCTCCTCATATATCTTGCAACCTCGGCAGCCTTACTTGGCCATAAACCAGCAGTCTTACTCTACTCATGCCTTTTGCTTCTCCAATAAACTCATTAGATCCCCTGTAAGTCAGGACATGACACCCTTGGTACGCCCACAGCTCCTCATATATATTGCAACCTCTCATCTGAAAAAACGTGTTTGCTTCAACTGTTTCCCTATGGCACTCTTCATACATTGTAAGCTCTGGTACCTCATGATTTCTGCTATCCTTCCGGCAGGTGATGTTGAAACAAACCCAGTCCTACATCTTATCAGTTCTGCATTAATACTGACTGGACTAACATGAAAGGGCTCCGTATAACTCATTTAAATATCAGGAGCTTATTACACAATCACACTGAACTTGATGCTTGGGTCTCTCAGCGCACTCCTGATATATTCTGCCTCTCTGAGACATGGCTTAAGCCCATGATAATGGATTCAGTCTGCTCCCTAAATAATTATAATCTTATTAGGAAGGATAGGCTGTCTCAGAAGCGGGGTGGTAGTGTTGCTCTGTTTTACAAATCACGTCTTGCTATCTCACTAGCCCACACCCCCTTAACTCCACTTATGAATTCCTTCATGCTCTCCTCCAAATGGGTGCTAAGAAGCTTCATATAGTCTGTGTCTACAGTCCGCCCCAAAGTGGCCCATCTGGATTTGCTGAACTTGCTTGAGCACTCTGTCAATATTGCTGGTCATAATGAATTAATTATTCTAGGTGACACTAACCTAAATTGGCACAGCTCCAAACACAACACACCACACCACACTCCTTTCCTTAGTGCAAAGTCACAACCTGCATCAAGTCATAACCATGCACACTAGAATAACCTCAAATGCAACATCCAGTATCTTGATTGACTGGGTACTAACAAATCATGTTGATAGAATTGCAGCTGCTGGTACCTTATCTGATGCTGTATCCGACCACTCCCCTATATACTGTGTGTGGAATCACTCTGTGGCCTCTTCTTCGCAGCTGCGCTACATTACTTTTAGAAACAATGCCAACTTGGACCAAGCAAAATTCCTATTTGATGTGTCCACCATTGATTGGTCATACCTTTTCCAGGTCAGTGATGCCCAAGGTGCATTAGACTACTTTTTAGCCCAATTTAGTGCATTGCAAGATAGGCACACACCCTTAATCAGCTGGCGTGTTTGTGGCAAGCTCACTAAGCGGCTCCACAAGGATCATATGGCAGCCATCTGCCTTAGGGACAAGAGCTGGAGGCATTTTAAGAGCAATGTCCTAATAGCTGATTACAGTACCTACAGGTCCCAGAGGAACACCTGCAAAAAACTAATCAGATTAGCCAAGAGCTCTTACTGCTGATGCTGCTGTTGACTCCAGGAAATTCTGGGCCCATATTAAAACATTTGTTGGATCTAAGCAAACTAGCTCTACAAACGACATGATCATTGATGGAGCCTATTGTAATGATTTGTCAACAATTGCTAACTCATTTAATAAACATTTCTCTAATCTGTCCGATTTCACATCCTCTTTCCCATCTGCCCGGCCTCCTCCTCAATCTACTCCCTCAACCTCTCTGGCTCTGCATCCACCCTTTTACTTTAGGTCCTTATCCAAATCTGATGTTCTTAAACTACTAAACTCTATCTCGGACAACACTAGTGTAGAATCTGATGGCCTTGAACCAAAACTCATAAAACTAGCTGCATCCTTCATTGCCCTGCCTCTGTCCAAAATCCTTACCCTATCCCTCTGCCATGGCCATGTACCTGACATCTGGAAAATCGCGAAAGTTACTCTGGTATTTAAAAAAGGTGACAAAAAAGACATTTGCAAATTACTGGCCTATAGCTATGCTATCAGTTCTGAGCAAAATCCTTGAAAAGTTAGTAGCAGTCCAAGTCATGGATTTTCTGTCCAAATACAATCTCCTGTCCCCAAATCAGCATGACTTCCGAAAAGGGCACAGTACTTCTACTGCTCTGCTCCACTTTATGAACGATACCCTATGTGCCATGGACTGTGGCTCACTTACCGGTGCTGTTTTCATTGACCTCACAAAGGCATTTGACCTTGTGGACTATCCCCTCCTTTTTTTTTTTTTTTTTAACTGTATTTCTACATGCCCTACCTGCAGACTCTGTCCAGCATGGGCTCTCGGTCGTCAGCTTCTTCTGCCCAGTCTGAAGCAAGGATCACTCAATTCTGGAGGGACTATCCTCCAACACCTTCGCGGTGTGCCCGAACCCCCCAGGTCAGTGTTGCCCAGGGAAGGACCGCCACCACCTCTAGCGCCCTATCTAGAGGAATGGTGGGGCAGCCTAATGCAGGGGAGGGATCTGGAACGTCATCCTTATGCCCGGCGGTGGACGTGGGGCCAATGCCACTGGCCTTGCCTTTGCCTACTAGAGGAGGGAGGGGTTTTCTACTTTTTATTTTCCCCCCAACGAGGGCAGTGCAATGTCGCCCAGCCCATAATGTGCGCACACCCACACCCACTCAGATGGTAGCCACCCAGCGTTGCACCCTATTCGCTGGGTCCCTGTGACTGTAGTACACCCAGCCTTCGCTGGGTATCGCTACATGCGTGGGACAGTCCCCCTATCCCTCCCCAGGAGAGGAGAGCAGTCCTACAGATGCACGATCCTCTCCTCCCCACTGACGCCCGATGCCCCGGGCTTGTTCCCGAACCCGGGTCACCAGTGTGGGGAGACGTGTGGTGTCCAGCACCTCAACCCTCAGCGCCACCGGGCTGGACCATCCTCTCCTTCTTGATAATCTTTTAGGCCTTGGTTTCACGAATCACTCGGTTGCTTGGTTTAACAGCTATTTATCAAACAGAGTCCAAATTGTGAAATTTAACTCAGCCTTGTCTGATCATATGTCCATTAACCTAGGGGGTCCCTCAGGGATCCATACTAGGCCCGCTGCTCTTCTCTATTTTTATTAATAGGATCACGACTAATATCCCTGGCTGCTCATCTATCCTATACGCAGAGGACCTTGTTCTGTGCTGTAGTTCCAATGATATACTCCAGATCAACCTAACTCTCTCTTCAGTCTTTACCTCCATTCAATCCAGGTTATCTAGGCACAAGCTAATACTTAATGTTGGCAAAACTCAGTCAGTGCTTTATGGCTCCACTGCAAAATTAAAATCTACTCTGGCCTTGTTCAAAATATCCTGCGTGGATGGCTCTTTACTAGAATCAGTTAGCTCTTTCAAATACCTCGAGTCTTACTTGATGAAAACCTAAGCTTTGATAGAAAAATTATGGCCACCTGCAAGTCTGTCAATATCTAAATTGGTGTGGCATACAAAACTAGCTATGCCCTTACGCCCTCTTTTAGACTTGCCATCGCCCATAGTATCCTACTTCCGGCAATCTCCTATGGTGCTGTCACCAGCCCAAATGCATCTATGACCCTACTTAGGAAGTGGGATACCACCTACAATAGCATCTGCAGATATGCCTCTGCCTCCCCTCTGTTGAAACATCACTGTCAGCTCTATTCCGATCTTAATTGGTTATCCCCCCCTTCCTTTCAGTTCCTTGCACTGGGCTCCCTGATGAACAGTATTATTAGAGCTGGTATCCCTGTCTCTCTAGCCTCCCAATTATTCCCTCAGCCCTCTACCCATGGCCTTAGCTTAGCAAATAGATCTCTTCTGCTCGTTCCTATATGCAAAACTCTCAAAGGAAGTACAGCTTTCTCCCATGTAGCGCCCCAACTTTGGAACGCTCAACCCCGGGAAGTTCGTCTAGCTCCTAGTCATGCACTGTTCAAAAGGTATTATTGTTCCGTCCTTTGCTGCCAAGACTCCTGCTCTTGCTTTAACCTCCCTTGATTTTGCTACCTCTCTCCTGACACCTTATACTGCCCCCTTTCTACCTACTATTTCTCTCAATCCTCCTAATGTTTTACCATGATTTGCACTTAGTGTTTAATTAATTGTTGCTGCCTTGGCACTGAATCCTGCCTATGTATTATTTACCTGAAGCTTGTTTATCCTGCTGTTTGTTCCTTGCATTTGTTCTTGACTGTTCTTGATCATCTACGCTTCTCATGATATTTTGTAACATTGTTTTGTTGTTTGCTGTGCATCTGTGCAATCCTTATATCCTTGTAACCCCTGTAACCTCCCGGGTCGTATTTGAAAATAGTAATTTTTTGACTATGGCACCTACCCGGTAAACAAAAACGAAAAAAATCTCAGTTCTACCTCTGATTTTGCTTTTTATCTAACCTACTACCTTCCCTTGTCTTCAGTAGGTAGATTTTCCTGTCCTTATAATTTTGGCTGGATTCCTTAGCTAATCTTGTTTGTATCACAGTGATCTGGCTGGGCGGTAACCCTGGCCCTGTGCTGGAGGCATCTATACCAGCTGGGTTCTCAGTAATTCATTTCCCTTGTTGTATCGTGGGGGTGGGTGGTGTGGCTATCTGTTTTAGGTTCATTCTGGGACTTACAACATACCACATGGGAACTACCAGATCCTTTGTGTGGGTGGTGGTTAGTGGTGAGTGAGGTGTAGGCTGCAGGATCATCATTTATCGGCCTTTGGGCTATGAGGGTGATTCCTTGCAGGAGCTGGCAGAATTCATGGTCGCCCAGGTGCTGGATAGCCCCAGTCTATTGGTTTGGGGGGATTTCGGTACTTGGATTGATGATGAAGCCTCACCTTTTGGTCAACAGATCTCTAGTTGATGTCATCACTAGGCCTTACACAGGCAGTTGCCCCTGTTACCCATCTGCATGGCCACACTGGATCTGGTGTTCTCGTTGAATCTTGACATTAGTGTAATCAGGGTTGATACGATCATTTGGTCGGATCATCACATTGTTTCGTTCCTTTGTGGGGCTTATTGTAGAAATACCACCCCTGCTGAGATGATCCTCTTCCAGCTTGAATTTTTTAGGAGCCTCACAAACTCCAGGCAGTATGAGACATCTTAGGTATGATGACAGCATGTGTTAAGAAGGCCAAGGCAGCTGCAGAGTGCTATAATATGGCTCTTGTGGCTACCCTTGACTCTCTAGCACACTACTGTGTATATCCCTTGACATCCTACTGCAGCTTACCCAGGGTAGGTTCATGAACTGAGATGGTGAAGACTAATGGATGGCAGTTGGAGCATTTTTAGCAAAGATCCTACTCCATGGAGGAAGAATTGCTCTTGGGGCTCACTGTGGTAAATACGACTGGGCAATTTCCTTAAAAAAGACAGAGTTCCTGTCAAGAATGATTGCTGCAAGTAAGAATCATCCAGTTAAGCTCTTTTGTACTATGGACAAGTTAAGAAATCCTTCCTGTCTACAATCCAGTTGAGCCTTTTCTGGTAGAAAATACAAAGAGTTCAGACACTTTTTCCTTTTTGTTAACAAGATATCCTTTATTCAGACTGGGATCTCCTTAAGTGATCTGTCACGGGTTAGCAGTACCCAGTTGAGGAGGGGCATTGAGGCTCTGCCAACCTGGACTGAGTTTCACCCAGCTGGGGAAGAGGAGGTGCTCCAGGTGATCTCAGGTTTGCACCCTACCTGCTGAATATTGGTCCTGGGCCTACCTTGCTGCTGATTGGCTGCCTGGAATCCCTGGGACCAAATTATACCAAAATTGTCAGGTGTTCTCTGATGGAATGTGTTTTTCCTGTAGCCTTAAAAAAGGCTGTGGTTAAACCCCTCCTGAAGAAGCCATCTTTGGACTCTGAAGATCTAGGGAATTACAGGCCTGTCTCAAGCCTTACCTTTCTAGGGAATGTAATTGAGAAAGTGGTTGCAGCACAGCACAAGGTTCACCTGGAACAATTTACCATGTACAAGCCTCTCCAGTTGAGATTAAGGCTGCATCACAGCAGTGAAACTATTCTCATTGGGGTGTTCCATGATCTCCTCACTGCATAAATTCGAGGACTGTGTTCCATCTTAATCCTCTTGGATCTCTCATTGGCATTGACCACAGTGTGTTGATGGATCACCTGTGGAACTCTCCATTACAGTTTTGAGCTGTTTGAGTCCTACATTATTGGGAGGATGCAGTAGGTGGCTCTAGATCATTTAATCTGTGGAGTGGCTGTACTCTCCTGTGGAGTTCTTCAAGCCTCAATCCTGGGACCCATGTTGTTTGCTGTGTACATATTGCTGCCAGGCGAGCTCTTTAGACAGCATGGGGTTGAGTTTTACTGTTATGCAGATGATACTCAGCCCTATCTGTCTTGCACCCCGATGGGAAGAATGTAGCATTGGTGTTATGGCAGTGCTTTCAGGAACTCAACAATTGGATGACCTCCAACTGTCTCTGTCTCAATCAGGGTAAGGCAGAGGTTCTGATTGTCGAACCATGTCAGTATAGGCCAGCCATGATGAGTGTTGATGCCTTGTTTCCATCTATGAATGGCATCACACTCAGAGCTGTGGATGCGGTAAAGGATCTGAGGGTCATTATTTACTGCAGGTTGACACTATAAAAACAGGTGTCGGTGGTAGTGTGCAGTGTCTTTTATCATCCTCATAACATCGCCCAGATCAAGCCACATCTGTTGCTATCTGACCTGGCAATGATAGTTCACACCTTTCTCAGCTCCAGACTGGATTACTATAATGCTCTATACTTAGGGTTACAAACACTCAGATTAGCTGGTGCACCTGCAAACATTATGTATTAGGCCAAAAAAACAAACTAAGCAGGAATTCTTACAGATCTTTGATCCAGTTTATTCCAGCTTTGTACTGATATTTCTTCATGGACACAGTTATACCTATGCAAAGTTCTTTTCAAAATACTGTGTTTAAGTCCAGTTCTTGACTTCAGCTTACCGATAAAATGGATCAGCAATTAAACAGGTGCTCACAAAGTGCTTTTCTTTCGTGCTTATGTGCATGGTCTGAGTAAATTTAAGGACCAAAGAGTAAAGGCTCGGAGGTAGTTACCATTACAAGGTGTGGTCACAGATACCACAGTGCTTTGCACTCATGCAGGGCTTCATCAGGAGGCAGAGTGTGCATACCTAAACATGCTGTATGGTAGTGACCAGGCGTAGTGACATCATCATGCAGGTAAATTTGTATTCCTGAGAGCTGGTCCTGATGCTGCTCATCTGGAACTTGCGTTGTATGATATAAATCATTTTGGTTACATTTTCAATAAAGGGATCTATAGGATTTTCCTTATTACCTTTAGTGCATTACTTACATGATGAGTGTGGTGTGCATAAAGTGCTTAAATGTGCATTTACAGTAACTGGAGCCAAAAGAACAAATATCAAACAATTTTATCTAACTAACGTTCCTCCAAACTATACAAAACTGCTACAAAAAGGTTTTTTTTTTCACTTATTTCATAACGTTCCTGAAATTCTTAGAGAAAACTTTATAGAGACCAGCCCAGTGATGCTGAGGGCTGAGGCACTGGGCGCCACCCCTTGCGCTATGCCAGCGACCAGGGGTTGGGAACAGACTTGGGTTGCTTGGGGGTTGGCGGGGAGAGAAAGGATGGAGCATCCCAGGACAGCTCTCTTTTCTCAGGGAGGAGGGAATGCTGTGGTGTGCTACTTGCCTGCCTCCCAGCAGTGGCTGGGTGGCAGCACATGCACGCCACAATGCAGGAAGGGGATCCCACATTCAGGGCACCGGGACCGTCTCCACAGGAGTGGAGCTTAAATGTTGTGCCCATTGCACGTCCTGTGGGGCCAGGGGAGAAAATAGGAGGAGGAACCCCTCTGTGGCAGGATGAGTGACCGACCCCTTGCAGGCGCCGTACCGGTGGCCAGGCACAACCGTGGGTCCTGTGGCAGAGGACGGAGATGAAGGTAAGTCCAGGGGGAGCCAGGTGACAGGGCTGGGGGGGGCGTTCGGTCTGAAGGGAGCCACTGGAGGAAGCAGAGGAGATAAACAAAAATGGGAAAAAAAGAAAAAAACATTATATTGTATCTTTCTGGAAGTTCATACAGTATGTAGAGACAACATTTTTTACAGTTTCTACATATATGATCCCCGAAAAATACTTGAGGGTAAATGCAACCAAAAGTATCCATATACCGGCCATATGCACTCGAAGGAAATATGTTATAGATACCAACTGTACTATAATCTATGTCATAGCGTATGTTCATCTTTTTGTGATGAACTAAAAAAAGGTAGAAAAGGAATGTGCATCAGTAGTTATCACATACCATACCATTCCTACAACAAACACCTGGCAACATTTATATTCAAAAACAATAAACAAAGTACAGAACACTCCACATAAATCCATATTCATGTGTGATCTATCATTATAAAAAGGGCTTCATATCAAGCTCCTAAGTCCCCTTGGACTTAAACTTTTGAGGGTAAAGATCCATCTGCTGTCACACTGCAGTAGTAGTTTCAGTCTTTCACACCCCGCCTTTGGAGGTTTTACCCATTCTATCCCTACAAACTGCACTTTGGATGGCACAGAACTATGCATCACTTTAAGGCCCTGGGAACATAAAATGTTGTAACTGCCTTAAACCATTTTAAGCCCTTCAAACGCAGTTTGCATACACACTGTAACACAGTTAAAACCGGGTTACAACCATGTTCTAAAACCCTGCTAGGGAGGTAGTCTTTAGCTTGGTTTTAGAAAAACATGATTGCCTTAATCCATGGTAACAGCAGTGTGGATGTGATCCATGCTGTAACATGGGTTAAGGCAACCGTGTTTTAACAAAACTAAAGGTTTTCACCTTCAGTAAAGAAAAAAATACATCACATGCAGGGCTGTGCTCCCACTGCACTCCAGACTCTGATGATATCATTTCCATCCAAGTCCATTAATGTGCCCGATTGTGAGTATCCCATCATGAATTGTAGTACCCACCATGCTTTGTCCTGGTGCCCCAGTCATGCCTGGGAACTCACTCAGGGAAGTACAGTTTTCACAGTGCAGTGTGCAGGCTCCAACAATGGTGCTAGGGACTGTGACAGGGTTGAATAAGGCCCTGCCCCGTTTGTTATGCAGAAAGAGTTTAAACACATGAGTCTGTTCTATCCTTTCCTTTTCTGTCTCTTCTCTGTCTGGTTGCACAATCAAATTGTTTTGTGAAACCTAGGAACTGATCACTCCAATGGTCTTGTGATTACTTTGCCTCTCGCTGTCTGCCTTCACTTACTGTTTCTGTCTTTTCTTTCCCCTTGCATATCTGCAGTTACAAAAAATATGTGTGAATCTGGGTAAAACTGTATGTGATACTGGGATCCTTTGTTTAAAACTGTATATAGTTATACTGTTGAAATGATTGCAAAAATTATTTGGAACTCAAGGGGTTACCCCGAAATGCAGTTTTTAATCCTTTTGCAGAGCTATAAACAAGAGGTCAGTTCTGGGTCACTGTGTTTTTTTTTTGTTTTTTTTTGCTGCACCTGCATTGAAACTGACAAGAACATTCTATAAACTGACTAGAACATTCTCTGAGAAGCAGGATGTCAAAGAGGCAAAGACTTGTTATAAAAAGAGCAGCAATGGTTTTGCTAGGGAGACAAGTAGAGTGAGAGACTGAAACTTGAAATTAAGAAATATCCTCAGAAGGACTTAGTTTTCTCTGTTTGTACTGCCTTTGTAAATAGTTATACTGAATAATTTTTATTTTTTATTTTGCTGTTATTGAGAAAAATAAAACTATTTGTGAATTTTGAAACTGCTTCTGGTTTTCCTATGCTTCCTGACTTGTGCCTCTACGGCAGATGGTGTCAGCCTAAGTGGGATTTATGCCATGCATACTCTAAGCCAGGAGTTTTGTGTGTGGGTACCAGACATGGTACCAGGGAATCATAGAAGAAAAGTATGGATTTTGTAGCAGCAAGTCCAGGTGTGATTACCAGAAGAATGGCAGCCAAAGTAGAAGCAGAAACAAACGCCCAAACTGAGACTGTACAGCCAGCATCAGTCATGGAAAAAAAAAGAGCAGGCAGTGACAGAACCTGAAAGCCTGACTGCCTTTTTCAAATGGTGGGCTATACAACAACAAGAGACAGAGAAACAGAGAAAAGAAGGGATGAAAAGAAGAGCAGTGGAGAGAAGAGATGCAGTGACGGGAGCAGCAGAAAAAAGAGAGATGCAGCAACTGGAGCAGTGATGGCTGGATGCCTTGCAAGATATCAAAGCTGGAGGTTCTGGCACAGATCCAGCAGAGCAACAAAACACCAACAACTTAAAAGACTTTAAACTTACAAAGTTGTGTCCCTCGGATGATATTGAAGCATACCTGACAACTTTTGAAAGGGTTGCCGCAGCCTGCCAGTGGCCAAAGCAGCAATGGGCAATCAAACTAGTACCTTACCTGACAGGGAAAGTCCAACTTGCCTGCAGCAGTATGGACACTACACAGTCAGAAAACTATGACCTGGTGAAAAGAGAGGTCCTTAAAAGATATGACATCTCAGGAGAGACCTACAGGCAGAGATTTTGGTCTCTGAAGTACAACTCAGTCGACAATCCTCAAGAAGCCTTCACCCGACTAAGAGAACTCCTGATTGAATGGCTCCAACCAGAGGGCAAAACACTCCCACAGATCATTGACACATTTGTAATGGAGCAGTTCATCAACATCCTACTCACAGATATACAGCTTTAGGTAAAAGAACACTGACCAGAAAGTGGGGAAAAGGCTGTTTCTTTGGCTGAAGACTACCAAATGGCCAGACAGAATATTTGGTTGCACAACCAGACAGAGAAGAGACAGAAAAGGAGAGGATAGAACAGCACAGACCCTTGCGTTTAAACTCTTTCTGCATAACAAATGGGGCAGGGCCTTATTCAACCCTGTCACAGTAACTGGTTAAAGGGAAACGTCCACATACTGGCTGCCAGCACCTTCCCATAGTTGATTTCACATAATGACTGTTTAATAATTAAACAGCTTTTTTTCTATCTTATCCATGTTTTGTGTGATTTCTCCATAAAATTGTATTTTCCCTGGTCTGAACTGCCCTCAGCAGCGACATGCTGTGAATCTTTGCACATATGCGTTATTTCCCTTTATCAGCGTGACGTAACATGCGGGATCCTACTATAAAGCCCATAGTGCTTTCTGAATGTACCCCTATCTGCTTTTGTGATTTGGAAACATTGTAACTTTAGTTTCCTTCAGCTTCTTTCAGTTGTTTGGCACCCTAATAATCGGCTGTTGCATACGGTCTGCCTTCTACGGTGTAATTACTGCTGCGATTTACATCTTATTAGTGAAACCTTACTTGCACCTACCGCAATCATACTTGAAACACCCCACTGCAGTTGTGAATTTTTATAACTATTAGTTGCTCAATTCCAGTCATGTTCTTCTGTATATACTGGACTTTGACTCTCCCAAAGATGGTGTACTGCTGTGTTGTGTGGTGCAGCAGTGAAAGTTGCAAAGCAGATTGCAGAAAACTCTCCTTTCATATGTTCCCCAAGGATGAAAGGCTCTCTTCAGTGTGGGCAGCACGCATAAAGTGAAAAAATCTGCCCTATATACAGAGCCGCAATACTGTTGTTTGCTCTCTGCATTTCGCCAGTGATTGCTACGAACAGGATCTTCAGGTATATCTCCTGGCACAGTGCATGTACTTGGTAGACATAACATTTACCTGTCTGTGTCTGCACCCTCAAATGGCATTTTTTTTGTACTGTCTGTGGCTTGATTTGCTAATTCATTTGCCCGTTACTGTTTTCTGGCACAGTAGCCAACTGGTCTTGTTAATATGGACCGCAGACCTATCCTTTGTCAATTTTTAGTGTGGCACATCAAGCAGTGGGCATCACCTGTGGCCAGCCTATTGTCAGTGACTGTACTGGGTAGGCAGTTCTGTTTTTGGCACATTGGCCATTCTGTCCTGCATACAGACAGCTGTTTGGTGTCCACTTGAAATAACCACAGCATCGTGCGCTGTGATATTTACTGATTAAAATCTGCACATCGTATTTTATTTTTATGCACACTTTTGTAACATGCAGACTGCTACCATGCACTAACTGTAGACTATACAATTAAGCAATAATGCCCTCCAGGGTGTGTGTCGTGCTGGGATAACATCATGCCTAAGGTGGTTGGGCACAATGCTGCAGGCCGAGTGCGTCCAACAACTGAGGCGTGACGTTATCCCAAACGTCACACATCCTGGAGGGCATTATTGCTATTATACAATGGCTCGTTGTTATACAGAATAAAAAAATAATTTTAAAGATGTTTTTGTGTGGAAAAATAGTTGTTTTTTAAGAGAAGACGAAACAATCAATCAAAAGCTCCATAAATAATGCTCATCTACAGGTTCACAGTGAGGCTGAGACTAGACCCGTGATGTTGTGCTGGGATAACATCACGGGTCCAGCCCAAGACTGACCAATCAGAGTCCAGGATTTTTTCCTTGCCATTGTATAATAACACACATAACATAAAAATAATAAATAACATATAATTCTCGAGTAACCTCGGCACTGAGACCAATAATGGGAGCATTATGCTAACGCCAGTATTTCGCCACGAGAGAGGGAGTCACAATGCTCCCGACAGATAGTGAGACAGTGTACAAATATTGTCACACAGATTGTGATCCTGGATCAGTGTAACAAGCATACAAATGTAAGATGTGGATAGTGATGCACACTGTATACCGATGCACTCTGACCGCATTTTACATTAATATGTTGTTGACACCAAGGCATGCTCACCACTGCTGCAGCCAGGTTTGTAAACTTTCTCCCACTCTCTCAGCAGCATTGTAGTTAGCTCTGCATTACCATAATGCTAGGCAGAATCCGACTGGGATTTGTCTTACTGCTGGCATGGAGCCAGACAAGCTTACTTGTGCAACTGAGGCTGTCTCGATGGTGGTGGTGGTGGTGGGGTCCACGATCACGGGCTGCACACCAGAAGCAAGGTACTGTGCCAGAAGTGCATTCTAACCTAATGACAGCACCGAGGATCGATACAGAAATATTAGTTGCCAAGCCTAGGTGGGACACCAATGAGAGGGATTCCAGTAGGATTCCCAGCAGACAAGTGTGCGCTTCTGGGCTGCACAAAAGAATCGAACTACTGTGCCCAACGTTAATCATACCCACTGAACAATGACTGCACAGTATATGAACTATAAACAGACAACAGTACAAATGTCAAGCGCTATGACAAAAACTACACACTGGACCATGCAGTAACACATTGTATCATATTAATAAATATTAGCTGATTCATGAGTACATTGGCAACTAACACTGCAAAAGGGAGCCCGCTGCTACTGACAATATTTCACCATGAGGGCAGGAGTCACAGTGCTCCCGAGGGATAGTGAGACAGTGCAAATATTGCTGCACAGAATGTGATCCCAGCTCTATGTAACAACTATACAAATGTAAGATGCGGATAGTGATGCATACTATATACTGATGCACCCCGACCGCATTTTACTTTAGTATGTTGTTGACACCAATCCCTGCTCACCACTGCTGCAGCCATGTTTTTAAACTTTCTCCCTATCTCTCGGGAAAATTGTAGTTACCTCTCAATTATCGCAATACTATTCGAAATCCAACTTGGTAGAACTGCTGGCATGGAGCCAAACAAGCTTTCTTGTGCCACTGAAACTGTCTTGGGGGGGTGCTGTTCCACAATCCAGGGCTACACACCAGAAACAAAGTACTGTGCCCGAAGTGAATTATAGCCCAATGACAGCACCTATGATCAATACAGAAATAATGATTGCCAAGCCTGGGCCGGGGGGACACCAACAAGAGGAATTCTGGTAGGATTCCCAGCAGACGAAAGCGCTCACGGGCTGCACAAAAGAATCAAACTACTTTCATACTGTGCAGTTGCTGTATTGTATTTTCACTGTAAGAAAAAGTTAATGAAGCATATTAATTTGAAAAAAAAAAAAAGAATAGAACTACTGTGCCTGATGTTACTCATACCCAC
Source organism: Neoceratodus forsteri (assembly GCA_016271365.2). Taxonomy (NCBI): domain Eukaryota; kingdom Metazoa; phylum Chordata; order Ceratodontiformes; family Ceratodontidae; genus Neoceratodus; species Neoceratodus forsteri. The sequence goes on from CM028134.1 coordinate 246,778,470, forward strand.
TGAATGATGACTGCACAGTATATGAACTATAAACAGGCAACAGTACAAATGTCAAGTGCTATGACAAAAACTACATACTGGACCATGCAACAGCACATTGTATCATATTAATAAATACTAGCTGATTCATGAGTACATTGGCAACTGAGACTGCAAAAGGGAGCCCACTGCTAATGACAGTATTTCGCCACAAGAGAGGGAGTCACAATGCTCCCGACAGATAGTGAGACAGTATACAAATATTGTTGCACAGATTGTGATCCCAGATTGGTGTAACAAACATACAAATGTAAGATGCAGATAGTGATGCACACCGTATACCGATGCACCCCAGACCGCATCTTACATTAGTATATGTTTGACACCACAGTGTGCTCACCACTGCTGCAGCAAGGTTTGTAAACTGTTTAACTAACTCTCATCAGCATTGCAGTTACCTCTCTATTAATTAAATACTGTGCAAAATGCGACTGCCATCGAAGTGACAGCTGGCATGGAGCCGGACAAGTGGTTTACGTTCCATGATTCCGGGCTGCACAACCAAATCCAACTACTCGGGCAAAAGTAAATTATCACACAGTGTCGGCACTGAGGATCGCTGAAGAAATATTAGATGCAAAACTAACCTCTGACACCAGTGAGAGGGATTTATTTTTTGAATTTTGTTGACCGGGTAGGCCCACTGGGCCCCGGAGGTCCCTTTTTCAGGGGCAACCCGAGGGTAAAGATAATGACAAACAGGTAACAGAGCAGTACACATTAATAAATGACATTGTTATACAGTGAAGGTTTCCATAGGGTTACAGTCAGATAGGTGGTTCGGGAACATACATTCAGTGAGACCTCCTAGATTTGGATATTTGAACATTAACATGCACATACAGACAATGAGATCTCTTACGTTTGGAATTTTAAACATAAGCATGCTAGCCTGAAGAACATGGGAGTGCATGAGATAGTGGCTAAGTTGCCAAAAGTCAAGTCACCTTCCTAGGAGGGAGGAGCAGTGGGTCCTGTCCTAAGGCATTGGCAAGTACTCCTGACGAGCAGGTTTGCTTTGAGTTTGGACGGAAGCAGGGGCCAGACCCTGCCTCACGTATCTCAAGTGGAGGTTGTTCCAGTTGGAAGAGGCGGTGAACACAAAGGACCTGGACCCAGCTTTAGTCCTAGTTTTAGGAACCATGAGGAGGGTTTGTCCTGAGGTGTGGAGGCTCCTCAGATTGGATTTAACCCTGACAAGCCCTTTGAGGCTGGGAGAAGGGGAGGGGCCCAGTAGCTTATATGTTAGGCAGAGAGTCGAGTAGATGAGGAGGGCTTCCAGTGATGGCCACCTGAGCTTGGCTTGGGCCTCGCAGTGGTGTGTTCTAGGGTGGGACATTGTGGCAAACCGCACAATCTTGTTGTATGAGGTCTGGAGCCTGATAAGTTCCATAGAGGCCACACCTTGGAGAATGGGGGCTGCGTAGGTGAGTTTAGGGAGTAGGATGCTGGTTGCGATGGCTACCCTGGCTTCAGGGATAATCAGTAAGATTACAGTAGGATTACAGTAAGATTCACAGCAGGAAACTGACTAGGGAATTATAGACTTCTGCAAGTTGCTTTCCCGTATCACACGTCAGTTCCGGGTCATTAGAACTCACCAGAAGAGCAGTTGGGGTCACAGACGAGGGAAAATGGAGAAGGGACATGAGAAATGCAAAAAAGGTAAAAATACAGGTAATCTTCACACTTACTGGGGTTTTTGCATTGCGATTTGACTACTACAGCAACAGTGGAGCCCCTGCTGTTATAGCAAGCTTGTGGATGTTTCCCTTTAAAAAATTGTTTTTAAAAACTTTTTTAACTTGGGCCTAGTGTGTACAGGGCCTAAAATGCCAGAGCACACGACTATTTTCCTTTTAAGTTACAGTAGCTCTCAGGTGCTCCAGTATGTAGGTTTTTAGCACACTCATTGTATGACTTACATATATGTTCTGGCAAGGGCACCAACACAAATGTGGTTGAACAATTGTTAAAGTCCTTTATTGCCACCTGAGTAATACCATCGTGTTGCACAATGTTTTGGTTTGTACTGCGTTTTTTTCTAATTCATTGGTAACCAGGTAAGGCCCTCTAGGCACAAGTGCCTGTTTTCAGGGCTGACCTTGGAGTACTGGGTTGATTAAGTGACTTGCTCAGAGTCGCACAGTATGCACGTAGAGGTTGTGAGAATCAAACCCAGCTCTGCTGCATGTACCAAGCTCATTCACAGCTTATTGTTCTAATCTCTAGGCTATACTGCCAAACTAATACTTTTAAACTCAGCTTTACTGTGAGGCAAAGTGTACAGATATGGCAATACAAATACAAAACACATAGCATTACAATTGTATACACAAACGCCTGCTTAAAGATACGTGGGCCCATATATTCAAAGCATTTTGCCTTGCACAAATGATTTTTGCTAGCCCTGTGCATGTATTTGCACCTGTTTTGCATATTCAAATGATTGTGCTGCGCGTGTTATTTGCTCTAGAATAGCGTTAATATAGGCAGCGCCAAACTGGAGGCAGTGATGTGCATATCGTGTGCAATGCGACATTCAGAGATATAGCACTGCACTAACAGAATAGCGCAGCACAGTAGCGCTGTGCAAATACCACCTATAAAAAGCAGCTCCTAACCTGGGGCAAACCTAGAGGTGGGGAGAGGCATAGAAGAACAGCCAGACACCCAGCTGAAAACAGAATGGCTGACAATGTGTACCTGATGCAGTTAGTCATACAAGAGGAGGAGAGGTACACTGCCTCCACTGGACCCAGGCACAGGCTGTGGAAGCGATATGACGCAAACAGTACCATCCATGTGTCACATTCAAAGTCCTCAGTGATGGACACATCATGGGCCGGTACAGGCTCAGCAGGCCCTTGTTCATGTAGCTGTGGGAGATACTGCATGACCAGCTCTGGACAAGCACCCAGTGCAGCCACGCAATGTCCATAGAGCTCAAGGTGATGTCTGTACTGTGCTTCCTGGGCACAGGAACCTTCCATACACCAGTGGGGGACACCACTGGTATCTCACAGTCTGCCACTTCATGGCTATTGGGCCAGTTCCTAGATGCCCTGCTGGCCCATGCTGGGGAGTTCATTGTAATGCTGAAACTGCCTGCATTTGCCACAGGAGGGACAAAAAAGGCTTGTGTTTTTTGGAGGCAACATAGGTGGGGTAAGTTGTGGTGAAACTTGTTTGAAGTGGTGTATTTATTATTGAGTGAAGGGTATATCTCAAGACAGCCATAGTAGCCCACATTTAGGGACCATATTATAAGAACTGTGTCTAGCCCTGTAGTTTGGGGGAGGGATGATAATTGTTTATCATGGGGCAATTGCAGAAGTGTGTTCGGCACCTTACAATTACCTTGAACTGTGTTATGCTCTCTTTATTAAAAGCTGCTAAATATTCATAGAAGCAGCTTTCTCAGAGTGGAGTAAAGGGGCAAGACAAGCCCCAGTAAGGTAGCCCTAGTGGACAAGTGGAGAAAAGGGCTAGTAAGCCCTAGAGGTTTCTGTCCACCCCGCCTCAATAAAGAAACAATAAGTGGGTCAGTGGAGAAAAGGGGCTTGTTGTATCTGTCTTGGGGCTAATAGTTAAATAAATTGACCTTGGGGCATTGTGACAGCGACAAGGTTGCATTGGTGGGAGGGGGATGATGGGTTTTCCCACCTCAGACCACACATAGAGGCGGCAGGGCGCTAATGTAGGCTAGCAAATTTCCCCCATCAAGGGCTAGCAGAAGGGGAGAAGGTTTATTGGGGTGATCAACAGGGCAACTTGGAGTGGCAATAATCTTGAAACTGTGTCTGATCTGTTAAACTACTGCATATGAACATACGAAATTTGCTAGCAGATAAAGGCCTAGAGGTCTATCAAGTCTGTTCGAATGTGCAGCTAGCACCCCTTATTCTGCAGCTGGCCCTCCCTTCCACCCTTCCCCTTCATTGACCCTCCCCCTTGTTCTGTCCCATCCCTTTTGAAGCAATCCACTGTTCAACTGCATACCACTTCTGCAGGTAACGCATTCCACCCAGCCACCACCCTCTCTGTAAAAAAGTGTCTCTTCATCTCCCTCCTGAACCTTCCTCCCTCCAGTCTCATATCATGGCCCCTGGTGTCCCTCCCCTCTCTTACTTTGAACAGCCCCTCTGTACCTGTCTTGTTTATTCCTTTCATGTACTTAAAGGTTTCAATCATGCCCCCCATCCCTCCTCTCTCCAGCGAGTACATGTTCAACTCCCTCAGCCTCCTCTCATATGATAAGTCCCCCAGCCCTTTGATCATCTTTGTCGCCCTGTGCTGCAACCCCTCCAGTAACTTGTGCTGCAACCCCTCCAATAACTTAATGTTCCTCTTCAGATGTGGGCGTCAGTACTGCACGCAGTACTCCAGGTGCGTCTAACTAATGACCTATACAGTGGCAGAATCATCTCCTCCCTCCTCGAGGATATACCCCTTGCAGTACAACCCAGCATTTTGTTGGCCTTTGCAGCTGCCTTCCTACATTGTGCCGGGTTGTTCATTGACCCTGTAATGAGCACCCCCAGATCCTTCTCCTCCTCTGTCTGGGCTAGCTGCACTCCCCCCAGCTGGTAACTCCTCCTTGGGTTCTTCATCCCAAAATGCAGCACCTTGCATTTTTTGGCATTAACCCCAGTTATCAGGTGTCTGACCAGGTTTCAAGCTTTGCCAGATCATCCTGCAACCCCTGCCATCCCCCTAGGTCATCCACCACCGCTCCTACCTTGGTATCATCAGCAAACAGACTGATCTTGCTCTTGATGTCCAATGATATGTCTGCAATGAATATCCCAAACAACACTGGTCCCAACACCGAGCCCTGTGGAACACCGCTCATCACTACCCTTGGGTCTGAGAGCTCCCCACCCACCACCACCCTCTGTTGCCTTCCCTGCAGCCAGTTCCCTACCCATCTCACCAGCTTTGCACCCACCCCTGTGCCTTCTAACTTACTTCCAAGCCTTCCATGCGGCACCAAGTCAAATGCCTTACTGAAGTCCAGATACAGGACATCCACTGCATGGGCCCTGTCCAGTTGCCTGGTTACCCAGTCATAGAACTCCACCAGGTTGGTTTGGCAGGATCTGCCATGTATGAAGCCATGCTGTCTGCTGTCCTGTAGTCCTTTGGCCTCTAGGAGGGCCACCAGCTTCTCCTTCAGGATAGTCTCTATTAGCTTACCCACAATGGATGTGAGGTTCACTGGTCTGTAGTTTCCCGGTTCATCCTTGGGGCCACTCTTGTGGAGGGGCACCACATGAGCCATCCTCCAGTCCTAAGATACACCCCGACTGTAGTGAGGCATTAAATAGGTCTGCCAAGGTCCGCAGGACCTCTGCCAGCTCCTTCAGTACCCTGGGGTGGATGCCATCTGGGCCTGGTGCCTTGTCCACCCTCAGTGCCTTCAAACCCTCCTGAACTCTGCCTCCATGATTTCCCCATCTGTCACCCCCGTTTCTGCCATTCTTTCCCCATGGGTGTCACCCCCTTCTCCTTAGTAAATACCAAGTAGAAGTAATCATTTAGTGCTTCTGCCTTATTGTACCCTGCTTCCACCCAACCCCCCCTCCTTCCTAATCCTTACTATGTGGTCCTTACAGCTCCTTTTCTCCCTGATGTACCTAAAGAAGTCCTTCTCCCCCTTCTTAATGCCTTGTGCTAGCCTGAGTTCTGTAGATGCCTTGGCTCCCCTTACTGCCCTTGACACCTCCTTTGATTCCATCAAGTACTCCTCCCTGTCCTCCCCTCTCCCTGTTTTCTTGTACCTCCTAAAGGCAGCTCTTTTCCTCCTTATCTTTTCCATGACCTCCTTGCTCAACCAGCTCGGTTTCCTAGCCCTAGCCTTCTTGCTCTGGGCCTTGCAGCAGGTTTTGGTTGCTTCCACTATCCCCAGCTTTATGAGCTCCCACCTCTGGTCAGTGTCCATACTAGATTGAATTCTGGCCAGGTACCCTTTTACCACTTCCCCCATCCTCCCAAAGTCGGCCCTCCTGAAGTACAGCACTATTGTGCCAGATTTCACTCCTTCCTTGCCCATATCCAATGTGAGCCATACTGAGTGGTGGTCACTCCCTGACAGTGGTTCCTCCACTGTAAGTTCTCTCTCAAAGTCCCCATTTGGCAGCACAAGGTCAAGGGTATTCCTTAACCTGGTTGGTTCACTGACCATTTGCAGCAGGAAGCTGTCCTGGAAGGCATCCAGCAGTACCTGCTCCCTTCTGTTCCTGGTTGTTGGGGTACTCCAGTCCACTCCTGGCATGTTGAAGTCCCCCACAATCACCACACTACCCTTCTTGCAGGTCCTCCTGATCTGTCCAGCTAGTTCCCTGTCTAACTCCTCTGTCTGAGATGGCGGCCTGTGCACCACTCCCATTCTGAGAATCCTATTCTTGGAATCCTGGATTTGAATCCAAAGTGACTCCATACTACCCTCCTCCCCTTCCTCCCTTACACACTTCAGTCTTTCCTTCACATATAGTGCCACACCCCCTCCTTTCCCAATCACCCTGTCCCTATGAAATAACCTGTACCCTGGTACAGACAGGTCCCAGTCATTGTATTGGGTGGCCCATGTTTCTGTGATGGCTGCAATGTCCACCTCTCCCTCTGCCATGAGCACCTGTAATTCTGCAGTTTTTCTTCCAAAGCTTCTAGCATTAAGGGTAACCACCTTCCACCCTTCCCCCCCCCCCATCCTGCCCTCCTTTCCTAGCATCACCAATAGTACTTGCCATTTGTCCTTTGTCACTGTTATGGTGGGTAAGCTCATATGGTTTCCCAACCTGTGGTCTCTGTATGTCTCTTGCCAAATTGCCACCTCCCGCTCCTAGTTTAAATTCCCAACTTCCTCTATGTATTCCTCCATCCTCTGTTTCAACACTTTCTTTGCCTCCTCACTCAATATTGGCTGCGTATATAGCCCACCATCCAATGCACTCGGCTCTCTGGATGAGCTCCTGAAGAGCTCAGCGGTTGACACTGCTTCCGAGACTATCCTTCTAGGCGACTTCAATTTAAACTGGGGTCAGGAAGGGAAATCTGCCATCAACGAAACTCTACACGACTCCCACCTCGCTCAAATAATTACCCTACCGACCAGAATGAACCACAAATCAGGTAGGCACTCTATAATAGACTGGGTCCTGACCTCGTCCCCTAGTAATGTAAAGCTGGCTGGATCCTGGGAGATGCCCTGAGCGACCACTGCCTATATTTGTCATTTGGAAGAATAATACTATTAAAGTCCCTCCTAGGTCTATTACTACCAGAGACTACTCCAACTTCCACCCTGACCAGTTCATTGGCTACCTAAATAGCACTGACTGAACCCCATTAGACTCCTACCTAACCTGGAGGATGCTGTCAAATTTTCCAAACCACCCTCATTAAAGTCACCGACCTCTTTGCCCCTATGAAACCTATAGGGTCAAAGGCAGCTGTTATAAGTGGATCTCACCCCTAAAAGCCCTGATGTCTACTCGAACAAAGCGTGGAAAAGTTCAGGAATCTAAGCTTCCAGTGGACTTTGTTAGCTATATAGGGCCCTCAGAAACCAATGCAAACTGGCCATAAAGAAAGCCAAGAAGGAATATATCACCAGTCTCCAAAAGCTAACCTGGGAAACCCTAGATACTTCGGTCACACATTAAAACTCCTAAAAGGAGTGAAATCAACAACTGGCCCTATCCTGGTGAGCAGGCAAGTACTGAAGAGCACTCTCATCGCAGAGGCCCTAAACGGTTTCTTCACAAACCTGGATGCGACAAGGTGGGTCCTTCGATAACAAGAGCGAACCCAATAGGCCCCTGACCCTTGAACTAGACCGCCTCTGTTTCATCTGGCGGCTGGTTAGGGAAAGGAGGTACTGCTCATCCTTAAATCCCTGCAGGCGAGTGGCACTGGGGCCCTGATGGGATCCAGACTCGAATCCTCAAGAGGGCGCCCATCTTTAGCCAAGCCTCTAACCTGGCTGATAACCGTCCCTTATGGAAGGGTCTGTCCCTGAGCCATGGAAGCAAGCCCTTGTGATCCCCATTCACAAGGGTGGGGCTACCGAGCCTATCGAACTACAGGCCTATCTCCCTGTTGTCCGCAATAGCTAAATTACAGGAGAAGCTTGTATACTATCAACTCACGCCGTGGTATCTGGAACACACCAGATAATCTCTTCATCACAGCACGGCTTCAGATCCAAGCATGGGATGGACACTGCACTAACCAAATTTTCGGCTGATATCCTAGGCAATATAGACTCAGGGGTCAGCACAGGCGTGGTCTTCATGGACCTGTCTAAAGCGTTCGACCTGGTAAACCATAACCTCCTTTTACAAAAAATGTGCGCTCTAGGCATGGACGCTCATGCCCTTGGATGGTTGGCTAATTACCTTACGGGCCGGACCCAGAGGGTCAAGTGGAAGGACTATGTCTCCCAGTCTGCACCGCCAAGTAGGAGTACCTCAGGGGTCAATACTTGGTCCCCTTCTCTTCACTTTGTTTATAAATGATCTGCACTCACATTGTGGGCAGCAGCGTCATCAATACGCGGACGATGCTGTCATTTTCCCGAGCCTCCTAACTTAGGAGAACTGGGGAAAGCCCTCCAAGAGGACATTCTTCTGCTGGAGGACTGGCTCACTCGGAATAAATTGGTATTAAATACCAGCAAAACTAAAGCGATTGTTACCGGCCCAGATCCTTGGTCACAGATAGGTCGCTGCCCTTCAGCTCCAGTCCAGAGGGGCGATAAACCTTGAGGTGGTTACCCACTAAATACCTAGGGCTAACCTTGGACCAAGGCTTCACCCTAAAAATCATGTTGACCAACTCACAAAGCCATACATGGTAAACTCGGTATCCTCTACAGAATAAAGGACCAGATTATCCCAGAAGCCAGAGTTGCCATCGCAACTAGCGCACTTCTCCCAAGCTCACTTTTGCGGCACCTGTTCTCCAAGTCATGGCCGCACGGAACTTGGCAGGCTCCAGACCCTATACAATAAGATTGTCCGATTTGCAACATTATCTCACCCCAGGACACACCACTGCAGGCTCAAGCCAAGCTCAGCTGGCCATCATTGAAGCCTACCATCTACTCCCACTCTATGTCTCGCTTTAGCTTCTGGGGCCCTTACCCCCTAGTCTCAAAGGACTAGTTAGTGTCAAAACCAACCTGAGGGAGCTCCGTTCCTCAGGACAACACCTCTTAGTGGTCCCCAAACAAAGACAAAAGCTGGGTCCAGGTCCTTTGCTTTTACTGCACCCTGCCACTGGAACAAACTCCCACTGGAGGTACGGGAGGCAGGGTCTATCACCTGCTTCCGGTCTAAGCTCAAAGCTCACCTGTTCGCAAGGAGCACTTGCCAATGCACTAGGAACTGACCTTACGTCTCGGCCCCTCCTCCCTCTCCACCTTCTGTATGGTAAAGGCTATTTAGTCTTTCACAGTTATACAGTATGGAATTTGCCTTATGTGTGTTATCACTGTTTAAACCATTTGTAATTTATGCAAGCTTGCAGCCCTGCTTACCTACTTGTACTGTCTGTTAACCTGTATGTTAATTTTACAGCTCTTACCTGCTTTTACTGTTTCTATGTACCTGTACTGTAGTGTTTACCCACGGGTCGCCCCTGAAAAAGGGACCTCCGGGGCCCAGTGGGCCTACCCAGTCAACAAAATTCAATAAATAAATAAGTGTAGTCTGTCCTTGTCATAGAGACTGCTGTCCTCCCAGGTCCCTCCCCACCCCCAACAGCCCATACCCTTTGGCAAAACACCAGGTTCTTAGCCATCCATTAAATTCATCTATTCTCAGCTTTCTTGTTGTGCTTGCCTTGGATACTGGAAGTATCTCTGAAAAAGTTACTGATCTTTCTGTCCCCTCACATAATTGTCTTAGTTCCTCAAACCTTCTCTGGACTATATGTACTGTCTTGTCAGCCAGGTCATTCGTCCCAAGATGTATAATTAAATGAGGCTTGTCCCTACCCCTTCTGGCATATTTCAGAAGAGATTGTCCCACCCTTTCCGTTGTCATTCCTGGCATGGCCTTCACCCAAATGCGACTATGCCTCTCCCCCTTGCTACCCCACCTGACTCCTCTTAGTATTGAGTCCCCCAGCACTAAGATTCCACCACTCTTATTCCCTGCTTGCTTCCATTCATCTCCCTCTCTCATTTCTGGCTCCTCTTCTTCCTCCTGCACATTATTTCCCCCTTTTGCCCCTGTTGCAGTTCTCCCAGCAGAACTTCCCCCCTGCTCCGGTTTGGTCCAGGCATTTATCAATTACTCCTCTAATGTCATTTCCCTCCTCCTCCTTCTTCCTCTCTAGCAGTGCAAAACTATTTTCTGAAGACCCTTCACAAATGCCCGCTCCCTCTCTTTTCACAGTAACCTGTTCTCTCCTTTCCACTCCATGATTTTTGCCACTTCTTCGCCTCCCCTCATAAGTCCCTATCTCCTCCTTCCATTTGTCTTTTGTCTCCTGACCTGGTTTCCCCGGCAATCATTCTTCCTGGCCTGGGCCCCTTTGTCTCTGCTTTCCTTCTTCTGACCCTTTCCTCACCACTGTTGGCTTAAATCGCCCTCCCTCATCTCCCCTTCTTCCTCCCTCCAGTATTGAGCTAAACCCACCCCCAGTCTGCCTTGCCTGTCTTAGTTCCTCTTGTAGACCCTCAGTCTCCTTTCTAAGTTTCTCTATGTGGTTGCACACTAAACATCCTCCCACATTACAGGCAATTTTTAGAAAGATTGATGCACTGCAGTTGTTGCAGCCTACCACTCTACCCATTGCTGTTGTTGCTCACCAGCGACCCCCCACCCTTCCAGATGCAGGATACCAAACACTCCCCCAAGTCTCCCCTCTCCCCCCATCAGTGCAAAACATTATTTTCTTTATTTCCCTTACCCCTTTGTTGTACACGTTTAGATAGATTGAGCAACTGCTTTTTATATTCCTAACCTTCCTATCCACACCCAAAAGGAGACTTTAAGTAGCTATTGCACAACCTTCTTCAAACTCCTACTCCTCCTTTCCACAATGCAATTGAAATGCAAAGAAGTAACAATGAAAGCTCCTTGATTTGCAATTAATTCCCTTCCACTGAGATAGCAGTCCCCTCGTCCCTCGCTGCTGTTCCTTTCCTGGATGTCTGCTTCTGCTATGACAGGTGCATATCCTTTGCCCGTTTGAGGAAGTGATGTCAGAACCCCTGGTATAAAGGAAATAATGGACCGGGTGGGTGGGGTGAGGGTTGGGGGATTGGGACCAGCCCAAGTCTTCCAGAAGCAATCAGGTAGCTGAGGGCCCTGGTCAGACCATTAGCACCCTTCCCCCACTATGCACTAAACTTTGCAGCTAGTGAAGCCAGCAAAAAATAATCACAATTCTACTCAAAGCCCCTGCAGTTTCCCTGAATGGTGTGCTCATGCCCTCTGCAACCTGCAATTACCTGAACTGTGTTCTGTAACCTGCAATTGCCCTGAACTGTGTTCTGCAAACTGCAATTGCTGAGGACTGTGTTATACACCTTGCAGCCAGCCTGAACTGTGTGTTTTTGCCCTCTGCACCCTGCAATTGCCCCGAACTGTGTTCTGCACCCTGCAATTGCCCGAACTGTGTTCTGTACCTTACAATTACCCTGAACTGTGTGTTTTTGCCCTCAATACCCTGCAATTGCCCCAAATTATGTTCTGCACCCTGTAATTGCCTGCATTGTGTTCTGCACCTTGCAATTGCCCTGAACTGCTTGAAATGTGTTCTGCATCCTGCAGTTGCCCCAAATTATGTTCTGCACCCTGCAGTTTCCCAGAACTGTATCCTGCAACCTGCCATTGCTTGAATTGTGATCTGCACCCTGTAATTGTCCCGAACTGTGTTTCACAACCTGCAATTGCCTGAACTGTGTTCTGCACCCTGCAATTGTCCCAAACTGTGTTCTTCACCTTGCAATTGCCATGAACTGTGTTCTGCACTCTGCAATTGCCTGAACTGTAATCTGCACCCTGCAATTACTCCAAACTGTTTGCCGCAACCTGCAGTTGCCCCAAACTGTTTGCCGCAACCTACAGTTGCCCCAACTGAGCTTTGCACCCTGTAATTGCCCTGGACTGTTTTCCACAACCTGCAATTGCCACAAACTGTGTTCTGCACCTTGCAATTGCCATGCACTGTGTTCTGCAGCCTGCAATTGCCCAAACTGTGATCTGTACCCTGCAATTGCCCTGAATGGTATCTGTGGTGGTGATGCTGATAAATTAGGGACATCCAATCTCTTTCTATTCCTGGTCGTCTTCTATATTTGTATCCTATTAAGTTTTTTTTATTAGCCTGTTGCAGCAGCACACTTTTTTAAATATTACTGTTTATGTGTGTACTTCACTTTCTAGCTTTACTCCTTTATAAATCTGTAGAGAATATGACATTATATGTACATGTCCCTTTAAGAATACAGACTGGCCATCTGTATTCTAAAGCCTGTACATAGGGAGTTATAATTCTCTGTTCTGTCCCTTTGTCCCTGTCTTTAACTCCCAGCATATAAAACACCAAAGTTCTCTTTTAAAAAACATGCCTGAGCATTTAAGTTTGCCTGGCAACAGTTTGAGCGATTTGTTTATTTCCCTTCCTCCTCGTCTCGCTGCACTGAGTTTTGTATTTTTGCCATTTTCGGCAAATGCGGTGCACGACGTAGAGGACCGAGAAAGGAAATGTCTAGGTTAGTTCTAGAAATGCGAAGTGCAAAAGCCGCAGGGGACTTTTAGCAGTTGTAAGTGGATAGCGTTATAAAAATGCTTTCTCTACAGTGACTCCTGCTCGATTATGCGCACGTTTGAGAGAGTGCATTTTGCAAAACCCCCCCGTAGCCGCCCGGCGATTGTCTAAGCTGCTGGCTTGCTTTAAAAAAGAAGAAAACGTTCCAGATAGAATTTGTATATCTGTGCATTAAACAAAACTAGTACACATGAATGCTGTCTTTAATGTCAGGTTCCAGCGGGCGGGGGTCCTATTTTCTGAACATAATTAAGTTATGTTTTTTTTGCCTTTGAAATGGAGTAATTGTTTGAGAAAGAAAAAGGGCTATGAAAGAGAGGGCAAAAATGCCCTGACATTTTATGTTCCTATAATAAAGAAACCTGGAAAAAGGGTTTTAAAAAAAACAAAGGTATGCTAAGACATAAAAGAATGTACAAACAAAATTAAAAAGGTATACCTTAAGGTCAGGTTACCAGCACTTGGTGGAAGCCATGTTTATACTTCTGCCTTGTTTCTATAGAGCCAGCTGGCCCTTCTGCTGCATATTTTATAGACTAGAAAAGGGGAGAACGGGGTTAGTTTTCCGTTGCTGATTCTAAATGTCTATACCCTAAGTTTTATTTAATGATTTTGCATTAGTATCATTTGTATTAATTTTATAAAGGATATATTGAATATGAAAGGTATAAAAATTGACTGTTTACTTGAATTCAATGTTAGATTCTAGAAAGTGGGTGGAGCTTCATGGATTACATGATTTGTTTGTATAAAAGGAGTTCCTTTTCATTACCTAGACAGAGTTTGAAGGGACTAGACCTGCTCTTTCCTGCTTAAAGGAGAACACTAGCTGTTTTCTAGTGTATCTTTAATTATTTTTGATTTCTTTGCCTTTTATTTATTTTCTCTGTTTATTTTGCAGTTCAGTACACCTAGTTATGTAAATAAAGCATATTTTCATTTACTCCATTGGAATCTGGTGTCTTCCTTATACCCACACCATCACATATGGTGTTAGCAGTGGGATAAGGTTTGATATATCAGACTGGAGGATACAACCAAGTATCAGTGAAGGACCAGATGCTGGAGAGAGACTTGACTAGTGGTGTTCACACTAGGACCACGGCAGCCAGCCAAGACTGGAGAAACCTTGTTGCCCGGATTGGGGGATGCCAAGCATAAGACGGCCAAGACAGAGGAGGAAGGCGCTATAGGAGGCAATATTGAGGAAGATTCAGAGCAGAAAGAAGAGAAAATGGTGAGTCCACCTATGGGAGACTCTCAAGAGTTATTACAATGGCTCTGTATGCAACAAATGGCTTTAGAAAAGCAGAGAGAGAGAGACAATCAGTGCAATGAGGCCAGGTGGGCGGACACTTTGCGAGCCATCCAAGCATTAGGAACAGGTCACCCTCCTGTACCGATGGATGGTCCTAAGGATATAAAACTAACTAAGTTGACAGAGACAGATGACATTGAAACATATATAACAACCTTTGAACGAATCGCCCGTGCTTGTAATTGGTTAGAGAACAATGGGTTATTAGACTTGCCCCATATCTTACTGGTAAAGCACAGCTAGCCTGTGGACATATTGATAGTGGCCTGAGTGAGAATTATGAAGCGGTGAAAGAGGCCATTTTGAAACGTTGCGACATCTGCCTTGAAACATATAAACAGAGATTTAGGGCTCTAAAATTTCAGGCCACTGATACCCCACAAGAAGCTTATACCAGACTTAAGGACTTGTGTAAGAAATGGCTGTGCCCGGGGACCAATACGAAAGAACAAATGTTAGAGGCCATTGTACTGGAACAATTTGTGAGGATTTTACTACAGGATGTACAAATGTGGGTAAAAGAACATTGACCGGAGACTGCTACAAAGGCAGTGAGCCTGGCTGAAGATTATTTGGCAGCAAGACCTCATAGAAAGGTCATTTTACTGCAAGCTCAACAACCCCCATGGTAAGAACTTATACTTCTACAGCAAATACCACAGGTGGGGGTGTGAGAATAACAAAACCTGATAGATCACATAACCCTGACATTATTTGTCATATATGCCAAGTAAAAGGACATATTGCCAGGTTCTGCCCTAAGAAAAAGACAGTTCCTATACATCTAGCTTTAGCCAATTGGGGGCAATATATAACATCTGTTACAGTAAACGGGCAAAAGGTAGCCAGCCTCCTGGACTCTGGTAGTCGACAGACATTAATAAAAGCTAACTAAATACCTACTACCAGAGAACATGAATCAGTTACTGGAGTTACATGCATTCACGGGGACGTACACTATTATCCTGTACAGAATTTACTTACTGAGGTTCAAGGAACTATTCAACAAATGCCAGTAGGTTTAGTGCCCCATCTGCCAGTGCCAGTTATTACTGGTCACGATCATCCTGACTTTGATGCCTTATTGACTGAGGCTACACAGATGGGAGCCTTTACCACCAGAACACAGACTAAGCAGACTCTGAATTTAAATGAAATATTCCCTTTTGAAGATGGGATATGTACATTACCTGGGAAGTCTCGTAAGACCAGACGTGAGAAGAGGCTGGATAAGAGTAGATGGAACCTCATACAGGGAAAGTTAATTAAAGATGACATCACAGAAATTGACAATGATTTCGTGAAGGACATTTCTAAGAAATCATTTGGGACTGAACAAATGCATGATCTAACATTAAAACCTTTCTTTTTACAGGTGGGAAAAGATACTGGGAAGGGACCTAAAATGGTGTTACAAAAGGTTTTACTCTACAGGGAATGTGTCAACCATAAGAATGGGGAAATAGTATCTCAATTGATGGTTCCAGAGAGTCATAGAAAGCAGTTACTGTATGTAGCCCATGATATTCCATTAGCTGGACACCAGGGGGTAGAAAGAACGTTGAATAGGCTTTTGTATCGATTCTTCTGGCCAGGTATACATAAACAAGTAAAAGGTTATTGTAAGTCCTATGAACACTGTCAAAAGGTATGTCCTATTGCCAGAAAAGATAAAGTACCCCTACAACCCCTGCCTTTAATAACTGAACCCTTTCAACGGATTGCAATGGATATAGTGGGCCCTCTACCAAAAACAACAAAAGGGAATCGTTTCATTTTAGTAATATGTGATTATAACATAAAATATCCTGAAGCAATCCCTTTATGCACTGTGACTACAAACAAAATAACATAAGAATTAGTCAAAATGTTTTCTAGGGTAGGCATTCCAAAAGAAATCCTTACCGATCAAGGTAGTAATTTTTGCTCACAACTGCTAAAATGTTTATACCAAGCGTTAGGGATTCATGCCATACATACGTCACCATACCATCCTCAAACTGATGGATTGGTTGAAAGATTCAACCAAACCTTAAAGCAGATATTAAAAAAATTTACACAAGAGGAAGGAAAACATTGGGATCAATACCTTCCGTATTTAATGTTCGCATACAGGGAGGTACCACAGGCCTCCACAGGGTTTTCTCCGTTTGAGATGTTATATGGGAAAAACCCTAGATATAGTTAAAGAAATTTGGGAAGATGGGTGTCACGAGTCAGTACCATTACCAGCAATAGAATACATTACCAACCTGAGTAAAAAACTAATCAGATATGCTAAAACAGCACATCAACAGGTATTGAAACGTCAACAACATCAGAAAGAAATGTACAATCAGGGAGTAGGAAATAAATCTTTTCAACCTGGGGAAAGGGTTTTGCTCTTATTACCCTGTTCAGACAATAAGTTGCTGATGAAATGGCAGGGGTCCTATACCATTATAAAACCAGTGGGAACTATTAATTATGAAATAGCATTACCAGAGAGAAGACAGAAAAAAAATGTATCATGTGAATTTGTTGAAGAAGTGGTACAATAGAAGCCAGCCTGTTATGTATGTTCTTCCAGAAAACGAGAATAATGAGATGGAAATTGCATATGAAAAATTAAATGGGAAAGGGTCGTTTGAGGAAATTTAAAATAAATCCTACACTACACCCAGACCAAAGCAAGGATGTAGATGTAGTCCTCAAGTCCTTTCAAACCTACTTTACTGTAACTCCTGGCAGGGTAGATGGTATTGAACACCACATTGAAGTAACACAGGCAACACCTATCTGGCAGTAACCATACCGCTTACCTGAAAGTGTAAGAGAGGAGGTAGCAAACGAAATTACTAAAATGCAACAGATGGGAATCATAAAACCTTCAAAAAGTACATGGAGTTTTCCCATGGTGGTAGTAAACAAAAAAGAAGGAGGGGTACATGTCTGTCTGGATTTTTGGAAATTAAATGCCATATCCACCTTTGATGGATATCCGATGCTGCGCATTGATGATATCATTGACAGACTAGTCAAGCACAATACATCAGTACACTAGATCTGTCAAAAGAGTATTGGCAAATCCATTTAGACTTAGAATCACAAGAAAAGACAGCATTCACTACCCCTCTTGGTCTATTCCAATTTACAGCCTGCCCTTTGGCCTTTGTGGGGCTCCCGCAACATTTTAAAGATGTATGGATCAGATTTTACGTTCCCATACTTCTTATGCTGCGGCTTACTTAGATGATGTCATCATATTTAGCCCCTCCTGGAAAGATCATGTATTACATTTACAGCAGGTACTTACAGCTATCACCAAGGCAGGTTTGACCATAAACCCCGCTAAGTGTTCATTGGCCATGCAAGAAACGAGATATTTGGGTTTCCTAATAGGTAATGGGATGGTAAAACCCGAATCAAATAAAATCTTAGCTGTATTACATAGTGAACATTCCCAAACCAAAAAACATGTTAGGGCCTTTTTTGGAGCTCGTAGGTTATTATAGGAGATTTGTCCCAAATTTTGCAGAAATTGTCAGTCCTTTAACTGAATTGACCCGTAAGGCAAAGCCAGAAAAAGTACATTGGGCAGCACTTTGTGAAGAAGCATTCTGTACACTAAAAGCCAAATTGTGCTCATATCCTACATTACATAGTCCCGATTTCTCCCGGCCCTTCCTGGTGCAAACAGATGCTTCTAATAATTGTATAGATGCTGTCCTTTCACAAGTGGATGGTGATGATGAGCATCCTGTAATATTCATTAGCCGAAATTTACACGAACGGGAGACTAGATACTCAACCATCGAGAAAGAGTGTCTAGTGATTTGCTGGGCAGTAGAAGCTTTAAAATTCTATCTTTGGGGCAGAGAATTTAAAATCATGACCGATCATAATCCCTTATGTTGGATCAATGTAATGAAGGACAAGAACCCCCGCATAATGCAGTGGTATCTTGCTCTTCAGCCATATCGATTTTCTGTAGAACATCGGTCTGGTATGAAACATAATAATGCTGATTATATGTCCCGATTTGGATATGGTCCGTCATCTTACACATAACCTGGGCTAAAGAATGAATAGATTTATGTGACATCTGAAAGAATCTCTATGTTTATTGTGAGAATAAGAAGGGACCCCGGGGTGGAGCTTTGGGAGAGGGTGGGCTGAAGCTCCATCTCTCCTATTGATAAGAGATCTGTGGGGTCATTCAGAAAAGAGTGGAACTGTGAAACAGTTTTCTTCCTAGGCTGGAAGGAGTGTGGTGATGCTGATAAATTAGGGACATCCAATCTCTTTCTATTCCTGTTACTCTTCTAAATTTGTATCCTATTAAGTTTTTTTTATTAGCCTGTTGCAGCAGCACACTTTTTTTATTATTACTGTTTATGTGTGTTCTTCACTTTCTAGCTTTACTCCTTTATAAATCTGTAGAGAATATGACATTATATGTACATGCCCCTTTAAGAATACAGACTGGCCATCTGTATTCTAAAGCCTGTACATAGGGAGTTATAATTCTCTATTCTGTCCCTTTGTCCCTGTCTTTAACTCCCAGCATGTAAAACACCAAAGTTCTCTTTTAAAAAACATGCCTGAGCATTTAAGTTTGCCTGGCAACAGTTTGAGCGATTTGTTTATTTCCCTTCCTCCTTGTCTTGCTGTACTGAGTTTTGTATTTTTGACGTTTTTGGCAAATGCGGTGCACGACGTAGAGGACCAAGAAAGGAAATGTCTAGGTTGGTCCTAGAAATGCGAAGGGCAGGAACCGTAGGGGACTTTTAGCAGTTGTAAGAGGATAGCATTTTAAAAATGCTTTCTCTGCAATGAATCCTGCTCGATTACGCACACGTTTGAGAGAGCGAATTTTGCAAAACCCCCTGTAACCACCCGGCGATTGTCTAAGCCGCTGGCTTGCTTTAAAAAAGAAGAAACGTTCCAGATAGAATTTGTATATCTCTGCATTAAACAAAACTAGTAAACATGAATGCTTTCTTTAATGTCAGGTTCCGGGGGGGGCGTTTTCTGAACATAATTAAGTTATGTTTCTTTTTTGCCTTTGAAATGGAGTAATTGTTTGAGAAACAAAAAGGGCTATGAAAGAGAGGGCAAAAATGCCCTGACATTTTATGCTCCTATAATAAAGAAACCTGGAAAAAGGGTTTAAAAACACAAAGGTATGCTAAGAAATAAACGATTGTGCAAACAAAATTAAAAAGGTATACCTTAAGGTCAGGTTACCAGCACTTGGTGGAAGCCATGTTTATACTTCTGCCTTGTTCCTATACAGCCAGCTGGCCCTTCTGCTGTATATTTTATAGATTAGAAAAGGGGGGGGGGGGTAGTTTTCCATTGTTGATTCTAAATGTCTATACCGTAAGTTTTATTTAATGACTTTGCTTTAGTATCATTTCTATTAATTTTATAAAGGATATATTGAATATGGAAGGTATAAAAATTGACTGTTTACTTGAATTCTATGTTAGATTCTAGAAAGTGGGTGGTGCTTCATGGATTACATGATTTGTTTGTATAAAAGGAGTTCCTTTTCATTACCTAGACAGAGTTTGAAGGGACTATACCTGCTCTGTCCTGCTTAAAGGAGAACACTAGCTGTTTTCTAGTGTATCTTTAATTCTTTTTGATTGCTTTGCCTTTTATTTATTCTCTCTGTTTTGCAGTTCAGTACACCTAGTTATGTAAATAAAGCATATTTTCATTTACTCCATTGGAATCTGGTGTCTTCCTTATACCCACACCATCACAGTATCCAGTGATGATAGTGACTGTAAATTAATTGTGTTTTTGCCCTCTGCACCCTGCAATTGCCCTGAATCATGTTCTGCACCCTGCAGTTGCCTGAACTGTGTTCTGCACCTTGCAATTACCCTGAACTGTGTGTTTTTGCACTCTGCACCTTGCAATTGCCCTGAATTGTGTTCTGCACCCTGCAATTGCTCGAACTGTGTTCTGCACCTTGCAGTTACCTTGAACTGTATGTTTTTGCCCTCGATACTCTGCAATTGCTCCGAATTGTGTTCTGTACCCTGCAATTGTTTGCACTGTGGTCTGCACCTTGCAATTGCCCTGAACTGTGT
Source organism: Neoceratodus forsteri (assembly GCA_016271365.2). Classification (NCBI taxonomy): domain Eukaryota; kingdom Metazoa; phylum Chordata; order Ceratodontiformes; family Ceratodontidae; genus Neoceratodus; species Neoceratodus forsteri. Next base: position 246,798,702 of record CM028134.1, read on the forward strand.
TCTGCTCCCAGCAATTGCTTGAACTGTGTTCTGCATCCTGCAGTTGCCCCAAATTATGTTCTGCACCCTGCAGTTGCCCAGAACTGTATCCTGCAACCTGCAATTGCCTGAACAGTGATCTCCACCCTGCAGTTGCTCTGAACTGTGTTCTGCAACCTGCAATTGCCCAGACTGTGTGCCGCAACCTACAATTGCCCCAAACTGTGTTTCACAACCTGCAGTTGCCTGAACTGTGTTCTGCACCCTGCAACTGCCCCAAACTGAGTTCTTCTCCTTGCAGTTGCCCTGAATTGTGTTTTGCACCCCTGCAGTTGCCCGAACTGTAATCTGCACCCTGCAATTGCCATGCACTGTGTCCTGCAACCTGCAATTGCCCCGAACTGTGTTCTGCAACCTGCACTTGCCCAAACTGTGTTCTGCATCCTGCAATCATCCCATGCTGTGTCCTGCAACATGCAATTGCCTGAATTGTGACTGCACCCTGCAATTGCCCTGAACTGTGTTCTGTAACCTGTAACTGTTCAAATTGTGTGCTGCAGCCTGCAATTACCCCAAACTTTTTTTTGCAACCTGCAGTTGCCCCAACTGAGTTCTGCACCCTGCAATTTCCCCGAACTGTGGTCTGCACCCTGCAATTGCCCGAACTGTGTTCTGCACCTTGCAGTTGCCCCGAACTGTATTCTACAACCTGCAGTTACTCCAAACTGTGTGAATACTTCCTGATGGTGGCATGTTACCTGTTGCTGTTGACTTCTGCATCCTGCTTTCAAACTACAGAGTCTTCCTCCCTTGCTGCTGTGAATGGATTGCTGCATTCTTTAAGAACCTATTGGATTATGCCAGCGAGCGACCATGTGAGCTAGAGTTGGCAGATAGTTAGGCCAGATGTCTTTCAGCTGTTTCTTCATTGCTGCATCCAGACTCCGATAGGAAAAGTCATGTCAGCTTAGGAGCCACCCTGGCTCAGTAGTTAGGGCTCTGACTTGTAGTGGGGTGGGGGATTTTGTTTTTCAGGAATGACAAAGCTGCTGAACCAAGGACATCAAACATTGACGCTGCAGGATATCCTCATTGCTGGATTTCAAGCCTTGGATGACCCTAATCGGGGGTCCTACTTAACCTCTCACTGGCATCCAGAGGGTCTTTTGGATGAGAAGGTGTCTACATCAACAATCAGCAGTCTGCCACAACATTCAAATGATCCCTTGTATTCCTGCCTGGTGGTCTGTATGATTTGTACTGGGCATCCTTCTTCCTGTGTTCATCAGTTCACCCTACTCCTTCTACAAGTGTATTTGTTCTAGTGGTCTGTTATGACCTGTTCTGGGCTACCAGTCTGTCCTTTGGGGATGAGCAGCCTCCTCTAGTGATCCCTGCTTCAGGATAAAGAGTTTCTGAGTCCTTGGAAAGTTTTGTGCTTGGCCTCTGTGTGGTGCTTTCATCCCTGGAAGTCCTACCCCCAATGCACCCTTTTTTCTTTGGATCATCTCTTCACAGCTGCAATGAAGGTTAACCCAAAATGCACTCTAGTAAACCCTGGCCAGGGTGTTAATAGTAATAGAAGTAATGGAGTGATAGTAGTAACAGAGTGGCAGTAGTAATAGTAGTAACAAAGCAATAGTAGTAATACAGTAATAATAGTGACAGTAATAACAGTAGTGATCATAGCAGTAGTAGTATAGTAGTAATAATAGTCATAGAAATACCATAGAGTATAGAGCTGATTGAAACTGGTCTTTACTAGAGTAACATGCCTCCAGTGTACCTGTTGTTGTAATCTACAATGGTTGGACCCCTGCCCTTATCATTGAATAAATTGTCTGTTGCATTTGAAGTTGTTGTCTACCTCTCCTTGCCACCCCCTCCATCTTCATAGAACGAACCCAGAGTACCTTGTAAGTGGTGAAAGATTGGGTACACTACAAGTCAGGTGCTCATTACAAACCACTACAACAGTGTTGCAGAAGTTAAGACGGGAGGCCACCTGAGGACCAATGACCACTGTACAGTGTGGTTCAATATAAGGATAGCTACAGAATTGAATCACAAGCGCATGAGGGTCCTGGACTACAAGAGGAGCAGATTTTATAAAGATGGGTGAATGTTTCAAGGAAGACCTGGTAAGGCGGGATGACCTAGGTGGGGTGGAGTACCAGTGGGCAAAGCTAAAAAGGGCCATAATACTGGCAGTAAACTTCTGCATCAAGCAAGTCAGCAAAAGCAAGAGGAAAAAGAGACTGCTGTGGTTCTCGAAAGAGGTGTCTGAAAAGGTAAAAGCTAAAAGGGAAGCATTCAGAAGGTATAAGGAGATGCAGAGGGAGACGCATAGGGAGGTGTATTGGGAAACAGAGGGTATCAGGGAAAGCAGTAAGGAGCATGAAGGTGCAAACTGAAGAGAGAATAGACCAGATGGTAATGAAAGTGAAGAAGACATTTTTTAGCTATGTAAGTGAAAAGAGAAAGATCAAGGGAGGGATTATAAGGTTAATAAGGGAAGGGGGAGAGGACTGTGCAGAGTGAAACCAGGAAGAGGCAGACATCCTGAACAAATACATCCACCCTCCCACTCTGCCTTTCATTGTGACCCTGTCTCCCCCCAGAGAGCTTCCTTTGGGACACTCAGTCCTCCTCCTCCTCCTACTTCCTGCTGGCCCTCTGACCACCCAAGCTTGTTCCTGATCCCAGATCACTGGCATGGTATATGGTTGCTCTATTCCTGCACTAACAAGCCAGCCAGAAGGGCCAGAATTTAGCAAGAAAGGAGGAGCAGTGAAGGAGGCACTGAGACTCAGTGTGTGTGCTGGGGGGGGTGACAAATTGAAGTACAAGGAGTAGTGATGGGTAAGAGGAGGTCATTAAGAACAAAACAACAGAAATGATAGAACAAGGGGTCCAGCATGGCAACGGTAAACTTGGAGGCAGTACTCTAAACCATATCCACATGTCTGAACACCATAAATACCACCTTGTAGATGATCTGACGTGGACAAGGAGTATAGGCACAACATGATGTAGTACAGTGTACACTGAGCTTGTGCAGGCATTTCTTTAATGTGGCATTGATATGGTAGAACAGTCCAGGCGCTGCAACCACAAACTGTACCAGTGTACTTCAACTGGGGAACAGTTTCAAGTGGGGTGCCATCAAGAGTCTTAAAGACAGGGTTTGATTGGAGCTTAGCTAGCCTTTGCATAGTGCTAAAGGCTATCAAGGCAGTTTTTTTTTCACATCTAGAGAGAGTTTGTTTGAGAGGACCCAGCAATGGACATTGTTAAAGTCATGCTGTGTGTGTGTGCACATGCGTGCCACTCACAAAGACTCACAAAGCAGTTGTATTATCACACACATTGCCTCAGACCTGTAGCAGACTTTCAGAGTGGCCCGCAGCAACAACATAACTCACAGTGCCCTAGACCTATATCCTGTGACCTTGTGGCTCACAACATACTAATGCAGTTATCATTTTGGGGTGTAACAGTATTATAATAACTGGCTTTCCCTTTTTTCCATAGGGAAACCATGGCATAATTTGCCGTTATAAAGGAGCATTTATAATGGCAAACACGTACTCGGTTTCCCTTACTCTGTGCATGCGTCCTCCTGTCTTCCTGCCATTCCGACTGCTGTCCGCTTTCCTTTTCGCCGAATCGCGAACCGCCACTGGGACTCGGCGGTAAGTGTTTTTTACAAAATAAAATTTATACTCAAACAAACATATGCCTGCCCTACTAAACCAAAAAGTAAAAGAGATGTGTCGGTCCTGACGGCAACCACGGACCGCGCACTGAAACCGGACCACGGTTGCAGAGCAACAGCTTTTTATTTTATATATTTGCTGTGTGCAAAAAGGAAACCAGCAATTATATAAATAATACGGGTGGAACTGGAAGTTTATTATTCTCGTGGTGACAACCCGAGCTTCACTCTCGGGGTTTATGTAGCATCTAACCCCCCGGGTGTGTGTAAACTTCTTGTTACACACCCCGACCCACACTTTATTCTCTATCTTCTTACTGTGTTATTTATAAATTATGTTAGAATATATGTTTGAAAGCGGGTTATGCTTTGGCATTCAATTCAGTGGGGTTCACAGGGTTGGTGGATAGCAGTGGGTGGAGTTAGGGTTCAAAAAACTCTAGTGTTACATTTCCTTACTTTTGTGGCTTTAATAATCAACCCTAATTTATGCATTAACATAGGCTTTTTGTTGCATTGAATTATTTTCTTTTTGAGACAGACAGCCATAGTAGCTTACTGTACTCAAAGAATCTTCAGTTGCATCAGCACACGTATTGCACAGAGCAGCTGCATAGTCACAGACATTGCGATAGACCTGTAATGGACACATATAGCCCAGCAGCCCACTCATAAAGCAAATGCATGGTCACAGAAATTGTGCCAGACCTATAGCGAATTTTGCAAGTGGTCCTGTGGGTCACTCAAGAAGCAGCTGCATCATGATGTGCACTGCACCAGACCTGCAGCTTACTTTGCATATGGCTTTGCAAAGCCATCTAGATTTTTCTTGTTTTGATACTGTGTCATACAAGTGGAAGTTGTATCTCACAAAAGTGGGTTTAAATCCCATAAAAACAGGTTAATCAGTCACGAAAACAGGGCATGTTTTTGTGATACTCAACAATGCCTGTTTGCTGATGACACTAAGATCTGCAACAGCGTCAACACTCAAGAGGGAGTGGATAAAATGAGAAAGGACATTAGAATGCTGGAGGAGTGGTCAAGAGTGTGGCAGCTTAGACTCAATGCAAAGAAGTGTAAAATCATGCACTGGGGCACACAAATTCAAGGGAGGAGTACAGGACGGAGGTGGGGAGGTACAGGCAGCCACAAAGCAAGAATGGGACTTGGGGGTCATCATATCGGATGACATAAAAGTGACCAAACAACATGACAAGGCTGTAGGGAAAGCCAGCAGGATTCTGGGGTTCATAGGGAGAGGTATCACCAGCAGAAAAAAGGAGATGGTTATGCCACAGTACAGATCACTGGTGAGACTTCAGCTGGAGTACTGCATCCAGTTCTGGAGACCACATTTCTGGAATGATGTAGACAAACTGGAGGCAGTCCAGAGGAGGGCTACAAAGATGGTGCAGAGTCTGCATGAAAAGCCCTATGAGGAGAGGCTGAGGGAACTAAATGTGTACTCCCTGGAGGAGAGGGGAGAGAGAGAGAGGGGGGATATGATTGAAACGTTTAAGTACCTCAAGGGTATAAACAAGATAAAAGAGGGTAGCATCTTTCAGAAAAAAAAATGTACAAGAACAAGGGGGCATGAGATGAAGCTGGAGGGAGGCAGGCTTTCGGCAATGTGAGAAAGTACTTTTTCATGGAAAGAGTTGTGGACGCTTGGAACTGCCTCCCAACAGAGGTAGTGGGAGCAAAATCGGGAATTTAAAAATGCATGGGATAGACATAAACGTATCCTGACAATAGGGAGGAAAGGATAAATCACAGATCAATTAGAATCCCTGGTTTTTGCAACAGATAGGCAGGTAGGCAGACTGGGTGGGCCACATGGTCCTTATCTGCCATCAACTTCTATTTCTAATTAAAATAAAAAAAAAAAAACTTGAAAAGTCACTCTTATGCCTCACACAATCGATCACACATTTCAGTGTTAACTTCCAGCAGATATTCTTGTTTTCAGTGTGCAGTTTTCTCTTGTTTTTCCCACTTTAATCACCTACAAAGTTATCTAAATGTTTTATATTTTAAAACTGTGTCACTGAAGTGGAGGGTATAGCTCTTCTTTACAGGACTGCATGAAAAGTTATAATTTTACCCAAGAGGGACTCTTGCCACTGCAAGGTAACAGGCTTTGAAGCCCAATACTAAATCTTACAACTTTAGTCTATCAAGAATTACAGTAGGTCTCAATGTATCATTCAACAGATATTGTTGCAAATATGTATGTTTTGGAATGCAATTTGTATACTTAAATACAAGTTCTTTTTCTTCTTCTCTGGAAATCCATGAAGGTTGAATCCATAATTTCGTCTGCTGTCGGAAAATTTCACACAGCATTCATTTTATGTATATGAACCTTTTGGAAAAAAAACAATGACAAGTTCAATGGCTGGTAAACTCATTTAGAAAATGGGCAGAACATTTTCCGGGCTATCATTGGCTGAGACCCCTGGCAAGGGGTACATGTATGTGTCAACAGGGACCAGGAAATAACTAGTCCCAGTGCCAGCCTGCCTTTGCTCAGTATATAGCAATGTGCCCGGTGTGACACAGCTGCCATTTTTTCCTCACTTAGCAGGATTCAGCTCTGTACCCCTACTTGCAACTACACATTACAAGCAATGAAAAATAACATTTATTACCTGTTTTCACAGGTTTAACATTTGTTTTAGTGCAAGCTTACTTCAGATTTTACCTCCCTTGCTCTCCTGCTCCCGACTGCACTTCCTGTGTTGTTCCCTACCACGGTACTCCGGCCGCCTGCCCGCTTTCTGTACTGCCACAAACCAGCAGCACAGCTCCATCTGCAGGAGCAGCAATCACAAAAGTATTGGTTATCCCATACCAACCGTGCTGTCACCACCGCACTGTAAACTAGCAGCAGTCCTACTGATTAAAAACAAAAGACAGTAACAAACCAGGTACGGGAGGCAGTCTGCAAACAAAATGAATAACCTAAAAGCTGTTCTAACGGAGCTCCAGCCGGGTGGGGGGACAGACCTTAAAAAGTACACTAAAAACAATAGCACTCTCTACTGGCAGCTGTACTAGTAGAGGAACTACTTCGCAACAGAATACATTTATATTAATTTCTACTAATTTATGCGTAATTTTTTTTATACTCTTCAATTATTTTATAAAAATGTCACAAATAACCCATTTTCTAAGCACAGTAATACCCTCCAGGGTGGGCAAAGTGGGCTATACCTGACCTTCCATAAGCTATAAGGCTCTTTGTCTGTGGTGTGGGGCCTCATTACACCCCTGAGTGGTCCAGTACAGCCCAAAATCACCCATCCTGTTGGGAATTATTGCTAGCATATAGTATGTTGTTTTGTCATCTGCCTGCTAACATTTGAAAATAAATAGAGAAAAACAGTACCACCCACCCTGTCGAGTATTATTGCTAGCTTAGAGTATGTTGGTTTGTCATCTGCCTGCTAAACTGAAAATAAATAGAAAAAAATCTAACTCTCAGTGTTAAATGATATGTAAGCAATAACCCACAACAGGATGTGTGGTTACTGGGGATTAATGAACATCCTGGGTGCATTGTGATGCACAAGGCCGCAGACCGAGTGCCCTCACTGCACCATGGGTGTTCATTAATCCTCAATAACTGCACACCCTGAAGTGGGTTATTGCACTTACAGCATGGGGTTCCTACAGTGTGAAAAAAATAAATGAAAAGCATATAAAATGATGAAAAAGTTTGGATTTTAGGAAGTATCTTTCCCCCACACAAAGTAGTCCCACTGTTGCAATAGCCTGAGATATACAGTACAGTAGAAGACAAGCTGCTGCTACAATGGGTCACCTCAGCCACTGTCACATGTTCTGTCACCAAATTTCTTATGGTGGCTGTGGCATAGTCCCACTGTTTCAACTGTGTGCCAATGTGTACGCACCAGAAGGACACTCTTTGGACAACAAAAAAGGAACATTTATTGTTACAACATAACATTACTATGCAAAACAGATGCTGTGTTGCTCTCGCTTCAGTGGTCACAGAAACTACAACTGTGCAGCATGCAAACAGCTGTACAACAGCTCCCGCTGCATGACCTCTGCCTTCACTGCTTCTCTCTCTCTTTCACCCTGACTTTGCAGAGGACAAGTGCTGAGAAGAGCAGGAGAGGAGTCTGGGGGAAACGATGGTGCTCACTTAGGTAGGGGCTGCAGTGAAATGTTAAGGACTATTCAAATAATAATATTAATACAACCTGTCAGACGAGTTGGTGGCACCTGTGTACTGCAGCAGAGAGGGGCAGCCACAGCAGAGTTTTCCATTTCATGTAATGGGCAAGGTCCAGCAGCCACACTGGCTTGGAGGACTGAGTTATTAAAATACATGACAGCATAGGCTTGAGGTTGAGAAACTCTGGTTCAGGGAGGCACCACGGGACCCGGGAAATGCATACTGTACTCTATGGGGAAATGTGATACTTTTTTGAGTAACCTCCTGATCGTAGTTTACATCCCTAACAGCGGGTTGGAGCTCTCTTGCAGTCACACTCCTTCTTCTCTCTGACCTGCTGTCACAACTACTGACACATAATACATTCACTGTCCATGGGACCATCAATCGGGAGGAAGGGCACTCAAGACACTGTCCACAGCACCACGACTCCCGAGGACAGGGAGCGGACATGGGGTGGGGGGTTGCGGGAGGAGAGGCTCTCACAACCTGGGTATCTGGGCACCTCACCCTGACTCGCTACCACTCACTCTCTCTCTCTCTCTCCTTTTCTCAGTGTCACTGGTTCCTGCTGTGTCCCTGCCACCCCACCCACAGTCAAATGGAGTTGTGTGCCTATGTCCTACTCTAGCAACATGTGGACACGGCAGAAAGCAACAGAGAGAGGACACTGTAGGACTTTTATGCTGATTCACTCTTGCTGTCACTGTCTCTGTCACTCTCTTGCTCTCGCTATCGGTGTCACAGGAGGCATCGGTGCAAGTGGTCAGCAATATGGAAACACTCAAGGGAGAAAGACACTGTCAGTGATATGGACAAAGTAACACTCCATAATACACAATACGTTTTACCAGAGCACAGGCTAAAGGACCAATGTCAGGCACCCCACAGAGCTCACTGACACAGGACAGTTCTCTTTCTGTCTATCTGTACACGTGAGGGTTTCACTGTCGCTCTCAGTCCTCTGCCTGCGTGTCTGTCAGACACTGCAAAAATCAGTCAAGCTCTAAAAGTAGCTGTCACTGTGACTGATCAAGGGGTTTGCCATCTCTCTCTGTCCCATGTACCTGCATGTATTTCATTCAGCGCACATGCTTATGTACCAGCCGATGGGGATGCGGGGCTAGGAACAGTGGACAGGCTCGGAGGGGGGGAAGTTTGACACTCTCTCTCCCCCCCCCATCTATTGAGTCTGTGTGTCTTCTTTGTCTCACTGCTCTTTGGGTGTGGTGCTGGCTCCATGTGCTCTCCCCACCAACATGGCCTGAACTGCTTTTGCTGTCAGCATACCAGAGCAGAGGCTAAACGACCGCTGTCACACAGTGGCCCAGCCTGGTGGTATGGAGTGGGTGACTGGTTTCATGGCCTGAGGCATGCAGACAAAACCCACTCACTGCTGCCTCTTTCTCTCTGTCTGAGCCGTGCGTCTCGCTGCTCACAGTGTGCAGAGGGGGAACAACACTGAAGAGTGGGGGTACAATGCCACGGGCAAAATAATCTCTAATAGCAGGGGAATTCAAGAATGAGACAGAGAGAGAGAGAGAGAGAGAGAGAGAGAGAGAGAGACACACATTTAACCCATGATGAAGATCAAATCATTTGGGGCCAGCATACTACACACTGCAGCTGTCTGTTGCTTCTGAACACTACTGCTCGCTTTACCATGTATTTCTTTTTTTTTTTTTTATACTTTCTTTTTCTCCCTCCTGGTATTTCCTACCCTCTTGGTCCTACTCCTTCGGGCCTCTCAATGCTCTTTTGCCGTCCCCTAGATCTGCCCCTAGAGTGCCTCCTCTCCTTCCTCCTGCACAGTGGGGTGGGGTCTTGTCTGGCGTGGCGGTCTGAGCAGAGGGGCCGTCATCCAGGACCGCGAGGGTGATTTTTCCCCTTGCTTCATCCCCTGGGGACACCAGTGCTTGGGACTATGTCCCGAGAGGTAACGTGCTGACGCACAGACCTCTCATGCGCCGTGCAACGTCCCCCCTCCCCGACCCCCTACGAAGGAGTCGCCCGTCCCTTTCAGGAATCGGTGCTTCCACCAATTCCTTTATGGAATGGACGGACGCCATGCTGCCCGGGTATCCCACCCTGAGGCAGGAGAGCATCCATAGGGACGCTCAATCCTCCCTCCCCTGCCAGCCCCCGGCTCCCCAGGTCCGTTACTGAACCCGGGTCACCGGCGTAGCGCGAGGTGTGGCATCCAGCGCCTCAACCCCCAGTGCCACCGGGCCGGCCTACCATGTATTTCAATGGCTGCCATTTGTAACTCATTTCCCCACGCAGAATGAGTGCAGGCCTGCCCAGGGATCTGTCTTGACTGTCCCTTCACTACTAGGTGTGTGTATATCAGGGTTAATGAACAGTCACCTGATGGTTTTATACCAGTCAAGTACCTGTCTTTCCCTACTCCATGTTATAATGCTATTTATTTTTAAATGTTTCACCAGGGAAGGCCCGCTGAGCTGTGAAACAACTTGTTTTCAGAAGTGTCCTAAACGGAGAAGAGTACAAGAGGAAACAAAAACAGCAATAGCAGTAGAAAAAAAACTCAATACTATAAGCATAGCAACAATTACATATCGTACAGCACATTAAAATGTGACTGATACAGGGGTACAAAACAAGTAAAAAAAATGCAACTCAGATGTAAAAACAAGAGTTTATTGGGCATTGTAAGAGTTGTAAAGGGCAGGGGGGAGTAAAAAAAACATGTACATTTAGGAAGGCTCACCAAAGTTGCATGCTTGCCTGTTCTTAACTTCAGATCCACAGCCCTTTAAGATGTAGCATTATGACTGAAGTATGGTTTGCGTAGGACACTCCTTTCTCATTATAGATTATATTATGTGTGAAGCAATAAGACAAACCACAAGCTTGCCACCAGGTTATTTTTATTTTATGGTATACTATGACAAACAAGAAACTTTTTGGCACTTGCATTATATATTTTTTATATTGGAAACCTCTGCTTTTGAAGGCAGGTTGGAACTTTCTTGTAAGTATGGGGTGGAACACCCTTTCAGTGAAATACTAATGGAAAAGAAAATATTTGCTGGGCAGATCTTTTATGGCCACACCCTCAAGATGCTACCCAAGTTGTGTGAGTTGATTTGATAGACATGTTGAACAGTCTTGTATTTATAGAACAGAAGAGACATTGGACTGGATTCAGGACTCCTCTGGATAGCACTGGTGGTGGAGGCATTGGTAGCGCTGCCGCTGCACTACTGTATTCAGGATACTGTACCCCAGGCAGTACCGAGAAGCATAGAAATTTGTCGTCAGATAAGGACCGCTTGGCCCACACTATCTGCCTGTTTTGTCCCCGCCTATACTGTCACTGCAGACCCTACCTGATCTTCGGCTCCCCCCCCCACACACTTTCCCACTAATATTTCTTTGTACCTATCCAATGCATGCTTGAAACCCACCACTGTTTTGCCACCACCACATCCACTGGAAGACTGTTCTGGGATGTCTGCTACTCTTTCAGTGAAGAAGTACTTCCTCATAGTCCTCCTACATTTCTCCCATTCCAGTTTCATTGCATGCCCCCTTTTTCTTGCGAATAACACTCCTCTCCTGTACCTTATTCACTCCCGTGAGGTACTTATAGGTCTCTATCATGTCCCCCCTCTCCCTCATCTCTTCCATGATGTACATACTGAGATCCCTCAGTCTCTCCTCATGGGGCTTATGATGCAGCCCCTGCACCATTTTAGTTGCCCTCCTTTGGATAGCCTCTACCCCATTTATGTCCTTCCTGAGATATGTGGTCTCCAGAACTGGCGCACTACTCTAGGTGGGATCTACCCAACGATAGATACAGTGGTAACACCACCTCTCTCCTTCTACTAGTGATTCCCCTCCATATGCACACCAGCACCCTGCTGGCCCTACCTACTGCCTTGTTGCACTGCCTCTCCACCTTGAGATCACTGGATATGATAACCCCAAGGTCCCTTACCGTTCCTCCATCTATACACAGACTCAAGGTTTTTGTGCCCTAGGTGCATGATTTTGTACTTTTTCGCATTGAAACCCAGCTGCCATACCTTAACCACTTCTCAAGTTTTCTCAGGTCTCTACTCAGTATCTCCACTCCCTCCATAGTATCTACATTATTGTAGACTGATGTCATTAGCAAAGAGGCATACCTTCCCTTCCAGCTCTTCTGCCATGCTAATAATGACATTGAAGAGGACTGGTCCCAGTACTGAGCACTAAGGTGCCCTGCTGGTCACTCTCTCCTTATTACAGTGAGTACCATCTACCAGTACTCTCTACTGCCTATCCATCAACCAGTTCCATACCCAGTTTACCCACCTTAGGACCCACTCCCAAACTGCCCAGTTTCCTTGTAAGCCTCATATGCAGTATGGTGTCAAAGACCTTGCTGAAGTCTAACTAGGCTATGACCACCGCCCCACCCTTATCTATTTCTCTGGTCACCCAGTTGAAGAAATCAGTCAGGTTTGTCTAACATGCCCTAATCCCCACCCCGAGTATCTGTGCTGCCTTGGGGTCTTGAAGGCCACTGGATGCAAAATACTCCACTAGCCTTTCTTTTAAAAGTGTCTCCATTAACTTACCACTGTTGTTAGACTGATCTGACTGACTGGCCTATAGCTGCCAACTTCCTCCTCGCTGCTGCTGCTTTTATGAAACAGGACTACATCTGCCTTCCTCCAGTCTTCTGGAACTGGTCCTTGTTCCAGTGAGTTGTTGAATAGGGTTATCAGAGATGCAGCCAGTACCTCCCTGAGCAATCTCATCACCCTTGGGTGTACCCCCCCTCTGGCCCTGTAGCCTTATCCACTTTCAGATTTCACAAGTCCTCTCAGGACTCTTTCCTCAGTTAACAGGCTTGTGTCTACCTCCCTCCCTCCCCCCATTGTTCTTGCTGCTTTTCTGTGGTTAGTCCCCCCCTTGCTGCACTGTGAAAACTGTGCTGCAGAATCTATAATGTGATTTGCTACAGAGACAGGAAGAAAACAACATCATTGTGACTTGTATGGGGACCTTGGAATTTTGTCCCCAAGACATAGAATCTTAAATTCAATCCTAACTTACACGCACAGAATCATAAATACAGGAGCACCGATGGAACTAAACAAAAAATCTGTGAAAGTGCAAACCACTCAAGTTACTAAGCAGGACATCAATAAAGTGATATAGTGAGATTTGGATACTTCGGACTGATGTATGTAAACAATTTTAGTGAAGAGGGGGTTGGATTTTAATACTAAACCTTGTATTTTTAAGAGAAACTTGAAGGAACTTATGTAGACTGTTGATTTGTAGTTGTTTTGATGTACCTTAATTTTGTTGTTACAAAACCATGTTACATAGCTATTAAAAATGTGTGATAAATGTGTTCATATTGTATTATATGCAATCTGTGATGGTTTTAATCTATGTTTTATAATCTGTTGATGTATTGTTGACCTATTGTATCCTGGAAGCAATATAGCATAGTGGTTAATTAAGAGCACTGAGCTGCAAGCCTGGAGATCTGGGTTTGAATCCTATCAGCCCCCAATTGCTACTGTATGACCCTAAGCAAGTCACTTAACTTCCTTGTGCTCCCAGGTCGTACCTGGAAACAAGCTCCAGCTTAGTGTGCCTTTCCTGCTTAAACAATTTCCCTTTCCCTTCCCTTTTCCCCAGGCATGGCTGAAAATGGATCTTTGATCCAGTCCACGTTTCTGGTAAACTGCAATAAATAAAAAAAAAATAACAAGCATTTGTCAATGCCGAATGTTTGCTTGCTGGCATTGGCAGTGGTAGTGTAGAAGTTACAGAGCTGCGTAATAAGAATGGCAGTGAAGTACTGAACTGAAGCCAACCCCACCACCACCCTGCAGAGAGTGACAGGCATTGGGGTGTGCCTTTGGGTCATCAGGCATAACGGCCATGCCATTTCACCACACCCCACCCTGCAGACACTGACAAGTGTCACGGTGTGCCTTGGGGTCTTTGGCCCTTATGCACACCCCATTCCATCAGGAAATATGGTGAGATGGGTGCGGTATAGGAGAATGGGGTGAACTTTGGGGCTGAAGAGTCCAAGGCATACCTCGATGCCTCTCACTGGCTGCAGGGTGTGGAATGGTATGAGCATTACAGGCAAGAATCCCAAGTCACACCCCTGATGCCTGTCATTCTCTACAGGGTGGGGCCTTATGGTTGGAAACCCTAACACCTCAGGTATTCTGTGGTATTTTCACCCCAAATTTTCAACATGGTTTTGTTTGTGACCCACCTCATGAACAGTGGCAATATCAGTTTGTTAGCGAAAGCTGCTTATGCACAGCGACTACGGTATTTAGCACCACAGGTGCAAAACATTCCGAACAGGATGTAAAATGACAGCTGTACTGTTCATGGGGAGGTGTAAAAAATGGCAATGTTGCAAATCTGCAGTAAAAATATTAAAAAAACTGGTGAAGTCACGAGCGTGCATAGAAACTGTGCAATGCACACCCGTAATGTAATTAGTTTGGGGATTTTTTACAGCAGATTGTCGTCACAGGCATTTTGGGACCTCCGATCATGAACAGTGTCACTGTGATTTTCTTTACCTGTCCCGAACAATGATTTCCCACAGTGACCACGCATCTCTGCGCTGAAAGTGTGAAAACACATTTTGGCCATGTTGTGAAAAATGACAGCTGTACTGTTCATAAGGAAGTATGGAAAAATGCCACTGCTGAAAATCTGGACGGAAAATATTACAAAGTCATGAACTTACGAGGGTGCGTGGAAACTGCGCAATGCTCACTCGTAACACAGTCATTTTATGGACTTTTGTCACCAAATTTTCCACATAGTCATTTTAAGACCTCTGCTCATGAACAGTGTAACTGCGATTTTCTTAATCTGTCCCAAACATTGATTTCACACACCGACTGCACCATTGTGCGCTACATGTGCGAAAACACATTTTGGGTGACATATGAAAAATGGCAGCTGTACTGTTCATAAGGAAGTGTAATAAAATAGCAATGTTGAAAATCTGGAGTGAAAATATTGAAAATTTGCAAACTTACGAGCTTGCGTAGGTACTGCGCAATGCACGCTTGTAAAACAGTCATTTTTAGGAATTTTTTCACCAACTTTTCAACATAGCCATTTTAAGACCTCTGCTCATGAACAGTGTCAGTGTGATTTTCTTAATGTGTCCCATACATTGATTTCACACACCAACTGCGCCATTGTGCGCTACATGGGTGGAAACATGTTTTGGGTAAGATGTGACAAATGGCAGTTGTACTGCTCATAAGAAAGTGTAATAAAATGGCAATGTTGAAAATCTGGATTGAAAATTTTGAAAATTTGCAAACTTACGAGCGTGCGTAGAAACTGTACAACACACAGTCGTAAAACAGTCATTTTAAGGGATTTGTTCACCAACTTTTCAACACAGCCATTTTAAGACCTCTGCTCATGAACAGTGTCACTGTGATTTTCTTAATGTGTCCCACACATTGATTTCGCACACTGACTGCGCCATTCTGTGCAACATGGGCAGAAACACATTTTGGACAAGATGTGAAAAATGACAGCTGTACTGCTCATAAGGAGGTGTGGTAAAATGGCAATGTTGAAAATCTGGAGTGAAAATATTGAAAATTCGTGAACTTATGAGCATGCGTAGGAACTGTGCAACGCACGCTCATAAAACAGTCATTTTTAGGAATTATTTCACCAAATTTTCAACATAGCCATTTTAAGACCTCTGCTCATGAACAGTGTCACTGTGATTTTCTTAATTTGTCCCGTACATTGATTTTGCACACTGACTGCGCCATTGTGCGCTGTACATGGAAACACGCTTTGGGTGAGATGTGAAAATGACAGCTGTACTGCTCATAAGAAAGTGTGGTAAAATGGCAATGTTGAAAATCTGGAATGAAAATATTGAAAATTGCGAACTTATGAAAGGCGTTGGAACCGCGCAACGACATCAGAAATGTCACTTTGGATTTTCGCCCACCAAATTTTCAAAATAGGCTTCTTGAGAGCCCACCATGAACACTGGCAGTGTCATTTCATTAATCAGTCCCAAAAAGTGATTTCGTGCAGTGACTGCGAAATCACCCTTCAGGCCCGAATAACGCCATGAGAGTGACAATATTCATGAAAAGGGGTCCCAAAAGCCCCATGTTGAAAATTTGGTGCAAAAATTCCAAAAAATGCCTGAGATATGCAGCAAAGTTGAAAAAATCCTATCTATCCCATTATACAGCTTACTGGCATTTCCTCAGTTCGCGGTCGGCTTTGAAGAGTGCAGACGTGTTCCTGGTCCACCGAAGATCGTCGCGCCAAGGTCCGGAGGTAAGTATGGGGTGAGGGGGGTGTGGGGAGGCAGTGTGCACAGTGGGTGGGTGCAGGTTGTGGGAGGGGGACAGGGAGAAGCGCCGAGGGACAATTTTTTATTTGCATTTTTTTTTTTTTTTTAAATGACGACGAGGGATGTTTGCCATGCTGGGGTGGGCTCCCAGCATGGCACAAGGACGGCTGGTTGGGGGGCCGTGGAGCCGATGGGGGATTAGGCACCCTGCTGACCATAGCATCTGTTGCCACACTGGGGTGGGCTCTCAGCATGGCACCCTGTACTCTGGGAAACAGTGGAGCCGACAGGGATTAGGCACCCCATCGCCATATCGATGAGTTGCCACGCTGGGTGGGCACCCAGCGTAGCATGTAGAAGGCTTTTTTGGGAGCGCAGCACAGCCGACGGGGATTGGGCACCCCCATCGGCTACACGGTATGTGCGTAGCGAGTACGCAGTGTGCGGCGCGTGTGTGGTGGGGAGTACGCATGAGCAGGCGATATCTTATTGCTGCTCACTGAAGCGTAGCTCCCCCTTTCAACTGTACTCCACTGCATTTTGGAGCTGTCATAGACAGCTCGAGCAGGCATTGGAGAACTGCGGCCGTGCCTGCAAACACACTGCCTGAATTAGAAGAGGGCTGCCACACCTCTGAAAACTCAGATGATGGCACTATGTTTCTTGTACATGCGTGCAAGCAAACATAATAAAATGAAAGTATCTGTTCAAGATATCTGCTTTTTCCTCATCCTCCTCTGCATAGTCTCCCCCTCCCATTCTTAACCTCACTGTCCCTCCCCTAGTCTTCCTCTTTTCGCTTATGTATCTAAAAAAGGTCTTTCCCCCTTTATTTGTCTCATTGGCTATCCCTTCCTCGGTTTGCACCTTTGAACCCCTCACCACCCTCCCTGCTTCCCTCTGCTTTTCCTGGTACACTTCCCTATTCTCTCACCTCTGCGTTGCCTCGTACCTCCTGAATTCCCTCCTTTTAGCCTGTACCTTCACAGTCACTTAGAAACATAGAAACATAGACTTTGATGGCAGATAAGGACCGCTTGGCCCATCTAGTCTGCCCATTTCCCTACCTACAGGATAGGCCGCAGATCCTAGTTAACCAACAGCCTATTTCTTCCTACCCCGCACAAGAATTGCCTTATGTCTGTCCCATGCATTCTTGAATTCCCCCACAGTTTTAGACCCCACAACCTCCTCAGGAAGGCTGTTCCATGCATCCACTACCCTCTCTGTGAAATAATACTTCCTCACATTGCCCTGAACCGCCCCCCTTCTATCTTTAAATTGTGTCCCCTTGTTCTTGCAAGTCTCTTTTTCTGAAAGATGCTACCCTCTTGGACTTTGTTGATTCCACTGAGGTACTTAAAAGTTTCTATCATGTCTCCCTTCTTTCCTCAAGGGTATACATATTAAGCTCCTTTAGTCTCTCCTCATACGACTTCTCTTGCAGACCCTGCACCATTTTAGTTGCCCTCCTCTGGACTACCTCTATCCTGTCTATGTCCTTGCAGAGATGGGGTCTCCAGAACTGGACACAGTACTCCAGATGGGGTCTCACCAACTGTCTGTACAGAGGGATAACAACTTCCTGTTTTCTGCTGCTGATGCCTCTCCCATACATCCCAGTATACCCCAGCCCTCCCTACTGCCTTCTCACATTGCTTGCTAACCTTAAGGTCATCTGCTATGATTACCCCAGGTCCCTTTCCTTTTTGTTGTTGTTACTACCTCCCCACCCATTGTGTATTCTTCCCTGGTTCTTGTTCCCCAGGTGCATTATTTTGCACTTCTTTGCATTGAATCCTAGCTGCCATACTTCGACCATTCCTCCAACCTTGCCAAGTCCCTTTTCATCCTTTCCACACCTCCTTGTGTATCAACCCTGTTGCAGATCTTTGTGTCATCTGCAAAAGGTATACTTTTCCTTCCAGTCCCTCTGCAATGTCACTGATGAAGACATTAAAAGGACTGGACCCATACTGAACCCTGTGGTACCCCACTAGTAACCTCTCTTTCTTCAGAGTGGACTCCATTTACAATTACCTTCTGTGTCCTGTTGTGCAGCCAGTGTTTTACCCAGGCTACCACCCTGGGACCCACTCCTAGGCTGGTTAATTTGACTATTAATCTTTTGTGTGGGACTGTGTCAAATGCCTTGCTAAAGTCTAGGTAGGCCATGTCCACAGCCCCTCCCTACTACTTTGGTCACCCAGTCAAAGAAATCTATTAGATTCATCTGACATGACCCTCCCGCTGTGAATCCATGCTGCCTTGGGTCCTGTGCTCCACTGGCCTCTAGGTACTCAACTATTCTTTCCTTCAGAAGTGACTCCATCACTTTCCCTACCACAGAGGTCAGACTGACAGGTCTGTAGTTTCCTGCCTCTGTCTTGGTCCCACTTTTGTGAAGGGGAATCACATCCGCCTTCCTCCAGTCCTCGGGTACCACACCATCCTCCCATGATTTATTAAAAAGAGTAGCCAGTGGTTTCACTAGTTCCTCCCTTAATTCTTTTACAATTCTGGGGTGAATTCCATCAGGACCCATTGCTTTGTCCACCTTCAGTTTTAGGAGTTCTTGCAGAACCCTTTCTTCTGTGAAAGAACTGGGATCAATCCCTATCAAGAGTGCTTCTGTTAATTGGATTAGGCACCCTCCTCTTTGTGAATACTGAGCAGAAATATTCGTTCAGTATCCCTGCTTTTCACTGTCCCTCTGCCCACCCACCGTTCATTCTATTCAGCCTCACTATCCCTCCCTCCCTTTGTCTTTTCACGCCGCTGATGTACCTATAAAAGGTTTTATCCCTTCTTAACTGAGTTGGCTATCTTTTCCTCAGTTTGGGCCTTTGCTATTCTGACTTCCCTCCCTGCTTCCTTCTGCCTTAACTGGTACAGCTCTCTGTCCTGCTCTTTCTGTGTTTCTTATACTTCTGGAATGCTATGTTTTCTTCCTGACTTTCACAGCCACCTCTTTGAAACCATAGTGGCTTTTTCTTTCGTTTGATTTGTTTATTTGCTTCACACAAAGGCTTGTTGCCTCTGTGATGGCAGTTCTGATGATTCCCCATTGTTGCTCCACACCTCCTTCTAGCCTGTTTGTGAGTGCTTTTCTGAGGCACTCTCCCATCTTGCCAAAGTCAGCTCTCCTAAAGTCCAGTACCCTCACCTTTGTATGGCTTGACTCTGTAGCTGAGTTTAACGTGAACCACACTGTTTGATGGTCACTTGTCCCCAGATGGCAACCCACTTCTAGATCTGAGATCCTCTCACTGCCCCCATTTGAGAGTACGAGGTCTAAGATTGCTCCCTCACGAGTGGGTTCCGAAACTAGCTGTCTAATGCCTGCCACCTGTAGGGCATCAAGAACCATGGTGGTCTCTCTTTCCTCTGTGTTTGCTCATTTCTTTCATGCAGTTGTTTGTTGCCTTCACTATGCCATCCCTTAATTTGGCCCAGTGTTCCTCCACCCCACCCTGGCAGTCCCTGCCTGCTAGGTCATCTCTGAGGCATTCACCCATTTTTTTTCTATTTCATTTCTTTATACTCCTTTCTGCGGTCAGCCCACGTTCTAGCAGGCACCCCAATCCTGTCCCCCACCATCCACCGGGACTTGTTGCCAGCCTTCTTCACCCAGTGATTCACCCCCCCAGATTCCCTCCCCCAGTGAGGTCAGTGGGGGGGGGGACCAGACCCCTACCGATGTCCAGATCCAATTCAGGCTGGCGAGCCCAGCTAGTCAGTGGGGTAGGACCTGTGAGCACCTACCATCATCTAGCTGCCAGTATTTTCCCCTGTTTTTCTCCCTGGCACAGAGGAAGGGCATGCAGTGATGCCAATGGTGGTGTCATGCACACTCCCTTACATGGAACAATGGATGTCTGCCCCGCCTCTGCTGCTAAGTTGTGCAGCATTGATGTGCTAGCTCCTAGCCTCTGCTAGAAGCCAGGCTAACACCGACCACTGCTCCCCACTCCCTGGAGAAGACCTGTCCTTGAGATGCTCAATCTTCCTACTCCCAGGCTGACCCCTGGTGACCTGTTTGAAAAGCAAACACAGATGACTGGCATCGCAGGAGGTAAGGCACTGATGCCTCAGCCCTCCACACCACCAGGCCGGCATGCACCCATTTTTAAACAATCTGCCCTCCTGAAGTCCAGGACCATCGTCCTTGTGTGGTTTGTCTCTGCTGTCTTCCTCATGTTAAACTGCACTGTATGGCAATTGCTGGTCCCCAGGTGGCATCCCACACTGACGTCTGCAGTACTGTCTGTTTGTGAGCGCCAAGACCAGTATTTCCCTATCGCGAGTGGGCTGTCTGACTAGTTCCCTGAAAAACACCCCCTGCAAGGAGTCTAGGTTGACCCTGCTTCTAGCTGAGGCTACAGCTTGGAAGCTCCAAGCTGCATCCAGCAGATTGAAGTCTCCCACCAGCAGCACCTAATTTCTGCCACCATGCTTATGGCTTCCCTAAGTGCCGTATCCAGTTCTTCTTCCTGTATTGGAGGTCTGTATATCATCCCACTGCGAATAGTGGCTCCGTCTCCTGTCTCCAAAGTGACCCACAGCACTGCCAACCCATCCTTTACCCCAGGTTCCCTTGCATTTCAATCACTCTGATACCCTCCCTCATATGCAGCACAATCCCTCCAACCTTCCTCCCCTCCCTATCCCTTCTGAACTGAGTGTAGCTTGATATGGTCATGTCCCATTCGTGGCTACATGGGCACCATAACTTAATAATTACCACAAGATCCAGGTCTGCCTATGCCATGATGGCCTCCAGGTCTGGAATTTTATTTCCAAGACTCCTTGCATTGGCACACATGCCTTTCCACACCTTTCTCCCACTCTGCCTGCAAGCCCCTTTTACAGGTTCAACCTCTGTTAGTGCTGTGCAGCACTAGGTTGTACGTGTGTCTGGGGGATGACTGGGTGATTTATATTCATGAGTTGAACTGCAGCCCTCTGGGTCCTCATGTAATGACTTTACATGCAACCGTGGGCACTCTGCAGTCAGCAGTACAGGATCCTGAATAGCTGCGGTGGCAGTGACAGACCTCCGGGGACTGTATATTGCAGGTCATTACAATGTTGGGTACCCTTCTGATCCCTGTGCCCCCCCAGGCATCTTGCATAGTCAGTCATGCTTCATATGAGATGCATGATGCTAGGGAGCTGTGTGCATGGATGTTGTGCACTTGTCCTGGGTTAAGTCGGGATAATTCCCAGCTCCAGTACTGCCACCCAGACCTGCGACCGACCCATCCTGCATGTCACACTCCCACGTACAGGGCAGGGAGCATGGCATTTATGCAGATGGGGCTGGTGGTTCCCTAGGTGCAATGAATTCACACCACTGCCCGGCATCGTGAGCTGCATCCTGTCAGTGGTGCAGTTGCCATCTAGAGTGCCAGACCAGACTTGTATCAAGCTAGGCTTATTAACTGGTGGTGTGCTGACTCTGCTGAGCCAACACAGTCAGTAAGGACCTGCATCCAGCCCATTATTCAGGGAGCAGTTAGCACAGAAGCACCCAATAACCAAATGAAATTTATTTTCCCTTTCTAGTCTATAAATTTTCAACTGTTATCCGTTTTTCTGGTTTGTAGGTTGCACCATCTCCTTGACTCATGTAATGTTGTCCTTAGATTTCTTGTTCCACAATACAAGAAGAAAATTCACAATCCTTAGCTCTATCAGATGATCATAATTTTGTGCATAACGTATTCCGCTGAACAAAACCATTGATCCATACAGCCATTCTTTAAGAGACTGTTATCGGAATATTTGCTGGTGGAAACATTTGCAGAATGTTAATTATGGATTCTGGTTCCATTGTACTGTTATCATGTTGGTTTATTTCTCTGCAGCCTTATGTTTACTGCCACTGTCTTGCCCAGTCATCACGAGAAGTGAGGTCAGTGATCTCAATTTTTTGTCTGGTTAAATAAACTTGATTCATTCTCTCTCGTTACAATAAATAAACTTGATTCTTTCTCTTTCGTTACAATTAATATAATCAGTTTTGCTATCTTGAATCATTTCTTTTTCTCTGTTATTTCAAAAGTAGAGGCAAACTGTCTGAAAATGTCACCAACACAGCAGTGCTCTTAAAAAAATCTGTAAGTTCAGTTGTTTCTAAAACTGTGATTTTATCCTGGAAATATAAAAACAGTGAAAAAGGATTATAACAAGCTACTGACAAAGATTCTGTACCAGACTATAAAATAACATGGGAGACTGCGTGGTCTAATGGTTACAGCACTGGCTTGGTGAAAAATGAGCTCACAGGTTCAAACCTCATTAGAGTTAAATACTCAGTGTGTGACCTTGAGCAACTCACTTAACCTCCCAGTGCTCCAGTACACCTAGCTGTAGCCATGTGTAGAAACAGGACTCCACCGAAAATGGCATGTTGCATTTCAGCTGGGCTAGCTTTTTAAATCGTAAAAAGCAAAATGGGAAATCATTTCAATTAAAAAAAATTAACATCCTCAACTTTTTTTTTGAGGGGATTGGAAAGGGAACTTTGCTTTAGTCTGCTTTAATCTCCTGACAAGCAGCTTGTTAATATGATCCCGTAGAATCTGAGTGATGCAAATTACCTTAGTTTTATAGCATGATTTGATTAAACAGTTTATTATTTTGGCAGATTAATAAAGAATCTGGTGTTTGTTTTTATTTGTAATAATGCTTCAACCACATAAAAGGGCATTTTATGTTCTTTTTCCTCTGAACAAGGAGGATAAAAGCAGTGATGGATTGAGCATTTGAGGTCCTGGCAAGGACGTGGAAATGAGACACATAAATATGAAAAGAGAGTTGAGAAAACAGAATTGCACCCTTGGCCTTAACAGAACATGTGAATACTGTGGTTCATTCACACAGTTACAGGAACTCATTTTTGAAGTGAAAGGACAGAACCATTTGCACACAGTACTATGTAAAGACAATCCGTGAACTGCTCTTTGAACTTGGGGCATTTTTGAAACTGGGAAGCAGAGATCAAAGAAAAGTCAACTTTATCCCTTTAAAGACTTCTTCTGAGGGAACTAACTGCAGGTACTACTGCCATACAGAAGGTGTGTGTGTGACTGCATTGCAGTAACTCACCAGTGGATTACTGCAAACGATACTTCAGTGGATTTAGAACTCTTGTTGCCTGGTTGACTAGGTCTGTCTTGTAAAAGAGACTGCACTCTCAATGAAACTTTCAAGTTAAAAAAGGTTGAGTAGGCCTGGCCTGGTGGTACTGTTTGGTATTGTGTGGGAGACTTGGGACTGAGTCTTGATCCTGACTTCCATGCCCAGCCTGCTGGGATCTAGGACATAATGCAGAAGTATCATGTACTCACCTCTTGGGCACAGAGCTGGCCTGATCACTGCAGTAGCGCCTTCGTCACTAAGATGGATGGTGGCATTGGCAATGTTGGTGGCCAGAAGAAGCCTGCTGTCCCCTGCTTATAGGAGGGCACTGCTGCTAGGTCATCCAGTAAGACTGGGTGGTGTGAGTCCTTATGTAGGGGAGATCACAGGGCCAAACAGCTTTGCTGCACATACATTTCATGTTCCCTGAAGCACTACAAGTTCTTCCTCCTCCTCCTCCATTCACTGGATTTATTTTCTACAGTGGGCCTGGAAAGCGTGTGCTGGAGCAGCTGGGTCTGGGTATTAAACACCGATAGAGGGAGCCAGAGGGATTCTACAGGACAGTGGGGATCTGGATTAGAGACACTGTAGCCAAAGCATGATAGAGGGGCAACTGAAAGGTATTACCAGCTGAGGAAGGTAGGATGTAGGAGTTGCAGAAGCTTGGGGCCATAAATAGCAGTAGTCATGTAAACATTTGCAATAAATAAAATGTGTGGCTGCCCAGTGGCCCAGAAGATGTGTTGTGCTTCCATGTGGACAACATGGATTCTGGAGTAAACTCTGATATCTGTAGCCAGGCCACCAGGGCTGCAAAGAATGCTGCCAATGGATCCACAGTGCTACCTGGAACTGCTGTGGCCCCTCACAGTTGGTTGTGATGCCTACTCCCTCACAAGGGCCATCATGATGTCACATCTTGATGTATTTACTGCAGCACCTGACGCTGGCTTGAAAATTTTGCACAGCCCCAGGGCAGATGGAAGGGGTCAAGACACACTCACTCACCTGCACAAGCCCACAACTGATCTAAGGGGACTAAAAAATTCACTGGTGGTCTGTTGGATGACGGCTAATGCTGGCACTCTCAGGCTCTTCATGACAGGACCCTCTTTTAACCAGATGGATGTGTGAGGTTTGGAAGGGTGGGGGCAAACCTTTGCTGGAAGGATCCACCCTGGGGCAAACCATGGAGGCTGCACGGTAGGTGAGTCATCATGGGGCTAGAATGCATCTGGCGATCCCCTCTCCCAAATGGATTTACAACAGTAGTGGCCATACACTGCTGGATAAAAATACAATAATTAAACTGCCTGTCAGCAGCAGTGTAACGATTATAAATTATGTAATTTTTATCCAGTCAGAATTGTTTATTTCTAAACATTCCAAGTACTCACATTAATACCACTCATCTGTAAATTTTGGGGAAAATTGCAGTACATTTTTCTTGCGCATAATGGCCCCTATGCACTAATGGGCTGGAGTGGCTACGCACTTATCTGGGGCACGCAAGCACTCCACACCCTACATGCCCCCCACGTGGGATGCACTAAGGGGGGGTGCACTGCACATATGTGCCCAATTCTGCCAGCTGCATGAAGAGCAACGCACTGGGGGCAGGCGAGAGGTGGGCTGGCACTATGTGCCATGCACCAAGGAATATAGTGTATACACAGGGGGAGCAGTGAACAGTCAGTTATGTTTTGGGGGACCCTGCCGTATCCACAGTATGCGGCCAAGCCTGCACATCTATAGGGTCCCCCTGGCCTCAGCAGCAAGAGAGCTGCCCATCCCCCTCACACTGAGACACCCTGTTCTGGCAGCGTCACAGCAGCCCCCCACCCAACAGTGCCCCTGTCCTGGCTGGCATGGCAGTACCACTTCCCTCCCACTAGCACAGCCACCCCTGCACCAATGCGTGCCCTGATGCCTCCCAACAGTGATGTGCCCTGGCTCCCCCCACAGCACCAACACCTCACTAGCCCTGTACCTGCATGCCAGTGTTCCCCGAGATGGCTGGCAGCACAGCCCTCGACACCCCCCCATGGCTGTCAACCATCTGACTTATGCAGGTGTGCGCAGCTGATGTGTACCTGCATATGTCAGATGTCCAGTGGCCGTGGTGGTGTGAGGAGGGCTGTGCCACCGGCCATCCCAGGGGGCACCAACACACATGTACACAGGGTGGGTGTGCAGTGCTGAAGGGGACAACAGCTAGTCAACATGGCAGTCGGGGTGACTGTGGGCAGATGCAGTCACTGATGTCTCAGGTTGGTGCCAGGCTGCTATGTTCAGGGCATTGGGGGGGTTGGGATGCCAGTACGGGTGGTGTCCCTACAGTGTGGCAGGTGGGTGGGGGCTGCTAACCAATGGCCTGACATTGTGGGGTAGGTGTGCATGGGTCTGGGTGCCTGAAGGGTGCATTCACGCATCTGGACCCGTGCCTCTCTGTGCAAGGGATCCACTCCCTCTCCAGTATGGGCATCTGATTGGATGCCCAGCTCAGACCCACGGCTCCACTCCCGGCTGCCCTGCAGAGTTATGCATGCTGGGGGTGCATGGCCGTGTACAGGTGTGCATTCATTGTGCATACCCAGGTGCGCACCTGTCCACAGGTGCGGAGCTGTGTGGGTGGGTTATGCGCGATTTGCATGTAACTTGCGCCCATTGGTGTATAGGGCCCAATGTGTGCCCAAGTTTCCCCTTGTGTTTTTTTTAGCTACTATTTTTTTCTACTTTTTTCTGGACACCTCAGTCTGCTCCCCTCTTGTCCCCGCATCTGGTCTGAGGATTCTGGCCACTGTCCGCCTCTACCCGGTCGGTCCCAGGCACCCATATGCCCCTGCAGTTGTACCCTTTGCAGCAGGGCCACAGGGAACCCCACCAGACTCCCAACAGAACAGGGATTCAGCCTGGGTGCCCTGCCACCGGGTGAAGCTCACGGATGGCCATCAAGCCGCTCAACTGGGCACCCATTTTTCGCCCCTTGGAGCCAAGGGTGTGAAATGACATCACCAGAGGGCGG
Source organism: Neoceratodus forsteri (assembly GCA_016271365.2). Taxonomy (NCBI): domain Eukaryota; kingdom Metazoa; phylum Chordata; order Ceratodontiformes; family Ceratodontidae; genus Neoceratodus; species Neoceratodus forsteri. The sequence goes on from CM028134.1 coordinate 246,825,139, forward strand.
CACGCATGCATCTGCATGCGCTCCCTCCAGACATCTGCCCTCAGCTCCACCCCTATGTGCAAAGAGCGTGTAGTCTCCCAGCCTCTGCCAGGAGGCAACCATGCACCGACTGCCATGGAACCCCCCCTCCCCAGAGAAGGAGAAGGAGAACAGTCCTTCAGACGCTCAATCCTTCTCTCACCAACCAACCCCCGGTGACCTGTGCTCATTCCGGAACACCGGTCGCCGGCGTGGAAAGAGGTGTGGCGACCAGCGCCTCAGCCCTCAGCACCACTGGGCCAGCTAAGTTTCCCCTTGTTAATCCAAGTTACAGTAGATAGGCCAACATTTTCTGATTAATCTAAGTTGAGCCTGAGCAGGCCAGCCTGAGGGCCTAGTGGGGAGAGTCTCTGCCCACCTTTCTGGGGACCTGGGTTCACATCCCAGTCCTAGAGCTCAGTCTCTCTGGCAGTGGAAGTTATAAGCAGTCCGAGTGAACGTCTGCATTAGCCTCAGAGGGATTAGTTGAAATCTCACCGTAAATTTGCCCCCCCCCCCAATAGCCAAAGGCAGTAGGGAGTGTGTATCAAGGATTCCTCCCATGGGCTGCCTAATACTGTAATATGACTCCTGCCCATTAATTAGTGTGTGGGATTGGACAGAGCTTTGCCTGCTTTCCCCAGTGCTCTGCTTCTGTGGGGTGTTCATGATGAAGTGCCAGTGAATCATGTCATTTGTTGCTCACACTGAGGGAGAGACTGGTGAGGAGTGGGTGGTTGTGTCCTGTTGTGGGGGAGAAGGGATGGGGTTCTTTGGGTGAAGCCCCAGTAGTAAGAATGTACTGGAGAACGGAATGCCAGACAGAGACCACAGAGGAAGCATCATAGGTGGGGTAAGAAACGGGACCAAAATGCTGGAAATAGAAAGTTAAAAAAAAGTTGGCCCTGAACAAAGAGGTAAATAGCATGGAACTAAGGCAGAGCTACCAAATTCCCAATGAGTATGGTGTGAACGCCCTATATAATAGGCACAAGTCCAAGCCAAATGTAAAAAATATGATATGAGTAAGTGGCCACAAAATTTGACACTTTCCCTCTCAAAAACAAAATTAGAAAGTTTTCTTGAGGAAGATCTCTTTGAACACATTGTTTTTCAGACAGTAACACCATGACTGTGTTGTACACTTTTTCTCCATTGCACATAGAGAAATACTTGTTGTGGGAGACTTGCATTTAATGTTTGTACAGCAAAGCTGGGCTAGATACAGTATAATGCTGCCAGTCAGAATTTATTTGGGGAAAAAAGGAGTCTGTACACTTTATTATTTCAGTCTCCACCATTACTGCTTTGCAGTTAAAAATCACTTTGTGTAGCGCCAGCCCAGTGGCATGGAGGGCTGAGGCATCTGTGCCTTACCTACTGCCATGCTGGTGACCCGTGTTCACGGCGCGAGCAGGTCGCTAGGGTTTGGCTGGGGAGGGAGAGGATTGAGCATCTGGAAGACAGCTCTCCTCTTCCAGAGAGGGATACGTGTCTGCTCCACCGAATAACTGCCCCCAGGTGGAGGCCTTAGGGTAGAATGGGAGGGGGTGCCAATGGAATGATGGGTGCTGCAGGACTCCGCAGCGTGCGTATGCCTCCATATATGCCGCTAACGTGTCATGCCCCAGCAGTGGGGAAGAATGGGGAGAAAAGGAGGAAATCTCCTCACGGCAGCTGGATGAAGATCAACTCCCCCACAGGCTCCAAACTGGTGGCTGGGCAGTCGATCCTGTGGCTAAGATGGTGCAAGGTAAGATCCCGGAGGAGCTGGGTGACAGGGCTGGGGGGGGGGTCAAACAGATAGGGGCCGCTGTGGGGAGACAGACGGATGAAGTGCAAATAAAATAAAAATCACTTTGTGTGGGTCACCATGATGGCGCTGTACAGGTAACCCAAGTTTGGGAGCGAGCTCAGGTTGTCGCATCAAGAGGCAGGCAAGACAGAGGAGGCTGCCACGTGGTGGCATGCCTCAACTAGGAAGGGATTGTCGGCAAGTTCCAGCACCACTGGGACCCCTGTGGCTAGGTCAGAGATCTTGCTGTCATTGCAGCGGCTCTGTGTGCATGCAAGGTTGGTAGAGGCATTGCTTATGCCATGGGGAGGAGGGAGAGCTAAGGGAAGAAAAATCATAAAGTAACCCCCCTTGCCATCCAACTGGTGGCAGAAATGCCTGAACAGGGTATATCCCTGATTGCAGGGTACGTACCTGGATAATGGCAGGGGAAGTGGGCAGAAACACATTTATAAAAAAAAATCACTTCCTATTAGCACAGCACGGTAGAGCTGGGCATAGTGAGTTGTGCAGCCATGCTGGAGACTTGGGTTCAGTCCTGACTCTAGCCCCATACCATCAGCAGGGTCTGCAGTGAGTTGTGGCTGCAGCATGCTTACTGGAGCCAGCCAGTAAAAATTGCGTACACCAGGACCATTTTTGTTGCCTCCTCAGATGCAATAAGAACAACTTCTGTGCACCATGGCACTGGTTGTTGCCCCACCCATGTCCTGGTACAGCTGCTATATATTGCTTCCTCAGGTACTCACATATTACCACAGAGCCTGTAATGCTGTGTGGTCCCTGGGATGTAAAGACAATCTCTGAAGCAAATCCTTCTAGTTTTGAGTCCCAGAAGCAAGATTACAGAAATGATAAGCTGGTTCTGTGTTGTGTTTCATGGTACAATTTTAACAGTGCAGAGCTGTGCTGTTGCCCCCTAAAATAAAATTGTACATCATGGAGTATGTCTTCCTACACCCATACATGTTTACAATCCGGGGGTAGGGAACTGTGCTCCCTGCTGCTTGAGTGATTATACTTGTGGAGAATTTGGGTGGCATTGACATCACTGGGGTCTCGTGACTTCAGCCCTCCCCAGAAGGTCAGACAGTGGCTCGATAGAGAGGATGGAGATGGGACAGCACTATGGAAAAATTGGGAGCAACACAGGACCATGTCTTGTCACCACCTGGATCCTAGAGGGAGGCTAGACTATAGTGTGTGTGTGTGTAATGGAGACACATGGATGGGAAGGGGTGGTGATCTGAAGGAAGAGCAGAACAGGGGGCCAGAGGATAGCAGCTGATCCCAATGAACAATAAGCATTTGTCAGGGCCGAATGTTTGCTTGCTGGTATTGGCATTGGTAGTGCAGGAGTTAGAGAGATACATAATAGGAATGGCAGTGAGGTATTGAACTGACGCCAACCCCCATCCCTACCCTGCAGAGACTGATAGATGTTGGGGGTATTGCTTTGGGTCATTGGCCATAATGCTCATGCCATTCCACCTCACCCCACCCTGCAGACACTGATAGGTGTTGCGTTGTGCCTTGGGGTCTGCGGCCCTCATGCTCACCCCATTCCATAAGGAAATAAGCTGAGATGGGCGCAGTATAGGAGAATGGGGGTGAACGTTAGGGCCGAAGACCCCAAGGCACACCTAGATGTGTGTCACTGGCTGCAGGGTGGGGATGGGGTGAATGAGCGTGAGCATTATGGCCGACAACCCCAAGTCACCCCCCCCCCGGATGACTATCAGTCTGTACGGGGTGGGGCGTTACGGTTGGAAACTCTAATGCCTGGGGTGGCTGTTGGTATTTTCAGTTTTCAGCATGTGCTTTTAGGGACCTCACCTCATAAACAGTGGCGCTATCATCTTGTTACTCAATCCCGAAAGGTGATTTCGCATGGCGACTGCACCATTTGACGCCACAGGTGCAAAAACACATTTTGAGCAGGTTGTGAAAAATGACAGCTGTACTGTTCATGAGGAGGTGTGAAAAAATGGCAATGTTGAAAATCTGGAGTGAAAATATTAAAAAGTGGCGAAGTTACCAGCGTGTGTAGAAACCCTGCAATGCACAACCGTAACGCGATCATTGTTGGGAATTTTTTCACCAAATTTTCAACATTGGCAATTTGGGACCTTCCCTCATGAACAGTGGCACTGTGATTGTTTGTTAATCTGTCCCAAAAGTTGATTTCCCACAGTGACTGCGCCATTCTGCGTCACAGGTGCGAAAACATATTTCAGGCAGGATGTGAAAAATAACAGCTATACTGTTCATAAGGAGGTATGAAAAAATGGCAATGTTGAAAATCTGGAGTGAAAATATTAAAAATTGGCGAAATTACGAGCATACATAGAAACTGTGCAACGCATGCTCATAACGCAGCCATTTTTTTGAATTTTTTCACCAAGTTTGCAACATGGGTTTTTTGGGACCCCACCTCATGAACAGTTGCATTATCATTTCATTAATCAGTCCTGAAAGGTGATTCCGCAAAGTGACCACGAAATCACCTTTCGGGACCGAGTAACAAAATGCCAGTTACAGTGTTCATGAGGTGGGGGTCCCAAGAACCCCATGCTGAAAATGTGGGCCATAATTCTTGAAAATGCCTGAGATATCAACCTAAGTTGAACCCCTCCCCATTGACTCTCATTATACAGTGCTTACCCGATTCCTGAGTTCGCAGTTCGGCTTTGAAAGGTGCAGACGTGTTCCTGGTCCACAGAGGATCGCTATTTCTGACCTCTGGAGGTAAGTATGGTGTGGGGGGAGGGGCAGGGAGATGGGTGCACAGTGGAAGGGTAGGGATGGAACTAGGGAGACCATGGTGGACCATTTTCTTTTAACAGGTAAAAAAAAGACTTGGGACAGTTTCTTTTTTTTGACAAGTTTGAAAAATACATTTTGGCACACTGGGGTGGGCTCCCAGTGTGCCACAATAGTGTGTGTGTGTGTGTGTGTGTGTGTGTGTGTGTGGGGCATGCTGACACGGGGGTTGGACACCCCGATGTTGGCAAACAAAATGGACAGTTTTGGGGGCACATCCAACACCTGGAATGGGCATCCCTTACGGATATTGCCTCTGGGTGTGGTTCCAGAGAAGTCACCTGGAGAGTACAGGTTGATTCATCACCTGTCCTAATCCAAAGGGGCATCAGTGAATGACTCCATTAGCCCAGAAGATTGCTCAGTGTGTTATGCATCTTTTGATTCTGCAGTTAAGCTCATTCAGGAGGTGGGCAAGGGTGCACAGCTGCTGAAGAGTGACAAAGTCTGCTTTTCGCCTCCTGCCATTCAACCTGCAGGATTTTGATTTACTGGGTTTTTGCTTCAAGGGGAAATTCTACTATGATATGGCCATGCCTATGGGCTGCTCCATTTCATATGCAGCCTTTGAGGTTTTCGGTCATTTTTTGGAATGGGCCACCACACATTACAGTGGCATCTCCAAGATAACTCATGATATGGATGACTTTCTTTTCATAGGGGCCACAGGCACTTCTGAATGCAGAATGGCCCTCACTTCCTTTGCGCACCTGATGGACTGGTTTGGTGTGCCACTGGCTCACGAAAAGACTGAGGGACCAGTTACCAAGCTAACTTACCTCAGTATTGAGCTGGACACTGTAGACTTGGTGTCTCAGCTACCAGCCGACAAAGTGGAGCGATTCGGGAAACTGGTGGCCGAGGTCAGTTCAGCTAGGAAGGTTATCCTGAAGACCCTGCAGTCATTGATTGGGCACTTGAATTTTGCTTGCAAGACAATGTCGCCTGGCAGGCCTTTTTCAAAACGGTTGGCATGGGCAGCTAGGGGCTCATTACAACCCCATCATCACATTAGGGTCACTGCAGAAATGAGAGCAGACTTGGCAGTCTGGGAAAGCTTCCTGATTCACTTCAATGGGGTTTCCATGTGGCAAACTGGCACGCATTTCAGGCAGGCTTGCCAGATGGTTACCAATGCTGCAGGTGGACTAGAGTACGGGGCATACTTTCAGGGGTCATGGTTTGCAGGTCTGTGAGATGAGAAGTGGATAAGGGAGGGTCTCACTAAAAACATCACCCTGTTGGAATTCTTTTCCTTTGTGGCAGCGACCTTTGTCTGGGGGGTGCCTCTTGCCAACTTTCTTGAACTGCTTGTCCCCCTGCTTGTCATTGGCTTGTTGACCATCCTCTTTTCTAGGGCCGCCAGGCAGTTGCTAGCCTTGTGCTTACCACCACAACTGCTGCACTCATGCTGGAATTTGCAGTACTCCCGAAAACACTTACCCGTGTTGTCCTGCCTGCATGTGCCCACCCCTTTTTGGCCAGACGAAGGGGTCTTGGAGACCATGTGCCCACTGGAAGTGTAAGCAACATTCACTGGCCTTGCCTGGGTCATGTGCCTAAACCAGAGGTCATGATCAATTTTGTCCCAGCACATATCTGGTGATCTGATGAGATGCATCCAGAAGAACTCATTGTACCGCAGTCAGGCATTCCCTTCATACGGCAGGTGTGCAGTCTTAATGTTGTCTCTGTACTTCAGCAACTGCCCAATTTTTGGGGGGAATTTCCCACAATACATTGAGATAAAAATGTCAAAAGCTGCCACCCAGTTTTCAAAACTGTGGGGAACTTTCAGCCTATGCAGCTTCTCCTGTTTCAATGTATCCTTGTCCGCTGCATCAGGCAGCTCCTGATGTAGCAGTTTGAATATTTCAATATATTCCCCTTTCCAAATCTTGTCCCTGTCCACAGCTGATAAATGGGTGTCTATGGGGTCATCCACCCCCATGTATGCCCAATGGTCCTGCTGGGTCGAAGATGGGGGCGCCACTTGGGATGCTGACGCCTGTGCCCTGACAGAGCTGGCTACCATCATCACCATCTGCTGATGAGCGGCATCCTCCACCGCTGGGGCAGCCCACCCCTGCTGCAGTCCCCAAACCTGCCTGACAGATTGATACACTTGCAGCTGGCCCTGGGTGCCAGTCTACTGCAAGGTAGTGCCATCCCCTGCTAAGGGGGCCAGTGGTACATCTGCAGCTGCAGCCGACCCCTCATGTCATGACCCACGATCCTCCCCTGCATCTTGGACCACCAGCTGGACCACCAGTGGAGAAGGGCCTTGCAACACTGTGACATTATTACCCATGTTAGCACCTCCGAAAAATTGTTGACCACCCCATGGGGCACATTGCCAGGGCTGGAAACCCGATGGTAAGGGGCAAGACCCCCACCCGCTCACTGGAGAAGTGGCTGGTGAAGCTCCAGGGGGAGCAGAACTGGGCAAGGCTGGGTGGAACCAAGGGATAGGCATTGGCCACCAGCCTTGCTGAGTACCTAGTGGTGGTTGCTGCACCCCAACCAGTGCAGGTTGTACCAGGCCAGGCGGGCCCATGACCGGTGTTGCTGTGGCCTTATTCTGCCCCTTGCCTGCACAGCGAGCTCTAGTGAGAGACTTCGCATATAAGCGTCTCCCCAGTCTTGCCTGACCTACCCCCGACTGCCTGGCACCCTTATGGTTACACTGGCCTTTACCCCTCTTAAGTAGCACAGACTGCCGCTCCCCAGTGGGCTCGTCAGCCACTGGTGGCCTGTCATACAACTCACCCACTGCCCTAGGCAGTGGCAGCACCATGCTGGGTTCCTCTAATGGGTGCTCTTCTTTGTCCGGTGAATTCTCCCATTCCTCCAGGAAGACATCATCTTCCACAGTTGGTGCTGCATGCCTGTGTACTTCTGGCTGTCTCCCTGGTGTTGCCTTCCTCTTCATCTCTCTTGCCCCTATAACCTCCACCATCTTTGCAGATGCCCTCTGCAATCTCTTGGGTGGCCTGTCTTCACTGAGATTCGACCCCGGTGCTTCCTATATCACCACCTGGAGCCAGTCAGGGCCTCCCAGCTACATCAGCTGCTGGAGGGTGTCCCTAAATTCTTGAGAGGGTTGGACCCTGATGCCCAGGTCCGAGGAAGCCTGTGAATCCATGGACCCCTGCTCCGATGGCCTTCCCCTGGTGTTCATGGCACTAAAGGTGAGTGGAGAGGGGGCCGTGGCCAACAGCCGAGTTTTCGGACGCGTTTCAAGCAGAGCTCCACTAGAGCAATTTATTTCTTATTAATTTAAATAATCTAACCCGCTAGTTTCCTGACAGCAATTGGACCTATCTAAAGAAGATAGTTCACTGTATCGATCGATATCTTATTGGATATTTTCTTGTTCGAGTTCCAGAAATATGGGGAGAACAAATAGAGCGGCCACCAGAGGAGAGGGAGGCCGAGCCAAAGACCCGAAACCTAGCACCAGTACTGAAACGGGATCAGGGACGGACAACCTTGCATCACAACCTACAAATGCGGCTCTGTTAAAGGCAATCCAGTGACTAGATCAAAAACTGGAGGATTTTACCTCTCAATTCAAAATACTTGATACAAAAGTCGGTATGCTTGAAGAAGAGACTAAAGCTGCATCTGTTTCTGTGGCAAAAGCTGTGACAGTATCCACTGGCGTCATTAAAGAAAACGAGCTGCTTAGGCGACGTTTAGAAAATCTGGAAAATGCATCTAGAGCCTCCCACATCAGAATCCTAGGCTTACCTGAAGACACCGAGGGAGAGGATCCTGTCTCTTTTTTACAGACTTTTTTCGAGGAAGCGTTACAAATACAGGAGTCGATCGCCATTCTGAAGATGTATAGGATCACCCCACACGGTGGGGGAGGCCATGCAGTTACAGATCAGGCATTGCCTCAAACTTTACTTGTGGTTCTGGGCTCAGTAAGGGAGAGAGATCTCATCACTAATAAAGCTAAGCAATGGGGCGACCTGGAGTGGGACAATACTAAAGTGCACATTTTTCCGGATTTAAGTTTTGCAACCAAACAAAGAAGGAAAAGCTTTGATGCTAATAGATCCCGCCTGAGACAATTAGGGTTCACCACGTCCTCCTGATGCCGGCCAGTTTGCGGATCACATACGGTGAGAAAACGTGTCAATTTGCAGATCCAGAAGCAGCTAAGAAAATGATGGATCGTACTGAGTCTGAATTTCTAACTAAAGGGGACAATATGGACAGTGACTCTGGGGAAAGTGTCTGAGTATTTTCAGATAGAGTATAATACTTTTGACTATGCTTAAATACCTGCAAAATAATGTTTAAGTATATTTCCCTCCCGGTTTGGAGCGATGTGCTGGTTCTATGTCTTTTATGGGTGTAATGCGCTGTTTTCTGGAGAATGGCTGGGTAAGGGGAATGTGGACGAAGGTGGCAAATGGCGGATCGGTATAGTGCGCATGTTACAGCAACCCTGCTTTCCTTTTAGCCTTGAGAGCTAATTGTGCCGCCAATCTGCCGAATCTGTGCACTGTAATTTCATATTGCATGGTTTGAATTTAGTTCAGAAGGTAGCGATCGTTCAAAGAAAGAATGTTTTCTAACTTTACTTTGTTAAAGGACCTTTGCTTTAAGGAACAACTGGGAAGTTTATCTTATAAGGGGAGCACTGCTGAATTACTATAATGCTTAAATAAAATTCACAGATGAGGGACGTTATACCCGGAAATTAAGGGTGCTCGTTAATACTGAACGCTGTGATGGTATTCCCGTCTCATGGCAGTAATGGCCTATTATAAACTGATGTGAAATGTTTTAAAATATATTGTTTCTCCTCCCCCGTGATGTACCAAGAATATAGGGGCTCATCAAATCCTTTCTGTAACAATAAGGTTTAAACACTGTAATACTGTTTCTAGAAGCCTACCTATGAGGGTAGTGTACTGTGTAATTCATACAGTTAAACTAATAAAAAAAAAAAAGGTGAGTGGAGACCTGCAGAAACCAGAAAGAAGAACCAAACTGCCATATTAGCATCAGCATTAACAACAGCGAATGAACTGGGTTTGGAGGGCCCCCATCCCACTCCCTACTTATTGTGTTGGTGTCGAAACCTATCAAGCATTCGACGTTTTCCCTTTCGCTTTTTTTTTTTTTGTGGTGTAAGGCAAAGGTCTCTCTCTCTTTTTTTTTTTGTACTATTTCTTTACCTCCTCTGATGCTCCCGCTTGTCGTCCTCTCCTTCGGGTGGCCAAGTCCTGCTGTTGCCTCCTCAGCCGATCCACCATCCAGCTGCTCCGATGCCCCGGTTGTCCTGGATGTATCCCTTCACGGGGGGCTCTTCAATATCCCACCAGGGCTCTCGGGAGGAGAGACTGGAGTGCATGAAGTGCTCCCTTGCATCTTTACCGGGGCCCGGAAATGCAGCCTGCAGGTTTCTTGGCTGGGAGACGCAGGGAGGCGGGCCGCCGTCATCTGGACGGCAAGCGTGCATTTTCACGCTTTTCTGATCCCTCTTGTGTGCCTGCTGCTTGCAGTACCCCCTGATCTCCACCGGGGGTCACTAACAGATCGGGGCTACCCACCCAGCCCACCCAGGAGAGGAGAACAGTCCTCCGGATGCTCAATCCTCTCTTCCCCTGCCAGCCCCCAGCGACCCGAGTCCGTTCCTGAACCCATGTCACCGGCGTGGTTCGAGGTGTGGTGTCCAGCGCCTCAACCCTCTGCGCCACTGGGCCGGCGTTTTTTTTTTAACAAACTATTTGTAGGTTACTAAGTATATTAATTTATAGCCCTTGAAAGAGATATAACTATATAGGTTTGGGAACCGGCCCTGCTACAGGCCCAATGGAACACGGACAAAAGGAGGGGAGAGGGAAGGACAGCCCACACTGGCCGCCCACCATGCTGTGCTAATGAGCAAAATTGGCCTGATGTGAGCATGAACCGCAAGGGCCCACCTAAGATGGCTGCTGAAACCTCATGAGAAGATCTGCATGAGTAGGAGGCCCCTATTAGCAGAGTGGAGTGAGAAGCGGCCAAGGCAAGATGGCCACCGCGACTCTCGTGAGAGCCAATGAGAGTGCAAGTCACCTATCTCCTGCTCTGTAATGGTCCCCCACCTTCACTGCAGAGACTGCAAGACCCACCCTCCACCACGCCCAGGAAAACAGTGCTGTGGCGGTGCCTGGCCAGCAGCCACGAGATAGAGCCACAGGAGATATAAACCTGGGTCCCCCACCTCAGCAGTAGTTACTGTCCCCTCCATCCTGCTGCACAGATCATGGGAAAGCACTGAAGACCAGCAAGGCATGGAGTGGCTGTTCGGACCCCCCTTCCCTCTCCAGTCACACCAAAAATCCCTAAAGAAACCCCAAATGGACCTCCTGCACAATCCAGTAGCTGGAGACTTAGCTATGGCAGCAATACAGAGGAAACTCCCTAGGCCCATGCTGCACCAGCCACGTAAGCGGTCCTGTGAAGAAACAGGAGGGGGTGGGTGGAAGGTAGCCCAAAGGGAAGGAGCCTCTGGCTGTGGTGCAGCCCTAGATGGGCGGGCATGTGTTAGTGGCTCAGTAGGTAGCACACTCGCCTCTGAGGCTGGGAGATCAGAGGGCTGTGCATTCAGTTCACACATCTGGCACTTGGGTTAATATCCCAGTACTGACACTGTAGTGCAGCATGAGAGGGGTGCTGCACTTCTGAGGTGCCGTCTTTCGGATGAGATGTTAAACCGAGGTCCCATCTGCCTGGATTAATGGTAGTTCAGGTGGATGTTAAAGATCCCATGGCACGTATCGAAAAGAGTAGGGAATTTCCCCAGCATCCTGGCCAAATTTCCCTCATTCACTAAAAATACCACCAACAGCTTAATCTGGTTCAAAGTCAGTTGGCATTCATCTGTATCCCCCTCCCCCGGGTTGTGCCTGAAAATAGGCAGGATTTGTCTAGTGCACTTACTCAGTCAACAAAAACTAAATAAAATAAATAAATAAATGTGCAGGAGAGCCAGCCCGGGCACAGGGGAGATGGAACCCCAAGCGGATCACCCACCCGAGGTCCGTGGTGGACCCACGTTTGCAGAGGCAACAGGGAAGCTCTACTTCATTTTATACATATATATATATATGTATATGTATATATATATATATATATATATATTTTTTTTAATAAGGTCCTGCATGAACCCAGACTGGTCCTGTCATGGAAAGGCTCCAAGAAATAACATATCCCACCATATGCCCTGGGAAATATGCAAGGCAATTGCCTCATAGCACCCAGGAGCGAGGGCCAAGCCAGGGGCTCCCCCCAGTCCCTGCCCAATGAGCAAAGTTGCAGCCAGGCTGAGGGCCAGACTAACGCCCTGCCCCCCCAGGAATGCAGACAAAGGGAGTGAGGACCAAGAGGGTAAATTGCCCTCACCCAAAAAATTTAAAACAGGGAACAATCATTAAAAAACTCCCCCCACTCTTTTTTTTTTAAAGGTGGCCCTAGATGAAGCTGCCCTGGCCACCGAAGATCCGAAACTAGCCCCCTCCCAGGCCCAGCGGCCTCCCAGCCAAAAAAAAACCCGAGGTCTACCTGAAAGGCTAGTGTAGTAACAGAGACTGGACAAGCTGATTCTCTGGAGGTCTGGTCAGAAAGAGGAAATTCCTCTCCTGACCAGCTCCTTAGAATCCTGGCCTTTTCCCCTCCCTGCTGCAGGCTACTCCTAGCCCCCGCAGCTTAGGGCAAAGGCCCATTGGACACTACCTTTTGGGTCATTCGACCTGGAAAGTACTGCCCCGGGACTGGTCCCCTGGTCACTGAGCAAGTGACCTCCCAGGAATTCCGGGAAGGGCCAATTCTAAATCCCTAGATTAACTGCTGGAAAACCTGAGGTTGGAGCCTCATTACAAGAAAGCACAGCAAAGCCACACTCTAGAATGGGAAAAACAAGATCTGTCTAAAATTCCAAGCATTCTAAAGAAAACTGTCAGACAGACATTTACATTTCACATGAGTTATCTCCTGTAGGAGGAAGTGGGCACATACTGTTCTATCTGCAATCAAGCTTTTTTGTGTTAAAGATTACTGTCACATTTTTAAAAAAATTTAACACAGGACTGCCACATTTATACAGCAGTAAAACAAGTAAATACATTTTAGGAAAGTCTTAATCCCCAAGTTAATCATCATGTGTGCCCCCCCACACCAATTTCCAAGTATGTCCTGTAATTAAGTATCTGGGATGATAATAAAGGCCCAGCTCCTTTACTATTACAGGAGACGTGTGCAGTTCTTGGGGGGGGGGGGGTTTAAGATGACAGCTGATTCGGGTGTTAGTCACCTAAAAAAATTTTTTTCTGCTTTTCGTTTACTACTGTGCTCATTTGACAGTCCTGGGTTTTATAATAAATGTAAACCAATTTAACATCTCTAACAGGTTTGACTGCAAGCTAAGAGAAAAGGTAACAAAAGGGGACTTTTTGTTCTCCTAAACTTGCTAAGTATAGTTGGTAAATAAAAAAATATTTTTAAAACTTATGAATATAGCAAAAATGTACAGAAAAGTTTATGTATATCTTTTAATTTTTATAATGGCATTAATGCACTCCTGGGAATTGGTTTACTACTAGTTCATCTAAACTTGAGGTGCATGAGTCTCTCAGCTATGCCTTGGGGCCTCTTTACATTCATGGGTCTTGGATTAAGTACTATATTGATAAACCAACCCCAGTCATAACTTACTGCTTAGAAAACATTTATTGACAGTGAAACATAAACTACTCTGGTGCTTTGAGCCTAGCGTGGATCTTTGTCTGGGGGCCTCACAGATGAAGACCCAGGCTAGGCTCGAAGTGCTGGATTAGTTTGTGTTCCACTCTCAATAAATGTTTTTTCTGCCTACATTCACTGCTCCTGGTTGGACTTAATCTTATTGTCTTGTGTGCCAGCTTTGTGTTCATAATTATCAAAGTACAGCTGTGCGTATCCTTTGAAGAGCTAGTACACCTCCAAAATTAGTATTAGCTTTAGTCAACTGTTACTTCTTATATATAAAGGCCCAGATATTCAAAAGGGTTGCGCCATGTGCAACAGGGTTGCGCATGCGCCAGTCCAAAAATGCGCCATTCTGCGATATTCAGCAGGAGGCAGTTACGCCACTGACAACAGGTTGCGCAACAGCGCAATGCAAATGAATGCATGCTCAACAGGAGGGGGAGGAACCATGCATAAACTGCGCAACCCGATATTCAGTCGGGTTGTGCAGAGTTGTGCATGCGCAACCCCCAACCTGCGCCTGCACAACCTTGAGCCAAAAAAAAAAGGATCAAGTTGAGGGCCACCCACAGGTGAGCTGCTGTATTGCAGGCGCAACACAGCAGCTGCCACCCCTGGCTGGCCCCAACTCGGTCCCTGTGCCCCCCACCAGCCCGATCACGGGCAGGCGTAAAACAACCCCCGCCCACACATCTCCCAAAGCCCGATTGCGGGCATACAGTGACATGACCCCGCCCACATCTCCCAAAGCCCGATCGGCGGGCATACAATGTATGCCCCCAACACATCTCCCAAAGCCCGATCGCGGGCATACAACATACCCCCACATCTCCCAAAGCCCGATCGCGGGCAGGCGATGTATCAACCCCCAGTGCCCGATCGCGGGCAGAATGTAAAAACCCCCCAGCCAATATCTCCCTGGTGGTCCAGTGGACCGTAATGCCCGATCGTGGGCAGAATGTCCAATTATAACCCCCAAACATCTCCCTGGTGTCTGTGTCCCCCCACCCACCCACAAGCCTCACCCCTCCTCCCCAGCAGCGGCGGGTGGCAGCATCCACCGTCTGCTGCCGCCCGCCGATGACTGACTGTCGGTGGGGCTGCGCCCAGTGGTGCCAGAGCTACAGCCAATGGGCGTGCAGCCTGCTGGACCGTCGGTCTCACCTGAGCCGAGGCCTTTCTCTCATTCGCCTCTTCCTCTCAGCAGCCGGCGGGTAGCAGCATCCCACCAGCCTGCTGCCCCACCGCCACCGACTGACTGTCCGGTAGGGCTGCACGCCATTGGTGCAGAGCTACAGCCACCGGGCGTAGCCCTACTGGACCGCTAGTCGGGCGGGGGCGGCAGGCGGGTGGATGCGCAGCCCGCCGGCTGCCGGGGAGCGGTGAGGGCTGGGTGGGTGGGGGGATACTAGACACCAGGGAGATGTTTGGGAGGGGTTGTAACTTGACATTCTGCCCACGATCGGGCATTATGGTCCACTGGACCACCAGGGAGATATTCGGGGCTTTTTATTCTGCCCACGATCGGGCACTGGGGGTTGATACACATTCTTCCCGCGATCGGGCTTTGAGATGTGTGTGGGGGTCATGTTACTATATGCCCGCAATCGGGCTTTGGGAGATGTGTGTGGGGGTCATAGCATTGCATGCCCGCCGATCGGGCTCGGAGATGTGTGGGGGGAATGGTTACATTCGATACTGCCCGCGATCGGTCTGCAGGGTGCTGTCCCCGACGGCTGCTGTCTGGCAGGGCCAGGCGCAAGTCCCCGGGATTGGCGCACCTACATGCTAATGGCTTACAAATGGGGCCATAACTAGATGCAAATGGCCCCCCCTGTGCCTTGCATAAATTATGGCCCCATTTGCATGTCACCTTTTGAATATCAGAAATTTGCGCATGGCGCAATGGTACTTGCGCCACCGCAAGTTTAATGCTCAACTCTGGCAACTTGGTGGTGCAAGTTCCACTGCGCCATGCACAGTGGCTGTGGCTGGGGGGTGATATTCAAAGGAGTTGCTCAATAGCGCAACTCCTTTGAATATCGCCCCGGCCACACCCCTGCGCAACTATTTTGAGCAGCGCAGGGGCTTGCGCCTCAGAATGGCGCAGTTTGAATATCTGGGCCAAAGTGTTTTTTGATTTCATTTATTACTTCAGAGGTAGATCTGTGGACAAGTGGTCACTTGCATTGATGACCACAGTCAATATACATCATGTGGTACATAAAACAAATTAGCACATACAGTAGTACATTATTAACAATAAGTCCAAGAAATATAAAGCACCACTCTGCAAAAGCATAACCAGTCTTATCTAAAACAACAGCAGTTCATTGAACCAACTAGATACAAGAGTGGAGGGACTGGGTGAGCTGGCTCAGTGGCATGGAAGGCTGAGATCTTACCTCCTGCCACAGTGGCAACCCAGGTTTTGGAATGGACCAGGGTTGCTTGTGGGCCTGCTGGGTGAGAAGAATTGAGCATCCCAATATGGCTGTTCTCCCTTGGGAAGGGGGATTCTAAGTCCTGCCGCTTGCATGCCACTTGGCAGAAGTTAGGTGGCAGTAGCGGTAGGACCAGCTGATGGGGGGGCATGTGCTGATGCAGCACAAAAGTGCACCAGTATGCACATTCATACATGTGTCAGAGATGCCCCGGGAAGAAAACAGGATACAGCCCCGGCTCACTGGGCATCCCTGACCCTATGTGGCAGGCCAACCACTGATATGGCTCTATGTAAGTGGTGGTTAACCTGTAAGGCCATGAAATGGGTCTGTGACAGGGCTGGGGGAGTGAAGCCAGGACCAGAGACAGTAGGCGGAGAAACAAACAGTAAAAAAGTAGAGGGCCTTTTTCTGTCTCCTTTCACTATTCAGAAGGTATGCCACCTTAGAGTACTAGTTGTGATGCATGGAAAAGCACTTTACCTGGTGGCTGACATATTCTAGTTTTATAAAGTGGGTAAGAAAAGTCCTGAATCCTAATTGGCTAATCACTTTTCTAAGCTGACAATGATTATTACATATTGGATAATACATGTGCATATGGGTCTTATGAGTTTTTTCACACACCTGCGGTATGTGATGCCACTTAAACTCAGACAGCAGAGCCGAGTGGGTTCCCTCAGTGTATTCTTTTCATTTCCACTAAAAAAAGAGTTCTTGTTAGTGGTTCACTGGGTGGGGTCAAAACTGGAAATTGTCAACTTTGCTGTTTTGACCCCTCCAAGGGAAAAAGTTGTCAGCCACATCAGAGCTGTAACGCAGTGCAGTAGATTGCATAGAAATCTATAGCATTGCATACCAGCTGCTTGATTGTCCCCGCATTTCAATTAGTTCCCTGAGGGTAGCTGAATCTTTGCCTCATAAATGTTTTCCCAGCTGACCAGTTAATGTGGGATTTTTGTATTACAATAACACAACAAGTAAATTACAATTAAGTCACACATTATTCTATATTCCTTATCAGGCTAACATATTAGCAGCAGTAAGGGCTCTGACCAGAGTTTGTTTCTCTATAACAGTCGCACAGATATCACCAAAGGTAGAGGTCGCATTTCTTTACTTCAAAACAGACACCACAGTTTAGCAGCTTTGCTGCAGGGCAATAGCTGATCTTTGCGTGACCTGTTTCTTCAAATTATTTAAAAACTATGGATGCTGTGTTTGTTTAGTTATTATTCAAGTCTTTGATTACCAGGTAGGTGCACTGATCCAAGGGACCATTTTCAGGCACAGCCCATGCCAACAATATGGCACAATAGAGATACAAGACATGAATTAGATAACAACAATACCATTTACAGTGAATTAGAGAGTAGGGTGTCAAACACACCATAAGGATACAGGACATGCTGGCTAGTACAGATGCTTACAAAACAATTTACAATCCGGAAGTTTGCTTGCAATATAGCATTTTAACGAAAAATATCAATACTTTCGGTGAGCTGACAAATGTATGTATGGGACATTTAATTATAGGCAATAATCATCATCTCCTAAACTATAATAGTTACATATATCAGGTTTACACTTTTGAGAAACAACGTGTCTTGTGATACCCCAAAAACTACTTTCAAGAAGTGTATTTGTGAAAAGGAGATATTATGTCTTTTAATACTGGACAAAAAGGGTTCTTTAAAGATGCAAAGGTCTGATTTACAGTCCGCCAAGTCCTGCATTCCAGCTAAAGACAGAGAAAGAAGGAGAGTTTGGATCTTAACTTTAAATGTCTGAAGCTTGAAAGAGTTTTTAACAAATGATATAAGATTGCATTTTATTATATTCACTGGAATGTTTTCCCTTCCTTTTAAATGAGCTGTAATATAGAACTGTAGGATACTCGGAACAGCATTTAGTTAAGGGAAACTACAGTATATCTTAGCAATCAAAACTAATACAAAAACAGGAGTAATTTTGTAAGATTCCACAGATGATGACTGACATGAAGATATAAAAAGCTATGCACTGGTTAAGAATCTTGAATAAAAATGGGACACAAGTGAAATTCTTGAGCTGACCACGCCCCTGGAATGTAAACTGGAGGGAAGAGGAAGTTACATCTCTGTACTTTAAAGCTGTCCAAGCAGATGTAACTAACTGGGACTTCAGCAAGCTAATAAACAGGGCCCCTAGTGTTCTGAGGCACTTTGTCCTGATTTCTGTGGCAGGGCTCCTAGGTTGCTGCGCAGTAGCGGAGCCAGATTTGGGAACATTTGGGAGCCAGTGGGGGCCATTTAGTCAATCATAGGCTCCACAATGGGCACTAAACAGTGACTAAAGATGGTGGTGGGGCACCACTACTCACACCGGGCAGCCAGGAGGGGCAACGGCCCCCCCAGCCCCCCTCTAGCTCTGCAGCATTTTCAGATTTTTTGTGGCATGATTTATTCATTTCTGTGGTAGAATACAATCCTGTCATTGGCTAAAATATGATGTGATGTCATTGATGGCATCACATGCCAAGCATAGAAGAGGGGCTTCAGGATAAATTTGGGGGGGGGGCAGGCACTATGGAAAACCTGTATACTTGAATGAAAATTCATCAAGCACAAGGAATTCTCTGGCAGTAGATATATTCTGTGGCATGCTGCAAATTCTGCAGAAAATTCTGTGGCTACAGAGTCGCTGAATTCCAGGGGCCTTGCTTATAAATACTCCTGTCAAAGAACCATGCCTTCAGAGCTCTAAATGCCACTGTATAGCGAATATCTTGTCCTTCAGCTGATGATAGAGAGACTTTGACTCCTTTTTGAGGGCAATGCCCTCTGAAGAAGTGTGTTATAGCCATTTTCAGTAATGACAATTTTTGCAGAGAGAACATTCCTGGGGGGAAGAACACTGTTCTCAAGAAAAAAGACTGTCTCCACACTCTCTCCATTGTTTTGTGAGACCTCCAGAATCCAGAGCCATGCCTTTTCACAATACTAAGTGTCTCTCCAGATATTGCTGTTTTATAGTATAGTAATAAATGGATAGGTAAAATAATAGTATCAAAAGTCATGCAAAAACATCCCTGTAATACACTACTCCCTTTCCCATTATACTACCCTTCCTCAAGTGATGATATTATCGTTCACTGCTGATAATACTATCGTTTTAGCTCTCAACTATAGTAGTATCACTCAAATCCCACATCGGATGTACCAGTCTGCCTGCTACACAGACCCGGTTGTCAAGGTGCCACGTTTCTTCCTGCACAACTGAAGTGGCAATGTGCATTGTTATTGGCAGCTTTCCTCTATGGGGCAGGCAGAGCAACTTTTAAAACATGGCGGTTGTTTACCCTCGCTTAGCGGACAGTCAGTCATATTTCTTCGCTTTTCGCTTTTTTTTTTAAATCACCTGCTTCATCCTCCATTCACTGAAGGATGCCAAAAAGGAAAGGTAGAACTTACTGCCTCACAAAAGAAAATTCCAAATTAAAATCCAACAGATGCGTGAGGGGGTGGGATGAGCGAGCGAGGGAGAGAGTCCTCAGCTGGTCAGTACAGCACACAGTCGGAAGCCCCACACAAAAAGACATAGCATTTGTAAACGGATCCATATATTACAAAAATTAAAAAATAGATGAGGGTGTATTTCATGGCAGTAAGACCATCTTGAGGTTTTGGGGACTCTGAAAACCTCTCGAGCTTCACTCTCGAGATTCCAAGTCCCCAAAACCTCTTGATGGTCTTATTGCCTTGTAATACACCCTCATCTGTCTATTATTCTATTTGTATTGAGTGAGTAAGGGATGTAATTACTTGATAAGTTAAGTGATTAATTCATCTATTAATTACTTTTTAAATTTAGTTTTGAGGTGTGCTGTAGAAGGTCTTTTAGCCTCATAGAAATATACTGTATGTATAAAAACAAAGTTTAAATATGAAAAATGTTCACCAATTTAAATTGATTTTTCTCTTTTCTTTATAAGTAAGCTGATGTCAACTGCCCACCCTTGTGTTCCACAGTTAACAATTTACCGAAGACCCCGTTTATGCGAACACAATGGCTCAAAACTCCTTCAGCTACTGAGCTGCATCCCTCTGGAACACCATACCTACTCCCATCAGACAGTCCTCTCCCAAAGCTTTCACTCAGAAAATGGAGGCCCATCTGTTAAATCTTATTACATGCTCTTGTTTCTTGTAGACTTGCTTCCTGCATTGAATTATAACCAGAACAATCACTACTGTATAAAGTACTGTACAGCTCACTGCACATGTTTATTTATAATCTCCATGCTTATTACTGCACTTTGTCAAAATGCTAAACTGTGTCACTTCACAGTACCATAAGCTAAATTCCATTTCCCATTATTTCTTGCTGTTGTATCATGTACTGTAACATTTTTTTTTTATTTTTTATTTAATGATATCTTAGACAACATCTGTGAGCGGATGCTCATTTGCAGGTTCCATGTCAGTTACAAAAAGAAAGTGAACAGGCGCATAGCATTACATACAAGGCATTACATCACAAACAAGTACAAAATTGCATTGGTACAAAACAATACATTACAAGCTAGGTAGACAATAAATTGGTGTGGATTACAAGATTGGGATAGCATTTAGCTTAAGGTATAACATTTAGACACTGCTTTGGCATTGGTGAGAAGGTGCCTGTGTCAGAGAGTTAAGCCTACTTGTGGGGGGAGAAACAGAGTGGAGAAGAGGCACAGCTGTGGCATAGTGAAGAGTATGCCTGTGTATGGGTTAAGAACAGATTTAAGGAAGGCTGGAGAGAGTGGGGCTAGGAGAGCAGCAGATGGGGGGCATGAAGGCGGGGACAGAGGGGAACAGGTGCCCAGTGGTGGGGGGGGTAGACGGGGGGGTGGGACAATGAAGTGCTGTAGAAGTAGGTGCCCCTGGGATTAAGTGGAACACTATGTGCTACTGCTTTATGGTGGTCCAGATGTAGGAGGGTTGTTTTGGTCATCATGAATGGCCAATGGAGTCAGAATTGTCATCTGTGGCAAGATGCTGCCTGAACTTTCGCTTGACAGCACCAATGGTTGTGGTATCAGAGATGTTGGAAAGAAGGGTGTTGGTCCAGTGTGGTGCACAGTAGTAGAATGCACATTGACTCTGTGCAGTGCGGCATCTAAGTTCGCTGAAAATTTGGCTGTGGCTGCTTCTGCTCAGCCTGGCACTTACAAGGCATGTGAGCAGATTCTGGACTCCTGGTGGCATCAGATTTAGTGTGATTTTGTTTGGCCAGTAGATAGGTATGGTACTTAACTCTGCTCTTTAGCTGGAGCCACCCTGCCTGTGAATAGAGCTCACAGGTGTGAGTAAGTCTTGCAGCACCTGTGAGGAGTCAGCATGCCTTATTAAGGGCCAGAGAGATGTGATGGAGGGCTGAGTCTGGTGCAGAACCATAACCTGCTAGGCCGTATTCAACAAGGGTAACAACTGAGCTGGTGATGGCCATGTTAAGTGCTTCATATGTAAGGCTGTGCTTGTGGCGGTGGAGTATCCCGATTCTGGAACTGATGGCCTTGGCTGTGTTGTCTATATGCTGTACATAGGACAGGGTGGAGTCAAGAGTGATACCCAGGTACTTAAAGTACTGCACGAGGTCCAGCACATCACCACTGTTGTACAGAATGGATAGTGGGAAAGTCTTGTGTTTGCTGTGGGAGCTGGAGTAGATCATAGTCTTAGTTTTCTTGTAGTTAAAGATTAGTCTTTGCTCCTTAAACCAGTTTCAGCAGCAGTAAATCCTAGTTGGAGGTCATTTTGAAGTAGTTTGGGATTAGGGTTGCAGGTGAAAATGACAGCATCATCAGATAACAATAGCATGTGAATATACTGAAGAGAAGAGGTCCCAGTATTGATCCCTGGGGGACCCCTGAGTGAACAGGTGTGCTATCCGAGACGATGTTCCCAATCTTGATCCACTGTGAGTGACTTCTGAGATAGCTTTTAAACCATAGAACTGTATGAAAATAGAGACCGGTGTCGGTCAGCTAGCTGTTCAAGGAGGAGTGTGTGGTGAACTGTATCAAAAGCTTTTGATAAGTTGATGAAGGTAGCCCCCACTAGCTGCCCTTGATCCAGGGCTTGGTGAATATAATCAGTGAATTCAAACAGGGCTGTGATAGTGTTGTGTCCTGCTGAGAACCCATGTTGTTCTGGGCATAGGAGTTGGTGCATGTTTAGGTATTCCTCAAGCTGATCTGCCACTATCCGTTCAAGTGCTTTGGAGAGTGGTGGGAGTATGGAGATCGGTCTGTAGTTGTTCTGTAGTGCCCAGTCTCTACTTTTGTGAACTGGTGTTATAGAAGCCAACTTCCAGAGCTGGGGGAACTGAGAGTGGCAGAGGGATAGATTGATGATGGTGGTCAGGGGGCTTAGTACTTCCGCAAGTGCCATAGTGATGATCTTAAGGTCCAGGGTATCTCCACTGTGCCTCGACTTGCCCAGCACCTTCTCAAGGTACTTTCTAGCTTCAGTCATGCTGATTTCTTTAAAGTAAGTGAAGTAGTCTGCTGGGAGCATTCCACTTAGGTCCGTGAAGGCAGTATTTAGGGCATTTGCTATTTGGAGTGGATCCACTGTTGGTACATTGTTGACCAGGAGCATGGAGGGGGCTGTTTTGGGATCCTTTCCAGTAATATTGCTGAGGTTGGCCCAGAAGGATTTGCTGCAGTTCCAGGAGTTGGAGAGAGCTTCCTTATAGTAGGAGTATTTTGCTAGGCAGATAGCTTTTGTGCACTTATTTCTAGCTTTTCTATATAGTTGGATATTGGCAGCTGTATCATGTGCACGTGCCTTTATCCAGAGTTGGTCCTGAGCATTAAGTTGTACAAGGAGTACTGGCATTATCCAGGACTTGCAGGGAGCTTTAGATTTTCTTGTTTTCAGGGGGGCATGTTTATCGCAAGTGGCATTAAATTTTGTGATAAAGCATCTGAATGCGACGTCTACGTCATTTGTTTCATGTAGGTCAGACCGGTCTAGGCCTTGAAGGTCTGCCTTGAGTTGCGGTAGGTGCCCTTTGAGGAGTACACAGCTGGTTATGGTTCTGGGTGGGGGCTTGCTGAAGTTGTTTTGCCAGGTGCAGGTAACGGGTGAATGATCACTCAGTGAGTCAGGGAGGACAGTGGTGTTGGTGATGTGGGCTGGTCGGTTTGAGAGGATCTAGTCCAGCAGTGTGCTAGTACCAGTTTTGTAGTTGGCCCTTGTTGGGGTTGGCACCATCAGGGAAAAGTGAATAATTGCTAGGGTGTCTCTCACCGTGGCAGCTGCCGGAGAGGGCCAATTGATGTTGAAATCCCTGAGAAGAATGATCTCGGAGTTAAGGTGCAGGATGGTAATAAAGTCCATGTGGTCGCTAGCACCGGGAATTGTTGTTTCCGGTGGGATGTAGACTGTGAGGATCACAAGTACCCACAGTGCTGGGGAAATGGATGTACTCCGCAGCATTTGGCAGCAGTGCGCTGAGGAATTGGGTGAGGATGAGTGACGTGGCCGACTGTGTTATGCCTGTGGTGTCCCCGGTTGGTCTCCGGAAGGTACCCGTGGTGAGCAAGCACATGCAGGCTGTTACCTTTGTCTCCACTAACAGGACATGACTCCATTGTGTGGGTGCCTGCATCACATCACTGCACAGCTCACAGAGCCGCCTCAGTATTGCCCTGTTCAGGCGGTACCAGCCCACAATCTCGATATCTGTATACAGCTCAAAGCTGGTGTGGGCTCGGTACTGCCTGTTGGGGGCATACCGCCGATGGGCCCTTCCACGGCCACGCCCCCCTGCCACATGCCTTCTCACCCCCCTCATTAAGGCCTCCATGTGGAGGGTGGCACTGGCCATGTCCCTGGCTACCTTGTTGTGAGCGCCCAGTAGGATTTTGATTGGTAGGATTTGCAGATTGGTGCTTCTGTTGGGGAGGAGATGGATATGCCCCTGAAGTGTGTCCTTTACGTAGACTATGCAACCCCCTCCTTTGCTGTTTTAGCCAATGTATTTGTAATACATAGGCCATGCCTTAAAAAGGCACCTGGAGGTCAACAAAGTAGAAATAAATAAAGATACAAACATACATACATAAATCAATTTCTTTTCACTGTTTTTGTTCCAGTTTACTCTAACTCAGAAATATATTGATACAGTTTCTGATGAACAGTCATTTTTAGTCATTTTCACTGTTTCGTATTTAAATATTTTTATCACTTCCTGGCACCACCTGCAATGTTAATTTATAAAATTAGGTCTTTTTAAGTAATAGACTGTGAAGGAAAAGCTTGAGCCATTTTTTTGAAGAAATTTAAAGCGTTTACCGTACTTTTGAGTTTTACATCTTAATTAAAAGTAGTACTGTATGAAGGTTGAAATTCCAGTCTTTTGTTGTGACATGCTACTCATAGCTTTAAGTTCTAGTATTCTTTTGACGACAATAAACAATTCCCCTTCTATCCATACTAGCGTACCAAGGAGAACTCTGTTTTATTTAGCTCTTATTGACCAGGTAAGCACACTAGACAAATATATGCCTATTTTCAGGTACAACCCAGGGGACATAGTAATACATTATTGATTGAGAATGATCTATAATATATTTTTACAAAAAACTGTTCGGAACATTCAGGGGCATCTGCATGCGAGACACTCTTCACAGAATGCAGATGCCCCGGGAATGGGCATGTTCCGGGAACAGTTTTTTTGTAAAAATATATTATAGATCATTACTATGTCCCCTGTCACCACTCGTTGCTGTATTAGAGTGGTTTCACTTGTCTTCAGCTTGAGCCAGAACAGCTCATCTTCGCCTCATTGTTCTCACTCCAGCCGAACACGCATGAAACCACTCTTATACAGCAACAAGTAGCTCTGGGAGATGTTTTAACATATAAATCGGGAACAACATTTGTCATAAAAGATAAGTTGAATATTTTGGTTATAGGGGATGCTATCTGGGGGGCAATAATCCTAAGGAACTTGGAGATTAATCCATCTGAACCTGCTGACTTGTCGGTTTTCAAAGAAGCAAGCAGACTGAAAACTTCATGCATGTAACCCTTTTGAGATAAAAATGGTGTTGATTTAAGTCCTAAGGTGTTATATTAGGTTTAAATTAAGATTATCCTGTAAATCTGTATTTATGCAGGCTACAGAAGAAAATCACTAAAGACATTCACTAATGCAGAAGGCTGTAAACAACTTTCACCATTCAAATCTATGGTAATAAGTGAAAAGTCAGCCTTAGCATTCAACAAGGAATTTACAGACTGCCAAAATGTTTTGGCATTGCACAGGTTCAATGCTTGTTGAGTTTTTAGATACTGGCTTTTTGTCCTAAATATTTCTTGTTAGCATTAATTTTATAAAAATCTGTATGTGTTCCAATTCGATTCAAGTCTAGTTAGCTTAAACTTGTCACAGGGAGCATCTCTTTTATGCATTAACGTAAGAATATCGTGTGTGAGCCAATTAGATCTTTTGTGCTTTAGCCTGCGTTTAAGTAACGGTGTATGCTTATTCAATACTATCATGAACTCATTAATAAAAACAAATCTAATGCAAGCTGGCCCACCGGTGCAGTGGTTGGATTTCCATCTGCGACGCTGGTAACCTGGGTTTGAGAATGAGCCCTGGTCGCTGGAGGGCTGGCCAGGAAGAGAAGACTGAAGCTTCCCATGACAGCTCGACTTCTCCAGGGGAAGGGTGGGGATACAGCTCGTCGTCTGCTGACCCTTGGCGGAGGCTGGGGGAGCAGCATGACATCAGCACCTCTGGTGTTTGGCTGGCCCTGGACGGAGGTCTGGGACTCAGTGGGCACCGGAGGCTTACATCGGAGGGGTAGGGCGTCACAGACATCAGTGTTTGCATCATGACATCAGGGACTCGTGACACAAAAGAAAAACAAGAAAATGCCTGCCAGTCCTGGGGAAATGGAATTCCAGGAGCTAGCCCTCATCTGCATCCACCTGCCTGGCCAACTGGGACTGATGGAAGGCTGATTGTCGGGGTGTAAGATCCCCACCTCATCCCCGCCCCGGGGGCAACCTGTGGCTCCATGGGGGACCAGCGTCGGATCAAGGTAAGGTGGCTAGCAGGGGTAGACTCCGAGGATTTCCTGAGGATGCGGGACTGGCAGGATGTAGGAGGGGATAAACATAAATAAAAAAAATAAAAAAATCTAATGCAGAATTTACGTTGGGAATTGTGTTTAAATGAGACCAATCAAGTGTAGATAAGTCATTCAGGAAAGATATCAAATTAAAATTAGAAAAATTCCTAAACATGATCAACCTAGGCAAAGGGTTTTTGGGAAAACTGTTATGCCTTAAACAATAAGTAGCAAAGTGGTCACTGATTGAATCAATCAACACTCCTGAATGCAATATTCTTTCAGCCCTATTACCTAGAATCCAATCAAGTAAGGAATGGTTGCCTTATTTAACATCCAACAAACCTTCAGATTCTTTGGGCCCAGTTTAAGCAAGCAATAACACATGACGAGGTGTGGGTTATGTACTGATAAAAGCACACCCAGGGGTGTACTACAGCATGAGGCGCTTGTGCCGAGTGCCTTATGCCCTTGGGCATGCTCTTATCAGCACTTAACCCACACCTCGAAGTGTGTTATTGTGCTTATAAAATGGGCACTAAAGTAAAGTCTGTAGACACATTCAAGTTTAAAGTGTTTTTTTTTTTATTTGAGCTTGAAACAGGTTGAGGAACTGTGCTTTTTTAATGTATGAGAGATAAAATAGTCTGTTTTCAGTAACATCTTGAAAGAGTTAAAATGTTTTTCAACTATTTTTAAAACAGTTTTTTTTTCACAAAGAATGTAATTTTTTTTTATATAGAAAGCTAATGCAGTATGAATTCTGAATGGAAAAAAGAACTGCATGGAGTGCCTTTAGTCACTAGCTTTACGAGTGTAATCAGTAACGGGATTCAAATATGATAGCTGTCATCGTGAAGAGAAAACCCCATCTGGAAGTAAAACAAAATGGCAGAAACACCTGCACTAAACTTCAAGTTAATCATTGAGCAAATACTTAGCTAACTTACAGCAGGAAGAAGAAATAGAGATGGATGTCAGCACTATGTGGAAAACAATGTCACTTTTCAGACCAGCACAGATGTCTCTAAAGACTGCTTGTAGGGACGTCCATGCTGGTGTAGAGGATGATGGTGACATCAGTGCTGAATTCTTTAATTGGCTGCAGGTTGCTATAATCAAGTGAAAGTTTAGTGCGGGAGTGTCTGTCATTGTTTTACTTCTGGGCGGGCATGTCTCTTCAGGATGAGAGCTGTTTTGTTTGGATCTAGGGGCCGTTATTGCTTATTGGGTTATGCTCGTGAAGCAAGTGAGTAGAAGCACTCTGCGTGGTTCTTTTCTAGTTTTGGAATTTGTAGTGTCATAGTTTTTGTCTGTAAATTTGCTTGTCCTCTGTGGTTTTACTTTGTTTTTTAAATGAAATCTGTGGTTTACCTGTCAGCCCATTTCCCAGTTCAGAGAATGACAGCTGCTGTGAGGGAGATGCCGTTTTACGGTATTGCGAGGTGAGGTGTACCACTGTATTTATTTGCTTTTGTTTACCAGGTAAGCACACTAGACAACCAAGTGCCTATTTTCAGGTGCGACCCAGGAGATTACAGAGGTACATTCAAGAGCATCAGGCATTTTGTTTTTAGTTGGCACATCTCAGTGATTTCTTTTTGTAATGTGGTCGGACAGAGGAAGTTAGTGCCAGCTGGCACAATACATGCTGATAAGGACACGGCTGAAACTAGGTTTTAGCCAATCAGGATTCTGGATTTTTTAAGCCCATTTTATAATTTTAATCATCAGCCACTCACAGTTAGTGCTAGCTATATGATTGTCAAGAATTTCAGCAATAAGGTCAGAATGCACATAAATCAAGATACCACCCCCCTTTTTTAGTGTGTCTGTCACAGTGAACTGTATTATAATTAGGTAATATGATTTCAGAATCCCTTATTGTTGGGTTAAGTCAACTTTCAGACAATGCTAAAATGTAAGATTTGTAAGGAGCAACAAAAGCTTCCAGCTTAGGCAGTTTAGAAACCACACTTCTAACATATAAGTGTATGAATCGCAAGCCTCTGTTGCCAGACCAGAGAAAACAGTTTTGATCAGGTTGGCAAACATTTGCAAATGGACCAGAGTTAACTTCTATGTTGCCAGACTATAATAAAATACTATTAAAAAACATAAGAAACATAAAAGCATGTCTAAAAAAACTTGATAAAACAGGCAACCTAGAATAATAACCCAAACCATGAATCCATTTTTTGCAAAGGAGCCCAGCAGCAGGAAAATTGAATGGTGGGTATGAAAGATGATATTTGAACTGACTTTCAGAATTACATTCTGGGTTAACAGTTATCCCGCAGAACATAGCATCGGCTAGTAGGAACACCCCACATATCAATAAACCTGAGCAGACACCCTTGTAT
The DNA here is from genome assembly GCA_016271365.2 of Neoceratodus forsteri. NCBI lineage: Eukaryota > Metazoa > Chordata > Ceratodontiformes > Ceratodontidae > Neoceratodus > Neoceratodus forsteri. Next base: position 246,853,450 of record CM028134.1, read on the forward strand.
ACCATTGTATTCATGCAAAAAAATAGATAATAAATACGTTAGAAAGTCAAATAAACTGTGCTAATACCCAAAACAAATTAAGAGCGTCCTGCTGTACATGACCAAAACTAAGTAGTGAATCAAAATACACAGGTCTGAGCACTCACATAGGCAGATCAAAAGATAAGATGGTGTAGTGTCGACATTTCTGACTCACACTTGCACTACATGCTTGCACTAGTGGGTGGCATAAGCTTTTATGTGATGATGCTCTACCCCCTTCCACAACGTCATGGCTGCCAGCACACCAAAGTCTCTGGGTAGGCTAACAGTAGGCAACAGGCTTGCATACAGAGTGCCTTCTGTGCAGAAACAGTCATATGTAGTGGTTGCTAGATTCCAGAGGAGTGGGTGGTGCAAGCTTTTATGTGATGACGCTCTGCCCCCTTCCATCGTGTCATGGCTGCCCAGCTCTCTGGAGCTCCCTGCATGCCACCAGTACACCAAAGTCTGTGGGTGGGCTAACAGTAGGCAACAGGCTTGAGTGCTTGCTTGCAGAGTGCCTTCTGTGGAGAAACAGTTGTAACCACCCCTACCCTTCTATCTGCATGCCTACTTGTAAATGGGGCTGCTTAAGGGATATAGGTTGGCACCTGGGTTCATGGTTAGAATTGGCTTGGCAAGTGGCACAGTGCCTCCACCTGTGGGGATCCTTATAGCAGCATTCTGCCAGGGTGCTTCCCCCACTGGAAATGAAATACAGCCCCCTCCCTTGGTAACAGGTAGAACAATATACACTCCCCTCCCCACTTATCACTCTAAGCATGCAAATATTACACTACACAATAATGCAAATAATTCAGCAATTACAGTAATTATTTTGGGACTGGATAATGAGGTAAGGGACAAGGGAAGCAAAGGGTAATAAAACATTCAACAAAATCTTAGAATAAAAGCTGTAATCAGCAGACTAATCATATAACATAGTACCTTACAACCTAGTATTCACTGTCCCAGTCCCTCTCCCCCTGCTGGTGCACCAGTTAACACCACATTCCTTGTGGGAGCTCCCAAATACATTTGTGTGCACACTGAGGTGTTGCAGGCCTGTGACTATAGACATTGGGTGCAGTAACGTTGCAATGGTTGGATGATGCAGATGCAAAGTACAAACTACACCAGGGAGTGTATAGAGATACACTTTATCCTGACCGTAACAATTGCTGTGGACGTAGCTAAGGTAGCGCAGGAAGCCCAGATGGTAAGTTAACTAGCTAGCTAGCTGAACAGTTAGAAAAGTATTTGGCTGGGTAAAACCCAGTACTCACAACCTTTTGGTGAATAGATGATGCAGGAGTTGGGGGACATCTCCCCTTGCAGGAAATTTGGAAAAACAGGAAGAACTGGCGTGGATACAGGAAATGATCCTCTTCACCCCACACAGGGACTTGTCTTCATCCACCTTGACAGGTAGGCAGGCCATCTTCTTCACACCACAGAGGGACTTGTCTTCACCCACCTCGACAGGTAGGCAGGCCGTCTTCACCCCACAGAGGGACTTGTCTTCACCTACCTTGGCAGTAGGTAGGCCGTTGTCTTCACCCCACAGAGGGACTTGTCTTCACCCACCTAGCAGGTAGGCTAGTAGTTGAAGAGGTAGGCAGAACCTCAGAGCTTAGGTCCCCTGGCAGGAATTTCAGTCTGTTGAGTCAGAATAGTGAAGCAGTGAATTTTGTCACCTCACCCAAGCACAGATAAAAGATTTCTTTCAGCAGTTACTGATATTTGGATTGCCAAATATCAGCAATTCAGTCCAGGTTGAGGTAAATCACCCTTGTCTCTGGGATTTACCCGTCAATTAGCAATAAATTCTGCAATTTTCCAGTTTTTTTGGGCACAAACTAGTTCATTTTTTTCTGTGACAGCAGCAGGTGCTCCCAAAATCAGCAGTTTATTCTTCAAAACTCTCACCTCGACTCACACAGGGTCAAACTGTCAACCCCAGAATGTTTTGTTTGAATCTCGACACCTCATTGGTCCACCTTAGTCTCGAACTCCACATCCTGATTGGAGGTTCTGCAGCTGCCAATAGGATTCCATGCTGTCTTCAAGCAACCTTGGCAAAGATGGCCACCCCCAGACAGTACTTGCTCTTCACAGTCCATTATAAAATAAAGTACTACATGTTGGAGGCATCTGGCTACATGGTTAGGACCATCCTGGTCCCTTCTGGTGGTCGCTATGTCCAGGAGTCACTTTTGGGGGACAGGAGCTCTGTCAGATGCTCCATTTTGTGGGCTCTGCAGGAGGAGCTGTGTCTAACAACGGCAGTTCTGGGCTCAAGGAATCATGGGACTTGTAGCCCCAACAGATGCCATGTTGTCCCCTAATTCCCGACCCACTGGAGACAAGGATTGGGTCAGGAGCCTCTTTAGAAGTATTTATTTTTGTTTATTTTGTTCCCCCCAGCTCCCTTTGCAGTCCGATGGGGCTGGGGAGATTGTGACCCAAGTGACGCTTCTGCTGCATCATCTGGTGGTGCTTGAGGTGCCAGAAACAAATTGTAGCCTTGTCCCTGTGCTCCTCGCCCCACTGTGTGGCAGTTCAGAGGGGCAGGGGAGCAACACAAGTGTGCGGCTCACTGGTAGTTTCTTCTGTTGGACACTGGAGGCAACTAAACTGTAGGATGCGCTCCCCGGCCCTGGCAGCAGTCCAGGATCAGACTGGGGGAGCGAAGATGCAAGTGGCTCACTCACCGCACTGAAGAGGCACACGGGGTGCCACAACAAATTAGTCTGCTCCCCGGCTCCTTGACAGTCCAGAATTGGGCCGGGTGAGCAAAGAGGAAACAATGGTAGGCTGAAGGAGCTCCCGGGTGGTAGGAGCTGTCAGGAGGCAGCAGGAACCCCGGATAAGCTCCTGACTTGAGAGGGGGGTTACACAGTTATATGTAGTGTCTGCTGGATTCCAGAGGAGCTGGTGGTGCAAGTTTTTATGTGTTGACGTTCCGCTCCCTTCCCCTGTGTTGTGGCTGCCGGCTCCCTCAAGCCCCCTGCACATCGCCGGTACACCAAAGTCTGTGGGTGGGCTAACAGTAGGCAACAGGCTGGAGTGCTTGCTTGCAGAGTGCCTTCTGTGTAGAAACAGTCATGTGCAGTGATTTCAAATGTTCCCAAAGGGACCTTCTAAAGCTAAGGTACAATGAGTATGTACTGGGAGAGAGTTCCATAGCCTAGGTGCACAGACGGCAAAGGTCTGATCACCCATCAATGTACAGGTTTTAGGAACAAAGAACAAAGAACACCGATGAATCAGTAGACCTCAGGGTAACCTGACACAAATAAAATTGAGGCTTTCTTTCTCTGGTGTATGTATTCGGGAAACATTCTACCAGTGGAATTGCATAGAATTTTGAATTTCTGCAGTCCATGGCAAATATATAAACTGCTGAATTTGGGGTGAGACCAAGAAAAAAGAAATTGTATGAGGTGAGGACTTTTGCAACTCACTGGAAAGGCACTTTCTTTTTTTTTTTTTACATAGCAACATTGAAGTTTAAGGTTGAAAGAGAATCTTGGACCATCAAGTCCCTTCTGCCCCCACATTCCGACTTCATATGCAGGAACTGTATGCTGTGCAAACATGTATTCATTTTTATGGATTTCCTCACCTGCCCATGGTATCCAGTGATTCCTTTGTAAGCAGAAATGTGTCAAAACTACCTGGAAGGTGGGCACTGTGAAGCAGCAACATGGGGGACAGACTTTGATACAGATGTCCAACACAAAATGAAAAACTGAATTAAAACTCCATTTTTTGTCCACCTACCAAACTCAAAATAGAAGCGATACTCATCGGAGATATTCTGGCACACGATGGGGCCAAAGAAAGATTCAAAATATGTGTCCCAAAGTCTCAATGTATTTCTTTTTTCTGTGGGCTCTTTGAAGGGCTCAGGGTCTAGTGGTACTGGTGGAGTCATGGCACCCAAGCTACCGACAGTGCAGATACTGGCCATGCTGACATAAATTGAGGCCACCGGAGAAGACATCAACAAGCGCTTGACTGCCGTGGAGACTAAGCTTATTGCAAATGAGAGCAAGATACAAGAAAATACTGGGGCAATAAAAGAACTCACCAAGGTGAACAACCGGCAAGCTGAATGCAATGCTGCCTATGTAAGGGACCTCATCTTTCTAAAAATTACGACTGAGGCCTTAGAAAACTCCCAAAGGCAAGCAAATGTCAGGATTGTTGATTTCCCACCCTGAATGGCAGGCAAAGATAAGATCCTGACCATGGTAAATAGACTGATCTTTCAAGATCTGAAACTTCTGCCACAGGACATGAGTGCCAAGATGACCAAAGTTTTTGCTATCCCCCCAAAGGCCCCATCCACGAGGGGATCCTACGCAGAGACCTTTAATGGCAATTGCCACACTGTCACCCATGGAGGCTCAGATCCTGTTACTTCAAGCTGCAAGAGCCAGAGGAGATATTGCCTGGGAGGGGAGCTGCTTGACCTTTTTTACTGGATCTCTCGGCACAGACTCAGACCAGAAAGAAAGAGCTCCAGAAAGGTAAAAAAGAACTTTTGCAGAATGGGATTGAAGTGCAGCTCAATTTCCTAGCGCGGCTACAGATCTGCTACAAATCTTGGATGCGTGTCTTTGTGGACCCTGTTTCAGCAGTCACCTTCTCTGAAAAAATAATTGGGTAACTGCACCCCTCTGGAGGTAGATTCGGATGAAGACGGGTGAATAAATAGACTATTTGAATAATTTCCATTCATTATTCTGGAGTCTTTGAGGCTTTAAGCCATAAGATGGTGTACTCTGAATAATGTTTTGACTGGTGCCCGTTGCACCTCTGTTTACAGAATTAGACAATCTTGCTGCTCTGTGTATTAAGCTGAGTTTTATCTAAATGATCTATGGCCAGTGTACGAGTAGTCTTATTTTATTGGTGAGAAGATTCACCACTCAGTTTGTGAACACTTAAAAAAAGTTGTGTTAAATCCTGTTCCCCACAGGGCAGCTTTCTGTCCCTAGACTGTGGGGAGGCTCTGCAACTCAACTGAGCCCAAACTACCGTATACAATACCCATCCCTATACACTGCGCTAGTCAGTGCTCCCACAGAAAGGCAGTCCTTCAAGGGATCTGATATTCTGGTGTACTAGCTGAATAAAAATGTTCAAGGTGAGAGTGCTACTGTCCCACAGAATAATCAGCTCAGACTTTACTCCTTATATTTAGCCACCAGGCGGTTCCTTACTGTGTATGGACTTGTAATTCTAATACTGCTCAAGTATATATGAATCTGTATATTTAGTTTAAGGGTGTACATACCCTACCCATTATTTTATGAATTATGGTATTTGCTGTAATCTCATAAAATCTATCAATAAAAAGTAAAAAAAAAAAAAAACTACCTGGAAGGCCTGTACTCTATTCATGTCCACTGTCTCTGGTGGTAGGCTGTTCTATTATTTCACCACCCTCTGGGAGAAGATGTGCCTCCTAAAATTACCCCAAAATATATCAACTTTGAGCTTCAGAGCATGGCCCTGTATTCTGCTGGAGCACACCAATCAAACATTCCTATCTGTTTGACCTTGTCAGTATCCTTGAGTATGCGGAAGACAGGTCATGTCAACTCTCAGCCTTCCTGTCTCCAGGGTGAGTATGTTAAGGGAAAACCACAAAATCTGCACCCAGCAACTCCGCCACAGAAAAAATGCACAGAGAACAAATTAAAGTGCTGAATTTTATTTTGAGGGCTCCTACAGAAACATGCCATTTGCTTTACTGAATGTTTACATCCTCAACTCATATTAACATACTAAAATGCCAGCAGAATAGGCCTAACGGTCTTTCGTGTCTGCTTTCGTTGGTCAGCCCCACCCTGGGTGCTGACCTTGCTACCCTACTTCTCTGGCTTCTCCCTTCCCAGTTCCGGATATTCTTGCTGCATTGGATTTTGCTTCCAGAACCCTTCCCTGTACCTGTCCCACCCCTCTTGAACCCCTCCACTGTCTCTGCCTCCACCAGCCCCCTAGGCAGTGCATTCCATGGCTCCACCACCCTCTCAGTGAAGTAGCACCTCCTTCTCCCTGAATCTTCCCCTCCAGCTTCCACCCATGCCTCTAGTGGACCCTCCTCCTTCCTTCGAAGCACCCTGACTGTTCCTCCCCTATTTACCCTCTTCATGTACCTGAAGACCTCTATCATGTCCCCCCGGTCCCTTCTCTCTTCCAATGTGTACATATTTGGCTCTTCGAGCCTCTCTTCATAGGTTCTGTCCCCCAAGCCCCAAATCATTTTGGTTGCCCTCCTCTGGACCCTCTCCAGGAGGTTAATGTCCCTCTTTAAGTGTGGCCTCCAAAACTGCACACAGTACTCAAGCAGTTATACAGAGGGAGTATCACTTCCCTCCTTCTGGAGGTGATCCCCCTAGCGATACATCCCAGCATCCTGTTGGCCTTGGCTGCTGCCCTCCTACAAGTCTCAGAGTTGTTCATCTTGACATCCACCACCACCCCCAGGTCCCTCTCAGCCATCGAGACTTGTAGCATTTCCCCCCCCAGGGTGTACACTTGGCCCGGGTTTCTGGCCCCCAGGTGGAGTATCTTGCATTTCCCTGCATTGAACCTCAGCTTCCACCTTCTAGACCATCTTTCCAGAGCCTCAGATCATGAGAGAGTGGTGTTTTACCAAAAATTCTGTTGAGATTCCCCCCAGATGCTGGGGCGTCATATATATCCTGGGGGATGATTTCAACACAGTCCTAAATACTGCTCTGTATAGGAAAGCTCAGAGCATAAGGGTGCAGGGGCAGGACAGAAGTATTACGGCTCTTAAAAAATTGCTTTGAGAACTTGGATTAGAAGATACGTGATGGATTTCACGCCAACAGGATAGGGAATTTACATTCTTCTCTGCTCCCCAAATTCGTACCCCAGAACTGACATGATGTTCATGTCAGCAGAATGGCTATATACAATTCAGGAGCATGCAATTGCAGGGATAACACTGTCAGACCATGCTCCAGTCCTAGTGGGACAAAATGTAGGCCCTCATAAAAATTCTGCCTCATGCCTCATTAACTCTCTTCTGAATAACCCTGAATTTGTAACCCTCTTAAAAACTAAAATTAGGGAATATTTGCATCATAACAGGGAAGGGGGACACAACTGTGAGAGACCATTCAGATGGGCTCAAAGCCTCTTTAATAGGAGACATCATACAGTACACCTCTAGAAAAGAGAAGAAAGATATGGGTAAAAGAGTAGCCTTGGAACAAGAATTGTTTGATGTGGGAGCCACACACAAAATTACCATGGTTGATACCCTACTTCGTAAAATCCAAACAGAGGGCCAGCTGAGGTATGCCAAGCAGAAGTTTTATGAAGCAGGTAATAGGACTGGCCATTTGCTGGCATGGCAGATTCACAAACAGCAAACAAACAGAGCAGTGCTTAAAGGGAATGACCCCTCAACCTATTTTCTGTGTATCTATGTAGTTTATAGGCATGAACAATGATTCCCTCTCTTGCATCCCTCTAATTTCATCCTAACTTAAATATAAATGAGGTTGCTTCAGCCTGTTTTGCCCTGGTGTGAAAATTTGTTTGTCTACATTGCAAAGGTTATGACCCCAGTCATGCAAGGCATCATGGGAGTTGATAATGCTTACCTGCATAAGGCAGAAGTTATACACTCATTCAGTTGTGTTACATTTTGTGAAGTCTCTGAATTCTCTAAAAGCATTTTTTTTTGTAACTCAGATACACTTTAAACTACAGAAAACAGCAGGACACTTACTATGCCTTGAAAGTTTCATGGCCAGCATAAGACAACGACATACCGACTACAGAGAACAGCAACAGCACTGACTAATACAGTATAACTAACATACTAACATACTATTTGCCAGCAGATTAGGCCTTATGGTCTATCGAGTCTGCTCGAACCTAGATCCTTAGTTGGGTGCCGAGACCCTCCCATCCCTTGTGCTCCAGAAACCCCTATCATCCATCCCCCCCCCCCCGGGACAGGCCATCATCTGATACATCCACTTTCTGTGTCTGTCCCACCCTCTCTTAAAGCCCTCCACTGTGGATCTCTGAACCAGCTCACCAGGCAGAGCATTCCAAGGGTCCACCACCCTCTCAGTGAAAAACCTCCTCCTCTTTTCCCCCTTCCACCTTCCAACTTCAAACCATGCCCTCTGGTGATGCCTCCCTGCTTTAGTCTAAAGATCCCCTCCATGTTTACCCTATTTATTCCCTTGAGGTACTTGAAGACCTCAATCATGTCCCCCTGTCTCTCCTCTCCTCCAATGAAAACAGGCAGAGCTCCTCAAGTCTGTCCTCGTAAGTCAAATCCCTAGCCCTCGTGATCATCTTTGTTGCCCTCCTCTGTACCCTCCAGGAGCTGTATGTCCCTCTTCAAGTGTGGTCTCCAGTACTGTACACAGTACTCAAGGTGTGGTCTAACCAGTCCATTGTACAGCAGCAGAATCACTTCCTTGCTCCTAGAGGTGATCCCCTTACGATGCATCCCAACATCCTGTTTGCCTTGCTAGCTGCTCTCCTGCACTGCTCAGAGTTATTCATACATGTATCCACCATGACCCTAGGTCTTTTCCCTGTTGAGGCTTCCAACGCCTCCCTCCCAGGGTGTACCTGTGTTTAGGTTTCCCCGACCAAGATGCAACACCTTGCACTTGGTGATATTGAAATTTAATTTCCATGTGTGAGCCCAGCTTTCCAGGGTGTCCAGGTCCCTGCAGGGCCAACCTCCTCTTCTCCCTCAACTACTGCTCCCATCTTGGAGTCATCCACGTAAGAGACTCATTTCACCCTATACCATCCCTGATGTCCGATATGTATGCATTAAACAGGATTGGACCCAGGACCGAGCCTTGTGGTACCCACTACCAACCTCTGTAGGGTTCGAGAGCTCCCCACAGACCACTACTCTCTGAGTGCGTCCAGCTATCCAGTTTTCAATCCATCTGACCATCAAAGAGCCTACTCCTAACCCCATCAGTTTCTCCACCAGACCATTGTGGGGGACAGAGTCAAACGCCTGCAAACTACTGCAGGCTTTAGTACTAAAACATCATAAAATTCCAGGATGCCTTACATGAGCTGGGTCATGACCTTTGCAGTGGAGTCAAGCAGGTTTTCACACCAGACTTAAGTACCTTTATTTGCATTTAAGTCCTAATGAAATTAAGAGGGTGCAACAGAGGTAATTATTGTTCATGCCTACAAACTACACAGGTACACAGGCAAACAGAATAAAAGGCTGAGGGGAACCTTCCCTTTAAGATACAAGAGAGAGGGGCAATGGGACAGCTGGTTTCTCATCCAGCCGAAATAGCCAACACCTTTGCTGCTTACTGTGACACTCAGACAGCTGGTCTGATTAATCTATGATTTTTGTAAAATAAAAATGTGTTATTGAGCGTCTCTCAAGAGACATGCTGAAACAGCCTGTGGAATGACCCCTTCCCCCCTCCAGGTTTTAGCTACGAGGTGTTACCTGGAAGGCCAGGAGATAATTACAGACTAGAAGAGGCTTAAATTAAGGATCTTCTGTTTATCTACCTTTATTGTAGCTTGCCAGCTGACAGGATAGAAAATATCCATTTTATGACGTTTAGAGGAGGAAAACCAGGTTATGGCACACTGGTGCGAAGTCATAAATGTTCCTCTGATGTCTGTAAAAGCAGGATGTTACTCATGGCTGAAAGAAGGACTTTGAAATGAACCCTATTTAATTTACCTTCTGTCTGATGACATCCTGATGGTATTATTTTTAATAAACAGAGGAGGAGCTGGGTGACATCATGGAGAAGGCAGGCTCAATGCAGTGTTTTAATTTATGCTGTGAGTGACCTGTAGAGATACACATGTTTGGACTCTGAAAAAACAACATCAGGCACTGTCAGAAGAATATACCTTAGAAAAGAAATTTCTATGAGTACTGTGGTAGGAGATTTTGTCTGCACTTTTAAACCTGTTTTGTTTAAGTGATTTGTATGTTTTGTGATGTATGGTTCTGTATTTACATTTTACATTTTTTTTATCTATTTTTCAGTAAACCTCTACTTTAGAGACTACTTGGTGTGCCTTTGAAATTCTTTTTCTTGACAAGTGAAGCATACATGGTTAAAGCTGACACTGTGCAAAGCTCACTGGTTTTACCAGACTGGGAAAAGGTAAGAGTTTATTCTTAGGTCTTTTATAGAGTTTTAAGGGTTCATTTTGCACACCTGGTTAGGTGCCCGTAGGCAAAAGATATCTGGCCCCTCCAAAGAGCAGAATTATCTGAGCCTGTACATTGGGTACGCTAGCAAGAGGTTCACAGTTTGAATCCCTCCAGAACTTGAGACCAAAATTTGATTCAAACCCACAAAACAGACAGGAGGGTTACCCTGTTCTGTTAACTGTTGACAAGACTGTGCTTGGAGGTTGGCACTGTGGGAGCATAGGGCCTGACCTGCTGAGTGGGTTTGTGACAGATTGGTTGTCAGTGGTGCGATAATTTTGGTATTACAAGCTTTTATTGTTCAGTGTGTCAGCTTGAGACCGTCAGCTCACTTGCAAAGAAAGAAAAAGGCAGTTATTTAGTTTTCAAAAGGAAACAGAACTATATCACTTGGCGTACAGTCAAGTTCCTATCCGTTTTATTTTTTTTTCTCTAAAGTGCAAGTCAGAGTAGCCGTAGTTAGGGAAGAAGATGGCATCCAACTACAGCAGGCATACAGTAGACTACTTAAAGCAGTTGTGCGGGGACAGAGGAGTCCCGTTCAAGCTGAAAGCCAGTGAACAGAACCTTGTGGATGTCCTGATGGTAGCAGATACCCAGAGCATCAAGTCACAGACAGTGACTGAAAAGGATCAAACCTTGAGTGTGGCAGGGCTAGTGGCCAGTGCAGTGTCCAGATCCAATGAGAAGGGTAACAGGGCCACTGTCAGCAAAGCGCAACAGCAGAAGGGGAAGGTCACCAGTATCCTGGATTGAGAAGTACTCAGTCTACAAATTGAGTTGCACAGAATGGAGCTGGAGTTCCAGAGGGAGAGGGACTGTGAACAGTGGGAGGTGGACCGAGAGGCAGAGCAAGAACACCGAGAGGCAGCGCGAGAACAGAGAGACGCTGACCGTGAGGAGCATGAGGGCCAGAAGCAACATGAACTGGAGAAACTACGACTCCAACCAGCGGCACCAGAGCAGGTAAGTGGCTTGGGTTTAACTGGGACTACAGGACTGGGTTACAGATTGAATTCCAAATTGATAGCTGAATTTAAAGAGGGGGAGGATATGGATGCCTTTTGATATTCTTTTGAAAAAGTTTGTATTCAGGCTAAAATTCCTAGAGAGTCCTGGAGCTTCCAGCTATCCCCACTACTTACCAGAAAAGCTCAGGATGCATTGGGTCAAATGGACAATGAGGACAGTGTTGATTACAGCAAACTTAAAGCTGCACTGTTAAAGAAATTTGAATTAACTGCTGAATCATACAGAGCTAAATTCTGTAAGCTCAGGAGAAGCCCTGACATGAGCTACAAGGAGCTAGCCACGAAATAACGCCAGTTTTTAAAACGTTGGTGGGAAGGAATTGAAGCAAACTCTGTTGATAAAATTAAAAATGTGATTCTGTTAGAACAGTTTTTCTGGGCATGCCCAGCAGAGCTGAAAACCTGGCTGGAGGACCGAGATCCCCAAAAAATGCAAGAGGCTGCTGAACTCTGGGACCGCTGTGCCAAGAGCAGACCTGCTCTGAGAGTGAATGGGGAGGGCATGGCAGTGCAGAAAGGGAAAAGCACACCTTCAGGGCAGCTAAAACCCTCACTGCCTCCACCGAAACCAGTTAGCCCCAGGTTTCAGAGTAAAGATTTCTCTGAGAAAAGAAATGAATGTTGGTTGTGTAAAGAAACTGGACATATTGCCAGACAGTGTTCCAAATGGATGAGCAATAATATGCAAGGTGGTGCTAGGAAGGAAGTGGGTTGTTTGTGTGTCCTTGGGAGCATGCCAGTGAACATGAGGGAACACATGCACCCAGTCCTAGTAAATTGTGTACAGACACAAGGGTTAAGCGACACAGGGGCATCCCTGACACTGGTAAAAGGGGATCTAGTAGAGCCTGGTCAGCTTATACCCAATAAATACATCACTGTACAGGACTTTACTGGTGAAGAGAAAACATTGCCACTGGCCAGTGTTCTCCTGGACTGGGGTGAAACAGGGGGAATTGTGCAACAGGTGTCGGTAGCCCAAACCTTAGCAGTGGATGTAATCCTGGGCAACAATCTAAAACAGGGGATGGTGTGTGCAGTTACCCATAGCCAAGTGGCAAGGGAAAATTGTAGTTCCCTGAACCTCACAGAAACCATTGTGGAAACCACTGAGAGGCTGGTTCCTCAGTCTGTGTCTCCTGATATGGAGGCTAATGAAAAGGGGGTAGAAATTTCCCCAGTAGCAAGTAACCACACAGCTACAGAGGGTTACTCCGAAGAGGGAGGGGAGACTCATTGTCAGGGGGTTGGGATTGACAGTGATCCTGAGTGCCCTGACGCTAGTGCTAGGAACCCTAGTTTAGCATAGACACATAGATACATAGACAGTGTCGGCAGATAAGGGCCTACGGACCACCCAGTCTGTCCATTTGAGCGTGTAAGTTTGCTTTATGTTTTCCTAGAAGTCTATTGCCCCTTAACCCTGACCTCCAGAATTCCTTTATGTCTATCCCATGCATTCTTAAATCCCACGATTGTTTCAGCCCCCACCACTTCCTCTGGCAGGGTGTTCCACTTGTCCACCACCCGTTCTGTGAAGAAATTCTTCCTCATGTTTGCTCTGAATTGTCCTCCCTCTAACTTTATCCCATGCTTTCTAGTCCTGGAACATCTTTTTCGCTTAAAAATAGTGTATTCCTGCATCCTGTTCCTCCCTGTAATTTACCTGTATGTCTCTATCATATCCCCTCTCTCCCTCCTCTCCTCCAGGGTGTACATATTCAATTCCTTCAACCTGACCTGGTAGGATTTGTGATACAATCCATGTACCGTCTTTGTTGCCCTCCTCTGAACCTTCTCTACCCTGTCTATGTCCTTATGTAAGTAAAGGCTCCAGAACTGTACACTGTAAGAGGTGTGAAGTAGGAGGGGCATAAGGGGGAAGAAGACCACCCTCAGCACAAGTTTTTTGACTCATTTATTTATTTATTGGTTTCTTTTTCCTTAAAAAAATATATATCTGAGGATCAGTTACAGGATTTTTAGTACTGTAAATAAATAAAAAGAGAACTAAGAGAGCTTCAGTAGCAGATAAGTAGTGGAATTACGGTATAATGTGGGGAGTGGTGCAATGCAGTGGCTGTGGGCAGCCATATTCAGGCAGACCTTCTGGACACTGAGGTGCTGCCCCATCTGCATGCATCTCTCGGGACTCGCGGGATGAGGTAGCCAGACTCAGAGCGGAAGTAAACTGGGTCAGGAGTACCATCACCCCTGTCCAGGAACCACCCAGTCAATGCAGCTGCCTCAAAGGATGCAGAGAACGAGGAGCACTTGGATGACAGTGGGCTCAGGAGGGTTAGAGCAGTCAGGCAGAGGCACATCCCAGATCCTATTCTCTCAAGAACTCATATGCCACACTGGCAAATGAGGACAACCAAATAGAGGTACCCAGGGAAGTGGAAGGAAAGGATGTGGAGGTTAGGCAAGGAGGTGACCTCAGTGGGGAAAGCAGTGGACCCCAGAGGAGGAGGAAGTGAATCCTGGTGGGGGACTCCATCATAAGAGGGATCCAGCTAGGAACACAGGAGGGGAGGACAGGGAGGTGAGGTGCCTACCAGGTGCCACGGCATGGAGGGATGGAGGAAGATACTGGGGATCACTGGGAAGGCAAGACGGGAGGGTGAGCTGGATGTCATTATCCACCTAGGTACTAATGACTTGGCAAATGGGGAGCCAAAGGAAGTTCAGGAAGAGTTTAGGAAACTGGGGAGGGGTCTCAAGCAAGTAGCTGCTTCTGTCACTTTCTCAGAAGTACTACCTGTGAGAGGCAAGGAGAGCATAGGAGTGCATGCACCAGGAACTTTAACTCATGGTTGAAGAACTGGTGCTGTGAGGAAGGGTTTGATTCATTGGTGACTGGGGACCCATCTGGAGGATGGAGGTTTGTTCAAGCCTGACGGCCTGCATCCATCCTGGAGGAAATCCAAGACTCAATGATAAGTTTAAATGCTACATTGACAAGCATTTAAACTAGCAAAGGGGTGGCAGGCCAGCAAGGATGATACCTACTTGCTCACCCCCACAGCTAGTAATGGAACCAGTGAACCAGAGGAGGGCTATCTCTGCAAAGCAGTGTGCAAAAGATGGAGATTAGTGTCCAAAAGGTGGATAAGCAGAAAAGGGCAAAATTCAGCAGAAGGGCAGACAGCAAGGAGAACCAGGGATAAATGACAACCAAGGAAGGGGCTGGAGAGAACAGTGAAGCAGTCTAGGAGGTCAAATCATGGAAAGCCATGTGTAAAATGCCAGGAGCCTTAGCAACAAGATGGAAGATCTGGAGGCTGTCATGGTACAGTCCAGACCTGGACATTGTGGCCATCACTGAAACCTGGTGTAATGATAACCATGACTGGGAGATGGCCATACCTCTACAACATATTCAGAAGAGACAGAGCAGGCAGGAAGGGAGGAGGAGGCACTGTATGTGAAAATGACATAAGGGCCACACAGATCCAGGAGGAACAAAATGGGGGAGAGATACTGTGGGTTAGCTGGAAAGGAAAATGGGGCCAGCCATCTCGCACAGGTGTGGTCTATAGACCACCAGCCCAGGAGGAAGAAACAGATAGGGAATTGATGCTAGCCATCCAAAGGATGGCAGACAAGGGTGAGGTAGTACTGGTTGGAGACTTCAATATACCAGACGTGGACTGGAGCATCCCAGCAGCAGCATCAACTAGAGCAGATTTATCCTGGACTCCTTCAGGGTGCCTTCCTCAAGCAACTGGTCATGGAACCAACTCGGCAGAAGGCAATACTGGACCTTGTGCTCACAAACAGGGACAGTGTGATGGGGTAACAGTGGGGAGCACCTGGGTAACAGTGACCACCAGTCATTGTGGTTTGAAATCACAGAAAGAGCAGAACCAAACCACACAAAAACACGATCCTGGATTTTAGGGGGCAGACTTTGGGAAAATGGGGAGATGCTTGAAAGAGGCATTAAGGGGAATGGGACAGGAATCAGGGATTGAGGAACAGTGGGCAGTATTTAAAATGGGGATTATAAGAACAACAGAATTATGCGTTACAGGTTAGCAAGAGGAAAGAAAGAGGAGACCATTATGGTTTTCCAAAGAGGTAGCAAAGAAAGTGAAAGCCAAAAGATTGCATTCAGGCAATACAAAAGACACAGGCAGAAGGGATAGGAGAAGTACCAGGAGAAACAAAGGGAGGCAGGGAAGTCAGTAAGGGAAGCCAAAGCTCAGACAGAAGAACACATTGCAAAATCAGTGGTTAAAGGGACAAAACATTTTACAGGTACATAAGTGAAAAAGAAGGACAAAGGGAGGGATAGTGAGACTGAAGGGGAGGATGGAGCCATGGAGGATGACAACAGTAAAGCTGACATATTGAACAGGTATTTCTGCTCAGTCTTTACTAAGGAAGAGGGGTAATGGGTCTGAAGGGAGTACAAGGGTGAGAATGGTGCAGAAATGGACACAAGTCCCTTTACATGAGAAAGGGTCCGAAGGAACTGGAAGTAATAAGAGCTGATAAAGCAATGGGGCCAGATGGGTGCACCCAGGGTCCTTAAAGAACTAGAGAGGTGGTGGCTGAACCTCTGGCTATCCTGTTCAGCCAATCACTGGAAACAGGAGGTACCCAAAGACTGGAGGACAGCAGATGTAGTCCCCTTATACAAAAGTGGGAACAAAGAGGAAGCAGGGAACTACAGACCAGTCAGCCTCACCTCGGTAGTGGGAAAGATCATGGAAGCACTACTGAAGGAGAGATTGGTGGAACATCTGGTTGTCAATGGACTACAGGACCCAAGGCAGCATGGTTTCACCAGGGGAGGCCGCGTCAGACCAACCTCATTGAATTTTTGACTGGGTGACTAGGAGGTGGATCAGGAGGCAGTGGACATGGCCTATCTGGACTTCAGCAAGGCCTTTGACACTGTGCCACATAGAAGACTATTACACAAACTGGGGAATATGGGTGTGGGCAGGACAGTAGTGTGGTGGGTAGGTAACTGGCTGGGTGGCAGGACACAGAGGGTGGTGGTAAATGGCTGTCACCCACAGAGGGAAGAGTGACCAGTGGGGTACCACAGGGATCAGTGCTGGGACCGTCCTATTCAACATCTTCATCAGTGACATTGCACAGGATATAGAAGGCAGAATTTCACTGTTTGCTGATGACACAAAGCTCTGTAACAGAGTAGACACACCAGAGGGTGTAGACAGAATGAGAAGGGACCTGCAGAAACTTGAAGAATGGTCAAGGGTTTGGCAGTTGAAATTCAATGCAAAGAAGTGCAAGATAATGCATATGGGCACAAAACCCTGGCACAATATATCAGTTGGGGGTGAGGATATAGCATGCACCAAGCAGGAAAGGGATCTTGGGGTTGTCATCTCTGATGACCTCAAGGTAGGAAACAGTGTGACAAGGCATCAGGTAAAGCAAATAGGATGCTGGGATGTGTAGGCAGGGCATCACCAGCAGGAAAAGGGAGGTCATAATTCTGCTATACAAGACACTAGTGAGGCCCACCTGGAGTACAGTGTACAGTTCTGGAGACCATACCCACGTAAGGACATAGACAGGGTAGAGAAGGTTCAGAGGAGGGCAACAAAGATGGTGCATGGGTTGCATCACAAGTCCTATGAAGACAGGTTGAAGGAACTGAACATGTACTCCTGGAGGAGAGGAGGAGAGAGGGATATGATAGAGATATACAAGTATCTTACAGGGAGGAACAGGGTGCAGAAAACACTATTTTAAGCAAAAAGATGTTTCAGGACTAGAGGGCATGGGATGAAGTTGGAGGAGGACGATTCAGAGGAAACATGAGAAAGAATTTCTTCAGAACGGGTGGTGGACAAGTGGAACACCCTGCCAGAGGAAGTGGTGGGGCTGAAACAATCACGGGATTTAAGAATGCATGGGATAGACATAAAGGAATTCTAGAGGTCAGGGGTAAGGGGAAATAGACTTCTAGGAAAACAAACTGAACTTACAAGCTCAAATGGGCAGACTAGGTGGGCCATAGGCCCTTATCTGCCGACACTGTCTATGTATCTATGTATCTATGTACTCCAGGTGGGGCCTCACTAGTGTCTTGTATAGTGGAATTATGACCTCCCTTTTCCTGCTGGTGATGCCCCTGCCTATGCATCCCAGCATCCTATTTGCTTTACCTGCTGCCTTGTCACACTGTTTCTCACCTCAAGGTCATCAGAGATGATAACCCCAAGATCCCTTTCCTGCTTGGTGCATGCTATATCCTCACCCCCCAACTGATATATTGTGCCAGGGTTTTGTGCCCCATAAGCATTATCTTGCACTTCTTTGCAGTGAATTTCAACTGCCAAACCCCTGACCATTCTTCAAGTTTCTGCAGGTCCTTTCTCATTCTGTCTACACCCTCTGGTGTGTCTACTCTGTTACAGAGCTTTGTGTCATCAGCGAATAGGAAATTCTGCCTTCTAGATCCTGGCAATGTCACTGATGAAGATGTTGAATAGGACCAGTCCCAGCACTGATCCCTGTGGTACCCCACTGGTCACTCTTCCCTCTGTGGAGTGACAGCCATTTACCACCACCCTCTATGTCCTGCCACCCAGCCAGTTACCTACCCACTGCACTACTGTCCTGCCCACACCCTATTCCCCAGTTTGTGTAATAGTCTTCTATGTGGCACAGTGTCAAAGGCCTTGCTGAAGTCCAGATAGGCTATGTCCACTGCCATCCCAAGATTCACCTCCCTAGTCACCCAGTCAAAAAATTCAGCAAGGTTTGTCTGACATGACCTCCCCCTGGTGAACTCATGCTGCCTTGGATCCTGTAGTTCATTGACAACCAGATGTTCCACCAATCTCTCCTTCTGTAGTGCTTCCATGATCTTCCCAACTACTGAGGTGAGGCTGACTGGTCTGTAGTTCCCTGCTTCCTCTTTGTTCCCACTTTTGTATAAGGGGGACTGAATAGTGACTGAAGGGGACCTGTCCCATGCCTTGGGAATGTGTGAGGGGGTTTGCAGCTGCTCAGAGAAGTGACCCTGGTCTAGAGAAGCTGAGGGCTTGGACAGACTGTGACGGGACACAGGGAGGTGACGGCAGACATAAGGTTTATTGGGAAAATGGACTTATGTATACTCAGGCTGTGCAGACAGAGGGATGGGTGCTAGGCAGGCAGCTTGTCGTTCCCCAGGGGTATTGTGACTGGCTAACCCCTTTCATTGGTGAGGTGCCCTGGTAGGGAGAGATGTGGGTCTTTCCTTGCCCCCCAATTAACCTGCCTTATGCCTATGTTACATAAAGTACATGGGAGGAATAGATGAAAGTGCTGGAGTGCTTTAAAAACAATTAAATATTAAAAGTGCTAGCTAATAAAGTGCAGGGATATGTTAAATGCTATGGTTAAAGTACCAGAATAGTGCTTTCTGTAGAAAGAAAGAAAGTAAGAAATATAAAATGCATCTGTGCCTTTAAATTGCAGTAATAAAAAAATATAGAAAGGGAACCACAGAGTAAGGACCCATCTGTATTGTGTTTTCTATGGTTGCAACCTCTATCTTCCTTTCGAGTGCAGCTATCCTTTTCTTTCTTGGTTGGAGGCAGGCCACCTCTAAGCAGAACCCTCCCCCCTTCATTGTCTAAACCCTCTTTCAAGTTCTCTTCATTCTGGGTCCAGGTAAAAAGGTTCATGTAAGGGACCTTGTAGTTATAAACTAAAACACAATTGGGAATATGTGTTTTACTTAGTGGCTAGTTAAATGAGCCCAGGATTAAATAAACCAGTAAGCAGCATTCCTTTTCCCTTTGCTTTATTATGTATCCTGTGCTGCCTTGCTAGAAGTACAAAGATAACATAAGTGGCATAGTACTAAGATACAGTATTATTAGATGCTCTGTTAGCAAGTAGCAGTATTGTTGGGTCTATAGGAAGAGTGACTCCCGTTTGTGGCTGGTAATGTCCCCTGAAAGAATAGCAACAAAAGGAAGGCCCATGGGTCTTACAATGAGGCACAAACCATTTTCTGCTGAAGTAAAAGTATCAGTGTCTAGAGATGCTGTCTGTATAGTGCTGCTGTTGTGCCTGCATGAATTGTCTCACATAGCACACTACACAGCAACCTAAAAATAAATGAATACAGTAAATAAGTTACATTAAGCCCTAGTACGCATTGTAGCTGTGGATAGAAATTGGGGATTTCTGTTAAAAGTCCTGTCACCTTCAAGCCTGTGTGAGCAGAGTCAGGAATGCCTGATATGAATACAAAACTAAAGTAATTCCATTTAAACAAAATTAAAATAAAGAACTGACAGCCTCCTCCCCCCACATCATAGCAAAATGCTGGGTCAATAGCTTACCTTAGGTTAATTTGCTAATGTGTAAACAGTCTTGCAGAGGGTAAAAAGAGGGAGAAAAGATACTGTTTGGTGGCCTGATAAGCTGCAGCCTTCTCTGCAGCAGGACAGTGTGTTGGCTGCACAAGCTCTTCTTCTGCACTCAATCTGTTGCTATAGGGAAGCAGCGGCCCCTAGAGGCCTATATTTATTCAGATTCTAGCTGCTTTAATTATTGATTGAGGGAGGAGATTACAGTAATTAAAAGATAATCAAGCATTTAGAGTCACTTTCAACCAGGATTATGGTGTGTAATAAAGATGTTGGAAAGAAATAGTTATTAAAGTAATAAGGCTTAAAGCAACTTTTGTACTATGTATAGGAGCACGTTGTGAGCCTAGAAACTCAAAAATGTACTAAATTGGAAATGAATTGATGTCACATGACAGTGATGTCATTGATAAAAACAAATATAAGCCTACCACTAGGGTGGATTTATTAGATAAGGCGTCAGTCTAGAACTGACTGTGAGAGATTTAAGACCTTGAGTTTAGAAGGCTTGTGTCTACACCCTAGACAGCATTGATGTTATGGACTTAATGACAATTTTCTTATTTTCTGTTCTGAATAATTATCATTTTATGCTATAAATAATAAAATGCTAAATGCCAGCCTGACATTTTTTATGCACTAACTCTGGATGTCTGCCTGCTAATTGTCTCCTGAACAACAACCCCGCTACAGGTATCATGAGCAGCTGCTCAAGATTGCACATGATATTCCCTTGTATGGTCATCTGGGAATCACATGCACTATGCAGCTGTTGGCCCAGAATTTCTATTCGCCTAACTTCACCCAACAGGTGAAGGAGTATTGCAGGTCTTGTCACCGGTGCCAAGAAATAGGGAAGGCAGGCAAGAAAACCCAAGCCGCCCTGATTCCATTGCCCATAGTGGAGGAGCCATTCCAGAGGGTGGAAATGGATATTGTGGGGCCTTTAAATACCCTCAGCATCTCAGGGAAGAGATTCACCATAACTGTGGTGGATTGTATGCCACCTGGTACCCAGAGGCAGTTGCCCTATCCTCACTGAGGACAGACAAAGTGGCAGATGCCTTACTTGGGATTTTCTCTGGTGCTGGGTTTCTGCAGGAGGTTATCACCGATTGAGGGGGTTCCTTCATGTTGGACCTGATGAAATGTTTATGGGAGAAGTGTGGGGTGGTGCAGAAATGCATGACACCGTATCATCCACAAGCCAATGGGCTTGTGGAAAGATTCAATGGTACCCTGAAGTCAATGCTCCGGGCATTTGCTGAACAGCATGGGAAGGACTGGGAGACATACCTTCCCCACCTGTTGTTTGCATACAGGGAGGTGCCCCAAGAGTCAACAGGATTTTCCCTCTTTGAACTCTTATATGGATGCCGGGTACATGGGCCCCTATACTTGATCTTGGAGGACTGAGAAGGCAAGCACGCCACCCAGGGAACTCCCATAGTGGATTACGTCCTTAAGTTTAGGGAAAGGATGAAGGAGCTTATGGGGACAGCCCAGAACAACCAGGCAGCTGCCCAACAGAAACAAAACTTGTTTTACGACCGCAGAGCCAGAGCTTGCTCGTACATGATGGGTCAGGAAGTCATGGTCCTTATTCCAGTCCAGAAAGACAAGCTGCAGGCTGAGTGGGCGGGACCGTACAAAGTGGTTAGGAAGGTAAATGACTTGAACTATATTGTAGAGTTACCTGACCGAAGACAGACGGAAAGGATGTACCATGTCAACATGATGAAGCCATATGCAAATAGGGCTAACATGGTGCTTGCAGTGTGTAGTCCTCAGGAGGGACAGATGAAGGAGACCCCCTTCTGAACTTGCTGGTAGAAAGTAAGTGGGAGTCCTCTGTGGAGGCAGTTAAATTGTCTCCCCAGTTGACCCTGGACCAGATCCAGGAAGTAAGGGAGATTTTAGCAGACTTTGCCCCATAGTGTAGTGCCAAGCCTGGACTAATCCCCTTAGTGGCGCACAATGTGGAGACAGGGATGCAGACGCCCATAGAGTGGACAGCATATTGGGTGTCAAAGGCTGTCCAAAAGGACATTAGGAGGGAAGTGGAGGAGATGCTGGATTTAGGGGTAATCCAGAGATC
Source organism: Neoceratodus forsteri (assembly GCA_016271365.2). Lineage (NCBI taxonomy): Eukaryota > Metazoa > Chordata > Ceratodontiformes > Ceratodontidae > Neoceratodus > Neoceratodus forsteri. The sequence continues at coordinate 246,875,194 of CM028134.1, forward strand.
CCACAGATCCTAGGTCTCACTCGTAGTCCTTGTGCCTAAGCCAGATGGCTCTACTCATTTCTGTGTGGACTATCATGGACGGAATGCAGTCACGAAGTCAGACACCCACCCGATGCCTCAGATGGATGAACTTCTGGACAGGTTGGGAGGGGTGACCTACCTTACGACCACTGACCTGACCAAGGGGTATTGGCAGGTAGAGTTGACGGACAGAGCTAGAGAGAGGTCAGCCTTCATCACTCTGATAGGCTTATTTGAATTTTAAATAATGCCTTTCTGAATGAAGAACGCCCCAGCCACTTTCCAAAGGTTGGTGAACCAGGTGTTAAATGGTGCTGAGGAGTACGCTGTGGCATACCTGGATGACATTGCCATCTTTAGCACCAGCTGGGAGAAACACCTATCCCACCTTAGGGAAGTGCTGGGCAGGATACAGAGGGCCGGGCTCATTGTCAAAGCTGGGAAATGCCAGGTGGCCATGGGAGAAGTGGCATACCTTGGGCACATGGTAGGCCAAGGACAGCTCTGTCCTAACCAAAGATAGAGGTAATCCAGGTGTGGCCTAGACCAGAAATGCAGAAGCAGATCAGGAGTTTTCTTGGGACAGCAGGGTACTATAGAAAATTTGTACCCAGTTACAGTGCCCTGGCTGCTCCCCTATCTGACCTGATAAGGAAAAGAATGCCAAAGAAAATTACCTGGGGACCAGCCTGTGAAGAAGTCTTTACCAGACTGAAGGAGGCACTTTGTAGTGCTCCTGTTTTGACAAGTCCTGACTATAGCAGACCATTTATAGTTCAGACTGATGCCTCAGATGTGGGTATTGGGGCAGTACTGAGTCAGACATCCAGCCAAGGGAAAGATCGCCCTGTAGCATATCTGAGTAAGAGTTACTTCCCAGGGAGCAGGCATACTCCACTGTGGAAAAAGAGTGTCTTGCCATAGTGTGGGCCCAAAAGAAATTAGAGCCATACTTGTATGGGCAGCATTTTGTGGTACAGACTGACCACAACCCCCTGGTTTGGCTGTCGCAGATGGTAAAAAACAATAGTAGATTGTTAAGATGGAGTCTTGCTTTACAAGGGCATGATATGACAATATTACATAGGAGTGGAGCCAAAAATCCGAACTGCGATGGGCTGTCTCGTGTCTACGAGGAGTGAACTGATTTGGGAAGCTCATCCCATGCAGGGGATAGAGCCCTCAAATTCAGTCTAGGTGGGGAGGAATTGTGATACTCAGACAGCTGGCTCTGATTAAGCTATGATTTTTGTAAAATAAAAAATGTGTTATTGAGTATCTCTCAAGAGACATGCTGAAACAGCCTGTGGAATGACACCCCACCCCCCCAGGTTTTAGCTACGAGGTGTTACCTGGAAGGCCAGGAGATAATTACAGGCTAGAAGAGGCTTAAATTAAGGATCTCCTGTTCATCTAACTTTATTGTAGCTTGCCAGCTGACATGACAGAAAATATCCATTTTCTGACATTTGGAGGAGGAAAACCAGGTTATGGCACACTGGTGCGAAGTCATAAATGTTCCTCTAATGTCTGTAAAAGCAGGGTGTTGCTCATGGATGAAAGAAGGACTTAGAAATGAACCCTATTTAATTTACCTTCTGAGTGATGACATCCTGATGGTATAATTTTTTAATAAACAGAGGAGAAGCTGGGTGACATCATGGAGAGGGCAGGCTCAATGCAGTGTTTTAATTTATGCTGTGAGTGACCTGTAGAGACACACATGTTTGGACTCTGAAAAAGCAACATCAGGCACTGTTAGAAGAATATACCTTAGAAAAGACATTTCTAAGAGTACTGTGGTAGGAGATTGTGTCTGCACTTTTAAACCTGTTTTGTTTAAGTGATTTGTATGTTTTGTGATGTATGGTTCTGTATTTACATTTTACATTTTTTTATCTATTTTTCAGTAAACCTCTACTTTAGAGACTACTTGGTGTGCCTTTGAAATTCTTTTTCTTGACAAGTGAAGCATCGTCAGTTAAAGCTGACACTGTACAAAGCTTACTGGTTTTACCAAACTGGGAAAAGGTAAGAGTTTATTCTTAGGTCTTTCATAGAGTTTTAAGGGTTCATTTTGTACACCTGGTTAGGTGCCCGTAGGCAAAAGATATCTGGCCCCTCCGAAGAGCAGAATTATCTGAGCCTGTACATTGGGTACGCTAGCAAGAAGTTCACAGTTTGAATCCCTCCAGAACTTGAGATCAAAGTTTGATTCAAACCCACAAAACAGACCCTGTTCTGTTAACTGTTCACAAGACTGTGCTCGGAGGTTGGCACTGTGAGAGCAGAGGGCCTGGCCTGCTGAGTGGGCTTATGACACTTACTACCAATCTTAGTTAGCAATGACAGCCACACCCTGGGGAACTGATATAGGTTTATTTTGACCAAGTACAGTTTTCTACTCTCTTACAGCTATATCTGGAGCAACTAGAAGCACCTTTTTTCAGGGGAGAAATTGGAGAAAGTGATTGGAGACCAAAAGAATGGAAAGTCACCCGGGGTAGATGGCTTTACAGCTGAATTTTATAAAACCCTGCTGGAGGACTTGTCCCCAGAGTTACTCCACTCTGCCCCATTTCACTATTGCCCGTAGACCTCAAAATATCCACTTTCATACTGACCAGATGCTTGTAACGGGTGGTGGGAGGCCTAGTCCACCCAGGTAAAACAGGATTTATTAAGGGGCAGAACTTTAATAGCAATATCCAATGCCTCCTTAATATCTTTTCCTCACAGCAAGGAAACCTGCCCTTTCAAATTACCATCTCAGTGGATGCAGAAAAAGCTTTTAACTGGGTGAACAGGGCCTTCCTTCAGTACATGATCTCTGCTGTGGGGTTTTGACACCCGTTTCTGTAATGCACAGACACTCTGTATGACACCTCAGATGGAATAGTACTGGTAAATAGAGATATTTCATCCCACTTTCCACTACAATGTGGCACCAGTCAGGGATGCTCCCTCTTCTCCCTACTATTCACTCTTTGCATTGAACCTTTAACAGTAGCAACAATGCAGAACCCTGATTTAAGGGTAATCACAGTGGGTGGATCAGAGCAAAATCGAGCCCTCTACAGAGATGAGTTGACATTTTTCCTGTGGGATCCTGAATCATCAACCCCAGCCCTCTGCAGGGAGCTGGAAACATTTATGGTGATTTTGGGGTACAAACTGAATTACAGTAAATCAGAGGCATTATTAGTCTTAGGACAGCATCCTGCAAAGTTTAACAATACCTTCCCTTTCAAGTGTGCCCTACAGAACACAATGCGTTATGTAGGAGTAAAAATAATTCCAAGACTATCTAAACATTTCTAATTAAACCATCTCTGCTTCTTACATGAAATAGCAGAAGATTTAAATAGTTGGACTCTGCTTCCACTGTCTGGGTGGGGGGGGGGATAACATTGCTCAGAATGAATGTTCTGCCATGTCGATTTTCTTATTTTCAAACACTGTCCATCATGATTCCTAAAACATTCTGGAATGAGCTCTGTAAGCTCACACTAAATTTTTTACAGTAGGGTCTGAGTGGGCATGAATACACTTTCTATGCCCAGCGAGCAGGGTGCATGGGGATCCCAAATTTTGAATGGTACTAACTGGTGCCTCAATCTGCCCAGTACATAACTATGGTAAAACAAAATACAGAAATGGAATTGTACATCCTAGAAAATAGGAGGACCCTTCCTGAACCCTCACATACTTTACCTTTTATGAACTGGACTAGTCTACGTATTTTGTACTTAAGAGTAGAAATGCACTACAGGGTGTTAAATTGAAAATCCATGGACCAAGACAGCAATAATGGTGCTACAAAAATTAGATCACCTAATGCAGACCGGGGGAATTTGGTCCACTTACAGTAATAATAGGGAACCTGGATTTTTCACAAGTGAGTATGGATCCGGGTTTCTGGAGATGGAATCAGGTGGGCCTTACTACATTTACTCAGTTTTTCTCAAATGCATGTCTGTCTCATTTGCAGATATAAAAGAAGAATAATAATCAGCATTTATATAGTGCTTTTACATACACAGTGTATCCCAAAGTACTTTACAAGCAATGCTAGACTGGTAGTGAAGTGACTGAATGTGTAGTGGCGGCCATATCGCACATCAACACCCCCACACAGCCTGGACAATTACATGAACCGGTTTATGGGAAGGGGAATGTTGGCCAGGACCCTGGGAATGTCCTCTGCTCTTTGCGAAGAGTGCCCTGGGTTCTTTAAATTCCACCTGGACACTCACCAGGACAGCACCAGGATGGGTAGAACGGACCTTGGTTTAATGTCTCATCCGAAGAATGGCACACCCCAGCAGTACGGCACCCCCTAATACTGCACTCGGATGCCATTGTTGTAGGTGCAAGTCCATTCCCAGTGTGGGTTGAAAACCCATGACCTTCTGGTCCAGACGTGGATGTGCTACCAACTGAGCCATGCTGACACCTCAAAAAATTAATGACAAGGCAAGGCACATTTTATTTAAAAGACCCCCAATCCCGGGGGCTCTGGGTGCCATGGGTGCCATACACAAATCACATTAGTAACAGTAGTAAAACCAATAATACAGTAAACACTGTAGTAAACAGGAGCAAATTAAGTCACACGAATATAAAATTTAAATAAATAAATTAGAACAATAACTAAAATAATTAAATAAGTGGCCAGGGACAGAGCTGAATAACAGTAGTCAGGCCAGGACAAAAATTATAAAGCCTGATTTTATAGGAAGGCCTTGAAGCGGGTTTTGAATATCTCTACTGAAGGGGCCTCTCTTACAGCTGAAGGTAACGAATTCCACAAGATGGGGCCGGTGACGCTGAAAGCTCTGTTGCCAGCCATTTTTAACCTTGTCCTGGGAATTTCAAGAAGGCCCCTAGAGAAGGAGCGGAAGGAGTGGATCAAGACAGCAGGTGTAAGAAGGTCCACCAGGTAACCAGGGCCCAGGCCGTGTAGGGCATTAAAGGTGAGCAAGTCCACCTTAGAGAGGACCCTGCACCTGATCGTTAGCCAGTGCAGTTCATGCAGCACCGGGGTGATGTGGCAGTACTTTGACTACCTAGTCAATGGCCTGGCAGTTGTGTTTGGCACCAGCTGCAGCTGTCAGAGGGTACCTCCAGAGACCCCAAGATACAGCACATTACAGTAGTTAAGCCTTGATGTCACAAAGGCATGCACCAAGGTGGGGAGGTCCAGGGGTGGAACTAAGGGCTTTATCCTGGTGATATTCCTCAGATGATAAAAATTGGTATGGACAATGGATGATACCTGTGATTCAAGTGTCAGTCCGCTGTCAAGAATAACACCAAGATCATGCACCCTAGAGGAGGCCTTCAATGGTATATATCCAAGACAAAGCCCTGTCTCTGCACCAGAAGCCATCCTATCACACTCTCTGTTTGACTCCACCACTAGTAACCTCTGTGTTGTTAGGGTTCAGTCACAACCAACTGGAAGCCATCCAGTCATTGATCTCAGCAAGGTAGGTGTTTAGCATGTCCACTGTGTTTGATGTCCCAGGGTAAAGGAAAGATACAGCTGGATATCAGCAGCATAGCAATGAAAACCTAGGCTGTACTTCCTAATGAGCTCTCCCAGGAACAGCATGTACATGGCAAACAACATCAGTGACAAGACCGAACCCTGGGGTACTCTGCACGACAGGAGGCTGGGGAGGAGGAGAAATTCTCCATCACTATCCTTTGCCTCTTGTTAGTGAGAAAAGACTCAAATCAGCAGATGACAGTACCAGTGTGTCTGCAGAATTCCCTCAGGTGGTTGAGTAACACAAATTGATCCATTGTGTCAAAGACTGAGGTGAGATCGAGGAGAACGAGAATTGTCCCCTCCTCGATCTCTCGCCCTAAGGAGGTCATTATGCACCTGATCTAATGCAGTTTCTGTGCTATTCCTTCCACGAAACCCAGACTGGAGAGGCTCATATAGATCATGGGCCACAAGGTGCTCCTCAAGTTGAAGTGCCGCAACCTTCTCTACAACCTTACTGAGAAATGGAAGTTTGGAGATGGGATGGTAATTTGCCTTGATGTCAGGGTCTAAAGATGGTTTCTTCAGAAGGGGTCTCACCAATGCCTCCTTCAAGGCATTGGAGAAGACCCCCTCTTACAAAGAACCCCAGACAATCAAGGCAAACACTGGGCCAATGGAATCAACACATCCCATCAAGAAACGTGTCAGCACTGGGTCCACCTCACAAAATGTGTGCCACACCTTGGAAGCAACCTCAATAACCTCCACCACCACCGCTGGTCTAAACTCACCCCAACTAGGCGGAGTGCTGTCTGGATGCCCACAGTGGCCACTGTCGGCCACAGTGTGGCTCACTGGCGGGATTCTTTGCTGGATAGCAGACACCCTGTCTGAGAAGAATCGAACAAATTCTTTGCATAAAGCATCAGAAAAAGCTTTTTTTTGACTGCAAACAGGCTGACTACTGTCCGAAAAAGCACAGTTGGTCAATTCCTCCCAGTGGCAATCTCCCTGGACAGGAACTCTGCCTTCTTATGGTTGATTGCCCCCTGGTACACACCATAATGTGTACATAGGGCCAGTTTGTCTGCCTCCAGCCTGGTCATACATGGATCAGTGCGAGGTAGTCGAGCGCACCAGACATTGCCTTATTGTAGGCAGCAATTGCTGTGCATGTACTTCCAGCACATTCATTGTCTACACCAGAAAGATCAGCCACTGCCACAAAACCCTCGGGGGTCAAAGCCTCAAAGGGTGGTAGCTTGCCCTCTCAGCAGGGGGACGGCTGCCGGGGAGGACCCCAAACAAGAACTCCACCATGCAAAGATCAGACCAAATGACTCGATCCATCCTGAGATTATTTATTTCAAGCCCCAGGGAGAAGACCAGGTCCAACATGTGGCCGCTCTGGTGGGTCGCAGAAAAAACTTCTTGCAACAGGTCCAGAGATGACATCATCTGGAAGAAGTTGCAACCAAGCTAAGAAGATTCGTCATTGGCCCAAACATTAAAGTCCCCCAGCACTAAACATGTGGAGGCCTCCAATGTTTCACCGACAATGAAGTTGGCTACTTCCTGCAGGAATTCTCCTGCCGCCATCAGGAGAATCCTGCAGCCTGCGCCCAGAACCCCATGAACAGCCACACATTCAAATGAACCCAGTGCTCTCACTGGGTGCAGGGTGAAGCCTAGCTTGGATCTAAAATTGATGGCTACCCCCCAGCCCCTGCTTTCTACTCTGGGGCAGTGCACTACAGAGTACCTGAGCTGGACAGTGGCCTCTAAAACTGGGCCAGCATCATCGCCCACCCAAGTCACCATGATGCAAGCCAGAACGACTGAAGAAATCAAGTCCGCTATAATTGAGGTCTTGTTGCTGATCAATCTAGCATTGAAAAGCACTGCCCTCAGGGGATTGGTATACAGCGCAGCCCCTCTGGCTACAAGCCCACTTGGTCTGGTGGGAATCTTGGTGATGGGCACCAAACATGTCTGGTCTCTCCCTTGAACATGCTGAAGCCCAGGGTTCCTTTTGCATCTAACTACCTCAATTCTGCCCCCTACCGCAGTGCATGAGGTGCCCCTCCACAATTGACCAATGCAGCTTCTCCTGATCCTGACCTTTCAACAGCAACTTGCTGTAACGATGGAAACAGTGAGGTCGGAAGATGGCTGCAGATCGAGCAGCTGGGATGCCCCATATACTATCCTAGCCTGCCCCCTCATACATTCCCAGACACATCCTGCCTGACTAAGAAGTCCCAAGCACGCACAGTCATAATTATGCACCTACACACAACACAAACATACACTAAAACAGCAAATGCCCTAAACCGCACACACCACACATTCACACTAATAGGCTAAAACCCTCACCCTCCACCACTACAAACCACACCCACAACCAAAAAAGCAGGAAGCCCACAGATAAGTTATCAAGCTCAGGAGAGCAGTCTGTAGCTCATATATAAGATCCTGATGATCAGGATCACAGATATCACAGTTCAAGAAGTAACACAAAATAATGTCTTATTTCGTAGCCCAAACCACTTTAAGGCTAAGGGCCCTCTCACTGCCCCAGTCTCTTCGTAGTTAGATAATCTGGTTAAGAACAATTTTAAACTGCATCTGCAAGATATGCTCCCAGGGGTACCCCAGAGCAGCTCTCACCAGCTACTGGGCTCCCCGGGAAATTACCAGTGTCTGAAGATCTTTGGCCCCCTAAGTGCTAGATTTCCTGAACAGTGAAATACATTATGCAATGACTGGAGATAATAAGATCCTGTACACAAGAGGGATGTCCAAATTAGAGGACTGCCTACACTGGGCAATTAGACTAAATGACAAGAGTAGGTATATCTCTATTATGTATAAAGTGTTGTGAGAGTCTGGAGGCCATAACCTAGAAAAGTCAGGAAGCATTGGGGGTGTCGGGCAACCAATCACAGATGTTAACTGGATGCAAATCTTAGAAAAAGGTTGTAGGTAACATATTACCTCTCCTGGAGGGAATATCAATGGAAGAGTCTTAGATTCTTTTCCAATTTTTCCACACCCTACAATAACAGCACATTTTACCAAGGGAAACTCTGATATATGTTGGAGAGGTTGCTGCAATAGGAAGACACACCATCATATATTTTGGGGTTACCTCCTTACCCAGTGGTACTTGCAACTAGTACACATAGACTAAGAATTTATCTTAGGAATACCAATTCCATTCACCTTTGAGACCTAGCCCAAGGTTAGAGAGACAGCAACAGCAAGAATTATCCTGCGCCTTTTGTTCCAATGGCCATTGAAAGGTCGCCCATGCCCCTGGCTATCTGCGGCTGTACCAGCTATCGCAGAGTGGCAGAAACTAATCCAGCAAGTGGCAGATATGGAAAAAATTACAGTGGATCTTAGGCTCAGTCAGGGGAAATACCTGGAAGAGTGGGGAAAAATGGGTGACGTACAGGGCAAATCACTGAAGTGGAAGAGGGGACCCATAAACCAGTTAAATCACACAGGTGTTCTACTGTAGAGACAGTGCTGAAGTAAAAGAAGCTAGTGACAGATACAGTTAATGTTTGTTAATACGGCTAATGTCTATTGAACTGATATTACAACTGTTCATTTATATAGAAGTAGGAGAATAAACCATTTGCTTCAGGAGAGAGAATGAGAGCAGTGGAATGTACTAGACTTTACGGCAAAAATTAACTATATATCAGGACGCCACAGGCTCAAAAAACTGTAATATCATATTAAACAATAATGTTTGTAATACACAAAGAAGGGGGAACAATGGGAAGTTAATGCTGTAAAATTGGAGTGGTAGGAAACTGTGTACGCTGTTGTAATGGATTCCTGTTTACAAAAAAAGTACTGGATTTTATTACAGTGCATATAAAAATATCCAGCCAGGACATGCTGGTATACTTACCCTCAGCATTTAAAGGGGCCCAGCTCATTTCACACCCAAGTGTTTTTTCAAGCGAGTGGCCAGAACATGGCTCATCATGCTTTTATATTGTAGGATTTAAAGGGGAAAGCAGCACTTAAAGTGGCAATGCACACTAAAGCACTTAGGGAGACAAATTGTGGCACTCCCTTAATTCATTTGAGAAGTTAGCAAAGTCATGGTTCTTTATTAGGTACAAGAGCACAATGCATAAATATAACAATGAATTAACCCTAAACCCAAATAAGTGTGCAAATGTGCAAAGTGCAATAATAAAAGCATGAAACACATCGTGCAAGCAACAGTTCCAAATACTTCAAATAGGAACATTCTTCCTGGCACAATGTCCTAGAAAAAAGAAGAAGTAGACATACATACATACAGCTAATATAGTAGACACGTGTAAATATAGACAACTCATTACTCAAACATGGGTACGGTAAAGTGATGGGGGGGGGGTAGAATTATCCTAAAAAGGCTACCAGTTCTATCCTGCCATTAAGTCCTAGCCATGTTCCGGCTTCTAAATCAAAAATCTAATAGTTCTCCCTCTATCAGAGAAAACTATCATAGTCCCGCCCCCCACATTCGTTTTAATTTTCTCAATGCCTACAAATTGAAAAGCATGGTTTCCTTTGTCCTGAGGGAATGACTTCTATCCCCATTTTGTATAGCACACAAATGTTCCCCTATATGGACCTTCATCTGTCAAAAGGTCCTACCAACATAAAAGACCCCACACCTGCAGGTGGCTAAATAAACCACCCCTTCAATAGTGCACATGATGAAGTCGCCAATCTCAGTGATGGTCTCACTTCTGGGACTGATGAAATTCTCTGTTTTACTCACTAGCTTGCAGACCTTCCAATGGCAATAGCTGTGGCAACCTTTTTTGGCAGGTGGGAGCCAGCTATGAGGGTCACTGAGAGCATTTACCTTTATGGTACTATATACTAAGGTATCCCTAATGCTCCGACCCCTCCTAAATACCTTCCTTGGGATCTGAGCCACCAACCTTTACAAGTTCATATCACTCTGTGCCACCCGCCAGTGTCTCTTAATGGTAGAATGGACCACTTCAGCCTATGGGGAGAAGGTGGTGGCAGAATTTAGTCTTTATCTCTCTCCCTATTGTGTGCTTTGTACGCTAAGAGAGATGTCCTTACCATATTGTCCACTGATGACATGGCTTCTGCAGTGTTGGACTCAGAGTGCCCCATTTCCTGTAGGCATTTTTCCAGTTCTGAGCACCCCTCTGATAGTTTTCCTCAGTGCTACAGTTCCGCTTAGTATGGATAAACTGGCCCTTAGGAATACCCCGGTTGTGTGGTGTGGGTGACAGCTTGTTGGCCTAAGGATGACACTTCGATCGGTGGATTTTCTGTAGATATCAGAAATGATGTCACCCTTCCCATTCTTTTTGGTCACCAAATCCAAAGACTGTACCTCTGTCAAGCAGTACTCCACTGTAAATTTCAAGTTGGGGTTACTTGTCTCAAGGAACTTAAATTTTAAAAGTTCTCCCTCTGGCCTATGCCACAGAACCAGGATGTTATCAATATATCAATGCCGTAGCTCAGTATGATGTCAAAATGGGTTGGCATCAGCATCACATACAATTCTCCCCTCCCACTCCCCCATATAAAGGTTGGAGTAATTGGGGGGCCAGACTCACTCCAATCACCGTACCTCTAACCTGTAAGAAATGTTAATTTTTGATCATAAAGGAGCTATACTCCGGTACCATCTGGGCAAGTTCCACAATAACCTCAGTTGGAGGGTGACAGGACTCCCTTCTATCCAGGGAAACAGAGAAACCCCTGAGACCCTCACAATGGGGGATATTGATGTATAAGGACTGGACATCCATAGAGAAAGTAGAGGCAGTTTTTTGGGGGGATCAGCACCTGCTAAAGGTCAGAGTAATGCTTCCTCAGCTGCATATAATCACAGACTCCTGTGGACTCAGTTCCAAGGCTTTATTGGTGGAAAAACATTGTTTTTTACTCACATACTGGATGCAGTAGAAAATGCTTGAAAATATGATCCGCAGGTTCAAGTCCCAGTTGATCCAAATCAGAAAACCTGCTCCCTTGATTAGAAGTCACCTGATCAGATGTCACCTGACGTGTTTCATTCAAAAGAGCTTTCTCTTGATGAACTGGGACTTGAACCTGCGGATCGTGTTTTTAAACATTTTCTACTGCATCCAGTGTGTGAATAAAAAACTGCATGTTTTTCTACAATGGGAAGGCTGTAAGCCTGAGGTTCAAATGGGTGGAGCAACTACGTCACTCCCCCATTAGGCTTTATAAGGTAACACACCCTATACCTTCTCAGGATTCATTTCTTTTTTGTGGCCGGAGGTGCCGCTCCTCCTCGTTCCTCCTGCTCTGCTTGCTCTTCTTGCTCTGCTATTGTTTGGGACGCCCCTGGCTGCTGGATCTATCTCCCCCTCACGAGCTCTCCTCGCTGTGCTTGCCTGTCTCGCAGCGCCTCCAGCGCATAGTTTTGCGACCTTTTCTTTGTCCCAGCTTCGCTTCCGCGATTGAACTTAGTGCTGTTTCACAGTGAGTCAGCCCCCCCTTCCCTCGTACCTTGTATTTTCTCAGTTTCTCGGTGCAGCGTCTCCTTCTCTCCTATGTGCTTCTGTGTTCGTTCCGGTGGTGCTGCTGCCTGCCCCACTTCTCAGTGCTTTCGATACCCCACTTCATTTCCCATCTCCTGGTCTGCATTTCCACTCTCTCTGGAGGTTCCGTGGCTTTCTACCTGCCACACACTACTTCAGAGTTCCAGGAATCGGTGGCATTCTCTATGGTTCAAATCTGTTGTTGCTGGAGTGCCCATTTGTTTCTTGCATCCCTTGGCCACTCTCTTGGGGGGTTCCGATTCTTCTCCCTCACAGCCTTTCTGCACTGCATCACAGTTTCTTCTTTTCTCGTTGCTCCATTCTCATTTCGGAGTCCTCTTTCTTGCCAGTGCACATGTTAGTGCACCAGCTCAAGCAATCAAATTTTCATGCCCTGGCTTCATATTATCCTAGAAAGTGAGTTCTTGGGAAGGTCCCGCTGCCACCATCAGGATTCATAGACAACCATGTGATGTTCTCATAGCCAATCCTTCTTCTAACCTACTGAGATTTAATAAGCTGTGCCACACATCCTCATCAGGAGGGAGAGTATGTCTTTCAGGTTTTCACTCCTCTGTTCTTGACAGCTGCTTTTCTTCCCTTTGGGATTTAGCGCTGTAGCGTGGGACCTCAGAATGTCCAAATTGGGGTGGATTTTACCAGTTGCAATGCAGGCAATCACATGCTGTGCACATTTTCTGATTTCATGGCACCTGCCTCTACTGTTCTCCTGTGCCCCTACTGGCTTTTTTTTGGAGTTTTATCCCTATTCTACCATCACCTTCCTCACTCATGCTCATCTCTTTAGCCCGTCTGCATCCAGGTTCATGGGTCCAGTCATCATTTCACTCCTTCTGACCTTCTGGTTCATCTATTTACATTGCTTCCTTGAGCATAGGCTTTTCTCCATCATCGTCCATCCTTCATATCTTTCTCTTACCTTAGTCAGTCCGACACCAGGTGCCTGCATCCCGTTCTCATTCACTCATTCTGACCTCTCGGTTCATCAGTTTCTTTTGCTTAAGTAACCAATCTTTATGCCTCAGTTTACTCCATCTGAGCATACCTATCATGAATCATATGCCACCTCATCGACCTGCAGCCCTCCTGCCGTAAGTATCAGGTTCATGACTCTGGTCATCATTCACCATGCCTTATCTCATACCAGCCATCAAGGATTCATTCCAATCATGGCTTTACTCCATCATCGTCCATTGTCCACTTGGCTCCTATCGATCGCTTGACATGAGCATATCCTCTGGTTCCAGGCATGCATTTTTGGCCGCAAAGTCTCCTTGATCACATCGCTCAGTTGAGCATCTGGTTCTAAGCATGCCTTATTGGCCTTGGAATCTTCTTACTCAGATCAATCATTCAAGCTCATCTACCTGCAGCACTCCTCATCATCAGTATTCATCATCCTCAGTATTCTCTTGGGCACGTCTGCATCCCCTTGCCCATCTGCCCTCTACATGGATCTACTCCTTCACATTGACTATTCCATGCTACCTTGACTCAGCCTACTCCTTCAAACTTCTCCTGCCCACCTCTGGGTATCCCTTGATCATCTGATGACCTGCTCCTCCAACCCTCATGTAGGTCTGTTGCATCCCATTGTCTACTCAAGCATACCCTCTTGGGTCCCCGCTACCTTGAATCAACTTGATCTTTGTTCTAGGACATGCCTTCCTGTACATTGCCATTTACTACGGGCTGGCTCGCTGCTCTCCACCATCATTCAAATTCATTTCATGTCTCCTCTTCAACCTTTCAAGCCTTCACAGCGTCTCTCCATCATTGTCCATTACTTTATTTTGTTTTTTTCCCTCATCCCGTCATCATCTTCCCTACTCATATCCTTCTCTATAGTGACATACATCCTTAAATCAAACGTCATCAGCCTGGAGGGTAGGTCTTGGATCCCCAGAGATTTCCTCCTCAGAAGGGTTTTTTCCTCTCCTCCATGCCAATGGTCATAATATTAGTTTGGGTTAGTGCTTTCTTAGAATAATTAGTTAGGTTCCACTGCTGGATGGAGGCGGATGGTAGCCCCAGCTTTCCCCTCTCTCCTTAGGAAGTCTGACATTAATCATCTGCTCAGAATTCATTCATTCATCATCCTCGCCTCTTGGAAGCTCGACACCTGATTGGGTCTTCTTTTTGGGCTTCTTCCTAAGCTACCTTTAGTCGATGGAATCATTCCTGTGGCACCCATGGGGGGGACCCTCCTCTAGGGTTCCTTGCATCGTACCCCTAATAGGGTGGATATCCCATGGCTAGAGAGGCGGAAAGCCACAGTGTAAATCAAATCCACAATGTAAATCAAGTTACACAAGCATCATCTCATCCAGTTGTGTAAGCACAATTGAAATAAAACTTTGGAACTGAATCCACAGCAGTCCGTGATTATACGGAGCTGAGTAAGCACTCTGACCTTTAGCAGGTGCTGGTCCCCCCAAAAACTGTCTTCATTTACATTGTTTCTGACCTGGCACTGCTTACCTTGGTTGTGGTCTTATTCTTTCACCATTGACATCCATATTAGATAGGGCTGGGAGAACTCAATGAAGTTCTGACCCTTATTAAATAAGAACTGGAACACGGTGGGGTTCTGATTTGTTCAGATTAGTTCTGATTATTCATAAATATTTGAAAAAATGTGATAAAATGCATAAAAGTAACCAAAGTCGGTCATATTTAACACAGAGGCTCAAAGGAAATAATTGAATGCATTATTTGTATAAAAATTAAAGTACAACTGCTAAATAAAAGCAATCACTACTAGCTCATTCATGGTTGGCCTGTACTGGTGGCATATCCTGCTTGGGCCCGTGATGTGAGTGTGCTGGGACAGAGCGAGAGAGATGGAGAGAGAGAGACAGACAGACAGATGCAAGTACCTACTGTATATTGTACCACAAAGCAATACCAAGCACTGCAGGCAGCTAAAATATGTTTTATTAATGCTGCTGTGTGGGTATATTATTTTGATGGATGTTCCAGTCAGAGCAGACTAAGCCAAAGAAATGGATATAATGAATGCTCAAATGAGCAGAAGAGCCCGCCCACCCTACCCATGTGAATGATGCAACTGCATCACATGGCATGGTGTACTGTGGTATGGTACACTATCTGGTCCAACAGGGGGTAATGTTTTCTACTACTGCTTCTACCAATCAACATGCTGAATATGTTAATTAAACAAGAAATAAAAGACATACTGATCACCACCCAGGCAGCCAATCACATCACATCGGTCAAGTGCAGTGCAGTCATAAAATAAAGTTTGCCACTGCCATCTGAAGACCTGATGACACACAGTTACATCCTTCCCAGTTCCATAATTGCTGCCTGCCAGTGACAAGTAATTTAAGTATGTAAAATATAATAATCTCAGCCCAGTTACTGTAAGTGAGCTGTAGTGTTACAGCCAGGCTAGCATACCATGCATATACAATAACGAAATTAATTTAGTAACATTTTTCTCTGTGCGGGATGTGAGAAATATACAAAAGAGCATTCAATTTCAGGGTTCAGGCCTCTGCTAAGAAGCCATCCGTTGTATGTAAATTAAAACAGTAATACTACAGTACAGTCAGGTCAGTGGTAAAATAATATTTTTTAATCAGCTGCTGAGGACAAAAAGTGACAAGTAGTAGTAGCAGAGAGGGCAAAAAGTGACAAGTAGCAGTAGTAGACAGCAGTACCCTATCTTCCAGATCATATAGTGGTACCTGTTACCACCAAGTAATTTTGTGACATGAAATGCAGTTGCTTGCTGTATTTGGACTCTGAACCCACTGATGTTATAATTTTTCATGTATCTGTCCACATTGTGATCATTCAAGTACTTCTGGCCTGGTCTAGTTCATCATGACCTGACTTGTTGCCATTAATTGCTGCCTCATATAGTAGACCCTATTCATGAAAGATTTTCACCACTGGCACAAATTCTTGAAAGTGTTTTGTGGATAGGGCTTGCTCAGACTGGTCAATGAATGTTTCATTCAGGTATCATATCTGAAATCAAAGTGAGGACTGTTGACTTTCAGAAATGTCAAAAGCTCAGTATTTTCTGGTGTCAAACAGGATCATGTGTCAGTAATGATGTTACCAGCTGAACTGAACAGTCATTTTGAACAGATGCTAGTCAGAGGGCAATTCATGTACAGTGGCATCCCCCAGGATGAAACCCAATTCTGCAGCATTTTGCAGCCCTCTGCAGAATGCTGCAGCAGACCTACTGAATAAAGCAATGTAATTTCAATGGCAATTAGTCCCTTTTGTCATTCAGGAAAATGTGACACTGCCAGGATGAAGTGAATGCTACAGCTTCCTGCATGACCAAAGGGACCAATTGCCATTGAAATTACATTGTTTTATTCAGTAGGTCTGCTGCAGCATACTGCAGAGTGCTTTAAAAGTGGGTTTCATCTTGGGGGACGCCACTGTACTTCACTGCAATGTTTACTAAAGCAGGCCACATACTTTCTTTGGATTTCCAGTATTTCAAAGTATCAGTTTTCCAGTTAATATTGGGCTCTGCCAAGTATATTTCAAGAATGGTCTGTGCTGAAGCTGTGTTAGAAGAAGTGGATGAAGAAAATGTTACAATTACATATTATAAGTGACTCCAGAGACATGAAGCTGAACCAAGTGACTGTGGGACAGTGCTATGTTTGGATGATGGTGAAGAAGAAGTTCTTGTTGCAGTGGCAGAAGAGGGAGAAAATGCCGCAACACTATAGGATGGGCCACCTGGTGCTGTGCTGTGCTGTGAAGAAGATTCTGAATGTGGTGGTGCTGTTGTACTCTGTTCCATGACAGAATGCACTTCATCAATTATTTCTTGTTTGTTTATCTTGAAAGAAGTGTCATCATCACTCAATAGTTGCTTTGATTTGTATCGTGGGTCCAAGGTTGTTGCTTTAATGTAGTACTCAGAATGAAGCCTTTTATGTAGTTTGTCATCTTCATCAACTTTTTTGATCATACATCTGGTTAGATCTTTTTATATTCTGGGGGTCAATCTGTGTGTCAGCAGCACCACTGGCAGCCTGTGTGATGGAGTTGTCTTGGTTTTTTAACTTTTCCCTAATCAGATTCGATCTGAATTTTAACATTTTTATTAGGGGATCACCCGGCTCAGAGCTGCTGTGTTTGCACTCATCTCTCTAGTAATTTCCTCAAATGGCTGGAGAAGTACAATTAGAAACCCCAGCATGGCCCACTGTGGTGGAATAATATAGATGACTGCATCACCAATTTTATTTTCCAAGATGTATTGCCTGACAGCTTTCTTTTGTTCCATCAGCCTTTGGAACATAAGAAAGGTCGAATTCCATCAAGAAGAAATGTCTTGGGTCAGTCTGTGCAAAGGTGAATTGTGCTTCTTCTGTATTTTTTTGAACAAGTGATGGGCTTTGCTTGAGTGACTGAAATGAGTGCATATTCTCTTAGTAGTGCTAACAAGAGCCTTAATGTCCCTGTCCTCATAAAAAAAAACAACTGTGAATTATTAAATTTAAGCAATGCGCAAAGCAGCGGATGTAAATAAAGCCTCCTTCTTTCAAGACCTTCCTTATGTTGGACCCATTATCTGCAACTATAAAGCCAACTAACAGTCCCTGTGAAGTGAGCCATTGTTGTATTGGTTATTGGAGCTCTTCATTGATGTTGTGTGAGGTATGTTCAGATGGGAAATAAAACATTCTTAGAACAGCAAACTGTGTTTCACTATCCCCACAAAGATTATTAAAACATGTCCAATATACAGTGACAGACATGAAGGGTTCAGGCTGACAGCATATCCAAATACCTGTTGTGAGATGCACCAGCCTCTCAACAGCACTGCACAAAATACATCTCAATTTTTATGTACAACATCATAGAGATCTGAATCCTGTTGTTGATGAAGTATTTCCTCGATGGTATACTATATCGAGGTTTGAGGTACTCAAGCAGCCACCTGAATCCTACATGTTCAACCATGTTATATGGTAGCAAATCAACAGCTATCATTTCTGACATTTTCTTGGTTATTGTAACAGCAACGGGGTGGGTCAAGGCATATTTGGCTTTATGTTCATATGTTTCTGAGATGGGAAGCTGTCTCCTTAAAGGAGGGGGCTTTTACATAGAAACAGAGGAACATTGACTTTGACGGCAGATAAGGGCCACTTGGCCCACCAGTTCTGCCCATTTCCCTATCTATTGGATAAGCTGCAGATTCTAGTTAACCAACAGCCTACTTCCTCTCACCCCCCACTATAATTGCGTTATGTCTGTCCCATGCATGTTTGAATTCCCCCACTGTTTTAGACCCCACAACCTCCCCAGGAAGGCAGTTCCATGCATCCACCACTCTCTATGTGAAAAAATATTTCCTCACATTGCCCCTGAGCCGTCCCCCCTCTTATCTTTAAATTGTGTCCCCTTGTTCTTACACATCTCTTTTTCTGAAAGATGCTACCCTCCTGGACTTTGTTGATTCCCTTGAGGTACTTGAAAGTTTCTATCATGTCCCCCCATCCTTCCTTTCATCAAGGGTATACATATTAAGCTCTCTTAGTCTCTCTTCATATGGTTTCTGATGCAGACCCTGCACCATTTTAGTTGCCCTCCTCTGGACTGCCTCCATCCTGTCTATGTCCTTGCTGAGATGGGGTCTCCAGAACTGCAAGCAGTACTCCAGATGGGGTCTCACCAACTGTCTGTACAGAGGGACAACCATTTCCCTTTTTCTACTTGTGATGCCTCTCCCTATGCATCCCAATATCTCCCTGACTTTCCTTTCTGACTTCTCACATTGCTTGCCCACCTTTAGGTCATCTGATATGACTACCCCCAGGTCCCTTTCCATTATTGTTGTTGTTAGTACCTCCCCCGCTGTTGTGTACTCTTCTCCTGGGTTTTTGTTTCCCAGGTGCATTACTTTGCACTTCTTTGCATAAAAATCTAAGTTGCCATATGTCTGATCATTCTTCCAACCTTGCCAAGTCCCTTCTCATCCTTTCCACACACCCTTGTGTATCAACTCTGTTACAGATCTTTGTGTCATCAGCAAAGAGGCATACCTTTCCTTCCAGACCCTCTGCAATGTCACCTATAAAGACGTTAAAGTGGTGGACTGGTGATGTGCTGTGTACAGTAAGTTTTGAACACATGGTCACTTTCAGTAACAGCAGGAATCCTTTGAATGGGAGGAATTGCTGGAGGTGTTTCTGTATTGCTGTGGGGGCTGCCACTGAGTTACCCCTGAGTGTAGTGAGCTATCAGTGTCACTTTCTCTTTGAGTCTCACAGCTGGAGTACTCAGTAATGTTATAACATCTGTCTAGGTGTCTTTTCAGTGCTGAAGTTCCCAACGCTCCTTTCTTTTTACCCCTGCTGATTGTCCATTTACAAATGGCACACATTGCCACCAACTCATTAGAAGCACTAATGGAGAAGTATGACCAAACAAATGATGGTATATTTTTAGTTTTTTTCCCAGGAAGTCTCCTTTCCATGCTTTTCCATGGATTTTTCTTCCATTGTGATTTATTCCCTTCCTCTAACCCATTGCCCTCCTCTTCAACTGAAACATTTTTTTCTGTTTCTTCCTCATCTGCAATTTCCATCCCCTCCAGTAAACTTTCTGCTGCCTGATCATTCTCCTTATCATCTTCATCTTTTTTACCTTCCTCGGGTTCAGCCTCAGAAGAATCAGATAACTGAGTGACTGGCAGTAGCATAGTATGCAATTGTTCCATACCTTGGGGTGCCTCTTCAGGTGGTACCCACCAACCCCTTGGTTTTAATTACATAACTTTTTTTTAAACTTGGGACTGATCCGACAGATGCACCTTTTTTGGATTCAAGCATTCACTTGGAAGATGAAACTTTAGATGTAAAAGCACTTTTTGGGATATGATTTTGTTGTCCCTGTGCAGGCTGACTGCTGTCCTCTGCAGTGCCACTGCCTACCCGAGAATGCTCCACAACATTTTGATTCATTTTTTCTTATATCTAATTCTAACCCGTAAAAAATTCCCTCTACCTAATGTCCTCTGATGACTCCCACTCTACAGGACAGGGCAGAATTTACTGTACACAGCACACCACCAGTCCACCACCACTTCCTTGGAAGCTTAGCTCATTGAGTGACTCCTACTGTTGCTGTTCAGCAGCCAACTGTATTCAGCAACTCTCGCTCAACAGTGTTCCACAGCCTCAGAATTTAAATTGGTGATGCAGACACACCTGGCGCATGCACAGTCGCACACTGGGGTTGGTTAATGATTATATGATAATCAAAAAAGGATAAGGAGGAATAATGGATGGAATTAGTGATGATGACAATTGTATGCTTGGGTTGTTGTGTCTATTTAGTCACAATAAAATAATGAATCAAAACACCTTGTAACTTTTGCTTTCTCGTTCTCGAGTTAAAAAATAAAATAGACTGCTAAGAGTCACAGTGTCCTCTGGCCCCCTCACAGCCAGCAGCACAGGCTCAGCAGCAACTTGTCTGTTTTGTCAGAAAAGTATTTTTTTTATACATGAACGTTAACGTGATGGCCCACAGCAGATAGCACCCCAGTCTCTCTGACACCCAGCAGTACCAGTCTGTCACTTTGCCCTCCACAGGGCCCCCTTCCCACAGTCAGCAGCACAGGCTCAGCAACTTGTTTGTTTTTGTCAAAAAAGTATTTTTTTTTAATATGTGAATGTTAACGTGATGGTCCACAGCAGACAGCGCCCAGTCTCTCTAATACCCTGCAGTACCAATCTGTCACTTTGTCCTCCACAGGCCACTCCAGCCAACAGCAGTGTGACTGCCCTGTAACAGGGGCAGCCTTTGGCTCAGAATAATAGTATTTTTCTTTCTTTTTTTATGGCCACCAGCAAGTCGCTCTCTCTCTTTCTGTCTCTCTCTCAGAGTTGTGACTCCTCTTGATGGAAGTGGAACAGCAAGAAAACACATTTATTTTATTTGTGATTGGTGACTGTAATCTATGGCCCCCAGTAAGTCCCTCTCTGTCACTCTCCTGATGGATCAACAAGAATCATACAGCTGTATATATTTTATTCGTGATTTCTGTGACGGTAATTCTGTTTGGCCCACATTACTCTCTCTCTCTCTCTCTCTCTCTCTCTCTCTCTCATGATGGTGACAACTCTGGATGGAACAAGAATAAAGTCAAAGGCCAACAAGAATAATAAAGAATGTATTTCTTTATTCGTGATTTCTGTGACTGTATTATTTGGCCCCTAGTAGTCTTTCTCTCTCTCTCTCTCTGTCTCTTTCTCTTTCTCTCTCCTGGTGACTCTTGTGGATGGAACAAGAATAAAGTCAAATATTTATTTTGCCTGCTTCCCTGTAATCTATAGCCCCACCAGGCCCACTAGGTCTCTCTCTATATATTTATATCTGTGTGTCTCTCTCCTGGTTCCTCTCGATGGACCAACAAGAATAATATAGAATGTATTTCTTTATGTGTGATTTCTATGACTGTATTATTTGGCCCCCAGTAGTCTCTCTCTCTCTCTCTCTGGTCATAGTTCACTCTTTGGGCAGAAGTGAAGGTGGGCCCTAAGTAATGCAGTACCATTATAAGCAATGTTATTTGTCTGATCTTCTGTCTGTGTACCACTATACATGTCAGGTGCCTCAGAGCCACTTCACTACCAGTAATAATAGAACTGTTTGAAGACATATGTGTCCTGTTGACAAACTCCAGCCCCACAACTGGATCCCTCAGTCCTATAAAGGAAGGCAAGATTAACATCAAATTGTCATCATTTACAACATTATTACTGAGAATATGTCCTGATTCAAAATGTCCAGGTTGATATGAGGAACAATCTCTTCAGTAAATTCTTCAGTTCCATGATATGTTAAATTACCCAGCTGGCTGAAGTCTCATCTGTACCAAGCTCATTCTGCCCATTGACCCTTAGTTCTTGAGATGAAGACTCAGTTTCATTTAGGTCATTAATCAACTGTGTCAGGAGTATCTATGTACCATTAAAGTCAGAGATGACACTTTCCCTTTCCAAAAAACCCATGTTGTTATGATTGATTTCCTGACGCGTCTATAAAATGGCACTTCATGAACCCTTGGCAGCCACTGTATATAAATGCACAAATATCCTAGGTGTTAAAGTAGCAGGCCAGGAGTACTGTGTCTCCTTATACACGAATGATACTTTAATATATATCATGTCACCAAAAAGTCTTCCAGGATTCCTTTTGAATTTTTCCAAAAGCCTTGAGAGTTAAATGGGAGAAGGTGAAAAAACAGATATCCTAAACAGTCAACACAGCTAACACCTCCTCAACCAAAAAATAAGGTTCATACTCCCATGAAATAATATTTCCTTTTTATTTGGTTGTTTTTATCTTTGCTTGTTTCAAAATGAATTCTTCTTAATGTTTGCTCCTTAATAATTGTTTGTTACGTTTCAGAACCTCAGTTCCTTCATCAGACATGGGAGCTTTTCTCTATAATAATAGAAATCTATAATTAATTAAATAATTCTGCAAGGCTTCAGTTTTAAAGAAATCAACACGTTATTTCAAAAATATATAAGTGTTCAACAGGTGGACCTAACCTGTAAATTTGTTTCAAAATGAATTCTTCTTAATGTTTGCTCCTTAATAATTGTTTGTAAAATAGCGAAATACTTCAAAGCTTCAAAAAAAGGTGTCTGCAATGGGGGCGGGGGTAAACCCTCGTATGGTTTCAACAACTTTTCTTAAAAATCTGTCGGGAAAAATGAAACTGCATTAAATATAAAGAACCAGTTGTAAAAATATCAATGCCAATCAGAAAAAAGGTAATTCAACTCATATTTACTTTTTTAAGTGCCATTTGGCTTTAGAATTCAG
Source organism: Neoceratodus forsteri (assembly GCA_016271365.2). Classification (NCBI taxonomy): domain Eukaryota; kingdom Metazoa; phylum Chordata; order Ceratodontiformes; family Ceratodontidae; genus Neoceratodus; species Neoceratodus forsteri. The sequence goes on from CM028134.1 coordinate 246,898,165, forward strand.
ATGGTGTACACAGGTCTCATTACGCTCTGTAAATCAAACTGGAAAATTCTCAGTATTCACACTATGTACTCAGTATCCACGCAGTGTAATAAATCAGTGCTGCACATGAATTTTTGTTTAAGAAGATCAATATAATGGTTAATTCATACCTCCAATGATTCAATGAATCAAACAGCACTCCGTTTTCGGTTTCAGAATCCCCATTTGAACATGGTCATTCACAGCTGTTAAACTAACCTACCGCCATTAGCAGACACGCTGGATACACTCAGACAAACTCCAGCACACCTTGCCAGGTGATAAGAGAAGGGGCCGGGCCACAGAGGTGAGCACGCTGAGACGTGCTGACGTTACTAAGTAACTATGCCTCCGGCGGCCCAGTCAAGTGAAACCTCCCTTTGAAAAATTAGGGAAGTCCCCCTTACTCCAAAGGACTTGTCAAGGTCCTGAATCCAGCCAAAAACATTTTTTAAGTAGACAAAAACCAGTTCATTAAATCCACTAGCAAACGAATATACTGTGCAACTAGTACATAATAAATGCAAAAAGCAAAGAGAGCTGTCACGGTACAGATGGGGGGGAGAGGGACAGAGGAACATGCGAGGAAAAAAGGTGGCAGAAAGGGAATTACTTTGGGGCTGTCAAAATGAATATTACCATGGATAGTGTCATTGATTTCCTGACGCGTCTATATAATGGCACTTCATGAACCCTTGGCAGCCACTGTATGTAAATGTCCAAACATCCTAGGTGTTAAAGTAGCAGGCCAGGAGCACTGTGTTTACTTATACACAAATGATACTTTAATATATATGACAGACCCTGAACATTCAATGCCACCCTTTCTAGAGCTTCTAGAACAATACAGACACCTATCTGGCTTCAAAGTGAACACAGCAAAGAAGGAAGCACTCCTAATAAGTGGCATACTTTCAACAGCAGTTAAGATTACCATCACATTCAGATGGGTAACATCCAAGGTACATTACCTTGGAATCCAAATATCACTGAAACAGAACACATTGCACCAGATTAATTGTGCCATTGGTACAGGCCATTTACACAGACCTAAACAGATGGCAGGAGATTCTCTTCTTTTTCTTTTCAAACCGTATTGAGGTTGTCAAAATGAAAATTCTGCCAGGACTCTTGTTTCTTTTTGCTACTCTGCTGACCTGGTTAACAAATAAAGATCAGAAAAAAACTAATAATGCTCTTATCAGAATTATTTAGAATGGCAAAAAGCCAGGAATTAAGTGTCAGCTCCTTACAAGACATAAAGAGGGAGGAGTGACGGGAGTCTCAGATTTTAGAAACTATTATTTTGCAGCCCAGGTGCCCCCCCCCAAATGAAATTAAATCCTGAGACAAAATTTAGAAACCATGTGGGTGGAAATGGAAAATCTAGCATTGGAACATATTCTGGTTAAACACATACCATGGATGACCACACTCAGATTTGTGAACCAGGTGAACAACCTGTGGCTCAAGACAGCAGTAAAGGTTTGGCAACACATTAAACCTATGTTGTGTACACCAGCATTAACACTGAGTTTCATCCCCATAGCATACAGTACATCCCAAGTTTTTTGCCTGGCTCTTTAGATGCCACCTACAAAGCATGGAGTGTGTGTGTGTGTGTGGGGGGGGGGTCTCCAATTGGTATCACAACTCTGGGAGAACTGAGCATTTCAAGATTTTACTACCCTGCAGAGAGAGACTTCCACTTACACGTAGCAGACTCTTTAGGTTCCTGGAACTCTGTGGCCTTCTGAATACAGATGAACTCAAACAGGCAGTAGTAACCCCCTCCCATAGATATGTGTGAGAGGCAGCACAAATAGGCCCCAAACCACACCAAGTCTCACTGCTTTACTACAAAGTGATCCAAGATGTGAGCTTAACAGAAATACCAGAAGTAAAATCCCACTGGGAACAGGAAGGCAATTTCCAGCTTCCCACCAAACAGTAGGACCGCATCTGGGCCAATATACTGTACATGAAACTACAGCAGCCTCCCCATGGAGGGAATTTCAATGGAAAATTGCAGCCTGCTTCTTCCTAGCTCCCATGATCTCAGTGCTCTTCTCACAAGCCAACACATATCAATGTTGGAGGCAATGTGGGGAAGTGGGTATGCCTCACAATGTCTACTGGAGTTGCCTGAATCGATTCTGGTCACCACTTGGAAGTTGGTTCAGAAGCTATTGGGACTACCCCCCCCAACTGGAATTCCAAAACTTGGTCCTGGGGCTCCTCAGAGGAGATAAGAAATACTTGTTTCTGATTCTCTCAGCAGCAATGATGAAGGCCATTACAAGAAGATGACTTGTCATCTAACCCACCAGACATTGGAGAGGTACTGGCCATATGTGACCAAGATGATTACTTCTCTCATAAGGGTCAAGAAGGATACATTTAACTTGAGATGGCTCCCTTTCTCTGATGACAAGAAAAAGGCAGAAGGTAAACCTCACACTAGCACAGTTGTTTTAAAACACACTGCACCCAGAGCAGGATTCAGATACTCACAACTTGCAGTAATGTACCATATTAGATGTGCATCATACCACAAGTAATTATAAACTGGTGGACATACAAATCTGAGATAGACATATGTATGTATGTATGTCAGCTAGGCCTAATTAAGGGAGGCAGTGAAGGTTTGCTGCCTCCATATGTTTGTTCTTTATTGAACTGTTAGAGTACGTATTCATTTTATCACCCTGGCTAAGGATGAACTGTCAGTAGGAGCAGACACCAAATTGGATGGACATGATGCTATACATCATACTTTTGAGAGGGACTTTTCATGGACAGTATTTGTCAAATACGTCACTTATGCAAATCTCTAGATTTACGATATGCAATGTCCTTGGCTTATGAGGGTCCTTAATATGTAACAGACGCCAAATGAATTAGATGCAAACAATCAAAGTTAGAAAGAGATGCAGCTGACTACCAGGATGGAAGAATTTTTAATTCGTTAAGATTTCAGAATAATAGATTCATTTCTAGAGGGTGCTTCAAGTCACATTCTAGACCTTGAAAAGATTCACACAAAAAGCCAAATGAAGCTAGAAATAAATGGGATGCTGAATCTGAAAACTCAGATATTGTGTTGGCTGAGCAAGCAGTAGCAACTAGAAATGGGGTGTCTTTTTCTCACCAGCCCTCGGGTAACAAGGCAAAGGAGAAAACAAACTTAATTCCTGCAAAAAAAAAACCATGCAAAACAAATTAATAAATAAATAAGGAGAGGCAAAAGGGGGGCGCAAAAAAGTCCACAAGGCCAAAAACTTGCAGTGGCAAGTAATAAACTTAACCAAACATAATTTGACTGCGATCCAAATTTCAGTGCTGGCAAAAGGGTTCTCATTTGTACCCAGTTGCAGACCCAATAAATTTAAAATTTATGCGGACTTGGAAAGATTTTTTAGGAAAATTCAACTTACAAATTTGTTTTTTAATTTTCTGCAAGAAATCCAACACAGCAGGCCATGACTGATTTATTGACACTAGATACTTGGAACACTTTTCCTATAGAGGCTCCAACTGAGGACTCGGACTAGTTTTTATTTAACTTTTCTGGGGATTTGTCAGTCTTAAATATAGGTAACAATTGAAGCTGTCTGAACTGGAACAGTTTCTCAATACTCCAGTCAGTATTTCAGGAGGGGGAGCAGAGTCTGTTTGACTTAAATCTTAACAACATTCTTGAAATAAGGAAATCACTTTTTACCCCCAAATCGGACTTTTGTCCTACTACAATAAAATTCAACTATCATTGCTTATAAAAGAACTGTCTATAAGGAGATTCAGAATTTACTTGGGTAAGAACATCAGCATATGGTAAAATATGTCAAAGGAGGAGTTTAAAGCACTAAAGGAATTACAGGAGGACCTAAATGTTTTTTAACCCTTGCAGGGCCACAGACTGATATATCAGTCCAAAATTCCTATACGTTCTAATTCTGTTGGCAGCCTAAGGGTTAAAACAGGCAATAGGGGTGGGAATATTGTTATACTTGATAAAGACTTCTACAGAAATAGGGTGTTAGAGTTACTTAGTGACACTGAGAAATATTCAAGGTTGAGATCCAATCCATTGTCTCAATATAAATCAGAATTGCTCCAGCTTTTAGAACAAGCTAAGATGAGAGGTGAAAAAACAGAATCTGAATTTAGGTAGTTATTACCAGAGTTTCCAATTCTGCCCACCCTTTACATCCTACCTAAAATTCATAAGGACCCTTTAAATGCCCGTGGTACACCGATTGTCTTGGGGGTGGGTTCTGTCACCAACAGTCTATGTGAATTCATTGATTTCTACTTGCAAAGAAGTGTAGGATGTTTGGGCTTGTACATAAGGGATGCAATGCATGTGTTGAAGAAATCTGAGGACTTTACCTGGTCCAACAACTATAGCTGTTTAATAACTGATGTAGAGTTCCTACACACTAGTAAGCATTTTTTGCTGACAGATCCACTTTTAGACAACATGCCTTTTAATTTGATCATAGAGGGGTTGGAATTTATACATACGTACTGAAAAACACGTGTAATCCTCTTTATGACAAACTAGTGAGATGGTTTGGATTTATTGATGATATGATATACGTAAGGTCCGGCACAGAACAATAAACTGATGCATTTATTAACTGGCTTAACAACAATTATTTGAACTTCAGATTCACCCAGAAGTGGCATCCTGAACAAATTTATTTCTTAAACATCACTCTAATGTTAGGGAATGGCAATACAGTGATTACGAAAAGCTGTAGGAAGCCAACATCAATCAATAGCCTTTTTGCTAGCTAACAGTTGTCACACTCGCTCTCTTAAAAACTCTGTCCTTTATAGCCAGTTTTTAAGGCTCAGAAGAAATTGCTCAAAAAATGAAATATTTATTGAACAGGCACAAGGGTTAAGGGATAGATTTTTGGAAAGGGGTTACAGTGCAGTAACTGTTGATACAGCCTTGAAAAAGTAGCACAAATTGTTCGTAAAACTTTGCTGAAGTCTAAAAACAGAACTGACAGTTCACAGAGAACCTTGAATTTCATCACAAAATAGTGGCTGTACAGTGAGGCAGTATAGTCACCAAAAATTGGCCATTCTACTACGTGATCCTGAATTGGCACTTCACATTGGACCTAGACTGAGAATAACTTTCAATAGGGGTCCCAATTTAAAGGGTAAACTGGTTAGGAGCCATTTTTCATGTACTGAGCAGACCAAGCATACTTGGCTCCCAGTGATGCCTCCTGGTATGTTTAAATGTGGCAATTGTAACATATGTGATCTTTACCAACAGGGTGTCACATTTCATCCTCCCTTTGGTAGTAAAAAAGTGGAAATTCTCCAGTTTATAATCTTGTGCCTCACAATTTAGTGTGTATGCCCTTTGGTGCAATTGCCAAAAGCTTTATGTTGGTTGCACTGTTAGACAAGTAAAATTGAGGATTCAGGAGCATGTAAGGGACATACGGAATTGCAACTTGGAAAATCCAGTAGCAGAGCACTTTCTTTTGCACCACAGTAGTGATTCTAAGAATCTCAGATTTATGGGACCGGAACAAGTAAAAGTGGGGAGAAGGGGAGAAGATAGACCTACACATCTGTTGCAACATGACAGCTACTGGACTTTTACCCCAAAAGCCTTACAGCTGGTGGCTAGTCTTAATCTAAGATGGGATTTAAAGCCCTATCTATAGTTATTAAGATCTCCTCTCTGACATATATTAGTTAAAACAACACAGATAACCCTCCTCGGATATCTTTAGATTACAGTCATTAGCACTAATGTATTTAATGATTTATATGGTGGTTTCAAGTGATTTTAATTGTGTCCCCAAGACTTTTTCTATTATATTAAATAGTATTTTTTCCTTTTTGTTTTGCAGCTGGAAATTTGGAGAGTGCAGAAATGTTCTGCTGTGGTCATGGACTTAACCTGTCTTGAGTCAACTGTTCCCAACTCTGGTTTGTAGAACCTTTAATATCATTCAAAATTCAGAACTGAATGTTGTATTTATATGCTGTTCTTTCCTAATAAGGTGACACTCCACATCACCTAGGAGCTCAATATGATTCTGTTTATATTTGATGTTCTTCACTTTTATTTCATTTTAATTTTAATCCTGCTGGCTTTTCTACATTATCATGAATGCATTTTTGTTGTCAAGGGTGCAGTATTAACTTTTGAATTTTCATGTACAAACGCCAGCCTGATGTGTTTGTACTTTGAAAATTCTTACTTGTCATTTCAGTATCATGATACTCAGCTGTGACATCATAGACTGAGTATAAAAGGTGTTTCAGTCCAGATAGCCACTTTCTGATGAAGCCTTAATCGGGTGAAGCATCGGGGCACCTCGGTAATGGATGAAGTGGTCAGTGGCGTAGAAGCTGTGCTATTGTTGCTGCTGCTACTACATTTAGGTGATGGATTTAATAAACTGCACAGGCTTGCATTTTGGTGCATTGCTTCATTCATTTGCTACTTAGATGATATAGCTTCTATTCTTGACATTTGGGAGTGCCAGACTTTGCTGTTACTTTGTCCTTAATATGTAACGTTGGGCACAATGCTTGTACTGTAAGACAATTTGGTCATCATGCTTCTTAAATATTTACTAAAAGAAAGTTTAAAAAATGGTACATCAAATCAGTTTTTCTTAAGAGTTTAAATAGATCCACCTTCAATGTAAACTTATCAATAGCTGAGTTCTGGACAAAGGACAGGCCTCTACTCAAGGCCCTTATCTGTGCTTTAGAAAGCAGCTGAGTTGAAATGTTAAGAACACATAGCTTTATGGTTGTGTTGGCCTGTTTCCTCATAGTCACAGGTTTTTTTACCAACTTTTTTCTTGGATCTTGGGGTTTTCCTTTTTCTGCATGTTTTTCTGTTCCTCGCTGTCCTCTATTGTTGTTGGTTTGTCTGGTTTTTTTTTGGGAGGGGGGTCCGTGCTCTCTGATGCTATTTCTAAAAAATTTACTATCGTATTACTATTAGAATTTATGTTGGACTTACTGTTGTTAGGGTTTCAATTTCTGCTTCCACTTTTCTGATTTTTATGGCATGACCACAAGTGGCCCCACCTTTCTGAATTACTTCCTTGTCCCAGGAGAATACCCCCACCTCATAATCCAAATTGTCCCATAAAAATGTTTCTCTTTTTCTCTCTTGAACTTCGGTTTCATGTTTGTTCACTTTTTCTGTTAAGGCATTACACAACTGTAGATGATTTTCATGTCCTTGAAAAGTTGTGAGTTCCTCATCTAACTCAGTTGCCTCCTTATTTTCACAAGATCTTTTATCTTGTTCTATCAGGGTATTCACAACTTTGAGGAAACAAGTTTCCAGCCCTCTCTCCCACCTTTCTTTCAAGTCAGGATCGAGACTTCCACTTGACGAGGTTTTCTTCCCTCACAGTCAACATGGGACTCTTTTTAAGTGTAGTACCTTGCATTTTGCTTCAGTAAATTGAATACTCCAGTAGCACAACCAGTATCCTAAAATACGAACACAAGAAACACAGCACAACTTCTAAATGTTCCAAAAAATGTTATTTGCTTCACACGAGAAAGATACCCCAGCGCTTCGAGGACTCAGTGTCTCTTCTATTCTTTGAGCCAGTATCCTAGCTTGTTCAGGTCCTCTAGAAGTTTTTTTTTACTTTTCTCTTTGTTAAATAATATTTTGTTTTTTGTTGTTTTTTAAAAAAACATATTTTGTAAGCACAGTAACACATTCTGTGTCTTGGGGGTGGTGCTGTAATAATTACATGTTCTTGACTTTTACCTCATGTCTTATATCCCATCTGGGGCATGTAATTATTACAGCACAACCCATGCCCCATCTTGTAGTGTTTCTACTTACCTTTTCCCACTTCCTCATCAGAGTTGTGACTTCACTGCCTGTGACAACACAGTTGACATGAAGACCCACTTATTACCCACGAGATTGGTCACTAGTGAAGTCACAGTGAGTTAGATCACAAAACATGCTGATATGGTATGAAAGGGAACAGCACTAATTATAATACGGCTAGGAAAAAATGCAGTAACTTTATTGACTGAGACACATCTCCTGACTGGGTATCTAAATGCTATCAATGCACAATCAGGTGCCAGATCGTGTAATCATGTTAATGAAACCTCATCGTCTTGCACCTGGCACAACATATCAGTACACTGTTCACACACTGAATAAAGGAAACTGAAAACATCTTGGATTTTGTTAGAGCAGTGGGGAATGTAGAATTTTGCTGGCAGAGTTTGTGCAGAATAGCAGTTCTGCTGCCAAAATGCTTTCTTCACAGAACATGACACACATATAAGCAACCTGTGTGGAGGCCATTAATTGAAAAAGATACATGATAAATACTGTAATTCACCCACTACGTATGAGGCACATCAATTGGGGGGAACTACAAATATAGATACTGCATTGTGTAATGGCCAGTAAGAACTTCTCTAATTGGGACCTTAAGACACTTAATAGCCGAAGGGCCTAATCCTTTGTACATAGTTTCCTCACTTCCAACCTGGTTCCAGCAAATCTGTTGGCCCTAATTCACATCTTAGAAACTTATAGATGAAGGCTTTTAATTACAACATCTGGAAAATATATGTTTAGCTCAAGCTTGTCCACCCATTGTCAACATCAGTGTAGGGGTAGCAAATACAGATGGTTAATCAATGTGACCACCTAGGGAGGTCTTGGTCCTAGCTGGGGGGGGGTGTTGTACTTGAGGAAAATATTACATAGAAACATAGAATTTGATGGTAGATAAGGACTGCTTGGCCCACCCAATCTGCCCATTTCCCTACCTAATGGATAAGCTGCAGATCCTAGTCAACCAACAACCTACTTCCTCCTACCCCAACCCCTAGAATTGCCTTATGTCTGTCCCATGCACTCTTGAATTCCCCCACTGTTTTTGACCCACAACCTCCTCAGAAAGGCTGTTCCATGCATCCACTACCCTCTCTATGAAAAAATACTTCCTCACATTACCTCTGAGCCGTCCACCTTCTATCTTCAAATTGTGCCTCCATGTTCTTGTACATGTCCTTTTCTGAAAGATGCTACCCTCTTGGACTTTGTTGATTCCCTTGAGGTACTTGAAAGTTTCTATCACGTCCCCCGTCCCTCCGTTCCTCGAGTGTATGCATATTAAGCTCCTTAAGTCTCTCTTCATATGTCTTCTGGTGCAGACCCTGCACCATTTTAGTTGCCCTCCTCTGGACTGCCTCCATCCTGTCTATGTCCTTGTGGAGATTGGCATGCAGTACTCCAGATGGGGTCTCACCAGCTGTCTGTACAGAGGGATAACCACTTCCTGTTTTCTACTGGTAATGCCTCTTCCTAAACATCCCAGTATCCCCCCAGCCCTCCTTACTGCCCTCTTACATTGCTTGCCCACCTTTAGGTCATCTGATATGACTACCCCCAGGTCCCTTTCCATTTTTGTTGTTGTTAGTATCTCACCCCCCATAATGTACTCTTCCCCTGGGTTTCTGTTTCCCAGATGCATTACTTTGCACTTCCATACATTTGACCATTCCTCCAACCTTGTCAAGTTCCTTCTCATCCTTTCCACCCCACCTTGTGTAGCAACCTTGTTGCAGATCTTTGTGTCATCTGCAAAGAGACATACTTTTCCTTCCAGTCCCTCTGCAATGTCACTTATAAAGACATGGAAGAGGACTGGTCCCAGAACTGAACCCTGCGGTACCCCACTAGTAACCCCTCTTTCTTCAGAGTGGACTCCGTTTACTATTACCCTCTGTGTCCTGTTCTTCAGACACTTTTTTTTACCCAGGCTACCATCTTGGGACCCTCTCCCAGGCTGGCTAACTTGTATATTAATTGTTTGTGTGGTACTGTGTCAAATGCCTTGCTAAAGTCTAGGTAGGCCATGTCCACAGCCCCTCCCTGATCTACTACTTTGGTCACCCAGTCAAAGAAATCTATTAGATTCATCTGACATGACCTACCCACTGTGAATCCATGCTGCCTTGGGTCCTGTGCCCCTCTGGCCTCTAGGTACTCAATGATTCTCTCCTTTAGAAGTTATTCCAACATTTTCCCTATCACTGAGGTCAAACTAACAGGTCTATAGTTTCCTACTTCTAGCCTGCTTCCACTTTTGTGAAGCAGAATAACATCTGCCCTCCTCCAGTCCTCAAGTACCACCCCATCCTCCCATGATTTGTTAAAGAGGGTAGTCAGTGGTGTCACTAGTTCTACCCTTAGTCCTTTTAGAATTCTTGGATGAATCCCATCAGGCCCCATTGCTTTGTCCACCTTCAGTTTTAAGAGTTCTTTCAGAACTCTTTGTTCTGCGAATGGGCTGGTATCAACCCCCCTATCCAGAGTGTTTCTGTTGCTTGGTTTAGGTACCTCCCCTTCTTCACTTGTGAATACTGAGCAAAAATATTTGTTTAGTATCTCTGTCTTTTCACAGTCACCCTCTGCCCAGCCCCCCTCCCCTTTATTAAGCCTCACTATTGGTCTTCATTTGCTCCCTGATGTACCTATAAAAGGTTTTATCCCCCTTCTTAACTGAGTTAGCTATCCTTTCCTTGGTTTGGGCCTTTGCTGTTCTGACTGCCTTCCCTGCTTCCTTCTGCTTTAACTGATACAGTTCTCTGTCCTGCTCCTTCTGTGATTCCTTGTACTTCCTGAATGGTATATTTTTCTCCCTGACCTTCCCTGCCACCTCCTTTGAGAACCATAGTGTTTTTTTACATCATTTTGTTTTATTTGCTTCACACATAGCTTGTTGCCTTAGTGATGGCAGTTTTCATTATTCCCCATTGTTCTTCCACCCCTCCTTCCTGACCATTTGCTAGTGCATTCCTTAGGCACTCACTCATTTTGGCAAAGATAGCCCTCCTAAAGTCCAGGACCTTTGCCTTTGTATGGCTTGACTCTACTGCTGTGTTTATTGTGAATCATACTGTTCGATGGTTGCTACTTCCCAGATGGCTACCCACTTCTACATCTGTGATCCTCCCTCTATCTCCATTTGAGAGTACCAGGTCTAAGATTGCTCCCTCCCGAGTGGGTACCAGAACTAGTTGTCTAAGGCATGCTTCCTGCAGGGCATCTAGAATGACCTTTCTCTTTGATGTGGCTGCAGCAAATGCACTCCGGTTAACATCTGGCATATTCAGGTCCCCCATCAACAATATCTCCCCTTTTTCTGCCATTCTAAGGATACTTTCTATCATTTCCTTGTCCATTTCCTCTCCCTGAGATGGGGGTCTGTATACAACCCCTGTGCAGATTGTGGTGCCATTGCCTGTCTCCAAGTTGACCCACAGTGCCTCCTCTCCTCCCTGTTTACTCATTTGTTCTGTTGCTTTGATACCTTCCCTTATGTAGAGAGCTACTCCACCTCCTCTTTTACCCTCCATGTTCCTCCTGTAGATAGTGTACCCTGGTATGTTCACATCCCAGTCATGGTTCTGTGTGTACCATGTTTCTGTGACTGCCATGATATTGAGATGTTCCTCTTCCATCAAGGCCACTTGTTCAGAACCAACCCTGCAGGTCAATGACAGAGCTAGTCTATTTCAGGGAAGCTGAAACATCCCAATCTTCTAATTGCCCCACCCCTAATTATCTGCGAAGATTCTCTTTTCATTGCCAACTTTTGCAATACATAATGTTATTTTCAGGGTCAATATCTCATAGAAACATAGAAGTTGACGGCAGATAAGGACCGCAAGGCCCATCCAGTCTACCCATTTCTTTTTCTACCTTATAAATGTGCCATTGGCCTTTGCTCAGTCAGTGGCCTATCTATTCATACTCATCTGTATTGCTCCCTTATGCCTATCCCATTCCTGTCTGAAGCCCTGCACAGTATTCCTAGCCACCACTTCCTGAGGTAGGCCTTTCCATGCATCCACCACCCTTTCTGTGAAAATAATTTCCTCACATTCCCTCTTAATTGGCCTCCCTCTAGTCCCATGCTGTGTCCTCTTGTCCTGCTATTTTTCTTATATTTAAACATGTTAGACTCTTTCACCTTGTTAATGCCCTTAAGGTGTTTGAATGTTTCGATCATATCACCTCTCTCCCTCCTTTGCTCAAGGGTATACATATTGAGCTCCATTAATCTGTCCTCATATGTCTTCTGATGCAGTCCCTGCACCATTTTGGTTGTCCTTCTCTGGACTGCCTCAATTTGGTTAATGTCTTTGTGAAGGTGTGGCCTCCAGTACTGCATGTAGTACTCCAGATGGGGCCTAACCAGTGTCTTGTAAAGAGGGATTATTACCTCCCTCTTCTGACTTGTGATACCCCTACTAATACACCCTAACATCCCCCTAGCCTTACCTACTGCCTTAGAGGTCTGCTTGGATGATTTCAGGTCATCGGTGATGATGATGCCCAAGTCTCTTTCTTTCTTTGTGACTGCCAGCAACTCCCCTCTCAGCCTATAGGTGGCTTCAGGGTTTCTCTTCCCTATGTGCACAATCTTGCACTTCTTTGCATTAAATCCCAGTTGCCACTCTTCTGATCATTTTGCTAGTTTATCCAGATCTCTTCTCATTCTGCCCACCCCATCTGGATCATCTACTCTGTTGCAGAGCTTGGTGTCATCTCCAAACAGACAAACCTTACCCTCTAGTCCATCTGCAATGTCACTAATGAAGATAGTGAAGAGGACCGGCCCCAGGACTGATCCCTGAGGTACCCCACTTGTGACTTGCATCTCTTCTGACTGTATACCATTTACCACCACTCTCTATTTTCTGCCCGTCAACCAGTTTGCCACCCAGTTGACCAACTTCTGACCCACCCTGAGCCTATCCAGCTTATTTATCAGTCTTCTATGTGGAACAGTGTCGAAAGCTTTGCTGAAGTCAAGGTAGATGACATCAATTGCACTCCCTTGGTCCACCACTCTGGTTACCCAGTCAAAGAAATCTATGAGATTAGTTTGACAGGACCTTCCTTTTCTAAACCCATGCTGTCTTGGATCCTGTGCCCCTGTGGATTCCAAGTGTTGCACTATCCTTTCCTTAAGGAGTGCCTCCATAATCTTGTCCTCTACTAAGGTAAGACTGACTGGTCTGTAGTTCCCTGCCTCCTCCCTGCTACCACTCTTGTGGAGTGGGATCACATGAGCCCTTCTCCAGTCTTCTGGGACCTCTCCTGTGTTCAGAGACCCACTAAACAGTTCTGCTAATGGCTCTGCTAGTTCCACCCTTAGCTCCTTAAGTACCCTGGGATGTATGCCATCAGGCCCCATTGCCTTGTCCACCCTGAGCTTAGTGAGCTCTTGTAGGACCCTTTCTTTTGTGAAGGGAGTAGTGCTCACCTCCCTCTCCCCTTTGTCCATGGTGCTGAGCTGTGGGCCCTGCCCTACCTTCTGTTCAGTAAATACTAAGCAAAAGTATCTATTTAGGATAGATGCTTTTACAGGGTCTTCCTCCTCACATGCCCCCTTTTCTCCTTTGAGCTTAGCAATACCCCCTCTGGACTTTCTCCTTTCACTAATGTATCCATAGAAAGTCTTGTCACCTTCTTTACTGTTCTGTGCTAGTGTTTCCTCAGTTTGGGATTTGCCTACCTTACTGCCTTCCCTGCTTTCCTTAGGGCAGTTTGGTATCCTCCCTGTCTTCATCCCGCTGTGTTCGCTTGTATTTCCTGAAGGCCAGCCTTTTGGCTCTGACCTTTTCTGCTACTGTATTTGAGGACCAAAGTGGTTTCTCTCTTCTTTTGCACTTCCTTTTCTGTCTAACACAATGGGATGTTGCTTCAAGTATTGCATCTTTAATGCTTGCCCACTTTGCCTGTACCCCCTCCCCTGTGCTTCTTTTTGCCAGGGCTAGCTTAACTCTGTTGGCCATCTTATCAAAGTCAGCTCCTCTGAAGTCCCATAGTTTTGCCTTGGAATGGAATGATTTAGATGTAGTGGTCAAATTGAACCATACCATGTGATGGTCACTGGCCCCCAGGTGACCTACCTGGAGATCTGTGATCCCTTCCCTGTTAGTCAGTACTAGATCTAGGATAGCCCTGTCTCTTGTGGGTTGTTGTACAAGTTGTTTGAGGCCCTCCCCCTGCAGGGAATCCATCATGTGTTTACTTCTGGCACATGTTCCTGCTGGTATTGACCAATCTGTATCCGGCATGTTGAAGTCTCCCATTATCAGAACCTCTCCTTTGGCTGTCATGTTTTGTATATGTTCTAACAGTAATGTGTCTATGTCCTCCCCCTAGTCTGGGGGCCTGTAGACAACCCCAGTTCTTATGGCTGTCCCATTTTCTGTTTCCAGGGTGACCCACAGTTCTTCTGGCTCCTTATGTGTATTCTGAATTTCTGTAGCTTTGATATTTTCATTGACATACAGGGCCACTCCACCCCCCCCCTTTGCACCTCGGTCTCTTCTGAACAGTACATAGCCAGGTACTGAAGTCTCCCAAGTGTGGTTACTGGTAAATCATGTCTCGCTAATGGCTGCTATGTCCAGTTTAGCCTCTGTCATTATTGCCTGCAGGTCTGGGATCTTGTTTCCCAGACTGTGAGCATTTCTGTACATGATTTTCCCTTGGCCAGATTTCAGTGTGTTAGTTGTTGGGCGAGGTCTAACGTTTCCCCTGCGCATCATATGGGGAGCCAGACCTTTTTCTTTACCTGGTGATGCAAATGAACTACAAACATGCTAAACACCTGTTTGACCACTAGCTGGGGGGGGGGGGTGTTCTTTCCATTTGACATATGGGGTGCTGCACCCCTCTCCCCATTTGCTAGTTTAAATATTCTGCAAAGATGTCAAACTTCTGCCCCAATGCACTGACTCCCTCCTTCATCAGATGCAGTCCATCAAATTTAAAGAACTTTCGCTCCCAGAACTGTTGCCAGTTCCCTATAAATCTGTGTCCTTTTTCCTGGCACCAGCCCTTGAGCCACATGTTTAGCTCCCCTATCTCCCTTTCTCTGACCTTCCGTCCATCTGCCCCCCTCTCCCAGACTGGCAGGATCTCAGAGAAGGAGATGTCGGATGAAATGGGTGATAGTTTGTCTCTCAGCCTGGTCAGGTGTTCCTTGGTCTCCATAACTGACCGGCTGGCGAGATCATTAGTCCCTATGTGTTTTTTTTTTTTTTTTTTAGTTGTTGTTTAACCAGGTATAGCACACTAAGCTGAAAGCTTTTTTTACAGGAGCGACCTGGGAGCACAAGGAGGTTAAGTGACTTGCTCAGGGTCACACAGTATGCAAGTGGAAGCTGTGGGATTCAAACCCAGGTCTGGTCTGCTGGATGTCACCAGATTTGCAGCTCAGAGCCTTAGACCACTGCGCTATACTGCCTCCTTTGTGTACCAGGACATCAATGTTTTCTCCTGCTTTGTGAACAATTTTAGCAATGCGGTCAGTGTCGCTCCACATTGATGTACCTGGGAGACATCTGACCATTACCCCTGGCTGGAGATGGGTATCAACTCCCCGAATCATGGCATCTCCTATGACCAGAAGTTTTTTTGATTTCCTTTTTGCTTTTTTGTTTTGGTTCCTGATTTGGGCGAGTTTTGTTGTGTTGCTCCTGTGCTGCAGTGTCCTGCTCTGCAGTGTCCTCTGCCCCTTTGTTTGATTTCGGAGATAGAGGCAGATACCTGTTTGTAGTGTTTATATGGTTTTTGGAGGCAATATGTTGGAGAGCACAGAGTGATGGGGTACCCGATTTGCCCCTTCTAACCACCTGCCAACCTCCTGGACCAACTACCCTCTGCGGTCGAGGTTCTTCTGTTGGATGTTGGGGAAATGGTGGGTGGTTCTTATAATGTATTTCCTCTTGAATATGAAATTTGAGGTGCGCAATCTCTGCCCATGCTGCCCGGAGCTGAGCCCTAAGATCTCCAATGGCCCAGCATGTAGGACAGTGTTCTAAATCCTGTAAGACTGTCCTCCTGAAAAGTGTTCAACAGTACCTGCAGTTAATGATATCCATTCCAGATAAGTTGCTGGGTTTATAACCTGGTCAGAGTAATTAGAAGGAAAAAAATGCAAGTAATGGTTTGATTTTGTGTTTTGTTTTCGTATAACTTATTATAACAAGTTAAATTACTAGTGCTCCTGTAAATGAGCTCACCTTCTGGATGCCCCACTGATCCGCCCCTTCCTGCTTTGCCACAGGAAATGTCACAACTGTGGTACCCTATAAAAGGAGTGTAGTGCTGGGTGGTTGGGGATGGGGTGGGTGGCTGGGCCCTTCCCTTGCCAAAAAAGAATAACCACGGATGAAAGAACAAGGAGGCAAGAGCAGAAACAATCAGTCAACAACAAATGCAGTAACCCTGAAAACTTATCCTAATGTTAGATAAAACTGTAAAACCTGTAAAGCACCACCTGTAATAATTTCAGAGAAGATACACCCTGTAAGAAACACTTTGCTACAGAGAAAAATAAAGCAGTAACAGAAGATATACCTTGCAAAAGACAATTTGAATCAGAAGATTACAGCATTAATCTGTTAGCACACACCTGTAGGCACACCTTGTAATAATGCAGAAGGAGGTATACCAGCAACAACAATTAGAATCAGAAAAAAATAAAGCAATGAAATGTTAACAACAAACAGTAGCAATGCCTGTGAGTACGAAATAAAAATAACAACATACAGTAAATCTGCCTAGTCAAAAGAAGTCTTAATCCTTTTTCCTTGCTCTGGTAAGGTTCTCTGCTCTGTCCTTTCAAGCAATCTTAGAAGGAAAGAGCTCAGGTGAAGCTAGGTGCCTTGGCCAGCAAACCAAATCTCCATACAGTATTGGTATGTTGTACCTGAGCCTTACAGCTTTCTAACAATGTACAGTATGTCTTCCTAGGATATGTCTTTATGAAATTATTGGCCCTGAAAGTAATGCTATTGTTTCACAAAAAAAGCCACAGTACATTGTGTAATATATGGGTTGTCACTGTTTCTACTGTGAAACAGTGACATCCCAAACTCATAATACATTCATAGGATTGCAAAGACATATTGAACGCTATCCTAAAACAGCAGCCACCACCCTACTTGGTGAGGGATTTACCATGCCACAGTGACAACATAGTTGTCGACATCTGGCACAGTGACAGGCACAATGTCGACAGTTGGCATTGTGCCATCAGGATTCAAAATTTTATTGTGGGGGAATTCGCCCCCCCTGCACTCTCCCTTCTTTAAATAACCAACTCCAAGTCAGAGTTGTTTCAGGTTGGGGGTGAAACACTGGGAGAAACAGTGCTGCTGTACAGAGGGACCATTACAGTGACCTGGCGATATCTCTCGCTGTAATGGTCTTCACTGGGATAGTTTTGTTGTGCTGACAGTATACGCTTGGCAAGTGGGGTGGTGGCTGCTGTTTAGGGCAGTGTGCAATAAAATGTATCCTTGTAAGCTTACAACCATATCCTGGGTCCATTTATATGTACAAGCTGATGTTGCCTGACTTGGTGACTGTGAATTAACTTTTTTACATTGTGGCACCAGCTGACTGATGCTGTGAGCTGCCTTCTGTTATTTTGAGATGCTACACTGTTGCTACCACCAGTCAGTCGTAAACTCATGACTGGGCAGTTCCTTTCTCATCCCAAATATTCACTTGCCTACATAGTACAAGGCCCAGATATAGGAATCTTTCTTCATGTCAGACACTTCTGGTCCCGCTTCTGTACTTGAAGAGGCCTCACTTTGATTTGGTAATGTGCTCACAGAGACTGAAAACAGATTGGTTACCTGTACCTTTTTAAATCAAGCTCAGTCAAAGATGTATTAAATATAAAATATGTTATTTTCTCTCCAAAACGTACAAGATACATAAACCGCATATGGGGATATCTTTATACACTAGTGGAATTAGAAACAACAGGTGGTAATTGATAGAGACACATAAACAGAAAAAAAAAGACTAAACTAAATTCTAAACTGTCTAAACCTCAGAGATTTTTGATAAGATACAGTACTTCTCACAGAGATAAGCTTTTCCAAGAGGTTAATAAGCAGTTGGCGAAGTTTTCTCTAGTTGCTACAAAGTTCACACAAAGCCCTGTTGCTTCTGACATTGATTCTGAGCCTCTGTGCTGCTGGTTATATTGTAGGTGACCTTTTCCTGCATGCCATGTTTGGATTATACCAACTTCTGTGGGACTTCCTTATCTCCCAGAAGTTAACTAGTTTGTCCCAGAAACTTTGCAGGGAGAAAAACATATGCTGTAGTTAACTAATTTCATTCAAATTCTGAACCGAAAATGGCTGAACCTTGTTTCTGCAGTCTGTGCAGGCTGCTTCACCACTGATGACCCAATGAAACCCCCTGCAATAGCATATTTGTTTATGTCCTCTACTATTGTGTGAGAGATGCTTAATGTTTCTCTCCTATTAAGTTCTCAAAGGGCCCTTTATATGATGGCTACAGCACTCTTTCTACACCCAGCTACGACTTTTAGAATCTTCTAGAAGGTTTGAAAGAACTTATCTTCATTAACATAAATTTAGTATTCTGGTTTTAACATGCAGAAACAAATAACTAATAACAGAAAAATGTTATTTACATCTATAGAAGTTAGGGTATTATTACAACGCTGTCTGGTGATGGAGCAGACATGGAATGAGCAAGCTACTCCCCCATTTTGTGATAACCAGCAGTTGTCTGGCTGTCTTGGAACAAAAGAGCACAGAAGAAATTCCTAGCTTCTCGTTGCTACACTTGAGGTTGACTTGGTTTTATGTAAGACATTTGAGGGTGTCCAGGTATTGCATTGTCTGGTTCATCCTACAAGAGTCTGGGGAACAGGAAAAGGAAATATTGCCACCGACTGAGACTGAAGGCTCCTTATTTATGTGTTTATTTCAGCTTCAGTAAAGCATTCAACATGGTCCCATATAGGGAGCTAGTTCATAAACTGGAGAACTTAAATGTAGTTGGGTTTGTGGTGCAATTGGTTCGAAACTGGTTGCAGGATAAGAGCCATAATATATTGTAACACAGGGAAACAAGTAACCAGTGTGGTACTACAGGGGTCTATTCTGGTTCCTACATTATTCAATATATTTATAAGTTACCTGGAGGTGAGTGCCACCAGCTGTATTACCAAGTTCCCTGAAGATGCCGAGATGAGAAGAATGGTTACATCATAATAGGTAGTAAATTAAATGCATAAGGATTTAGACAGGTTTGGGAAATAAGCAGAAGCATAATAGACAACCCTTGTTATTAAAAATGCAAGGTGATGGGGTGTATTTGATAAAAAAAATTGGTGGACTTATATTGCGCGAACTACCTCCCAGTTATGGAATATACTGTTTAAGGCATACTATGCAGAGATGGGCAGCATTAGGTTTTGATTTACTGGATCCACTCTGTTACGATAACTATACTCCCTAAACTTCTTTGGTTCAACCGCTTCCACTCCCAATTCCAGCTACAACTTTTTGGAG
The DNA here is from genome assembly GCA_016271365.2 of Neoceratodus forsteri. Taxonomy (NCBI): domain Eukaryota; kingdom Metazoa; phylum Chordata; order Ceratodontiformes; family Ceratodontidae; genus Neoceratodus; species Neoceratodus forsteri. The sequence goes on from CM028134.1 coordinate 246,917,614, forward strand.
TCGAACATTATAATCTATAGGTACGTATGTGATAGAAAGCATCCCAGAATTAAATATCAGATGTTGCTTCTCTCAAAGGATAAGTGAAGCCAGTCTCTCCTAATTTGAAATTATATTTCTGGGCGGTACAACTGCAGATACTTTGCTACTGGGCAGGTCCCCTGTATGAGATGCAGTGGAAAAGCATTGAAGGAGGAAGTCACGATAGGATATTCTGATCTCTCTGCACTTTTGTATAATGTAGAGTTGCAAAGGAATTGTATATACCATTTTACTTCCAGGACTGATTTCCACCAGGAGTTTGGAATAAAGTAACTTGCACCAACAATTTGTCTAGCCAGATGGCTCTCTTGAAGAGGTTTGCCATGGCTAAAGCATTCCTCCTGGTATGCATGGAACACAGATATCAACAATGGGCCAATAAGGGGCTGATAATGCCATGGCAGCCACTAAGAGATGGAACCTTTGTTCCATAGTGCAGTTAAATCAGGCATTGCAAGAGTTACAAGCTCAAAGCTATGTGGAAACCCGACTTGCAGATCCTGGTTCCTGAAGATTGCTGGTTACAAGTGTGAAATAATACACCCCAGGCTACAAGTGTGCCAAGTTGGTGGGAGTCTGTACGAAAGGTGCAGATTTGATTTTTCATAACTCCAGCTGAGCAGGTTAAATATATCGTGACTCTCACATCAGCTCATTGGGACAACTGTAATTTCCTTAGAGCAATGAAGCACACATCTTTTGGAATTGTCCCAAGCTGGCTGCCTACTGGGACCAAATTGTGAAGGCTATTGCTGATATTTTAAGCATTGATTGTCCAAAATGCCCACTGATGTTAGTGTGAGAGGTTCCTCTGAGCACTTGTAAAGACAAAGGAAGGAAGTGTTTCTTTTGTGTACTAGTAATGGCCGTCAAAAAAGCAATTACTAGGCAATGGCTTCAGCCTAAACCTCCTCTGACAAATGGATTGGAATGAAGTACTATTGAAGATTTATATAATGGAACAAATACAGTAACATATAACAGATGTAACCAGACATAATCATTCATAACTAGATGGACTTCATGGATACACTGTATGAGGAACCATTTACCAGATTTGGTCCCGTATTGTTCAAGTTCATAATAGTACTGTGCCAGAATTGAGCAATTAAGGTGGCTTTAATGGTCGAGTTTTGATTTATCTGTTTTCTTTACATAATGAAAGCAAGGCTAAACAGGTGGCACACTGAAGATTTTCTCCCTAGAGCCATAGCTTCTACTTATAAATAATGCTTTTCATTGGTCCTATGTGGACCACAAAATATGTTTGTCTTTGGTACGAGCTGATTATTGCTTACACAAAAAATTATTATATTCTATATCTTATTTTTGTATTTACTGTCCCTCCCACTAACCTGTCTGTACCTGGGGTGGGGGTGGGGCTGGTAGATCCTTGTAATTCTTGGTTGTAACACTTGCCAAAAATCTCTATAAAGTATAAAAAAAAAAGAAATGCAAGGTGATACATCTAGGAAACATGAGCAGAAAGGCAAGCTATTACCTGAATGGTATGGTCATTATTGAAACTAAGCAGGAAAAAGATCTGGGAGTACTGATCAGCAGCAGCTTTAAATGATGGCAGCAGTGTGAGGCAGCAACTTCTTTGGCAAGGTGAAAAAAATCTGAGAGTGCCGGTGCTGTCATACATGTGCCGGTGCTCCTTTCCCTAACTGTCTCAGCATTTTACTGTAATGCCAGGAATTTACTACCTAAATGTAGGAATAAGAGCATAAGTTTTTTTCATCTAGCTTTTTGGCCTCTGGCCCACTACCTACTCCTTCAGGCATTTCCCCAATGAGTGCCTTCTGCCAGTCCTCAGCAGTCGAGGTCCCACATGGGGTGGGACCCGAGAGTGCTAATGGCATCATACAGGTGTTAGTGCTCATATTATTTTGCCATTATTGTCCTAGGACCCCACCTGCCACCGGCATGGTGCTGGACAGCACAACAACAGGCACACTTGCATGCAGTTTCCCTCTGTGGAGGAGGAAAGCTCTCCACCCCACCATAGGGGTCACAGCAGCATGAAAGTCTGGTGCCACCCCCTACCTATAGGGAGTAGTGTCACGAAGCAGCTCTTCCCGAACCCCCCAGGCCACCTGGCCATCTCCTGAGTCTGCTACCAAACCTGAGTTGCCAGCATGAGAATGCAATGTGCTACTCAGTGGGCCATCAGGTGGTCCCCAGAGTGAAATGTTTTTAAGACAAATGACTGGCTAGTCTACATGACAATGCCATTTATCAGGGTTTTCAACAGCCATGAACTGCGGAAAATATACTTATGTAATAACTGAACTAAATAAGCAATGTAAAATTACACATACCCCAGCACTGCAATGCATCATGAGACGTATGCAAACCATCATGAAAGTATTTAGACTGGTCCAGCTTTAAGCAGGAGTGTATTAGTTAAAATGACTTCACACAAGCTGCAAAAGTTGAAAACAGAAGACATAGGCATGTGTTTCATCCTTTTCAGGACTCATCAGTGTGTTTCTGTTTCCGGTGTTTACAGACTGTGTCAGAGACCATAAGACACCATGCACTCCTGCTTAAGCAGAACCAGTCCACATTTTTTTTCATGGTGATCTGTATGTATGTAACCAGCTTTTCTCTTCTTCTAAGTTCAAGGCAGGTTACTAGGGAGCATTAGAATGGCTAAGCATTACCTTGAGAGTGGCTTCCTGTTGGGCCTCAGTTAGCAGACAGGTTGCCTAAATGTTTATGGCCCATCCTTTCTGGCTCTGTTAGTCAGGAGCCCAGGCATGAATATTCATGGTCCTGCCCTCTTTTTTCTGTAATGAGGGAGGCTAGCTGTGCCCTGGAGGACAAATGCTCAGGGTTTGGCACTCCTTTTGGTGACCAGCAGCAGAAGAGAGGCAGAAGCATTAAAGTGAGCCCTGTCTCTCCTTGCCCCCTCCGGGGGGGAGAGGCCATCTAGAAAATAGGCATTGGAAGGAAATCTATAACCTTGTCTCAAGGTGGTTGAACATTCACCCATCCTGGCAGGCACCAGGAAGTAGGGGTGGGCCTCCTCTCAAAGGTGTTCAATGGGGGTCTATTTAGATCCGCTCCCAGTAAAAGACATAAGGGAGAGAGCAACATGTGAGTACACCTCCATAAGAAGCTTTAATAGGCATAAAAGGTACCTGAGTAAGTAGTGAACCTCTTGGTAAAACTTATGTGGTATTGGTTGGAGATCAGCAGGAGAAGGGACCTGATAAGAGTCACTGTCAGTAAGTCCCACTTCAGCTGGGTTGGGCAATTAAGCTTGTTGTGCAGTGGGGTCACTAGGACCTATCAGTGTGACACCACAGTAGGCGTACATGGCTTAACCTACTAGGTGCCAACATAGTAAGTAAACCATAATCTGGTTACTGAAATAACTGTGATGCTACCCTCAGGGATGAGTTTAGCATAGCCATGGATAGGCCCCCCGGGTAGTGCCTGACCCTGCCTGGGGAGAGTACCTCTGTGCACCCATCTTGTGGGAGATAGCCTCATGGTACTCCACAATGGGAGGTAGGAATTAATAAATTGTGTCTGTCTGTGCAGCAGTGCCCATCCTACAGGGAGGACAGTAGTAAATTGAGTTACCCCAAAATGAGTTGCAAGGGAAGTAAATGGTGAGGGGAATGCCTTTCTGTGCTGCATAACATCAAAGGCAAATATAAACATGAACCTGCTTGATCCCAGCTCATGGCATGGACATTTGGTTTGTGAGTGGTCTCCCTTTTAATGGTGACCCTGTGTGGTTAGGTTTCCCCGATTCCCATCTTCCCAGACTTGTAGTGGTAGCAGTGTGATTAGAAGTGCAGGTTTTCTGGTAGTAAGCAGGGGCCCTCCATGTATGAGAAGTACCACCGTATGCCCCTAAATGCAGGAAGGGAACCAGATCTTACATATACTTCCCATGATGCATTGTGCTATTGGGGTAAGTGTAATTTTATATTTCTTTGAAACTTCGCTGAATTGCCAATTCCATTGCTGGATATCTCTTGCCTACCTGCTTTTGTGCTGAGGTTCTTAGTCTTTTAAATTGTACTAAATGTCTTGTGATGCATACCAAGAGAAGCTGAATGGGGGCTTGCAGCCCAGTCCTCTTCCTGATTTAACAGACAGGCATACAGACAATCAAACCAGCTTGTACTTGTCACAAACGCACTCAGCAGGTCAGGCTCTCTGCTCCTACAGTGCCAACCTCAGAGTGCAATAGTGTGAACAGATAACAGAAAGGGTAACCCTGCTGTCTGTTTTTGGGTCTGAATCACCTTTAGTCTCAAGTTCTAGGGGGATTCAAACTGTGAACCTTATGCTAGCATACCCAATGAACAGGCTTAGATATGTACCCTCTTCGGGGATTGCGGTACAATCTTTTGCCAGGGGCACCCAGCCAGGCTTCCAAAATGAACCCTTTTAACTCTGTAAGAGACCTTAGGTACATTCTTACCTTTTTCCAAGCTTAGTAACACAATCAAGCTGTTGAACAGTTTTGTCAGACTTAACCATCTATACGTCACATGCAAAAAGAACTGGCAGACACCCAGGCAGTCTTTCAAAGAAAAAGTACATAACTAAAAGATGATAAAAATATGAAAAGTGTAAACACAGAACAATATATGAAAAAGCTCACAATTACATAAAAGAACAAGGGAAAATTACAAAGCAAAACTCCTACCACAATACATTTAGATCTTTGGTATCTAAGGTATTACCTCTGTCAGTGTGTTTTAAAGTTAGATCAGAGAGCTGTGTCTCTCTCTAGAGTCCCAAGATGATATGACCTACATTTCAGTCACAAGTATCAGTTTAAACTCTGTGTCTCCACACCCCTTCTGTGAGTTATCTAGCTCCTCCTTTTAGAACATAAAATTACAAAAAATGATTTCCTACCAAGAGGTATGTTAATAATGTGACATCAGCAAAAACTCATTTCCCAATTTATGAGTCTTTGATCAACCAGTTCCTTTGAGGTTTACAACCCTGCAGTCCATCACCCAGGTGTGAGATAGCCAACAGGAATCAGCTAAATGATGTCCTGGTCCTGATGTAATAAAATGTATATTTAGTTTCCAACCTCAAAGCATGAGGTCATAAAAAGGCCATAAAATGCAATTTCTCAAGGAAGTTAATTACATTACAGAGATCTCCTGGTCAGTGTAATACATCTTGTGATTTCAGCTGCTGTCACCTTGTACTTAAAAAGGGTCAAATCTCACAGACTGACATTTCATACACTGACCATTTATTTATACTACCAATATCATACAATAATCATAACCAGCTGGCCAAGCATCACAGTACTTACTCTCCCCTTTCTCTCTCTTTCACTGTATTTTGCCTCTCTGAGCTTATTTTAACCTCCCTCAGTCTCATTAACCTCCATGTGCTCATCTACTAGCCATCGTAACTGCTTGTAAAAGCTTTGGGATGCAGACTGAATGAAAGGCATTGTGTAAGGCCTTTGTAGAACTTTGAGTATTTTATCAAACTAAGGCCCTCTGAATATTTGATTTCAGGAGATGTCTAACTAGAAGGCATCATGCTGCTGATTAGTTGAGAAAAGGTACTATCACTAGGGAGAACAACCAGTACCTTAATTGTACCACCTACAAACATGGCATTGAGCAAAACCTCATTGCCCAATCTGTTCTTCAGAATGACAAACCTTTTCAGTTACAAAATCAGGTGAAATACTTTGCTCTTGTGTCTGGTGATGTCACTACAAAGTTTCTGTAATTTTTAGAAACTCTCTCTAGCCCTTATTTTTCACTCTCAGCTAGGGTCAGGACCTTCTTTCATGGTCCACCATATCTGCTGCCCGCTGAGGGAACCACTTTGTCTTGGTGCTCCCTACTTGTCTACTACAGCTCTTTGAATAATTTATTCCCTTTACTCCAGTGCCCTTCTGGCTACTGTCTAACTTCCTCTCCTAGCTCCTGAGTCTTGTGCTTAGAGAGCACCACAGGGAGCACATGTCCATCAGGGACTTACTCTCCCTCTTGACCCTAATAGGAATGGACACACTTTTCACCAACAGAATCTGAGCAAATGGGGTGGGATTCATGGAACCAGGGGGTGAGGCTAAATGCCAGAGCAGCCCGGTAAGGTATGATGGTGTGTGACCTTGTCATCTGTCCTTCTTTACTGGGTGGAGTTTTGTAGATCCATCCACACTCAGCTGTCCTTGCTGTGTCTGGCCTCTAAGCATTGAGTTACTTTGAGCACCAGGGGCCATGCCACAGTACTGGCAAGCCAAGGCAAGTTTATTTATAAAGCAACCTTCCTTGGAGGCTCAGGGTATCATACAGGGATACAATTCAAAAAAATAATAAATACCTAAACAACACAGATTGACTAAACATACTCAATTTAGAGAGTATGTCTGCTGGAACAGATGGAATTTTAAAGCTCCCATGAAGGCCCCCACTAAGTGGGCCAAACAAACATGTAGGGGTAGCGAATTTCAAAATGGTGGAGGGGCAGCCACCCCAAAGACCCTGTCGCTGGACAGCTTTAGCTTGGACCGGGGGACTGATGACAGTCCAGCCTCAGTGGAGAAAAGAGCATGGATGGAAAAGTGTGGAGACAAGAAATATTTTGAGTAACTGGGTCCCGTACCTTACAAGGCCTTGTATACCAACAAACCAGTCTTGAAGCTGATGGGCTACTGAACTGGTAGCCCATCAGTTTGTGCAGCACCAGAGTAATATGCTCCTTACAAGATGTCCCAACAAGGAACTAGGCTGCTGTGTTCTAGACCAGCTACAGGTGGTGCATCCAACTCCCAGATAACCCTAAGTAGTGAGTACTGCAGTAATCCAGAAGACTGCTCCCACCCCATCCTAGAGGAGAAGAATATCCCATGGGATAACTGATCCTCTTCTTGCCAGTCCTATGTGACGCTATTCTAGGCCTGGGGTGGGATCCTGGGTCACCAGCAAGGTAAGCAAATTCCCAGCCTGTCTATACACTATTATATAGGATTGTTCAGAATTGGCTGATTCCGTTCTGGTAGAAATTAGTTTGAATTTAAGACTTTCTAATTCTGAGTTAGATTAAATTTCAAGATCTCAGATTTAACATCAGACTCTGAGATGGAATCCTAAATCCAAATTCCTATTTTGAACTGGCACTTCATGGCTGTACTGTGCCACTCTGCAAGTAACTGGTGACAAAACCCTCCCTTCCCCCACCCTCATAGCACCCCAGTCTCCTTCCCAGAGAGTGCTGTATTAAAGTCAGACCACGTTGTCTGGCTGTTGATGTAAAATCACTCAAGTGCCTCAAATAAAATACTTCTTTAAACCACACACTTAAGTTTTGGGATGGTCAAGTGTCCTGCCTTGCCTGGTCAGACTCTTGGTGCTGGATAAGGAGGAGGTTGTAGTGGCTGCCACTGGAGTGGAGGATGACTTAGGAATCATGGAAAGCAATGGCACAGAGGTGACATGGAAGTGTGGCAGCATGGATGATGTTGAACCAGACTGTGCAAGTATTTTTTTCACTATTTACAATTTTTGGTATTTTTCAGTATTTGTATCCTTCCCAGGACCATGGCGTACACATGCATATGCATGCATGGAGGCGCACTCGTATGCCAGGATCCGATGGCCCCTTCTGCTCCACCCCTGACTTATGTTGTTATTCCCGCTTCCCTACGCTACCCACTGGACCACCACCCAGTGGGAACGGAACTACGGAGGAGCAGGGCATCCTCCCCTGGAGAGGAGTGCTGCATGGCAGCTCGAGCCTGCTCCAACCCCCCCAAGCCAGTACTCCAGTGGCCCGAGGTTGTTCCGCAAGGTAAGGCATCCAGCGCCTCAGCCCTCAGCACCAATGGGCCGGCTCCTGTGCAAGTATTTGAGCCAGGGGGTAACTGGCACAAACCCTTTCACCATCATGGCTTGCTACTGTAGACTATGAATGAATGATAGCACATGGTCACTCTCCGATTCATTTGGATGGCAGCCGGATGAGGTGTGTGTAAGGTTTGTGCCAGTTGCTCTCCCCTGCTTTAAAATACTTCCTGCATCTTTTCTGACCCAGTCATCCATCCCTTCATACTTCTGTCACCACCATGCCACTGCCTTCTATGGTTCCTCAGTCTTCACTACAGCTTCCTTGTGACCTGACTAAGAGTCATGCCAAGTGAGATAGACAAGTCGACCATCACAAAACATAAGTATGCAGTTTAAAGAACTATTCTTTTATTCTAGGCACTTGTGTGACTTTCCAGCAGCAGCCAAACAACTTACATTGGCGGGTGGGGGTGGGGGGTCAGAGATTAAGTGCTATGGGGTGGGAGGAAGGGGGATGATTTTATACTGTGTCATGAGAGGTGGGAGATACTTTGGACATGGAATCATAATCCAATTCTGACTTTTCTACTTTTTCATTATTAGGATTTTCATCCAGCAATTCCACAAATTCTGATACCCCCCCAAAATTGCAGAGTCTGATGAATCCAGTTCTGATTCCACATTTCTGAGGATCCCAGCTGCAGTACAGACTTAAACTGTCAAATCACAGTAGTTTTGCTTTCTACTTTTTATTCCCCCCTTAGTACCGGCCTGCCCCCTTTAGCCCCATCACCTGCATTCTCTGGGTCTTGACTCCTCATCCAGCACCCACATTGCTTACTGGCCTGGCCCCACAGTGGGGTTCCTTCCTTAGAGCTTACCCTACTTACCCTAGGGCCCCCTATTGTCATCTTCAGCTTGTTCGATGAGGAGTTCCAGAATTGGTGGCATGGGACCAGCAGCAGGAGTAGTGTCGTCTAACTATGGCTGGAGTTTTCTACCTTATTTTTCTGCGCTTGAAGACACTGCCATGCTATAACATCAAGGCAGATGATGTGCACACAGAGTGGACTATCCTCCCTGGTTTCCAGCAGTGTCCTCCCCTACCATGCAAGCCCTCAAGCTGTACTGCCACCTCTGGTTACCAGAATTGCAGTAGTGCAGCGGGAGCTGGCAGGGGCGCAACCAGCATGAAATTTTGGGAGGGGCTAGGCATTTTGGAAGGTTTTCTTCTCCATAAATGCCGGTTTGGGGGCCACCAGGCCCCCAGAAGCCCTGGGGTACTAGATGCTCTGTGGTGCATTTTGCAGCTTATTTTGAAGCTAAATAACTAGTCTCTGAGCTCTCCTCCACACTCCACCATGGAGGAGAGCTCAGAGATGAGTTATTTAGCTTCAGAATGTCTTGTGCTAGAGAAAATTATTATCTGACTGGCTGCAGGTTGAATACTACATATGTGTTCAGTACCTGAGGCTAGCAAGATGCTGCTTACTACCTTGCTACTGTGCCTGTTGACTTGTAGATTAGGCCCCCAAGAAGCCCTGGGGTACTAGATGCTCTGTGGTGCATTTGCAGCTTATTTTGAAGCTAAATAACTCGTCTCTGAGCTCTCCTCCACCATGGAGGAGAGCTCAGAGATTATTTTTTTCATTTCAAAATAAGCTACAAATTACTGTCAGTTATCACAGTCTCAGTTTAAACAGTCATGGCTCTACAAGACCAGGCAGCATCCACACAGTTTAGTTATAAAGTCCAGCTCCAACTTTTTTGGCAGGTCGCTGCTGCTGCTCCTTCCCTCCCATCCAGAGCCAGACCAGCTCTCCCTGACTCCCTCCCTCTCTCTCTCTCGACTCTCTTAATGTTTTTTTTTCACTACCTCTTAAAAGAGCTTTTTACACAAACATAAACATCTTGAACAAACTAAATTGACTAAAAGTAAAACAAATCTGCAATCTCTGTACCGAGGAGCACTGTGTTGCACACACCTCCTGTCTCAGGCCAGTCAGAAGTGAACAGTATAGTGCTGATGCCTCACATGTGCGCCTAGTAGAGGCTGGAGGGGACAGACTTAGAGGAAGGACACACACCACTGGTGGCTGCTAAGCAACCTCACTCCCTATTGGTGTGTCCCAGTTGTTAATCATTTGGGACTTGAACGGTTGAGGGTTGGGTCGCACATCTCATGCTGGTGGGTCTGTCAGCTGATCTGGAGTTTGGCAGTCCCATGATCCTGTACAGAAGTGCGGCGCACCACTGCCACATCTCCTAATCAACCACCAGCAGGTGTGTCACTCAGACATTTTCAGAGTCACCAGAGCGCATGCCAGTCGCCGGGCATGAACATTACAGCTGAGGAGCTTGCCATAAAAAAGAAAGCCACTCGGACTTGTGCGATGTGCCCTGTCCCTGCCAGCTCAGTTCACAGACTGCTCTGTAGTGCTCCTTATAATAAAATTGCAGAGCCAGCGAGCATTGTGCAATGCATAATTTCGAGGGGGGTTGGGGAGCTATAGCCCTCTTAGCCCCCCCCCCCGGTTTGTGTCTGGGAGCTGACAACCCTCTTCCCCAGATAAGGAGAGCATCCTATGGTTTGCTCAGCCTTCCTACCCCAAGCCAGCCCTCAATGGTCCTGGTTAATTCTGAACCAGATCATCAAAGCCGCAAGTGGCAGCCCTACCACTGCACCAATGGGCTGGCCCTAAAATCACAGTAGTCAGGCTGGTGGCACTAGCGAAGCACAATCTCCCTTCCACGTGGGTGACCCAGGTTTATTGTGTGAACCTGCCTTGGGTTGGTGGAGCAGTGGGAGCACTGCAGAGGCAGTGCCATCGAGCTCTGGAGATGGAGGCTCATTCCATTGCCTGAGCACCTCCTGTGGTTAGAGCAGGGCCTCAGCACCATGGCTAACCATGCAACATCAGCACCTCACCCACTAGGCAGTGCACACTGGGGCGGCACTCAGATGCAGTGGAAAGCTGATGTCAAGAAACATGGGAATAAATTCCCCCTTCACCACAAATAATGGCTGGACCCCATCTCACTTCACCATCCCAGAGTCCCCCCCACACCAACCCTCTATGCTGGCTGCAGTCGCTTATTTCTGGCCTGGGCTCTGTCATGTGTAGGTATGCAGACGGCTTTTTGCTGGTTTCAGAAGGTAATGGTCTGGCAGGTTGTGAGACAGCAAAGTGATCAAGGGGCACTGCAGGGGCAGGCGTTGTCTGGGCAAGCAAGCCACAGGCTCAGTGATGTCGGCCATGGAAAAAAACTGTGGGAAAAAAACCGACAGTAGTTGAAGATGCAGGTTAAAGGTATAGTAGAATGAATTCAGTGTTTGCTCACACCCTCAAAAAGATCTCTAAATAGTGGTACATTTTACACATGTTCTACAAACTCCTCCTGACCTCTTACTTCTAAAGGCACAATAAGATTAGCAATAGATTTGCCAGAAATGATGTTTCCATTGATTACTACTATACACATCTGGGGCTAATCTGCCTTTAATCATGATCTGGTACTTTCACAATAAGTCTTTTTTTGTGCGAAACAGGACGGATGTAATAATGATTGTATCTGACCTAAGTATTACTTGTACCAGTTGCCACTGAGGCCTGCAGATGCCAGTGTTATGGGTAATTTACAGCATGATAAGAAACATAAATGTGTTAGTTGGCTCATTTCTGCTTGTTTTTATAGAAACGTACAGCGAAAAATATCCAGGATTAGAGCTGGCGAGCACCGAAAATAACACTGGCTATTGTACTGGATTCCAACATCATGTATTATTTTAGCCCAATTGCTTTGTGCCTTTGTTTTTCATTTGTCAGTTCTGGAATGCTTCATAGCCCCTAATGCAAACTGAACATCAAGCCTACTTGCCTTGAATGCCTCAAGTCTGACAGGTCTTGCCTATGCTCTTGGGAAACTTGGCAGTGCAGTTTTGTCCAGGGTAAGGGAAATTTCCAAAAGCTTCTCACAGTATGATTCCCTGAATGATATAAAAAATACATGTATATAAGCACACACAGGTAAGGAAAAGCTGAATCTGAATTGCATTTGGTGAACACGCCAGAATCTGGCATTTTGGATGCCGCCGAAGCAGGTCCAAGGGAACTCGGTTACCCTTTGACACTTTAATGTCATGACGCAGAACTTTCACAGGGAGCACACACTGAGCATGTCTAAAGTAGTTGGCAAGTCACATGACCTACAGTAGCCAATCACTGATGCTGGAGATTAGGAAGTCACACTGCACACATTTCAACATGGGTGCCGGAACCTATGGGCGAGGGAGCGGCAGCCCCCTCCCCCAAAAAAACTTTTGTCCATGAGCATACAAACTGGCCCTATAATGCATGCAAAGTCAGAAGGGATGCAGTCATGGTCTCTTTCAGAATTACTACAGCTCCACCCCCCACACACTTTTCTCCATGTTCTGACACCCCATGCATTTCAGTGTCGTTTCATCTCTCTCTCTCTCTCTCTCTCTCTCTCTCTCTCTCTCTCCTCTCTCTCTGTCTGTCTCTCTCCCTCTCTCTCCTCACAGAGGAAGGACCTGTGGCAGTGGCCACCGAAGAAGCTTCTTTTATGTGAAAAAGAGTGACTTTTGATCAGAAAACTTCCCAAATCATCAGAGAATCATGCATTATCATTCTGGTTAGCCAACTCTCACTACACAGCATTTAACTGTAGTTTACGGCAGGCAGGCTAGTGAAATCACGTAGAGCAAAGAAGGGGACGTGCATGTGGTGCCAATAAGTGGTACAGAGATTAGTTAGCCAGCTCAGAAAATGTCATAAATGTGGAGATCCACAGACTGCAGTTGGCGGATTGCTACAAGACTAGTGAAATCGTGCTGCAGAGGAGAGGAGAGAGTGCAGTTTGAGCCCACACTGGCAGCTGCAGCCTTGCAGCAGAACCAGGATATAGTGAATTTAGTAGACTTGGAAAGGTGCAAAGGGGATTTTTAAAAGATTTATATCACATATATTTTTTTTACTGAGTGATGGTGATATAGAGAGCACAGAAATTGATAATTTAGCCCCCTGCAACCGGAACATGGCAGACTGAATTTAGCAGACTTGGAAAGGTGCAGGGAGATTGGATTTTGAAGGGTTTATGTGACCAAGAATTGCTTTTACTGACTACTGGTAGTGCAGCAGAGCACGAAAATCCATCTTTTTAATTTTTTGCCTGCGTTAACCTGTCAGCCAGTCAGTGAGCAAAAAGTAAAGTAGAATGCCATGTGAGACACAGGGTCTCTCAGTGGAGTGGTGTATGGTCTGTTAATGTGTGTGTGTGGGGGTGGGTGGTGTCGCTCTTTCCTGTCACCTTGCGAGTCCTATGGCGCTGCAACTTGTCTGTGCACTGGGCATCCATGTCATTTGGGCATCTAAGAATCATCTAAGAATTAACCACTATTATGAATCATCATTATTGGCATCTGGCAGTAGCTGCACTGTGTCATTATCTGTCATGCTTGTGTTGTCAGTGCATGTAGAAAACATGAAGAGAAGAACAGGAGGAGAAAGGGATGCAGGGGGAGGAAAGGAACAGATACATGATCCACCAGGCTTGTTCCACGGAGTACAAGTTCTGCAAGCTGTGGTGGTGGAGAAGGAGCTGGTCATGGTGGAACAGGCACAGAGTCATGGTTGTGGGGCTTTCAGGACAAGGACTGGGCACACGGGTTGGGCAAAAGATAGTACAGCCAAAGAAACCGTGGTTCATTAGTTTCCAGCCATCCACTGAATCCTTTCCCTCTGCAGTGCAAGCACCCTTTCCTGCTGGTCATCCGGTGCATCTGGTGATGAATCCATCCTGGGCAATCCAGAAGCCCACCAGCTTCCCCCTCTTCCAGGTGACTGTAAAGCAAGCTGACCAGGGGACTCGTTCCCATGGGGTCATAGCGATTCAAGTGCGACCTAGAGGTGATACTCCATGGGGAAAATGTTGTGGGATATCTTTAGTTATGGTAAGTGCATAATGTTTCTTTATTGTTCATGTACATGCGCCGTTGTTGTCACTTTATTTGTTTTTGCTGTTTCACTCCCCGGGTTGCACCTGAAAACGAGCCTCTCCTCAGTGTGCCTATCCCAGTCCCCACATTTTAAATAAATAAAAGCTCTGTCTCTTGTGTAGATGCCAGTGTCTAAAAACTTTTGAAATAGTTTGGTATTATTACATTTATTGTTACCTCTATGTAGCCACAAGTGAAATGTACTTTTATTGTAATTCTCTTCAGGAAACCGGTATGAATGAACTGTGGCTCAGCTGGTTGAGTAGCATCTTTCTCCTGTTTTAAATTAAAAATCTTGAGTCTTTACTCTTCAAGAGCTTCCAGTTTCCCCTACTTGAGCTAGAAGTGATCCATCCAGAAATGTGAAGTGTAGTTCCTGAAAAAAAAATCATCTTGCATTCACTGTTTGGTTCCTTAACCCACTTGGCCCTCCCTACCCATCACTATCACTAGTGGCATGTAAAACCAACATTAGGGAAGGGAGTCAAGCGGCAAGCCCAACTCTCAAGTTAAATTTCATGATTCTTGTTTTTGTGGAACATAGGAAAAAATAATAAATACAAAATAATAGAAATGATTATGCCGTATGTAACCCTTGGGCGGCGCCACTCCAAGGGCTACTACCCCTGCCTACTACCTAGGATGCAGGTTGAGGGGCCTGGGTTCCTAAGATAACATTAAAACAGGTTCTTTCCTAGATAGTACATTTACGCATTGCCTCCACCCAGAGTTTAGCTTTCAGTGGACTAGTTGTTACCTGGTACAACCCCCTGGGATGTCACGCCACCCACTATTACCATCAGCCTCCCCAACACATGACCCAATAACATCTCCCCACATAGTAAACATTTTATCATTTAATAACTCTCTCTAATAACATGCTCACGACAACATCATTTGCAAAACAACAATAACAACAATATTTATTCAGGGGGCATAGGGGTTAGGAAAGGGGAACAAAGGAGTAGAAGTTATGCAATCAATATCATCATTATTAACAATATTTATAGTGGCTCTAGATTGGTTGGGTGCTGGGGAAGACCCTCCAGCTGGGTGAATACATGGTTTTGAATCAGAAAGAAATCATATTAGACCAACATGGAGACACAATGCCCTGGCTATCTAAACTGCATAGAATCAGATGGAACACAGGATCATTTTACCGACAACTGGTACCAGTTCCCCAGACTCAGCTTGAGACCCCACAATCCCACACTTAAACCTGAGTACCCAGTACTTTAAAGTTCTTGCATGTTGCAGGCCTGGTGGATGGTACAGTTGTTTGTTGGCCGGCTTGATTATCAGAAAATTACAATTTGGTTTTCAGCATTGGAAATTCAAACTATTTGCTGTCCCTTTGGGAGGTGTGCAGGGATTGCCTGCATGTTGCAGTCAAAACTTTGGCTAGATGCACCCAGCCGGTTATGTTGGTTTGGAAATCAAGTAGTACCCCTGAACACCCATCACATTTATACGTTTTAGCACATTCAGTACATTTACATTTCAGACACATCTGGTACTATCAATGAAGGGGTAGCGCCTTCAACCAGGGGCCAGGATGGCTGCCCTGGCCTATTCGCATAAGAAACAGTCATTTCCAGGATACATTAGTCAAATTCAGTAGACTTAGGGTCTCAGTCCTATTTGTGGCACATGGCTGTATCTTGCAGCTCCACTGGACATCTTGACCAGATAGTTTAGAAATCACAATACATATCAGCACATTTCTACAATGCTTTGGGCTCACTTGGGTCCCACAGAACAGTAGTGGTTCCCCCAGAACAGTAGTACGATACTCTGGGCTCACTTGAGGTCCCCCAGAACAATCAGGCTCACCTGCGCTAGGCAAGATTGGCACAGCAGATGCAAGGTGCAGACCAGTAGAACAGTCTTAAATAGCAAAGTTTCCAAAAAGGGTTCACCCGCACTGGGCTAAGGTTAGGCACAACAGGATGCAGGGTGCAGACCAGATGAACAATAAATCAAACAGTCACTAAGGGCATTGGCAGCCCCAAT
Organism: Neoceratodus forsteri; assembly: GCA_016271365.2. Lineage (NCBI taxonomy): Eukaryota > Metazoa > Chordata > Ceratodontiformes > Ceratodontidae > Neoceratodus > Neoceratodus forsteri. The sequence goes on from CM028134.1 coordinate 246,933,493, forward strand.
TAAGCAAGTTCTCTTTCCTTCTTGCACCGGGGGGTACAAGAGTACTCACTCAGGCTCCTCGTGGTAGAATCTCCGCAATTAAGGTTCCTGAAATCTTCAGTCCTCTCACAACTGAGGTACAATCATCTCTCTCACAGCTGGCTTGATGTCATCAAGTTGCAGGTCTATGTCTTTCCCCAATGTGGAAGGGAGGGAGGGTTAGCACCTGCAGGACATTCTGGCAACCCAGGCTAGCAGTTCTGCATTAACTAAATTACTTTAAACTGTTACTGCTAAGAAGGCAAACACCTCCTCCTGGATGGAGAGGATTAACTGGATCACCAAGCCCAGCTGCATGGTTGGGGGCCGGAGCCCCAACCCCTGTGGGGAGTTCCCGCTCGAATCTGGAAAATTGCTGAAAAACACAGTCTTTTATAGGGCTCTCCTGAGGGTTCTGATTGGCTAAAACTATTGGGTGCTTGGCCTCTGATTGGCTGGAGGGCCTGTCAATCAAGAAAATGAATTATGCATGAATCTCACTCGATGCACAGCTGGTTTGGTGTTTTGGCGCATGAAATTAGGTCCCTGCAGTTCCCCGTGAGTACTTGGAAGTTTCCCATGAGTTTTGGCTAATGTCCCACAAGTCCTGGCTTTAAAATTCTAGCTTTCTGATTGACTGTGCAGCTCTGTAATAGCTGCTTAAACATATAGCCCATTAGGCAGACTCAGACACAGTCCCAAACAAAGTCCTGGTGCAACCAGAATTATTTAAATATTTGCCAAAGGCCCCACTGTCTGTTAGCCACTGATGTGTACTTGCTGTTGCTGCCTAGAATAAGTAAATTTCTCAGTCCATTTTCCTGTTGATGCAACCCCACCTATTGCAGCAGGCAAGCTGTCTGTCAGAGTCCTAACATTATACTGGTGCAACCAGGAGTTAAATTATTTATTTGTTTAAACTTTTTCCCTTACACATTTTCCCCAACATACAATAGTTACATTATTTATTTGCATCTCTTTCTTTGTCAGCGATTGCCGAGAACATAGCTTCCCGGAGGGCAGAAACACCCTCATGAATATTAATGAGATTGGGGCTCTGGCTCATTAACATTCATGAGCCCCAATTGTAGACACCTTGTGGATTTCTTTTAGTTGTTAGAAAAGCAGGTGCCTACGGCCCTGTCTGTGATCACCGGACCCATAGCAGGTGGGGACACCGGGACTGCAGAAACTCTCGCCTGATTTGAATGCAAGGAAAGTGGTCAAACATTAAAGGCACCGCTCGTGCCTGCATGATCCCCGCTGCACCAGAGTGCATGGCTAAGTGGGTGATCGCGATTTGGATTTCTGGAGCCCTGCAGGGCTGAACTAACACTGGGGCTGTTCTGGGGCACAGAAAGGACTTGGGCAAGGACCAGAAGACAAAAAAAAAAATGCAGGCTTTCAAGGAGGCACAAAGGAGAGTGGCTGGAAACGGGAGCTATGGGCTACAGGTAAGCCCCTGAATTGGTAGTGGGGTTACACATATAATAAATTATTATCAGAATATGTAGTCTTCTCATATATATCGGAGTATATCAGATTATATTATCTTCCCATATATCGTATCATATTTTATCATATTTTGTTTGTAGACTTTATTTATTAAAGGTTTTCAGTACAGGATTACTACTGACATAATGGGTAATGTGATAGACAGTTGATCAGAACAGGCAATACAGCTATACTGTGGTACACAGTTCCAATGGTACATATACTGCATAGGTCAGAGTTAAGAGGTATACACTCTGGGGTGTACTTAAATCAAAACAGTGACTGGGTAGAAATGTAGTCCCATAAACCATAGTCACCCTGGTCTAATATCAGCCTGAAGGAGAGAACAGTAGAAACACACATAAAAAATCTATCAAAATGCTCACTGTTAGTACCAACTACGTGAGGTTCAACAATCTGGATAATACAATATACTAACAAGAAACACCCCTACCACCTCCGCTTAATGTGTAGAAACCCCCTAACAAGACTGCAACTACCCTGTATCCCCCCACCCGCTTCCATGGACCAGCAAACAGTGTGGACCATCATCCCCTACAAACTTGCGGGATTTACCATTGCAGTTATCCATGACTGAACAACACTCCAACTGTATAATTATAATATAACTAAAATGAAACTAAAATGAGTGTATTTCCCATAGCATCCACCCTCGAATCAAGGGCAGTAATTAGTATTATCAATCCTTAGTACCTCCAAAAAGAAAAGCAGAGAGAAAAAAAAGACAAAGCATTAGACTGTGTGACTTGCAACTAAAATCATATCCCCAAAAGAGGGTTATGCAACACATTTCAGTATCAAGGTAGACCAGAAAAAAAAATATCATGATGTTACACATATAGGGTACAGGTTATGTCCTCCACAGAGTACTGTACATGAGATCATGCCCATATGTAGGCAGGGATCCAGTGAAATGTCAATGCTCAGCAGAAGGACAAGCCCTGTTCCCTAGTCCAGTGTGCAGCATTCGCATAAGGGTGCGTGTGTGTGTGTGTGTGTGTGTGTGTGTGTGTGTGGGGGGTGTCAAGTCTCTCCAAAAGTAAATTCTACTCTGAAATATGCCAAATTGGTAGTCCCCAGACTGTTGGCATACAGGAAAAACAGTCCCACTCCTTGCCACTTTAGGGAACCGAGTAGAGGTGATGCTCTTCAAGATACAATGGTGCAGAAAGGGCCAGAGTGGCATTTGCCCCACAGGTGTGGGGGAGCGGGATGATCAGTCCCCAAATCACCACACAATACCAAAAACAAAACTAAGAAAGCAACGTGACTTATAGAAGAATAATAATTAGGATTCATATAGAGCTTTTAATGCACATTGTATCCCAAAGTGCTTTACAAGCAATGAGAGACTGGTAGTAAAGTGACTGTAAATGTGTAGTGGCATGGCAGCAATTTTCACATCAACATCTACACACAGCCTTGGGCAACTACATGAACCAGTTTTGTGAGAAGGGAAATGTTGACCAGGATACTGGAGAAAATCCCCTACACTTATATAAAGTGCCTTAGGTCCTTTAACTTCCACATGGACACCCATCAGCACAGCACCAGAGATGGGCAGAAGGGACCTCAGTTAAGCACCTCATACAAAGCATAGAACACCTCAACAGTACAGCATCTCTAGTACTGTACTTGAGTGTCACATTTATGGTATGAGCCCAAGTTCCAGTGTGGAACTGGAACCCACGACCATTTGACCCAGAGGTAGATGTGCTACCAACAGAACCACACTGACACGTAGAAGTGTGGCCAGATGCTGGGAGATCTTCCATCCCTCACAACGCTCCAGCCTTTGCCCTACACCACCACAGTTCAGGCCTCAAACCCATTACCCAAGTGGTCACATCCAGAGAACCCAACACAACATGATACGGAAGGAGCAGTGAGCCCCCAGTGCCCCCACTCCTAGGCCTCTAGTTGCAAGGCTCAAGCAAAACAAGATTAATAGCCCACAAAGAGGACAGCAATCCTCAGGGCATTCAGTTTCTTAGTGCATCTCTGGCATAGTAAGGATATCTGAGCTAACCATTTTTTGTGTAATAAGGATGGTTGTAGCAGCAAGCCTTACTGCAAGTGGTTGTTGAGGATATTCGGTATCCCGACTGGCCCTCTGCTGCAGCATCGTCCTTGCTGACATAAGATTTGGCATCCACTACACTGTGAAAGAAACAAGGGGGGGTGGACAGCTTGAGTTCATGATTTTCAGGTGAGATGGCAAGAGATGAGAGAACTGCGAGCCTTGTCAATACAATTTAGCTTTCAATTTGGTAAACTGGTATTGCTCCAAATGAAGGGCCCAGCTGTAGTCAGAAAATATGTGGCCTTTCTCTCTTCCCATGGCGATGGGTATCTTGACTCTCACTGCCCCCAGCACTATCTTCTGGTCTTGAAATCAAAGAGATTTTATGAGAAAATGACTGAGTCAAATCTATCCCCTGATTTCGACTTTGGACCTGATGGTTGGTGGGATCTCTTGGTTTCCATAGTGAGGCCTGTCTGGCCCAGATCCAAATGTTCCATACAAAAATAATAGGGTCTCGACTTCCCAGCTCTGCCGCTAGTCCCGCAGTCCAGACATCAGAGTGGTGCTCAAGTCATGATTCTCTTAATTGTTTATTTTGGCCTGCAGTTGTGCAGCTGCCTCCAGCTTTCTGTACATTGTGCTGTTGGTTAGAAATCTTTGCCCTGAAAGTGCTGATCTTCTGCTCAGACTTCACAATTCTGGAGCTGTGCTTGGACATTGTTTCAACAAGAGAGTTCGGGGGATGCTGCAGGTGAGAAATCTGCGCTGTCGTAGTGCCAAAGCCCAGTTGTATGTACGCTTGTGTTTCTCTCAGTAGGGTGGTGAGATGGAAGTCAAGTGAGGCCCTGTTGTCTGCATGCTGTCAGAAAGGGTTGTAGCATGTTGACACTTGGATTGAGTTTCAGGTGGGGTCCTGAGAGAAGAATTCCCTGCTGCCTGTCTAGACTTCAATTGTGACTGCTTTCCCACTTGTCAGGGTGTATCCACTCCCATAAATAACTGACCTACTGTATTAAAAAAAAAAGAAAGCTCTTATTGCAGCACCCATTTTTAAAGAATTGAGTACCTGTGAGGGAACTGGTCTACCTTGCATCCACTAGCATCCACTGTAATCACTGGCTCAGCAGTGAACCCCTCATATTATATCATATCAGATTAGTTCACATCATGTAACAATAAGACATGACAGGGTGTGCATTAAACAGTTCTAATGCATGGCCAGGGGTATAGGCCGAGTGCCTTCATCCCTTGGTCATGCTTTAGAACTGTCTAGAGCACATCCCCAGAGTGTCTTATTGTGCTTATAAAATGGTAATTTTTGTAAAAATACCATTCTGAATTGGGAGAAACTTTTTTTGTATGTAAATTTTGAGAAAACTGTCTGTGTAATAAAATAGTTCTTCCCTGATGTGTTTTTTTTTAATTGCTTTTAGGATTTTTGTCTTAAGTAGACTTCTGTAGTTATTAGTGAACTACCCGTATCCTGAAAAAGGTGTGCTGTTTGCTCAACAGCTCAAAATTAGTTTCTTTTTTTAAAGCACTGGCTTTACTGCAGGACAAAGAATGAAGGAGCTAGGAAACACAATACTGAGGGAACCAGGTAGCTCATAACGATCCCACCCCCCATCTTGCAAATCTTTCAAAAAAAAACCTGTATGCTGTTTGAAACTTAAAATGAATTTATTTCATTTTTTAAAAATGCTGCCTTCAGTTTGGGAATTGGGACAAGCACAGGGGAGCTGTGACCCATGATACCAGGGGGAAGCAGGAATGCAACACCTAATTTTTTTTAATGTTGACTCCAGTTCAGGAATCAGGATGAGCATGGAAGGGGAAGCTGTGAGCTGCAATACCTGTGGGAAACAGGAATGCAACACCAGACAGCTTTTCAAGACTGTTGGAGATGGTAATCGGGAGTGAGCTGAAGCACAAGATCAAGAAACAGACATATTTCAGCTAAAAAGTGTTTTTTTGCCATAAACAACCAACGGTGAGGTTTTCTTTGTCACTTTAGCATTGATTGCTGAACATACTATACCTCTCAACTGCTCAGCATTAAAATGCATAGCTCCAGCCTTCAAAATTCAGAGCAAATGGCCAGAATGTCTAGCACTTTCTTATGTTAAAGAACAAGAATGTCTGAGAATAGTGGACCCCAAATGTTCAGTGTTAAGGAACATTTCTATCAAGTTAGTTCAATGTTTTAATAGTTTGTGTGTCCAGAAATTGCTCTAACATTATCAGGAACGTTAATAAATCTTCACAGAGCAAGGATAAATTTAAGTGTAAAATTCATAGCGCTATGCAAAATTCATAGCAGTTGAGACGTTTGTTGCTGAAAGGCAGGGATGGAGTGGCTGACCCTGTAAATGAGCTGCTGGGGGAGTGCACAAATCATAACAGCAAGGGGAAAAAAAAGAAGGAAAGGAAAAGAAAAAGCTGACTGTGCATTTTACAGAAAACAAATCATTGCATGTATTTTGGCTTACTTAATGATTCTTTACTTACTGTTTTTTGAGTAATGAGGAGCTTGACTATGATCTTGGGTAGGGAAAAATTGGTGGCTGAATTTCTTTACTTTTTAAATTTTAAACTTTGGTTCAAGGGTTTGTTGGTTGTCCTGCATCCTGGTTGGCAAAAGTTGTTTTACCCATGTGTTAGTCATATCTAATGCATGGATGTCGACCAGTCATGATGCAGGATTTTCTCTTCCCATTTTATATATTATCTTATCTTCTCATACATCATGTCTTATATCAGATTATATTATCTTCTCGTATGTCATATCTGCTTCCCTGCCCAATGCTATCCAAAGTCATATCATTCCATGGTGACTGAAAAAAGATATCATCTTGCAATCACATTCCAGTTCTTCTGGGAATACCCCTCGGCCCCCATCACCACTATCAGTCCACTGTACCTAAAAGCCAAATGGGTCCTCTGCAGTGTGGGAATATTTTACAGATGGCATCATGAATCCACTGAAAGTGTGATGCAGTCAGTGTGGTAAAAAAGATAATTTTGGCTTAGTAAAGTTTACTCAGATTTTAAGAACCAGTGTTCTGGCTGTGACATAGACAGCCATCTCTGAGTGCATGAGTGCTGTATTAATTTTTGTTATTACATATAAAATATGTGAAGGGAAGGTCAGTTCAAGGACAAGGCTGTCTTACTGGAACTGACACATCAAGACCCCCCAGGGATAAGTTCAAAGGACAGGAGGTATTTTAAACTGCAGAGATCTGTGGTGCAATTGCCTTGTCAATTTGCTTTCATCCCAGGAATAAGATTAGCCATTCATAATGCCTTCAGGGAGATCCTTTGACTTGCATGGTTACCAGAAAGGACTTGTGGGGAGGGGCGTTGGTGAGAGGCCAAAATGGACATTGAAGAGGTTTGATGTCTGAGCCAGGGAGGACCCAAACAGATTTGGAAGGTCCAAAATACATTCCCGGGGAACCCTTGAATGACATCAAAAAGACCTGAGGTGTAGATTCCAAGGTGCAGACGGGATTAAAGAGGCCAATACACTTTTGCTTTGAATGCAGTGACTTAGATCAAAGGAACTTTTGAGATGTATGTGTAGCAGAGCACAAACCAGTTCTGACCAGTTAATCTGTGGAGAGGAAAGTCAGTGAGGTCATCTCATATGTTTTTTTTAAATATTTTATTTGGAGACCCTGTATTGTAAAATATAGAGTTTGATACTCCAAGGCGGAGTTAGTGACCTCATGAGAAGGCCGGCTCAGAAGTGTGTTTAACTGCTGAGGGAACATGACAGAGAGACACAAAAAATTATTTCTGACTGAGAAAAGGGAGATCCTAAAAGCACTGAAAGAAAGTAAGCATTAGATTATACCAGTCTGAAGTTATAAATTGTAGGAACTGTACTTTTGTACCTGTTTGTTTTAAGGCTGTATGTGCTGGGATATATATTTGTTCTGTAATTATTGTTCTGTTTTGATATTTTTAAAGTAAAGATATTTTTTTACAAACGAAACTGCTGGAGTGCCTTGACATTTCTTTTTATTTTAAGTGGAGCTTTTAAAAGTTATAGTAACACTGTGTATGGGCTTATTGTATACCAAACTGGGAAATGAATAGAGTTCTCTAAAAGTCTAGCATAGAGTTCTAAGGGTTCATTTGAAAGACCTGGTTGGGTGCCCGTAGGCAAAGATATTTGGCCCCCCAAAGACAGAATTATCTGAACCTGATAATTGGCTACGCTAACAAGAGGTTATCAGTTTGAATCCTTCCAAAGCTTGAGACTAAGGTGACTTGAACCCACAAAACAGACAAGAGGGTTACCTTGTCTGTTCACTGTACACAAATCATACGCTCAGATGTTGGCACTTTGGGAGTAGAGGGCTGACCGGCTGAGCGAGGTTGTGACACTGGCTGATGATTTTAAACTGTGAACATGGGAACCTCTTAACAGCCATGTTCACGCCCAAACCCCACTTAGGTCTGCTGGACCAGCAAAGCAGCAGCAGTGATAGTCTAATTGGGTTAGGTATTGGAAATCAATCAATCAATCTTTATTTAACCAGGTGGAACACCATTGAGAAACTCTCATTTACAAGGTGGGCCTGGAGGCTCAGATAACATAAGGATGATCATCGCAATGACAATGGAAGATCGAACATAAGATACGAAACTTACATTAGCACAATCGTTCAAGCAATTATACAATGACAGTAACATAATAACTGGGGTTACAACAATGGGAAACAAATGTTGCTTAAATAACAGGTGTTACAACAACAGGAACCAATCATTGAAAAAAAATAATAAGTGCCAGCAGAAAGAACATACATCAAGCAAGGTTGCCAACAGAGAGAAAGAGTTGCGGAAGGCAGCACCACAAAGGAGTGCAGTCCATACAGATGGAAAAAGGCCCACCAGGGGCGGGTTAGAGGAGTGAGAAAAGTAGGCATATTGGACACAGTGAGCATGAAATGAGAAAAGGGAGGATTATCTTAAATTATACAATGGTGTGTGAAAATCCTGTAACCTGTTTTGTCAAAACATGTCACATGACTGTGGGTAAATTCTACATAACCCACGACTGAGGAACAGCATTTATAAAAAACATAATTAAGCACATTTTAAATGTATTTTACACATGGGTCCATTGTATAATCGCAATAAGGCACTCCAGGGTGTGGGTTATTGGGTGATTAACCCACTTCTTGTGTGGTTAAGTCACTTGGCTGCACCTCATGACACACCACACAAGATGTGGGTAAATCCCCAATAACCCACACCCTGTTGTGCCTTATTGCTTAAGGAGACTAAGGTGGAGCTTAAGCATAACAGGTACACGCATCCTGCAAGGTCTGACCAACAATGGTTTTGCATTTAACCATGCTGACAAAAGTAGAGTTTAAGGGACTTTTGTAAGTTGTTCCAAATAGTGGGCAGTGTGTGGCTTAGTGTATGTATGGGTACCATGGTGAGTCCTAACCCTAGGGACACTAAGTGAGATATGAGTGCATCTTCTAAGTGAATAGCTGCCTTGAGCGATGGACAGTAGTTAGTAATAGTACTCTGGTAGCTTATTTGTTAGAGCTCTGTAGATCCAAATAGCTGTGTGTTTCAGATGTCTATTCTTGAGGGATTGCCAGCCCACCAATGCATAGAGAGAGCAGTGGTGTATATGGGAGGGAGCACTAGTAATGAACCTTATAGCCCTATGATATAGGGTGTCCAACTTGGTCAGGGCTGCGCTCAGGGCATGGCTATGGATAATGTCCGCATAGTCTACGAGTGGCAGGAAAGTAGATTGAACCAGTTTGATCTTTGGCATCTTGGGTAAGGAAATGTTTGATACTAACAAAAAGTCCAAGTCTCTGCTTCAATTTTTTTGAGAGGCACCCACTGTAGAGGCCTTTAAGAGGCGTCTTAAGACCTTTTTATTTGTGCAGCCTTTTGGGGTCTAAGTTATATGTATGATATTTTAATTCTAATGTATATGGTATGATACACTGTATAGGTTTTGTGCGGCACCCAGAGCCTTCGGGATTGGGCGTCTTTTTAAATAAACTTGACTTTGACTTTGACTTCCTCAATGTGCACCGAGAATGAAAGCTTGCTATCAATCTAGATGCCCAAGTATTTAAAGGAAATGATGTGGTAAGATGATTTATTCAAGTACTACAACCATCATGGGTGGCAACAGCCTTTCCAACTGATGCATCCCTTGGTTCCAGAGTGGCACTGTATCACAAAGGGTCCAACAACCAAAAGCCAGAGCCAGGCTCGGCATAAGCAGTCCAGCTGATGCTGAATTTGTTGTAAAAAAAAAAACCAAAATATGCTGCCTGAGTCATAATCTGCCCACATTAAGCTGCCAAGCTGTCAACTGGCTTCTTTCAAGTACAGACAGTTCCAGAGGCATCTTGCCTCAAGTGTTGCTTCCAAAAACAATACACATCTCTTTATCATCCTCCTCCTCCTCCTCCATCATGAGTTACATTCCCCGTGTCAGGCATCTCTGCAATATGTCATGATATCACCTTCTTCCCTGCACACTGCACAACTAAAGGTACAGTAGGATTGGTATTTATCACTATAGCAGGTCGTGACACCACTGGTTCATTCGAGTTATCACTGCAGCAGCAATTGGATGCAATACTCATTAAAGAAGTGGCAGAGATGTTACTGGCACAACTTGCAGACAGGCTTAACAGTATTATTTCAGACACACAGTTTTGTATCGCAACACTATGGGATCCCAGATATAAAGATGTGCTAATTTCCCTTTGACACTTAGACTAAATCAAACAGAAACTGTTGTGTACACTTATGGTGAAGCAGCAAAGACATCTTAAAGAAACCAGCTTGAATGTGTATACACGACCTTCTGGTCATACTCCTCCTGCTCTACTGCTGACTATGTCATGGCTTGATCCTGAGAATCTTGAATTCCAAGTATTTTTCAAACTCAACTTACCAAGGATCAGCATTATCTATTCATTCAATTGTTCCCATGTCCAACAAGTGACATTTACTACTATTCCCACTCTTGCACTTCCGGGTTTAAGTCTCCCTAAACTCCTCACCACTCCTGGGAGTAGTGGTGCAGTTCCTCCTGATGATACCTACTGTGTAACAGCTTTCACATTGTCATCACCAGCAAGCTTAGTATGATCAGTTGTGCCACTGAGAACACAGAGCACACAGAGCTGGTATCAGTTAAAGCAGATCCATCACTGTAATGCCCAACATTTGATGTCTTTTCATTTCTTTTGTTTATTTTTTTCAGTTATTTTTTTCCCTCACCTATGCTGCTGGCCAGGACCTGCATTGGTTGTCTTCCAGTGCCTGATCCCACCTGACCAAGACCCTCCATTGCCTAGAACTCCAGTCCCACTGGTCCATACGTGACTCACCTGCTAAGGGCAACCCCTCGGCTTCACCCACCGAGGCAGGACTGTCTTCAGCTCCTCGGCACTCCCGTACACATATCTAATTTCCCCTGCAGGCAGAGATGAAGTCCAGAGGGATGGCTGGATCCAGGAGGGCAGCAGCCGGTGATGGCCATGGTGGCAGTGGAGCGACTTCATCTGCCCAGCCAGCGGGTTTTTTCCCTGCTTGTGTGTAGCACCCCCGATGGGAGCAGAGATGCAATGGCATCAAGGAATGCCATGCAAGGTCCCCTGCATGACACGTTGACACATGTGGCACTCCACCAATCCCAGTGTTCACCAGGGCTCTATACTCAGTGTAACCCCTAGGTGGCACTATCCCAAGGGCTACTACCCCTGCCTGTTTGGCTATTAGCAGGTTAAGGGGCCTAGGTTCAGTGACAGGTGCACAAACACACAGTCCCCCCTTTTGATTAATTATGACTGCAAACAGGCAGCCCTTAAAGGGACAGTACATGGAGGCCACACAGGCACTCATGGGCAAGACTTCCAAGCGCTAACGCAGGACACCAGCCTGGCAACGAGCATTTGGGCAAGCTCACAGAAGCTTTGGGAACCCCCATTTGTAGGGGGTTAAACTAGTACCCCAGACTGCCACCAGGAAGCACTATACTGGGTTGTCAGCCGCCACAAGGTAATGCTGCCACTATCATGGTTGGCACACTTCTTTATTTTTCAAGTAACTTTTTTCAGCATATTATTATCCCTTTCCCTTGCCTCATTTCGAGGATATTTATTTATTTATTTAGCTTTTGTTAACCAGGTAAGTACACTAGACAAAGACATATGCCTATTTTCAGGTACGACCCAGGAGCGTACAGAAGAATAAAAGAACATACAGAGTACAAATTGATGCAAATAAGGTACAGACATACTGTATGCCGAAGTCAGGAAACATAACATACATAGTGTGATAGCTCAGATTACAGCAGTGGACACCATAAAATGCGAACATATAACAGAACAATTTCAATATTAGTATACCTAACAAGAATATATACAATATGCATAGGGCCACACCCAGGCAGGCAGTCAACAACAAGTAGGGCCGGAGCCAGGTACAAGAGATACTGAGCTTGAGTACAGAGCAGAGACTCAGGGAGGTCTGGAACAATCCCATACTGAGGAGAGCTTCAAGTGCTTCCATAGGGAGGTTCATAGATACGACTGGGTAGGGGCAGTCCTGACTTGGACAGGAAAAGAGTTCCAAAGCCTCTGGGTACAGGATGCAAAGTCCCTATCCCCCATTTGGGTGTGTGTCACAGGAACCTTGAGAATAGCAGGACCCAGGGATCTTAGGGAGTAGTGAGTGGAGGGAGCTGGCACAAGAAATTCCGCCAATCCAGGGGGGGGTGCCAGAGCCCAGAACCTTGCCTGTGAAGCAGCCCAGGAAAAAGTTCATGTAATTGGACAGGGAGAGCCAGTTCAGCCTACTGTACAGATCGCAGTGGTGAATTAGATGAGGGGCTGCGAGAGCAAAGTGGCAGATATTATTGTAGGCTACGGACCACCTAGTGAGGTGAACCTTAGTAGTACGGGCAAACAAGGGAAGCTCATAGGATAGAGATGGGAGGAGCACTCCTCTGGCCAGTGCAAGTCGAGCAACTGTGGTAAGATAATTCCTCGCCCTGTTGGCCAGACCCAATTTCCAGTTAACAGCCTGACACACATTGTGGATGTGTTGACCAAGGTTGAACTGAGGGTCAAGTGTCACCCCAAGGTATTTGACAGAGTTGGTGATGAGCACTGGAACACCATCAGTCCCCGAGATGCACAGAGGGACCGAGGAGGCCTTTAACTTAGCCTGGGACCCAAACAGCATGGCCTGAGTCTTTCCAAGATTTAGGACCAGCTTGTGAGACGATATCCAGGATTGGACGCTCATGAAGTCTTCACTCAGTTGGTGATTAATGACCCTGATGTCCCGGGCATGAGTGAAGATAATGAGATCATCAGCATACAGGATGGCCTTGCAAGAGGCTGCTGAGGAGGGGAGGTCATTGACAAATATGGAGAAGAGCAGGGGACCAAGGACTAACCCCCTGGGGAACCCCTGAGGGCACCTCAGCGGAGTCAGACAGCATCTTACTATATTTGGTAAGTTGCTGCCTGCCCTGGAGGTAATTGTGAAACCATCTAAGTGCAGGCGGGGACAGTCCCAGTGTCCTAAGCTGCGCGCATAGTAAGGTATGGTCAACTAGGTCAAAGGCCTTAGAGATCGATAAAGATAGGAGAAGTCTGCCCTGGTCTCATAGCAGCCTTATCCCAGAAGTGACAGTGATAAGGGCAAAGTAGTGCTATGACCTTTACGGAAGCCATGCTGCGAGGGAGACAATAGCTCATGAGAATGGATATAGTCTGTGAGTTGCCCCGCCACCACTCTCTCAAGAAGCTTACTAATAGCGGACAGGATGGCAATCGGCCGATAGTTATCCAGGATCCTAGGGTTGCCCTGTTTGAGTATAGGGACAATCCTCGCCACCTTCCACAGGTCAGGAATAATCCCAGTGGCTAGGGATAGGTTGACCATGTGGGCCACAGGAGAGGCAACATGGGTAGTCGCAAGGTGGAGAAGCTTTGGTTCCATACCATCGTGACCTGTACTGGCAAAGGGTGAGAGACCAGAGAGCAGTCTCTGCATCTCATGCACCGTTACAGCCTTGAGGTAGAACAGAGGATGAGAAGAAGGAGACGATTGAGATGATGGGGCCTGGACAGGTCTGTCACTACCATTGGAGGAGGATGAGGAGGTGAAGGCAGACATATCCGAGAAATGTGAATTAAATGCGTTTGCTACGGTCAGGGGATTATTGCAGCTAGCACCCTCAATAAGCATATCAGGGGCCTCACGGGTGGAGGAGCCACTCACAATATTTTTAATATTCCTCCAGAAGCTCCTAGGGTCCTTTGCTGAAGTCCGTAATGCAGCTTTGCAAAATTTACTTTTTGCAGCCCTGATAGCCTTTTTACAATCATTCCTAAGTCTTCTGTATTTCTGGAAAATGGTCTGGTCCATTGTGGTCTTGAAATTGGCCCAACATTTGTCCCTGTGCCTCATAAGGGCAAGGAGGCTCCCATGTAGCCATTTTGTAGCTGCCCCCCTTACTCTCCATCTGACAAGAGGAGCATGTTTGTCCTGAAGCACCCCAAATATGCTGAGAAAGTGACCGACAGCTGAGGTAGCACACTGGGCCTCCATCACAAGAGACCAGTCTGTGATCAGAAGATCCTCCTGAAAAGCGCCAAGGTCAAACCTGGAGAAATCCCTAACATGAATTATCTTAGGGGGGATCTTAGGGGTCGAAACCTTCCACATACAATATACAGGGGCATGGTCAGAAATGGAGTCTGGGAGGGTACCTGAGGAACTGATCCTCTCCGGCCTGTTGGACATGACCCAGTCCAAAAGCGTGCCAGTACCACCAGTGGACGTTCACCTAGTGGGCTCGTTAATCAGCTGGGACAGTGAGAGACCTGCAAGCATAGTCTCATACTGCTGCTTGGTCTTGCTTCCAAACCAGTTTAGATTAAGGTCCCCAAGGATTAGTAGTTCATTATTCCTTGTCCTAGCGCCGACAGAGTCAAGAAGGAAGAATAAGCCCACTGTTCCACCAGTGGGGGGATTGTAGGCACACACAATGTGTATTTTCTTAGCATTCCCCAGTAATAGCACTGTATGCAGCAATTTGCAGGAAGACTGCTCAGACTGTGGGCAGGCCAGCACCGAGAGATTAAGGTGACTCCTGTAGTATACCAGTATCCCTCCCCCTCTCTTCTTACCTGGACAGTCATGCCTAACAAGGTCGAAGTCAGGGAGTGCACAGGCCAAGTCTGGGGTAGAGGGTTTCAGCCAGGTTTCAGTAATCCTGAGGATGTCAGGCTTATAATAGGTGGCCCAGGCAAGGAGTTCCGCCATGTTGGGCAGAAGGCTACGTACATTAAGGTGTGCAATTTTCAACCCATTGCCAGCCAGCCAGCCCACAGGAGAGGAGAAGGCTCAGCACAGAGGACCAGGATTCAGTTCCACGTCCCCAGAAAGGGCTAATATAATCAAGAGAAGCCAGAGAAGATGTCTCAGAGGTGGGGAGCCAACCCTAGTGGGCAGCCTGCGCTCTGTATGCCTTACTGATGTGGCAACATAATGGAAGTTCTGCAGGTTAAGGCAGCAGATGGGCCAGGGAAAATGCCTGTCATGGGCTATTACGTTAGAAAAGGTAAAATCCTTCTCAACAGGTAGCCCAAGTGGGATCTCAGATTGTCCCATAGGGGGCGCGCAGCCAGAAATGCAGAGAGGGAGGAACATTGTCAAGGGCAGCCACCTGAAAAGTACAGTTGATAGAAGGTGGGAGTCTACAACACTTACTAGATACTTGGGCGTACATGTTTGGCCGCCCTCTCCTGAAACGTACACAGTGTCCTGTAGAGACATAGCAGTGGAGCTAGGAACAAAGCCGTCCGAACCCACAGTAACCTTATACACAGTTAGGAGCACCCCAGCAAATTTTCAAACTAAATGCAGCAAACACACACTGGCAAGGTACAACAGAGCAATACAGTCTAACAGTAGCCCCTGGAGGTATAGCAGGTAGTGTAATGCATGGATGAACATAGGAATATTCATAGTATGCAGCGTCCAGTGCAGACTAACAATAGCTCCTAGAAAGAAAGCATGCATTAAGTGTAGAATCGAGCATTAAGATGTACATGATATACAGCACCCAAAGTCCACAGATTGACACACAGCTCAGAATGTAGTTATAGGAAGGTTACAGCACTCCAGAGTACATGAGCCCTAGTTGAAACCCTAACTCAGCTGGTGAGGACAATGATTAGCTGCCCCATGCTCCAACGTTGCTGTGTATGCACATAAGGATTAACCTAGCCCTAACTATAAGCAATAAGGTGCTGAGCATAACTTCAGTAAATTAGGAAAAAAAAAAAACATATATATATATATATATACCCTGTTTGGGTGGATTTACCATCATAAGGATGGAAGGGGTTTTACTTCCCCTTTTTCTCCCCTGTACCCACCCTCCACCCATGGTGTGAACTTTGCTTTGTTGGCCTTGTAGCCAGGCAATGCCCCTGAGTCAAGAGTGAGCTCCATGACCCAGCCACAGGGGTCACTGTGGCACTGGAACTCGCCACTAACCCTCCCTGGCTGTGGTCCCTAGCTTAGCCTTCCTCCTGATGTGGGGTCACTTGCAGGTCAACCTGATGCACTGCAGCTAGGCGTCTGGCTAGCATTTTTTGTTTCTTGGTACATAACTTGTTTTTTGGGGGGAGGTGTTAGTATGTAATTTGAAAAACAAAGGGGGCCAGACTTTAGAGAGAATATAATTGTCATGGAGGTAAAGTAGAAACTACTGCGGGTATATGCCTAGAGGTAAGCGATGAATAGTAACTAATACTGTAGCTCAGCTTGGACTGTGGCAGTCTTAATGAGTTTTGCAGAACCTGTCACAACCCCACAAACAATAATCCACAGCAGCCAACAGCAGCTGCCAAAAGTAAACTACAGTAATTCACAGAGTTTTTGAAAGAAGGAGGAGCAGGAGATTTCTAGGATTTGGCAGGAGCTCATTCAACTTACTCTTGGACTGAGCCTTCCGGGGATTAGGGAGGACAGGTGTCTGTTATAAGGGCCAGCGATTTAGCCTGCTAGGGTCCTTTTTAAGGCTACAAAAGATGATTCTGGCCTCTTGAAAAGACACTAAGCCCCCTGCCCTACAATAGTGGGTGGCTAACCTGTCCATCTTGGCCAGCCTGGAATAGATAAGCTACCGCCATGGATATAACTTCCATATATATAGTAAAATCTGTGGCACCTTTCTGGGCAAACAGGGAAACTCACCTTGAGCTGTAGTCACATAGTGAATGTCTTTTGTGTATAGTTCCAGCTTGGCTGCCCAGGTGCCCCTCCCTGCCCCCTACAGGTTGAAAAGATGGATGCATTACATCAATGTCATGGTGCTGCGATGGTTGTAACTGTTATGCTAAAAGTGCCTGTTGAATAAAGTGCACCTTGCCCACCTCCTGGGCCTACTGTTCACATGACTGTCCTTATGTTATTATTGTGTTGTACTGTTTGTGTGCAAAATCTATACATTTTTTTAAAAGCAAGCTACAGCAATTAACATTCATTGGTGAATGCAAGGCTTTTTTACCCCAACCCCCCATTCGTAGTCTGCTTTACCGCATGTCAATTACTGCACTGGGAGCCAAAGTGGTTCCGCTGAATTATGGACCCAAACTCAGAGCTGAACTGAAGTTTCCAATAACCCAGTTCTGTCACCCTTAAATGCACGTATCCAGGATAGCCCCATTGAGATGTAACAGCTCATTTCTACTGAGGCCATGCTTTTACCCATTTTCACAGCTCAGTCTGAAGCATTGGGGAGGGGAATGTCACATAATTTGTTCAAGGTCACACAATGAGCTAACATCTCTGGTGGGCGCTGAACCTGCAACTTCCTGGACCTTCTATTAGACCACTCAGTATTAGTACAGTATTTGGCCATGCCAGACAATATCCCCTTTTGATCAGTGTTAAATAATAACCCTGAGCCAGCCTGGTGGTGCTGGCTGATATCTTGATATGGACTCCTGCACTCTGGGCAGCAGAATTCTGGGGACATTGTGGAGGCAGCATGTATAAGCTTCTGGGTGGCAGGGTTTGTCTGTCCGCTCAGCAGGGCCTCCTGTGGAACATGAGGAGCTTTGATGTTATAATTGACTAGCGATGTCAGCTCCTTCTCCACAGGCCAATGCAAAGGCAGTGGTCAATGTAATGTCATCATGGGGAGGCAGGAGAGACATCTATCAGTAGGAAAAAAAAGACCTAATCAGGCAATTCATGAGTGGCATCACCACCCCATGCCATCGATCCTGACACTGCCTGCTCCCTCCACTCACAGTGCCAGAACAGTGGAGGAAGATCCTTGGGACATTCCTTGCAAGCCTGGCAACTCCTAGCCCTGTTGTTCCCACCAGGTATTTCAGTCCCGCTGCCCCTCACTATGCAGACTCCCAACCAAGTATGGGTTTATGGGCAGACTAGATGGGCCTAGCGGTCCTTATCTGCTGACAATTTCTGTTTCTATGTTCTGCCTGAGGAAGCAAGCTCTAGGGCTATGATTGGCAGTTGAGAGTCTGGACAGTTAGGGAAAGGGGGACTGAAAGACCTGACAGGAACAAAAGGGGCAGGAGCGGCCAGAATGACAGAGCAGGACTGTCCAGTGCCCAAGGTGGGAGGGTAAAAGTGGAAAAAAAATATCCTAATGATAACTGTATGCAGTTGATCCATTAGCTGATCATTTTAAAAGATTCATTTTGTTGCCTGTTTTACAAGCTGTGAAATGATGTTTGCTGCTCCCTTTTCTTTTCCTGTCCTCCAAATGTTCTAGTAGCAGTGTAGAATGGCATAATTTTGTGCAGGTGTGCTAGATTCACTTCCTACAGTACTCATGGCAGGAAATGGCTATAAAACTATAAAAGCCAGTCTATGGTAGTCTATTATCGTACAGGAAAAACTACTTTTTTTTTTTTCCAAGTTGTTAGAATAAACACATTGCAAACTTAACACAGTGTCACGAACAGCTAGCAAAATAAATCCAAAAATCATTTCAAAAGTCTCTGGCCCTGGGATTTCAAAAATGAATCAACAGTTAAACAAAACACTATGTCACAGCAAAGCAACTCGATCAGCTGAGGTACCTTTTTTGAAAACGAGTTCCGTGCCTATGGCAAAAAGGTTTTCAGTCTCATAGAGACATAGAAACAAAGAAATGTAAGGGCAGAAAAAAGACGTGGAGTCCAGCCAGTCTGCCCTGGAACCCTAACAAGATACTCTGAGAGGGTTCTTACCTTTTCCCCACCCCCACACCTCTCTCCATGCCCTTTTTACCCTCCCCTTGTAAATAATCCCTTTGTAGGCCATCCAAACCATTTTGAAACCAGCAATGGTTTTTATGTTGACTACTGCGCTGGGTAGGTTAGTTCACTTATCCACTATCCTCACCGTGAAAAAGTACTTCCAAACAGAAACACAGAATAGAGATACTGTAAGCAGATAAAGGCCTTGCGGCCTATCCAGTCTTTCCCAAACCTATTAGTGGTAAATTCCCCCCCGCTGTCATTTCTCCTTCCCTCCCTCCCTCCCTCTTCCCTAGCTGTCCCACTTGCACCCTTCTCATGTGTCTGACTCACTTTGTTTGGAACCCCTGACTGTTTAATGTATACAAGCTACTTTCTGTGAAGCAGTACTTCCTGATGTCCTTTCTGAACCCCTCCCCACAGCTTAACTGAGCTTCCACTGGTGCCCATGTTCACATTCTGTGTGAACAACTCTCTGCTGTCCACCTTGCTTATCCTGCAGAAGAACAAACATCTAACATCCTAACATCTTTTCTGAACTCCCCCTCTT
Organism: Neoceratodus forsteri; assembly: GCA_016271365.2. Lineage (NCBI taxonomy): Eukaryota > Metazoa > Chordata > Ceratodontiformes > Ceratodontidae > Neoceratodus > Neoceratodus forsteri. Next base: position 246,952,910 of record CM028134.1, read on the forward strand.
CTCCTAGCTTTAAATGGTGCCCCCCCCCCGTGCATGCGCTTTCATTTGGTCAGAATAGCTCCATATGTTCCACCTTGTTGTACTCCTGTACGCATTTGTATGCCTCTATCGTGCCCCCCTCCTCCTGTCAAGCAGTGAATACACAGTGAGGCTCTCTAATTCGTCCTTCTAAGTTTTACCCTGCTGTTCCCGTATCATCTTGCTTGCCCTCTTCTGCATTGTCTCCAGCCTATCCCTGTTGGCTCTTTTACACAAGCAGCTCTGCACCGTTATGAGCAGCACAGAGCAATTAGAACATTTCCTTTTCTGTAATGTGAAGGCGAGCTGCACCACCATGGAAGTGAGCATTCTGTCTCCATGTGTTCACTGGTTTCCTGGGTACACGGTGTGTTTTGTCCATTTTGTACTGCCATGTAACCACACGGTAGTGCTCACATCGGCCCCCGCCTCCCAACTGCATAGGCAGCTATAAAGCACTAAAACTTGATGAATTTTGAAAGAGGCAACATCTTTTTGAAAGAGGTTCAAAATATGAAAAGTTATCAAAGGCATGTTGTGTTCACACACTCCCCCCCCCCCCAAGAAGAATTGTTGAAGAATTGTCAGTTCTGGACTCTCCTGGGGCTCTTGACTGGCTGGAAACATTGTCAAAATGCCAAGAGCCATCAGAGTGGTGCAGGACTGCAGAATATAAACAGAAAGGCCGGCAGTGCAGGTTGAGCCGAGCGAATGGATTCCAACAGCTACATTACCAGGTCGGCTCCGTGTAAAATGGCCTAGTCTTTTGTCATTGTGGACTCCTAAACTGTACACAGTCCCTGAGGTGTGACCCTACCAACAGCCAGTACAACTGCATAATCACCTCCTTTCTGTGACTGGCAAATCCCCACCTAATACACCCCAGCATCTTGTTTGCCTTCCCGTATGTCTTATAGCACTGGGAAGTGGACTTTATGCTATCACTTAGTATTATCCCCAAATCCCTTTCTTCCCTAGAATGATCAACTTTCCCACCATCAGTGCTATACTCTGTGGGTTCTTGTTGTCTATGTGCATGATGTCTAGATAATAGTCAGGGATGCATACTCTGTGTCTTGATGGTGGGTAGGGTGTCACCTGATGTGCTGCTCGTCAGTGTAGTGATTTTGTTCCCAGTTTGTGGCTATGTTCTCTCACCTCTAGGTCAGAAGGTTGTGGGGTCAGTAACTATACTTGGCACTTGAACTCCTGTCCAGGATTGGCTCTGCAGTTCAGTATTAGAGGGTGATGCCCTATTAGAGGGGCCATCCTTCAGATGAGCTGTTAAAAAATATGAAGCCAGTCAACCCACTGACATGTGTTGCTGTGCCAGTGACCTGCATTTTGGAACAGTCTTGAGCGCTATCTGGGTGGCCCAGGGGAGGCTGAGGGGGATAGCAGTGCTTCCAGGCAGGGAAGGACTGGCACTGGGTTCTGCCACCACAGTGACTCCTCCAGTTGGTCAGGGAGCTTGCTCCTATGGAGGGGCTTGCTGTGTGCTGATGAGGCTGACAGTTGGCTATACCAGGTGCCTCAAGATGGAGGTAGAGCTGCTCTGCAATTGACAAAGACCCTTGTCCACCAAAATTGAGGTCAATGACACTTTTGCGCCTTGCACCTCAAGGAACCCCAATGTAGGGATTTATTTATCAGCTTTTGTTTACCGGGTAAGCACACTAGACAAGGAATGCCTATTTTCAGGTGCAACCTGATTGGTGAGGATTGTGGTGGATGAGGCTGGGAGGCCGTCCAGATGGGGTGGAAGGGCACAGGAGGAAAAGAAGCTTGACTTGAAAAAACAAATGGTCCCTTTTGCCTACTTCTGCTGGTTGTCCACATGGAAGTTTAATTTTCCCAGTGTGCTTTTCAAAAGAGAGTATGAGATGACCATGGCATTATAATAAACATGCACTTCCCAATAAAACTGGTTCTAGCTCGGTTGTTGATGTCTGTGGGCTACATATTGCTGAGTGCATAATGACTGCCCCATTTATTTGCATATAGTCACTGCATTACCAGTACAGTGTTTAAAAAATATATCTGATGAGTCAGGGTTCTGTGTGCAAAATATAGAAAATGGGCAACCATGCACAACCAGCCTGTGCTGCCACAGAAGGGTTCTGATTACATCAGACCTTGACAGCAAGCTGGCCTGGTGGCACAGAGGGATGAGGCGCTGGGACGCCTTACCTCACATCATGCCTGTGACCCAGGTTTGGAAACGAGCTTGGGTCATCAGAGAGCCAGGAGGGGGGGAGGAGGGAGCAGGATTGAACAGCTGAAAGACAGCTCTCCTCTCCTGGGGAGGCACCCTGTTGCCCACAGTAGTTCCACTGCCCCTGGATGGAGGTCTGAGGGTAGTGTAGGTAGGTGGGTGGCAAGTAGCGGGAGGGTGTCCCGGTACCGCAGAGTGTGCGTTCCTGCACATGCGCATGTACAGCCAGGACGAGAACCAGGAAAAAAAACATATGGGGAAAAAAATGGGATTAAAAATCTGTAGGTAAAAAGAAAAGACCTTGACAGCAAAACTCGAGAGATCCGATGTAATCAGAAGCCTAATGTAACAGCACGGGTTGGTTGGGCATGTGGTTGCCCAGTCAGTATTTTTTTTATAGTGTATAGTTTTTTTGTTTTAGTTTTTTATTTTATTTTTGAAAACAAAAGTGTTTTCACTCCGCTCCACTGCAGCAGTGAATGTGCTGGTGGTTTAAGTTCAGAACGTGAACAGATTGCTGTGTGTGCCCAGCTGCCACGAGAATTTCCAATCAGCTGGAACATTGTTGTACCACAGAAGGGTACAGCTGCGTTCCATGACCTTTGAACTGTGGTACGACAGCATTTCAGCTGGCATAGAAATCCTTGCAAAACAAATGTTCACTATACACTATAACATTTTTATGTACGTTTTTAGCTTGATGTATTTTGTAGAAAAAAATATTAGTTTCTTAAATGATTAGTTATTACAGTTTCCTAAACCAATAGGAAAAATGTCTAACAGCGGGGTACTGCAAAGGAAAAGCAATTGCACCCATATATAGATTTCATTTTTGGGAGACAGAAAGCCCCCTTTCCAACATCCTGTGGCTGGATTTAGAAGGATTTGTGTGAAATTTATTGTAAAGATGGGGGCACTTACTTTTTCTCAGAGTTATAAATACATTTGTGCTAGTTGTGTGACAGTGGAGCATTGTTTGACCTGCACTCTCTATGAGATTCTCTATAAAAAACTACCCCTGCCACTGATGGATCAAAGATCTGGAGAGGCAGCATTAGAGCCAAAGGAAATCAGGCCGGCAGACTTCCAATCAGAAGCCCCTTTGTCAGAAAAATGGCTGTGGTATAGTAGTTCCCTTCTGAGTGTAGAGCATGCACAGCAGGAGTGCCCTAGATAATTGCAAGATAAAGCATATTTCCTATAAGGTCCTGTTTTTATCTTAATAGAATGAAAAATAGAAAGAAAAACATTTATAAAAAAGAAAAGAAATAACCCATGAAGGATCCATGTTTGTGTGTGTGTATGTATGTGTGTGCTGTGCCCCAGATAATTATTTATTTATTGAAATGTTTCACCAGGAGGGCACACTGAACAACAAGTTGCCTGTCTCACAGTGCGACCTGTGGGGAGGGGGTTACATAGGGTTGTGAATGATGATCAGTTACAGTAGTATGTAGGCAGTACAAACAATACAACATTATAAGATTATGCAATAGTTGGAACAAAGGTATTGTACAACAAACAGTAGTGAAGCATTGGGTAAATTACAATGCATGTCCAAAATCGTACAAAAGAACATATAAACGTACAAAACAGTGATAATGCAACAAAACCATTTATAGTGCTTGAGTGTACCAGAAGCAGGCTTGAGGTAGTACGCAAGTGCTGTTGGAGTAAAAAGGATGGGGAAGGTTGTGCACACAGGTGACCCAGAAGGGCAGGAGGAGAAGAGAAGGAGGGAGAGGCAAGAACTAAATTTGAGGAGAAGGGGTAGTCATTTCCTGATTCCCCCTTCAGGATGTTAAGAACCCTTCTAGGGGGAGGTCAGTGTAGGAAGGCAGAAACTGGGGATAGGCATTAAGGAGGGTTAAAGCAGGAACAGCTGAGGGAGAGGTAATTGTGTAGGACAGAGGTAAGGGAGTAGTTGGAGGAGGAGTGTCATATTTCATAGGGGAGGGAATTCCAGATTTTAGGGAACCGATGGCCGAAACCAGTCTGACCGATGAGGGTGGAGCGGCGAGGGACCGTCAAGGTGCGGGCGTCATTAGATCTGAGAGAGTGGGTGGGGGGAGGTGGAGTGGAGAGAGAGGATGAGAGATAGGAGGGGAGCACTCTGAACCAGAATTTGGAGGTTAGTTTGACACAGTGTGAGATGTGTCTGTGAGATAGTGGAAGGAAGGTTAGAGAGCGATAGAGTTCACAGTGGTGGGAGCGGGAAGGGGAGTCAAGAGAAAAGTGGCAGATTGAGTTAAAGAGAGTGTCCAACTTGGTCAGGGAAGATTTGGGAGCAGCACCATACACTACGTCACAGTAGTCAAAGATGGGGAGTACCATCTTCTGGACAATTTCGTGCCTCGCAGTCAGCGGGATGCAACTACGATTGCTGTACAGAGCACCAAGCTTGGGGCACAGTTTCTTCAGGATAGCATCGATATGCACAGAGAAGTTGAGATGCTGGTTCAGCCAAGCCCCCAGATATCTAAATGAGGAGGTGTCCTCCAACATGGTCCCATCAAAGGTGTGGAAGGTGGGTAGGGTCAGGAGCCTAGAGAGTCTCTGCCTGATGCCAAAGGTCATTGAGACTGTCTTCTTAGCATTTAGAAAAAGCTGGTGAGAAGCAAACCAGAGCTGAACTTGGTCGAAATCATGTTGTAAGTTGGTTTCCACAGCAGCAGGATTTTTGCCAGAACTGTATAACACAGTATTGTCAGCGTACATGTGGATAGATGATGAGCAGGCTGTGGGAAGATCATTAAGGGAAATGGAGAAGAGTAGGGGACCAAGCACTGAGCCCTGAGGGACACCAGTGTTGATGGGGAGTGGAAGGGAGAAGGAATCAAGGATTCTCACTGATTGGGTCCTGCCATTGAGGTAGGATTTAAACCAGGTGGTGGCTGACGGAGCAAGGCCAGCTGAGGAGAGGGAATCAAGAAGCAGGGGATGGGAAACAGTGTCGAAAGCTTTGGCTAGGTCGACAAAGATGGCCGAGGTGATCAGGTCATTGTCCATCCCTGAAAGGATGGAGTCAGTAAGCCTGAGGAGGGAGGTGGTTGTTGAGTGGTTCTTCCGAAAACCAGATTGGAAAGGGGTGAAGAAGGAGAAGTCAGAGAGGAAGGGTGATAGTTGAGAGAGAACTAAATGTTCTTGAAGTTTGGCATGGGTAGGAAGGAGGGAAATGGGACGATAGTTGCCAGGAGTGGATGTGTCACCACCCTTGGGGAGAGGAAGGACTACAGCGTGTTTCCAGGATGAGGGTACTTGGGCAGAAATAAAGGAGAAGTTAAGGATTAGGGAGGTAGGATAAGCAATTGCAGGAGCAGAATGGTAGAGAAGTTTAGGATTGAGCTCATCTGATGAGGAGCCTTTAGAGGGGTTGAGGGATAGGAGGGCACTAAGAGCTTCATCAGAGAAGATAGTAGAAAAGGAAAAAGGGGGAGTGGTAGGCACTGGCTGAGGTGAAGGGCTGAAGTTAGTAGGTGGCAAGGGGGGGGAGGGAATTTAGAAGTGATATGGCGCACAAGGTGTAGTAGGCATTAAATTCATTGGCCATGGAGCCAGGGTCAGAAATTAGGGAATTGTTTATTTTGTGAACTGGAAGGGGAGGGTGAGAGGGGGGAGAGAATAGGGCATAAACTACCCTCCAGAATTTAGATGGAGAGTTAATGTTAGTCAGGAATGAGGAGTTGAAATAATCAGACTTAGCCAGTCTAGTAGCTTTGGTACATGAATTGCATATCATTCTATATTTAGCGTAGTCACCTGGATGTTTAGTAGATTTGTGTTTCCTCCAAGCCCAACAATGCTCCCTGAAGCAGGCCAGTAGTTCGGGGGTGATCCAGGGGAGGTGAAGCCCATGGACTCTGGTCCTTCTGAAAGGAGCAAAGGCATTCCATGTGGCAATGAATTTATCCTTAAAATAGTCAAGGGCTTGGTTGACAGAAATGGCAGTGGAGAGGGGGGGCCCAGTCGGTGGAAGCAAGTGCAGAGCTGAGTGGGGTAAGGTCTAATGATTTAAAGGACCGGAGCTGTATGATTTTAGGGGGATGTTTGTGGCGATGGACCTTATGTACAATGAAAATGGGGTTGTGATCACTAAGAGCATCGGGGAAGAGACCAGATTTAATGACGTGCTTCGGGTGGGTTGTGAGTGCCCAGTCAAGCAGGGTGTGGTTTTGTGTTTTGGGGTTAGGGCATGTGGGCTCAAGTATAAGTTGAGTGAGGTTTAGAGCAGTGACATCATTGTGTAGCTTGTTTAACTTGGGAGACAACCAATTTAGATTCACATCACCCATTATGAATAGTTCACCAGATTGCGAGAGGGAGGTGATGTTGGCTAAGAGTTCAGTCGTGACCGAGGGTTGAATGCTTGGGTGGCAATAGATGCCAGCCACAAAGATTGGGATTGAGAAAGGGAGTGTAATGCGGGTGACAGGGGCTTCATAGGTACCTGGGGTGGAGGTAGATAGGGTGGTAGTAAACTGCAGTGAGGACAGGATATACATGGCCACTCCCCCTCCATGACCCAGTCGATCTTGTCTGGAGAGGGAATACCCAGGGATAGCAATGGCATTGTCAGGGATGCTTTTTTTAAGCCATGTCTCTATAATAATTAGGATGTCAGGGGTGTGTGAAACCATAAGCATTTGCAGGAGGTCGATTTTAGGTAGCAGGCTGCAGATGTTCAGCTGGAGGAGCTTCAGCCCATTAGGAAGGGTTGTAGTGGAAGTGGGGTTTGGAGATATGTTGTTTGGGTAAGAAGTCAGGGTAGGAGAAGAAATAGGGCCATGGTTGGGGTGGATGTTCCCTGATGCAAGAAGGAGGAGGGCAAGGATGAAATAGTGAAGTTTAGGACTTTTGTAATTAGAGTCGGAAATACAGGATGGAGGGAGGGGTGGAGAGAAGGAGATAAGGAAACGAAGAAAGGCAAAGTGACTAGGAAGGGAAAACAGAGAGGCTGGAGGGTAGAAGGGAAAGAGGGCTCTGTTTACAAGAAGAGCTGTGGGGGGTTATTGACAGGATGAAGGAAGTATCTGGAAGGGAAGGAGAGAGAGAGGTGACAATAGGTGTAGAGGGGGAGACTGGGATAAGGGTAAGAACCAGGAAGGGTGTGAATAAGAGGGAGATGGAAACCATTTTGGGTAGGGTAGTAGAGGCTTTGAATAGACTTATAGAATTCAGATCACACCATTCTGGGTAGGGTAGTAGAGGCTTTGAACAGACTTATAGAATTCAGATCATACCACTGAATGTTAGGACGTAGATAATTTGCTTTAGGTATGATTGAACCAGGACTAGAAGTGTTAGGAAAGAGCAGTGGGAAGAGGATTGCAACACAGACATCTTGTTGCTCTCTAGTGGCTTTACAGTATAATTTGCAAATGGAAAAGTAAAACAAGTAAAAAAAAAAAAAAAGAAACAAATTGCAGCATGAAGCTAAAATAAAGGGCGTTAAATGGGGGCGTGTATCTGACCTGAACATTTGGTGCCAGGACCAGGGGGCAGGTCTAGTAGCCAGACAGATTAGAAATACAGAATCAATCTTAAACTTTAAAAATAACAGTGCAGAAATTACCATCAGCAATCTAATACACAATATAACCACTGTTCAACTTAAAATTAGTTCTGAAAATCAACTCTCTTCTGAAAATAATACAAAAAAAATCACTGACAGGCCAGTGCAGGTTACGCAATGCTACACTGCACTGAACAGCTCACAGAAGTGTGCAACTGAGTGAATTGGCAAGCAAAAAGATAGGGACTATACTACGTAGCTGCTGTAGGAAGAAATGTCAAAGGTCAGTGTTTCTCTGCAGTCTTATGCCTTAGTCCAATGATTTCAGCACTGGCTGCAGCGTTGGGCAGGAAACCAATGTCAGTGCTCCGGACCATCTGGAACCATTCAGGTCCTACTAGGAGGAAATCTCCAAAATCCCCTTTAAATTGTTCTGGGTCCAGGACCAGATGTTACCTTGTGGGCCAAAGAGGAGAGTGGGCAGCAGGTGCCTTCTTGGCCTGTCCTAGGTGGGCGGGTTGTTTGTGGAGGGGACCGTGTCAGTGTTACCAGCCCAGTGGGCTCGTCAGCCTGGGAGAGAGGAACAGAAGAGATGCCAGTTATAAGCCTCGGTGGAGGTCAGAGGGAGCTGTCAGAGCTGGGAGTGGTGAGAGGGAAAAAAAAAAATAACAGTTGAAAGGACTAGGGATGGGGGGCTCTGTCACAGACTCTGGCTAGGTGCCAGCAACAAATTGCAGAATGAAGCTAAAACAAAGGGTGCTAAATGGGGGCGTGTATCTGACCTGAACGTTTGGTGCCAGGACCAGATAATTGTGAGATAAAGCGTATTCCCTATAACATCCTGTTTTTATTTTAATAGAATGAAAAACATTTACAAAAAAGAAATGAAATAACCCATGAAGGATGCACTTGTATGTGTGTGTGTGTGTGTTTGTGTGTGTGTGTGTGTGTGTATGTGTGTGTTGTGCCCCAGTTAATTGTGAGATAAAGCATATTCCCTATAAAGTCCTGTTTTTATTTTAATAGAACGAAAAACATTTGCAAAAAAGAAAAGAAATAACCCATGAAGGATGTGTGTGTGTGTGTGTATTATAAGGGCCGATTGTGAAACAAATTAGATAGTAGTGCCCCTATATCAGTATTAAGTAGGCACTTTGATGTGAAACTCTGGTTTGTGCTCCTTTATAACTTGGCCATCCCTGGACAGAACAGACTACAGGTAGTCGGTGCCAAGATCTCTGGATCCTGCAGATTTGGCAATGGTCTGTTTAGTGGTTTAAAAGTTAAAGGTGGAAGGTTAAAAATACTCAGAAAATGAGCTTTACAGTAGGACTTCTCTGATTGGCTGAGCAGCACAGCAGGGGGGTACATTAACTTTCGATAGATGCCCACTGTGAAAAAAGTGCTAGCCCAAACCTGCCTCATGCCCAGAGAAGTATTCTTGTGCCCTATCTGCTTCCTCATTGGCTGAGGCACTCCACATATAACTTCAAACAGCCGCCATTTTTTAGTCAGTTAGCGGAGAGCAGTCACAACCTGACTGTAGCATATAAACAAAACAGAATTTTGCCAAAAGCACAGTTTTTCCCAACTATTTATTTATTTTTTAAATGTAAAAAATGTACTGCACGGTATACCTGCCCTCGCGTTGCGACAGACATCCTCAATCTGTAGCATGTCTTGCCTACCTCCCCCACCTGCCACGCCGGTCTGCACATTCAAAGCAATTCAGAGCATTTCTCACTTACAGCTTCTCTTCCTCACTCTCCCCTGCAGTTTTTTTTTTCTCACTGTGACTCACGCGGCTTTCACTCTCGCTTGCTGATTACCGACTCTGGTCTTCCGTGACTGATCCGCTACACTTCCGGTTACCTTGCTGGCTGCCCGCTACCGGCTCTCCACTGCCCGTAACCAAACCCAAAAGTCAAGAAAAAAAATGTAAAAATTGCCGACGGGTGTGTGTGTGTGTATCTGTGTGCTGGGGGGAGTGTAACCATGACAACCTGGTGCATGTGCTGGGGGGATGTAACCATGACAACCTGGTGCAAAAGAGAAGAAGACCACAAAAATGCAGGCGGAGGAACTACTTTATTAGCATACAAATAAATGAAGTAACAATGTAACCATAACAACTTAAAAATATATATGTTTTCAATACATTTCACACACTGCCCATTTTCTAAGCGCAATAATGCCCTCCAGGGTGGGCGGTATGGGCAATACCAGACCGCCTAAGGGCTATAAGGCCCTCCGCCTGCGGCGTCGGGCCTCATTACGCCCCTGGCCGGTCCGGTATTGCCCAATACCGCCCACCCTGTTGGGCATTATTGCTTACATAACATATGGCTTTTAACACACTTTGTTGCTCACTGATAGTACAAAAATGACTAAACGAGAAGCCTGAAACTTTCAGGTTCATTAGTTTAGTCAAAGGATGATTTTTTCATAGGTGGATTTAGTAAAAAGTGCATAGATTTTAAATTTTGAAAAATATGAATTGTCATTTCCACACATGTATAGTTCATTTTTTCATGCATTTTGCTAACTGAACTTTTGCCAAACTACTGTATGTCACTTTCATGGGTCAGAACCCACTTTCATGAGATAAGACTTTTTGTGAGCTTAAGCGGTTACAAAAGTGGGGAAAAACAAGAGAAATCTTTGCGCTTATGCAGTAGCATAGAAACATAGACAATAATGGCAGAAAAAGACCAAAGGTCCATCCAGTCTACAGAGCTCCCTATTTAGCCCTGGGGCCTACTGTTCCTCCGGGGTCCTAGCCCTCCACAACCCCCCATTCTCCTCCCCAATTCTGATGCCCTGAGCAACTACTATGCCCTTCATTCTGTCCCAGCCATGCTTAAAACCATTAACGGTTTTTGCACCCACCAACTCAGCTGGCAGCTTGTTTCACAGTTCCACCACCCTTTCTGTAAATTAATATTTCCTCACATCCCTCCTGAACCTCCCTCCTGTTAGCTTCCCCTCATGACCATGTGACTGCGAGCTGGTATTCAAGTTAAATAGTTCTATGCAATTTACCCTGTTAATTTATTTTAGGAATTTGAAGGTCTCTATCATACCTCCCCTCTCCCTTCTGGTCTCCAGTGAGTATGTGTTCAGTGGCTTGAGGTGCTCCTCACAGGACATGCCCTGCTGGCCCTGAATCATTTTTGTTATCCTGTGCTGCACCATCTCTAGCCCATCCTTCCTGAGGTGAGGACCCCAGAACTGGGCGCAGTGCTCCTGGTGTGGCCTCACCAAGGATCTATAGAGGGGAAGTATTACCTTCCTTTTTTTACTATCAATACCCCTCCCGAAACAGCCAAGCATCCTCTTTGCCTTTCTATAAGCCTTGCTGCACTAACTTGACTGCTTCAGGGAGTCACTGATGATAAGTCTAATGTCTGGTTCCTCAGCCATGGTACTGAGTCTCACCCCTCCCATCCAGTAATCTGTCCTGCAGTTCATGTTCCCAAGGTGCATCACCTTGCACTTTTTGATGCTAAATTTCAGCTGCCAGCCACTTGATCACTTCTCTAGTTTTTACAAGTTTCTCTGCATTTCCTTTATTCCCGCATCACTATCCACCCTCCCACAAAGCTGTGTCATCTGAGAAGAGACACAGCCTGCTGTGGATCCCTTCACCAGTGTCGCTGATGAACATGCTGAAGAGGACAGGACCCAGGACGGATCCCTTTGGAACCCCACTCATGATTTCCCTCTCTTCTGATTTAATCCCATTGACCACTACCCTCTACTGCCTCTCCTTTAACTAGTTGCCTACCCAATTTAGTATGACCTTAGTTGCACCCAGATCCTCCATCTTTTTCAGCAAGCATCTGTGGGGTACTGAGTTGAATGTCTTGCTAAAGTCAAAGTAGAGCAAATCCATAGCATGGCCCCTATCCAATTCCCTCATCATCCAGTCAAAGAAAACTGTCAGGTTAGTCTGACAAGACCTCCCTGCCATGAATAGATGCTTCTTACTATCCTGGAGACCGTTGCTCTCCAAGTAGTCCATGAGATCCTCTTTGACCAGTGACTCCCTCAGTGTTCCTACAGTAGAAGTAAGACTGACAGGTCTGTAGTTCAGTGCTTGTTCCTTTTCTCCATCCTTATGGAGCAGAACTGTGTCCTCCACCTTCCAGTCCTTTGGAACCACATCTGTCCTTAGAGAGATGTTGAATAGATCTATCAGGGGATCAGCCAGTTCCGCTAGCAATCCCCTACTCATCCTCGGATGCAACCCATCTGGTCCTAGGACCTTGTCAATCTTTAGGGTTGCCAGCCCTTTCAGGGCCCTTTTGCTAGTAAATGCTTGCTGCCTCATCTATTGAACCCCCTTAATGGCCACTCTGATGCCACTCTCTGGCAAGGGCCCACCATCTTCCCTAGTGAAAACTGAGCAAAAGTAATTGTTAAGGACCAAGTAATCATTTGCACCTATTCTTTTGGGTTACTTTTCTCATGCATACCTTAGATGCCCCAAGAATGACCCTCTTAATTGCCCCATCTCTTTTTCACCCCATCTATATTGTCCAACCCTACTAACATATCCCTGACCAGCTCCTTCAGCCTATTGAAGTCTGCCCTTCTAAAATCAAGGACTTCTGCTCTCAGCTGCAGTTTAACAGAGCCATGGGCCAATTCGAAGCAAACAGAGTTATGGTCACTATTCCCTAATGGCTCCTCTACTCCCACACCTTGTACCACCTCCGATTTGGTGAGCACCACATCGAGAATTGTGGTCTGCCTAGTGGGCTCTTTAACTAACTGTACCAGCAGACAGTCCTGGAATGCATCCAGCAAGAACTGGCTTCTGGTGTTCCTGGCCACTGGGACATCCGAGTCAATGTCCAGCAGGTTCAGATCACCCATAGCCAATACTTCCCCCTTAGCTATCCTTCTTTCCAGTTCTTCTTTGAGCTCTTCATTCCTCTCCTCTCCTCTCCTCGCCCTAATGGTATTCATATCACCCCCAAGCATAGCTTCTTGCCTGAGGCTGCCGTGAGTACCACACACAGTGACTCAATCACCCCACTGCTACCCCTGATGAACCCATCTTTCATCACCTCTGTACCCTCCTTGACATAAAGGGCTACTACTCCCCCTCTACCTGTTCCTCTGTCTCTTCTGAACATAGCGTACCTAGGGACTGTTAGTTCCCAGTCATTATTTTCTGAAGCCCATGTTTCTGTTATGGCCACAATGTCCACCTTAATGTCTGTCATCAGTGCCTGGAGCTCACTGGTTTTATTACCTAGGCTCGTGGCATGAAGGCATATCCCCTTCCATCTGACCTCCAATCCTGCTTTGCTACTACCCTTGCACTTTGCATGCCCTCTCATTACCTTGTTTTTCTCGGTGCTTGCTCCCTTTGCATTCTCCTTCTCCAGCGTCCCTTCACTTAGTACAGTATGGGCCACAGTTTTCTTCAAATCTACTGTGCTACTACAAGTCTCTACATGTGTGGGAGTACTAGCTAGGATCCCATTCCTCTCCTCTGCCACTGAGGTTCCCCAGACCCAGTCTTTCCCACAGTCAGTTTAAATGTTCGATATAGATGTCAAACTTCTGCCTCAGCTCACAGGCCCCCTGTCTTGTTAGGTAAAGTCCATCCCCCTTGAAGAGTCTCCTGTCCCAGAAGTCCCCCAGTCCCCCACTCAGGGAGAACTGCGGAAAAGGCTAGGGAGGCTGAGTGTATTGCCGGACTGTCTCCCAGTCTCTGAAAGTTCCACTTCACCATCTCCACTGACTGGTTCACCGGGTGTATCAGCACCCCCACCTCCCCTGCTACCTCTCCAGCATGGTATAGATCATTCCTCTACACTTGTTCCCATACATCCAGTAGTGAATCTGATGATGTTATGGTTCCTGTTCACTAGTGCTTCTTCAATTTTCACTTTTCTGACCAGCCCATCCTTACTGCTGAGGATTACCGTTAGTCATAGTCAGACACCTTTCCTGAGGCCTACATAGGAAATGGGCAGACTGGATGGGCCATGAGTCTTTTTCCATCCGTAAGCATCTATGCCTTTATGTATGACATGCAGATGATTAGCACATCAGTGCTCATGTTCAGAGCAGGGGGCTTTGCAGAATTCCATGGCAACCAGCATGGCTCCACAAAGCTGCCTATACAGCACAGAGAGTGCTTGCATGTGGCATTATGCTCTGAACTTTGAGGACTGAGCATCTTCAGCAGTTCAATTTTTTACCCAGTATGTGATAGTCTGGCTTCATTGCCAGACTGACTCGTTTAGCTCAATCTCTGATACAGAAACACTACGGATTTGCTCCCTGGGTTCAGTCTCCCAGCATTAAAGGGGCATGGAGCTACCAAACCAGGAAACATAATACAGTGTCTTGTAAAGATCTATGGTACATCATTTTTCCACAGCGGACAGTCCCTTGTTTTCAAGGTCTGGGGGCAAATACAAAAAAATAGCTTTAAAGCATATGGTATAAACTATCTATCCTGGAATTACATGTTAAAAAACATAGATATCTAGGGGGCTATCAAGCCAAATTCTACTGCTGGCCAGAAAGGTTGCAGAAAGCCTGCCATCTGAGGACTAGATTACAATTAATATGAGGTGCAGTTCTTGCATCCGGGCATCTTCTCAGTATGCCTTGTCCAAACATTCACCACAGGATTTAATTTCCATCCTACAACAAAGTTCTGCTCCATGCTGCCACCTAGTGGAACTAGATGTAGCCTTCAGGCTATGAGTAGCATCTGATACCGACACAAGAAACTCTAAACAAGAGGTCACATTATAGTTGTGCATGTTTCCCCACATCGTCTGCGAGTCTGCACTCTGCACTATGCTAATTTCGGCTCCTGGATGCAAACAAAAGGGATGGCGGTGGGATTTCCAGGCGTCACAGACTTACTGAAACTCCATTATGCACTGTATGTTGATTTTTGAGAGAAGAGTAGAAGAAAACTTGGAAAAGTCTAGTACCTACTTGGGTAATACTAATGCTACATTTCTTATGTACTCTAAGCACAAAACTATTACTTCCAAACAAGCTTTACTGGTATTAAACTCATTTCCTGATATAAACAGTATATTTCCCTGATTTTCATGTCTCTTGGTGCAGCTCCAAAAACTCAGAATCAAATTAGTGTGCAATTTTCATCCAAATCTTAGCCAAGGGGGATGTGGTTTATTATAATACATGGCTCTCTTAATTATCGAGAAAACAAGGCACAGTGTGCATCTGTTATTGCTTGACCACACTGCCAAACATAATTTGGCAAGCAGGCCAATGTACATTCAGCAGAGCTAGAGTCTAATTTGCATTAGGTTTTTGTGGTAATTATCTGAAAACTGTAGCCAAAAGAATGTCTCATTTCTTTCTTTCAGGGCTGCCCCCAACCCCCTTCCCCCACACACTCTTAAAAAGACATTTTATGCAGCCCTTATTCACTTTTGATGCTCTACAGTTCCATTTTTTTGTAATAACTGCAACCTTTCTGCAGCCAGCTTTAAGAAAATATAATTTCTTCAGTACAGTTACATTGCAGAATTGGATGTGACCTGCTCCAAACAGCAAGAGCAATTTATGAACACAGTTCAGAAAATGTTCTGTGGCATTCGTCAGCAACAGGTGAGTAGATGCGTTTCTAGCTTTAAGCACTGGTTTTAATAATCCTTTAATTAGTGTGCAACTGTCCCCTTTAACTTAACTGTCCCCACTACTGTTTCTCCATGAAATCACAGGAATTTACTGGCATTAGAGTCACTTAGCCCCTTTCTTCAGTAGAATGCAGTGGTTCAAATGTGAACCTGGGATAACCCAGACACCATAGTCATACATTCCATGTGGAACCACCACAGTGAAGATTTCCAAATGTAAACACTGTCAAAGAAAAACAACAGGGGGCAGCAGATAAAATTGAATGATAGGCTTTCATAAAGACAGATCAGACTGTGGCAAATGGGACCCACCTGGAAAGTTGATACTGGGGTCTCACCTGAAAAATCAATAGGGGGAGGCCCAGGGGTGATACACTCATGTAAGCATTCCACTTTAATGTGGTAAATTGGCTCTGTAATTACATTTTGTATGGAATTGCAGTAATCAGAAAACCTTATTTAATTAAAAAATAAATTACAAATGAAATGAGTTTCCATGTTTGGAATGTGGGAAGGAACCCAGCTCAAGGGGCCCACCTGGAAATCTCCAGGTATCCAGGTGGGCCAGTCCAACAAGTTTTATTTAGTGAAAGCATTTATAGAGGGCCTATAAAGAATCTTGTTTCTCTAAAACATATAATATTCTTGTTTATGACACTAACCAACAACCCAACCAGCAGCATCACATAGCAGGGAGCCTCCCTTTAGCTGTATGGTCATTTTTGTTAACCCTTAATTGGACCAATATTGAAAATGATTTGTGTAGAATGTTCACATTTCTGATTTTCTTAGAGGCCAGAGTTGCATGCAGCCAGCAGAAACAGAAGGGCAAGGTTGACCACCTCATTTGCTGGCATGAACCGGCTTATTTATTTAATTGTTCAGAAAAAACCTTTGAGCAAAAGCTGTTTTCCAAAGGTTCCATGTCAAGGAAACAATATACAAAAACACAGGATTTATAAACTGAACAGAAAGAGCTACAAAACATTTTACAATGTAAAGAACAGGTTTCACATAGAATAAAACACATGTAGGTAATTACAGTGGATAAATAATTGGGTACATGAGCATGATGTTTACTGAAATTGGTGATTCAACCAGCTATATACATCCACTGAGGAGAAAGGGTAAGGAAGAGGAGTGCAAGAGGGAACAGCAGCCTGGAGGACAGACTTTGTCAAGGTACAAAGTGAGGAGGAGGAGGGGGAGGAGGAGGTGTTGACCAGGCTAGTGGGAGCGTAGGAAGGCTCAGAGGAGCTGGAGACCAGGGAGAAGGAGGAGAGGAGGAGGAGAAGGGGCCAAGTAGGCCCACTTGGTAAGAGGGAGAGTGGAAGGGCAGGAAAGGGGTGCTGGAAATAGACTGGAGGCATGTTCCATCACAAACAACAGTTGTAGAGCAATTTAAGTTGTAGGCGGGGGGGGGGGGTCTATATGCTATTTATGAATATGACAGCAGCCAGAGACTACCTGCAGTTGCAGGCTCCTGCCTTGAAAAGATGCTGCTTCACTTTGGTCTTGAAGGAGGGGAGGGAGTTGCTGAGGAATATTTGCACTGGGATTTCATTAAGTCAGAGGGGAATTCTGTACGGGAAGGTGCGCTGACCTAATGATGTTTTCCTGAATGGGATAGCTAGTGAGCACCTTGTCATACCTCGGGTCTGGTGGCTAGAGCGGTAAGTTGAGAGCATCTCCTTGGTGCTAGGGGTGGATTTTCCTAGCAAAGCTTTCTTTCCCTTGAGGCACGTTTGATATTTTATTCTATTGCTAAGACTGAGCCACCTGGTTTGCTCATAACGTGGCAATAAAAAATATGGACCAATATATGGGTCCTCCTTAGCACAGGGATGTTTTGAAGCTACTGGCTTTGCACTTACTAGATTTCCAGGGTGACCAGCTGTGATTATTCAAGGGCACTCTGTAAAAAGAGTTACTGCCTCAGTAGGTGTAGTTCCTGATTAAGTGCTGTAGTAATAAAAAGAAATAAAAAATAATCACAATTTTATTTGCAGATATAGAGGCTCCTATTACATGCTAGTACAGGCTGGTTCAAAGACTCATTCAACACATTACACACAAGACTATCCATAATGGGTTTAAGATAAAAAGGCTGAAACTGTACCTCTGGACTAACTTGCTACTTGCAAAATGTCTTTCTATCAGGTACCCTATCCATATATAAGACTGTTCTTGATCAAGAAGTTCACACACATAGTGATGTCAGTACATTCTTGATTCATGTCCCAGTGCATCCATCAAACAATTGTAAACAAAAACCGTGATTTATGGTGCTTCTCAAAAGAAATTTGTAACTACTCATGGTCCACGCTAAGTAAACACCCCTGGTACTCTAAAACACACTGATCCATGCACAGCTTAAGTTTCCTGTCAAATATGGAATAGAATCATTTGGAAGCAGGATCCATCCTACAATTGACCGAAAACTGAACCCAATTGGGCGACAAAGGTCCGAGTGTCTGAGACTCACTTTACTGGTGTTAAGGAAAGCAGCACGGCTAGCTCATCTAAAAGCTGCAGGACAGAAGCTAACTGTTGCCCTGTCTTTTAAAAACATCATGATGTAACAATACCTTTTGCACTTAACCATTGGGGGGATCGAGACCGTTTCATAATCTTAAGGAACTCACACACCAGACAATGCTGACTTGCAAACCTACCATGCATGGGTAAATATCATGTCGCTATGGTTAATCTACAGTAGAGATAAATGAGCAGAACTGGTTCGACAAAAAGAATCCCCTCAAATTAGCAGGGTCTAAAATGTAAAACCAAAACCAACATCACCATAAAAAGTTGTAGAGGTTTGAAATACAAAACAGTAATTAGCCTATAATTAATTTGCAATGCATAAAGATTGTTAGTTCTGGAAAAGAAGTTAAAAAGTAAGTACCCTTTAGAACATTTTGGGCAGCATATTTGAACACTTTGTGTTGAACAAATTGACTTTGTGCTGAGCAAAAATGTCTTTGCATGCTGGATCTTTGCTTAACATGCCAGTTGCCATATTGGAAGCAACCCTTTGCATGGCAAAAAGTACTTGCTCCACAGAACAAAGTGAAGGTGTGAGAACAGGAAAATAAGTGTGTGTGTGTGTGGGGGGCATGAATGCTGGATGCAGTATCTACTGCTGCTAGCACAGCACAGAGGAATGACTTTGAAGGTCTTCAAATAGTGATAGTTTGCAGTCTGTGGTGGATATGAACAAACACCCCAAAAAGGACTACAGAGCTCTTTAAAGCATGGCAAAGTTGGTACAGACATGCATGTGTCACATCTCATAGGGTACTGTATAATTTGACATCTCCGAAGAAGTTGCATTATATTTCACTTGTAATGCTGAGTCCTTTCCCTGTGGACATTGCCACATGTAGCATAGATGTGGACAATGTCGGATTCCTGTCTTTCAACACATTCATATATCACCAAAGCTGTTGCTCTGCTATGGAGGACAGAGCTGTACTGCAGTGCTACAAGGCACTCCTGCAACATCGGCAGACTCTGTCTTAGTACATGGTGCCCAGCCTCCAGTCAATTCATGAAGCAAAGGCTGAATAATTATGTTTATATGGCCATTAGTCAGCCACCAAGTGAAGTTAGTGCCTTGCGTGTGTAATGTGGTCATTAGAATAGTAACATCTTAGCATGGCAACTCAGAGAAGAAAGTGCAAGCAGAGCAGTGATTCGTTTGCAGGGGGAAGATAATGAACAGACCACCACCTCTCCAGCGGAAATTGTCCAGAGATTTGAAAAATATTATGCAAACCTATATAGGGCAGATAATTTTCCGGGACACAGGGAAGCAGTAGAAACTTTTCTGAATGGCCTTAAATTACCCACATTGCCAGATACGGTGAGGAAGGACCTGAATATCCCAATCACTACCCAGGAAATCATGAATAAAATAAAAAAACTAAAGAATGGTAAAGCACCAGGGTTAGATGGGTTTGGAGCCGAGTTTTATAAAGAGTTTAGGACTCAGATGGTGGGCATGCTACTGGCGGCCTGCAATGAGATACTGATAGAGGGGGACTAGGTGCCACCATCCTGGAATCTGGCTCAGATTTCAGTAATACCAAAACCAGGCAAGAACCCGGAGTTATGTAGCTCATACCGCCCTATATCCTTGTTACCAGTAGATTTTAAAATCTTTACAGGCATCTTGGCAGATAGACTGCAAAGTTGTATCTCCATTCTGGTCCACCCAGACCAGACAGGATTTATTTCAGACAGATACCTACAAGACAATATACGGCATCTTTTGAATATATTCACAGCCCAAAGAGGCTCAGCAGCCCTGCAGTTAGCAATCAGCATGGATGCGGAGAAGGCCTTTGACAGGGTGGATTGGCACTTTATGTCATCCACCCTGTCAAGGTTTGGGGCTGGGAGAACATTTTGTATTAGTCATTGCTGCACTGTACCATAAGCCGGAGGCCAGGGTTAAGGTGAACGGTATGTTCTCGAACCGTCTGCCTCTTATGAGAGGAACCAGACAGGGGTGCCCCCTATCACCATTATTATTTGCCCTCTCTCTGGAACCATTGGCAATTTGGATACGGGGCAACCCACATATCAAGGGTATCTGAGCAGGGGAAGTGGAACATAAAACAACGCTCTATGCAGATGACTCTCTCTTTTTTTTTACGAGAGCCACAGTATTCCCTTACCTCACCTGTTAAAAGCGTTAGAAAAATTTGGCTCCCTGGCAGGCTATAAAATTAATTTAACTAAATCTGAGGGGGTGGTGGTGAGTGGTACCCTTAATAAACAACTACGAGAAATGTTCCTGTTCACCTGGGCTAAGAAAAACACATTTAAATACTTAGGAATACAGGTGTCGGTGGACACATCTAAATTATATTGCAACAATCTTCTTAAGTTGCTCCAGACCCTTAGATCGGATTTCGCCAGATGGAAACTTTTGCCTCATTCTCTTTACGGTAAAATACAGATCATTAAAATGAACATATTGCCCAGGCTATTATTTTTGTTTCAGACACTCCCTATCTCCGTACCATCCCAGTTTTGGACCCAAATTACAAAATAAATATCCAAATTTATATGGGGGGGGGGGCATGTCCAAGGATAGCACTTGGTACCCTGATGAAGCCAAGGGAGAAGGGAGGCTTAGGTCTACCACACATGTATCACTATTACCTGGCTGTGCAGGGAGCTCAGCTAGTCACATGGACCAAACAACGTGCTGGATCGGGGTGGTATCGTATTGAAAATGAATCAATTCCTAACAGTAAAATATGGATATACCAAACTTGTCGGGTTGACCCACACAATTGGCGGTTAATCGCTAATCCTTGGGTAAAACAATCCCTATATGTTCTTCTTAAACTCAGGAAAAAAACAAATACCCCAAATACCCTGGGTCCCCTGTCTTTAATCAGACACACGTCTAACTTTGTGCCCCCAAGACTGGATCAGGGATATGTCTACTGGGAGCAAAAGGGTTTAACTACCTTTAGACAGTTAGTAGATGGAGGATCTTGCCTGGCATATGCCACACTGCAGGAACGTTTTGCTTTACGTAAGGAAGACTTCTATTGATATCTCCAAATTCGGCACTTTATTAATTCTGGAGAAAATCTTCAAAAAATCAATAGAGCTCTGACCCCCTGGAGGAGTTCTGGTGGGATTCCAGAAGAATTAAACATAAACTACCCTACCTCTCCATCCTGTATAAAATACTTATGGAAAAAAAAGAAACCCCTGGGTTAGAAGATATCAGAAAGAGGTGGGAGATAGAATTTCAGGGGATAATACAGAAGGGGGACTGGGAGCGTCGCTTACAGAGAGGATGGCAGGTAACTTCAGCCATGACATGACGAGAATTTAACTGGAAAATTTTAACCTGCTACTTTTGTTCCCCAATGATTACAAAACACTATAATCCCCAAGCGTCATGGGCATGTTGGCGGGCATGTGGGGAGACACAAAGCACTCATTACCATATATTCTGGGGTGTAAAAAATACAGAGATTTTGGTCTCAAGTCCAGGGGGTTATGACCCAAATGGGAGGATTGATAATACCACACACATTTCAAGACTTAGTCCTAGGAACGCCAACCCTCTCCTCACAAAAAAATAGAAGTGTGGAGCTGTTTCAGATACTATAGCTTGCAGCACTAAAATGCATTACAACCAAATGGTTACAGCAGTAACCTCCAACTTTCCAGTTATGGACCTCCAAAGTAGAGGAAATGGAAACATTAGAGAACATAA
Organism: Neoceratodus forsteri; assembly: GCA_016271365.2. NCBI lineage: Eukaryota > Metazoa > Chordata > Ceratodontiformes > Ceratodontidae > Neoceratodus > Neoceratodus forsteri. The sequence continues at coordinate 246,974,557 of CM028134.1, forward strand.
CATATACTATCCAGCTAAGAAAAGATAGATTCTTGGAAATCTGGAGACCTTGGTGTTGCTGGAAAGAAGGGTTAGATGAAGGGGTGAGAATAGGAGATAGGAACATAAGAAGGGAGGAAGATACATAAATTGAAAGATGACATTAAAACAGAAGGGAGAGGCGAATGACTGGAGGATAATGGCTTATTGAGATAGGAGGGTCTGTCGGGGAAACAGGGATGGTGACACACGTATAAAGACATATATATGTACAGTTTTAATATAAGATGGAAGTGTTAATCACAGTGCATTGGTTTGTAGTAAAGAAGTTGGTGAGGTTGTAAAAGTTTTGATTATAAGGATTAGATAAAAATAATTATATAATGATAAGAAAGGCAGTTGATTGAGAAAGTAGAACTCCCAGGAGAGAAATGAAAGCAACAAGATGAAAGAGGTGAAGTAGATTCGTATTCTATACTGGGACATTTACATGGGCCACATTATGAAGAACTGAAACAATCAACTAAAAGCCTTGGGCTTGATGATGTGTACCCATAAGTTGACTCTACTGCTGGATCTGAGGAGTCATTAGTATATATAATATTATAAGAGGTAGAAGGATAAAAGATAGAATATAGTAAGGAATGAATAAGAATGGATTGGAATTATTGTATAGATGTCTCTAAAAGATGTATTTTGGAATTGAATGTAATAATGAGATGGACGTGAATAAAATATCAGAAGTTAAAAAAAGAATAGTAATATCTGAATATAGCACCTAAGTGCCCCAGCCTCTCTGCTTTACCTGTGCTGCACCTCAGTGCCCTCTGCTGGCTGTCCATTGTATTTCATGCTGTTCCTCTGTTTGCCGGGCTGGTAACTGCTCACTGCCTAAGCTTTGCTGTATGTGCTACCTTGTCTGGGTTGTTGCCTCAATGGTGCTTTGCTGGAGATTGTGGGGTGCCTTGGCCAGGCTTTGTCCTCCTAGATGTTTTTGGTCTTCTATCCATTGCTTTTCCAAGCTACTTCACCCACAAGATTGCCCATGTGGTCATCCAGCTCCTCTCCTGGGGGCTCAATACTTGTGCAATTTCATCCATACAGGGCTTTGCCCTCTACTATCATGCTTTCATATGCTAACATATTAACCTACTCTTTCATACTTTCAGGCTTTAATCCCAGCTGCCAGGCACACACCGCAATAACTACTGAGCATTCACTCCAAACTCACCAACAATGCTGGGCTGCCCCAAGGGCTTTGTATTACTCCATCCTTGCCCCTCAAGGGCTCGGTTTCAATGTTACCACCTATGGACCTTGTACTTCGGTGGAGAGAAACTGGGTGGCCACGCCTAAAGTAACCGTTCTAATGAAGTCTTTTCTTTCTTGAGGTTCATTGTGCAGCTCTGACAGTCCTTTGGTATTCAGGTTTAAGCCTACGTGCACCTCCCAAGGGCAGAGTCCTCACATACAGGGTCTCCTTTGGTTGCAGGACCAAATCCTGTAGAAGCTTTGTGAGGGTGTAATTTTCAGCTGAGGCAAAAGGGGAGGACATTTTTATCCCTTCTATTATAAAACAGCACTTTGGAGGTCAGGCAGCCTATGTTTTGGTTAATAATAATAAAATACTATGTTTGGAGGGATGGCAACCTTAGGCCTTGGAGTCCCCAGAGGTTTCATCCACGTTGTTTGTTTCTCTCCTCTATGCAGAAAGTCATAATAATAATAATGAAAAGTCCACTGTGAGTGGGGTTTGGATGGTGACTTCGCCTGTTTACACATATTTTAATATTATGGAATGTTCATTCACTTAGCAGTCGTTCCTGGTATCCTTACTGAAAGTGGGGTTCTAACTGTTCTATTCAATGCCTTCGACCTTTTTTGGCTGTCTTCCCTAAGGTATCATCAGACTAAGAGAACTTTATTCCAACAGCGCCTCTAGGGCAGAATCCACCTCAAAATGTTCTTGTCTCCTCATGTGAGTCTTCTGCAGTTATGAAATTGTAAAGTTTCACGGCGTTTACCAGAAGTACAAACTATGTTATTGCAACCTATCCTACAGTACCAAGTTTCTTAGTTACCAAACATTCAACCCATGTTGCACAAGCACTCCACAGTGGCCTGCTAAATCAGTGAATTCTAAAGCTATGCCTGGGGTTTAGTGGGGGCAGTAGGCGACTCATGCCATGCCTCCCTCTGAGTGCTTCTTAAGAGTGTATATCCTATCGTTCTCTGAAAGTTCACTTCTTAGCTACGCCATCCTCCTTTCCTCTGGCAGCAACCACTTTGCTTATGGGCATCATCCCTTTAAGCATTTCAGTGCTCAGCTCTGCTGAAATATCACTTGAACAGAAATTTACATCAAAGCAGTGATAATTGCATTCAGGGTCATGCTACAACACCATTAATATTAATCACCATAATGTATATTTTCTAGTGCTTATCCCAGAAGGGATGGCAGACAGGGAGAATTGAGCCCCTATGCTCTCTCACTTGACATGGAAACACAACCTCAGACAGGAACTGCAAGTTTGTACCTACACCTTTCTGCTATAGTGAGGATCACTGCTGAGGACTGTGAAGAGGGACAGGGTGCAGGGACAATGCAAGAAAGGAGTAATAGCAGGTCAAAGTAGTGGCAGTAAATACTTGATTTAACACTATACTATGTACAGGGACTTAAAGGTGAATCAGTGCTTTGCTTTGCAGTTTCACCTAGTACAGTACACTATAATGCACACTGACAATTTGCTTTGAAATTGATTGACTTACTACACAATCAAAAATGTGTATCTTTTTCATATATTTCATAGAAGTCCTTATGAATGTGAACTCTAGAGCAGTCATAATAGTTCAAAACTGAAGAATAAATTAGCTTAATTAAAGCAAAATTGGTCGAGTGGCATGTTCTAGACCAACCGTGTTACCTGATAGCTACATAGAGATAACAGGCCAGCATACCTTTCACCAAGGATAAAAGTACCTGTTTAGCATGAACATAAGATAGAGGCTATCAGATTACACAGAATATAATGAAATGTTTTTGTACTGTGTAGTTTTTTTTAATGTAGCTTTACAAGCACCCCTTGTAGTACCCACAAATGCGGATTCTGAGTGTGGTATGAATCTGAAGGTTTTTTTCTTTTATCAGTGATTTTGGTAGGATGCTGCAATTAGGATGTCTGCCCCCCGATATACAATCTGCGGATGGCTTCCATCTCGTCTGACAAACATGATCTTAATCCAGGAAATAGTTTGCAATCAGAATACTGGATCTGACATTAGAAGTAGCCACACAGCCATTCCACGCATGCCCTGCTTCAAAGGTCTTCCTGTCACTATTATTGGCCTTACAGATGATGAAGTGTGACACTCTGCAAACAATGAGCACAGGCCTTTTGCAGGCCGCTCTGCTTTTCTTGGCTCCAAATATACCACTGAATACCAGATCAATTTGGCTCTCATTAGTACAGCCTTGTATCTGCAAATATATTTATGTCTGGTTGTGTTTAATTTTTTTGCATGATGTAATTTCTCCCTAATCAAAGCCAACACCTGTTTCTCCTAAGAAAGGCCTGTGTGTATGAAGGTTTATCTCAATGACCTCTTTAAAAGCAGTGAACCCAGGTCAGGCTCATTATGACTCATGTCCCTCAGAACGAAAAGGAAGTGCTCTGTTGCAATGACATTGTGCACTGTGCAGCCTGGATAAAGTCAAGAGCTTATGTAAACTCTAGCTATTGATGTACAGAAAGGCAGCTGTCTGGGCAACTCAAGGTGTACAGCCCATTGTTATTGATAAGTGCTGAAGTAGTACTAAGTCCAGTAGGCTGCTGTGGTGCTTATTTAAAACTAGCTGAAGTGCCATGCAATATATTATAAGTTTTTATTAAACCTTGGATCTAAATACTGTTATGTGATTGGTCAAATTATTACCTAGCTTTCCTTTGCAAAGGGCAGTTGAGCATGACGGCAGGCAGTTGTTAAAAAACTATTGCCAGCTGTTGACAGATTTATTTATTTGAGAAAATCGGAATTACAACCCTTTGAGTCGTGGACTCATTTCCAAAGGCTCCACGCCAGATGCACACACACTGTAACATTTTCAGTGTGTGTGTGTGTGTGTGTGTGTGTCTTTAGTTCAGAAACATGGGGGCAGTTCCTGGTTCCAGAAACTGGGTGAGGGGAACACTGGAAACCAATGCTGCTGCAGTAGAAATGTAATAGGAAACCAGTCAGGGAGAACAACAGAAATACTTTTCCACCAAAAAAGTGAACCTGGTCTCCCAAGCTCTACCGATACACCTGAAGTCAGCAAGTACTGCAAGTGCTGGTACTGGAAACAGCTACAGGAGGACTGTTGTAGTTGTAATGACAGCCCAAATGAGTTTAAATTACAGTTCTGTAATTAATTACACAAGCTTTTGGTGACACCACACAGGGGAATTACCATCCCCTGCCCTTGGCTGTATTAAAAATACCTTATTTCACCAACAGTGTGGATGTAGGCTTTGAACCTGCACTGCCTTTTCCCCCCTCACTACTGCAGTCTGCAACCCTCACCACTTGGTCAACACTGCCTTAATGACTGCTGGTCAGATGCTGTTATAACACATTAAGATGAAGCTGTTCCTGCTCCCCCCACTGGCTGTCTCCATGACTGGTCTGCTGCTTGCATTGGATTTTTGTGCCTCTGTACTAGCTGTTGATCAGCAGCAGCTGTCCTCCTTTACTCATCTCCCTTGCAGGCCTACTGTGCCTCCCCCTCCTACAGTTAGATATGAATTACATACTAACATACTAAAATGCCAGCAGAATAGGCCTAACGGTCTTTCGTGTCTGCTCGTTTGGTCAGCCCCCGCCCTGGGAGCTGGCCTTGCTGCCCCCCTCGCCCTCTCTGGTTTCTCCCTTCCCAGTCCCAGATATTCTCGCTGCACAGAACTTTGCTTCCAGAATTCTTCCCCTGTACCTGTCCCACCCCCTCTTGAACCCCTCCACCGTCTCTGCCTCCACCAGCCCCCTGGGCAGTGCATTCCATGGCTCCACCACCCTCTCAGTGAAGTAGCACCTCCTCCTTTCTCACCTGAATCTCCCCCCTCCAGCTTCAACCCATGCCCTCTAGTTGCCCCCCTCCTTCCTTCGGAGCACCCTGACTGCTCCTCCCCTATTTACCCCCTTCATGTACCTGAAGACCTCTATCATGTCCCCCTGCTCCTTCTCTCTCTCAATGTGTACATATTTAGCTCTTGAGCCTCTTCCCATAAGTCCTGTCCCCCAAGCCCCAGATCATTTGGTTGCCCTCCTCTGGACCCTCTCCAGGAGTTCGATGTCCCTCTTTAAGTGTGGCCTCCAAAACTGCATGCAGTACTCGAGGTGCAGCCTCACCAAGCAGTTATGCAGAGGGAGTATCACTTCCCTTCTTCTGGAGGTGATCCCCCTAGCGATGCATCCCAGCATCCTGTTTGCCTTGGCTGCTGCCCTTCTACAAGTCTCAGAGTTGTTCATCTTGACATCCACCACCACCCCCAGGTCCCTCTCAGCCATTGAGACTTGTAGCATTTCCCTCCCCAGGGTGTACACTTGGCCTGGGTTTCTGGTTCCCAGGTGCAGTACCTTGCATTTCCCTGCATTGAACCTCAGCTTCCACTTTCTAGACCACCTTTCCAGAGCCTCCAGGTCCCCCTGTAGGGCCACCCTCCCCTTCTCCCCATCCACCACCGCCCCCAGTTTGAGTCATCCGCAAAGAGATTCATCTCACTCCTGATACCCTTCCTTACGTCAGAGATGTAGGCGTTGAACGGGAGGGGCCCAAGGACCAATCCTTGAGGGACCCCACTAATGACTCTACTTGGGGATGAGACTATCCTGCCAACCACAACCCTCTGGGTCCAGTCCTGGAGCCAATTTCCTATCCATCTGGTCATCTGGTTCCCGGCCCCCATTTCTACCAACTTATCCAACAGGCCCCCATGAGGAACAGAGTCAAACGCCTTGCTGAAGTCAAGAAAGAGGACATCCACTGGTCTACCCAGGTCCAAGGCACTTGTCACCCAGTCATAGAACTCCACAAGGTTTGTCTGACACGATTTCTCTGGGACTAATCCATGCTGTCTATCATCCAGGCACCCCGACTTTTCCAGGTCCCCCCCAGCCTCTCCTTGACAATGCCCTCCATCACCTTGCCCACCACCGATGTCAGCTGACAGGCCTGTAGTTCCCTGCCACCTCCTTTGATCCCCCCTTGTGGATAGGCACTATATGCACCACCTTCCAGTCCTGGGGCACCCACCCTGTCCTCAGAGAGATGCTGAAAAGCTCCACCACGGGTTTTGCCAGGACATCTGCCAGTTCCTTCAGCACTCTGGGATGTCATTTATCCGGCCCTGGTGCTTTCTCTGTCTTAAGGGACCTGAGGGCTTCCCTCACTCTCTCTGCTGTGATTTCCACCTCCGCTACCACATCCCCCTGCTTTGCCTCCTCCCCTCCTGCCAGTGATGGCCCCCCCTCCCCAGACCCTCCGAACGTTAAGGGTTCCCCCTCCTCAGTTTCACCGTCTCCTTCCATGTATGATGCAGCCCCCCCATTTTTCTTCGTGAAAACTGAGGCAAAGTACTCATTTAGTACCTCAGCCTGCTTCCCCGGGTCTTGTGCCCATCCATCCCCTGTTTTAATCCTGCTAATCTGCCCCTTCACCCTCCACTTTTCCCCAATGTATCTATAGAACCCCTTGTTCCCTCTCCTAATTTCCCTGGCTAGGTTCTGCTCCTTCCTTGCCTTAGCCGCCCTCACCACCCTGGTGGTCCTTCTGGCCATCAGCTCCTGCTCCTCTCGATCCCTTTCACTCCTTGAGCACTTGAAATGCCTATAAGCTGCCTTCTTTCCCCTCACCACCTCCTGAACCTTCCTGATCCACCAGCAGGGTTTATGGGCCCTACTGCATTTTTGTCTTACTCTTATACAGGTGCTGGTAGCATCCTGCACCCCCCTCCTGATGATTTCCCACCTACTGTCAGTGTCCATGTCTGGCCCAATCCCATCCAAATGCTTCTTAAGGATCCTTCCCATTTCCTTGAAATCTGCCCCCCTGAAGTCAGTTACCTCCGTCTTTGTGCAGCCTTCTACCCCTCCTAGGTCCAGGCAGAACCAGACCGTGGCATGGTTGCTCTTCGCCAACGGGTCCCTTACCTCCAGACCCCCAATCTGGTCACTGTCTGCCAGGACCACATTCAGTATCCGCGCCTCCCTGGTCTGTTCCCCCACCTGCTGAGTTAGGAATGCATCATGAAAGGCATCCAACAACCTCTGTTCCCTGGCCACCGAGGATGTCATTGTCTCCCTGTCCATTCCTGGCATGTTTAAGTCCCCCAACACCACCACCCTTCCCCTGCCCAAACTGCAGTGTCTCCTCACATCTGCCACCAGACTCTCCTCCAGCTCCTCTGCCAGTGTGGGCAGTCTATACACCGCTCTTATTTTTACTGTCTTGCTCCCCCTTGTCATCAAGGTGACCCAAATCGCCTCCACGGTTCTCTCCGCCTCCTCCACTCCTCCACTCCTCCACTCCTATGCCAATGCAGTTTTTGACTATTATTGCTACCCCTTCTCCCCTTCCCTCTCCCCTGTCCTTCCTGAACATGGTGTAACCCTCCAGGTTCAGGTCCCAGTTGTGCCCTGCAGTGGCCCAGGTCCCAGTGACCACTGCCACATCCACCTCTCCCTCTGTTAGCATCACCTGGAGCTCAGGCATTTTATTGCCCAAGCTCCTGGCATTTAGCAGGACTACGTTCCACCCTTTCCGTATACTTCCATTTCCCCTGCTCATGTTCCCGTGGGGATTCCGTCTTCCCCCGGACAGCACCTTACCAGTCGGCCTCTTCCCGCATTCCTCCAGCTCCTCGGGGGTGGAGACCAATTCCCTCCTTTATCGTACCCCCCTCAACTTGTCAGTGTCAGTGGCTCAGTAGGTAGCACAGTAGGTAGCACCTCTGAGGCCGGGGGATCAGAGGGCTGTGGGTTCAGTTCCCACATCTGGCACTTGGGTTAATATCCCAATACTGACACTGTAGTGCAGCATGAGCGGGGTGCTGCACTTCTGAGGTGCCGTCTTTTGGATGAGACGTTAAACCCGAGGTCCCATCTGTCTGGATTGGTGGTAGTTCAGGTGGATGTTAAAGATCCCATGGCACTTATCGAAAAAGAGTAGGGGAATTTCCCCCGGTGTCTTGGCCAAATTTCTCCCATTCACTAAAAGTACCACCAACAGCTTAATCTGGTTCAATCTCAGTTGCTTACCATCTATATCCCCTTCCCCCTGGTTGCCTCTGAAAAAGGGACTTCTAGGCCCAGTGGGCTTACCTTACCGGGTCAACTAAATTCAATAAATAAATAAACTGCCCTTTTCTCCCATCCCCTTCACAAGTTTAAACCCTACCTTTCACCAATGAACCCCTCTATTTTCAACTTAAGGATTTCCCTCACTTCCAAACTGAGATGGAGCCTATCTCTAGCATATAGCCCCTTATCCTCCCGGTCTCCCCCCAATCCCCCATCAACCCATACTCTCTGGGCCCACACCACTCCCTGAGCCACTATTTTATCTCCCTAATCTTTCTCTTGTGTTCCCCACTAGCCCTTGGCACCGGCAGGATTTCAGAGAAGGAAATCATGCATCCTGTGTCATGGCAGACCCTGGCAAGTTTCCTGAATCTTGTCTGTATCTCTAGCTCACTATTTCCCTCAATGTCATTGGTACCCAGGTGGACCAGTATGTCCGGGGAACCTTCACAATCCTTTGCTAGTGATATACCTCATGCTTGGCCCTGTGTACCGTTAGTCCAGGGAAGCATTTTGTTCTAACCGGGCAGACTTCCCCCTCCCTATCCCATTTGATACCTCTGATCATGGAATCCCCCAACAGGAGCACTCGGACCACCCCTTTTCCTCCATTTCCCCCACTTCCATGACATTCATCCTTTCTACTGGCTCCTCCCCTCAGCCGGCTCCTTGCTCCTCCCCCTATCTGGGTGCCACTTGCCGCCCCCTCCTTATTTACCCTGGCCACCCTCTCCCCTCCTATCCTATGCCTCTCCTCCTCCTGAGTATCCTTCTGTACCCCGCTACCCCCCTGTCACTGCTCGCGACTGGTCCTCCCCCCCCCATCTGCTATACTTATACTTGCCTGGCTCGTCCTCCCTTCTTTCCCATCTCCATTCAGCCCCTCCTTGCCTGTCATGCTGCCCTGGCCTAAACATAGAAACATAGATGTTGACGGCAGATAAGGACCGCAAGGCCCATCCAGTCTGCCCATTTCTTTTTCTACCTTATAAATGTGCCATCGGCCTTTGCTCTGTCAGTGGCCTATCTAGTCATACTCATCTGTATTGCTCCCTTATGCCTATCCAATGCCTGTTTTCCAGAACTGCATGGGACAGACATAAGGCAATTCTTGTGGGGGGCAGGAAGAAATAGGCTGTTGGTTAACTAGGATCTGTGGCCTATCCTGTAGGTAGGGAAATGGGCAGACTAGATGGGCCAAGCAGTCCTTATCTGCTGTCAAAGTCTATGTTTCTATGTTTGAAGCCCTGCACTGTATTCATAGCCACCACTTCCTGAGGTAGGCCATTCCATGCATCCACCACCCTTACTGTGAAAAAGAATTTCCTCACATTCCCCCTTAATCGGCCTCCCTCTAGTCTCATGCTGTGTCCTCTTGTCCTGCTATTTTTCTTATATTTAAACATGTTAGACTCTTTCACCTTGTTAATGCCCTTGAGGTGTTTGAATGTTTTGAACCCTCAGCTTCCTTTGCTGTATCCTGCTTGTACTTCTGGTCCCTCTACTTGCCCTTTCCTCCCAACTGGTCCTTCTCCTTGTGCTTTCTTCCCTCTACCCCCTCCTCCTCCTGCTCTGATCCCCCGCTCCCTTCATTTTCCCGCATTTCAAGTTCCCCCCTGTTCTTCCTGCTATCCGGCCCCTGCCTCCTGCCTCCTGCCCCCCACTCCCCTTCCATCTCTAACCACTCCTGTCATGGCTACATCACCTCCCTCATCCTCAAGTAGAAGAAGAGAATTGAAGCAGTTACTGAGCTTAAGGTCTGATCCACCTCCCCCATTGCTTCCTTCTGTCCAGCCCCAGCTATCTGCCTACTTCCCTGAGAATGTCCTCCCTTTGGCCCCCCTCTGTGAGGGTTCCCAGGTACCTGCCTGCTTCCTTGGTAGTGTCCTCCTTTTGAGCCCCCCATCTGGGTCCCTATGCAACCCCAGAGTACTCTCCTGCACTCCTTTCCCTATGCCCCCACCCTTAGTGCTTTGTGCAACCCCGTGGGAGAGCCCCTGACCTATTCCCCAACCATACCTCCACTCTCCCTCCAGCTGTCTCTTAATCCCCTCAACCTCCTCCCTAAGCTGTGCCAGCTGGTAGCACACTGGGCAACCATGAACTTCCAAGCCCAGTCCAGTATCATGGCCACCCCACACCCTGTGCACCCCACCACCCTCCCAAAGATGCCGGCCCTAATGATGTGTGGTCCCATCCCCGTCCAAGTAGGTTTCCTTGGGTGAACCACCAGGTTCCCCACTAGTCCAAGATACACCACTAATCAGGTCACCCACTAATCCTAGATATAGTCCCACAGTAAACAGGTACCCCCGTTACTAGGTGCAGTACTACACAGTAAACTTTTAGGGGAAGTGTACAACTCCCTAAGCCCCTCTGTCCCAACCTTTAAACCCAACCCCAAGTGGCTAGAACTACATGAGCTGCACCTGAAGACGTTTCCTCCAATTGCAAGGCAGGTGGTCCCCTATAAATGAGTTGAGCTCTGGGGAGAGGGGTGGGGAGGGTGGGATTAGGCCTACACCCAACTCTCACAAGAGTGTATCAGCCCTGTCTGCCCCTCACTGCACCTTCAAGCACTACCAGTTAAGAAAATCTTTCAAGTCTACTTACTGTCCCAGCCTCCAGCTAGAAGCTTCTTCCCCATTCACTAACTGAAGACTGACTGAGCTGGCAGTCACACCTTGCTTTCAACCAGCACTAATCCCCTGTAATATGATGCCTGCACTTACAGGCCAGATAGCAACTTTTAAACACTCACAAACATCAAATTTTCTGTTTAAATCCCTTCCTCCTGCCCAAACTAAATGCATAAGCAATAAAAGGCTGCCCAAAATGAATGAAAAACCACAATAAATGGCAGTTAAAACCAGCCCTCAACTACAATTACAAACACACAGAATACCAGCTAAGAAAATCTTTCAAGTCTATTTACTGTCCCAGCCTCCAGCTAGAAGCTTCTTCCCCCTTCACTAACTCCCCTGGGACCAGCTCTCCTTACCCTCCTCTCTAACACTGAATGTCACCTGTTTGGACTTTTCCTGTATTCCCTCACCTTCTCACCCCCATCCTGGCACCTTCCCTACCACCCTCTTCTCTCCCTTCTACTCCTTGCCGGGGACACTGAATGTAACCCTGGCCCATTAAACACACCGATTGACCACACCAATGTCACCTGGACAAGGAAAACTGGTTTGAAAGCGGCACATCTAAACATTTGTAGCCCCCCATCAAAGTTCCCCGACCTAGAGGCCTGGATATCCCTTTATAAGCCCCATGTACTAGGACTCACAGAAACCTGGCTGAAACCACATAACTCTGACACCTATTACCCTCTTCCAGGCTATGCCCTCATTTGCCTCTACAGACCTGGAAAAAAGAAGGGCAGTGGTGTCACGCTGTGTGTGAAGGAACATGTATCAGCCACCATTGTTAGCTGCTCCGATCCCCTGTCTCCCAGTGAATGGCTCCTTGTTGAGCTAACCCTGGGCTCCTCTAAAACATCTACCTGGGGCGCTGCTACAACCCCCCTACCAGAAGTATCCCAGGCTTATCTAACCTACTGGACAGTCTAGGGCTAACAACTCCAACCAGGGAAACTATATTAGTTGGAGATTTCAACCTTAACTAGCTAGGTGCCCAGGAGCTGACTATGTTAATCCCACAATCTCAAGCAAGTCATCTCCACCCCCACCAGACATACTGCTCATACACTAAACCACTCCCTACTCAACTGGGTGGCCACAAATTGGGAGGACATGGTCCTTCAGGTGGGTATCCTGTCAGATTCTGGAAGTGACCAGTCCTCTACTTACATCATTCTGGCCATCAAAATTAAACACCTTCCTCCCAAGTACCTCTCTTTCAGAAATTTTAACTGCCCAGAGCCCACCAGGCTTCTTGATGATGCAGGAGTGTTAAACTGGTCTGCCCTTTACCTCATTGACAATGTATCATCAGCAGTTACCTTCTTCACAAATGCCTTCCTTCGGGTACAAGACCTCCACTTCCCACTCACCACTTGTAGGGTGAGGGGGAGCTACACCAGTTGGATATCCAAGGACCTACTGACCCTAATGGAAGAGAGGGACAGCCAGTGGAAGGCTCACAAAGTGTTCCCTTCCCCCCAACTCTGGGATGCTTACAGGGGCCTATGCAACACCTGCAAACAAACAGCCAAAACACTAAAGCACAACTTCTACCTCAGCCTACAAATGAACAACCTCAGCGATCCATGGCGTTTTTGGGCCTCGATAGGTTACTTACTCAATCTGAAGACTACCAGCCAAGTCACTCAACTTGCCTCCCCATCAGGCTCCCTGACTGACCCCGCTGAGATTGCACAGAGCTTTAACAAAGATTTACCGACCTCTCTGTCCACCTCAGTAGACTTCCCCCCAAGTCACAATCTAGCCCTAGTAATCAGGCAGACTGCCTTCCTGCTGGCCACACCCCCTCCCTGCCCCCTTCTACTTTAGAGCCATAGGCTCAGAAACTACCTCCAAGCTCATAAAGTCCTTCCCTACCAGGGGTAGCCTTTGTAAGGAAGTTAATTAGCATACGGGATTTGGATATACCTTGCAAATGCATGTGCGCTAGCCTATGTACATAAACCCTTATCTGGTGGGCAGTAGGCAGTGCTTTCTGCAGTTTGTTCTAAGTGTTATACAGTACAGTGAACCTACCAGCTCACTCCACATTGGTGTCTGCGTGATTATTACATGGTGTCAGAATGGATTGCCTGCAGCCTCCCACCGCTCTCAATCTACATGGAAAAGTTGCTGAAAACTGGAGAAGATTTAAGCAGCAATTTGAAATTTTCTCGTTTGCCAGTGTACTTGCTGAAAAATCCCAGAAAAGCCAGGCTATGATCTCCTGCATGTGGCTGGCCCTAATGCACTGGAGGTATTCAATACTTTCGTTTGGGAAAAAGAGGAACAGAAGGAGTAACTGAATACAATTATGGGACAATGTGAGAGGCTTTGTAACCCAAGAAAGAATGTGAGTTATGAGAGACATTTGTTCAATACTAGGAGCCAGAATCTGGGTGAGTCCATTGATTCATATGTAACTGAACTGAGGCTAAAGGCTAAATATTGTGAATTTGGAGATTTAACAGAATCATTGATCAGAGATAGAATTGTATGTGGCATACAGAGTGAGCATGTGAGACATAGACTGTTGAGAAAAGCGGACTTAGCATTAGATGATGCCATAGATATATGCAGGGCCGCTGAACTGAGTAAAACACAGATTAAACGCTAAAGTGGAAATGCTCAGGATGAAAGCTCAGTGCAAGTAGCAGTTGTGCAGGAAGAAAAAGTAAAAGCAAGTGCCAATGTGAGTAAGGGGAGTTATGTGCCTTGAGAGAATAAAGTCAAATGTGAAAAGTGTGGTTGTGAGCATGAGATAAACAAATGTCCAGCATATGGACAGTATTGTAAATTGTGCCACAGGGAAAATCACTTTGCTAGAGTATGTCATGTGGGTAAATGCAATGAGATCTATGTTGTTAGAGAAGATGCCCAGGAAAATGAAAGTACTCTTAGTATTGAGATTGTGATACCTATAAACCTGAAACTGACTGGAAGAGAATCTGAGCATAAATGGGAAAATGGTGACGTTCTAATTAGACTGTGGAGCACAGTGTAATGTGATGCCTTTTCAGATGTATAAGACATTGCCTGGATAAACTGTTCAAAGGTCGTCAGCTAGATTGGTTTCCTTTTTTGGGCATAAACTTGATGTGAACGGCAAAGTGATATTGCTAACATGTTTTAAGCAAAAGTATTACCTGTTGCCATTTCAAGTGACCTCCCAGTGTTCCTCCCAGTGTCATGCTGTTGAGGAACAGTAATGCAAACGTGACCCCAGTGTTGGGCCTGTCTACTTGTTTGGAAATTAAGCTTATAAAGAAGCTATTTTCAGTAGATGCTGCAAGTGGAAGTGCAGGGGAAACCACAGAAGGAATACTGGCTGAATTTGCTTATATTTGAGGAATTGGGATGCTTAGAGGGTGAATACCGCATTAAAATAGATAAGACAGTCAGCCCTGTGATCCACCCCCCTAGGAAAATACCTTTTGCATCACAAGACAAAGTGAAAATTGAGCTAGAGAATATAGAAAGATTGGGGGTTATTGAGAAGGTGGAGAAACCCATAAACTGGGTCAACTCGATGGTGGTTATAGAAAAACCAAAGTACGAATTTGCATAGATCCCACAGATCTTAATAGAGCAATTAAAAGTGAACATCACCAGATGGAAATAGTTGAAGAGGTTGCAGTCAGGCTAGCAGGGGCCAAAGTTTTCACAGTGTTAGATGCTGGGCATGCATTCTGGCAGATTAAACTGGATGGGCCTAGCTCTGATCTAGTAACTTTTAATACACCTTTTGGGAGGTACAAGTTCAAGTGTCTCCCCTTTGGGATTTGCTCAGCACCAGAAGTCTTCCCCCAAAAAAGTCACACATTTTTGAAGGGCTCTAGGGCAGAGAGGTCATTATGGATGACATCCTAATATGGGGAGCTAATGTACAAGAGCACAATGAGAGGTTACGGAATGTTCTACAAAAAGCCAGAGATAAGCATTTGTCTTTAAACCTAAAAAAATCCAAAATCAAAGTGTCAGAGGTCCAATATATCCAATACAAGTTAAGTAACAACGGGCTGTTGAAAGACCCCGAGAAGGTAAAAGCAATTACCCAGATGCCTGTTCACCAAAATAAGACTGATTTACAGAGATTTATGGGCATGGTAAACTACCAGGCAAAGTTAATTCCAAACCTACCAACTGTAAATAAGCCGTAGAGAGAGTTACTAGAGAAAAAAAAAACAGCATGACACTGGGAGGTACACCACCAACAGGCCTTTCAAGAACTGAAATCAGTTGTCACAACCCCTCCCCAACCCGGTGCTGGCCTAGTATGATCTAAGGAAACCTGTTGACTTATCTGTTGACACATCTTCAGAAGGGCAGGGTGCATGTCTGCTGCAAGAAGGCAGGCCTATGGCTTTTGCTTCCAGATCACTTAATAAAGCTGAGAGAAATTATGCACAAATTGAAAAGGAAATGCTAGCTATTGTGTTTGGCTGTTCAAAATTCCACTAACATATCTATGGCAGACCAAAGGTCCATGTTGGATTGGACCACAAGCTCCTGGAAGGCCTTTTCAAAAAACCACTAGCCACAGCCCCATCGAGAATTCAACGCATGATGCTAAAACTGCAAAGGTATGATTTACGAGTACAGTACACAGTGGGTAAAGAACTTCATATAGCAGATGCCCTGAGTAGGGCTGTGGGAGAAAATTCTGTGCCAGAAACTGAACTAGACAAATATGAGGTTCATACGGTGGACTATATGCCTATTAGTGATGAAAAACTGAAATTGTTTTAGCAAGAGACTGACAAAGATTCAACATTGTTCAAGTTGAAAGACACAGTTTTGAATGGGTGGCCCCAGGACAAAACATCAGTGCACCCCGAGATAAGGCAGTACTGGTAGTTCAGAGTTGAAATCTCGACAGAAAATGGACTTTTGCTGAAGGGGGAGAGACTTACAGTCCGCACATCACTGAGACCAGACATGTTAACCAGATTACACAGCAGCCACTTGGGCATTGAAAAATTCAAGTGCAGGGCCAGAGATCTTTTATTCTGGCCAGGAATGAACTGTCAGATTAGTGACATGGTATCTCAGTGTGGCATTTGCAATCAGTTCAGGAAAGCACAATCTAGAGAGCCACTGCAGCCACATGAGATACCATAGAGACCTTGGCAAAAGCTTGAGGCTAACCTATTTGAATTTGAAAGGGAAAATTATCTGGCAATGGTTGATTACTACTCTAAATACACTGAGATATCCAAGTTGCAAAATACAACAAGCGAAATGGTGATTAACCATATTAAATCACAATGTGCAAGACATGGTATCCCAGAAATACTGGTAATAGATAATGGCCCACAATTTGCCTGCATTGAATTCAGAGACTTTCAATGAAAGTTTGAGTTTAAACATGTAATGTCTTCATCATGATACCCCCAGAGCAATGGCATGATAGAACGAGCCATTCAAACAATAAAGAAACTGTTAAAGAAAGCACAAGTGGACCGTCAAGACCCTTACTTAGCACTCCTGGAATTGATAAATACCCCACTGGAGTGGCTAGGATCACCAGCATAGCTGCTTATGGGCCACAGAACAAGAACTTTAATGCCTATCAGATCTGAGCTACTTAAACCAAAAATGCCAAAAGTTGATATGCGAGCTACATTACGAGGGACTCAAGAAAAACAAAAATCTTATTACAATTTGCATGCCTGACCACTCACAGCCCTACGGCCGGGACAGCCTGTTTACTTGTGAACACCTGAGAATACCTGGACCCCCTGCAATTGTGGAATGCCATGCTGAAGAGCCATGCTCCTATGTGGTCCAAGCAAATGGGAAATTGTATTGAAGAAACAGGAGGGGCCTTTTGTTAACCCCTGAGCCGGGCCGCTCCTGTGGCCCACAAAACTTGCACATCTGAGGAGAAGAAGAGAGAAGAGAGCTGGATGACATGAGGGAGGATGATGGGATCCCAGAGGTGCCTTCAATGGAGGTCCCTCCACAAGTGATGCCTGGGCAGTTACAAAGCGAGCCTATGGAGTCGACCCCGCCCCCGAGCAGTCGGGACCAACTGACTAGCATCAGCTCCAGCTGACACTTAGCCGTGTCAGTGGAGGGAGATCCGAAGGCCCACCTGGCATTGTGACTATATAGACTCACAAAAACTTTGAGCTACATAGAACTTTAAACATTTTATGTTTTGGGGGGAAAGTTTAATTGAGAAGGGATATGTAAGGAAGTTAATTAGCATACACGATTTGCGTATGTCTTGCTAATACCCATGCACTAGCCTATGTATGTAAACCCTGCCCGCGCTTTCTGCAGTTTGTTTAAAGTGTTATACAGTACAGTACAGCTACCAACTTACTCCACATTGGTGTCTGCATGATTATTACAGCTCTGGCAGTGATGGGTTGTTCCCCTCCTTCCTTAAGCTCATCTCTCCTGCAATCATTAATCCCCTCACCTTTCTTTTCAACCTTGTCCTCACCATGTCCACCACGTCTGATTCCTGGAAGCATGCTAATGTTGTTCCTATCTTTAAAGCAGATGATCCCCTTTCTACTGATAACTACAGGCCCATCTCCCTCCATCCCCACCTGAGCAAGCTAATAGAGAGAAATGTGCACTCCCAGCTTTCTGAGCACCTTGGAAAATATTTGCTGCTGTACCCCCAGCAGCATGGTTTCCACAAGCTCCACAGCACCACATTGGCCTTAGCCCATTTCAGTGACCATGTCCTCAGAAACATGAATTCAGGTAAGGCCACAGGTGCTGTTCTCATGGATCTGACTAAGTCATTTGACCTAGTCGCCCACCCTCTCCTATACTGTACTCTCCACTGCCTTAGCTGCTCCTTGGAGACTTCCTCATGGTTTCGAAGCTATCTCAAGGGCAAGTCCCAGTCAGTTACCATTGGGGCTGCATCCTCCCCTGCCCTGCCTGTCTATACCGGGGTTCAACCAAGGCTCCATCCTTGGCCCTTTAATGTTTCCCATATTTATCAATGCACTCCTGGCAGAGGGTCTCTCCTGTGAGGCACTTCTCTATGAAGATGATCTTGTTCTATACCACAGTGACAAGTCACTTGCAAACATCTTCTCCATCCTTGCCATTAATTGTGGTGCTGCCTACAATTGGTTTACTTCCAAAAAGCTCCTGGTAAATAAAAAAAGACAAAATCAATGTTTTTGGGCTCAAAACCGTTCCTCACCACAGTCACCAAAGCAGAGTCCTCTCTACTTGTACTCACACCTATTGGCCCCCAACCCCCTTGAAAATGTCTCTAGTTTCAAATACTTGGGCATCACCCTGGACCCCTCCCTTATATTCGCTGATCATGTCAATGTTTCCATGCATATAGTTACCCAGAAATTAAGAGTCACCTACTGGCTAAGACAATTCCTGTCCCATGAGGTGTGCCTAGCAATTGCGAAAGGCAACCTTCTACCCCTTATTGATTTCTGTTACCCCATATATTCCCCCGTGTCATCAGCCCTGCACTCCAGGCTGACATCAGTTTACAACAGTATCTGCCACTTCATCCTCCTCTCATCCTTTTCTACCTATCATTGTGACTTATGCAAATCGCTTGGTTGGCTCCCACTTCAAGGATGCTTTGACTATGCCTTGGGCTGCCAGATAGACACTACACTCAGAGATGGTCCCCTGTCCCCTTACTCATCCCTACTCATGGGCAAAGTGGCTACTAGGTACCTCTGTGAATCATCCATCCTCCCCCTGGTAGTTCCCAGAATCTCCACTACCATGGGCAGAAAAGTCTTCTCCATCTCTGCCCCCTCCTTATGGAACAAGCTCCCTATATCGCTCCACTCATCCTCCTTCCACTTATCCTTCAAAAGCTACTTTAAAGATTGGCTACTACTGGAAGCCCAATGCCGCTTTCCATCTGTGTAAGCTGGGATGATTTCCCCCCTCCCCCCAACTTTTGTGGGGTCTCCCAACCCTTGCGACATCCCTTTCTCTCTCCAGCTTCTTTCTCACCCCCACCTGGCCCTCTCTCACCTCCTTATAGTCTACTCCACTGCACTTTGCTTATTGTGGACTGTCGCACTGAATTTTGAATATCCACCTGGTCATTACTTGATTTTGTTTTGGAGTGCCTTTTTGAAATTACACTTTATATGGTTTACCAGGTAATTTGTCACCTTACTGTATTGTTCTTCATGTTCCTGTGATGATGTATATGAACTTGTCACTAGCCTACAATTTCACCTTGTACCTTACTGTATTCTCATTTTTTTTAATACTCTCTGTACTGTAATTCCTTGCACCTCATTGTTAATGGCCTGCATTGTGGTCATATTACTCCTCCTGTATTCTGTTTTGCTAAATGTGTCATTGTTTATAGCCTAGGTCGTGCCTGAAAATGGCTCTTTGAATCAGAGCACCTACCCGGCCACCAAAGACATAAATAAATAAATAATTATTATTATATTGGGAGCCTACATTGCTATTGTGCTCTGCCCAAATGACTGAAATATAATTAATTATAATATTAACAATGTTGTGACTGGGCAGATGGGGGGTTACCTAGACTCGTGTGTGTGTGTGTGTGTGTATGTATGTGTATGTGTGTGTACTTAGTGAACATATACAGTGCACACAAGGTTTCAAGGTTTAAAAAAACAGGTATTGACATGAATTTTCAGGTTATAGTGGGAAACAATTGAACTCACAAGCTGAACTATTGGCTTCCAGTAGCCAGTATTTGTATAATGTGGACACTTAATGCATATATGTGTGTATATATATATATATATATATATATATTCTATAAAAAACTTTGTTAATGCATCTATTAGGGTTGCTTTATGGTAACAAAAACGAAATTGATATTAGGGTTGCCATGCACCCCGCCCCACCAACAGGCATCGGGTGTGCTATTTGTCGGCCTTAACTCTCACCCCATCCCATGTGTAAAAAGCTGAGGTGGTGCAGTGTAGGAGAATGGGGTGAGAGAGTTAGTGCCGACAACCCCAACGCACACCCCAATGCCTGTTGGTGGGGGTGGGGTGGGGTGCAAGGGGTGGAAACCCTAATATTGAATTTCCTCACTTTTGTCATGGTAGAACAATCCTAACTGATGCATTTACAAAGTTTTTTGCATAGAATTTCCTTTCTTTTTAAGAAAGAAAGAATATAAAAGTAGAAAGTTGTGCAAGTTGGTGGGAGCACGGGGCCCTTGTAAGTGTTAAGCCACATTACACACCTAATGACTAAAAAGTACATTGACAACAGCACGGCCATACACCAAACAAATGTTAATCTAGTAGAACAATAGAAAACGCTGTCTGCAAAACGTAACCTGCGCCATGCAATATCTCAGCAAAAAATATGTTGTCTGACATGTAAGCACTGCACTTCATATCCACAGGACATGCCGTAAACACCCTCCAAATTTCAAGTAAAAAGACCAAACCATTTCTGAGATATTCAATGTTAAAGAGGGCAGGAAATAAAACATGATACTTGTCCTATGAAATGTGTCCTGTCATTATTTCTTATGTTGTTGGTTTGAATATTAGCTGAAATTAAATGCTATTAATTATTTTTATATTACCTGTCTAAGAAAATATTGTAAAATATTCTCTGTCTTGAAAATATGGTGATAGCCCCAAGAAGGATAGGGGCTAGTTGAGAAAAAAGCTGTTCTCAGTTCCTTTATGTTCTTTATATAAAAACTAGATTCAGGATTCCCTGTCTGCCTCCCCGATAAAGAAAAGGAGACATTATGATTTTGCTGGAGAATGGAGTGGCTAACCTTCTGTACTCGTAGGTTTCGACTGTTCCGTATTTAAAGAATTCCCCACTCGAATGAAACTAGGGAGCGTAACGACTTTACTGTCTTGTTCAATGCAAACAATCACTCCGGAGCTCCCTGAAGTGGCAAAGCTTCGGGTTCACTCTTGAAAGAGTGAAGAAGCTAAGAAAATTGCCACCCATTTATAATAAATAAAGAAGAGAAAGTGCTGAAGAGATGAATTTAAAACAGGAGCATGTCAGCTGCTTGCTCATTCTCTCTCTCTTTTCTATGCCCCTTTCGCCTTCTAAAAATGCAACCCAGGAGCGGAGCGGCTTTACTTCGGCTTCAAACCAGAAAGCTGCTCTGAAGCTTCCTGACAGTATGGAAATCTCTGTTCACTCTATATGAGTGAATCAAATAAAAGGCAAACTCCCATATAAGAAATACCTGCAGGAGAAAGAGAGCAATAGAAATAAAAGTAAAAAAGGTACGTGCCTGCTCCACTCTCTCTTTCTTTCTCACTCTCATCTCTGACACAGCAACAGCATGAAGAGAGCGGCTTACTATTTCCTTGTAAATTTCAGCTGCTGCTCAGCTCATAAATGCTATCCAGATACACAGGGCATTGTTAAATCCAGCAGGAAGTGTATATTTTCTTTTCCCAGGGGAACTGCCTTGTGTTATAAAAACAAACCATGGCAGTCAGAAACAAATAAAGTAAAAAGGGGCCCAGTGCTATAACCATGCTGTAAAAACAAATAAAAAAGGGCTAACCTAAATTACTTAAAAGAATAAAATGACCTTGTACATAAAAATACCAATACAGATGTAAAGGGGCCAAGAACAAATGTTGTTCTTTTAAATATCGTATAAAATGCTTATCTATTCCAAGAGTAAAACTTGTACTAAGCTTACCTGGCTCGAAAGGCTACAATTTCCCTATCTATTCCATTATAAAAAAATCTGGCCATCTTGCCCCTATTTTACGATCAAAGATTGTGATCAAAGAATCTTGCCATCAAAGAATTTGCAGGCTCGTGATCAAAGAATTTGCAGGCTCATGAACAAAGAATAAAAAATACTATAAATTAAAAAATGGAAGGAATTGTGGTAAACCACCACCATGGTTTGACAGAACGAAGCCCCTTGAGCAAAACCCACTCTCATTTGACTTCCTAGGGCACCCCGGGCTGAGAAAATTGATTTTTTAATCCGGCCATCTCGTCCCTCGCTTGCAATGCACGATCGTAATCAAAGAATCTCGTGATCAAAGAATTTGCAGGCTCGCGATCAAAGAATTTGCAGCCTCATGATCAAAGAATAAAAAGTGCTGTAATTAAAAAAACATACAAAGAATTGTGGTAAACCACTACCATGGTTCATCAGAACAAAGCCCCCTGAGCAAAACCCACCCTCATTTGTCTTCCTAGGACACCCCTGGGCTGAGAAATTAGAATTTTTAAGCCGGCCATCTCGTCCCTTGTTCACGATGCATGATCACAATCAAAGAATTGATCAATCAAAATCTTTATTTATCCAGGCGGGCACCATTGAGCAAGGCTTATTTGCAAGGTGGACCTGGTCATGAATACATCAAAGTACAGTACAGAAGCAGGTATGCATAAAGCAATAATATACAAGGAAGAAAAAGTATATACAGTGTATACAGTACAGTACAAGGTTGAAATAAATAAAAAAAAAAACAGCATTATTTTACAATTGAAGAAGTCAGCAGATGTACAGTCAACCATAGACATACAGGAGTTATAAGCAGAGATCTTTTGAGTGAGGCAGCTGGCAACTACACATATAGGGGAAAGAGGCTGTGTATGGGGTGGCAGGTTAGAGAGATAAAGAAGAGGAGGGATATATTACTGATGACTGGGGGAAAAATTGAGCTAAAACCACAGAAAGTGACAATGTCTGTTGTGTACTTGTTTATTATGATAAGGACGGAGGAGGGGTAGATAATTGGGACACTACTATGGGTGGGGTGGGACTTTAGCCAGGCTGGAGTGGACAGGGAAGGGTGGGTGTAGCAGGAAGAGTTAATAGGGAAAGAGTGAGAGCCAGGGGTAGAAACATGGCGAGTGTCAGGATGGAAAGGGGAGTTGCAGGAATTAGTGGGCTAGCGGTGAGGAAAACATTTGCAAAGGTACTCTCATGTAGCGATCGTGGGCGTGAAGATATTCAGGTTAACAGGGCAGCTCAGCTTCAAGTTCCTTGTAAAACGTTCCACAGTAATGGGTAAAGAGAAGCTTAGAGCAGCTTTGCCGAAACGAGTTTTGACCCTTGGAACTTGGAGGGCAATTAGGGAATAGCTCCTTAGAGTGTAGGTGCCTAACAAACTCCGGGGAATACCATCTGAGACATATGAGGGGAGCTTGTTAGTCACCACTCTGAAGGCCCATAGGCCGGCGTTTCTATTCCTTCTATAGTGAAGGGAAGTCCAGCCTGACGAAGAGTACAGGGAGCAGTGGAGTGTGGAAAGTGGAAGGCCAGTAATGAACCTGATAGCTCTGTGGTAGAGGGTGTTCAACTTAGCCAGTGCAGAGGCAGTGCAGTGGCTATAGAGCAGGTCCGCGTAATCTATTAAAGATAGGAAGGTAGCTTGAACCAGTTGAATCTTGGCCTCCTTTGTGAGCAGGTGGTTAATTCTGTAGAATAGTCCTAATCTTTGCCTTAGTTTCTTCTGTAGTTCTTCGAGATGGTCAGCGAAGGAAAGTTTATGATCGAGCCAGACTCCTAGATATTTGAATTTAGCTACATACTCTAGTGTTTTCCAAGAACAGTGGTAATTTAGATAGCTCCCCAGCAGGAATTGCCACATGCAAGGAGGGGAGAAGATCATGGCTTTGTCTTTTCACATTGAGCGAAAGCTTTTTGTTTATGAGCTGGTATTGTAGAAGGTTAAATTCAGCTTGGAGGTCTTCACAGGCTGCTTCCGGCGTGGGACGACTCAAGTACAGTACAGTGTCATCCACGAATAAGTGGATGTTGGCTTTTTTTTGATGGGGTCATTGATGTTGTTAATGTAGACTGCAAAGAGGAGGGTACCAAGGATAGAGCCCTGGGGCATGCCCCTTAGCATAAGTTTTAATGGAGAAAGATCACCTTTAGTTTTAACCTGCTGTTTCCGTTCTCTGAGGTAGTCTTCAAACCAGCACATAGATTTATGGTCCAGACCTAAGGTGCTTAGGGAAGAAAGAAGCAGGCTGTGATCAACTGTGTCGAATGCCTTACTAAGATCCAAGAAAACAGCACAGACATGCTTCTTGTTGTCAATATCTAGGAGCCAATCATTGGTCACCTTAGCTAGGGCTGTTATGGTGCTGTGCTTTGCTCTGAATCCAGACTGAACCGGGTTTAATATGCTTCTGGATTCTAAGTATACCCCTAGCTGGCCACACACTATTTTTTCTAGTAATTTAGACAGGATGGGGAGGAGGGAGATCAGTCTGCAATTATTTAGATCGCGGGTCACCTGCTTTTAATAGAGGGATGACATGGGCTATTTTCCATTGAGGGGGGAGGCTACCCTGGAAGAGTGACATGTTGAATAGGTGGGTGATTGGCACTGCAAGCACATGGTAGGCACATTTCAGATAATATGGCTCTATGAAGTCGGAGCCTACTTCCTTCCTGGTGTCCAGTTGCAGCAGTAGGTCTTCCACCTCTTTTCAAGAGACAGGCAGGAGGGAGAAGGCCTCCTCGGTAGAGGGGGACTCGTGGGTTGGTGGGCCCTGAGCTGTGCAGAGGTCATTGGCAGGAGAAGTATCAAATGCTATCCCTGCCATTGCAAAATGGTTAGTGAGGGCTTCCAATATCTCCGATCGGTTAGTGATAACGCTGCCACTGGACTTAATTTTTGCTGGAATGGAATTACCAGGTGCATGTCCAGACATGACTTTTAATGTTTTCCAGAGCTTTGATGGATTTCTTGAGGCAGAGGCTAGCTCCGAACGATAGTAGGCGGCCTTGGCTGCTCTGACTAACTTGGTGCACTTGTTACGTGCTCTCTTAAAAAGACACCAATCCGAGTCATTCTTGCTTCTTCGGGCTTTTTTCCATAAAGTATCCCTTTCTAACAGGGAAGCTTTGAGCTCAGGCGAGAACCAACGGCAGGTACTGCTCCTGACCCATACCTTAACCAAGGGTGCATGCTTATTTAAAGCCTCACTTAAAATATCGTAAAAAATAGTATATGCCCTGTTAACCGTTTTGGCTAGGAAGAATTCCTGCCATCGCAGTGAATGTTTCAAGTCATGGACGTAAGCAAACAAATCAAAGTTACGTTTGCACCTCTTGATAGAGAACTTTGCCACAAACGGTGGGTTGTGCACGGATCTAATGGTGGTGATTATACAATGATCGCTAATGTCTGAGAAAAATGTTCTGACATGAGAGAACAGGTGTGGCTTGCTAACCAAAATTACATCTAAGAGGGAGCTGTTGTTAAGATTCTTTTTATTTGGGCGAGTAGGCTCACCAGTGAGTTGCACCAGCCCTAGAGTGTCACAAAAGGATTTCAAGGGAGCTGATGCACTTGATAGCCAATCGTAGTTCAGGTCGCCAAGAATAATGGTTTCCAAGGAACTGAACCCCAGTACGGAACTGAGGTGAGACAGGAGATAAGGCCCGGCAGAAGGGGGCCTGTAGCAGCCTCTTACGCAGAGTGCACTGGAAGGAGAAAGTTTGATCTTTAGGGTCAAGCACTCGAATTCTTTGGGGGAGGACAATGCGTCTATGCATGCGGCTGAGTATTTGTACCTTACATAAATTGCCACAACACCTTCTCTTGATTGCCTATCCACTCGGAAGAGTAAATCATTTGGGATATTGATTTCATTGTCTGGGGTGGCTGGCCTAAGCCAGGTCTCAGTGATCACTAGGATGTCAGGTAGGGTGTGGCTCACCCAAGCCTGGATAAAGGTGAACTTTTTCAGCAAACTACAGGCATTAAGATGCATAAAAGGCATTCCTTCGATACCTGCCAGGTTTGATGGAGAAGCAAGGGTGTCTAATGGTCCTGGGTTGAGTTCGACATTGCCTGAGCACAATAGTAAAAGAAGCAGGATTATTTTTAAGGCAGCAAACTGTAATTTATAAACACTAATTTTTGAGCGATGGGGGGTCGGTGTTGATGAGTAGGCCTGTATCCACTCCTGGTGTTATACTGGCCTAGTGTTGCAGCCACTAGTGTCCTGGCAGAAATTTGCCATGAGCAGGAAGTCTCAAGTCTGGATGGGGGACTAATCTGCAGAGGCAGCTCGGGAGATGTCCTACTCCCCGGCAGAGACAGCTGAGAAGCCCAATAGTCCAGAATGCTACCTGAAAGGAACTGTTGGATGCAGGACAGGGAGAAGCGCAAGGGTCATTCCACTTTAGGGAGGGATGAGGATTCCAAAGAATTGAGCTGAGTGCTAGTAAAGCTAGTGACACACTGAGGTACCAACTGTAATTTCCCATGGTAGATCTAAACGCCACAACAGCCGGCAGTAAATGCCACTGGAAGCCTAGACCAATCGGTGATCAGGTGTCATAAGTTCAAAATCTTTTTGTTGGCTGAGAGGTGGTTTTGGTGCTGAACATACCTGTGGAGCAACTCTTTGCACTGAGCCAGTGAGGTGGTTCAAGGCTGCAATCTGGTGTGGCAAGATTGGTCTGTAGCTTTTGTTTCTGGCCCTGCTCCACCAGTACAGAATGGGAGTGGGGGTAGGTGTTCAAGACTTGCAGCTTTAGTGGATGAACATTGTTTGGTCTGAGAAACAGGCAGAAAAAACCCGGGGAAGGTCCTCAGAAAGCGAGGTATCCCAGGTCCACTAGAGTAGAAGAGGAAGTAGAAAATGTAATGTGTTTCCTCTTTAACAGAAAAGACAGCTGTTGTAGCCCTCTAGTAGCTATGTAGTATAATTTGCAAATGAGAAAGGTCAACTTAAAACTCTTCAGCCTTTCGCAGAGAATGAATTCTAAAGAGGGATGTATTCACAGTGCATTCAGAGCAGGTAAGTCACTTTAAACAATGGCAGTGTAACACTGAATGGCCTAAACTGGATTGATAGATGAGGAGAGAAACTGGGGGGGGGGGGCTTTCATGCCATTCTAGCTTTACAAAACAGAAAAATTTCTTTACAAAAAAAAAAATGAAATTCTTGCTTTACAAAAAAGGATAGTCTCCCAGGGTCAGCAGCACTGACAAACATCTCTAATTAAGCCAGGTAAAATGGAGACCAGCAGGAAGAAAGCAGTGAGGCTGAGATCCTCCAATCAGAGTGCTGGCGCTGAAAATTCAAAATGTCCAAAGGCACCAAATACCAATGTACCTGAGAGGGTATACGGCTTTTGGCTGTTTCTGTAGATTTCTGGGCCCCTCAACGAACTGGACTTCGGAGAATCCCGGGCGGCAGTTTCAACAGGGGAAGAAAGCCTCAGGGTCTGCTAATTTGCAGTAGCAGAATAGTGGGTTGCTTCCCAGGACAGGCTTGTAGCTTTTCCTCTGGTGGCGAGGTGCAAGCCCCAGGAGGGCATGGCACATCTGAGGGGGAGAGGAAAGGAGATGGATTAAGTAGGGGCAGGCAGGGGAGGTGTGGTTAACTCAAACAAAGAAACAGGGTAGTCACTATAATTTGGAAGGAGGAGGCTAAACTACAAAGTGGGTAATAGAAACAGGGAGGAGACGTAAGTGGGTTAGAGGGCAGACAGATGGCAAAGCGAGAGGCAAGGCTTAGGCTTTAAATTTAGAAAGCTAGGCAGTACACTGAAAAGTCTGGTCAATTTAAAACTACAGCTTTACACAGAAATGAATTCTAAAAAAGGATTCAGCTGTTCGCTTAGAATAATAGACAGTGCAGTACAGGTTTAATAATCTTAAGACACTACAGTTTTACACTCAGAATTAATAATAAAAAGGATTAGGCTGTAGTTTTAGGATATTAAGGAGAGCATAAAAAGGTCAACTTAAAACTCTTCAGCCTTTCACAGAGAATTAATTCTAAAGAGGGATATAATCACAGTGCATTAGAGCAGGTAAATCACTTTAAACAATGGCAGTGTAACACTGAATGGTCTAAACTGGATTGATAGATGAGGAGAGAAACAGTGGGGGGGGGGGCTTTCATGCCATTCTAGCTTTACAAAAAAGAAACATTTCTTTACAAAAAAAAAAAAAATGAAATTCTTGCTTTACAAAAAAGGATAGTCTCCCAGGGTCAGCAGCACTGATAAACGTCTCTAATCAAGCCAGATAAAATGGAGACCAGCAGGAAGAAGTCAGTGAGGCTGAGATCCTCCAATCAGAGTGCTGGCGCTAAAAAATTCAGAACGTCCAAAGGCACCAAATACCAATGTACCTGAGGGAGTATATGGCTTTTGGCTGTTTCTGTAGATTTCTGGGCCCTGCAACAAACCGGTGTTCGGAGGATACCGGGCGGCAGTTTCAACAGGGGAATAAAGCCTCAGGGTCTGCTAATTTGCAGTAGCAAAATTGTGGGTTGCTTCCCAGGACAGGCTTGTAGCTTTTCAACTGATGGCGAGGTGCGAGCCCCAGGAGGGCACGGCACATCTGAGGGGGTATATGGCTTTTGGCTGTTTCTGTAGATTTCTGGTCCCTGCAATGAACCAGAGTTCAGAGGATCCTCGGCAGCAGTTTCAACAGGGGAAGAAAGCCTCAGGGTCTGCTAATTTGCAGTAGCAGAATCATGAGCTGCTTCCCAGGGCAGGCTTGTAGCTTTTCCTCTGGTGGCGAAGTGCGAGCCCCAGGAGAGCACGGCACATCTGAGGGTGTATACTGCTTTTGGTTGTTTCTTTAGATTTCTGTGCCCTGCAACGAACCGGAGCAGGCGATCAAAGAATTTGCAGGTTCGCGATCAAAGAAATTGCACGCTTTCGACCAAAGACTTTAAAATGCTGAAATGCGACTTTTTCACCAATTTGAAATAAACCAATGGCATGCCTCGATAGAATGAAGCTCCCTGATCAAAACCCATCCTCATTTGTGTCCCTAGTCCACCCCTGAGCTGAGATATTTGTGTATTTAGGTTGCGATGCAAGATCGCGATCAAAGAATTTGCAGGCTCGCGATCAAAGATTGTTAGCGAGCCACGATCAAAGATTTTAAAAGCTTATAACTCTACTTTTTGACCAATTTGGATGAAACCAAAGGCATGGCTTGATAGATCGGAGCCCCCTGAGTAAAACCCATTCAGGTTTTACTTCAGAAGTGACCCCTGAGCCGAGATATTTGTGTTTTTCCGATAGGAAAACTAAAAACAAGATGTCAGACCTCGCGATCAAAGGATTCTCAGGGACAAAGATTCTTGAACTGCGAGGCTGCAAATTCTTTCATCACTAGGTGGGATGAGATGGCCAGAACCCCATTCTTTGTTCACATAACATACACATAAATTTTTCCATTGACTTGTAATGGGAACTTCAAAGTGGCTTAACTTTTGAATGCCTTAATATTTGTTACCAAACGAAAAGTGGCATGTTTGGTCACCAAAGCTCTTTCAAATGAGTCATTTCACAGAGTGGCAAACCACACAATGGCCGCGCAGAACCATGTCCAAAATCCCAAAAGCTGCCTCCAAAAATGGATAATTTTGCATTTTTCAGCATTTTCTTACGCAAAGACTGTAAGTCCGACCGAAAAGAAATTTGGCAGATCAAGAGACCTACCATGCCCCACTATGCATACTGAATTTCAGGCAAATCCGTTGAACGGGTCCAAAGTTATTAACGAACAAAATTCTGACTTTAACATAGAAGTGACATCTGAACCCTAACTACAGTGGCACGACCTTTGAGTCCAGGACTCGTTTTCAAAAGTTCCAAGTCATTGTTGTACAAACATTACAAATATAACTGGGTATGCAGAAAACTGGAAAACAATTACACAGGCAATCAAATACCATGAAATTATATACATCCAACGAGAGGTTTAAAGAGAATAGGGTCAATAGGACTCAGCATTGGAGTTCACTAGTTTGTTGGTCATCCTAGGAAGAAAGGGGTAGGGCGGTCGATCTGGGATGGTGTCGTCATCATAAGAAGTGCGTTGTTAGCTGAGTGGGCCTCGTTTGGAGAGAGGGGTGAAGGAGGGGTTTGAGGAGATATAAGGGGAGATGGGGGGGTTCGGAGGCTGAAGTCCTGGCACATTAGTGCAGGCAGGCACATTTCTTTGTAGTGTCAAGAAGAGATCTGAGCCCAGATTTGAAGGTACTTATCTATTACAAAAAAACTTCATCAATGCTCTAGTTAGGGTTAAAGCCACAAAAGTAGGGAAATGTGGCATTAGGGTTTCCAACCCTAACACCCCACCCCCACTCTGTACACACCAACAGGCATTGAAGGTGTGCCTTGAGGTCGTCAGCCATAACACTCACCCCATTCCATAAATAAATAAGCTGAGATGGGTACAGTATAGGAGAATGGGATGAGCATTAGGGCTTACGACCCCAAGGCACACCGCTGACGCCTGTTGGTGTGTGCAGGGTGGGGTGGGGTGTTAGGATTGGAAACTCTAATACCACATTTCCCTACTTTTGTGGCTTTAACCCTAACTAGAGCATTAACAAAGTTTTTTGCAATTTATTTCCTTACTTTTTGAGATAGTATAATCATATCCTTATTTGTCTGGGGGAACGCATGTCTCCCCGGTCCCTGTGCTCCCATCCCTCCATAGATGCATATCTGTACATAGCTGTGGAAGCACCAGTCCCTGTGCTTCCATTTATAGGACAACAGTGACCAAACTGTCAGCATAACCATTAGAGGTGGGCAAGCCAGAGCAGGCTCGAGCCTGGCTCGAGCTTAGTGTCTGGCTCAGCTCGACCTCTGTAAGCAATTTCAAGCCAAGGTCAATCCAAGCCAGTTATGGTTAAAGTCAGCCTGACCAGTTAGTGTACTGTCTGAAACATTCAACTCCTTTGTGGAGAACAACCTGCAGTAGCTAGGGCTCAGCTCGTGTTTTGGCTCTTAGAGTCAAGACAAACCTCTGGCTTGGCTCTGGCTTGGATTTAGATGAAAAATTCCTGGCCTGCCCACCTCTAATACCCATCTTATCACCCCATCTCATGTACCTGGTACAGAAAATTTTTGAATCCTCACCAAAAAGTAATTTGGCGCAACTACAATGCCATTCCTCACCACAGATGCAAAAATACATTCTGGCCAGGATTTGAAAAATGACAGCTGTGACGTACATGAGGTGGGGTAATAAGAAGGCTATGTTGAAAATCTGGGGTGAAAATATTACAAATTTTCAAAGTTACAAGTGTGTGTAGGGAAATTGCAATGAATGGTTATAACTTTGCCATTTTTACATGTTTTTGATCCTAAATTTTCAATATAGCCTTCTTATGACCCCACCTCATGAACAAGGGCAGAAAAATTTCCAAATACCACCCAAGAGGGGAATTTGCCAAGTGACCACAAAATCATCTTTTGGGAGGGAGTTGCATAATGACAGTCCTATTGTTCATGAGGTGGGGTCCCCAAAAGGCTGTGTTAAAAATTTGGGGTCAAAATTTAAAAAAATGGCAAAGTTATGCACCAAAGTTGAAATCCCCATTGAAATACACTGAATTGCATTTACACTTAGTTTCTCATATTGCAGTCATCAGTTCCAGCAGCAAGACGTGTCTTCGATCAGAGAGTGGATATCAAACCTGGGACTTATTCAGGTGAGTGGGGGTGTGTGGGGGTGTACTAGGAGGTGTGGGCTGGTGGGTGCTGAGTGGGAGGTGGGGGTTGGGGGGCTGATTGGTGAGGGACCGTATTTGTAAAATTGAGGGATCATTTTTTTAAATTTCAGGTTGTGCCTGCAATGGGAGGGTGGGGGTACCACTAGACATCAGGGAATATACAGTACCATAATGGGGATGGTGATCGGGGGTAGGGGTGCCACTAGACACCAGGGATAGTACGGGAATGGTGATTGGTGGGTCGGGGGTGCCACGAGACACCAGAGATTAAACAGGGATGATGATCAGCAGGTGGGGGGTGTCACTAGACACCAGGGATTACATGGGAATGGTGATCAGCGGGTGGGGGTGCCACTAGACACTAGGGATTAAACAGGTAAGATGACTGGTGGGTGGGTGGTGCCACTAGACATCAGGGAATTTGACTGTATACATTTATTCATGGGTTCATTTATTTATTTCAACAGTTTCACCTGGAAAGACACATTGAGCTACCAAAAGCTCATTTCCAGATCAGCGGGTGGGGGGTGCCACTAGACATCAGGGATTATACAGGAATGGTGATAGGCAGGTGGGGGGCGCCACTATGTTAAGTTATGTTACAGGGTGTTAAAAATGATGTTACTTGCCTCCCTGTCCATCATCTGGTTGCCCTCTCTGTGGGTAGTGGGTAATGAGAGTAGCAGAGAGAAAGGTGAAAAGGCTTGATCCCTGCAAGTGAGGAGAAGAACAGGAGCCTTTGACCCTATCATAATGATCCTTGGGAAGCATTTCATTCTTGCTCCTTTGGGTAAAAATTATTAGTATTCTTCTAGTTCCACCCCTTGCTGTCCCTTGGTCTAGAGATAATATCTGTGTGAGTGTGACAGAGAAGCCGTCTCAGACCAGTTGGACTATATTTATCTCAAACACAGCAGCCTTTATTGGTTTGCTGGTGTTACCACTCTTCTATTGTCCCTTGTTTCATGCTCAAAGCATAGCCCACCATCAACATCTTTTTGAAAGTCTATTTCTGTAAATGAATTTAGTTATCTATGGAGCCCAGCTGGCAACCTAGCACCATATAGCTTAGCAGTTACAGGTAAAATAGGACCCACATTCAACAGTTATTTATGCCTAACGCAATTAATCTTTTGAGCACCCCCCACCCACATGGAGCTGCATTGCAGTGATGGATTTGTCAGCCATTTTGGAGCTACATGACAAACATATGCATCACACAGGAGTCTTTGCTGTGAGCTGATTGATTTTTTATTTGTTTGCTTACTACCTACCCACGTCAGGACTTGATAATGAATAGGTCTAGTGGTTTGGGTGGGAGTACATCACTACACATGACTGCAACCTCGAGGGAAGGAAAAGAGCCTTCTTTACTAAATTAAGTTAATCAAGTCAAATTAAATGGTCTGGCTCTTGTGAAGGACCTAGCATTGCCGAGAGAACATGTTAGCTGCTTTTTGTGTTTAAATTCAGTAACTGTTCACCTTCCCTCAGTGATTTGTGACTGCAGTGCTTTTTTTTCAGAACAGCGAAGCAGCAAGGTAGCAAAAGGGGAGCTGATATGGTCTACCCTTTATCTACATTTTAATCTATGACCTTTGGGAATAACTAGATCTTTAGATCAAGGATCAGAAAATCGGACATAAAGTCACATAGCAGCTTGTGTGGGATAGAAAAAAAGGAGAGACCACAGGCTCAGTTAACCACTAGCTCACAGCTCCCATTGTAGCTGGCAGCATGAGTTCTAACTGCAGCTGCAGAAGTTAAGAAAGTCCCGCTGTTCTCATACAGAGAATGTGAGTGAAGGCTGCTCTTGCTAAGCTGGGCACCTGGGATTGTCAGTGCACAGACAAAGTATTTCTGGCCCTAATTGTGAAAAACAAACACCAGAATCTAACTAGAATCATGGGCCTGTTTAGCTATTTTCTGGTGTTTGATTTTTAAAATAACATTTTTATGTATTTTCCAAGCTTTTTAGTTCATGGAAAAAAACCCAAGATGGGGGCTCACAAAAAAGGAATTATTCTGGTGAAAAAGAATTGGCCCCTCATGTAAAAGAATCCTTTTTTGTGAGGCCAAATCCTTTTTTCAAAGTGTTTACCTCTATCCTGGAGAGTGATCTTCCTACTGAAAATAATGGGAATTTAAAAATTGAATAACTTTGCAACAGTTTGATATTTTTTCACCAAACAAATGCATGGCAATTCTGTTACCCAAGCTGTGTCTACTATAAAAAATTCATACCAGAATGCCACACTGTCTGGGCGCAAGGCGATGAGGAAAAAAAATGCAAAAAGTGGTGACTTTTAAGGTTTTTGTACTCTCCGGATCTCAGAATCCACACATCCAACCGGAATGAAACTTGCCATGTCAATAGATCTACCCCACAGGATAGTGCAGGCCAAATTGTGTGCAACTCCATTGATCGGTTGCAAATTTGAGGTTTAACATTAAACATGCTACTCAACACTAACTATAGGGGCACGGCCGTGCCCCTATAATACATATAAGTTGCAAAAACTTCATTAATGTTCCAGTTTGGGCCAAAGTGACAAAAGTTGGGAAATGAGGCGTTAGGGTTTCCCTAACACCCCACCCTTCCAAACCAGCAGGAGAGCAGGTGTGCCTTGGGCTTCTCAAATCTAACGCTCACCCCATTCCCTCTGTAAATAAGGTCAGATGTGTAGACTTTATGAGAATGGGGTGAGCGTGGAAACTGAAGCCCGACACCCACCAATCTCCTGCCTGGTTTGGGAGGAAGCGAAGATACTGAAACCCTAACACCTCATTTCCCAACTTTTGTTGCTTTGACCCTAACTGGAGCATTAACAACATTTTTTGAAAATTATTTCCTTACTGTTTTAGATAGTATAATAGTATCCTTATTTTACTTTGGGTGCGAAGGGTCCTTCAGACCCTGCTCTCCCATCCCTCCATAGATGCATATATGTATGTAGCTGTGGAAGCACAGGGCCCTCCAGGCACTGCGCTTCATTTATAGAACAACAGTGACCAAATTGTCAGCATAGCCATCTTATTACCTCACCTCATGTACCTAGTACAGAAAATGTTTGACTCCCCGCTAAAACATAATTCTGCACAACTGCAACCCCATTCCGTGCCATGGGTGTGAAAACACATTGTGGTCAGGATTTGAAAAATGACAGCTGTGACATACATGAGGTGGGGTAATAAGAAGGCTATCTTGAAAATCTGGGGTAACAATATTTAACATTTCCGAAGTTTCAAGCATGCATAGCGAAATTGCAATGGATGGTCATAACTTTGGCATTTTTTCACATTTTGACCCCAAATTTTCAACATAGTCTTCTTATGACCCCACCTCCTAAACCTCATAGGCAAAAGTTTTCAAATCTGTGCCAAAATGCCATGCCATGCCACAGGTACAATAGCGCATTTTGGACAGGATGTGAAAAATGACAGCTGTACTATTTATGTGGTGGTGTGAAAAAATGGCTATGTTGAAAATTTGGCGTCAGAATATTGAAAATTACCAAAGTTATGCTCATGCATAGAAAAATTTCAATGAACGTGCATAACTTGGGCACTTTTAGGCATTTTTTCACCACATTTTCAACATGGCCTTTTTTGGGACCCCACCTCATGAACTTTGATGGTGAAATTTCATTATTCTGTCCTGAAAGGTGATTTCACACACCAACTGCAAAATCACCTTCTGGGCCCGATTAACAAAATGACAATTGCAGTGTGCACGAGATGGGGTCCCAAAAAGGCCATGTTGAAAATCTGGTGAAAAAATTCCAGACCACAAGTTCAAAATGCCATTGAAATACATTATATGACACTTACCTTTATTCCTCAGTTCACGATTTGGCTTTGAAGAGTGCAGACGTGTCTCAGTCCACAGAAGATGACAGCCTATGACCTCCGGTGGTAAGTATAGGGTAAGAGGAGGGGTGTGTGGAGGTGGTGGGTGCTCTGTGGAAGGGTCAAGATGGGAGAAGGGGACGGCGGGATGACGAGGGAACCATTTTCTTTTTTTCAGATTAAAAAAAAGTTGGAGGACTATTTTCTTTTTACAGGTTTACATAAAATAAATATTTCAGGACACTGAGGATGGTCTCCCCAGTGTCCCACACTGCTGGGGGGCGCTTTTTTGTTTTGGCGATGTCAAAATTACAGCCAAAAATACAAAACATAGCTTCGCATTTTAATCAAGGAGATGATAAGTAACAGGGCTGATGGTCGAGATACAGCTGTTGGGGTGAGATTGGCATTTGGAAGGATAATGGTTAAAAACCTGAGTACTGTGCATGAATTTTCCTTAAAGTACTTTGGTTACTCACAGTGTGTTTAATTTTCCTTTACCAAAATATTTGTATATATTCAGTGGCATTGGCATACCTCTTAGCCTTCTGTTACTGAAATTAGGGATGTGGATGCTGGAAATGAGGGACACGACCCCTCATAATAAGGGACACATTCTCAAACATGGATATACAAGCTCACTATACTGTGGGAACCATTATATAGAGAATAATGGATAGGTAAGTGTGTGTTATGGATTTCTTTACACACCCAAGGTGTGTGATGACCCTTCGCTCTCGAGGTTTATGTGGTTATCACACAATGAGGGTATGTAAAAAAATCCATAACACACCCTTGTCTATTCTTTATCTTTTATAATTGCTGGTGCATGGACTACCATTGTTTACCTGCTGAGGGCAAGTGACTTGAAGGGTCCCTCCATGAAACATGACTGAGCAGTGTTTGTTGTGGTAAACGCTAAGCCCCAAAATGTATTAAAACAGTAGTGCCCAGTGTGAAAAACATGCTGGTTCAATTTTTTTACAGTTACTTTCCTTACTTTGCTCTAAAAGAAGCCACTGAGCATACAGAAAGGACAGCGAGTGACTCAGTGGCTTCAAAAGACTCAACACAAACTTATAGCAACGCTCGCTAACACTTGAGCTGAGTCTTCTGAAGCCACTGAGTCACTAGCGCTCCTCGCTCTATGCTCGGTGGCTTCTTTTATATCAAAGTAAGGAAAGTAACTTTACAAAATAAAACCAGCATGTTTTTCACACTGGGCACTACTGTTTTAATACATTTTGGGGCTTATTGTTTACCGCAGCAAACACCGCTCAGTCATGCTCTCTCCATGGAGGAAAGTGAAAGTTGTTCAGAGAATGGCATAATAACTGGATTTCAGGTTATTATGGCTTTTTGGAGCATAATAACCTGAAATCCAGTTATTATGGCATTTGAACAGACCAATAATCCAGTTGATAAATAGGGTCACCAGTAATTGTACAGTATTTACTTGCACAAAGTTTAGTTTTGGTTCAACTTCTTAGAATATTATTAATTTCTGCTTTAAGGTCTGAATTTAAAGTACACTGTTTGGCTGGGTGGCACCTTTTCCATGAGGGACGGATGAGGCACAGAGCAATTTTAAGGGGTAAAATGAGCGATGTTGTTGTAATTGGGGACAGTTGAGAGGTATGCTCTGTGGAGTGTCAGCATACATCATTCTCAAACAGTTTAAAGAGTGAAAGCTCACTATCTATGGTCTTTAATTTTAAACAAGTGCAGAATAAGCAGAAATGCTTGAAAATACCTTGGCAAATGCTGCAGACAATTAAACAAGAATGGGAATAATGATATTTTTTGCAGTAGACAATTAAACAAGAGCAGGAATAATTTATGTGGAGAATTACCTGAACCTTTTCACTTTTTTTAACTTATGCTGAAAGTCACTTCTTTACGCCTTGAAGGTCCAGCAGTTCCCTGGACATCATTGCATGGTCGTTTGACTACATTCTAGGCTTCAAGAAGATTTGTACAGCATTGATGAATAGACTGGAATCTGTTGATTAGTTCCCCCCATATAAATTAAACTTACACTGGGGAATCGGAAGAACCCACGTAGAAATGCAACCATGACTGTGTCAAAAGTGAGACAAGCCTTTTACCGTGTTCCCCAAAAAATTGTGTTTGTGCACTCTGTTGTGTTAAAATGATGGCAGTAAAACTGGTAGCCTAAGACTGTTCATTTTTTGTTGTTGTTATTTGTTTTTGTTAGAAAAGTGGAATTCATATGAGGTGTGCCCCCAAGGAAAAAAAGAAAAGTTTGAGGGTTGCCAGTTGTCCAATGACATAAAAATGCATATTGGTACATTAGATCAAATCCATTTGACAGTTATCGACCAATTAGATACGCATTTCCAAAACAGCTGGGAACACACAAAGGTTGAATTAAAAAGTCTGCTAATCCACCCCGCTGTGTGCAACCAGCAAGAGTTTACAGCCTGTAAGAAGAGTGCTGTGTTTGCCTTTTCAGTCACCTTGTCTGCATAGTAACAGAAGGAAATTAAACAAATTGATCATCAGCCTCTGGTTTAACTAGTCAGTCTGTGGCTCATACAGCAGCATGATGAATAAATATAATCTGGTACCTCGACAGAGTAACTGAGATCCATGTTACTGCCTTTTTAAAGTGCCGCCCACTTGGTTTTGGTAGGTTTTGGAACAGGCTGGGCATATTTGGCAAGTTTAATAATGAGGATAAACAGTGGTCTTATTTAAAGCAGCACGCAAACCCACCTGCTGAAACATAATATTTCCCTTCCAGTAGCTCCCATTCATTTGCACAAGCCCACCTACCTGTACACCCACCACATGTACTTTTATTGCCAACTTTAATTTCAGGTTTGCAGTTAAAAAAAAAGTTTTAGTCACCCCTGGACCTGTTTCTACAAGCGCTGTTGCATGTGGCTGCAAAACTAAATAAGATCTGCTGTTCTCATACAAAGAATGTGGTAGAAGGCTCGTCTCGCTAAGCTGGGCACCTGGGATTTCTGGTGCCCAGAGCAAGTATGTCTGGGGTTAACTGTGAAAAACAAACACTAGAATCTAGCTAAACGGGGCCCATTTAGCTAGGTTCTGGTGTTTGTTTTTTAAAATGCCAACACTTTTATGTATTTTCCACGCTTTTTAGTTGGTGGAAAAAAAAATGGTGGCGCATGAAAAGGATTTTTTCCTCATGAAAAAGGAATGGATGTCACAAGAATGAATTCTTTTTCATGAGCTCAAATCCTTTGTCAAACTTTTTCCTCTATCCTGAAAAATGAACTTCTCGTAGGAAATAATGGGAACTTAAAAACTGTATAACTTTGCAACAGGTTAATATTTTTGCACCAAAGAAACACCAGCAGTTCTGTTACTCAAGCTCTTTCTACCATAGAAAAAATCACACCAAAATTCCACACCGTCTGGGCACAAGGTGATGAGGAAAAAAATGCAAAAAGTGGTGACTTTTAACTTTTGTACACTATCTGGATCTCAGAATCTACACATCCTACCAGAACAAAACTTGCCACATGAAGAGACCTACCCCACAGAACAGCACGTACCAAATTTTGTGCAAATCCATTGATCGTTTACAAAGTTATTAAAGTGCAAAATTTGAGGTTTAACATTAAACAGGCTACTCAAGTCATCATTATAGGGGCACAACCATGCCACTGTAATATACATTTATTGCAAAAACGTTGTTACTGCATCAGTTAAGGTTGTTACTAAAGCCACAAAATTAGGGAAGTGTGGTATTAAGGTTTCCAATCCTAACACCCCACCCACACCCTACAGACACCGACATACATCAGGGGTGTGCCTTCGGGTCATCAACCCTAACGTTCACCCCATTCCATAAGTAAATAAGCCGAGATGGGTACAGTATAAGAGAATGGTGTGAGCATTAGGGCTGACGACCCCAAGGCACCCCCCAACGCCTGTCAGTGTCTGCAGGATGAGGGTGGGGTGTCAGGGTTGGAAACCCTAACACCACATTTCCCTACTTTTGTCACTTTAGTAACAATCCTAATTGATGCATTAACAATGTTTTTTTCCAATGAATTTCCTTACTTTTTCAGATAGTATAATCATATCCTTATTTTTCTGTGGGAGCACAGGGCCCACCCCCATCCCCTCTTTAGATGTGTATATATATGTAGCTGTGGAAGCACAGCATTTTCATTTATAGGACAACAGTGACCAAATTGTCATGACAGTCAACTTATTATCCCATCTCATGTACCTGGAACAGAAAATTTTCAAATCCCCAAAACGTAATTCTGCACAACTGCAATGCCATTCTGTACCACAAGTATGAAAACACATTTTGGGCAAGATTTGAAAAATGACAGCTGTGACATACATGAGGTGGGGTAATAAGAAGGCTATTTTGAAAATCTGGGGTCAAAATATTTAAAATTTCCAGAGTTACAGCTGCAAAAACACATTTTGGGCTGGATGTGAAAAATGACAGCTGTGGCATACATGAGGTGGGGTAATAAGAAGGCTATTTTGAAAATCTGGGGTCAAAATATTTAAAATTTCCAGAGTTACAGCTGCAAAAACACATTTTGGGCTGGATGTGAAAAATGACAGCTGTACTGTTCATAAGGTGGTGTGAAAAAATTACTATGTTGAAAATCTGGAGTCAAAATATTGAAAATTACCAAAGTTATGCGTGTGCATAGAAACATTTCAATGAACACTCATAACTCAGCCATTTTTATGTTTGCTTGCACGCATGTGCAAGAAACATAGTGCCATCATTGGAGATTTCGGAGGTGTGTCACCTCCTCCTCCAATTCAGGCACTGTGCTGGCAGGCACGGCCCCTGTAAGCCAATGCATTTTGGAGCTGTCTGTGACACGCTCCAAAATGCAGTGGCATACAGTTGACAGGGGAGCTACGCTTGAGTGAGCAGCGATAAGAAGCTGCTCACGCGCAGCTCCCCCCCCAGCCGCAGGCGTGCGCGCCCCCTGCATGCAGCATATAGCCGACTGGGTGCCCAATCCCCGTTGGCTGAGCTGCATCATCTCCTCCCCCCCTCCCAGTAGTTGGTGCCACGCTGGGAGCCCACTAGCGTGGCAATCAGTCATTTGCCAACAGGGGTGCCCAATCCCGTCGAGCTGAACACCCCAAAGTCCTTTGCCATGCTGGGAGCCCACCCCAGTGTGGCAAGCGATCCCACAAGTCTTTTTTGTTTAACCTGTAAAACAAAAACGGTCCCACGGCGCCTCCCCTCAACCCCTCCTCAAGAACCCGCACCTACCCACTGCTCACCCAGCTCTCCCCACACCCTCACCCAATACTTACCTCCGACCCGTGCGACGATCTTTGGTGGACCGGGAACACGTCTGCACTCTTCAAAGCCGACCGCGAACTGAGGAAATGCCGGTAAGCTGTATAATGGTCTAGATAGGAGGGGTTCAACTTTATTGCATATCTCAGGCATTTTTGGGAATTTTTGCACCAAATTTTCAACATGGGGTTTTTGGGACCCCTTCTCATGAATGATGTCACTGTCATGGCGTTATTCAGGCTCGAAGGGTGATTTCGTGCAGTGACTGTGCAGTGACTGCAAAATCACCCTTCGGGACCGAATGCCACCATGACAGTGACATCACTCATGAGAAAGGGGCCCAAAACCCCCACGTTGAAAATTTGGTACCAAAATTCCAAAAAATGACTGTTTAACGAGCGTGCGTTGTGCAGTTCCTACGCAGGCTCGTAAGTTCACGAAATTTCAATATTTTCACTCCAGATTTTCAACATTGCCATTTCACCACACCATCTTATGAGTAGTACAGCTGTCATTTTTCACATCTCACCCAAAATGTGTTTCTGCCCTTGTAGCGCAGAATGGCAGTCGGTGTGCGAAATCAATGTACGGGACAAATTAAGAAAATCACAGTGACACTGTTCATGAGCAGAGGTCTTGAAATGGCTATGTTGAAAATTTGGTGAAAAATTCCTAAAATGACTGTTTCACGAGCGTCGTTACGCCAGTTCCTCACATGCGCTCATAGGTTTTGAATTTTCAATATTTCCACTCAGATTTTCAACATTGCCATTTTCCACACCTTCTTATGAGTAGTACAGCTGTCATTTTTCAATCTCACCCAAAGCGATGTTTCACTTGAAATGGCGCACAATGGGCGCGTCGTTGTGCGAACTCAGTGTATGGGACACATTAAGAAAATCACAGTGTCACTGTTCATGAGCAGAGATCTTAAAATGGCAATGTTGAAAATTTGGTGACAGAATTCCTAAAAATGACTGTTTTACGAGTGTGCGTTGCACAGTTCCCACGCACGCTCGTAGGTTTGCGAAATTTTCAATATTTCCACTCCAGATTTCCAACATTGCCATTTTTCCACACCTCCTTATGAGCAGTACAGCTGTCATTTTTCACATCCTGCCCAAAAATGTGTTTCCACCCATGTAGCGCACAATGGCGCAGTCGGTGTGCAAACTCAATGTATAGGACACATTAACAAAACCACAGTGACACTGTTCATGGGCAAAGGTCTTAAAATGGCTATGTTGAAAATTTGGTGAAAAAATGCCTAAAAATGACTTTTACTAGCGTGCGTTGCACAGTTCCTATACATGCTCGTAAGTTTTCAAATTTAATATTTTCACTCTAGATTTTCAACATGTCCATTTTATTAAACTTCCTTATGAACAGTACAGCTGCAATTTTTCATATGTCACCCAAAAATGTGTTATCGCACATGTAGCGCACAATGGTGCTGTTGGTGTGCGAAAGCAATGTTTAGGACAGATTAAGAAAATCACAGTTACACTGTTCATGAGCAGAGGTCTTAAAATGGCTATGTTGAAAATTTGGTGACAAAAGTCCATAAAATGACTGTGTTACGAGTGAGCATTGTGCAGTTTCCACGCATCCTCATTAGTTCATGACTTTGTAATATTTTCAGTCCAGATTTTCACTAGTGGCATTTTCAACACTTCATATGAACAGTACAGCTGCCATTTTCACAACATGGCGAAGTGTGTTTTCACACTTTCAGTGCAGAGATGCGTGGTCGCTGTCGGAAATCATTGTTCGGCACAGATAAAGAAAATCACAGTGACACTGTTCATGATCGGAGCACCAAAATGCCTGAGTTGACAATCTGCTATAAAATATCCCCAACCTACTTATATAACGGGTGTCACGTTGCACGAGTTTCTATGTCGCTCATGACCTCACCATTTTTTAAATATTTTTACTACACATTTGCAACATAGCCATTTTTACCTCCCCATGAAAAGTACAGCTGTCATTTTTACATCCTGTTTGGAATATTTTGCACCTGTGGTGCTAAATCCCGTAGTCACTGTGCATAAGCAGCTTCGCTACTAAACTGATATTCCCTGTTCATGAGGTGGGGTCACAAAACAAACATGTTGAAAATTTGGAGTTAAAATACCAACGAATGCCTGAGGTATTAGGCTTTTCAACCAAATCGCCCAACCCTATAGAGAATGACAGGAATCAGGGGTGTGACTTGGGATTCTTGCCTGTGATGCTCATACCATTCCACACCTGCAGTCACTGAGAGGCATCGAGGTATGCCTTGGACTCTTCAGCCCCAAACTTTACCCCCATTCTCCTATATCGCACCCATCTCACCGTATTTCCTAATGAAATGGGTGCGTGAGCAGGCCAAAGACCCCAAGGAACACGTGACACTTGTCAGTCTCTGCAGTGGGTGGTGAAATGGCGTGGCCATTATGCCTGATGACCCAAATGCACACCCCAATGCCTGGCACTCTCTGCAGGGTGGTGGTGGGGTTGGCTTCAGTTCAATACTTCATTGCCATTCCTATTACGCAGCTCTGTGACTTCTACACTACCACAGCCAATGCCAGTAAGCAAACATTCGGCATTGACAAATGTTTGTTAGGAACTGTTTCACCAACTTTTCAACATGGCCTTTTTGGGACCCAACCTCATGAACACTAGTGGTGAAATTTCATTATTTGGTACTGAAAGGTGATTTCACAGAGCGACTGCA
Organism: Neoceratodus forsteri; assembly: GCA_016271365.2. Classification (NCBI taxonomy): domain Eukaryota; kingdom Metazoa; phylum Chordata; order Ceratodontiformes; family Ceratodontidae; genus Neoceratodus; species Neoceratodus forsteri. The sequence continues at coordinate 247,017,812 of CM028134.1, forward strand.
AAATCAACTTCTGGGCCGGATTAATGAAATAGCAGTTTCAGTGTTCATGAGGTAGGGTCCCAAAAAGGCCATGTTGAAAATTTGGTGAAAAAATTCCTAAAAATGGCAAAGTTATGAACATAAATTCAAAACGCCTTTGATATACATTATACGGCACTTACCTTGATTTCTCAGTTCACGGTTTGGCTTTGAAGAGTGCAAACATGTCTATGTCCACAGAAGATGACATCCTATGACCTCCAGTGGTAAGTATAGGGTATGGGTGTGTGTGGGGTGGTTGGTGCTCAGTGGGAGGGTCGCAATGGGGTGGGGACAATGGGGATAATGAGGGACCATTTTCTTTTTTTTCAGGTTTAAAAAAAAGACATTGAGGGGCTGTTTTCTTTTTTTTCAGGACATAATAAAAACATACAAGGGGGAGCCACTAACCACCAATGAACAAATAATCAAATATGGGGATCGGAGGGTGGGGGGTACCACTAGACACCAGGGAAAGATATGGGAGGGTGGGGTGCCACTAACACCAAGGGAGAAATGGAAAAAATTTAATGTGGGGATCAGAGGGTTGGGGGTGCCACTGGACAACAGGAATACATAAAGGAGGTTGGGGGGATACCACTAACACCAATGAAAAATGTATAAAATAAAATATGAGGATCGGAGGATGGAGGGGTGACACTAGACACCAGGGAAACAGCGGCTCACAGCTGAAACTGCAGCCGGCAGCATGAGTTCCAGCTGCGGCTGCAGAAGTCAAGAAAATAGTGCTGTTCTCATACAAAGAACGTGGGGGAAGTGCTCCTTTCACTCAGCTGGACACCCAGGATTTTGGGTGCCCAGAAAAGGTGTTTCTGTCCATAATTAAAAAAAAAAAAGCACTTGCATGTCTCTGAACAGGTCACATTTAGCTAGGTTCTGATGTTTGTTTTTCCAAGTCCATTCATTTTTATGTGTTTTCTTTATTTTCTTTCTCTCGCTAACTAAAAAACAAAATGGTGGACCCACAAAAAGTAATTTCCAACCTGCAACACAGGATGACCCATCTGCGTAACAGGATTAGGCTCCTACAATACAGGATGACCCTTCTGCACAAAGGCATTAGGATCCTGAGACACAGAATCCATTTTCGTGCTGGACATCTAAAATTTCACATTGAAAATAATGGGAACTTCAGCATTTAATAACTTGAGAACACATTAATATTGTTTCACCAAACCTTAAAAACACACATCTGTGAGGCAATAGCTTTGCACTCTGAAATTTTCAGACCACAACTTAAAACAATTCCTGAGATACAGGTGGACAAAGAAACAGCACAAAACATGTAAATTTAAGGATTTGTCAGACTCTGTATCTCGGAAACCACACAACTGATTATAACTAAATTTGCCACATCAACAGACCTACCCCAAGAGATTATGCATGCAAAATGTCATACAAATCCTTTGAACTGTTGCAAAGTTATTAAAGTAGAACAATTGGGCTTTAGCATAGAAGTGAGCACTCAGCCCTACCTATTGCATATATATATATATATATATATATGCATATATATATATATATATGCACACACACACACATATATATATATATATATATATATATATATATATATATATATATATATATATATAGGGGATACATGATGGGCATGAGTGTGTTATGTGAAAATATTGTCTCTCTCTGCAGAGTGAGCTCTGAATACCAGAGCTCACTCTGCAAATGACAACATATTTGCCATAACGATCTGCCCATCATGTATCCGATATATACAATAGGGCCAAGAGTTTTAGAAATTTTGTTATGCTGTCTTGTGTTCTGTTCCTGTTTATGTGTTTGCTCATTCTGTGTGTGAGCTGTTCTGAATGGGCTGGCAGTGTTATAAACTCTGGGAGACATATGAGTGTGTTTTGCAATGCTAAATGAGTTTGTTTCAGGTAGGAGCGAGAAACATAATTTTGTGAGGCTGTATTGTTTAGAAGTCTGGCTGCAGTGAAGCGGAGAGCATCACAGTAATTGTAATAGCTGAGAGGCAGAATGTCAGAACAGCTGATACTGTTTTCAGTGGTAATTAAGTTAGCTTCAGGCAGAGTGCAGATTGTTCTGTGAAATTGTGCTCTTTAGGATTCTGGCTGCAGTCAAGCTCAAAGTATCACAGTAATTGTAATGGGTGAGAATCAGAGTTTGAGGAACAAGTGAGAGTGTGTTTCAGTGGTAGTTGAGTTTGCTGCAGGCAGTAGTTTAGACTGTTCTGTGAAGCTGTGCTGTTTAGAATTCTGGCTGCAGTCACAGTAATGAGCTGGAGGTTGGTGGGGGAGGGATAGGTGTGTTTTGTAATGCTCACTGAGTTAGCTGTAGGCAGCAGTGAGACCTCTGAAGTAGTTCTGCATTTGTGTCTATGGTAACAGCACATGTGTTTCTTGCATGCTGAGGGGAAAGCTGCCTAGAGTGATGACCTTTTGTGACCTGTGTGTGTGTAAATGGCTGATATCATCACATTAGAGCAGAGGATAAAAATATCACACTGCAGTGGATGATACACTGTTTTATCTCACTTATTTACCACTCACCCCTATTGTGTGTGTGTATATATATATGTATATTCATGGCAAAAAACTCCTCCACAGACTGACAAATGCTGGGGTGTGCCATTGGGCTGTGAGGCCAAACTCTCACCCCATTCCATGTGTAAGCAGACTGACATGCTACAGTAAAGGAGAATGGGGTGAGAGGCCTCACGACCCCATGGCACACCCCGGCATCTGTCAGTCTGTGGAGGATGGGTGTGTGGGTTGTGTGTGTGGGGGGGTTAGGGGCTCAACCCTAACATTTCATTTCCTCACTTTTGTTGCTTTAACCCTAAATGATGCATTAAATGCAGTTTTTTGCCATGCATTACCTTACTTTTTGAAAAAGTGTAATATAACTAGCAAAAAACAAGTATTGGCGGGAGCGTGTGGCCCAAAAGCTGCCCATTTTTGCATAACAATATGCATCTGTGGGAGTGCCGGCCCTTTGGGCCCGCGCTCCCACTTCCACATAGCTCCAGAGCCATACAGCAGCCCTACAGGGAAATAAACCCTCGTAACATTAATTTGCCGATATCTCAGGAACCGTAGTGAAAACTATGTATCTTGCTTTGTTTTCGAGATATGGGTGCTGAAAGGCATCATGGGCATCACAATGTTCTCCTATGGGAAATGTCTCAACTTTGGAATATCATAACTACGTAAGCAATGCAATTTTTTACATCAAACCAGCATATGTCACATCTCTGGGACACCCCCTTTGCACCCTGCAAATTTCAAGACCAAAGTCCTTACTGTTTCTTAGCAGTGAACTGGCAAAGTTTTACAAATCCTTGTTTGTGAGCTGTCAAATTCCCATTCATGAGAAAATCCCTGTTCGTGAGCTGACAAGAATCCCTGTTCGTGAACCAATCCTTGTTTGTGAGTTAGGGACATCTGGTCTTCCTCATGAACGGGGATTCAAAATCCCCGTTCGTGAGTTGAATCCTTGTTCATGAGATAGGGACATCTGATCTTCCTCTCATGAACATGGATTTTGCTAGGTCATGAACTGGGATCCCTGTTCACAAGATAGGGCAATCTGGTCTTCCTCTCATGAATGGGGATTCAAAATCCCCGTTTGTGACTCAAATCCCCGTTTGTGAGTTTTTCAGAATCCCCATTCATGAGAGGAAGACCAGATGATCCTGTCTCATGAACAGGGATCCCCGTTCATGAGTTACTGAAATCCCCGTTCGTTACCCGATCCCAGTTATTGAGATTTAGCCATCTGGTCTTCCTCTCATGAACGGGGATTTTGCTAGCTCATGAATGGGGATCAGCTCACAAACGGGGATTTAGTAGTCTCACAAACGAAGATCAGAAGTGAGTCATGAACGGGGATTTTCAAATATAAAAACAGCCATTGTTTGAATAATCTGATGGAAGCCAAACACATGGTTTTGTAGAGGGCATCACCCTGAACAAAACCCATGCATTTGTTTTTTCCAAATGCATCTGTGGGGCAAGTTACAACATTTTGTTTTGGGCTAAAAGTGAAAACAAGAAGGTGGCTCACGAATGGGGAATTTTTTCTCATGAACTGGGGATCCCCATTCATGAAAAAAACATCCCCATTCGTGAGCCCAATTCCTTGTTCGCAGCTGTGCATCTAACCAAAAGACTGAACTGAGCATGCTCAGAACCCATATTTTCAAAATGTAATAACTTTGGGTCAGAATAATATTTTTTCACCAAACTAATGCTGGTCTGTTCCTTAAGGTAATCTCTATCTGCCCTGAACATTTCAGGCTAAAATTCCAAATGGTGTGGGTGCAGGGCAATGAGGAAAAGTCAGGAAAAATTGGCAAACAAAAGTGAAAAACACACTTTTTGCCATATGCGCTGCACAAAATCCGCACATCCGATCAAAATAAAACTTGGTAAATCAAGAGATCTATCAAGCCTGACTACGCGTTCCAAATTTTGTGCAAATCCATTGAATGGTTACAAAGTTATTAATGCGCAAAATTTGAGGTTTAACATTAAAGCGCCTACTCAACCCTAAAGCGCCTCTATAATATATATATAAATATATATATATATATATATATATATATATATACAAAAACTATGTTAATACACCATTAGGGTTATGCAACCTTAGGGTTCTCAAGTGTAAGACCCCACTCCCAACCTGTATGCAGGAACAGGCCTGAGGTGTGTGCATTGGGGTTGTAAGCCCTAATGCTCACCCCATTTCATGAGTAAATAAGGTAAGATGGGTACAGTATAGGAGAATGGGGTGAGCAGTAGTGTTCACAACCCCAGGGCACACCCCTCAGGCCTGTTCCTGCATGCAGGATGGGGTTGGGGGTCTTACACTTGGGATTCCTAAGGTCGCATTTCCCTACATTTGATGCTTTAACCCTAATGGTGCATTAACATAGTTTTTTGCAGAGAATTTCCTTACTTTTTGAGAAAGTATAATTTCCCTACTTTTATCGTATTAACCCTAATGGTGCAATAATAACTGGGGAGTGTTTTTTCCTTAAGGGAAACCCAGTTTGTAATTTTGTGTTTTTTCCCTAAGGGAAACCCAGTTTGTAATTTGCTGTTATAAAGAAGTATTTATAATGGCAAACATGCGCTGGATTTCCCTTGCACTGTGCATACATGAGCTGGCTGTCTTCTGTTGTCGTGCTGAACATTGCACTGCCACTGCTATCAGCAGTAAATAAATTTAAAAAAAAAAAACAAACTTGGCTGTCAGTATTAAACTTTGAGCCCTCTCTACCGACTGAGTGACCATAGTTGAATTAAAAAAAAATGAAAGGTTTCAGCAGCTGTGGACTGCACGTGAACCAGACTGGACTGTGACCAAACAGGAATGTTTCCATTTTATATAACTGCTGTGGTGAAAAAACACTCCCCAGCAATTAGTATAAAATAAAATATGGTGTGTGTGTGTGTGTGTGTGTGTGTGTGTGTGTGTGTAAACTCAAATTTTACACACACTCTTGGGGTTGGATGCTTACATAAACCCCTCGAGCTTCTCTCTTGGGGTTTATGTAGCTTCAACACCTCAGGTATGTAAAATTCTTGTTACACACACACACACACACACACACACACACACACACACACACATATATTATCCTATATTTAACATACTTTATCATATATATTATATATTTTTTTGTTATAAACAAAAAGTATTAAAAACACCTACATTGATCTGGTAGCATTCATGGCCAGAGTGATAACCTTCTCACTCCTTGCAGATACATTGCTATTGTACTTTTAGTCTGTAGTAATACAGAATATCATTTACAATGCTCATGAGGTATTTAACACTGTTCCAGTGCATCTAGTAAATTATAACATGTGCTAGAACTTTACTGTACTGTTTTTGCCAGACACTAGTACCATCTTTCATTAGGCATCTATAAAGAAAAAGGAGGGGGTGTTAAATTTGGAGCATAACTTAGAATTAGTTAAGGCGGAGTTCTATGATAGCTATACTTCAGGTAATATATCTCAGTGGCCTTCTAGGGTACCACTTACGTTTGTCGAGAGGGTGGGTTTTAGCTTTTCTTTAGTAGTACAAGGTCAGAACAATTGCTTAACAAGCATTTGTCAATGCCAGATGTTTGTCAATGGTATAGATGTGTGATTGCGGTGTGAATGGTGGTAAAGGCCATGCTGGCAGAGGGTTAACACTGAGTGTCTTCAACCACCTGTGAAGTATGATATAAAATTCCCATAGAATCACCATATAAACTGTAAATAAGCAATAACACACCACAGGGAGATGGTAATACTAAACTACCACACAGCCCAGGTGGGTTGTGAGGCATGAGGCACAGCTGAGTGCTTCAACCATCTGGGTAGTGTGTATGCCTTCACTCAGGTGCTTAAGGCACCTATGTTGCGATGGAAGCACATGCTAAGGACTTGGGAGAGTCAGCAGGTGGCTGCTCTGAAGAGCACCAGGTCCTTGGCTTCTTCACCTGGAAACAGAGGTAACATTCAAACTTACATCTGGCACACAGCTGAATGACACAAAATGAAACCAAAAAAAGGGGAATGGCAGCACAGTGAGATGTAGCTGTGGGTAGTATGGAGAAGGCAGTTTTTATATGCACTGACTAAATGCAAGGAAGAAAGGGAAATGTCGTTGGGTGGGTGCGTGAGAAATGCAGAGTGCCCTAGATCACTTTACCTGATAATGTAAAGTGAGAATACAAGAATCTGTGGCTCACACTGTAATGACGAGGCAGCATTGACAGAGCAGGGGAAAACAGAAATGGAAACATTAAGCATACAACAGGTTTTCACCCCCCCCCACATTGGGAAGGCAGGAGGTGGGAGCTATTTGAAAAGCAAATTGCAGTTTGGGTAATTGGAAGAGTGAAATCTTCAGATTGTTTCTGACACCCATACATTGCAGACGAGGGACAAGGAGTGTAGAGTATACACACACAAGCAAGTGCCGTAGCTACATTACACTTACGAAATAGGAATCACTGAGATGAGGCAGGGCTATTGTGCCTCTCAGCAGGTGGCAACACGGAAATATCAGTCAGACTGAGACAGCCTCTAAACAGGGTTGGGACATGGTCATGCAGCTCTTGGGAAATGGCTAATGGTGTGATAGGGGCATAGTCCCATAATAAGACAGGCTTGGGCAGATTAGATGGGACTTGGGGGAGGCAGCCGGTGCATCTAAAACTGCTTGTCAGTTCCGTCTGGTGGCAGGTGGGACCTCTATAGGGGCATGGATGCCAGAAACAATCTGAGGATTCCTCTCTGTCAATTAACCAAACTGCAATTTGTCATTCAAACAGTTCCCACTTCCTGGCTTCTGAAGGAGGGGAGTGGGGTGCAAAACTGTTGTACACTCAATGTCTCCATTTCTATTTTCCCGCGCTCTGTCAATGCTGCCTTGCTGTGACAGTGTGAGCTACAGATTCTTGAATTACCACTTTACATTGTCAGGCAAAGTGATATAGGGCATGCTGTACCGTATGTCTCCCACAGACACCCATCAACACTCCCTTTTCTTCCTTGCGTTTAGTTAGTGCACATGAAAACAGCCTTTTCCATACTACCCTGAGGTACATCTTGCTCTGCTGTCATTTTCCTTTTTTGCTTTCATTTCATGTTACTCAGCTGTATGCCATTTAAGTTGGATATTACCTCAGTTTCCTGGTGACGGGCCTACCCTGAGCAATTTCACAACCATTGTTGCAATGTCTGCGAATTAGTAGGTGCTCACCAATAATTCACAAATAGTGTCAGACAGTGGCAAGAATGGTTCGAACATGCCCAGAGGAGGTCCCATGACTGGTTGGAAACCAGACAAGGCCTACCCTGAGCAATTTTGTGATCATTGTTGCAACTTTTGCTAATTAGAGGTGCCCACCAATAATTCACGAACAGTATTAGACTTTGGCAAGATTGGTTTGAAAGTGTCCAATGGAGGTCCCATGACTGGTTAGAAACCAGACTGGGTTTACCCTAGGCAGTTTTGTGACCATTATTGTAACTTCTGCTAATTAGAGGTGCTCACCAATAATTCACAAACAGTGTCAGACCATGGCAAGAGTGGGTTGAAAGTGTCCACTAGATGTCCCATGACTGGTTAGAAACCAGACAGGGCCTACCTTGAGCAGTTTTGCAGCCATTGTTGCAACTTCTGCTAATGAGACATGCTCACCAATAATTCAGGAACAGTGTCAGACTGTGGCTACAGTGGTCTGAAAGTGTCCAGTGGGTGTCATGTGACTGGGCAGAAACCAGACCGGTCCTACTATAAGCAATCATGACCATTCTTGCAACTTCTGCTAATTAGAGGTGCTCATCAATAATTCATGAACAGTGTCAGACTATGGCAAGAGTGGTCCAAATGTATCCAGTGGAGGTCCCATGACTAGTTAGAAACCAGACTGGATCTACTCAGAGCAATTTTGGAACCATTGTTGCAACTTCTGCTAATTAGAGGTGCTCACCAATAATTTACAAACAGTGTTAGACTGTGGCAAGAGTGGTCCAAAAGTGTCCAGTGGAGGTGCCATTTATTTTTTTATTTTATTTATTTATTTATTGAAGTCTAGGATACACCTGAGAATGGTTTCTTGTTGAGAGGTTCCACGTCAAATACATTAAACAACAAGGCAAAAAAAAAGACTGAGGACAATTTACAGATAATACAACGAGAGTTCAGCAAACACATAATGAGAGTATTAAACATAACGGGTACATAAAATTCAGCCAGGAAAAGGTAAGCTACGGCAATGTACAAAGTATGCCTGTGTCAGTACTAGGAGCAGAAGAAGGAAGGGGGAAAGAGGTGCAGGGTAAGCAAGGCAGTGTGGGAAGAGGCAGGGGTTTTACTGGCACAGGATGGGGTACAAGAGGTTGAGGGGGATTGCTAAGTGCCGGGGTTTGCCTATCCCAAGGGATAGGGACTGGGAAGTGCTGGTGGTAGTCAATCTGTACGTAGGGTATCTCAGCAGGGGCACCTGCAGGAACTCCTGTCAATAAGGTATTTTCACAGTCTGAGTTTGAAGGATCCAAGAGTAGTAGCACCAGAGATATCAGGCTGTAGCCCATTTGTCCAGAGTGATGCTTGGTAGGAGAAAACAAGTTGTGCCATGGATGTGCGGCATCTGGGCACAAGGAAGATTTGTGTGAAGGAGCTCCTGGTTTGTCTGGTGTTTAGAGGTAGGGACAGTAGGTTCTGAACTCCAGGAGGAAGCTGGTTTAGCGTAGCCTTTTTGGCGAGAAGGCAGGCTTGATATCTTATTCTGTCGTTAAGTTGGAGCAAGCCAGCACAGGTATAGAGTTTGCAGGTATGGGTTAGTTTAGGTGTATTTATAAGCAAGCAGCAGGCTTTATTTAGGGCAACAGTGATACATTGGAGTGCCGTGTCAGTTGCAGATCCATATATTACAAGCCCATAATCTATAAGGGATACAATTGAGCTGTTAATTGCCAGATTCAGTGCTTCATGAATGAGACAGTACCTGTGTCGGTAGAGGATGCCGATTCTGGTGTTGATGGCTTTAGCAGTGATGTCGATGTGCTGTGTGAAGGACATGGAGGAGTCGATTGTAACCCCCAGGTATTTGAAGTGTGGTATGAGTTCCAGGGTGCTGCCACAGTCATTCCGTATTGCCAAGGGGTAGTTTTTTAGTTTGTTTTGGGCCGTTGCATAGAGCATGGTTTTGGTCTTTTTGTAATTCATGACCAGCTTTTGTTCTGTGCACCAGACTGGGCTCAGCCTGAGCAATTTCGCAACCATTGTTGCAACTTCTGCTTATTAGAGGTACTCAGCAAAAATTCATGAACAGTGTCAGACCGTGACAAGAGTGGCTCAAAAGTGTCCAATAGATGTCCCATGACTGGCTAGAAACCAGATTGAGCCTATTCTGAGCAGTTTACTGACCATTGTTGCAACTTCTGGTTATTAGAGGTGCTCACCAAAATTTTATGAACAGTGTCAGACTGTGGCAAGAGTGGTCTGAAAGTGATCAGTGGAGGTTCCATGAGTGGTTAGAAATCAGACTGAGCCTACTCTCAACAGTTTTGTGACCATTCTTGCAACCTCTGCTAATTAGAGGTGCTCACCAATAATTCACAAACAGTGTCAGACCATGGCAAGAGTGGGTTGAAAGTGTCCAGTAGATGTCCCATGACTGGTTAAAAACCAGAATGGGCCAACATTGAGCAGTTTTGCAACCATTGTTGCAACTTCTGCTAATGAGAGGTGCTCACCAATAATTCAGGAACAGGGCCAGACTATGGCAAGAGTAGTTCAGAAGTGTCCAGTGGAGGTTTATGACTGGTAAGAAACCAGACTGGGCCTACTCAGAGCAATTTCATGGCCATTCTTGCAAATTCTGCTAATTAGAGGTGCTCACCAGTAATTCACAGTGTCAGACCGTGGCATGAGTGATCCAGAAGTGTCCAGTAGATGTCCCATGACTGGTTAAAAACCAGACCAGGCCTACCCTGAACAATTTCACAAACATTCTTGCAACTTCTGCTAACTAGAGGTGCTCACCAATAAGTCACAAACAGTGTCAGACTGTGGCAACAGTGGTGCAAATGTGTCCAGTAGATGTTCCATGACTGGTTAGAAACCAGACTGGACCTACGCTAAGCAATTTCACAACCATTGTTGCAACTTCTGCTAATTAGATGTGCTCACCAATAATTCATGAACAGTGTTAGACTGTGGCTAGAGTGGTCTGAAAGTGTCCAGTGGTGGTCCCATGACTGGTTAGAAACCAGACCGGGCCTACCCTGAGCAATTTTGCAACTAGTGCTGCAACTTCTGCTAATTAGAGATGCTCACCAATAATTCACAAACAGTGTCAGACTGTGGCAAGAGTGGTCCAAAAGTGTCCAGTGGAGTTCCCATGACTGGTTAGACACCAGACTGGTCCTACCCTGAGCAAATTTGTGACCATTGTTGCAAGTTCTGGTAATTAGAGGTGCTCACCAATAATTCATGAATAGTGTCAGGCTTTGGCAAGAGTGGTCTGAATGTGTCTAGTGGAGGTGCCATGACTGGCTAGAAAACAGACCAAATCTACACTGAGCAATTTCACGATCATTGTTGCAACTACTGGTAATTAGAGGTGCTCTCCACTCATGATGTCTCTATTGTCATCAGGTCAATCAGCAGCAGAACAAAAAATATCCACAATATTCCCAGCGGGGGTATAACATATTCCATTTGTGCCCATACCTCCAAGAAAGTGAAAAAAACATTTAATCTCCTGCCATTTTTTGCTGGTTTTAAAAATCTAAAAGGTATGTATAAATGAAATACCACTCATTTAGTAGATATTTTTGTGCTGAACAACTTTTGTGCTCAAGGTACCATGCTATAATTTTTCATTTTAAAGCTATTTGCATTTGTATGTTGCAACAAGTGAAAAAAATGAATTTTCTGCTGTCTTTTGCTAATTATAAAAAAAACTAAAAGGTATAATTAAAGGAAGCACCACTCATTTTGTAAATAGTTTTGTGATGAACAAATGTTGTGCTCACAGTAGCATGCGGTCATTTTTTGTTTTAAAGTTCTTCACGTTTGTTTGTTGAAACAGTGGGGAAAAACTGAATTTTCTACTGTCTTTTTTGTTAATTATAAAAAAACTAAAAGGTATCTTTCATCCGCCATCCGACTGAGGCTGGGAGCATGCTGCTTATTTATAGGGCAGTCTCCCAGCCTCAGTCTGATGGTGGGTGGCTAAGGTAGAGAGAGGAAGGCTGTGCTACTCACTGTTCCGTGTCTGCAGCACCGTTTGTGTCATAAGGGGGATCGGGGGGTGGTTGTCTATGGTGCAGGAGGGAGTGGGACCACTGACCGCCAATGATGTGAGCACGGAGGGAGGTCTTTGCAATGTTGCCATGGTGCAACAGCTGTGGAGGGACCTTTTAGCAGCTACTAGGACATGGAACAGTGGCAGACCAATGCCTGCCCGCCATTGAGGGGGCCATCAACATGGATAAGGATCGGGTGGGAGGTGGGCCACTAGTCTACCAGGGTGTATTCTGAATGTCACCTGGATGGGGATCAGGTGGGGGAGGGCCACTAGATTATCAGGGCATATTCTGAATGTCATTGGGATGGTTATCAGGTGAGGAGAGGGCCACTAGACTACCAGGACCAATTCTGGAAGTGACTGGGATGGGGATCGGGTGGGGAAGGGCCACTAGATTACCAGAGCATATTCTGAACGTCACTGGGATGGGGATCGGCTGAGGGGAAGACCACTAGACTACCAGGTCATATATGAGCAATGAAGCAAAATTTTGCTCTGCAGAACTGCACAGCCAAGTGATATATTTTAATTAAACCACTCAAAGGCACATCTGTCGGGCAAGCCCTTTGTACCCTGAAAATTTTAGTCCAAAATTTCAAACTGTTTCTTTGCTATGACGTGGCAAAGAAACAGCTATATAAAAACCTTTTTCACAAATTGTGAAAAAGAATCCTTTACCGAGCTTCCTTTTCTGCAATTTATGGTAAAAGAAAATCCTTTTTCGCAAATTGCACAAAAGGATCCTTGTTCACGAAAAAGATTTGCATGATTTACAGTTAAAGACTTTCCACACATAAAATAAACACATTGCTGAACCTTTTTATAAAAAAACTAAACCCAGAATCTGATTCTTTAGGCCTCAGATAGATAAACACAACTATTGGTGTTTACCAACTTCCTCTATTATTTTTAAATTTTAAGTTTGTTTGCCTCGCTAAGTGAAAACAAAATGGTGGCAGCATGAACTAGGATTCCCCTTCTGCAGAATAGGACTCCACATTTGCAAACTAGGATTCTGCATTTGTGATCAAAAATCCTATTTTGAGTCTGCCATCTAACTTTTCCCATAAGAAATAATGGAAAATTTTAAAATGTAATAACGTTTGAACGGATTAATATTTTTCACCAAATCTTCAAAAGGCACCACAGTGACCCAAAACCTATATATTCTAAAGGTTTCAGACCAAAATTCTACACAGTTGTTGTGCAATGTGGTGACAAAGCATTTGACAAAAGTGGTAATTTACACAATTTGTGTCACTCCGTATCTCTGCACACACAGATCCAACCAAAGCAAAACTTGGCACATCAAAAGATCTTTGGTCCCTGATGGCGCATGTCACATTTCATGTGAATTGTTTGAACAGTTGCGAAGTTATTAAAGTCTCAAATTTTCAGTTTAACATAGAAGTGAAGATTTAACCCAAATATCAGTCGGAGATTTTGTCTTATAGGATCCAATATCATATATCTCCCTATATCTGATGGCTGCAAATTGGCGAATATGCCATGACCATTGTATTAATATGTTATTAACACCATAACAACTTATTGCTACTTAAAGAACATACTATGAACCACCTTATCACAATCTTAATAACACATGCAACAACAACCTTGATAACACATGTAAAAACAACCATACTAATTCATTTAACAGCAATTTTAATAACATATGTGCCAGCAACTTTAAAAATAATGAATGTTTATGGGGACACCATGCAGAAACCATGCCGCTTTATTTAGGAAGCCACTACTCTACAGAAACCAATAACGGCCAAATACTGAAGCCCTGAAAATGCCACCACACTATGGAAAAGTGCTAAAAGGCACAGTATATGGGGACACCACTACACTAAGCAAAAACACTACACTACCTAAGCAGGAAAACCAGCACTGCATAAAGAAGCGGATTAGCCATAACTTGCTTTGCAAGTAGTAATACATGAGTCATAACTTGCTTTGCGCATGGCCTGCAGGCCCTGTGTGAAGGAATAAATGAGTGATAACTTGCTGCACACAGGGCCTGTAAAGTAATCATTGAGTCATAGCTTACTTTGCATTGTGTCCTAGGCTAAAAGCAAGACATGAGTGATACCTTGCTTTGTGCAGGGCCCTGTGGGCACTGTGTACAGTAGCAGATGAGCAGTAGAAGAGTCATAGCTGTGTTAATTGTTTTAGGATTTTAAATATTTTGTTCATGTATGACTTTACTTGTAGTACAAAATGCACGTGTTGTTTTTTAATTGATGCATTCTCAAGAGTTTTTTATGTTGTGGGGCTTTAAACATTTCGTTTGTGTTTGTGCGATGGGCCAACAGGCCATTTTCAGCCAACAGAATCTGTTTTTATGTTTTGTGTAGGACTTAGTACATTTCTTATGACAGTTTTAACAATTCCACAAGTAACTCAAGAACCTCTCAAAAATCCATGTGCTGTCCTATTTTTCTTTTGTGTTCAACTCAAATGCATGCACTATGCTGTATGTTATACATACACTGAGTCTGTTAGTCGTCCTCAACATTTTTTCGAGACAAAATTTTTTTTCTAATTAGAATACTTAGGGTGAGATATTCAGAAGGGTTGCGCATGCTTACAATTCTTGTCATCGCGGCTTACAATGTTGCTTGCTGGCATTGGCATTGGTAGTGTAGAAGTTACAGAGCTGCATAATAGGAATGGCAGCGAAGTATTGAGCTGAAGCAACCCCACCACCACTCTGCAGAGAGTGACAGGCATTAGGGTGTGCCTTTGGGTCATCAGGCATAACGACCATGCCATTTCACCACACCCTACCCTGCAGACATTGACAAGTGTCATGGTGTGTAGCTTGGGGTCTTTGGCTATGCACCCCATTCCATCAGAAATGCGGTGAGATGGGTCTGTTATGGGAGAAGTGGGGTGAAGTTTGGGCCGAAGAGTCGGAGGCACCTTGATGCCTCTCACTGGCTGCAGGGTGTGGGTGGGGTGGAATGGTATGAGCATGACAGGCAAGAATCCCAAGTCACACCCCTGATGCCTGTCATTCTCTACAGGGTGGAGCGTTATGGTCGGAAACCCTAACACCTCAGGCATTCGTTGGTATTTTCACTCCAAATTTTCAACATGTTTTTTTTGTGACCCCCACCTCATGAACAGTGACAATATCAGTTTGTTAGCTGAAAACTGCTTTTGCACAGCGACTATGGCATTTGGCACCACAGGTGCAACAACACATTCAGAACAGGATGTGAAAAATGACAGCGGTACTGTTCATGGGGAGGTGTAAAAAATGGCAATGTTGAAAATCTGCTGTGAAAATCTTAAAAAAACTGGTGAAGTCACGAGTGTGCGTAGAAACTGTGCAACGCACACCCGTAATGTAACTAGTTTGGGGATTTTTTTACAGCAGATTGTTAACACACGCATTTTGGGACCTCCGATCGTGAACAGTGTCAGTGTGATTTTCTTTATCTGTCCCGAACAATGATTTCCCACAGCGACCATGCGTTTCTGTGCTGAAAGTGTGAAAACACATTTTGGCCATGTTTTGAAAATGACAGCTGTACTGTTCATAAGGATGTGTGGAAAAATGCCACTGGTGAAAATCTGGACTGAAAATATTACAAATTCATGAACTTACAAGGGTGCGTGGAAACTGTGCAATGCTCACTCGTAACACAGTCATTTTATGGAGTTTTGTCACCGAATTTTCAACATAGCTATTTTAAGACCTCTGCTCATGACCAGTGTCACTGTGATTTTCTTAATCTGTCCCAAACATTGTTTTCGCACACCGACTGTACCATTGTGCACTACATGTGCGGAAACACATTTTGGGCGGGAGGTGAAAAATGGTAGCTGTACTGCTCATATAAAAGTGCGGTATAATGGCACTGTTGAAAATCTGGTGTGCAAATATTACAAATTCGCAAACTTGCCAGCGTGCATAGGAACTGTGCAACGTGCACTCCTAAAACAGTCATTTTTGGGAATGTTTTCACCAAATTTTCAACATAGCCATTTAACACCTCTGCTCATGACCAGTGCCACTGTGATTTTCTTAACGTGTCCCATACATTGATTTCGCACACCGACTGCGCCATTGTGCGCTACTTGGGCAGAAACACATTGTGGGTGAGATGTGAAAAATGACAACTGTACTGCTCATAAGAAGGTGTGGTAAAATGGCAATGTTGAAAATCTGGAGTGAAAATACTGAAAATTTGCGAACTTACGAGCCTGCGTAGGAACTCTGCAATGCATGCCCATAAAACAGTCATTTTTAGGAATTTTTCACCAAATTTTCAACATAGCCATTTTAAGACCTTGGCTCATGAACAGTGTCACTGTGATTTTCTTAATTTGTCCCGTACATTGATTTCGCACACCGACTGCGCCATTGTGCGCTACATGGGAGGAAACACATTTTGGGTAGGATATGAAAAATGACAGCTGTACTGCTCATAGGAAGGTGTGGTAAAATGGCAATGTTGAAAATCTGGAGTGAAAATATTGAAAATTCGTGAACTTACGAGAGTGCATAGGAAATGCGCAATGCACGCTCATAAAACAGTCATTTTTAGGTTTTTCCACCAAATTTTCAAAATAGGCTTTTTGAGAGCCCACCTTATGAACAGTGGCAGTGTCATTTCATTAATTGGTCCTGAAAGGTGATTTTGTACAGTGGCTGTGAAATCACCCTTCGGGCCCGAGTAACGCCATGACAGTGACATCATTCATGAGAAGGGGTCCCAAAATCCCCATGTTGAAAATTTGATGCAAAAATGCCAAAAGATGCCCGAGATATGCAGCAAAGTTGAAAAAACCCTATCTGTAACATTATACAGCTTACCGGCATTTCCTCAGTTCGCGGTCAGCTTTGAAGAGTGTAGACGTGTTCCCAGTACACCGAAGATCATCGCGCCGGACTCCGGAGGTAAGTATGGGGTGAGGGGGGTGTGGGGAGGCAGGGTGCGCAGTGGGTGGGTGCAGGTGGGGGCAGGAAGACTGCGAGGGACCGATTTCAAATTTACAGTTTTTTTTTTTTTTTATTAGGAAGGCGACGCGGGACATTTGCCACGCTGGGGTGGGCTCCCAGCATGGCAGCTGGAAAAAAGACTGTTTGGGGGGGCTGGAGCCAAAGGGGGATTGGGCACCCCCGTCGGCCATACGGGCTAGTGCCGCACTGGGGTGGGCTCCCAGCGTGGCAGTTGTAAGGCTGTTTTTGGGGAGCTGGAGCTGGCGAGGATTGGGCACCCGTCGGCCCGCTCTGAAGGCTTGCGCCACGCTGGGGTGGGGTCCCAGCATGGCAGCGTAAGGCTGTTTGGGGGTTGCAGCCAACGGATTGGCACCCCGCCAGCCATACGGACTTGCACCACGCTGGGGTGGGCTCCCAGCGTGGCAGCTGTAAGGCTGTTGGGGGGGTTAATCCCCCATCGGCTATACAGTATGGGGGGGAGCGCGTCAGCACGCAATGTGCGTGCGTGTTGAGGGGGGGAGCTCTGCTCACTGAAGTGGAGCTCTCCCTTTCTACTGTATGCCACTGCATGTTCCTGCTGTCACAGACAGCTGGAGCAGTGATTGGCGCACTGTGACCGCGCCTGCAAATACACTGACTGAATTGGAAGAGGCTGACACACCTCTGGAAAACTCGGATGATGGCACTATGTTTCTTGCACATGCGTGCAAGCAAACATAAAAATCAGTTGGGCAATTTAAATTATTTACTAAAACTGCACAAACATCCCAGAATTTTTTTTTTTTTTTGCTCATCAATAGCAAAAAAAAACAAAACTAGGCAGAATTAAATTATAAAACTTATATGTTCGCAGGAGTTTGTTCCAAGGAAGTGCCTTTGCAGGGTTTTAAAAGTAAATTGCATTTAGTTTTTATGTTATAAGGTTTTAAAGTTTGCGCATTTGTAGACCACTTGAAAAAATAGCTGAAAAAAACAGGACTTGTTTCCAAGTTAAAATTCAGCATCAACAAAAACTTTAACAGCTCCAAACAAGCGAAAATATTTAATTGTAAAGGCTGACAATATGGCTTGCCAGATGACAGTTTAATGAGACACCTGAGCTGACTTGCCAAAAAATTAATAAGACTAAGGGTGGGATATTCAGACTACACCAGGCTGTGGCGCAAGCCTGGGCGCAGTGCAACTGGGATGTGCCAGGGCGCTGACAAGGTGATATTCAATGGTGCTGTGCCATGGCTCAGCACCGTTGACTATCGCTCCATAGCCACCCACATAGTGCATGGCGCAGTGGCACTGCACCAACGCAAGTGGCCAGAGAGGGGCAAGGGGATGCGCTAGCGCAAGTGCCATTGCGCTAGGTGCATCAACCGCGATATTCAGCGGTGGACATGCAAATGGAGCCATAATGAATGCAAGGTGAAAATGGGGCCATTTGCATGTCATTATGGTCCCATTTGCATGCAGGCGACTTGCCCCTGGTGCCCTGCCAGGCTGCAGCTGTCGGGGACCAACGCCTCCTGCACAAGCGGCAAAGTGCCCCAATGCCCGATCGTGGGCATACATATTGAAATATAATAGTCCAATATCTCTGGTGGTCCAGTGGACTGCTCCCAGACCGATTGCAGGTATAAGTATTACAATATACAGTCCTATATCCCTGGTGGTCCAGTGGACCGTTACCAGCCCGATCACGAGTGTAAATATTAAAATAAACAGTCCTATATCCCTGGTGGTAAGTGGACTGCTTCCAGCCCAATCGTGGGTATAAGTATGAAAATATAATATTCCAAACCATCCCTGGTGGTCCAGCGGTGCCCCCCTCCCCACCCGCCAACTGAGCCCCACCACCCCGCTCCCCCCCCGGTCAACAGTGGACGGCAGCTCCCCACCCACAAGCCACCCGGCTGCCCGCCGACTGACTGCATACAGTATGGCTGTACTCCCATTAGTCCACAGCGGCCAACGGGCATGCAGACCGCATTCCATACTACACAGTCCAGATATGGAATGAATCTACCACGACGGACGGTGCCGCCGGAGCTCGGGTGGCCACCCACAACTGGCAGCTGCTGTGTTGCACCCTGCAAATCGGCAGCTCACCTGTGGGTGGCCAGTTGTTGCTCCTTCTTTTTCTAGCTCAACTGTGTGCGGCGCAAGTAGGGGATGCACCTGCATGGGTTCAGCACATCCTGGGCTGAATATCGGGATGTGCGGAGTATGCATGGGCACGCCCCCCCCCCACTTGTGCCGCACACATTACTGATGTGCTCCAGCGCATCGAGATTTGTGCAGAGCACTTTTCCCTTTGAATATCGCGTCGGGTGATTAGGGTTGTGCATGGTGCAACACTATTGCGCCATGCACAACCCTTTTGAATATCTGGGCCCATGTATTTTTTATACGGAAAAAAAATTAACTCAGTAATTACTGAAAAAGACTTAGGGGTCATAATAAACAACCAATTAACACCAGGTGACCAATGCAGGAGTGTTGTGCTTACTGGAAACTGAATTATTAATGCTATTAAAATAACTTTCCTGTGCAGGAATGAAGCCTACATTATGCCACTTTATAAGGCATTCATTAGACCTCACACAGACTATGCTGTGTCATTCTGGGCCCCCTACCTTGTAAAAGACAAAAAAATGATGGAAAGCTTACAGCATAGAACCACTAAGCTAATCCTGAGACTCACCAACTTGTCTTACCTAGACAGACTAAAAGCCCTTGGGCTCTATGATCTCCAACTTAGGAGAGATAGAGGGCATCTGCTTTGGCTGTACAACATTCTTAATGATCAGGATCTTATGAAGGGATGTAAAATTGTTCAAGTTAACAAAACAGCAAACTTGAGATCCCACAAGAAACAGATTCTCATTCCGAAATCCACAACAAACAAACATAGACACTTTTTTTACATTAGGGCCTCCGAAATGTGGAATGTTCTCCCTAACCACATAGCAGAAGCAAGCAATAAAGTACAATTTAAAAAAGCACTGAATATTACCTACATCAAAGGGAGGGGAATGTGGTCCTGATGGCCTAGAAACCTACTTCCACCGTAGTAACCGAATAATACTGAGTATAATCCTGTAATCAATCTGAACCAAGACTCAAGGTGTCTGTGTATCGAGCACTATACACTAGAAAAGATTTTGTATGGGCATCCATGCACAAACAAACCTGAGTCTGAATCTCAAGGTAGCCATGGCAGCCAGGGGACCGCTTGAGCTGCACTGTCAAGGTCATTGGTTGTCACGGCAATCTCTTGATTTAGACAAAGGCTTATGCATGGATCCCCAAACACAATCCTTTATGCTTCAGTAACATATAGCCTTTCTATACAGTGGAGATCCTACTTGAAGATCAGAAAATTAGTCTTCTGGTGAGAATTAATCAACAAAAGTATCAATTGTATGCATCTAGATTGGTATATGGGATTGGAACAGGAGGTGGATGGGAAAATAAGAGGTTCAAATGAAGTACAAGGTTGGGGACGTGGCTAACCAGAGAGCATTAAGCACCTACTCTTGAATGCTCTGCAGACCTAGTGGGCATAAAGGATAAAAAACAACTTTAAAGCTGTCTTGAATTAGAAAAAGCTCAACAGCACCAAACAGACTAAGCCTAGAGGAATGAGTGGATACTTTTTTTTGCTATGTCAGTATCCCAGGAAGAGCAACAGGGTGAAACTGATCAAGCAGGCAGGTGGTGGAGAAGATGGAGCCAGCCGAAGAAACAGTGCCTGGGAACAAGTGAAGAGCAACAGCTGCCTCCATTGACAGAGATCCATCACAACCCACCAATGCCACTCTCCTCAAGGCAATACAATCCCTTGATAAAAGAAATGAAAGACTTACAAACACAATTGAAAACTATGGGCAGTAAAATGGGCACCCTTTCTTTGGAGTTGTAAAAGGCATCCCAAATGGCTGAGAGAGCTTTAACAGTTTCAACTGGACTTACCAAGGACAATAGTCTGTTCAGAAAATGTCTTGGATATCTGGAAAATGCAGTGCAGGAGATGCATATAAGGGTGCTGAGATTATCAGAAGGCTCAGAGGGTGAAAACCCCAGGGACTTTGCTAAGAACTGGCTTTGTGACTATTCTCAGCTAACAATAGACTTTAATATTATAAAAACTGATGGACACGCAGCCACTTGCCCACCAATGAGGCTCTCCCCATGCACACTCCTAGTTGTCCTTGGTTCGGTGCTTGAACAGGATGAAATCCTCCTCAAAGCAAAACAGAAGGGCCAACAGAATGGAGGGACAGCAAAGTGCATAGATTTTGCTGATTTTAGCTATGAAACTCACCAGCGACAGGGAGCTTTGATAGTGTGAGGGCATAGCTAGGACTGCATCACTTATTGCTTATACATCCAGTCTGAAGATCACATATGGGACAAAACATATCAGTTATCCAACCCTAAAGAATCCTCAAAATTGTTGGATAAAACGGAGAAAGAATTTTGTGCAAGGGACCATGACTCCAAGGTGAATATTTGAAGAGAATCGATCTTGGGTGCTGTTCTTTGTAAACCGGGACTAAGCAGAAGCTGGTTTCTGCTCCACTTTTCTTTTTGAGCCATTTTTATTATTGTGGGCAAAGGTTCTAAACATGACAAGCTAAGACATTTTACTGATTATTTTGGACTGGGTGGCAAGCTACCCAAATATCTTGGATGGCTGGTCGTGGCAGGAACAATATGGTGCTACCTTGTGGCATTGAATGAGCACTGGAGGAGGACCTTTTTTCTATCCCTATGGCTGTCTTTGCACCATTAGAAGATCAGGTGCACTCAAAGCATAGCTAAGCTAGCAGCCTGGGACCTCTTGAAGCTGTGTCAACCACAGAAAGGACAGCACTGCGGTTCATAAGTGAGCACTCTTAAAAGCCTGTTTAATAGTAATTGTTTGCTTGTTGCCATTGATTTCTCATTTGCAGGCTACCTGGACGTTACTTAACAGTGTCGGACTTTCTGGTTAAAGTTATTTGATTAGGCTCATAAAGTCATCGGATCTATATTTAGCTTAAGTCTGCTACTGGCAGCCATTTAAGTAGTTAAAATAGTTACAAAATACAAGTGGTCAGTGTAGGAAATGAGCAATTAAAGAGCCACTGATGCCACAAGTGCTACATTGCAGAATCCAAATAAGCATACTCTCAGTAAATCTCATTCCAAAAGCTAGATTTTTACGTTATTTTGTTTTAAAGTTTTTAGCCATTTTGTAACTTTGATTACACTACTTGTGCAGTAAAAGAAGGTGTCAGTAAAGAGCTGCTGAATATGTCATGCAGGGACCTCCAAGTCTAGTAATCCTTGTCAGCAAGCATATAGGACCCATTTCTCCAAAGTTGTAAAGATCATGTGCAATGGTTTTCACAAGTAAAACAGACGGCACCAGTCAGTAAACATTGCTATACATACTATATATGTTCCAGGTTTTGTAACAAAGTTGATAAAATTGTATTATTTAATGCTGTTTTTGTGTGGTCTATTTCTCCAGGGTTGCTGGATGCTAAGTCAGTCATGTCTTCAGGCTGCTGAAGCCATTGGAGTGCTACTCTAATGTGCCTGTTAGGAAATTGTAGTTGCTGCAAGTACTGTAATGTTGATACAGTAATTTCACTGCTGTTTTGTCATTGTCTGCTTTACAATATGTTTTAATAGCGGCCTTATATATGTTAATTCCTACTATGGGTAGAAGTGTTAGCTCTGGTAAAATGGTCTTTGTAATTTAGAATAGAACATAGATGAATCTGCCCACCCCATTGACAAGGAGATGCGATAATTGTTTTAAATTGCCATTCTTAGAAGTTGCCTCAGTTGACTGATAGGTGTGAATGAGCTCAGCTTTTCACCACATCAGAAACGTATTCAGTCTGCAAACCTCTCAACAGTGTGTTATGATCCAGCATTCAGCAACCCAGGAAAAAAGGACCTCAATAAAAAGGCACCCAGATAAAATATTGTCAGTTTTGTTACAAAGCCTGAAACACGTTGTTTTTAAAGCAATGTTTACTAACTCGTGCTGCCTGTCTTACTTATGAAAACCATTGCACATGATCTATACAACTTTAGAGAAACAGGTCCTATAAGCTTGCTGACAGGAAATACTAGACTGTAAGGTCCCTAGGTGACATCAGCAGCAGCTCTTCACTGAAGCAGGCTTTTTTGGAACAGGTAGTGAAATCAGAGTTACAAAATGGCTAATAACTTTAAAATTAAGTGACATAGAAATCTACTTTTTGGTATGTGGTTTACTGGGGGTATATGTATTCTAATTCTGCAATGTAGCACTTTTTGTCAGCAGCACTTTAAGTTCACGTATTCTGGGACTTCTGACTTGACCGTGACCAAGATGGCTGCCTGATCGCTTGGTTCTTCACCTCGGGTTCACACAAGTAAAAATAATATTATTTCAAACTGCAAAGTTCACCATTTTTTCAACAGATTTCTTTTCCTGGTGTTTCACTGAAACAAAACAGATAATGGTTTTGAGTAATCAGCTACAATTTCCAGTCAGAATCATTGTGTGAAGTCCATTCTGTGCAGCAGCTGTGGCAAGCAATGCAGCGAGTGTTGGCGAAATAGTTGATCCAGCCATTGAACTAATGTTTGAGCAGATATTGGCTGAGGTTTCTGGGATAAAGCACTCGATCAACATCCTAGAAAATAAAATGGAGGGTTCTGTGTCAGAACAGCGTTCGCTAAACAGCGATCACTGTTACAGCAAGTGTACATCACTAAAAATCAAAATGACAATGTACACTCCCCACCAAACCAGACTACAGCGACGAAAACCAACAACAATATATCTATGCATGGGACTGTGCACCCCCACACCACCCTAAATTATGATTCTCAACTCAAGGGGGGTGCATGTCTGGAAGGGGGAGAAACCCAGACATAAAAAAAATGTTAAGTGCTGCACATGCAAAATGAAATAAAATATCCTGCTCAGCCCCAAACCCTGGACCTCTGTCACTGCAGCCTGCCATCCTCACCACTACACCAGAATAGCAGCTTGGGAGCACACTGCCAAACTGCAGCTCACATACCTTTTACTTCCTGAACCCTCCCCTTCTGTTTCTTCACCCTCATAGCACCTTGCTATTTTTGTCCCTAACCTGGCTCTATAACCATGCCTCACTACCCTTTCAAGGTAGCTCATATCACAGGCACTGAAATCGAGTCACTCACAAGTGAGTCGCTCAATTTCAGTCGCTATTATAATGTGCTACCAAAACGGAGCAGCTGGCCATTGGAGTCTTTGACTCAGGAACCACACTCAGGAACTCAGACATCAAAAAGGACCACAGGAATACTGAGGTACATATCATAAAGAACAAAATATCACTTCTGTGGGACAAAATAGATGACCTGGGATACCAGTGCCACTGCAACAGTTCGAGAATGATAGAGTCCCAAAATGAGCTGGGGTGTTAATAACTTGTGTATCATCTGCTATCCAAGGTATTGGGACTTTAAAACTACCCTCTAGAAATCCAAACAGCCCATCGGTCCATTACCCCCCACCCCACAGTGGAAGAAAAGCCTTGCCTTTTACTGGCATTGTTTCTAAAGTATTAGATTGCTCTCTCTGGCAATGGGAAAAGGGTCTTTGATGTGGCCACAGAATTTCCATTTATCACGATCATTCTGCCAAACTCAGCAAAAAAAGTGCTGCCTTACTGATGTCTGCTGATCACTACAGCAGCTGGGGGTTTGGTGCAAGATTACTTACCCAGCCACCTTCAGCAATTGATAGGAATGGGATGTATCATGAGTTTTTGGACCCCGCAGAGGCAGCTGGCTTTGTTCGCAGAAACTGAGGTAACAGAGTGGAAGGAGCCTCCACCAAGTCACAAACCCCAACTCCAGAGCAACATCCAAACTGGATGGTGAACAGCAAGAAACGGAAACTTCACAATATTCCTCATACCCATCAACTTGCTCAGTTCTTCTTGATCAATGGCAGCGAAGGAGAGGGAAAAAGACCAAAAAACCACCTACTGGGCAATCCGTGCTGCCAGACCACCACCACAAGCCACATCACAGTCAGAGTTGGGGCTCTAGGGCATCAGGCCAAAACTCTTCCTAAACTGACTTCCCCTCAGAATGTACATTGCTGCTCCTGCAAAGCAACCGTAACTAGGCAGCCCCTGCACCCCTAATGACCTACCTGCTGTCCCAAAAGATGCCATTCAAGGCTGCTAAGTCCTAGGCTGAGATTGCCCAATGCAGTGAAGATACTGTTACAGGCTCTCCTAGACCTCCTACAATTTTATTTATTTAAAGTTCGTTTACCAGGTAAACAGCACTGGGCCACATGGCCCTTTTACAGGCTTAACTTGGATTATTTAAAAACACACAGGACATACATCTTCCATTGTACAACCATCTAAAACAAAGACCTGAAGAGTTGGACTGAGGGCCAGTTTCTTCAGTGATGAACAGTGAACTTGGTGGGGTAAACCCTACTGGGTAGAACAGTGCAATGTGTTTTTTATGCCGCTGGCAAGTTTTAGACACTAAGACTGCTAAAAGATATAGAGCTGCTAAAATTGGGCACAAACCTCACCCTCATCTGCCTGTTATTCAGATGACTTAATAAACCCCCTCCTTTTTTGCCAGACTCCTGCACCTTCACCTAGTTCCCCTTTGTGATCCGTTACTTTCCCTCCCCTCTCCTCAGAATACACTCACTATACCCCCTCTCCTCACTGCTGAGACATATGCTCCAGGTACTATGACCTAGAATCACCTTTTACCTCGGCACAGATGTTCTCCGGTCCATACCCAGAGCGAGAACTATTCAGCCAATCAGAATTTGTGAGCTGTCGTACTATAGTTAATGGCAGGCCACATTCTATCAACTTTTATCTGACAGGCTCCCTTAATGCTATGGTCCCTACAACTGACACATGAACTCTGTTACTCCTTTCTCCACCCACATGAGTTATGCAGCAGGGTGGTGGTACCCAGGTGGAGGTCTGGTGGCAGCACTGAATGCCTGAGTGGCAGATGTGTCTGCGCCAAAGGGGTGGGAGGAAAGCTGCAGGTTCTGTGTTGCATGTGCACCTCCACATGCATGTGCCACCTGTGTCACCTTATCTTGATCGGGACAGAAAATGGAAAATAGTACCAGAGGGTTAGCTGATGTACCGCACACCTTTGTGGACCTGCACCATCATCTGTGCACCTCATAGCGCAATCTAGATGCATTCACTGGGGGGGGGAGTGGCCCTCCTGGCCCTGCCACGGGGGACTCTGTGAGGGATCCTGTGCAGGAGGTAAGCCCAGGGGAGATGGCTGCTGGTCTGAGGAAGGTGGGGTCAGAGCATTAATCAGCAACCCGAGGGGTAAAAAACTATATGCGGAAAACAACTCTGGCTCCTTCCTGCGGCACTAGAAGCCAAACAGTAGATACTTCTTAAACGGCGATCCGATGCTCGCCCAATACTTGCAGAATCGCTCTCTGCGCTGTCCAGTCTGGCCATGTTTGAGGGCCTGACCCACCTAACCAGTCATCATTTGGATAGATTCCATAGCATTTGGGACCCCTTTCTCAGACTGGTGCATGTGTGAACATGTCATGTCTTCTCTGGCTATTGTACTGTTGGATGAGATAGCATAGGTGTATAACTGTTAACAGTCATACTTCTTCCTATGTTACTATATTACTAAATATTAGCTTCTTAGACCCCAATGAAAGTGGAAACGAAAAAAATGAAAATGTATGATAACGGCTGAGCATGTTTGAAGATGTAGCCATTTCTGGTTTGTGTGTTTCACACGTTGCATATTTATATTGTGACTGTTGTATTCTGTATTTTCTCAATAAAAAAGTAAAAATAAAGTTCATGTAAAATGTGTTAGTCTTTGTAGCAGATTTTCTATGATGAGGACCACTACATAGACTAGGTCTAATCTGTAGATAGTTTAAAACATTGCAAAATAGTTCTGCTTCCTGTTACAGGGTCGGGGGACATAATACCCTTCTGTTCCTAGTAGGGTGCTTTATGCAGTATTTCTTTATTGTACTGTTATCTGCTCCTGGCAGTAACTTAGCTTTCTGGAATCTATTACTGTAATAGTATGTTTATTTTATTTATTTATTTAACAAATCGGAAAGACCTATGAGCCAAGGGCTCTTTTACAGAGGTTCCACATCGAGTCACAAGAATAGCAAATTACAATGGTTTCAGTAAGTAGTACAACATGAGGAAAGTAATTACATAAATGAAAGAACAATATGGCAAGATAAATATTGTATCAAGTGCAGCCAGTGGCCTTGTCTGAAGAGGCGTGGAAGGGCTTACAAGGTGATAAAGTACAGAGGGTGAATTGGGGGTGGAAGGAGCAAAAAAGAGCAAGGAGGGAGATTCCAGAATGACGCTTGAGCAGGAAAGACCCATGGGGCGGGGGTAGAGGGAGAGAACAAGGTGAGGAAACAGAGGAGAGAGGGGGGAAGTGGGAGTGGAGGGTAAGGGAAGGGGGATGAGGTAAGATGAAAAGAGGGCAGGAATGGGAAAGGGATAAGGGAGGAAGTGCTCTGAGTGGAAAAGCACAGCAGCAGCACAGGGCTATACAGGGGCAAATGGTAAAAGAGGGAAGTCCCAGTGCATTTAGCTGTCAGCAGAGATTAGGTATAGCAGTCACAAGATGCTCTGGAAACTAGGAATTGATGCAGATTCCACTTAAATGGTCCCAAGGTTGCAGTCGTCGCAATCTCAGGAGGAAGGAAATTAAATAAATTAGCAGGTCTTACGGCAGTGGATCACTGTCAGAGCGAGGTTTGACAGCGAGGGACAGTAAAAGTTTGGCTCACAGAACTTCGTGTGCTCCGAGTGCCTCGGAAGGGACTGAAAAGCTGAAGGGAACCTGGTGGTAGGAGATCAAGATCTGCCTTCTTAGCCAGAAGGCAGGCTTGATATTCAATGTGAGCCTGGAGTTGAAGCCAGTTTGCTTGTTTGTAAAGGTCACAAGTGTGAGTACGATACACTGCACCAGTTAGTAGATGGCACGCCTTATTCAGAGCTGTGGTGAGCCAACGTAGGGTTGTGTCTGTGGCGGAACCATGAATGACAAAACCATAGTCAAAAATAGACACAATTAAACTTTGGATAGCCAATCTGAGGACTTCGGTAGTAAGGCAGTGTTTATGCCTGTGTAGACGGCCTAGGTGAATGTTAACTACCTTGGCAACATTCTCAACATGGTTGGAGTAGGAGAGCGTACTATTCAGAGTAACTCCTAGGTATTTAAAAGATTGAGTCTGATCAAGGATAACACCCGCACTGTTTTTAATCACCAATCATTTGGCTTTGTGCTTGCTGTGGGTACCATGGAAGAGCATGACCTTAGTTTTTTTGCAGTTAAGCACCAACTTATGAGAGATGAACCAGGACTCAGCTTCAGTAAAACTTTTCTGAAGTTGGGCCTGAAGGAGTGTAGGGTCAGCTGTCTTTGAGAAAATGACCGCATCGTCCAAGTAGAGGAGTACTAGCTAGTATAATATAGATAACCCTCTAGTGTTGTAACAGGGTTAGGGAAATAAGAAATCCTTATTAGAATAAAGAAGTTTTCTCAATTCATAAAATCTGCTTTTAAAGCAGCAGTGCAATGAAATTGGGCCAACAATTTGACCCTCCCTTTTTTTTTTGCTTTGAAAGATTCCAGACATCTTTCAGTTTTATTTGGTGGCACAAGTTTCTAACTCTGCCAACATTTAAAGGAGTCTATGAATATTTTAATACAGTTTTTTTTCTCAAGAAAAAAAGATGGCCACCACATTGTGCATAGACATAGCATCGTAGACCTGGCAAGGATTTGGATTGAAAAAACTAAAAGAAGACTCGTGGTAGACAGCATAGGAGGTTCCTAGAGAAGTGCATTTGACATGTATGCTACTATTTTTAACTGTAGCTGAACTAGATTTTTTGGAAAAACAGTTTTCGTTGCACAGCTGCTTTAAATGTCTAACATGTCTGCCTATGGTATGTATGCTGCACTGTATACAAGTAATGCTCTAAACAGTTTGAAAAAAAAAATCAGTTACAAGGTCCGGGCTTTATTTTGATTAATGGTTCTTAACTCCAAGCTGGAGCTTTACCGGTTTTTGCCGGATAACATGTTACAGTATACTGTTTAAACATTAAGATAGATGGATCTGATCAGCTTTAAATTCTGCTGTGTGTGAGAGTTACATGGAAACATTTGATCTATTATGGGTTCTGGCCCACTGACTGGTTAATTTTTATGCTTTTCAGACATCTTTATGGCACCATTTATTAATTGGTCTTTAGGAATTCTCCAAGGGGTGTAACAAACAAAAGTTAATCATGAATTTCAATGTAATTGTTTGGTTGTGCCATTTATGTGCTGCTTTCTTGAATTGGTCTGTGCAACATTGTGCAAAACCATAATTAGGAAGTAAAAAGAAGTAATTTTGTTTTCTTAAATTACAAATTGTATGTGTAGAGGAGGATGGGCAGAATGCTGTCATCCTCAATAAGTATTTTTGCTCGGTGTTCATGGTAGAGGCAGGGGCCCACTCTCTGACTGTGGCAGGCAGGCTAAAAAAGGGAGCAGAGGAAACTAGACTTGGGATTGGTACTTAAGGGACTAAGGACACTCTGGGTGGATATGTCTTAAGGACCTGATAGGTCACACTCCAGAGTACTGAGGGAGTTGAAGCTGGAACTTTCAGGGCTCCTGATGGCTTTACTTAAATGCTCTCTTGAGACTAGGGTGGTCGCAGCAGACTGGAGGATGCTGGATGTGGCCCCCTTCACAGGAATGGGAGTAGGGGGACCCAGAAAACTAATAGCCAGTGAGTTTGACCTCTATAGTGGTAAAACTGGAAACCATCATCCAGGATCCACTGGTGGAATTTCCTGAAACAAATGGGCTCCAATATGGAAGGCAGTATGGCTTCTTGAGGGGTAGGTCATGTCAGAATAACCCAACTGAGTTATGTGACTCTAACAAGAGCATTGGACAAGGGTCTAGCACTTGATGCGCTGTATCTTGATTTCAGTAAGGCTTTCAAGTCACTACCCCAGAGAAGGTACATCAAAACGCTGGGGAAAAGCTAACAAGGTGGGTAGCAAACTGGCCAGTTGGAAGGACCCAAAAGGTGATAGTAAATGGGAAACATTCAGAGGTCAAGGAGATCACAAATGGGGTGCACAGAAAAATAAATTATGTCTGCAGAAAAAGACCCAGGGGCCCATCTAGTCTGCCCATTTCCCTGCCTAGTTCCATGCTTGGTCTAATGCTGGGTGGGATTTAGATATTCAGTAGTCCTAATGGCTGATTGTCACCCCTTTAGCAGGTATCCCTTCCACTCTTCTGCATGTGGGTCCCACTATTCCATTACACCTGTCCCACCTAAGTTTAAACCCTGTCACAGTCTTGGCTTCAGCTATATCTTGGGGCAGTCTATTCCATTTGTCCACCACCTGCTCTGTGAAAAACTTCCACATGTCCCTCCTGAATCTCCCCTTACCAGTCTCCACCCGTGTCCTCTAGTTACTGTGTCCCCATTCCTTGTGAACAAGTCTTTACAATCCACTCTGTTGATTCCTCGCAAAAACTTGTACTTCTCAATCATATCCCCACTTTCCTCTTAGCCTCCAGTGCATACATGTTAAGGTTTGCCAACCTTTTCTCATATGACCTTCCCTGCTGCCCCTTGATCATCTTTATGGCATTCCTTGCTTTTGTTCTTTTTCTTTTTTTTTATATATATATTTTTTATACAGCCCTCCTTTGTATGGTTTCTGTGTGGTCACTGACTTTGTTGAAGTGTGGACTCCAGAACTGCATTCAGTACTCCAGGTATGGCCTTACCAGGGACCTGTACAGGGGACAGTTTCTCTTCCTTCCTGCTACTATCAAATCCCCTTCCTATACATCCCAGCATCCTCTTTGCTTTCCCATACACTTTGTTGCACTGTGCAGTAAACTTGAGGCTGTCACTAATGATGACCCCCAGGTCTCTCTTCTCAGTTGTCTGTACCACCCTTACTCTCTATATCCAGTAGTCTCTTTTAGGGTTCAGTTTTTCACTTCGCCCTTTTTTGCACTGAACTTTAGTTGCCATAATCTGGACCATTTTCCTATATTCTGGATCTCTTTCCATTTCTTTCACTCCCTCTCCAGTGTCCACTTGGCTGCAGATCTTAGTGTCATCAGCATAGAGACACACCTTATTCTGGATTTCCTCTCCTGTATCACTAATGAAGATAGTCAAGAGGATCTGTCCCCAAAATGACCCCTTGGTTACCTTGCTTGTGACTCTCCTGGTCTCTGAGTTCATGTCATTGACAACTACCCGCTGCATCCTGCCTTCCAGCCAGTTTCCTATTCTTTTGGATAGTATTCCCTGCCCCAGGTTACCCAACTTTTCTATTAGCCTTCTATATGGGATGGAATTGAAGGCCTTGCTAAAGTAAAGGTACAGTACATTCACTGTTTGGTTCATCTACTGCCTTTGTAATCCAGACAAAGAGGTCGATCATGTTAGTTTGGTAACATCTGCCTGCTACAAACCCATGCTGCCTCCTGTCCAGCTTCCATGAAATTCCACAATTTGATTCTTAAGGTTTCCAGTTGCATGCATATAATCAAGGTTAGATTGGTCTGTCTGTAATCCTTGTCCCTGTTTCTGTGAAGCAGCACCACAACATTACAGGTAACTACCTTCCAGTCTGCTGAAATCATCATTATCTCCAGGCAGCAATTAAACAGATTCGTCAAAGGTGTCTGCCCCACCTTGTTTAGCATTCTAGGGTGCAACCTTTCAGGACCAGGTGCTTTTGTCCACCTTCAGGGTTTTGAGGCCCCTAAGCATCCTTTCTTCTGAGGTCAATCCTAACTTCAGTCCTTTCATCCCCTCTGTTCGGCCTGCTGTCTGCACTCTGGTAGTGCAATCCCCACCTTGATGAATACTCATGCCATTCACCAGCATCACTTACCTTTTCAGTTTCCAGGATGAAGCATGAATTTGGTAGAAAGGCCTTTGCATTTGCAGCACCAGACACCTAGAACAAACTTTCACTCAAACTGAGGAATGCTTCTACTGTAGCTTGCGTGTGTTCAAACCCAGTTTTTCCAGCCATCTATGAACTCCCTATATTTATTTTTGTCCAGAATCCCTCTCTTCTTGACCATGATCATGTTGCATAACATAACAATGCTTGTCCTCTTTGTTTGCTGAGACTCATATTTGGATGTTTTTACCTTTACTATTTTTCTTCCCTTTGTATTTGTTACAGCAAAGGTATTTCTAGAAGGCCACCCCTGTGCAAAAACAAAAAAATATGCAGGAGGAGTCTATTCTTAGCAAGCCATAGAACAGTATCCCCAGGTTGGGAAATTATAGCCACTCACCACTAGGTAATCTCAGTCTTCATTTTTTTTTCATTAAATGTCACACACTGTATAATAGGCCTTCTTCTTTATGGGCTATAAGGAAGCAAGCCTCTTACACAGTGTATGGCATTTAATACATTTGGGAGGTAGTATAGCGCAGTGGTTTAAGGCTCTGAGCTGCAAATCTGGTGATATCCAGCAGCCTAGCCATGGGTTTGAATCCCACAGCTTCCAATTGCATACTGTGTGACCCTGAACAAGTTACTTAACTTCCCTGTGCTTTCAGGTTGCACCTGTAAAAAAAGCTTTCACCTTAGTGTGCTACTCCTGGTTAAACAACTAAAAAATACAAAACTGAAGATTGACATTATCTAATGTTGAGTGGGTCATAATTTCCTAACCTGGGGATACTGTGTCTATTTTAGCTTGTAAGTTACTCTTCCTACTGGACTATGTTAACATATTGACTGCTGCTGTCTTCCCTGGGACTCCCATGAAAAAAGATGCTGCATTTCATGGGGTTGTCCCGGCTGGAGTAATTTCAAACAAAAAATTAATGAACAAACAAACAAACATACACATAAACATACATAAACAGCCTGCCTAACCCAGTTGAAGATGTGTGTCAAATTTGTTTGACACGATCTCCCCGACACAGCCCATATTACCTGCTATCCTGCACCCTGCTAGCTTTAATGAACTACACCAGTCTTTCTTTCAATATAGTTTCCATTAGCTTGCTTACTATGGAAGTCAAGCTGACTGTCCTGTAGTTTCTCAGCTCATCCCTGGCCCCACTTTTCTGAAGGGGTACAATATCTGCTGTTCTCCATTCCCCAGGCACCTCTCCAGTTTCTAGGGAGTCATTGAACATGTCAGCTAGTGCATACTACTAGTACCTATGCCATCTCCCTCAGCACCTTGTCATGCACCCTGCCTTCTCCCAGAGACATATCCACCTTTAGGCAAATAACCCTTTGAGGACTTTCTCTATAGTAATGTGCTCTGCACATTTTCTTGCACCTTCTCCCACCTCCAAGCCTGCCTTCCCCCACACAGTAGCAACCTCCATTCTTCCTGGTAAACACCGAGCAGAAATATTCATTCAGTATTTCTACTTTACCCTTGCTGTCCTCCACCTAACTTTCACCTTTCTTCAGCTTGACTGTGCCTTCCTTCCTCTATCACTTCTGCCTAATGTAAGAAGTGAAGGCCTCTGCTCTGTGTTAGCCTTAGATTTCCTTACTATTCTGCTGGCCAACCTCAGTTTCTCTAAGCAGTCCTCCTTGTCCTCATCCTTGTTACTCCCTTTTTTATGTCCTGAAGACTGCCTTCTTCTTTCTTACTACAGATTTAACTTCCTCAGAGAAACACATTGTTCTTCTGTCTTTCTGTTTCTTACCTGCCTTAGACATGAGTTGGTGACTTCCTAAAGGCAGTCCTTTTCTATTCCGCCTTTCACTTCCATTCCGTCCAGTCCTACAAGTCCAGCTAGGTGTACATGGAGGGTTT
This sequence comes from Neoceratodus forsteri, assembly GCA_016271365.2. Taxonomy (NCBI): domain Eukaryota; kingdom Metazoa; phylum Chordata; order Ceratodontiformes; family Ceratodontidae; genus Neoceratodus; species Neoceratodus forsteri. The sequence goes on from CM028134.1 coordinate 247,051,522, forward strand.
TTTTTCATGATACTGAAATCTGCTCTATGGAAGTCAGGCACCTGAGTTTTGGTCTTCAGCTGCTTGTTCCCCAGCATCAGTCTAAACCAAACTGTGAGGTTTCCGCTATTACTTAGAGACTCAGCTATGGTGATATCACTGACATAATTGCAACTAGGCAGCACTAGGTCCAGACTATTCCCTGGTCAGTTCTCTGATCAAGGAGCCATCCTGGAATGCCTCCAGGAGGGATTAACTTCTTCTGCTGCTGGCTTTGGGATGCTCCATTCTATGTCTGGTAGATTGAAACACCTATGATCACCAACTACCCCATTTTTTTGGACTTGCCTTATCTCTCCCACAAGTTCTTCATATAACCTTTTGCTCTCATTTGGTGGTCTATAGGCCACCCCCAGTTTCACAAATTACTGTCCTCCTAGGACTGCCATATTCCATAATGCCTCAGTCCCACCACCCCACTCCCCTGCTTCTTTCCTTGTGGCCTTGATCTCCTCACTGACGTATAGCATAAACTCCACCCTTTTCCTTCTTCTTTATCTCTTCTATAGATGATAAATACTCAGGCATGTTTAGGCCCCAGTCATGATTTGGGGATGCCCACTTTACACTAGATCTTGAAGATCCCCATCTTGTATCTGAGACTTCTGGCATTAAGGCATGCAACTGTCCATGATGCCTATGTCCTACCCGACCTACTGCTGACTTTCTGTGCTGTTGGTTGCATCCTTGATGTGTTCTGCTTCAAGCATCAGCCCTGCCCACATTCCTGCCCTATGTCCCCCCTCCCTCCTTCTAGAGGTCCTGCACTCTCCTCTGTTTGCCTCTTCCCCTTTAGCGTTGCCTTCAATTTTATTTTGTGATTCAATACTTTTTTCTTGCAACTCTGATAATTCCTGTTTTACATACCTCTTTGATGACGGTGGCGTGCCTTCTGAACCATGTGGGGTTATAGGGGCACTACAATCAGGTAACTCCTTTTCTATCAGAATGAAAATGATGTATTATTTAATTTATTTGATAATGTTGTGGAGAACCAGTATATTAATATAAGTATAGAATGGACAATGACCCTATGGTTTGATTATAAATTAATTAAGATGCCTTACTAGCCCTGCCTTCCCCTGACAAAACAGTTGTACTGCAAAGCCCTAGGGAATCAGGCTGGTGCTGACTTGTGGTGTATTTATGTACTATTTTCTGTGGATTGAAAATCAATTTGCAGCGCCAGAGCAAAGTGTGCCTCTTTGGATTTTCTCATATGTGCAAAGGATGCCCTTCAGGTATCTGCAGGAGACCTCCAACTGAAGAAGTCTTCCTGTCCACTGGTGTATGAAAAGCTGAAATGGCTGTTAAATGCCCCTTACTAGAGTAATATTGTGAAAGATGTAGTAGGTATTCCATGTCACTCTGGATGGAACAGTGAAAAAGAGTTCAGAAACCTGGACAGACACCAGATACTGAACCACTTCCACTTAAGGAAGTGTCAAGCAGAAGGCTTTCTCACTGCCCGAAGATGGCTGAGTAATGTCAGAATGGATGAACTCTATATCCTCAGGAACCATGCATGGAGCTGCAGTGAATAATGTCAGAATGGGTGAACTCTACATCCTCAGGAACCATGCATGGATCTGTGGTGAATAATGTCAGAATGGGTAAGCTCTATATCCTCAGGAATCATGCATGGAGCTGCAGTGGCTGAAGGTCCATGGGCAGCAGCCTGTCCTAAAATTGAGACGGCAGACCCAAGCTGAGAAACAATTGAAATAGGGGTTCCACAGCCATCTCCCACAGCAAAGAAAACGAGATTTGTATAGGCCACAGAGAGGCCACCAGAATCAAGGTGGCTGACTTGTTCCTAAACTTGACAGTGTCCACTAGAGCAGTGGAATCAGAAGGAAAGCATACAGGAATCTCCCCCTCAGCAGAAGGATGATGCTTCTTACCAAAAAAACCGAGGCCCTGGAGAAAGCAAGCAGTAAAGTGGCAGTTTTGCACTGTATGGTGCACAGACAGGTCTAACTCTGGCTGACCCTACCGTTAGAAGAGAAGTACTACCATGTCTCATCAACATTCCTACTCATGAGGCTGTGCCACAGAACAGCTGACGGTGTCCATGGGCATGTTCTGTAATCTTGCCAGGTATATTGCTGCCAGCTGCATGGTGTTCTCCATGGCTCACTCCCAAAACTCTAATCACCTACATTCAATGAGGGCAGAAGTTGGTCTTTCCTTGTTTGTTCAGATAGAACATGGCATACTGATTATCTGTATGAACCAGCAAGGTATTATCTCTGCAGTGATAAAGAAAGGCTTGCAAACTGCATGGTACTGGCCTGACTTCCAGGACACTGATATGGAGGTTCCTTTCCACCAAGGTCCAGATACCCTGAGTATGAAAGGGCTCCAAATGAGCACCCCCCCAAAAAAAAAATTGAAAGTATCTGTAGAAAGGAACACCTGAAGACAGAGTTTCAGAAATGGGACCCCCAGTAGCAGATGCTGTCTTGATTGCCACCATAAAAGTTGCCTTCAGAGAGGGGGCAGACTTTGATGAGATACTGAAGCGAAGAATGCTCCTATGTCCATTGAGACTGTAGGATCCATTGAGGAATCCACTTTTGTAGCCATGCCAGTCGTACCACAGAAATGGACTCTGCCATGAGACCCAGCAGCTGCATCAGTGTCTTGACCAATAGCATCGCACTTCTGGCCACCAGATTTGCTTGAGTTACCAGGTCAACTGCCTAATCCTATAGCAAAAAGGCTTTGGTCACAGCCATATACATCACTGACCCAGTGTGCTGTAACCTCTGGCAGGGGACAAGTATAAATTTTAGTACAGTGATCAGCACTTCAAGGTGGTCCAATAACTGCCTGGTATGGTTCAGAATATGGACTGCAGATTCCATGCAAGAAAACATTCAACTGCTCACTGTGTAGGAGAGGGACTGCCAATGGGAAGCATTCAGTAAACTATATGCTGCAAATAATAAGTCAAAAGCCATGATCTGGAACTGAAAATTAAAGCCTTTCTGTTAGAAATGCAGAGACAGCCTGTGACATTTGTGGACGTTGACAGAAAAATATGCCTCTTGTATATTGAGAGCACAGAATCAGTCTCCTTGCTCTCCCTGGGCTAGTAGTGGAAGCAAGGACTTGAGGGAGAGCATCGGGAACTGCCTGTATGTAATGACCTCCTTGGGAGTCCACTGGTCCATAATGTCTGGAACTCCCCTGCAAGTGTCAGTACCAGGAAATACCTGGAGTTGAAGCCCAGACTCTGCTGTGGTAGGAAGGCCTCCTGGATTGCCCTTTTCCAGAAGGGGGTTCACTTTCTTTTGTATAGCCATGTGTTCTGGTGGGTTAGAGTAAGGCTTGAGAGGTTTACTGGAGGCTGTGAAATTAACTGCAGAGGGCAGCCGTGCAGGAACATCAAAATTCTGCTCCCTACCTGCATGCCTGTGGGAAGCATAGGTATGAACAGAGCTGAATAAGAAACAGGCAGAGGAGATGGAATGCCATTGGCCTTCATGATCTCATACTTTAGAAGCCTTATAGTGGGCACACACTGATTGCTGCTGTTGGTACCCAGTCTTCCACCATGGAAGGAATGAAAAGGAAAACAAGGGAAACATTACAGAAAGAAGCAACTCCTTTACTCCAGTTAGGTTGCTGAAGTGCCAGAGGCTTAAAGGATCTTAGGGTCTGTTGACATAACCTAAGTTCCTCCAAGGTGGCCCTAACCTCGGGCAAAAACAGATTGTCACCCTCAAAGGTTGAATTTTGCACAGATTGTTGCACATTAGGTGTAACTCCTGCTACTCTGAGCCAGGAATGTCTGTGTATCTATCTATCTATCTATCTATCTATCTATCTATCTATCTATCTATCTATCCCAGTGGTGCCTCCATTTTGTAAGGCCCCGTACCCCTACCTTTTTGCAAAATGACAGGTGGTATGCTGTTGAAGCTGACAGCAGTACCTGGTGGGGACTGGGTTGGGAGGACTAGGTTACTCGGCACAGGGGACCTAGGTTTGACTACTCTGCACAGGGGCACCAAGTAAATCCGAACACAGGAAGCAATAACTGTAATGTCCAAAACCAGGAATGGGATTCTAAGTGTGCTTTTATTCACATCCAAACTGAACAAACAAGCATAGACGGCTCTCACGGCCACATTCCTGGTAATGCAGATTAGAGCAACAGAACACTTCTTCACTATTCCAGCCCTCAGGCTCTGAACCCACCAGGCACACAGCCCGGACTTGCATGCAGCTTTGGGTACACACCCCGACTTGTACACTACTTGGGTTTTTCCCATGGCCCAGCTCCCCCGCCGGCCACTTGATCGTGTTCCATATGGGAATGAACCAGTTTTCCTGTTGGTGGCTCCCCAAACCACCTTAGAGCCTTCGACTCCTTAAGGGAAATTTTCCTTCCCATCCCACATCTGGGTACTTCCCTCATCACTGGTCAAGTGCATGAGGCAAAGTAGAAATCCACAAAGCAAATCCATAGAGGTGGACCTGGTTATAAAGATGGGGGGGTCTCCAACCTCCAGCTCCCACAATCCATACCTGGCCATTTCTCTAGATACTAAACAACTCTTTTGAAAGCATGGCAATGTAGATTACAGGGTAGACGTATACTACATCTCCTCTACATGTCTTGACTTTCCCCTTGTGCTGGACTCGAAATATTACTTTTACTTTTGGCTAGCCTATTACTCTAGGCCTCCCACTACTTCAGCAGTCCAATCCCCACTTTAACACAGTTCAGGATGAAACATGGGCCCTTTAGAAAGAGCAGAACTCACCCTTGGTTGCAGGTGCCCCAAGGCGAATCTCAAAATCTTCTTGTACCCCACACACTTGGGAAAATAGGCAGCTTCTTCTCTAGCAGTAGCCAGAGGTTCCCTGGAAAGCAGGCAAACCTTCCACCCCCATCCCTGAGGAATGGGGCACAGACGCCAGACAGCGTCTCCACCACTTTAAAGAACAGCTATCAGTCCCCTAGGTGGAAAACACACCTTTCCCTTAATGTAGCTCTATTTCAGAGCTGAGGCCCAAGAGCCTGTGCACAGAACTGCTGTGCTCCTCTCACAACAATCTCCAACTACAGACTACTGACCTGACCTGACTGTTCAAAACTCCCAACATTCTAATCTAACTCCCTTCTGCAGATTCCAATGTGGATCATGCAGCTGCAATAGTTCTATGGTGATGTCATCCCTTAGTCTCAGCTGAGACTGAGAACAGAGTGAGACAGTGTGAAATCCATTTAAGTGGAGTTTCACAAGCTGCCTTCCCTGCCTACCACTAGGTCTTACTGGGATTCTAGTAACCCCGGGTAACAGGGGTTATATATATATATATATATATATATATATATATATATAACTAGCCACTGCCACTCTGGCCAAAGTATCTATGGCATCATAGGCACAGCAAATCAGGTGCTTGCTGGCTTCCAGTCCCTGAGCTACAGTCTTCTTAGCCTTAGTAGCATCTGTGCCCTCTGGCAGGGCATCTAAAGTACTGCAGCTGACATGGATTTCCACAGAGATTTCTGGTATTTGACCGGATATGTCTGATAATTAGCAATCTAGAGACCCAGTGAGGCTAAGGCAAAAGCTTGTTTCACAGTGAAGTGAAGCTGCCTAGATTCCTTATCAGGAGGCCTGGAAATTATGTGCTGGAGAATCTTAGACATGTCATGGACAGCCACAATTAGCACCGAATAAGTTTATAGCTGTGTAAAATAGTATTTCTTGTCCATGGGGGTAAAATATTGCATTTTAGCTTTTCTGGGCACTGTGGGCAGAGTTCTGTAGTAGGTCTACTCTAGGTCACCATAATAGCATTTTCCAAGGCTGGGAAGATCAGAGGAACCAGGGCTGAGGAGGCTGAAGTGATCTCTAGAAACTGAAATATGTTCTTTTTAGCAGAATAGTCTGCCTCCACTTCAATGTTCAGGGTCTCTTGAACAGAGAGAATCATGGTCTGTGAAGATCTGTCCTTAGCAGATGACATACTGTAAGAGTATAAATATATCAAGTCCTTGACAGTGAAATGGAGGGGTGTCCCAATGGAGAGGAATCTTCTTCCCTGAAGTCCTCCTCCATGTAGTCTGTACTGTACTCCTCATTCTCTTCAAGGAGAGAAGCAGTTTCATCAGGCTGCACTGGGATCACCCGAGAAGAGGGAATGGCAGCTATCACTATAGTTTCTACCAGTGCTGACACCCCTGGACCCAGTGGTGGAAGGGTAACAGTGTCAGGAGTACTGATGCCAGAGTCAGCACTGAAGACATGAGATGCACCTTCCAGTTTGAGAGCTTTGCTCCCCTCCTGCAGGTGTTAGGGTATTTCCCCTTAGGATTTATCCAACTCTTAGGATGTAGGATCCAGGACACAGGTGGTGGGGGTGCTAAGTGCCCATGTACACACTATTTACATAGATGCACACAGCATCAGCCTACGTCCTATCTCCCCAAGTTGCTCCCACTGCACTGGCAACTGTGGTCACCCAGGTGGCAGTACTGCAGCAGAGACTGCTGCCCTCCCTCACTCCCTTCCTGGAGGAGGAGGAGAGGGTCTTCTGGGATGCTTGATCCTCCTCCCCTTGGATGGCCCCCAGTGTCATGGGCTTGTTCCCTAACCCATGTTGCTAGCATTGAGAGTAGCAACCCTGCTGCTGCTCTGATGGGCAGGACTGATGTTTTGATTTTATGCAGTGCTTTTCAAACACTGTATATCTCAAAGGACTTAAATAACCACTTATATCTGCAACTCCTTCTGTAATGCTGATCTCTAATTCATTTGGTTTTCACAGCAGCTGCTGTATTATATTTTCTCAGCTGATGCTGGCACCATATGATAACCTCTTGGTATCAGCTAGGAGCAGGCATCAGCTGGTGAGACCCTCTATGTCTAGGGGTATGAAGAACTGCTCATCAGAGGACTACTCTGCAATCAACACTTGCTAGGTTTTTCCCCAACTTTGGGGTGAGCCCAGCTCGGACCTCTACTCTGACTGGACACTGCATGGTGGTTTGAACAGTGTTCATACTTTAGTGACATATTCAATTGCAGACAGGAACACAAACCCCCACTCACTCTTTTTGTTAGAACTGTACAGACAGGTTCAGTCCTGACCCAAGGGCGACAGCAGGGGCACACAGAACAAGGGGAAGGAAAATTGGGGGGGAGGGGAGGACAAGGGAAGGGCTGCTAACAAGAAGAGGGGAAGTATAGGCACACGTAGGAAGGCAGTCTGCCTAAATGTCTTCAGCCTTAAGAACAAAATTAGTGAGCTCCATGTGATGGTGCCAGATGCAAGACTAGACCTTGTAGCTGTTACAAAAACATGGGCCACAGGGAATAACGGCTGGGACTTAGCAGTAGCAGGATACACCAGGTATAGATGAGACAGGTGTCTGTGAAAAGGGCCTGGGTAGCCCTTTATATCAAGGAAAACATGGAGGTGGTTGAGGAGGGATCCATCAGAAGAGCAAGGGGGGACAGCATTACTTTGAATGGAGCTCACGCCCACAATGGATAAGAAGCTGCACATAGGGGTGATTTACAGACTGCTGAGGACAGGTGGATGAGGGAAATGGGGAAATGGGGCAGATATTCAGAAGGGGGCAGCAAAGGGGAGGTAGTTGTGGTGGTGGGAGGACCACATTCTACCAGACATGGATTGGGACATTCCAACAGCTAAGAGCACCAGGAGTCAAGCCCTGCTTAATGTATTGCAGGACTGCCTGCTGGTGCAGCTGGTCAGGCAACCCACAAGGCAAACTGCCATTCTTGACATGGTACTCACCAACTCAGAAATGTTAGGTGTGGTGAGGACTAGGGAGCCTCTGGGGTCCAGAGACCATAACACCATATGGTTCAAACTGGCTGTGGGTACCACTATACCATTGTCAAAGGCTGTGATTCTGGACTTCAGAATAGCAGACTGATTAGACGAGGTAACTAGTCAAAGGTAAGCTGAGGGAAGTGGACAAAATCAGGGGGTTGAAGGAGAGGTGGGGATTATTAAAGGGGCCATTCTAGAAGCAACTAAGGCATGCCTGAGAATAGGTACCAAGAGTAACAGGCACAAGAGAAAAAAGGGCTTTTGTTAGATACAAAGAGAAATGGGAAGATGAGGAAGGGGTACATACCAACTCATTCACACCACAAGAGCTCTTTGAGACTTCCACCACTTGTGTCCTATATACTTGTAATACTGCATCCTGGGCCTTTCTAAGTAAAATCAAGCCATAATCAGCATGCCACAAACAAATGTGAATACCTCTTGAACCATAAGTGCTTCACACAAAGTACAAGTGGCAAAGTTGTTCAGCACAACATTACCTTTCCGATGGTGCTGTGCAATCAACTGTAATCAATTTGGTTTTTATTTTATACTAGCTGAAATACCAAACTGTGTTTTTTTTTTCAGATTTTTTTCAAAGTGCTTAGGTGGGCCTTTAGAGGCAAATGTCAGCCATGCACACCATACCTTAAACAAATGTGAATAACTCCTAAAGCATACATGGTTGACATGAAGTTTCAGCAGCAAAAATGTTCAGCACAAAATTACCTTTCTAACGGTGCTATGCAATCAATTCTAAGCAATTCGGTTTGTTTAATATTTAGATAAAAACTGCTGACTTCCTCAGACGTTTCCTGGCCTGAGTGAAAGTCAGCTGAGTATGTCTACAGGCGTTATTGGCCTGAGTGGCTATGCTTTCAGATGCCACCTAAAGGTGTATCTAGGTCTGAATGAATTAAGGATAAGGGAGGCCACCAAGGCAGTCAGGGTTGCAAAAGTAGACACAGAACTGCATATTGTGCTGGGGTCAAGAGGGACAGTTCTTTAGATACATTAGGAAATAAGGAAGATGAGAGGTGGAATTATTAGGCTGACAGAGGGGGGCAAGGTAATAGATGTGGATGAGCAGAAGGCAGTCATTCTAAATGGCCACTCTGTATGCTCTGTGCTCACAGTAGAGGATCATAGACCCTTGCCTGAAAGTGGCATACAGGCTACTGCAAGAGGGATCACAGAAATGGGGCAGGTGGTGTTCACAGAAGAAAGGGTCAGAAAAGGGCTAGCAGCCCTGAAAATAGACAAGGTACCAGGGCTGGATGGGATGCACTTGAGGGTGCTCCAAGAACTGGCATCAGAACTGTCTGAACCCCTCACAGGGCTATTAAATTTATTTATTTATCTGAAAACTGGTAACCAAGAAAGGTGTACTGAGATGAAACTTGTTTCAAGGGGCAACCAAGGGGAGGGGAAACAGAGGAAATACATGTTACATGTGATTGAGATAACCAAATCAGTAAGTGGTATAACCGAACATGGTAACAGAGAACTGCTGATGATAACAGTATAAGGCAATAATTCAGCAAAACCAACACTGTCAGGAATATCTCAGGAATAGCCCTTTTTTCACTCGTAGACACTCTCAGCTCACCATGCTCTCCCCCCCTTTCTAATATCACCCTTCTCCTCTTCCTCTCTGCCCTCTTCCCACTCCTCATCTCTCCCACAGCCTGCTTCCCTTCCCCCCCAAACCTTCCAACTGATTATAGTATATCGTTACCCTGGCACCTTTCCGGATATCACAAACCCAGACCTCAGGGGACAACCTCCCGCCAAAAAAAACGTCCCTTACAGGTTGTGAACACTGGATGCCAACATCTGCCTACCTTGCAACTCCTGTGCTGAACTATCGCATCCACACCATGGCAAGTTCCTGCCAAAAAAGAAAACGTAAGCTCTCCTTCAGGGAATTACGTCTGTGCAACCTGAAGCTTCTGCTACTTCTCCTGCTGTTATCAGGAAATGTTCACCTGAACCCTGGCCCACACACCAGCAGGGTCTCTTCTCAACACAACCTGTCTGGCACTCTCTCAGTCATGTGCCTGAATATCTGCAGTCTACTCTCAAGCTTGATTCTCTGCAAGCCTTTGCTAGCCAACATAATCCAGATATTATAGCAGTTGTTGAAACCTGGCTCATCCCCCTGGTTCCTGACCAGGCAATCACCATCACAGGATATAACGTCTTTAGGCTCGATCGTAAATCTAAAAGAGGTGGATGTTGTGCATTGTACCTGAAAGACACTATCCTGGGCCATCAATTAGAACCTGCTCTTGCAAACTGCCCTGCACAGATTCTCCCCATCAGAATCCTACTAGGTGCCCACAATAAGGCTCTCACAGTTGTTACTGTATATATTCCTCCCAAGGGGCAAGGTATGGGTCTAACCGCCGTTTTGGACCTTGTCAGGTCGCAACTACCTGACTCTGAAACCATCCTTCTTGGAGACTTCAACATCAACTGGCTCTCAGCCGAGGCGGGTGCTTTTAAGGACTCTGTCCTATCGGCCAACCTAACACAGATGCTGGACTCCCCAACCAGAAATAACTATAAAACAGAGACCAGCACACTGCTGGACTGGATCCTGACTAGCCACCCCTCCCGGATCTCAAACTCCTCTGTCCTTCCTGAATCACTCAGTGACCATTCCCCCATCAGCTGTACCTGGTCCAACAAATTCCACAAACCACCCCCTAAAATCATCTACAGCAGAGTTCTTCCCCGTGGCCAGTTAACTCACTTCAAATCCCACCTGCTCCAACAAGACTGAACTCCTATCTTCCTGGCGGCTGATACAAACTCTGCATTGGACCAATTCATCCACATCTTTAACAAAGCCTGTAACCTATTCGCTCTACTTAAAAAGCACAAAGTTAAAACTCTCTGCAACCCATAGCTAACTGGTGACCTCCTAAAAAAGCTAAAATCCAGGGACCAGCTATGGGAACTGGCTAGATCCACCGGGAAACAAGGTGACACCAAAAATTATAAACGAGCACGAAATGACTGCACAAAAAACATTCGGACTCAGAAATCTGACTACTGTAAGAAAGCACTCACTGACTCCTGGGGAAATGGGAGAGATTTCTGGAACAATCTAAAAGAAATCATCGGGAAGCAATCCAAATACACACCGGCCATGCTAAAGGTAAATGGGAACACCACACTTGACCCAAAAATCATTGCTGATACTTTCAACATCGCTTTCACTGACCTCAGCAGTGTTCTTCCCCCCATTTCTTCAATGATGATGAAGCCCCCACAACCCTCAACTCCAAAACTCCCAACAGTCACCCTCCCTTCTACTTTAAAGTAGTACATAAGAATGATGTCTGTAAGTATGTCACCAAAGCCATCAGCAAATCCAGATCGAGCAATGATACACTCACCCTCAAGCTTCTGTCCCTCACCCTAGAAGAGGTGCTGGGGCCTCTTACCAGGATTTTTAACCTCTCCCTCACACTCAGCCAATTCCCAGAAAAATGGAAGTCAGTCACTGTTACCCCGATCCACAAAAGTGGTGACAAGACTGCCAACGGGAACTATCGCCCGATCTCAATCCTGCCACTCCTCTCAGAGGCCCTGGAATGCATAGTATCGGAGAAGCTTACAGAATGTCTGGACAAGCACAATATCCTTTGCAGGCAACAACATGGTTTCAGGAAAGGCCATAACACTGCTTCCACATTACTTGAAGTCACTGGGGCAATCCACAGCTCCCTGGACAAAGGGCAACTCACTGGTGCTATCTACATTGATCTAACCAAGGCCTTCGATACTGCCCACCACTGCTTTCTACTTGCCCAGCTTCAAAATGCTGGGCTCTCCCCAGATTCTATTTCATGGTTCAAAAGCTACCTTGCAAACAGGTCACAATGTGTAAAGATTGCGGTTGTGCTCTCAGAAGCCAAACCTGTTTGCTCTGGTGTTCCACAGGTATCCATCCTGGGACCACTCCTTTTCAGCCTGTTCCTCAACACACTACCAGACTCCTGTTCTGAACAAATCATACTCTACACCGATGATGCGGTAATCCTAGCCTCACACCAGGATCCAAACCAGCTGCAAGGCAACCTCCAGCATTGTTTCTTCGCAGTTGAGAACTGGTTCACTCAGCACAAACTGATCCTCAACCAGAATAAAACCTAGACCATGATCTTCAGTAGCTCCCACAATAAACATAAGCACCACCGCATCTCCATTAATATCAGTCACGGTGGCCTACTGGAACAGGTCCTAACTTTTGAATACCTTGGGATCACCCTAGACTCACACCTCTCCTATGCTGACCACATAAATAACATCGCCAGAGCTGCCAACTCCAGACTAGGTCTGCTGTTCCTCCACAGGAGACACCTTACCCCTGAAGCCCTGGCTGCTGCCGTGCAGTGCTCCATCATTGCCACCATTGACTATGGCTTCATCATCTATGGCTCTGCTACTGTTACCGCACTCAAACGGGTAACCACCTCCCTCAGCAAGGCTTGTTGGCTCATTACTGTCACTCAACATCTTACACACACCTGTGACCTCTACTCCCAAACCAGCTGGCTGCAACTCGACAAGCATATAAAATACCAAACCTGCATAGTGGCAAAGAAAATTCTGACGGGTCTTGCCCCTCCCAGTGTTGCTACTCTCCTGCAACCTAAAAAAAGCAGCCGAAGCACCAGGGGGTCCAAACCGCAGCAGTTCCAAATCCCCCGTTGCCGCACAACCCAAGGTCAAAGAGCTTTTGCCTATCGGGCTGCAAGCTGGCTAAATGGACTCTCTAGTGATATCATCACCACCTCCATGCTCGGCGCTTTCAAAACCAGGCTCTGCCACTCACTCATTGCCTCCAGCACCTGTGACTGCAATGTCTAACAACGGAGCACCACAGTCTCGACTCCTGGATTATAAATGGATCCCTTACTCTGAGACTCCCTTTGTCTGTTACATCTATGAGGGCCACAGTCTCTTAGCACTTTCTGCCACCACCCTGCCCAACTCTTGCACTTCTCTTTCTCTGACAATGCCTCCAGGCTGCATCCCCCTCCTTCTTCCTCTCCCCCCCACTGTCCCCTCTACCCATCCCTCCAGACCCCCTTACCCACCTTACCTCTACCGTTTCCCTCTGCCACACCTTATCACTTGTTGCCCCCCTTTACTCCTCCTCACCCGTTTTTCTTTTTATAATGGTTCATCCAGCTATGTACCTGCAATGTTCTTTGTACGTACCTCCGTATATGCATTTTGCCTGTTATGTTCTGTCTTGCTGTATCTCATGACATGGAACCTTTGTAAAAGAGCCTTGGTTCAAAGGTATTTGTAATCCTAGACCCAAATAAATTAATAAAATAGATAAAATCAACAATTTCAATAAAGGCTATCACTGGTTGAGGAGAACAGGCTAGAGTCAGGTATTGGCTAACTGAGGAGCGGTACAAGCAGGAGAGAAGTGCTCAAGTAGAAGTATTTTAAAGGAGAGATAGGAGGGGGAAAGTCTAAGAGCAAAGAGAAAAGAGTTACAGATAGAGGGCAGACGAGCAGAGAAAGAGGCCTGTCCAGAGGATGTGGAGCAGCAGCGAACTGTAAAAGAAAATGGGGTAGAAGGGCAATGAGAATAGGTGGAGGGGGCCACAGTAGAAATCAGGTTAGAGAAGTAGGACAGTAAGGACAAAAAACAGAATTAGGAGAGAAAGGAAGTACAGTGGGATAATCACTGTGAAGATAAGAAGGGAAGAGAGAGGAGCTGGTACGGAGAATAGGGATGAGTAAGGGGGGGGGGGATCAGCAGCAAAACTGAAGAAGGAGTGAATTATAGAATCCAGTCTGGCTAATGTGGATTTGGGAGCTCCCCTGTACATCACATCTGTGTAGTCAAACAGTGGGAGGATCATTTTGAGAATGATCTTGTGCCAGACCAGAGGAGGTAGACATGATTTATTCCTGGAAGGGCATCAAATTTTGGGTGTAATTTTTTGATAAATGCATCAATGTGGACTGAGAAGTCTAGATGACTGTCTAGCCACCCAAGGTATTTGAAACAGGACTCTCTCCAAGGGGTTGCCATCAGGGGTTTTGAATTGAACTACTAAGATGCATACAGGTTTGCTATTCTCTCCAGTTTGCCTTAAGACCGTTCTTTTGGGTGGTGTAATACAAACAAAATACTGTACCTATTTCTAACATCTCTCACGCTAAAAGAAATCACCTTTAATCAGTATCCTGCCCTTGCACATTTCATGGTAGGAAATAAATCCTATGTTTTCACTGGGTGTATGTTTATATCTCTTAACTGCGACTGAATAAAACACTGAAATTGTTATAACACACAGGTTTCAGGAATTCAAACCAAAGCTTTTCAGAGATGTTTATTTAAGCCTGGCTAAGTGTAAAGCATGCACTATAAGTTTCGAAACCATTTAAGGAATAACAAATATCGTACTTTGAGAGTAACCACTAAGATGGAGGACAATAAAGTTGAAATAATTTGTACAAAATGTAAAATGTTTATCTGGGGAAATGAAAGCGATGAAGACATGAACTTTATCTGTATGAAATTTGTAACTATATAAAGTCTTTGGATGAAGAAATAATACGAACATACGAATGTGCCAGCAGAAACAGACCACTTGGTCTATCTAAGTCTGCTAGAGTGTGCAGCTAGCACCCCTAGTTTGCAGCTGCCTCACTCCCTTCCCCTCTCCTTTGTCATCCCACTACTGCCCCCCACCTTCACTCTCCGCTGTTCCCTGTCCCATGACCTTTTAAAGCTATTCTCAGAGTTACATGATACCACCCATTCTGGTAGTGCATTCCATTTTGCTACCATCCTCTCCGTGAAATAGTGTCTCCTCATTTCTCTCCTAAATCTTCCTCCCTCTATTCTTAGCCCATGCCCCCTGGTGTCCCTCCCCCTCCTTAGCTTAAAGACCCCGTCTGACCCATCCTTATTGATTCCCCTCCGATACTTGAATGTTTCTATCATGTCCCCTCTTTCCCTTCCATCCTCTAGGGTGTACATATTCAGGTCTCCCAGCCTGCTGTCATAGTCTGTCCCCTCCATTCCACATATCATCTTTGTTGCCCTCCTCTGCACCCCCTCCAGCAGCCTGATATCACTCTTCAGGTATGGCCTCCAAAACTGCACACAATACTCCAAGTGCGGCCTTACCAGCGACCTGTAGAGGGGCAAGATCACCTCTCTTCATTGGAATGAAAAACCCCTTACTATGCACCCCAGTTTTTTGTTCACTTTTGCAGCTGCTCTTCTGCACTGGGCAGTGTTCTTCATGGTCCCTGTTACCATTACCTCTAGGTCCTTCTCCTCCTGAGTGATCCCTAACTTAACTCCCCCCTGGCCAGTATTCTCTCCTTGGGTTCTTTGCCCCGAAGTGTGTAAACTTACACTTCTTTGCATTGAACCCCAGCTGCCACCTCTCTGACCACTCCTCTAGCTTGCTTAGGTCCCCCAGTAGCTGCCTCCATCCCTCCCCTCCATCCACCACTGCTCTCATTTTGGTGTCGTCTGTGAACACACTTACCTTGCTCACCACCCCATGCACAATGTCTGATATGAAGAGCCCAAATAATACTGGTCCCAGCACAGAATCCTGTGGCACCCCGCTCATCACCAGCTTCGGAGTTAAGAGTGCCCCTCCCACCACCACCCACTGCAGCCTCTCACTCAGCCAGCTTGTAATCTAGGTAATCATTTTTGCCCCTACCCCTACACCAGTTAGCTTCCCCCCAAGCTGCCGATGAGGCACTGAATTGAAGTCCTTGCTGAAGTCTAAGTAAAGAACATCCACCTCATGACTCTTACTCAGCTCACCAGTCACCCAGTCATTATATTGTATCAGGTTGGTTTGACAAGACTTCCTCGAAATTAACCCATGCTGCCTCACATCCTGGAGGCCATTGTCCTCCAGGTATAATACCAGTCTTTCCTTTAGTATCATTTCCATGAGTTTGCACACTATGGAGGTGAGACTTACTGGATGATAATTACCCGGTTCGTCCCTTGGTCCGCTCTTGTGTAATGGAACTACATGTGCCATCCTCCAGTCCAGTGGCACACATCCTGACTCCAGTGAGGTGCTGTACAGATCCACCAGTGGCTCCGTCAACACCTCCGCCATCTCCCTCAGCACCCTGGGGTGGATACCATCTGGCCCTGGTGCCTTGTCTACCCTCAGTGCCCTCAGTCCCTCTAGGACTCTATCTCCCTGAATTCTTCCATCTGTCACCTCCTCTCCCCCTGTCCCCACCCTCTCAGCCCATGGTGGTAGTGGTCCCCCCTTTTCTTCCATGAACACTGAGCAAAAGTATTCATTCAGTGCTTCTGCCTGTTCCTCCTCCTTTTCTGTCCATTCCCCACCCTTTTTTATCCTCACCATTGTCGCCTTGCACTTCCTTTTCTCCCTGATGTATCTAAAAAAGTCTTTCTCCCCCTGTTAATTCTCTGCACAAATCACAGCTCCCTCTGGGCCTTGGCTTCTCTCACTTTTCTGGTCACCTCCCTGGACCAACATGCATACTCCTCCCTGTCCCCTTCCTTCCCCTTCCTCCTATACCTCTGGCGCATCTCTCGTTTTGTCCTCACCACCTCCACTACTTCGCTGTTCAACCAGCATGGTTTCCTTGCTCTGCTCCTGTTACTCTGTGTCTTGGTGCAGGCTTCTGTTGCCTCTGTAATCCCCCATTTAATAATATCCCATTTCTGCTCTGCATCCATCTCCTGCCTTAAGCCTCCAGTTTCCCTTTCAGTACTTCCCGCATCCTCCCAAAGTCTGCCCCCCTGAAGTTTACCACCCAGGTTACTGAGTTCTCTGACTCCCCACACATCATTTCTCTGACTCCCCGCACATCGTCATATTAAACCACACCGTTTGGTGATCACTGTCGGCTAGTGGGTCCTCCACCCTCATTTCACTTATTGCCTCCCCATTTGACAATACCAGATCTAAAGTGTTCTTTAGCCTAGTAGGTACACTGACCAACTGCATCAGGAGACCCTCCTGGATCGCATCCAGGAGCACTTGCTCCCTATCACAGGAGGTGACCAGAATGCTCCAGTCAACCCCTGGCAAGTTGAAATCCCCCACAATGACCACTTTCCATTTTCTACATACCTTTCTGATTTGTCCTGCTAATTCCCTGTCAAGCTCCACAGACTGGGATGGTGGCCTGTATACCACCCCAAACCTCAGTTTCCTACCCCTTGAGTCTAGGAGCTGCAGCCAGATTGCCTCTGTTCTCCTTTCCTCCCCCTTGTCCCTTGTGCGTTTGATCCCGCCCCTCACATTGACTGCCACCCCCCCCATGGTCCTTCCTGTATAATTCTTACCCTGGGATTGCCAGATCCCAGTCCCGGTGCTTGGTTGCCTACGTTTCTGTGACAGCTGCAATATCCACCCTCCACACTGCCAAGAGTGCCTGTAGCTCCAGCTGATTTGTTGTCTAAGCTTCACGCATTCAGTGAGACCACCCTCCATCCTGCCCCCTTCCCTTCATTGCCCTCCATCTCCTCCCTTCTACTCTCTCCCTTTTTGGCTGCCCCAAGTCCTTCAATGCTAGCCTGGGGGGTAGGCTGTGACTCCACTTTATCAGATCCCTGCCTACCTGCTGTCCATTTGCCACCCCCATCTAGTTTAAATCCGCCTTTGTCGCAAATACCTCCCCAGTCTTTGCTTTAATACCTCCTTGCCCTCTCCGCTCAGGTGCAGCCTATCCCTTGCAAACAGATTGTTATTATCCCAGGTACTGCCCCAGCCACCCACAACCTTGTACCCCTTAGTTAGACACCGTTCTACCTACCATGTGTTCAACTCCCCAATCTTCTGCTTCCTTACTGTGCTTGTGCAGGATACTGGGAGCACCTCTGAGAAGGCCACAGACTCCCCAGTCTCCTCACACAACCTTCCCACTTCCTCAGACCTCTCCCTTGTTACCTCCACCATTTCTCCCGCTAGGTCATTTATCCCCACATGTGCCACAATGTGCGGTTTCCTCCTACCCCTCCTTGTGCACCTTAGGATTGCCTGTCCTGCCTTGTCTGCCTTTAATCCCAGTATGGACTCCACCCATATCTGACTGTGCCTCTCCCCCTTACTGACCCATCTGATCTCCTTGAGTATGTAGTCCCCCAACACCAGTACACCCCCCTCCTCTTTCCTTGTGCTCGTCACCACCCCCACCCAGGTTCACATTCCCAGGGCCACTCAAAGTGGTGCTTTTACCATTTGCCCCAGTGTCTTCCCCCACCCCACTCAATTGACACTCCTCCCCTCCTCCTGTTTGACTGCCCACCTCCCGCTCCCTCTTCACTTCTCTGAGTATTATCCCTCCCCCTGCCATGCCATGCTCAATTTCTCTCCACTAGTAATGCGCCTCATTCCCTCCTCTTTGTGAGTACTACCCTTTGTGCAATCTCCTCCTGCGTCCTCTTCCCCATGTGTCACTAATACAGCAAACATATTCCCTACCCTCTTTGCATTACTATGTGTTTTCTCCTCCCTCCTGCCTACTGCTGCTCCTCTTTTGCTAGGTCCTACTAGAGTCCACTCTTCATCAGCTGGCTTCCTGTCTAGTTGGCCCCTCCCCCTGACTCCTCCCTTGACCCACTGTTCCTTCTCTGCGGTGCCCCCAATACTCTCAGATGTCATCCCTTCTACCAACGCAACTCTCCCCTCACCCCTCAACCTCCCCAGCTCCCTGCCAAGCCACTGAACCTCTTCCTCAAGCCTCCTTAGCCTGTAGCATATTGAGCACCCTCCTAGCCTCCACAGAATGTTCATCCACACTGCTGCCCCACAACCACTGCATCCCACAATCCTACCCATGGGTCACACTATCTATACAGGACAGTGAAATACAGTCTCTCTATACTGATTGCAGTTGTTTACAAACACAATTACAAACCCACCAATAGCAATCCCAAGTCTCACAAACACATACAGTCTAGAAATTAGAAGTTTGCCCCAGGTCCTCTTTAGGCCCCTTCCCCCGGCTTTAAGTGGGGCTGTTGTGCCTCCTCCCCTAGTGAGTTTAATTCAAAAAACACAGCTACAGAAACCTTTAAGCTAAATTAAAAAAAAAAGCAAACCTTACAAAAATCCTCTCCACACTAACTCTCTCCACTACAGCCAGCTACAGTAATAACTGGAAACCACAATCCTACTCATAAGATCTACAGTGCTAACTGTACACCACAGTCCTACTCAGAAGTTTTATATATATATATATATATATATATATATATATATATATATATATAAATGTTTAGAATTAGCTCATATGGCTGTTCCTTGTTTCCTCCCTCCCTCCTTACCTGCCCTGAGGGCTCAGGTCAGTTTGCAGCTCCCCAAGCTCCTCCCTCACAGCCTTCAAACTCAACCCCCAGTGACATTTCAGTATTTATTTTGATGGCTCTGTCAGAATTTAAAGGCTTTGTGGGTGGGCAAGTCTGGGCATGTCCTGTTCAATCCCTCCAGCCACAGAAACCTTAAAGCTAAATTCCACTTTAAGCTGAATTAAAAAAAAATACCAAAACTTACAAAAATCCTCTCCACACTAACTCTCTCCACAGCAAGTAGAATTAACTAATCCTTCTCTCCTGTAGTTTAAAAAACAATAGCAAAACTTACAAAACTCCCCTCCATACTAACTCTCTCCACGGCAAGTAGAATGAACTAATCCTTCTCTCCTGCAGTTTGATGGCTTTGTCAGAATTTAAAGGCTTTTTGAGTGGGCAAGTCTGGGCATGTCCTGTTTAATCCCTCCAGCCACATAAACATTTAAGCTAAATTCCACTTTAAGCTAAATTAAAAAAAAAATAATAAAACAATAGCAAAACTCACAAAAATCCTCTCCACACTAACTCTCTCTATGGCAAGTAGAATTAACTAATCCTTATCTTCTGCAGTTTAACAAACAATAGCAAACCTTACAAAAATCCCCTCCACACTAACTCTCTCTGCAGCAAGTAGAATTAACTAACTAACTAATCCTTCTCTTAAATAATGAGTTATGAGAACATAAATGCATCAGAAAGTGTATCAAAAATCACAAGTAAAAATAGTTAGGCTAATCAAATCTCCCAGGAGCCAAGGAGAGAGTACTGTGGGGGAGGAGGATAGAATTAAGCGAAATGATACAGATGAGAATGGGAATGATGAACCAGAAAGTTTGCCATCATGGACATTAGTTGAGGGCATAGGAAGCAGGAAAAGTGGGAGGATAGCCGATGCCCATTATCAGCTGAAAGTAGAAAACAGATTTTAGCCTTTAATGTAGCAAACAGAAAAACAGAACAACAGGAAGGAATGGAGCAAACTGAGACTATAGAAAGGCTTGAACGAGAATCGGTTGTGACTGGTGACTTCATAACTAGGTTCACCAATACCACAATATGCAAAAGGAAGCAGGACAAGGCCACAGTATGCTGTTTGCTTGGGGTAAAAGTAAGAGATGTAAAGGATAATCTTGGGGGTCTGTTTAAGGGATCTGGGGCAAACCCTGCTATTGCAGTTCATATGGGTGTCAATGATGTGGGACCAAGGCTGGAAGATTAAATAAAAAATGACTTTGAACACACTGGTAAATCCTTAAAGGAAAAGGAACGCAAGGTGATGATTTTGAAAATATTACCTGCCCCAAGAGCAGGGGCTGGAAGGACAAGAGCTAGTCAGAAAATTAGCAAATGGCTAAGGTCCTGGGCTAAGTGGAGGGTTTCAGCTTTGTTGAAAATTAGTACAATTTTTTAGCCAAAAGGACCTTCATTGAGGTGACAAGCTACACCAAAATAAATTTGCCAGGCAAGGATACTAGGAGATAGTTTGAATAAGCATTTGGATAAATATTTAAATTAAATTGAATTGGGGACGGGGGTGAGGCAATCACCACATTTCTGGGTCTGTACAGGTGATGGCTGAATCTTTAAAAGGAATGAGAGCTACTTTATTTATTTATTTATTGAAATGTTTTACCAGGAAGACACACTGAACAACAAGTTGCTCATCTCCCAGTGTGACCGGGTGGAGGGTACAATTGGATGAAGAATTAGACATGCAGTTTAATATCTGAGAAATCAAACATTCAATTACATTTGTAACAAGACATTCAGTTAAACAATATCATAAATAATCATACAGTCACATTTGAGACATAACATCCAATTAAATATATCATACCTGTGGAATATGCATTTAATTACATGTGGCATATCTGAGGAACATAGTACAGATATTTAACATAGCCTTGGAGCCAACTCCTTGCAGGAATGGATCACGGTTAATAGGCAGATTATTTAGCAATTATTGAATGAATGAGGTCCAGTGGGGGACATCAAGGAGGGTAGAGGAGTAGACAGGGCAAACCAGCTGGGGAAAGGAGAGGATAAAGATAGGGGGAACATTACCGGAGAAAAGTGAGCAAAAAATAAATAAATCTGTTGTGAAGGGCAAGTTAACACACTGCTAGTGCAATCTGGAAGCACACCAGGCAGAACAAAAAGTGCAAATTATTTGCTCAAGTGAACTAATTCCTTTGATTAAGTGCAGAGAGGTAGAGAGGGGGGCAGGAGAGAGTTGGGGTAAGGGATAGGGCAGGGAAGGACGAGTCATACCTGGAACTGAAATCTGATACTAGGAAGGAACGGAGATGTCTGTTGTTGAATGCTAGAACCTTGAGAAATATGTTTGGGAAACTGGAAGCATTGTTATAATTGGAAAAAACAGACATCTTGGGTATTATTGAGATGTGATGTCCCATAGAGAATATATGGAGCAAAGAAACTGCATGTTAAAAACTATTCAGAAAGGACAGGACAAGAAAAAATTGGGCAGAGTTTCCATATATATTAAAAAAACATAATGGCAGAGGAAGTCATTTTTCCCTCACATACTGACAATGAAGCTATTGAGGTCA
Source organism: Neoceratodus forsteri (assembly GCA_016271365.2). Lineage (NCBI taxonomy): Eukaryota > Metazoa > Chordata > Ceratodontiformes > Ceratodontidae > Neoceratodus > Neoceratodus forsteri. The sequence continues at coordinate 247,073,323 of CM028134.1, forward strand.
AGGTGGGTAACAATAACACCAACTGCATAACACTGGGATTGTGTTATAGGTCACAAAACCAGTTAGAAAGTGAAGATGAAATCTTAATCAAAGAACTAGAATAACTGGCAGGAAGAAACAATATAAGGAATAAAGTATGGGGGGGGGGTCATACACAATGACCATGTGTTTCCATCGAGAGGTTGAAATGCCAGCATACGGACCTTGAGAGGTCCATGCTGGCATCTCAACCCCGAGATGGAAACACACGATGAGTTGAGTATGGTCCCCCCATACTTTATTTGTTATAGTATATAGTTCCCTCACATTTAAAAAGAAGTTACATTTGGACACATTAAATAATTTTTACAAGGTTTCATACCTTGTGTTCACACTAACGCTAGATGTCAGCAGCTCCATCTGCTGCAAAGTCATTTGGTGCAAGTGCTGTTTCTGTGTGATTCTTAAGATTTGTGGTAGGACTTTATTTAAAAAAAAAAGAAACATTTTGAAAATGGTATGGTTTAGAAACACGGAGTTGGACATGGCAGTCTATATCCATACCTTCTCAGTGAAGCTCTTGCTAAGTGGCACTGCCACGTTTGTTCATTTGCATGTAAAGAGTTTTGGTTTGTCCAGTCAGGTGGCATTTATAAGAGCACTTTATGAATATTAATGACTGAACATGCACAATAACCTTTAGAACGTGCACAACAACTTTTAGAACGTGCACAACAGGATTTCAGTAGCCACTGACTTTCATACAGAGTAAGCCCTAATTATATATTATATAATTCTTTTCAGTGACCTAAACTTACTGGGTATAAACTGGAGCAGGGCAGAGGAGGGTGGTACTCAAGACAGGTTTCTGGCCAAAAGGTTAGTAGAGCAAAACCTGGAACAGTATGTATTAGGAATAATTAGAGGTAATAATATTTGGACATTGTATGGAGTGACCTTGGGGAGGCTTTAACAAAATGTGAAATAAGAGAACCACTTGGGGACAGTGACCATGCTATGGTCACCTTCTCCATTAAGAGTGATGTTAGTAAAGACAAAGGGATGACAAATAGTTTGTGCTACAGTAGGGCTAACTGTAAAACAATGAACAAAGAACTCAAAAACTGGGACTGAAAGCATGGCATGTCAGGAAAGGATATAAATCTTATGTGGTCTGTGTTTGAAAATACAATGTTAGAGGGGGCTTTTGTTCCTTTAGTAAATAAATACAATAAAAATGGGACGATTCCAGTGTTGCTAACCAGAAAGCTAATGTCTCTTATCAAGAGGAAAAAGAAACTGCTTAGAAAGACAAAACTAAAGGGTGCCCAAAAGTTATGGGAATAATACCAGTCTGAGGCAAGAAGCTGTAAAACAAAAACTTCAAATGTCAAAGGAATTACAAATAGCACAAAATTCAAATCAAAACACAAAAGCTCTTTGATCATATGTTAAGGCTAAAAAAGGTGGAGACCAATCAGTAGGACCATTGAGAGAACATGAAAGATTGGTTGATGAGGAGGAGGAGATGACTAGCATTCTTAATGGCTTCATTGGTTCTGTTTTCCAAGAATCAGATTGTAATAAAGTTAATATTCCAGAAGTGAGATATAATTTAAGGTGGAGGAAGAGGACTTATAAAAGCTCCTTCAAACCCAAATATTAAGTCTCAGGGGCCAGATGGACAGCAGCCAAGAGTCTTGAAGGAGATGGGGTCGGTACTGGTAGGTCCACTTACAGTGATCTTTAATACTTCAGTAGAAATAGGACAAGCATCTTTAGCATGGAGAGCCACTGTGGTTATCCTTATACATAAAAAGGGAAGAAACCTGATTAAGCAAATTATAGGCCAGTGAGTTTGACCCCTGTGGTTGGGAAAATGCTGGAGACCATAATCTGGGATAGGATCATCAAGTCCTAAATATAAACAGATTATGGGATAAAACCCAGCATGGGGTGAGAAGGAGGAGATCATGCCTGACTAATTTGATGAAATTTTTTGAAAAAGTCAGTATAGCACTGGATGAAGGAAAACCTGTGGATATTGTTTATCTGGGCTTCAGTAAGGCATTTGACACCGTGCCCCAAGCTGAATTAATAAACAGTCTTATTAAGGATCACTTTAACAGAAAGTTAAATAGATAAAATCATGGTTACATAATAGAGCACAGACTGTGAAAATAAATGGTTATAAATCTAATGGTACAGTATATAGGTGATGAGTGGAGTTTTGCAGGGTTCAGTGCTGGGACCAGCACTGTTTAATATTTACATCTCAAGCAAACAGGTAACCAAGGGAGGGTTGATGACTAAATTTGCAGATGTCGCTAAAATAGGTCAGATTGTGGATACACAGGATAACATTGCATTATTGCAGGACGAACTCAAGGAATTGTACAGGTGGTCCACTACCAGCAAAATGAATTTTAATCCTGACAATTGTGTGGTAATGCATTTTGGACACAGTATCTGGAGGGTGAAGTACAATATAGGTGGAATAATACTGAGGGAGTCAAACTGTGAGAAAGATTTGGGGGGGGGTGTCATGGTGGAGGACAGCCTAAAATATTCCAAACATGGTGAGGAGATGGTGAACACATGCTCCAAAATAGTGGGATGTAACAAGAGAAACAAGTAGCGACAGAGAAGTGATACTGCCCATTTATAGGTCAATGGTTCAACCACACCTGGAATGCTGTGGTCAGTTCTGATCTCCCCAAAGCAAGGGGGATATTTGTAAGCTGGAAAGAGTACAGAGAAGGGGAATGAAAATGATAAAGGGGATGGAATGTTTGAGTTATCAAAGGAGGTAAGAAGAACTTGGACTGTATACATTGGAAATGCGTACACTAAAGGATGACTTGATTCTGGTATTTAAAGCAATCACTGATGAAAACCTTAGAAAATGTTTACTTATAGAATTTAAGAGCACAGAAAAAAAGGGGACATAGCCACCAGCTGAAGGGAAGCCTTTTTAAAATCAAACGATGGAGGAGTTAGTTTTCCTAGAGAATGGTGGGGGTATGGAACAGCTTACCTAAAATGGTAGTTGAAAGTTAAAATCTGTTTACTTTTAAGCACCGAGTGGACACACATCTGTTAGGTAAGGGTATATATGCCTATTCCCATTAAATAATGGAGGACAAGCTAGATAAGCTTTTGTGTCCTATTGTCTATAAATTCCTATGTTCTTATGCATACATGGGTCCAGTTAAAGGGGGCATGAACTGACTACTTACATACAGCTGCTTGTAATGTCTCTATTTTCATAAATTATATTCATATCTCTAAGGGATCCCTATTTAGCTGTGCCTGAATAAAAGCTGAAGCTGTCAGATGTGTTTTGTATTGTTTTCTTTGTATGGAGAACATTTTGTGCAGTTCCTTTCATGGAACCAAGAATTTGGAATTTTGACTATGTCACTTCATAGTTTCAGAAATGTGAGCATGAACTTATCAGTACAGTGCTTTTGCCTGTTGGAGATGCTTTGTGCTGGCATTCCATAGTTGATAATACTTCAACCAGTCCTTATGGGATCCTGAAGACTTGTGAAGTGACCAGTCTGAGTCACAGGCCCTGAGGAAGGAGGTGATTTCTGTGGAGACCCATGGCAGATGGATACCATGGACATAATACCGTCTCAGGGGAACATGCTTATCACAAGCAGACATAAAATTCTAAGTAAAGTGGGAGAGGGCAGCAGTGATGTCCAAATTGTAGGAGCCCAGTTGGCAGACTGAAAGATGTCTAGGAGGTTGTTCACATTCAATGAGTTGAGCAACTATGTCCAGAACCCAGATGTACTTCAGGGTGGATTTGGTGCAATAAACCTACCTGACACATTATACCACGCAGTGGTCACTGAGGGAGACAGGAAGGGTACCAGCAGCACAGTTTCTGATGGAATGTTAGGATTCAGTCCAGGAGCTATTGGTTTGTGCAGTGCAGGTTATGCCAGGTGTGATCAGAAATAAGTTGAAAAAGATCAGAGACTTGACTTTTTGAGTGTCGTCTGGTCTGCAGCACCTCAGGGCACCCTTCCATGACAGGGGTCACCCTGTCACACTGAGTAATAGATTTATGAGCAGTAGAGAGCCAGTTAACATTAAAGTCTCTGAGTATAGTAAGTTCCCTGAAGGGAACAGTAAGAAGGATTGAGAGCAGGGGAATAAACAAGTCAGATTTGACTTTAGAGAGAGGTAGACACCACTAATAAAGATTGGAAGAGAGTGAGAGAAAGATATCTTACACAGCAGAAGTTCATGTGAGGAGGTGACAGCAGCATGATAAACATCACAGGAGAGGCTATGCAGAACATACATGAGTACCCCACCATCCCTTCTAACCTGATCCTGACTGATAGGTGCATAAACAAGAATGGAGATGTCACTATTGCTGATCCTGGTGGAGACCCAGGATTCAGTGATGACCAGGACATTAAGGTTGGTTTGCGGGACCTAGAGCCTCAGTTGGTCAAGCTTGGAGAGGAGGCTCCTCACATTGGGATGGTAAATGCTAAGAGCCCAAGGCAGGGAGGGGACAAATGAGGTAGAGGGGGACCAGGGTTACACTCAGCATTACTTGAGAGGAGAAGCAGGAGAGCAATAATGATCATAGGTAAGAAATTGGAGTGGTGATCGGGAAGGGAAGGGAGCACAGTGACAGCGAACAGGAGAGGAATGGAGAGAGCACCACAAAGATTCAACATTAGATTAGGTAGTGGGAAGATGGCAGGAGTGATATTAGAGTTGGAATGTTAGTGGAAAGAGGGGAAGGGTTGTGGTAGGGGAGGAAAGGTGGGATACGCCGAGGCATCAAATACAGAGTGGACAAGGATGGGGGGGGGGTAACAGTAAGAGAAGGGGCGCAAAAGATGTGGAAGGGAGGGAAAGTAGTGAGCAATCATAGGACTGACAATCGAAAGTACAGTTACAATTAAATAGGGCTTTTTAGGTATATGCGCACTAAAACAGAGCTGATTAGTTAGCTGCTAAGGATAACTAGGCTACCGTTATTTAAAGGTGTACCACTACTAAAAGGCTGAGCTAAATAAGACAAATGTATCCCTCCTAACACCACCTAAGCAGAACCCAAAACAGAAATCAGGCAGTACACAGTGCAGTAAACAATAGAGAGCTCCCACTACTCTAAAACAGAAATAGGCAGCACACCCTAAAAGCAGGTACCAAAACTACATAGAAGTAGAGCCCACTTACATTAATAGTCTTACCCAAAGACAATATGGAAGGTAGTGATCAAACCAAATATACTAGGCTATTACAGACCCCAGCTAACCTAACAAATGAGACAGCTGGAAACAAGCAAAAAGACTTAAACTTACAGGCTGAAGGAGTAGAGCGTGGGCAGAGTCCCCTGGTCTCCTGGTGTCTTGCTCTGGTGACTGCCCTGGAGGACTTCCACTTCTGCTATGCCACTCATGCTGGGACCACTCACATGGGACCACTCAGAGCAGTGGCCTTAAGAGTGAGAGAGGCACAAGTACACAGTCTTAGTCCCACCCTGAGATCAGCACTCTGAATGCTGATAGGATGCTCTTTTCTTGTTGCTCTAGAGCCTTGCTGGCAACCTGAGATGGTGACTGGTGTGTGAGCACTGGAAGACAAAGGCTCACAACCTTTGGTGTGCTGGCAGGCTGCTCCCAATGGGGGGAGGGGGTTCCAATGAATGCTGACATGCTGAGCAGCTCCAGCAGTGAGAATAAGACACAAACATACAGTCTTAGTCCTGCCTTGAGATCAGCATTCCAAATTCTGATTGGATGCACTCCTCCTGTTGCTCTGGAGCCTTTCTGGCAACCTGAAATTGTGATAATATGAAACATAAATAGGAGAGCCCTGGAAGCTAAAGACTCACACTTTCAGCATGCCAGTGGAATGGTCTGTGTGTAGGGGTCTGATGAGTGCTTCATGTAGCTCCCTACAGTCAAAGGTGGTTGCAAAAGATTGAGGGTAGCGGACTTAGCTCCATTTCACATGGGAGGAGATGAGGAGCAACCAGGAAACTACAGCCTTGTTAGTCTAACCTCCATAGCAGATAAACTAATGGAGACACTAGTCAAAGAGGACCTAGTGGACTACCTGGAGAGAAATGGGTTCCAGGATAGTAAGTAGCTTGGGTTTGTGGCAGAGAAGCCTTGTCAGACCAACCTGATAGCATTCTTTGAGGCGGTAACTAGGGCAGTGGATAAAGGATAAGCAGTGGCTTTGCTCTGTTTTAACTTCAGAAAGGCATTTGACTCTGTGCCACACAGAAGGCTCCTGAAGAAGTTAGAGGGCCTGGGAACATCAGAGGATCTAGTTAGATGTGTGGGAAGCTGTCTGGGGAGAGACAGCAGAGGGTGGTGGTAAACGGGGTCAAGTCAGGGGAGAGGGAGGTCACAAGTGGGGTGCTACAGGGTTCAATCCTGGGTTGGTCCTTTCCAATATGTTCATCAGTGACATAGGAGAAGAAATACTGTACAAGGTAAGATGTGTCTTCGCAGATGACACTAAGCTCTGTGGCAGGGTAGACAGTGAAGGAGGGGTTAGGGAGTTCCAGAGGGACCTGCAAAGATTAGAGAGGTGGTCCAAAGTTTGGCAGTTGAAATTCAATGGCAAAAAATGCAAGGTGATGCACATAGAAAACAAGAACCTCAGGACAGAATATTGGATGGTGAGGGTTAAATTGGACACTACCACTACATAAAGGGATTTGGAAGTCATCATAAGTGACTCCCTAAAACAATCTAGCCAATGTAACAAGGCCTATAGCAAGGTAACCAGGATGCTGGGGGTTTATCAGGAGGGGGTTGGCAGCAGGATGAAGAAGGTGATACTGCCTCTGTATAGATCACTGGTGTGCCTGCATCTGGAATACTGTGCCCGGTTCTGGAGCCCCTACATAAGAAAAGACAGACTAGAGACAGAACAGCATAGGGTACCGGGACTGGTCCTTTTTAATGTCTTTATAAGTGACACTGCAGAGGGACTGGAAGGAAAAGTATGCCTCTTTGCAGACAACACAAAGATCTGCAACAGGATTGATACACAAGGGAGGTAGAAATGATGACAAGGGACTTGGCAAGGTTGTAGGAATGGTCAAAAGTATGGCAGCTTAGATTCAATGCAAAGACATGTAAAGTAATGCACCTGGGAAACAAAAACCCAGAGGAAGAGTACAAAATGGGGGAGAGGTACTATTGACAACAAAAATGGAAAGGGACCTGGGGGTAGTGAAATCAGATGATCTACAGGTAAGCAAGCAATGTGAGAAGGCAGTAAGGAGGGCTGGGGAATACTGGGATGTATAGGGAGAGGCATCACCAGCAGAAAAGAGGAAGTTGTTATCCCTTTGTACAGACAGTTGATGAGACGATATCTGGAGTACTGCATGCAGTTCTAGAGACCCCATCTCCGCAAGGACATAGACAGGATGGAGGCAGTCCAGAGGAGGCCAACTAAAATAGTTCAGGGTCTGTACCAGAAGCCATACAAAGAGAGAGACAAAAGGAGCTTAATATGTATATCCTTGAGGAAAGAAGGGAGAGGGGGGACATGATAGAAACTTTCTAGTACCTCAAGGGAATCAACAAAGTCGAAGAGGATAGCATCTTTCAGAAAAAGAGATGTGCAAGAATAAGGTGGCACAATTTAAAGATAGAGGGGGAACGGCTCAGGGGCAATGTGGGGAAGTATTTTTCCATGGAGAGGGAAGTGGATGCATGGAACGACCTTCCTGAGGAGGTTGAGGGGTCAAAAGTAGTGGGGGAATTCAAGCATGCATGGGACAGACATAAGGCAATTCTAGTGGGGGTTAGGAAGAAGTAGGCTGTTGGTTAGCTAGGATCTGCAGCTTATCCAATAGGTAGGGAAGTGGGAAGACTGGGTGGGCCAAGTGGTCCTTATCTGCTGTCAAAGTCTATGTTTCTATGTAACCAAAATTATTCAGGGCTAGCAGAGCAGACCCTGTGAGAATTGACCTAAGGCCCTGAACATGTATTTGCAGGAAACCAGAAGGGAGGGGGAGAGGGGAGCTGTGATAGAGACCTGCAAGTTCCTGAAAGACATGAACAAGGTAGACTGTGGGGAAATACTCAGCAGGACTGGTGAATCAAGAATATGGTGACATGAATGGAACCTGGTGGGGGGAGATTCAGGAAACATGTGAGAGTTTCATTTTACAGAGTGGCTGAGCTGTGGAACAGCGGTTCAAGAACCATTAATGGATTCAAACACAGCTGGGATCAAGTAAAAAGGCTTAATAGTTATATAGGAGTAAAGTAGTAGGGCAGTGGGCAGAGGGGGAGGTGAGAAAAATAACCTGGACTAGGAATTCTGGAGGTCAGGGGTAAGGGGCAACAGAGTTCTAGGAAAACATAAACTGAAGTTACAAACTCAAATGGGCAGACTAGGTGGGCCATAGGCCCTTATCTGCTGACACTGTCTATGTATCTATGTATCTATATTAGGTCCTGGGGTAGGATAGGGTAAAACAGGCAAACTGGGTGGACCAATGGTCTTTTTCTGATGACATTCTTGTATTTCTTTGACTCCAGGCATTAGTCAGGACCTTAGGGTCCCTTAGTAAAGGTTGCACTCTCCTGTAACAACAGAAGCCACACAGCCCCTTCTATTCCTTTTTTCACACAGCAGTGGGCGAGGTTATACTCTGATCAGAGCCTGATCAGAGTTTTCTCACAGTGCTATTAGCATTTGGATTTTACACATTTTCACATCTTTGGCATTATAGAGTCTGGTCATCTATTTTTCTAGGAGGCATCACTGCTGTAGGTACATCACTCTTAGACTTCAGTTTGCAGATTGGCATCCATGGGCCTCTTTGTCCTGGCGGAAGCTGCTCAGTACCAGGCCTGTTTCTCTGCTGGAGCCCTGCGGCTACCCCTGTGCCGGTCACTTCACATCAGCTTCTTCTTACTCACTGGATAGTGTTCTGGACACAGCATGGGAGCACATACTCCTGTCTGCCTTCTCCCAGTGGCTGGCAATTGCCTCAGTCCCCCTACTAGAAGCAGCAGCTACCCATCCCAGGTTGGGATCTCCTGTACCCAGTGTAGGCATGTCTCCTACCTTAATCAGCAGCTGCCTTTCTCACCTTGTCCTTTTCCTTTAGCAGTTTGACTGTCGCATCACTTGGGCACAGGACTGCATAGTTGCCCCCCACAGGTGACATCCTTCTTCTAGGGTACCTTTCCTGTGCTACAAGGGTGCCAGGGACTGCTCTTGAGGAGAAGCCACTCTGGAGTCCCACACCCTCCCTGCTTTTTTCCCTGTATGCTCCCAGAATTAACAGTGATCTACAGTAAATGCCCCTAGACCCCTTCTCTCGGATCTCCACTGCTGTCTTGGGCCTGTCTCTGGAGGCTACCAGGTGACTAGGCATTGAGGTGATTTGGTCTCAAAGTCTGAATACATCAACAGCTGTGAAGTGTGAGATCACCTCAGAGCATCACTGGCAAGAAGTGACCTTGAGGGCACCTTGGCACCTTCTGTTTGTCATTAAACTGTGCCCACTGGACGTGCTAAATCAGAGTCACTAAAATTGGAATCACTACTAATGAGTAGGCTCTGAGTCTGGCATTTCTGAAAAACAACCCCCACCTCCTAATTGCAGGAAGAGGTTATTACACATCATAAGTAGCTCATTGAGAAAATATAATATTTAGACTTATTTTAGTTTATATTTAATTTGTTTACTATGTTTAGGTTTCCCTCATTCTACGTAGCTAAGCACAATACCGTGAAAACTGGACCTCTGTCCTCTAGACTTAACCTGCTTTTGCTGCTTATCTGTTCCTGGCATCATAGTTCCGTTTTTTTTTAATTCTATTTTAGGCTCTCTGGCCAGGTGGGGATGTACCACATTTCTGTCCAGTAGGCCCACACCCTCCTCACCCATCTGGCATTCCCCTAACTGCCTGGGCAGGAGGGCTGTAACATACTCCTCATGGCAGGGCTCCCTTGGAGGGTAGGGACTGAGATTAAACTTAAGCCCTGGCCAAGACTTACGCCAACATTTTTTTAGTGAGTGTGGAGGCATGGCCCAGGTACCATATGGCACTGGAGAGAGTGATTTTCTTGTTACATTCCCCATTAGCTCGGACATTCAATGGCATCAGAGGCACATCATGCACTTTTCTGTGCATAAGGGTGCCGATGCCACCAAGCCACCAATCCTGCAAGTGCTTGAGCAGTCAGGCACACTGAATCCCAGCCACCACCAGGAGTTGGACTGTTGCAGACTGCCTCAAGCTATGCACTCCAGAGGAGGAGAGTAGTCAACTGGATACTCATTCTCCTCCCTCTGGCTGACCCTCCAATGCTCCAGGCTCATTTCAGAACCCAGGTCGCCAGCACTGCAAGCAGTAGCGCTACCGCCTGCACCAATGGGCTGGCTCATAATTCCTGTTACCTCAAAATCTGTTGCTATGGAAAATATTATGATGTAACAAACAAATAGAGGATTGTGATGCCAGGTGTAGACAAGCAGCTAACAGATAAAGTCTTAGGGATGTTCATGATCCTGTCTTCAGGTTAATGTGCAGTGTTATAAAGAAAATACAGAAGATGTACAGTATGAAAGATAAACTGAAATGTGAATATTATGCTTCTTTTTTTTCAAAGTGTCCCCCAAGATGTTTGGGGCTCTTTAAGAGAATAGTCATTTAGATAATGAGGTAGGGCAGCAATTATGCACAGAAAAATTGGAGAGCATTTAAATGATTGAATACACAGTTGCAGAGAACTGCACGTGGCCCTGTTATATTGAGTTAGGCTAAATTGTGCGGGCTTCTGTTGTAATCCCCTACTCTTTTTTTTTCCCCAAAAGTGCTTGGTACAGTTTATTGGAGTTGATCCCCTTTGATCCTAAATTCAAAGACACGCTGTTCAGCACCTGCTTATTTAAATGATACCTACAGAATTCTGATAGGGTCTCTAAAAGTCTCTATTACAAGTTTCCTCTATCTAGCCCATAAAAGTTATTACAGTGCTTACAATGCAGTGGTAATGTGAATTAAATATTATGACCTATTACTCTTATACATTGGTTCATTCTGATCAAATAATACATCTTTTCTATTATGCACATTATATTTTTGAGATGATTTCAGCAAAGGAAAGACATTTGGTTAGGAAAGTACACCTCTGAAAATAGTAGATACAGAATATAAATATACAAGCCATTTCTTTTAAGCTATCTCTTTAAAACAGTTTACTGCAGAATACTATAGGAAACTTATAAATCCTGGCACTACTCTGCTGATAACAAAAAATGCTTTATTCAATTGTGAAGCATCCCAGTTTGCAGGACAGTTTGTTATTTCATTTGAATAAAGCAGTTTTAGTTATCAGCAGAGTGGTGCCGGTGTTTGTTCTGCCTTTGTTGATTTTTAACATCGGGCACACTCAGTACAGTGGGGAGGTTTTCCTGTTTCAGCTATAAATCCTGCCTACCAATATATAGCTATCTCAATTATTATATCACCAATTTATTTATATTCATTTATTATCACTGTGGTTCAGGGGCGTAGCTTGTTATTTTTACGGGGCAAAGTAACAAAAAAGTCCTGATTTTCGTGGTATCACGACAGTGAAGAGGCGGGTGGTCATGAATGCAAACAAATCAACCAGCATCAAATAATGCCCAAAAACATTTAAGACTACAGCTGAGTAACTCCTGGGAGGGACCAGCCCAGGCCAAGTCAGAGAACTTCCCACCCCACCAGTTTTACTGCAGCCTGCTCTCGCCCAACTCCTCCTGAGACCAGAGTCGAAAAACTGACCGAGATCTGTTTTGTATTCAGTTCTTCGCTCTTCTGCCTTGGGAGTGAGGACTTACTTGTAAAGTTGAAAATATGTAAAGAACTTAACTTCCCTCAAGAGGACAGGACCTCCCTCAGCTTCATTTCAAATCAGTCTTGACCTAATTTTGCCCCCACCTGAACCTCCAGGTGGATAGCTCACTAGTCCTCACCCCTTTGCTGCTTACATAACCCTTCCAAGTCCAGCCTTATAGTGGATCCTGAACTCTTGAAATGTCTGCTTGAGCTAGCCCTCCCACCCTTGAGGAGTGCAAAAAGCATGTTTCAAGGAAATGCAGCAAACGGCTGTGCCACCTCAGTGTACCTATAAACATGGATGGTATGGGAAACATCCCAGCATGTGCATCCTCACAGCATGAGCCCTTATTTACAAAGACTACATAAAAAAATGCGATTATACAATGACAAGAATGAATGCTGGCCTCTGATTGGTCAGTCTTGGGCTAGACCCATGATGTTATCCCAGTACATCCGATTCATCACACGTCTAGTCTCAGCCTCTCCGTGAACCTCTTGATGATTGTTAGCATTAGTGTGGTTTTTTGTACCGTCTCTTAAAAATGTTTTTCCACACCAAATAAAACATCTTTAAAATTATTTTTTTTAATTCTGTATAACAACACGCCATTGTATAATAGCAATAATGCCCTCCAGAGTGTGTGTCATGGTAGGATAACGTCATGCCTTATGTATTGGATGCACTCATGCCCAACCACCTGAGGGGTGACGTTATCCCAGCATGACACACGCCCTGTCGGGTATTATTGCTTACTTGCACCCAGTGTTAACACTTTGTTATAACCAAGTTAATTCATTAGTCTCCCATCCCATCCCATCCAATATTATTCAATGTCACATGCCTGAATCTGGTTAGGTAAGGTAAGCGAAGAGGATAATGCTCTCCTCAAGCAAGCTAGCATTGCATACATAAGCATGGGACTTGCTGATATCCCTCAGGCGGTGCTCTTAACAAGCATGCTGATGTACCTGGGACAGTGCAACAGAACAATGTACATCCCCTAATTGTTCAAGATGATCATGGGCATGGTGTGGTCACACCACAACTCCTACCACTCTCCTCCCCATGGGCTTCTAAGAAATATGCATCTCTGTCCATGCCCAGGGTTACACAACCCCATCCAAGCAAACACGGACTGCCTGGCACTAAAGTGGTCGCATCACATAACCTAAGAGAACAGACGCCACAGGAAGTTTGCTGGAACAATGACTCCAGACACCTGTGCACAGCCTTGCAGGATCCACCCTGAAAGGTAAGTACTTGGTTGGTGGTTTTTATTAGCATCACCTATGACAGTGTGTGGTGGGCCGGTTATGGTAGCCCAGGTTGCCGTGGATGCTCCCCCCCCCACAGACTACTTCAAAATCGTCTCATCTGACAGTTTTGAAGGGCACAAATGAAACATGGTTGCTTCAGTTTGATGTGATTTAATACAGTTTTTTTTGTCCGCGCGTGTGTCTCTATTCTTCTACACACAGACACAGACAGACACACACACCACCAAAAAATGAACTTTTTTTATACCATGTTTACATTCAGGATAGAGACAGGGTAAAGCAGGTCCAGGAAGTACAACACAGTAAATGAAACAATGCATTTTACAATGCCCAACAAACCACCAAAAGACCACAAAACAACAGACCTTCCCTCTGCCCTGGGGGGGGGGGGATGGCTAGGTCACAGGTCAGGGTGCTAAATGAGGAGGAGAGACCACAGAACATCTTGTCGAACCACACAATAAGGTGAAACTACATAAACGTGCACAATTTTTATACTGTAGGATTTCATACTTTCCAACAGTTCCTAATTTTAACACAGAAACTTATCTTTAGTGCTCAGAAGCCCCTTGTACGAGGGAGATAAGCATGGCATGGACCCAGCAGCCTGGCATACATGTTGAAAAAAATATTTCTGTGCCAGTATGCCTGTCCACCCCTCCCTCCTCCATCACCAGTGGCCAGAACCATTTTTTTCAGCATGTGTACCAGTTTGCCCTGGTCAGCACAGCAGCACAAAGCTGGCAGGGCAGCAGAAGGCACAGCAAGCAACAGTGAATTAAATGTCCATGCAAAAGCTACAGCCCACTCCCCACCCCAGACCTGCAAGGCCACTATCTCCACCCAGACTGGCCAGCTCAGCTACTGTCTGCACCCTGATGGACTTGCACAGCCACTCTCCACACTCTGTGTCCACCCCACCAGCACAGCCACTCTCGCCACCGCACCAGCACAGCCACCTCCCCACCCCACCCCACCCAACCAACACCATTTCCAGCTCCATTTATCTGGTATCCGCTCCAGGCATCCAGGTCTGTGCCTCCCCATCACAGGCATACAAAAATAAATAAAACCACATTTTATACTGTATTTTGTTTATGTTTCTTTCTTTGACTGGAAAGAGAGATGTTGAGCTACCAGTCAGCACAGTTTGCCTGGTAGACAATTACAACCCAACCCCACCCCACTGACACAATGCCAGTGCCTCCACCCACCCACACAACAGTGCCCCCACCACACTCACATAATGCCTGTATCCCCAACCCCACCCACACAAATGACCAGTGTCCACAACACTACACACACCCTACCAGCAGTGTCCCCAACCCCCCCACACACATGACCAGCAGTGTCCCTAACCCCACACACACACGATCAGCAGTGTCCCAACCACACACACACACACAACCAGCAGTGTCATAACCCCACCCACACACACAACCAGTGTTCCAACCCCCAAAAAATCATGGCCAGTCAGTGATCAGCTATAACAATAGCCAGGTAGTAGTGTATAATCATTTCTTTAGGGTGCATGTTTTAGTGCAAGATTTTTTTGCTAGTCTTATAACACTGTACTGGGAGAACACAAAAGCTACCCCTTTGGTTTGTTGCCAGGCAATGAAGACAGAGACAGCAAAGCCAAGGAATCTGTCTGTTTCACCCCTCCACAGTGGACAATCATGAAATCAAAAAAGTGAAAGATTACATTTATAGCCAGGTAAAGGATGAGGGAAATAATGTTTCAACATTTACTAATGTTGTTATGCTAGCTGCGGGCACAGGTCAGTGAGATACATCCCTTGACAGGTAAAGAATGAGGTGAAATTATGTTTAACATTTACTTATGTTTATATGCTAACACCCAGTCAGCAAGCACATAATGTCCCCCCCTCCAACCAACATGGACAGTCCACCAAAACCCAGTCAGCAAACATGGACAGTCCCCTCACCCCACCTACAAGGACAGTCCCCCAGACACGAACAGTCCCCCTCCCACCAGACACCAGGCCAGCGAGCATAGAATGCCCCCTACCAACCGACAAGGACAGTCCCACCAGACACTCAGGCAGCCAGCAAACATGGACGGTCCCCCATATCCCACCAAGGACAGTCCCCCGACACACAGCTAGCAAGCACAGAATTCCCCGCCCACCAACATGAACATTTCCCCAAACACCTGGCTAGCTAACATGGAGAGTTCCCCTCCCAACAACATTCATAGTCCGTCCTAGACACCTGATCAGCAATCACCGACATTCATCCCCCATAAGCCAACATGGAAAGCCCCCAGACACCCGATCAGCAAATAGTCCCCCTTCCCCACAAGACACCCAGCAGGCAAACACGGACAGTCCCCCCAGACAAATGGCCAGCCAAGTCCACCAAACAATGGCTAGTGTCACCTCCCCACCATCACAGCCAGTGTCCCCACATCAGCATGGCCTGTGTCTCCACCCCACCAGACCCCAGAATAGAAAACAGACTGTTCCCCCAGCCCCACCAAACACTGACTGCCCTCCCAGTCCCAAACACTAACCACCCCAGCCCCAAACACTGATCGTCCGCCCAGCCCCACCAAACGCAGGCCCTCCCCCCAGCACCAAACACTGACCATACTCTCAGTGAGTCAGCCCCAAAACACACAGACCATCTCCCCCGACCCCAACCCCACAAAACAGACCATCCCCCCAGCCCCACCAAACACAGACAGTCCAGTGAGTTTCCCCAACAAACCCCACCACACCAGTAGCACAGTAACTGAGTGTCCCCACCCCACCCCACCAACATGACCAGTGTCCACACCATACCAAACAAATAGGCCCACCACCCACCACACCCCACCAACATGGACAGCCTCAACAGCCGGCAAATCACATCCCACACAAAGAAACACAAGCTGACAGCAAACCTTCCACCCACCCCCCAGACACATGGGATGTGAATGGTATTAATTTCCAACAACCAGCTTGTAGCACAGTTACTCATCAAATCAGTAAGGGCACAGACAGGGCAGCATGCAGCAGGGCACAGCAAGGCCAAGAAGGCAGGTCAGGTAGCCGAGTCTCTCCCAACAGTCCTGTTCCTCTCCCGATTAATCCCCTGATGAGACAGTAACTCATTTTTTCTGATGCCAGATGAACGTGTCACATTATGGGTCTGCTATAGCTTGCATGACCGCCGGCTTCTTCACTGTTCTGGGCCTGGCTGTTCACTGACCTGAATAATCCCTCTCGGTGGACCATGGAACTGCTGGGCAATGGGCGTGGTGTGGAACTGCCGACAACATGGTAAATCTTTTTCTGGCCTGCTGGACACAGGAGCTGGGTGTGCAGGCAAGCCTGGCCGAGCCTCAGACTCACTGTAATTGTAATACTCGCTCCTCGGCCTGGTCTGTCTGGAGGGAGAGGCCTTGTGGCCTCAGGCCTCCTAGGCTCTCGGGGATGGGAGGCTCAGGTGGCAGCGGGAGAGCCCAGAGCACAGCTGGCTGCACTGAGAAACAGAGAGTAGGTAGTCAGAGGACTCAGGTGAGGTATATTTAAACTGGGCTGTTCAGGACAGGAGGAGGGTGGGAACACTAGACTGACTGAGACACTGGTGACACCTGACAGGCAACCAACGACTGCTGCTCGACATCCTCGAATAGCTATCTCTCCTCAGCCCTACACTATATGGATGCTACGGCTGCTCCTTCATGGAAGGCATACAGTCAACTAAATGGCGCCACTAACGGAGTACTGCTCACGTGATGGTGCCAGTTTGCAGCACTCTCTGATTGGCTGTAACATGCAGGCTACTATGGTTGCAGGCTTGCACCTAATCAGAAAAGGGGATAGTTTTTGTTTAAGAGACACGGTGCTGCAGCGCCACCCCCTCCTCCTTTCCCCGGAGAGGTGCAGGCAGTCCGGGCTTAGCCCTGAGCCCATTCAACATATAAAAAAAAAAATGATAACCGGAGAACAGTGGCTGGGCTCCTAAAAAAGTCCTGGTCTAATTTCTCAGAAGGGACAGCTTGCCCCTCTGCCCCCCCCCACAATCTACGCCTATGCTGTGGTTGTCTTCAAGTGATGTCTTGACACCCATCCAGGGTTTCCTTCTAATCAGATTGGTGCTCACTCAACCATGGCACCTTGCCCTAGTGACTTACCCCTTGGGGGTGGGATTCTGTTTCCAGTAACCTCCCTTACAGTGTACTGCACATGAACAGGTGAACACGGATCATTGTGGTGTGGTCTCCAGGGGCCTGGCCTTTCAGAGCTCCCAGTGGACATGAGAAGTGACTGGACCAGCTTTTGATTCTTCCAACAACAGAGATTTTTCCGCATTTCTCCCTGCCCACCATCCTTTGCATGAGCGCTCATGCTGCTGCTGGTCTGGGAGAAGGGGTGTCAGGTAGTGTGTAGTCAAACATACTGACAATGGCACCTCCACAAGCTTCTGCCAGGTGTTGCTCAGTAAGTGGTGCTGTGTTGAGTCATCCCAAGGGCGGAGCACATCTTAATGGACACCCTGGGTTCTCTCTGCTGGCCTGCACTCCTGACATCCCATGTCTCAGGCTGTTAACCCAAGTCACCAGTGTGCCAGATCAGTCCCCAACCACTCAGTACCATGGGGTCAGATATATCACCAATTTGTGATACAGTTTTGCCCAAGAGATGCATTGCTAGGGGCCTTTGTTGTTTTTGACAATTCCCAGAAGAAAGATTAAATACTATCCAAGCAGTCAAGAAAATGATTTCTGTAAAATGTTTTTATTTTTATTTTTTCTTATGAAGATCCCACAACTTCAGAACTCAACATTTCATCCTTGTGGGCTTCTTCAAGGAATTAGTGCCTATTAAAAATCAAAACAAATTCATTAAGCAACATTTTTATATACACATTTTTTGCCTTTTGTTTATAATGCATCATCTGTCTGTCTGTCTCTCTGTCTGTCTGTATCTATCTATCTATCTATCTATCTATCTATCTATCTATCTATCTATCTATCTATTTCTTGCAAAAAACTTTGTTAATGGACCATTAGAGTTCCAGTATCAAAATTAGGGAAAGTATATCTTAGGGTTACCCACCCTGAGATTCCACCCCCACCCTCAGTTTCCCTTTTCACTCCACCCCTGCATGTAGGCACAGGTGTGGGGAGTGTGCCTTGTGGTTGTGAATGCTAATACTCACCCTATTCCATGAGTAAGTAAGTAAGTAAAAACGGGTACAGAATAAGAGAATAGTGTGAGTGTTAGGGTTCGCAACCCCAAGACACACCCCTCACATCTGTTCCTGCATACAGGATGGGGGTGGTTGTTAGGGCTGGAAACTAAGGGTGGGGTCTTAGGGCTGAGAACCCTAAGATGTCATTTCCCTACTTTTGATGCTGGAGCCCTAATGGCCCATTAACAAAGTTTTTTGCAGAGACTTTCTCTACTTTTGAGAAAGTATAATCATAAGGAACCCTAATGGTGCATTAACAATGTTTTTTACAGAGAATGTTCTTACTTTTTTGAGAAAATATAATCAAAGGCTTATTTGCTTGTGGGAGTGGGGGCCCAGATCTCCTTATTTCTCTGTGGAGAAGGCCCCTGCACTCCCATCACTCCACACTCCTCTCCATATTTGTTTGTGGGAGTGCAGGGCCATTCTGGCCCTGTGCTGTTATCTATGCATCAGTCTCTAGTAGTATCTGTATTTCTCTTTGGCAGCACAGGGCCCTCTGGGCCCTCCACTGCCATCCATGCATTACTCCTTAATGGTATCCGTATTTGTGTGTGTGAGCGCAGGGCCCTCTGGGCTCTTCACTCCCATCCATGCATCAGTCCTTAGTAGTATTCGTACCCTAAGTCATAAACATCTTTATAACACTAACTTGAACAGCTATCTCTAACCCTAACTCCAGAACAAGTAATATTTTTAATGGGGGGATATATGACAGAAAGAATACCATAGCACTCTGAACAATATCAGATATATGCCCCCCATTAACTCCGACAGACACATAATCTAACCCTAACCTAACTCCAGAACAAGTAATATTTAATGGGTGGCACACACAACAGAAGGTGTACCTCAGTACCCTAAACAATATCAGGTATATGCCACCCTTAACTCCAACAGATGCATAACCTAACCTGCACCCAAATCCAAACCCTAATGCTAACTCTGGAATGAGTAATATTTAATGAGGGGAACACATGACAGAAAGTGTACTGTACCT
Source organism: Neoceratodus forsteri (assembly GCA_016271365.2). NCBI lineage: Eukaryota > Metazoa > Chordata > Ceratodontiformes > Ceratodontidae > Neoceratodus > Neoceratodus forsteri. The sequence continues at coordinate 247,092,643 of CM028134.1, forward strand.
CGGCATCCTGAACAATATTACATATATGCCCACAATTAACTCCAATAGATGCATAACCTAACCTTAACTCCAGAACAAGTTATATTTAATGGGGGGCACACACAACAGAAGGTGTACCTCAGCACCCTGAACAATATCAGATACGTGCCCACATTAACTCCAACAGATTTATAACCTAACCCTAACCTGAACCCACACGAATGCAACAATTCCTACAGAATAACATTAGAACTTTCACAGGCCATAACTTGCTGAATATTTGGAGGTAACTGTAACACTATATATGAAATGAAAGATCTCACTGAGTACTACAGCATTAATGCATCATACCAAAGACAGTCATCACAGGGTACTCAGAGCACCCCAATATTTCCACCAAAATTAAACATGATGACAAATGCAGAATTCCAGGTCGATCTTCACCAAACTTCACACACATACAGTATGTACCTCCTCTTGGACTACAAGCTCACAAAGGTTCAGAGAACTCCCTTGAAAATTGGTGGAGTTATGCCCTAAAAACCCCAAATAAGATTTTTACCCATAATTCCTAAACCGCTGTGAGTTAAGTGTAAATCTAAATTTATGTTACTCTTTGGAGCAAGCCCCATAGCCTGGAGGGGTCAAAGACCCCCTCCTACCCTATCCATGCATTACTTCCTAATAGTATCCGTATTTCTGTGTGGGAGCACAGGACCCTCTGGGCCCTGTGCTCCCATAGACATAGAAACATAGAATTTGATGGCAGATAAGGACCGCTTGGCCCACCCAGTCTGCCCATTTCCCTACCTAATGGATAAGCTGCAGATTCTAGTTAACCAGCAGCCTACTTCTTTCTACCCCACCCCCTAGAATTACCTTATGGCTGTCCCATGCATGCTTGAATTCAACCACTGTTTTTGACTCCACAACCTCTCTGGAAGGCTGTTCCATGCATCCACAACCCTCTCTGTGAAAAAATACTTCTTACATTACCTCTGAGCCGCCTCTATCTTCAAATTGTGCCCCTTGTTCTTGCACACCTCTTTTTGAAAGATGCTACCCTCTTGGACTTTGTTGATTCCCTTGAGGTACTTGAACATTTCTATCATGTCCCCCTCTCCCTCCTTTCCTCGAGGCTATACATATTAAGCTCCTTTAGTCTCTTTCATATGTTTTCTGGTGCAGACCTGCACCATTTTAGTTGCCCTCCTGACAGCTTCCATCTTGTCTATGTCCTTGCGGAGACTGGGTCTCCAGAACTGCACACAGTACTCCAGATGGGGTCTCACCAGCTGTCTGTACAGAGGGATAACAACTTCCTCTTTTCTACTGGTGATGCCTCTCCTATGCATCCCAGTATCCCCCAGCCCTCCTTACTGCCCTTTCCACATTGCTTGCCCACCTTTAAGTCATCTGATGTAGCTACCCCAGGTCCCTTTCCATTTTGTTGTTGTTAGTATCTCACCCCCATTGTGTACTCTTCCCCTGGGTTTTGTTTCCCAGGTGCATTACCTTGCACTTCTTAGCATTAAATCTAAGCTGCCATACATTTGACCATTCCTCTAACCTTGCCAAGTCCCTTCTTATCCTTTCCACCCCACCTTGTGCATCAACTCTGTTGCAGATCTTTGTGTAATCTGCAAAGAGACATACTTTCCTTCAGTCCCTCTGCAATGTCCCTTACAAAGACATTGAGAGAGGACCAGGTCTTTTAATACTAGACCTAGGCACCCCACTAGTAATCCCCCTTTCTTCAGAGTGGACTCCATTTACTATTACCCTCTGTGTCCTATTCTCCAGTCAATTCTTTACCCAGGCTATCATCTTGGGACCCACTCCCAGGCTGGCTAACTTGCATGAAGTGACAAAGAAATGCTTGCATACCCTTACATTACAATATTATCCTATGTGAAATTAAGCAAAATGTAAAGCTGCAGAACTCCATAGCAAAGTAATAGCAAAGGCACATCTGTGAGGCAAGTCCTCAGTACCCTGAAAATTTCAGAGCAAAATTGCAAACTGTTTCCTAACATCATAGTTTGTTTATTTATTTAAAATATTCGGAATTACAATCCTTTGAGTCATAGACTCCTTTTGAAAGGCTCCAGGTCAATTAAGCAGTTATGCAGACAGAGTAGCTACAATGAGTTGACAGACAGTACTACGGGCTAGCATGACCTGAGGAAAAAAACAAAAGCATCGCACACGGTGCAGATACAGTATAGGCAGGTTGATAATACAAGATTAACAACATTCATTTATATGGTTTACAGGTAGGCAATGCAGATACAGCAAAGAACTACCACAGTTGTAGACAGGATGTAGTCCATTGTCAGGCTGCCAGGGTGATTAAAAACATTGTCAGGTGTGAGAGGTGAGCAGATGGGTACGGAGTAGAGATTTGAAGTGAGCAATTTTGACAGCAGTAGCAACATGGGTGGGGAGGGAGTTTAACCAGGTGTAGCTCTGTAGAAAGAGTCAGCCGAGTGATGTATTTTGTCTGGGTACCATATATGGGGTTTTGAGGGAGCTCCTAGTTGTCCTGGTGAGCATGGTGGGCTGTATGAGGGGGGAGAGATTGGGTGCAGCAAGGCCAACTGCAACTTGTTTAGCTAGGATGCAGGACCCTGGCATTGAAGTCAAGCCAGTTTATTTGACTGTATAGACAGCAGGTGTGGGTGGTAGTAGGGCATCCCAGTATGAGCCAACAGGCTTTGTTTAGTGACAATTTTAGGCTGTGTAAGGCTGTATTGTCAGCCGCTCCATAAATGGTGATCCCATAATTCAATTAAGAACAACACAGAGGAGGATACAGCAAGTTGGAGAGCTTCAGGGGAAGGCAGTTTCAGTGTCTGTACAACAGACCAATACAACAGTTTACCGCAGAGCAGAGGTGACAAATATGGCTGTGATATGTGAGAGAAGGGTCAAGGGTAATTCCCAGATATTTGAAGGCACTGACTTGTTCAAGGGGTTGTGAAAGTGAGGTATTTATGTGCAGAGGGGATTGCCTGAATTTGTTTTGGTGGTGGGAGAAATGCATGACTGGATTTTTTCTGATTTAGGTCTAGTCTGTGTTTGATGAACCAGTCCTCTGCCTCTGAGAAAGCAGTTTGGAGGGAGCATTCAAGTTCCTCCAAGGTGGCATGAGATGCATAAAGGACTGCATCATCCACATAAAGAAGGATATTACCTGAGCAGGCCTTGGGGAGAGAGTTTAGGTAGAGGCTAAAGAGTAGCGGTCCCAAAATGGAGCCTTGAGGGACCCCAGAGTGTACAAGGTAAGGGTTAGAATGGGTGGAGTTGATTCTTACTTTCTGGAAGTGATTTGACAGGTAGAGAACTAGGCATTGGCATCCTGGCAGAGGTCAATATGGGAAAAGGCAGAGATGAGTAAGGCGTGATTCAAGGTATCAAAAGCCTTGGACAGGTCAAGAAATACTGTGCTGGCCAATTTACCTTTGTCAAGGGCAGCGTGTGTGAAGCTCATGAATTCTAGGAGGGCTGTGGAGGTACTATGGCCTTTCCTGAAACTGTGCTGTTCAGGGGAGAGTAGATCATACTTAAAGAGGTACTCAGAAAGTTGGTCGGCAACAATGCACTCTAGGGCCTTAGTGGGGGAGAATGGATATAAGGCAGTAGATGCCGGGGTTGAGATGATCACCTGATTTGTGGATGGGTGTGATGAGGGCCATTTTCCAAACAGTGGGGAACTTACCCAGGCATAGAGAGAGGCTAAGAATGGTGGTAAGGGGGGAGATGACTTCATCCAAGGTTAGGCATAGGATTTTTAGATCCAGGGTGTCATGGCTGTGGTGAGAACCGGTGAGGACTTTGAGGAGGTAGGGTTTAGCATCACGTGTGGAGAGGGTAAGGAAGTGAAAGGAGGGGTGGGGTTGAGTGGTGTGTGGAGGGGGAGTAACCGGACTGAAGAAATTTGCAGGGAGAGTGGAGATAAGGTCTGAGAAGGCTGTGTTGAGCATTTCAGCAATCAGTGGCAGGCTATTTGTGACAGAGCCATTGACATATAGTTGGTTGGGGAGAGGTGGATTTGCCTGTGAGGGTCTTTAGCTTGTCCCAAAAATTTCTGCCACTGCCCCAGGTTTTGGTCAGGGTGGTTTTAAAATACTCTGCTTTCCCTTTTTGGATTGCCCAGGTACACTGGTTTTGGGCAGCATGGTAGAGCTGTCTGTTGGAGGGGCTGCCAGAGTCAAGGGCTTTTTTTCAAAGGTTATCCCGATGGTGCATAAGGTCCAGTAAGGGAGTGGTTATCCATGGGGTGTCATGTTCCTTGATAATTTTTCCAGATAGGGGTGCAAATCTGTCACAGGCTTCATTAAAGGTGCTAATAAAATGATTTAGTGCAGTGTCAAGGTCCTGGTAGGGGTATGGGGGACCAGTCTATTAATGCCAGATATTGTTTTAGCTCCTCAAGTTTGCCCAGTTTTAGGAGTCTGGTGAGGGTAGTCATGGGGGTGGTTTGTTTGCCTAGCAGGACCAGATGAAGAGGACGGGGGAGTGGTCACTAAGTGCATTGGCTAGCACAGAGATGTAAGAGATTTTGTGGGGGTGGTTTGAGAGAATGATATCTAAGAGAGTGGCCATGCCACTATTTGGATGAAGTCGCATGAGACAAGGGACTAGCTGGGAGATGTCTAGGGCTGAGAGGGTGTCTTTGTATGAGGCAGTGGCAGAGGGGTTCCAGTTTATGTTTAGGTCTCCAAGGGTAAGGAGTTCAGTCTTAGGTGAGAGGGAGGTGAGATAGTCAACAAACGTCTGGAAGGCAGGTTTCTGGCCATGTGGGGGGGGATATACACGACTGTGAAGATTACTGGTGCCCTGGAGGAGACTGGAGTGACAAAGAAATGGCTCTGTAAACCTCCCAGTACAAATGTTTTCCTATGAAAAATTAACCAAAATTCAAATCTGAAGAACACCCAGCCAAAGTAGTATATTTTTACAAAACCAGCAAAAGGCACATCTGTGGAGCAAACCTTTCTACCCTGAAAACTTCAGTCCACAATTCCAAATCATTTCTTTGCTATGAGGTGACAAAGAAACAGCTATTTAAAATTTATTTTTTTGCAAATTGCAATCAAGAATCCTCTTTCGCGATCAAGAATCCTGTTTCACGATCAAAGAATCCTGTTTCGAGCCTCGTGAACCTTTGTAAAAGATCCTTGGCTCAAAGGTACTTGTAATCCTAGATTCAAATAAATAAGTAAATAAAAAATAAACATCCAAATTTTCCCATAGGAAATAATGGGAAACTTTGACATTTAATAACTTTGAAATGGAATAATATTTTTCCACCAACCCATCAAAAGGCACCACTGTGACCCAAAACCTATATATACCCTAAAAATTTCAGAACAAAATTCCACCCCATTTTTGTGGAACGCAGTGACAAAGAATTTGACAAAAAAACAATAATTTACTCATTTTTGAGACTCCATGTCTCCGCACCAGTGCATCCAACTGGAACAAAACTAGTGACATCAAGAAATTTTTGGTCCCTGATGGTGCATGCCACATTTCATGCAAATCGCTTGAATGGTTGTGAAGTTATTAAAGAGCAAATTGAGATCAAGAATCCCGTTTTGAGCCTCACATCTAACTTTTCCCATAGAACCAATGGGAAACTTTAAAATGTAATAACTTTGGAACGGATTAAATGTTTTTCACCAAACCTTCAAAAGGCACCACTGTGACCCAATACCTATATACTCTCTCTAGAGGTTCTAGAAAGCTGTTCTACCGCATAAGGGTATAATTACATTCCATGACCTTTGAACTGTGGTACAAGAGCAAGGATGAATTTCTATATAGATCAGTACTCTACTATACACTATAAACATTTCAGACCAAAATTCCACACCATTTTTGTGCAATGCAGTGGCAGAATTTGACAAAAATGGTAATTTACACATTCCGATGGTGCATGCCAAATGTCATGCATATTGCTTGAATGGTTGCAAAGCTATTAAGGCACATAAATTTCAGTTTAACGTAGAAGTAAAGAAAGAATTTGACAAAAACCAGTAGCTTACATATTTTGGGACTGCATATCTCCATACCTGCCCATCCAATAGGAATGACACTTGCCACATAAAGAGATCATTGGTCCTTTATGGGGCATGCAAAATTTCATGCAAATCACCTGAACGGTTGAAAAGTCATTAAAGCACAACATGTTCAGTGTAACATATAAGTGAAGAAAGAATGACAAAAAACAGTGAGTTACACATTTTGGGACTCCATATCTCCACAGCCACAAATCCAACTAGAATTAAACTTGCTACGTCAAGAGATCTTCCATTGCTAATCGGGCACGACAAATTTCATGCAATTCACCTTAAGGGTTACAAAGTTATTAAAGCACAAAATATTCAGTTTAACAGAGAAGTGAAGAAAGAATTTGACAAAAAATTGTGACTTACACATTTTGGGACTCCACGTCTTCATATCTGCACATCCAACTAAAACAAAACTTGCCCCATCAAAAGGTCCCTGGTCCCTGATGTGGCATGCCAGTTTTTATACAAATCACCTGAATGGTTGCACTGTTATTAAAGCACAAAACATTCAGTTTTACATAGAAGTGAAGTAAGAATTTGACAATAAGGCAGAGGGTAGTGATGGGGAATTTCTCCTTCTTCTCCCCGATGCCCCTGACATGTGAAGTTCCTCAAGGCTCGATCCTGTCACCAGTGCTGTTTGTGGTATACATGCTGCCCCTGGGGAGGCTCATTAGGCAGTACAGTCTGAGTTTTCACTATTATGCAGATGATACTCAGCTGTATATGTCTTTTGTACCAGGGACAAATGATGCCGTTGAAGTGCTGAATAAATGCCTTGCTGAGATCCAGGACTGCATGAACTCTAACTGGCTGAGACTTAACCCAGACAAGATGGAGATGCTGGTGATTGAGCCCGGTTGCAGGTGTGATGGGGATGCTTCTGGGATGATGACAGGTTTGATCCTGGGGTGGGGGAGCTGGATGTCATTTTACATCTGCTGACATATGGCCTGGCTAGGGACAAGGCAGGGATAGGAAGAGTGCAGGAGGAGTTCCGGGAGTTAGGGAGGGGCCTTGGGCAGGTAGCAAGCTCTGTGACCATCTCTGAGGTGCTGCCTGTCCGCGGCAAGGGGGAGGCTAGGGGCCTCTGCACCAGGGACTTCAAGACATGGTTGAGGAACTGGTGCAGAGAGAGAAAGGTTTCGACTTCATTGAAAACTGGGTAACCATCTGGAGGGATGTGGGCCTGTACAAAGGCGATGGCCTGCATCAATCCAGGGAGGAAATCACTGTCCTTAGTGAGCAGTTTAAATGCTTCATTATCAAGCATTTAAACTAGGCAAGGTGGGGTGGAAGGAAGCTGGAAGAACCAAACTGCCCACCCCCACAGGTTAATGTGGTCTGTAGGGAAGACCTTAAGGTTGGGAAATTGCCAGTGGTAACTAAACTAGGAAAAGGTAGAATGGCGAAGAAAAAGAGAAAGAGGATCAAAGGCTGGGGGGGGGGGAGATAGTGAGGGAAGAAATGAGGATAAAAAAGGGAATGATATGAGTGGAAGTAGCAAAATATGGAAGGCCATGTGTGTTAATGCTTGCAGCCTGGGAAATAAAATCCCAGATCTGGTGGCCTTGATGGCAGAGGCTGACCTGGACATTGTCGATATTACTGAGGCATGGTATAATGGGAACCATGACTAGGATGTAGCTGTACCATGTTATACTCTATTCAGAAAAGACAGGGAGGGTAAAAAGGGAAGAGGGGTAGCTCTTTACATCAGGGAGAGTATAAAAGCAACTGAGGTACAGGGATTGCAGGAGGAGCGGAGGCCCTGTGGGTCACCATGGAGATGGGCAGTGCCATCGCTGTTCACATGGGTGTGATCTACAGACCTCCAGTGCAAGGGAAGAGTTGGACAAGGTTCTAGTGGAAGCCATCCATAAGATGGCTACTAAAGGGGAAGTGCTGTTGGTAGGTGACTTCAATCTGCCAGTTGTTGATTGGAGCATCCCAACCGCAGCCTCAGCCAGGAGCAGGGACATACTGGACTCCCTGCAAGGGGCATGCCTCAGGCAGCTAGTGCTAGAACCCACCTGTGTGGGTGCAATTTTGGACCTGGTACTTACCAATGGAGACAGAATTGCAGATGTCATGGTTGGTGGGCAACTGGGGTCCAGTGATCATTACATGATGTGGTTCAGTATGAGTACATTGGCAGAGTCAAGCCACATGAAAGAGAGAGTCCTGGACTTCAGGAGGGCAGCCTTTGCAAACTTGGATGTATGTCTTAGCAAAGCCCTAGCAGGGGGGAGGACCAGGGAGGAGTTGAGGAACAGTGGGCCCATCTAAGAGGAGCCATAGTAGAAGCAACAAACATTTGTGTTAGGCAAATAAGCAAAGGCAAGAGAAAAAGAAAACCACTTTGGTTCTGAAAGGAAGTGACCAGGAAAGTAAGGGCAAAGAAGTTGGCTTTCAGAAAGTACAAGGAAACACAGAAGGAGGAGGACAGAGTAGTGTATCTGGATAAGCAGAGGGAGGCAGGGAAGGCAGTCAGGAGTGCAAAGGTGCAAAAACAGAGGAAAAAATAGCCCAGGCAGTAATGAAAGGGGGCAAGTCTTTTTATAGGTACTTTAGTGAAAGGAAAAAGACATGGGGTGGGATTGTAAAGCTTAAGGGGGAAGGAGGGGATTGTGCAGAAGGGGACTTGGGGAAAAAGGAATAATCCTGAGTAAATATTTTCATTCAGTATTCACAGAAGAGGGGGACGGTGAGGGACCACAGTTAAGTGACAGGAGCAATAAGGCAAGGGAGGTGGACACCATTCCATCTATGGTGGAGAGAGTTCTAAAGGAACTCTCAAAACTGAAAGTGGACACCTGTATGGGTTAGAGAGCTTTCTCAGTTCAATGTTCAATCTTTTGGAATTCATTTCCTGGTAATTGTGTTACTGTTGTTAAGCAAGAAATTAAAAAAAAAAATCTTTGTATTGCTACCTACAATCACTCGCTGTATGTAAATGTATTTAGTATTGTGTTTACTATCCAAATATTTTTTGTATTTGTATTGTTCATATGTTTATATGTTTATACTGTATTGTTGATGTCTTGCTTCATTGTTTGAAGCACCAGGTTGATACTGAAAAAGGGCCTTGGCCCAGTTGTCTTACCTGGTAAATAAAGTGAACTGAATTGAATTGAAAGGCAATGGGACCAGATAGGATGCATCCAAGAATATTAAAGGAACTTAGGGAGGTACTGGCAGCACCACTGGCAGCCCTGTTCAATGAATCGCTGGAAATGGGAGTGGTTCCAGAGGTCTGGAGGAGAGCAGATGTAGTCCCGCTACATAAAAGTGGGAGCAGGGAGAAGGCTGGAAACTACAGACCAGTCAGCCTGACCTTGGTGGTGGGGAAGATAATGGAATCACTGCTAAAAGAAAGGATTGTGGAACATCTTGAATCCAGTGGAGCACAGAATCTGAGGCAGCATGGATTCACAATGGGAAGGTCATGTCAAAGAAATCTGATAGATTTATTTGATTGGGTGGCCAGGGAAGTGGATCGGTGGGAGCGGTTGATGTGGCCTACCTGGACTTCAGCAAAGCCTTCAAACCTGTTCCACATAAGAGGCTTGGAAACAAGCTAGGCAGCCTGGGAATGGGTCTCAAGGTGGTAAACTGAGTTAGAAATTGGTTGAGGGATAGAACATGGCAGGTGTTGATAAATGGAGCTCAATCTGAGGACAGGAGGGTGACCAGTGGGGTGTCACAGGGATCAGTTCTGGGACCAGTCCTATTTAATGTCTTCATAAGTGACATTGTGAAGGGGCTGGAAGGAAAGGTATGCCTGTTTGCAGGTGACACTAAGATCTGCAAAAGGGTAGACACTCCGGGAGTGGTGGAAAAAATGAGGAGGGACCTAGGTAAAGTAAAGGAATGGTCAAGAGTGTGACAACTAAGATTCAATGCAAAGAAGTGCAAAATCATGCACTTGGAGCACAGGAACCTAGGGGAAGCTTACATGATGGGGGGGGGATACTGACAGCCACCAAACAGGAAAGGGATCTGGGTGTAATGATATCAGATGACCTAAAGGTGGCCAAACAATGTGCCAAAGCTGTGGAGAGAGCCAGTGGGGTACTGGGGTGTATAGGGAGATGTATCACCCGGCAGAAGAAAGAAAGTAATGATGCCACTATACAAATCATTGGTGAGACCCCATCTGGAGTACTGTGTCCAGTTCTGGAGGCCACATGTTCATAAGGACATAGGGTAGAGGCAGTTCAGAGAAGGGCAACAAATATGGTGCAGGGCTTGCACCAAAAGTCATATGAGGAGAGACTGTAGGACCTCAATATGTATACCCTGGAGGAGAGGAGAGGAGAGGAGAGAGAAGGGGGATATGGTAGAGACCTTCAAATATCTCAGGGGCATAAATAAGTACAGGAGGGTAGCATCTTTCAGAAAAAGAGATGTTCTAGAACAAAGGGTCATGACATGAGGCTGGAAAGGGGTAGACTTAGGGGTAACATGAGGAAGTATTTCTTCACAGAAAAGGTGGTGGATGCATGGACTAGCCTTCAAGCTGTGGTGGTGGGGGCTAACTCAGTAGGGAATAAAAAAATGCATAAGACAGACATAGGGGAACTCTAGCAATAGGAAAGAGAATTAAGCTGGAGATCAAGGAGGGTCTGTGGTTTTTGCACCAGGTAGGGAAAATGAGCAGAATGGGTGGGCCTAGTTGTCATTATCTGCCATCAGTTTCTATGTTTCTATGTCACCTCTCACTCAAACTGTAATTTTCTGTTTCTTTGTTGCTGTCTTTTTAGTCCATTCTAATGCTATTTGAAACAACATATAAATGAAAATAAAATAATTTTTCTATAATCATACTTAATTCCTAGCCACATGGTGTTCAAATCACTCTATTATTCATTATTATTCTGTTCTTGTCATTATTTAAAGCACAAGCATCTTTTTATAATTTTATGAACATTTCTTTAAATAGCCATGCATATTCTATGTTTGCACATTTATAAAGACAGCTCTAATGATGTCTTGTGAAAAAAGAACCAGTAATACGCAATTCATATATATTCCAGCATTTTCTTATTGGACACTTCTTTAATTAGGAACTTACATTAAAGTGTTTTCATACCTGATCGCCATTTGTCTTCAAAGGCTTCTTTTACTTTTTTTGTATTGTTCATCATTTCTGTTTTAAAAAAATACGTACATGTACACATAAGTATTTGTGATGATTTTTTTATCTCACTTCACTTGTGTTTTATTTTGTTTTCTTATAAATAAGTTACCTGCTGGCAATTGCTTGCGTTATTGATTTCCTTTTTGTGTACTTTCAAATGCTGTCACCCTGTTCATTAAAATATAGATTCATTAGTACCTGTGTTTGCTGTGCTTTTTTAATACTTTAAAATGATTCAGTAAGTAACAGAGAGAGAGAGAGAGAGAGAGAGAGAGAGAGAGAGAGCACACATAGCTATTTAGAGTGCTTACAGGAGCACTCACCATTCAGTCTGGCAGTATTTCACCTGGTGGCAAGGTTCTCCCTATGCATGCCATCTTCAGATCTTCTCTCCTTATAACTCTGGAGTGGGAGAGCATATCTCAAGAGACCATCTGTGGCAGATCACATGTTCCCACTGTCAATCAATATAGCAAGCTGACTTGTTTCTCACCCGCATCCCAGCTCCTTGGCCATTGTTGAGCAATGGATAGTGTTACCTCCCAAAGTGGGCTGGCTGGGAAACCTCTTTCCCACAGCATAGGAGTTATCCCACTCGCCCTCCCTTCCCCAGTTTTATGCAGTAACAGACTGTGTTTAGTTTTGGGATGGATGCTTATTAGCCTCTCTGGATAGTAAATTTATTCTCAAAGCTACAAAAAATTCTATACAAGGAATTTATAGACTGTTGTTCATCTCTCTTCATGATAAAACCTTATATTATTGAGTATGAATTTCATTAAGTATCATATTATTTTCCTAGTGGTTCACATATGTTTGTTATCCATTTACAGCACTTGGTTTCTAGCTGATAAAAAGCTGCTGTCACACATGCTCAGGCTGTTAGTGCAGTTCTTTTTAAGTCACTCGGTCCTCGGTTCAAATCCAGTTATGCTTCTTTTCTAGAGACATTTTACATTTCACTTCCTCATTCCCCTGGTTTACCAATCTATAAATATGTGTGTGTATATAGGTATGCATATATATTTGCAAAAAACTCATTATTGCATCTGTTAGGGTTGCAGTGACAAAAATTGGGAAATGTGGTGTTAGGGTTTCCAACCCTAACACCTCACTCCTACCCTGCATGCATCAACAGTTGTGGGGGTGTGCCTTGGGGTTGTCAGTCCTAATCCTCACACCATTTCATGAGTAAATATGCTGATATGGGTACATTATAGGAGAATGGGGTAAGTGTTAGGGTTGACAAATCCAAGGCACATCTTCACGTTTGTTGCTGTGAGCAGAGTGGGGGTGGATTGGAAACCCTAACACAACATTTCCCAACTTTTGTTGCTGCAACCCTAAGTGATGCATTCATGAAGTTTCTTACAAAAAATGTCCTTACTTTTTGAGATAGTATAATCGTAACCTTATTTGTTTTTGGGAGCACAGGTCCCTCGTGGCCCTCATCCATCCATAATTTTTGAGAGCCTGAAATTTTATCTTATTTCCCTGTGGGAGCACAGGCCCTCTGGGCCCACAGCTCACATCACTCTCTAATACTATGTGTAATAATGTGTGGCAAGGCAGGGCTCTCTGGGCCCTGCACTACCATCCATCCATAAAGCCTGCGCTCCCATCACTCTATAATGGTATTCGTATTTGCATGTGGGAGCACATGGTGCCATCCATCCATAATATTTGAGAAATTGTAATCATACCCCCATTTCTCTGTGGGAGCACAGGGTCCTCTGGTCTCTGCACTCCCATCAGTCCATAATTGCATCTGTATTTGCATGTGGGAGTGCAGGGCCCTCTGGGCCTAGTGCTCCCATTCATGCGTACGTTTTGAGATAGTGAAGTGGTATTCTTATTTGCCTGTGGAAGTGTAGGGCCCCTTAGGCCCTGTGCTCTCATCCTGTAGTGTGCAGCGCCAAAGAAACACCTCTTATTGCAATGTATCCTATAGAAAACACTTCAAAATTTGAAACCTATGTAACATGACACCAAATTAGTATATTTTCATGAAACCAGCAAAAGGCACATTGGTGGGGCTTTGTACCCTGAAAATTTCAGAGCAAAATTGCAAATCATTTCTTCACAGCTGAGTGACAAAGAAATGATTGTGTACACCTCACATTACAATGTTATCCTATGGGAATTAAAGCAAAACTTAAACCCACTGAACTCCAGAGCAAAAAATATATATTTTTATCAAACCAGCTAAAGCAAATCTATGGGGAAAATCCTTTGTACCCTAAAAATTTCAGATCACAATCTCAAACCGTTTGATAACTGTGGAATGACAAATAAACAGTTCTCTTAAAATTCCTTTTTCACAGATTGCAAAAAAGAATCCTTTGCTGTGGTTCCTTTTTCACAATTTGAGGAAAAGGATCCTGGTTTTCAATTCCTTTATTGCAATTTACAAAAAATAATTTTGTCATGTAAGAAAAAACACGTATAAGTAAGTTATTGACAAAGTAACAACAGAATCAGATACTACAGGTCCCAATTGTGTAAAGGCAACTGTTGGTGTTTACTAAAGCTATGTGTTTTTTTAGCTATTTTTAATTTTACTCTCACCACTAACCGAAAACAGGATGGCAGCAGCATGGAAAAAGATTCTGCATTTGCGGCAAAGGATCCTGCGCTTGCAAAAAAGTACTCCACATATGCAATAAAGAATACTTTTTTGAGGCTCACTTCTAACTGGTCCCATAGGAAATAATGGGAAAATTTGAAAAGTAATAACTTTGGAATGGATTAATATTTTTTCACCAAATCTTCAAAGGGCACATATGTGACCCAAGACCTTTCTACCTTAAATTTTCAGACCAAAATTCCACACCATTTTTGCCTTGTGGGACTCACCGGTCACTTTTGCCCATTGCGAGTAATGTCCTCTCAAATTAACCCGCTGATGTCTATTATGCAGCCAGGAGTTAATCCATCTTAATATCACACTGATAATGCCCAGTGCAGACAGAAAATCCATAAGATCAGGGTGTGAAACAGACTCAAACGCTTTAGAAAAATCTAAGTATACTACAGCCACTGGAACATTTAAGTCCAATGTTGCACTTACAGGCTCAAAAAATATATTAAATTAGTCAGGCATGATCTTCCTTTCCTAAACCCATGCTGCAGCCATCAGTTTGTCCTGTGACTTCCAGAAATTTCTCCAGATAGTCCTTAAGAAATGCTTCCAACATTTTTCCCAAAACAGAGTTATACTGACTGACCTGTAGTTCCCCACTTTGGCTCTGTCCCCTTTTTACGGCTGCAGTGGGTGGAGCCTGCAGATGTTTTGCATGTACAAAAGGGCTGATGTCATGTTTTCTGTCCATGGAACTGACTGAAGGTGTAAATAGTCTCCTCCACCTTACCCTCTCCAAGAAATGTTTTCTGCCCTCAGATAAATACACTTTCATGTTAGTCAATGGTTGCAGGGCACTATTTTCTTTCTTCAATGGGAGGTACAAGAACTGGAACCTGAGTAGTGGGAGGCAGCATTAGTTTTTTGGGGGAGTAAGATCCACCCCCACCTCCACCCGAGATGCTCCCAGAGATTCACCCCCACCTTTTTTTTGGTTCATGTGGGAGGGGCATAAGGTGGATCTATCATGTTGGAACAACTGACTATCAGAGTTGCCTGGGGAAGTAATTAAGGCATGCCTGAAACTGCATCTAGGCATATCCCCCCCCCACACACACACATAGAACATCATGATTTTTTTTTTAACTCTAAGCATGTCAATATTTGGCTCTAACAGTATGGGCACATTGGGCATAAAAATAAAATAGAAAAAAAAGGACCAAGCAGGTGCCTTTTCCTTTGTCAGATACATGCAGACAGAAGGTCGCAAATTCTGTATGACAAGTTCATTATATGGATGTTTTCCATGTAAAACAGACATTTTGTTTTTGCCATGTCTGTAGCATTGTCTGTAGCTAGTAAACTATTATTTACATAGGTACTGTAAACAACAGGTTTTAATTCAGAAATCCAGTCTTGATAAATTTTTTTTTAGCAGTTCTGTAAGATTTATGTCTCTCTGATGTAAGAATGCATAGCACAGAAACAAAAGGGTTTGCCTAATTGATTGTTGCTTGCATGAGAAGTTGGCGTGACAGTGGCACGCAAGAGTGAAATATAACAATTGTTTCTTGGCCATTCTCGGACCTGAAGTTTAACAGTAATGTGAAGAGAATACAGTCTTGCATTTTGTGCATTTGAATAGGTTTAGTGCTTTGAAGTTAAAAGGTATAAATATATATATATTTATATACATAGTGTCATGGGCACCTGAAAAGGAAGGAGATACTACTGAAATAAATGCTATTCTGATGATTTATTTATGTATAAGATTTTAAGGGTAGTTCTGCCTAGGTCACAGAGACATAACCTATAAAAAGTACATTTAAGGATGGATGCATTAGTCAAAGCTTGTAGTAGCAAAATAAAGCAAGAAAAATAATATATTATGTTTTTTTTCTTTCAATTTTTTAACCAGGAGTGGCACACTAAGCTGAAATATTGTTTACAGGGGCAACCTGGGAGCATATGGAAGTTAAGTGATTTGCTCAGGGTCACCCAGTATGCAAGTGGGGGCTGTGGGATTCAAACCCAGATCTCCAGATTTGCAGCTCAAAGCCTTAAACCACTGTGCTACACTGCCTTCCTAGTTATGGCAGTCATCTATTTTATAGTTCATGATGTTGGTGTAGTAAGCAGCAGTACATTGCATAACAGGTGTACAATGTCAATAAGTAGGTCATGCAGTAGATGTGCTGAGCACTTACTGAAGCAAGAAATGCATTTAGGATAGTAAAATATTCTTGTTAGAAAACTGATAAATGTGTGACATTTGCATCTCAATTTTAAGGAGGTCTTTATGGTATGTCAATGTACAGTATAAAGTAGGTATAGTTTTCAAGTTGTCTGAGTAATTGCTTTGTACAGTAGTAGCCACAGACATTGCCAGCTATTTCCAGATATTTTGTGAACTTTCTAAAGAGTTTCTCTCTACTGCCTCTACTGTGGAAATGCAGAAAGCAGGAGATTTCTCTAGAAATAGCACAGAAATTTCGGGAAATAGCTGGCAATGTCTGTGGCTATTACTGTACTACCACTGTTACTAAATTTAAATTATTCTATGAAGGAAATTAAGTTTATGTAACTGTCTGTAAATGTATTAAAAACATTTACTTGTGTAATCCCCCTGTTACCCTGAGTTACTAGAATCCCAGTAAGACCTAGTGCTAGGCAGAGAAGGCAGCCTGTGACACTCCAGTTAAATGGATTTCACACTGTCTCACTCTGTTCTCAGTCTCAGCTGAGACTGAGGGATGACATCATTATAGAACTTTCGCAACTGCATAAGCCACACTGGAATGTTGCAGTTGGAGGTTAGAATAGAACGTTGGGGAATTTGAAGCCAGTCTGTGTGCAGTCTTGGTGAGAGACAGTAGTACAGCTGAGTGTGTACAGGCTCTCAGAGCTTTAAGCTCTGTTTTAGAGCTACTTTAGGAAGGTATGTGTTTCCACCTAAAAAGGAACACAGGAACTGGTAATTGAAGTGGTGGAGACTGCTTTCAATGGTTCAAGTGCCCCATTCCTGAGGGGATGCGGGGGAGGTTTTTGCTTGTTTTCCAGGGGCAACCCTCCTGGGTCCGGCTAAGGGAAAGAAGCTGCCTATTCAAGTTGTGCTGTGGCACTAGAAGCTCTGAGAGAGAAATTCCTTGTGGAGGAAATGCCTGTGGGGCACCTGCAACCAAAGGGTGAGTTCACTCTGAAAGAGGGCCAAGTGTTTTTCACCTGAACAGAAGGAAACTAAAGGTACTGTTACTGTGGGGTCAGGAAAAGACAGCCAAGTACAATTGGAAAGTGGGGAGTGGACTGCTTAATCTGTGGGAGGTCTAGAGTAATGGACAATGTCCCTTAATTCAAGTATGTTCAAGTCCAGTACAAAGAGTGAAGGAAATTGGGGATTGGACTGCTCAACTCAGTGGGGGGTCTAGAGCAATGGGCAATGCCACTTAAAAGTATGTTCAAATCCAGCACAAATGGGAAGCAAGACAAGTAGATGGAATGTGACATACATTTAACAAGAATATACATTGCCAAGCTTTACAGGATGAGGTGTTTACTGTCCAGAGAAATGGCCGGGATGAATTGTTCTAGCAAGAGGTGGGAGACCCCCCCATAAGTAGTAACCAAATTCACCTCTACGGATTTGCTCTGAGGCACCTTTTACTTTCTCTCAGGTACTTGGCCAGTGCCTGAGGAAAGTACCTAGACATGGGATTAAAAGAAAGATTCTCTGATGGAGCCGAGGTGCTCTTAGGTGGTTTAGGAAGCCACCAGAAAATGTTTCCATGAAGTATGGAAGGTGTCCATGTGGCCGGCAAGGGAGCCGAGCCAGGGAAAACCCAGAACAGTGTACAAGTTTGGACTGCATACCCAAAGCAGCATGCAAGTCTGGGCTGTGTGCCTTGTGGGTTCAGAGCCTGAGGGCTAAAGTGTTGAGGAAGTGTTCTTGTTTCTTTTAATCTGCATTACCAGAAGTGTAGCCCCATGGGGGTCCATCTATGCTTTGTTTATTCTGTTTGGATGTGAATAAAAAGCCACACTTTAGAATCCCAGTTCTGGTATTGGACATTACAGTTATTGCTTCCTGTTTTCGGAGTTACTTGGGTGCCCCTGTGCAGAGTAGCCAAACCTAGCCTTTGTGCCGAGTGACCTATTCCTCCCCGAACCCAGTTCACCTGGTATTGCTGTCAGATTCAAACGCAGACCACCTGGGTTACAAAATGGAAGCACCGCTGAGGATTTGAGTTTGAAATTAAGGGAGGAAAGGTGCTCGGGCAAAGGGCTAGCGTTTTGGTAATCTGGCAGTGGGTAGCCCAAAAATCTGAAGCAATGTTAACTAAGGTGCCGCTGTGTGCTGTTGTCCATGTGCTGCTGTTAAAATGCCAACTGTTTACCAAGGAGCAGTAAAGCCTGAGAAAGTATGCCCTTGCCCTGCATCACAATTACAGTGTTTTGCCAGCTTTTGAAACTGTTGTGACAAAGAAAAGTGTGGAAAACTAGAGGCAGCAAAAGGAAAATTGTGCCCTGGATGTTGGAAATGCTTTCTGAGTGAATTGAGAGACTTGTGTTAATGGCCATGAAAAATGATTGAAATGGGCTCCCGCTGTGGAGTCAGTCGAGAAAAAAAAAAGTGTGGTTTTGCAGTTCAAATTTTCCTGCTCGACGATTGCCGTGAGGAGAAGAGCACTCGAGAAGAAAGAGGCTTATTTGCATGGCGCTATGTGATTGGTGAGACTGCAATCAGTCCTACCCCCAAGCCAGCTCTACAGCGACTTCCCAGCATTCGAGAGGGAGTGTGAGTGGAGTGTGCGTACTGGCTTACAGGAGGAGCATCGCGGTGACTGAAAGCACTGTAAAAGTTCAAAAAATTGACTTTTTTGTCTAAATTCAGGCTCAACCCGCATCTCAATCGACTGGACTGTGAGTGTGGTGTTTGGAGGGACAATCGGCAGGACTGCCAACCCGCTTCTGTTCAGAGGCCTCCAGGACTGGCTGCAGGCTGTTTTCCATCACAGCTACTGATAACAGTGAGTACCGACAGAAATAATTGCTCAAACAAGTGATATTTGCCAAAAGCCAGCTGAATCCATGTACAGCAGTGTAGTCGCTTTGCAAATATGGACTGCGTTAAGTTTTTACCAGCAAAAGCAAGCATTTAAAACCATCAACTGTGACCATAGTTATGGGCTCAGCATCAGTGTAAGTTTCAAAGCCACGAGAGAGACTGTGAGTTGTATCAAGATATGGAGCAAGAGTTACAGGTAATCCTGTGCTTGAAATACTGAGGCTTTAAGGGACTGTGAGCTAGAGCAACGTCTTCAGCAAGTGAACATTCTGTGGTAAATCATATAAATGTGCTAGGAAAAAGAACAATGCAAGTTTGTGCAGTTTGAGCAAAGTTATCAGTAGAGTGTGTAAATCGGATGCGCAGTGGCTTGACCCAATTTCAGAATGTTGATGCGTAGGAGTGCCGCCGCTGCCATTACAGGGTGGGGTAGTAATGTAAACACAGCAGCAGAAGAGCCATTTTGAAAGTGAAAGAAAGTGTTCAGTAATGTGGGACTTTCAATAACAGTGAGCGTTTGTTTATTTTTCTCTGCAGTCATGGCCTCAGGACCAGCCCGCTACCTGGATCATGCCCGGGCAGTGGTAGCAGTAGAAGTAAACAAGTTAAGGGACATTGAGAGATGTTACTATAGAGGATGACTGCCTCCTCAAGTGGCGATTCCTGGATATCCAGTGGAAGTCTGTTTAATGTGCTTAAATGCTGGAAGGGACGTCTTCATGGTACCTCACTGTTCAGGGTGCTTAGAGAAATATGGTTTATTTAAAGTGCCCAAGATTCATTTGGCTCCCACATGGACAAAAGTTCAAGAATCTGCAATGGCAGCACACAGCACCAGGCAGAGCCTGTTGGAGAAGGCCCCTCGGGGGAGTGTGGCACAAAAGCTAGAGGGTGCAGATTTACAGACAGAACAATGTGTTGATGTTTCAGATTCTGGATCGCAGAGAGACAATTCAGGAAGAGCATCAGTAGACCCATGGAGAGGGGGGCCTAGCCCAAGTCTCATAGGAGAAGACGAGATGAGGGAGGCCTTTGAATGGGAGGTTTCAACCTCTGCGCCCAGCGAAAAGTGGATAGTCTCAGGAGTGAGGACAACTGCTCACTCCTGGGCACAGATTCTCAGTGAGGAAGAAGAAGAGGGGGAACCTATGTGGCCTTGTGAAAAAGGAACTGGTACACAGCCTCAAGCTCTTGCCTCAGAGGAATGCATGGAAGAGAGTGGTGATTCCACTACCTTAGTTGTGCAAGAAGTCAGGGATCCATTTTTTATGTCTTTGAGAATGTGTAGCTGGCAGAACCAGGGCTGGCCACCCCCAAGCCAGGCCAGAGGTCTCAGGTTGACCAAAGATAGTAAAGAGGAAAGACTGATTCGTAGGAAGGCGAATGAAATCTATGGGATGTCCTTTGCTACCTTTCCTCGGAGAGTCTGGGAGGAGATTGAGAACAGCAGGAAATCCTGGATTTGGTCAGAAGCAATGAAATGTGTGCATCCTGGTGCAAACAAGCATGTCAGGAACAGAATGTTTCATGAAAAATACAGTCAGTGGAAAAGAGGCAGGACACTGTTAATGTACACTGTTTGAATAGTGGATGGAGAGGGACGTGAAACCTTTCACAGTGTGAATATTGTGCACCCAGACGGGGTAATAATTTAAGTACCTGATCCGATGTGCTATTGGCCACAATGCAAAGACCTCCTTGCAAATGTGCCCATGCCTAGCAGATGGAAAGCAGAGCAATGGTAGCCAGTGCTGCCACTCCAGCCATTGCAGTGCCTTTGTTGTTCCGCCAGTATGGACGTCCAGGACTGAGATGCCCCACATTCATCAGTTCTACAGGGTACTGACTTTCCAGAATCCATTGACTGGCCCACCAGATGACTTCAGATCTAGAGAGGACACCAGCCCAGCTGCATCCTAATTCATCGCCTGGTAACCGGATGACATCAGACCAGATGTTTTCCTTTTTGTTCCTGTTCCAAGGTTCCATCTCCAGAGATGACATCAACCCAGCAGTTTCCAGATGTGCCCTCCTGTCATTCCCGGAAGACGTCCACCCAGCTGTATTGGAAGAATGCTGCCAGGGAGAGTCTTTGGCTGAGGACCAGGTCGGTGCTGTTTTCATTCTACAAGGGACTGGTAAGTCCAGACTTTTCTATTCTTCAATCAAACAATCAATCAGAATTTATAGTGCGCTTTTCAACATACTGTATCAAAGCGCAAGTACAAAACAACATCTTCCATAATAAATAATAACATAAAAACAATAAAAAGCAGCAATAACCTATTCAAATGCTAATTCAAATAGATAACTCTTCAGAGACACCTTAAATGATTCTGTGGACAGGCACTCTCTAATCTGACGAGGTAGAGAATTCCACAGGGTTGGGGCCATGAAAGAAAAAGCTCTGGCCCCAGATGACTGAAGACGAACCCTGGGAAACTCTAGCAATCCCTCGTCAACGGAGCAGAGTGGGCAGAGAGGGCAGTAGGGTCAAAGGAGATCTTCCAAGTAGCCTGGTCCCTGATCATGTAGGGTCTTATAGGTCAGCAACGCGACCTTGAAGATGATTCTCCACTGCACTGGCAGCCAGTGCAGTTCGCGCAGCACAGGAGTGATATGGCAAGTTCTTGGTAGCCCAGTCAACAACCTGGCTGCAGCGCTCTGCATCAGCTGCAGGCAAGAGATCCACCCACATCCATTCTTATGACATTGCAGTACACACCCTACACTAGCAGACTCCAGATGTTTGAACTGTCCTCAAAGACTCTCCCCTTCGGGACTTTGGCCTGCTAGAACTGTACTCCACTGGGCTCCGGCCCAGGACAGACTCTTTAATGGACTTGCCTTCAGGCACTGTGGTCACTAGATGGGACTTTTAGGGCACTCCATCCCCCAAATATGTGTATTGTAAAAAAGTTCATTGTTTTCTACTGTTTTCCAATGTTTATACTGTTTTTCTACTTTTCTAAAAAAAAAAAATATATATATATATATTTTTGGGATTCTCCAGTGTTTTGATGGTAGGGGTTTAGATAGACTGTGTATGCAGATTAGGAGTGTGTGTTGTCTTTCTTTTTCTTGTAGGTGGTCCTGAAGAAGATAGAAGAGAAGACAAGAAGAGGAGGAGGGACTCATCGGAGTTCCTCACTAGTACTTTAGAGTGTAGTGTTTAAAGTACTATTGTTGTTGTTACTGTGTGTAACTTTTTTCTTCCACAGGTATGGTTGTGGGGGAGTAAGGGAGTAATGCAATAGTATGGAATTAGCTCCTGGTATGTGGTTGCATGGTGTCCAAGGTCGGGGAGGTCCCCTTTTTGTTTTGTTTTGGGATTTGAGTTAGAGGCAGACAGATTTTCCCTAGAGGGCTGGGGGGGATAGACAGACTGTGGTCCTGAACGGCCGTAGGGACTGCAGTGCTGATCTATTAGGGCTATGCTCTGGACAGTTCTACCAGAACCACTAGGCACCCATAGTTAGCGGGTAGAGTAGAGGCTGATATGTCAGCCAAAGGCCTCTAGGCCCTTAGTGTTGCCTGACTGTGCTAACACATGGTAGGAGGGGGTCTGATAACCCCCTCCATAGGTAGCACATAGAGTGAAATGGCCTAAGCCAGATGAATAACGACTGTGGACAGTCATTTTCCTGGCTCAGGGTGACTGTAACCCCCCTGTTACCCGGGGTTACTAGAATCCCAGTAAGACCTAGTGGTAGTTTGACCTCAGTGGTATGTAAAATGATGGAATCACTTCTGAAGGAAAGAATTGTTGAGTACCTAGAGACCAGTGGGGCACAGGACCCAAGGCAGCATGGATTCATGATGGGAAGGTTGTGTCAGACGAATCTAATAGATTTCTTTGACTGAGTGACCAAAATAGTAGACCAGGAAGGGGCTGTGGACATGGCTTGCCTAGATTTTAGCAAGGCATTTGATACAGTCCCACACAAAAGATTAATACAGTTAGCCAGCCTTGGAGTGGTCCCAAGGTGGTAGCCTGGATAAAATTGCTAAGACAACAGGACGCAAAGGTAGTAGTAAATGGAGTCCACAGTGAAGAAAGGAGGGTTACTTAGTGGGGTACCACAGGGTTCAGTACTGAGACCGGTCCTTTTAATGTCTTTATAAGTGACATTGCAGAGGAACTGGAAGGAAAGTATGTCTCTTGCAGATGACACAAAGATCTGCAACAGGGTTGATACACCAGATGGAGTGGAAAGGATGAGAAGGACTGGTCAAGGTTGGAGGAATGGTCAAATGTATGGCAGCTCAGATTCAATGCAAAGAAGTGCAAGGTAATGCACCTGGGAAACAAAAACCCAGGGCAAGAGTACACAATGGGGAGTGAGATACTGACAACAGTAAAAATGGAAAGGGACCTGAGGGTGATTATATCAGATGACCTAAAGGTGAGCAAGCAATGTGAGAAGGCAGTAAGGAAGTCTGGGTGATACTGGGATGCTTAGGGAGAGGCATCAATAGTAGAAAACAGGAAGTTGTTATCCCTCTGTATAGACAGTTGGTGAGACCCCATCTGGAGTACTGTGTGCAGTTCTGGAGACCCCATCTCCGCAAAGACATAGACAGAGTGGAAGCTGTCCAGAGGAGGGCAACCAAAATGGTGCAGGGTCTGCACCAGAAGACATACAAAGAAAGACTAAAGGAGCTTAATATGTATACCCTTGAGGAAAGGAGGGAGAGAGGGGACATGATAGAAACTTTCAGTACCTCAAGGGAATCAACAAAGTCCAAGAGGGTGGCATCTTTCAGAAAAAGAGATGTGCAAGAACAAGGGGGCACAATTTGAAGATACAGGGGGGACGGCTTAGAGGTAATGTGAGGAAGTATTTTTTCACAGAGAGGGTGGTGGATGCATGGAACAGCCTCCCTGAGGAGGTCGTGGAGTCAAGAACAGTGGGGGAATTCAAGAATGCATGGGACAGACGTAAGACAGTCCTAGTGGCGGGTAGGAGGAAGTAAGCTGTTGGTTAATTAGGATCTGCAGCTTATCTGTCAGGAGAATGGGCAGACTAGGTGGGCCAAGAGGTCCTTATCTGCCATCAAATTCTATGTTTCTATGTAGGCAGGGAAGGCAGCTTGTGAAACTCCAGTTAAATGGAGTTCACATTGTCTCACTCTGTTCTCAGTCTCAGCTGAGACTGAGGGATAACATCATTATAGAACTTTCGCAGCTGCATAAGCCACACTGGAATGTTGCAGTTGGAGGTTAGAATAGAACGTTGGGGAAATTTGAAGTCAGTCTGTGTGCAGTCTTGGTGAGAGACAGTAGTACAGCTGAGTGTGTGCAGGCTCTCAGAGCTTTAAGCTCTGTTTTAGAGCTACTTTAGGAAGGTGTGTGTTTCCACATAAAGAGGAACACAGGAACTGGTAATTGAAGTGGTGGAGACTGCTTTCAATGGTTCAAGTGCCCCATCCCTGAGGGGATGGGGGAAGGTTTTTGCCTGTTTTCCAGGGGCAACCCTCCTGGGTCCAGCTAAGGGAAAGAAGCTGCCTATTCAAGTTGTGCTGCGGCACCAGAAGCTCTGAGAGAGAAATTCCTTGTGGAGGAAATGCCTATGGGGCACCTGCAACTAAAGGGTGAGTTCGCTCTGTAAGAGGGCCAAGTGTTTTTCACCTGAACAGAAGGAAACTAAAGGTACTGTTACTGTGGGGTCAGAAAAAGACAGTCAAGTACAGTTGGAAAGTGGGGAGTGGACTGCTTAATCCGTGGGAGGTCTAGAGTAATTGACAATGCCCCTTAATTCAACTATGTTAAAGTCCAGCACAAAGAGTGAAGGAAATTGGGGATTGGACTGCTTAACTCAGTGGGGGGTCTAGAGCAATGGACAATGCCACTTAAAAGTATGTTCAAGTCCAGCACAAATGGGAAGCAAGACAAGTAGATGGAATGTGACTTACATTTAGCAAGAATCTACATTGCCAAGCTTTACAGGATGAGGTGTTTACTGTCCAGAGAAATGGCCGGGTATGAATTGTGGGAGCGAGAGGTGGAAGACCCCCATGAGTAGTAACCAAATTCACCTCTACGGATTTGCTCTGAGGCACCTTTTACTTTCTCTCAGGTACTTGGCCAGTGCCTGAGGAAAGTACTCAGACATAAGATTAAAAGGAAGATTCCCTGATGGAGCCGAGGTGCTCTTAGGTGGTTTAGGAAGCCACCAGAAAATGTTTCCATGAAGTATGGAATGTGTTCAAGTGGCCGGCAAGGGAGCCGAGCCAGGGAAAACCCAGAACAGTGTACAAGTTTGGACTGTGTACCCAAAGCAGTGTGCAAGTCTGGGCTGTGTGCCCGGTGGGTTCAGAGCCTGAGGGCTAAAGTGTTGAGGAAGTGTTCTTGTTTCTTTTACTCTGCATTACCAGAAGTGTTGCCCCATGGGTGTCCATCTATGCTTTGTTTATTCTGTTTGGATGTGAATAAAAAGCCACACTTTAGAATCCCACTTCTGGTATTGGACATTACAGTTATTCCTTCATGTGTTCGGAGTTACTTGGGTGCCCCTGTGCAGAGTAGCCAAACCTAGCCTTTGTGCCGAGTGACCTATTCCTCTCCGAACCCAGCCCACCTGGTATTGCTGTCAGATTCAAACGGAAGACCACCTGAGTTACACTTGTTCTTATAACGTAATGCATTAAATGTTGTTGCTAGGTTAAGAAGTCACATAACAGCAATAGAGATGAAAACAATGGGATGCATAGGAATTTGAAAAGTATACATTAGCAGGAGCAGTGTCATGACTTTACCAATTTTTTTATAGTTTCACTCCAGATTTTCAACATTACCATTTTTTTACACCTCCTCATAAACAGTACAGCTGTCATTTTTTACATCCTGTTCAAAATGTGTTTTTGCACCTGTGGTGCCAAATGGCACAGCCGCTGTGCAAAATCACCTTTTGGCTAATGAACTGATAGTGTCACTGTTCATGCAGTGGGGTCACAAAAAGCCCATGCTGAAAACTTGGAGTGAAAATACCAAGAAATGCCCAGGGCATTAGGGTTTCTGACCATAACACCCTGCCCTGCAGGGACTGACAGGCATCCGGGATGTGACTTGGGATTTCCAACAGTAATGCTCACGCCATTCCACTCCCATCCCCATCCTGCAGGCAGTGACAGGTATTGAGGTTTGTCTTTGATTCTTCAGCCCCAAAGTTCACTCCTTTCTCTTATACTGTACCCATTTTAGCATATTTCCTTATGGAATGGGGTGAGCGTAAAGTTTGAACACGCCAAGGCACACCTCAACACTTGTCTGTGTCTGCATGGTGGGGTGAGGTGAAATGGCATGAGTGTTATGGGCAATGACCCAAATGCACACCCCAATGTCTGTCCATCTCTGTGGGGTGGGGGTGGGGCTGGCGTCACTTCAATACTTCACTGCCATTCCTATTCTGCCTGTCTGTCTGTCTGTGTCTCCCTCTGTCTCTCTCTATATGTCTATGTAATTATCTATCTTTCTATCAATTGCATGTATCGCTATTTTTACCTATTTCTAAAACAAATCTGCATATCACATTTGCCTGCACTCTGAGCACATACTTATGAAATTGTGCATATTTGTACTCCCGTTCTGCATAGACCTCATACTTTCCTAATATTCCCATTATCACAAGCATAACTACCTTGTTCTTATCAAAAGTGACCCCCTTTGAAAGTTACTATCACATTTTCTCTGCTAACAGTTCATCATTATACCTGACTTCCTGACATCAACACATTTCTTAAATATAACTTACATCACCTCATGAACAAAACCCTATTTCTCTAAAAAAAGAAAAAAAAACAAACTGTGTAAATAATCCCAAGGCTGAACATATGCCAGCCATTACTTTTTATGTACTGCCACCTTCTGTACCATCATGGGGTTTGCATATGTTTCCCATAATACTTTGCATTATTGGGGTACATGTAATTGTGCTTTCTTTAAAATTTGGCTGTCCGGCCAATATCAACTGGGATAACACATACCTCAGTGGCATTGCTCTGGCGTTCTTTTGCAAGCCTATATTGCTTCCTATTCCTTCCATTAAAATGTACACCTCCATATATTTTCCTAATAATGTGTATGCCTTCCTTAGAACAGAAACTAAAACAAATCTTACTACTTACAAATCATTATGTTGTTTCTCCATACCTCCTTAACAATTCCACACAACTTCACTAACTTCATTATGCAGCCGTGGTGGATCTGACCAGACTTTGTTTAGGGCTGCAGTGGGCAGAGCTCTTGCCACAGAAAAAGGACTCAGAGCATTCCTTCTGACCGAACAACGTGTTGGACATGGAGCACAGTCAGCTCCACATCCATGGTGTCTCTGGAGCACTCCACTTCTTGTCTCCAGGGTCACTGCACTATTTTTGTAAAACATGGCTGCATCCTGATTGCGACTCTGGGGGATTGGGCACCCCTAGTGTCACACTTATGTTTTTGGGGGGGTGAGGTAGTGGGCGCTGAGAGGAAGGGTTGGATGGGGGAATATCTATAATTCAAAAGAAGACAAGAATTGGTGGTCACAGCACACTCTGCCATTTCCAAGATGGCTGCTGTAGTCTACTGCACATGCATGACTACTAGTGCATGTGCAGTAGCCTGTGGTGGCCATCTTGGAAAGGCAGGAGTGTTCCAAAAACACCGATTCTTGTTTTCTTTTAAATTATAGATATCCCCCCACCCGACCCTCCCTCTCACTACCCACCACCCCACCACCCCCAGAACAGCAAGACTGACACTGGGGATACCCAGTCCCCCAGTGTCATGATCAGGAGACTGCTGTGTTTTTTTTGTAATATTCCCACCTGCCCTCCTTCTCAGCAACCCCCAGAAACACAAGAGTGACACTGGGATGCCCAATCCTCCAGTGTCACAACCGAGCCTCATTTTTTGTTTTTGTTTTAATATTCCCTCACCCGACCCTCACTTCCAGTGCCAACCACCCCACACCCTCCCAGAAAATAAAGACTGACACTGGGGGTGCCCAATCCCCAGTGTCCCAATCAGGACCCCACCATTTTTTTTGTTTTAATATTCCCCCAACCAATGCTCCCTCTCAGTGTCCACCATCCCATGCCCCCCCAGAAACATAAGCGTGACACTGGTGGGGGGTGCCCAATCCCCCAGTGTCATGATCTGGAGCCTTATTTTTTTTTAAACCCTGGAAAAAGAAAAATGTCAATCGATGTCTTTTGCGGCCATTCCTGCTCCTCACCTGCCCCTCCCACTCAGCACCCACCACCCCGCACCCCCCTCAAGCCCCTACTTACCCATCAGGGTCCAACACCATAACCGTCTCTGTACTGCAGACACATCTTCACTGTTTAATGCTGGACTGCGAACTGAGGAAATGAGATATGCAGTTCAGTGTATTTCAATGGGGTTTTGAACTTAATAGCATAACTTGACCATTTTTCAATATTTTTGCCCCAGGTTTTCAACACATCTTTCTTGGGACACTACTTCATGAACAATGCAAGTGATTTTAGGTAAATCTGTTCCAAAAGGTGATTTCAAGGTTGCTGTGCAAAATCACCTTTGGGACAGGAGTTGAACATTTTCTCCACCATTGTTCATGAGGTGGGGTCATAAGATGGCTATGTTATAAATTTGGTGTAAACATATTTAAAAACAACAAAGTTATGTGCCTACATTGAATTTTGCTAACACAGACTCATAACTTTGGTAATTTTCAATATTTTTATCCCAAATTTACAACATAGCCATATGTTTGCAGCACCTCATGAATGTGACAGCTGTCATTTTTCAAATCCTGGCCAAAATGTTTTTTGGTTTTTTTTACATCCTGAAAGGTGATTTCACAGTCCCTGCATGAAATCACCTTTCAGGCAGGAGTTGAAAATGTTCTCTGCCATTGCTCATGAGGTAGGGTCATAAGGAGGCTATGTTCTAAATTTGGTGTAAAAATCTTTAAAAACAAAAACTTTATGAGGCTATTTTGAATTTTGCAAATGCAGGCTCGTAAGTTTGATAATATTCAATATTTATACCCCAAATTTTCAACACAGCCATTTCTTTACACCACCTCATGAATGTAACAGCTGTCATTTTTCAACTCCTGCCCAAAATGTGTTTTTGCATACCGAAAGTCGATTTTACAGTTCCTGCATGAAATCAAGTTTTGGGCAGCAGTTGAACATTTGCTCTGCCCTTCTTCATGAGCCAGGGTCATTACAAAGCTATATTGAAAATCTGGTGTACAAATATTACAGAACAACAAATTGATGAGCCTACATTACATTTTGCTAATGCAGGCTTGTAACTTTGATAATTTTCAATATTTTTACCCCAAATTCCTCAGCTGCAGCCCTACCTGCTCTGACCAGAGTTTGTTTATACAGTGCTGTTACATGGGTTAATTTCCAGTCATTCATTACCCTATCCTCTTCCAGTTCTTGTTGGAAATGAATGGCAGTGGTTCAGCAGTTATCCAAATAGTTTCCTTCAAGAGCCTTGGGTGTAGTCCATCTGGACCCAATGACTTATTTGGATTAAGATTTTCCAACCTTCTCTTTATATGTGAGCTCTCAATTTTAATGACATTATTATTGTCAGATTCTTCCTGCCTACCCATAGGACTCTCTTCCTTATGGTGAATACTAACAAAGAATTTATCAAAGGACTCTGCCATTTCCCCACAGTTAATTATACATTTATCATTCTCCTGTAGAGGTCCCACCTGTACTTTTATTTTTTAAAAGTGCTTATATAGTTGTAGAATTACTTTTTATCTTTTGTATTTTTTGCTGGTTTCTTCTCAAATTCACTTTTAGGGCCAGATATTCAAAGCTTTGCACCAGAAAAAAAAACTTTGCATGGGTTTAGCGTGGGATTAGCACAGGTCTACTATATTCAAAAGGCTGAATAGTGCAGGCAAACTGCATTAGCTCCAGGCAAACAATAATTATATACAAGGGGCAAAGTGAACATGAATACAGGTGCAATGAGATATTCAGTGACTAGTGCCATGCTAAGTTGTTTAGCGTGACTTAGCGTGACCCATAGCGCGGTACAAATTACCGCCCAGGAAAAACTGGTCTTAACCATGGGCAAACAGCTTTGCGCGACATTGTTGCTTTGTGCAGTGCTATCTTGGCATTAGCGTGGCTTGCGCGACCCTAACATATGAGTATGACACTTAGAAACTGCCAGACATGAAGGACACAAGCTGCTCACTGATGGTACCACCATGATGCCATCAGCTGCCACAGGTCCCAGCCATGCACAGGCAGTAAGGGGTGATTGGGCCCACAGAGGACATCATGATAGTGGGGCAATACAGCACACACCTGCAGACCATACGTCTGTAGTGCCCAACAGATGCCAGCACACAGGCAGCACTGTGGGCATGGTGGCCATTGAGGGAGGTGTATGGTGGCCAGACCTCACCACAGCCCAAGTGTGGCCACAAGACTGGGACACAGCACGCAGTGCACATGGGCCAGTAGTGGGAATACCCCACCGTCTGTGTGTCTGTCAGATCCCACGTGCCCCCCGCCACATACAGCACAACTGTACAGGTGCCACAGCACACACAGCCGGCCATGTATATGTCACTGTGTGCATCACACAACAGCGCAACAGTATTGTCCACAGTCAGTAAACACCTGCACGTTGGGCCTGTCACTGTGTACAGTGCAGTCAGCATCACTGCCCTACACATCATAGGCAGTGCTGTGTCCCTCACACTACTGGCCCCCTTGCTACTGCAGTGTCTGCTGTGCACTGTAGCATGTCATATAGTGTGACAGTTGCATGCAGCACCACCACCACCTGTGCCTCTGCTGTCTTGTCCTCTGGGGTACAATATGCTATGCTATGCTGTACTGATTACACGTAGCCTGCAGCTATCATCATTCACTGCCAGAATGACCTACAGGTGGAGCTGCGGTTGGACCTGGTCAGCCCCTGTACTTCCAGACTGACCTACAGGTGGCTCTGTGGGACCCTGCAGTAACGCTGGGCAAACTGCATGCAAATCAGGGCATAATGAGATACTAATCTGGCTGTTTGTCCAGAGACTACCTAAGTAGGCTCATTTGCATGGCACTTTTGAATATGGCACATTTTAGCACAGGGCAAACATGTTTGCACCGGGCTAACTGCTTAGCTCCACGCTAATGCCGCTCTGATGTGTTAGCGCGGCACTAATCGTACGGGGAATATTATACAGTTTTGATCACTGTTCTTTCACATCTGCTGCTGCCTGCAGCTGTACTGAGTCCATGCATTTTCTGGCACACACATTGGCCACACAGTTCATCTGTACCTGCCCTCACGTCGCTGTGCACTGTGTTGTTGTTGTGGTTTGCACTTCGTGGTTGCTATATTCAGTGCTGTCTTATTCCAGGGCTATGTTTGTCCTGCACTCCCAGCCCAGTTTGCATGACCTCATTACCATGCTATATTCGGAAGCTGTTTGCCCTGGGCTATTCCTTTTGAATATAGCTTGCTTTGTGCTTCGGGCTATGTTTGCCCGCCAGGCAGTGTTACTTTAGACCAGGGGCAAAGCTTTGAATATCTGGCCCTTAGTCTTTTTAATGTTTTTTTTATATTCTCTTAACCTATTTTTATACTTATTTCAAGACTCCTGTGTCCCATTTTGCCTGGCTATTTTGTATGCCTTCTTTTTTGTTTAATTGCCTTCCTAACATTTTTATTTAACCATACTTATATAACATATGTTGTCCTTTTTGTTATATTTCCTTTTAAGAGGAATATAATTTTCTTCACATGTCTTTAATTTGTTTTTAAAAATGTCCTATCTTCTATCTATGGTTTGTCCTAAAAATTCTTTTCTCCAATCCCAATTGTTTAAAATACCTCAGATTACATCATAATCGGCCTTGTTGTAACATCTCACAAAAGTGATACTCCCCGATTCAATCTATTTGTTCTAATTGCGAACTGAACCATATTGTGGGTACTTTCAGACAAGGGCTCCCTCACAGTGCAGTCATATAGATCATCCTGCATGTTACTTAACACTAGGTCAAGCATATGTTCCCCTTGTGTTATTCTTCACATGCTTTTCTAAGCATAAATTGTCCAGAATATCTAGGAATTCAGCTTCTGCTGAGGTATTTCCAACTTTGGATTGCCAATCTATTCCTTGGAAATTAGTCTCCTACTAATATCATTTTGTTTTCCGCATCTTGGTTTTTAATGATGTTTAGGAAATGGTGGGCTGCATCTACTTGCTGAGAGGGGAACCTGTAGCATACCCCAAAAATAATGTTATTACTTGATTAAGGCTTCAGATTTAAGCATACTTGTTCTTCTTCCTTAACAGTCTCCTTATTGATTAAACAAGCTTTTATGCCTTCTTTTATAAGTATTGATACTTCACCACCCCTTCTACCTTGCCTGATTTTATGGAATGCCTGGTATCCTTTCAGAGGGGCACCCCAATTGTCTTCCCCACACAAAGTTTCAGTGATAGCACACAGAGTAATGCTTTCAGACTGTAGGATGTATTCCTTTTTTTTTTTGAACTCTATTTCTTCACCCGCCTACTGGGGCATCTCTCAAGTTCCCTCACTCGACCTCCGACTTCTCACCGCCCGCCTGAACCGCAACACTCCTGACTTCTGAATCAGGTTCAGGGCTCCCGTCTCCCCCTGGAGCCTTGGAGAGACCAGGAGCCCCCAGAGGGTAGAGTCGGGTGGGGGTGGCTGGCGTTGGGCGTGTGGGTCTTGATCACTGGAGTTTGCCATTGCCTCACCCAGTTGGTGGGGGTATTTCTGAATTTTCTGCCCTCCCTGAGCTCGGACATGCAATGGCATCTGGTGGCGCATGCTGCAGCTCCGCCCCACTACTTTGTTGCCTTGATGTGCACAGTGCCTCCGGTCTCCACTGGGGGCTGCTGCAGTGCTGGGCAAGCCTAGATCCCTCACCAGAGAGAGGAGAGCTGTCCTCCAGATGCTCAATCCTCTCTCTCCCCTGCTGACCCCCAATGACCCGGGCTCATTCCCGAACCTGGGTCACCAGCGTGGCAGGAGGTGTGGTATCCAGTGCCTCAACCCTCAGCACCACCGGACCAGCTTGTAGGATGTATTCTAATTCCTCCCATTTATTCACAAGACTTCTCACATTAATTAACAAAGCACTCCAAGTCTCCATGTTTTTATTACAACCATCTTTTATCCTATTGGGTTTATAGTAGTTATCTCCACTCCCATTCCCCTTTATAGTTAGTTAAAATATTTTTTTTGTAACTCAATTGTATTCAAGATTTAAGATATGATGTAGCAGAATCTTACGCATCCATTGTCACAAAGGAAGACATGCACATTTTTCCAAGTTCAACCGTGACTCTATCTACAATCATAAAGTAAAGAACACAAAGATGCAATAAGCTACATACATCTGCTCAACTTTTTTGTGTTCGTGTTTACAAGTTAATAAGTAAGAAAAAATAAAGAGAGACAACTTTTAAAACTCTAATGCCTGGGGTGTCTTAATTTCATTATCAATAGCTGAAAAGTGAAAGAGTTTATTCATATATTTTTCCTTTTGCTTATAAAGCCTGTTAGTGATCATATCCTTTTCACTCAGGGGAGGGCGGGGTATGAAGTTCTGAATCTAAAGCTTGTCTTAAATAAAAATAAAATGGTGACTATGCTCTTCGGTTCAGGTTCAAAAGTTCAGTCCTGCACCCAACCATTAAGTATCAGAGCGTTTGATGGCGCTCCCCTTAACACAGTTACCTCTTTTAAATACCTGGGAGTAACCCTTGATCCCGCCTTGGATTTTGACCTGCACCTAGCCTCAGTCATTAAATCTGTCAATATTCAACTTGGACTGGCATTTAAGGTGAGACATAGCCTAGGATCCACAGTGAGGATGGCCATTGCACAGGGGATCCTGAGACCCAAATTGGCGTATGGGTTAATAGCCTTTCCAGCAACTACTGGAGGGCTCCTCTGAAAGTGGGATGTCTGCTACAACAGCATTTGCCATTTTGCTTTGTCTTTGCCCAAACTTACTCACCGATGCACACTATACTCCAGTCTGGGATGGTTTACCCCCTCAGCCTTCCGACAGTTTACTTCCTACTATTTTCTAAAGAATATAATCTCCTCCCAGATACCTGACAAACTGGCTCTACTGTTCAAACCTGTGACCTCTACCTACTCACTGAGATCAGCTGACAAATCCCTTCTTGTCCAACCGAGATGTAAAACCAAATTGGGGGAGAATGCTTTCTTTAGCTGGGCCCCTAAACTATGGAACTTCCTTCCACTGAGTCTATGAATCTCCCCTTCTCCACACAGCTTCAAACAGGAGCTTCATATGGCTTTTCTAACCTCTGAACCCCACTCCTGTCCTCGATCCACCCACCCCTGTACTGGATCCTCCTAGTTGCCTACTGGCTCCAACCTCTGCTACTCTCAAACCTGCCTGGAAATCTTGTTATTTCCTCTCTTCTACCACTTACTCACTAGTTGTATGACTTACGACTGTTAGTTATTTGCACTTATATTTCTGTTTTGTTACTACATATAGATTCCTGCAAATGTACTGTCATTGCTGAATATTTTGTATAAGTGTACTATGTCTGACTTCTACTTGTTCCCATGATGTTTTCTTGTATCTACTATACGTACCCTTTGTTGTAATCTCCCTGGTAGTACCTGAAAATAGGCAGCTATGCTGTCTAGTGTACCAATCCGGTTAACAAAAACCAAATAAATAAATAAATATTAGAATATGCGCCCAAACTACATTCCCTCCAAAAGGAGGTACACATGTTGGTGAGTTGTGGGGTTGTGAGGGTCCTGTCTGATCACTCTTAGCTTTGAGGTCTGCTCTTGAGGATTCTCTCTCCTGAGATATCTTTATATAACCTTTCAACCTGGGAGATACATTGTGGACCATTTCAACCAGGGATCCCAAACTTCAAGGTGTTTTTCTTCTCTGAGGTGTATTCTGATGGTTAGCCTCTCCAATTCCTGTATTTGTTTAATTCTGTCATACCATTCTTCTGTGGTTGGGGGACATTGCTGCAGCCAATGAGAGG
Source organism: Neoceratodus forsteri (assembly GCA_016271365.2). Lineage (NCBI taxonomy): Eukaryota > Metazoa > Chordata > Ceratodontiformes > Ceratodontidae > Neoceratodus > Neoceratodus forsteri. The sequence continues at coordinate 247,127,540 of CM028134.1, forward strand.
TGAGGCATTTCAGTGTTGCTGCTACTATGAAAATCAGGCTAAGTTTCCTTCGACAAGGGGAAAGGTCCAGCACCACTGGGAGTCCCAGTATCCAATTCAGGAAGTCTGTGGGGATGTCCACTGACAGTATCTGAAATACTTTTTCCTTGACCTTACCCCAAAAAACTCTAATAACTGGGCATTCCCAGAAGATATGGGAATGTGTCCCTTTGTTTCTGCACTGTTGCCAGCATCTATCTGAAAAAGTTGTTTGAAACTGTTTGGTGACTGTGGGAGTAAGGAAGAATCATGTTATGATTTTCTAAAAGTATTCCCTCCAGTCTGGAGAGGAGGTTACCCTCCACCCTATCCTGAATCACTTATACCAGGAGTCCTCTGGGATAGGAATGGATAGTTCTCTTTCCCAGGCTTCTCTAATCAAGTTCAATGGCTCTAGACTTGAACCCCCCCAGCATCCCATATAGTGCAGAAATGTACCTTATCTTAAGCTTCAGTGTGACAGCCCCATAGATGAAATCTTCCCATGAGGTCTTTTGTCTCTTCAAGAGTGCCACCCTATCCTCTCTCATAACAAAATGCCTGACTTGGAGATAATGGAAAAAGTCAATGTTATTCAGCTGGAATCTTTCACCCTATTGAAGGACACACACCTGCCATTCTCAATGAGCTGAAAGAATCTGATGAGGCCTCTAGCCTTCAATTTTCCATATCTGGGGTCTAGTCTTGGGGGGATAAAGTCAGCATGGTATCTAATTAATGACAGGGGACCAAGAGATGGTGGTGAAGCTATCCTCTGTCTGACCTTGTGTAGCATCTGAAAGGAATGTCTGTTCCATAGGTTGGGGGTCAGGCCTTGGGGGTGGGTTTGTTTATCTGGGCATGCCAAATTAAAAAAAATGGCTGTGGGAGTCCCTCACCTTCCTCAATTTCATACCATCGTGAGTCTCTATGTTGCTTTGCCCAGGAGCACACAGGAACCATTTGGCTCGCTAAATAATATTCATACAAGTCAGGCAACCCTAGCCCCCCTCGATCCTTAGAATGGTGCAGGATTTTCTGGGCTACTCTTGGTCTGCATCCCTTCCAAATAAATTGGGTTATTCCCTTTTGAATTTTTACCTAAAATTGAGTGGGTATGGATACAGGCAATGCAGAAAAAAGAAATAAAAATCTCAGGAGAAGGTTCATTTTGATGGATTCGACCCAACCAGCCATGGAGAGTGGCAAGAGTATCCATCTAGCCATGTCTTTTTGCATGTTGTTCCAGAGTTTGTTGAAATTAATATCAAATAAAGTATTGTATACTGTGGTAATCTGGATTCCTAAATATCGAATTTGGTTGTTTTTTGCCCACACAAATGGGAAGGCATTTTGAAAGTCCAAAGGGCAAAGGCCACTTAATATCAGGGCTTCAGACTTGTTGAAGTTAATTTTGTAGCCTGATATGCTGCCAAACGCCTCAAGGATTGTTAACAATCTGGGCAAAGATGTTTCTGGTTGCCGAATAAAAAATATTGAGTCATCGGCATACAAGGCCACCTTGTGCTCCAACCCCCTGCCATAATGCCCTCTATCTGCAGGTCCTGGCAGACCGCTGCTGCCAGAGGTTCCAAGAAAAGCATGACTAACAGAGGGGACAAGGGGCATCCCTGTCGGGTTCCTCTTCAAACCAGGAAGTGACCTGAATTAATACCATTGACTCTGACCTGGGCTTGTGTGGAGGAGGACAAATTGATTATTATTTCTAGAAATTTAGAGACAAATTGCATCTTCTCCATGATTTAAAAAAAAAATTCCAATTCACCCTATCAAACGTCTTCTCCATGGAGATGGTTAATTGAACGGCCCCTTGTCTCCACTGTGCTGAAATAATGTTAAGTAAGCACCTAACATTGTCTTGTATGAGTCTTCGTGCTATAAATCCCATTTGGTTTTGATGTATGAGTCTCAGAGCCACCTTTTGCAGATGGTCCACTAGTATCCCTGTGAATATTTTTAAATCAACATGAGTGAGATGGGGTGGTAAGAACTGCATTCCTGGGGGTCATTTCCCTCTTTAGATATGGCTGAAATCCATGTAGAATTCCAAGATTCTGGGACATCTCTTCCCCCAAGTAGAGTTTAAATAAATTTGTATTGCTTTGTTTACATGTTGAGCTAGCACCTTCGTTCCCACCCTATTCAAATGCAATTTATCAGCAGCAAATAAACTGAATCTGTTCACAAATGCTCCTCAATTACCAAGAAAGTAAAATCCTTCCCTGAGGCACCACCTTTTGAGACACCCATTAAATCTAATTAAATCCATGAATCTAGCTTTTTCTGCCCTTGGCACCAGTAATAATGCTGAAGTAATAACATCACAATGTGTCCCCTTTAATTCCATTCCTAACTGTTGGAAGTTTCTTTGTATATCCAGTATATAATTTTTCCTGTATCATATTCTTGAGTACCTTATAGCTTACTCTGTTATTTTTTTCCAGCATGGTCCTAGGTTACTGAGTTTGAGGACCAGTTAATTCTGATCTGTTTGTTTTCTTACACTTTATTTTAGATTAAAAATGGTTTATTGGCAAACATGATCTAGTTTGTATGACATTTCTTATTTATGTGACTGTCAAGCAATATCTCAATTCTAAGTGGTTTCAGACCAATTGGTGATGTCACTGGAGATCACAAGCATTGTGGTTCCATTAGAACAATATGTATCTGCAAAAATGCAAGTCTTCCATTCTGTTTGCTGGCCTTGAGAAAGCGCGAGAGTGAGCGCGAAAACGTTTGGCTGTTCAGGGAGGGACACTATGTATGTGTGTGTTGGCATGTTTTTAGGTGCAAAATTACATTAAATATTTTGCTTATAGCCTGTCTTGAATCGTTCTTTTGGATCCCATACGGTGACGAGCAGCCGTGCTGCCTTCTTCTACATGTGAGTACTTTTTTGCATTTGGCACTGTCTTTTGCTTTTAGCTGCCTGCTTGTTTTGCACTGAGTCTTCCACTCTGTTTACTGGCTATTTCTGGGAAGATATAAGGTTTGGTTGCTAGGGTAATGATTCCACAAGGGGCGAAGAAACTGTTATGCTTAAACATTAGCAGCATACATTCCAGTTCTCTTTCTTATTCATCCCCGCATTCTCATCTAACGTGTTTAAGGTATAAATCCAGAGCATCTCCCTGCACTCAAGTTTTTTATCCCAATCTCCCCTCATGGTGGTTCCAGTACACTTTCAATTGCCCAAAATTGCAGGCTTGTAATTGAATGACTGGCAGACTGAAAGAGCCTAGAGACCAGTGAGTGCTCTGATTTGTGCCTTATTGCATTCTTATGTTTACTTCTCCTTTGTCTAATTGTTCTTTCAGCACATGAACATTCGAACATAGGCATGTCGACAGATAACTTACATGATCTGACTCGTAAGTAAAATGTATTGTTATAGGATATGTGCAGTGGCCACTAGGGTGTGCTGTTTCTTTCTTCCTTGTAGTGTTATTACAATGGGCACATCTGCCACACAGTGCCATTCCTGGTGATAGTGGTGAAACAATAACTGAGTCTCAGCCTTTTCCTCGTTTTTGGACTCACTATGTACCTATTTTTGTTTTAGGGTGTCTACCTTTTAGGTACTATTGTTGGCTGCATGTTAAACTCTGGTATGTTCAGACAAGATAATGTTCCCTAATGTTTGCTGATTATCCTGTGTATGGTCTCTGTGTGTTTAGAGTATTCTGAAGAGCACACCATCCTATTTAGTGGTCCCTTGTCCAGTTTTTCACTTAACATCTCTTGTCTTTTTTGTTTTTTATGTTTGCTGTGGGTGCATGCCAAGCGAACATTTTGTTAGGAAAGTGGCTTTTGAGGGGTGTGACACTGTTAGTCCAATGCTGAGTGGTCTCCAAGGGGCTCATCAGTGTTACACAAATCATCGGCCAGGCTTTTTACTGGGTGTGTTGGAGCGTTTGTGGGTGTGCTCCAAGGGGGGAGGGGGAGTCTGGTCTTCTTTTGTTGTTTGGTATGTCTTGTCAATGCAGTTTTCCCTTCTTTTTCTCTCTTTTCTTCTCTCTCTGTTGTTGTTGCATTAAGACAATTCTAATAAAGTTTAATAAATTGGGGGAAAAAATCATCAGCCAGGCTGATCATGACACTATTCTGGCTTGCTGGGTGGAAACTTCATGTGTTTCAAATGAGACAGCCAACCCAATCATAGGTTGGCTCTTTCCTTTGATATATGCTGCCCAGCAAGCACAGCTGATCTGTCATGATTAGTCTGCTGAGGCTGAATTACATCCTGTAACAAAGAAAACCATCCATCGATATATGTTGCTGCCCCACCCTTACTGTACCTCCACCCGGCCCTCTCACTCAGGACTCACCCTCCACCCCCCCACAAACATAACACTGACACTGGGGGTGCATAATCCCCCAGTGTTGCCTCCTAAAATAAAGGAAACCATCCCTTAAAGTTTTTTATATTTAAATAGACCCTGGAAAAGAGAAAACTGTCCATCGATGTCTGTTGCAGCTGCTGTTGTAACTGCCACCTTCCCCCAAGCCCAACCCCCATTAATATTCTGGCAGGGGGGTGCTCAATCCCCCATGCCAGCTGCTATCCTCCACCCTGCCTGTTTTATATAACACTGACACTGGAGGTGCCCAATCCCCTAGTATCGCCACCTGAAATAAAGAAAACTATCTCTCATAGTTTTTTTAAACCCTGTGAAAATTAAAATCACCCATCGATGTCTGCTGCTGCTGTTACTGTTCCCCCTGTGCCTCCCACTCAACACCCCCAACCCCCCCAAGCCTTACTTACCCACTGGTTGTCCAATGCCATAATCCTCTCTGGACTGCAGACACATCTTCACTCTTTAATGCTGGACCATGAACTGAGAAAATCAGGTATGCCGTTAATGTATTTCAATGGGTTTTTGAACTTAGTGGCATAACTTGGTCATTTTTGAATATTTTGCCCCAAATTTTCAACATGCCCTTTTTGGGTCCCCACCTCATGAACAGTGGCAGTGAGTTTAAACAAATCTGTCCTGGAAGATGATTTTGAGTTTGTTGTGCAAAATCACCTTTTGGGCAGGAGCTGAACATTTTCTCTGTGCTTGTTCATGAGGTGGGTTCATAAGAAGGCTGTGCTGAACATTTGGGGGAAAAATATTAAAAAAACAGCAAAGTTATTAGCCTACATTGAAATTTATGAATGCAGGCTCAAAACGTTTGGTAATTTTTAGCATTTTGACCCCAAATTTTCAACATAGCCATTTCTTCACAGCACCTCATGAATGTGACAGCTGTCAAAATTTCAAATCCTGGCCAAAATGTATTTTTGCACTTGTGGCAAAAAATCACCTTTTGGTCAAGATTTGAAACTTTTTTCTGCCCTTGTTCATGAAGTGGGCTCATAAGAAGGCTATGTGGGGTTATACGAAGGCTATGTTGAAAATGTGGGGGTACAAATATGAAAAAAACAACAAAGTTATGAGTCTACATTGCAATTTCTCAATGCACACTCATAACTGTGGTGATTTTTAATATTTTGACCCCAACTTTTCAACATAGCCATTTTTTCACACCACCTCAAATCCTACCCAAAATGTGTTTTAACATTTGTGGCACAAAATGACATTTCAGCCATTGTTTCATAAATGACACCAGTCATGCTCAGAAGGAGTGATCATAAAAAGATTATGCTGAAAATCTGGGGTAAAAATGTGAAAAACTAAGTTATAAGGAAACAAATTGTTTCAACATTTACTAAATTTAGTTTTTGTGGATTCTGGCCCCTAATGTTCAACATATTCCTTGTGTTACCCCACCTCCTGAACATGGCAGGTGTCATTGTTCAAATACCCTCCAAAACTTGTTTCCATAGTTGCAGCAAAATCACCTTTTGGATGGGATTTTAAAAATTCTACCTGTCTTGATCAGAATGTCATGTCATAAAAAGACTGTTGGACATTTGGGGTCAAAATGTGGGAGCTCACTTAAAAGTAGAATATTACCTTTCAGCTGCCTTATTTTGGGTAATTACAAGCTAACAATGTGTCAAAGCAGGACACCACTGAAAATGATATATTGTATCTCATCTGCTCAACCATGGATAAATATATAGTAAAAACATGTACAAGCAAGACCAGGTACAACAGTAGTACCAGTGGCGAACATTCAGCATTGACAAATGCTTGTTTGCCTTTGCTGTTGCTAAGTTTACTACACTCTCTGAGCACCCTCTTCTGATGAAACTGCCAGCAGTATTTTCAGGCTCCTTTTCTCGGAGTGGTCAGTTGCTTCAAAACGTCAGCGCATAGATGACAGCAGACGGTGTTTTTATTTACCAGCTCCGAGAAGCTATCTCTTGCTTGGGAAGCCTGTGGTAGCTGTATGAAGTTTTTATGAACTAAATATACATGGAGCTAGTGTGAGCAGCTAGTAGTGCACTGAAAAGCACTGTGCATAGGAAGTATGGAATAGGCAATTGAGCTACGAAGCTAAAGTTGAATATGGACTGTCTGTGTTTATTGCCTGAGGAAGTTTGCATAAGAAACACTCGGTGACTGATGAATAATTAAGAAAAAATAGTCTATGAGGAATGTATTGATCATATAAGTTGCCCAGAATGTATCAAGCTCAAACCAGGGACTTTAAATATTAAATTATTTTAGTTTAAGTTTTTTACAAATGTGCAAGCAAAGTGATTGATCAGTAATTAGAGTTCAGCCTCCTTATCAAGCCACTGCTGATGCAGTGGCAGAGGGCCTCCAGATTCATTTAAAACTTTTTTTTTCTGTTTGTTCTGACCTCAGTTTGAACTGGAATCTTCAATTGCCAGGTCTGAGACTAAGGTGTGGGCAAGCTTGGCTACAAACATCAAGCTAATCCCCAATGAAACAGATACCTATGCTATTGTATAGTCTAACCTGCTATAGTGAGATGGAGTAAGGCTTCTTTCCATCTCTACTGCCAGAAAACTCTCAAAGCTCGATTTGGTCTCACAAATTTATATAGCTTAGCTCATGAGGCCCTGTACAGCTGGCAGCCAGTAAGGGAACATATTAGATGGAGAGGGCCACACCGCTCACTAATTAACACACAGTCCAGAATGCAACATATGCAAAGCAGGGCCCTTCAGTCAAGACTATACAAATTCAAAGAAACCTATGCTTGATTGCCAGTTAGGATTTAGGGCAGGCCAGAAAACTTTTTTGACTGTTAAATGATACAGAAACTGTCTTCTCAGTTGAAAATAAAATGCTTACTGGAGCAATAGTTATCTTCTTGATAAAAGCTTTCAGTTTGGTCAGTCCCAAACTGTAAACTTGAAATATTAAAGTGAGTTTGTCTGTTTTGAGAAAACTGTAAAAATAATAATATTTAGACACAATCTAGTTCAGATTTGATATATTTCTCTATCACCCTTCATTTTACAGTATGCTTCATTACAAGGCTAACTTGCATGTAAATAGGGTCCTTGTCCCCTAGAAATCATAAGAACCTACTACTTAATACTCTGCTGAATTTCAAATCCTCTGTTTGTGACATCACAGTTTGTTGTTGTGGAAGTGACAATGATGTCACAAACAGAGGATTACAACTTCATCAAATGGTTGAACAGCAGGAGGGGATCAGCTGGAGGGAACAAAGTTTCTGTTTCCACGCTAATTAATCTAGTAATGAAGAATAAAATAAATATAAATATAGAATATTTTATAACATGTAGGCTGAACTGTGACTAAACATTATGGGCCCGATTCACAAAGTTTGCACCGACCACTAGTGTGCCAGGGATCCTGCAGCCGATTCACTATTGGGTAGGGTCCCAGCAGCAAAGTCCCATGGCTTGTGGCAACCCTGGCACTGTGCTAAACAGATGGCACAGCTAGAAGGTGAGCCACAAGCTGTGGGGCAGCCATGCGGCAATTGTACCATGGAGAGCAGTCCCTGGTGGCTATGGCCCCCATCACAATCCCAGTAAAGAAAGACAAAACAAATCCCTGGTGGTCTAGCAGTCCCCCGATCATCTGCGATCCCAGTTAGCAAAGATAAAACAAACCCCTAGTGGAACACTGCCTGCTGGGGTGGGGGGGCCACTAGATCACCAGGGCTGTATAAATCTACAGAATGGGGGATCAGGGCTTTGGGGGGACTGCTAGACCACCAGGGATGTCTGGTCTATCTTTTTCAGGGATTGGGGCTGGGGGGTGCCACGGTACATTGCCACAACTGTCAAAACCCTCCCACAGGCCATTCTAAGTACCCCTAGACCAGTCCTGGCTTTTCTATGGGTACTTAGAATGTTGCCCTCTGGGAGAGTTTTGTGAATACTAAAATGGGGATATAGCAGCCTACGTCTGCCACAAGCCCCCTAGTGCCATGCCACAGCCCATTTTGTGGGGCAAGGCTGGTGCAAGCCACCTTTGGTGCATGCAGCCTGCGCTTGACACAAGCTACTTTTCTGAATAGCTCCTGGGGCATCTTTTCATGCAAGGTTCCACTTACGTCATTCATGTTTGACGCAGGCACCTTGTGTCGTTCTAGGGGCTTTATGAATCAGGCCCCATATTTTTACTTCAAGATGAACAAAATGGATAATTTGATACATTTTATTAGACCAATAAGTGATTCACAGAATGTTTTACGTTTTCAAACTTACACAGAATTCATCAGAAAAAAAGGCAGTTATACAACTAAATCACTTTAAGTACATGGAGCAGAATTGGTATAAAAAAGAGTCAGAAAACAGATGAAAAACAGTCTTTGAAAATCTAGTATGGTGTAAATCTACTCCTCTCAGGATGGAATGTGATGTGGCAGCAGAATGCCTATAAATTGTCAGTTCCTAATTATCTTCCTGACAATAGACAACAAACTGTATGTATATTTATGTGTGTGTGTGTGTGTGTGTGCACAGCACTGAGAAACAGCCCTTCTGTGTGTATGAAATCAGAAAGTATGAAACCAAACATTTAAATAGACATAGTTATATTAAATAGGATCTTGTTAATATATAAGGGCACAATAAAAACAAACATCTATAACAAATATAAGACATGGCCATATGCTGTACCTGAGACAAGAAAAAGGCAGTTGAAGTTTAAATTGTGTAATGGGTCATGACACTAAGGTTCACATCAATTCCATCATTACATGTATTAAGAAAAAAATAAGTCTGACCTCAAACACCTGCCTTTCTTGTGTATTTCTGAAGTGTCCTTTGAGAACCAGGGCAGAGAGGTCTGAGGTGGAGTGATCAGATTGAGAGAAATATTGTCCCTCTGATTTTACAGTATTTTTCATTTCGATGTTGTGTCTGTGTGAGTTTGTTCAGGTTCAAAGGGGTTGTCTGGTTTCCCCTACATAGCCTGTATGTGGGCATTTCCTGTATTGGATGTAGTAAACAACATTCTGAGATGCACATGCATAATTCCCCTCTATTTTGAATTGTTTGCTTTGGGGGATGTTGATAAAGTCTGAAGTGGAAATGTGCTCACATGTCTTACATTTAGCATTACTGCAGGGTTGAGTGCAGTCTAATGTTCTGTTATTTTGGTAAAAATTTGCTCATGACAATCAGGTTGGATAAATGAGGTGGCTGTTTGAAACACAGTAAAGGTGGTTCTTGGAAGATACATGTCAAAGTGTCATCCTCATTGAATATTGGTTGGAGGTCCTTAGTGTCCTGAATGATTTTATGTAGGGGCTCCAAATCTGGATTGTATGTAGCAACCAAGGGTATCTAGTTGGTGGTGGTCTTTTCTTTACACTGTTGTAGTTGTTCTCTTGGCATAAAAGTAGCACATCACAGCTCTGTCAATTTCTCTGGAGGAGTGTCCCTTCCCAACAAATGTTTTTTTTTTTTCAGTGTGGCCAGGTGTTTATCTCTGTTCTCCTCACTCAAACAGATTCAGTGGCATTCAATGTTTTGATTGTATATTACAGATATGCAACCCATACCCCAGCCAAGAGCAGCATCTGGAAACTGGGACCCCCTAACTTGTACACAGACAAGGCAACAGGCCACAAGTTGTCATAAACAACAGCATCACACTTAGCTCTGGGGTAAATACCTGGCTCAGCAGTCAAAAGAGGTTGGGGGTAGGGTACAAAATAACATATTTACTCCAGGTTCTGGGATAGAGGTGCCAGGGCTACACTAGGTCTAACTTCTGAGGGGGCCCCATAACAATTTACACTCAGGAAGCACAGATGTAATGTCCACCACTAAAAATAGGATTGCACAGTATGACTTTATTCATACAAATTAGTAAAAAAATGCAGAGAAGGGTTGGTCTCCCATGTTTGGTACTGTGTACACAGGAGCAAAACACTTTTCTTTCCAGAACAACTGTTTGGGCACTTTAGAACATGTTTTTCCTCACACACACATTCAAGCTGTCCATCTCTCTGTACTAGGAATCTCTGGACTTTTACTTTTCACTAAGTGTATATCTTGTGGTAGTTGCCACACACTTTAAACACATTTCAAAAATTCTCCTGATGTGGTGACATTTGTTAAGATGCCCAGTTTAACCTGGTGCCCATGAGTGAACCAGTTAGCCCTGATGGAGGAATAAACTGGGGTTATGCCCAGTCCATCCCTATGCCCAGTCTCTGCCATACAACAAAATGCTAAAGGACTCCCAAACTTTAAACTTGAACATTCAGCACATTTTTGTGGTAAAGCAGGGGCTCTGACAGGTGCACTCTAACCTTATCTCTGGGCACATACACCTCAGACCAACCCCTAAGAACAGTCCCATGAACCTGTACTCATGGTTGTGTTTCTCCCTTTGTTACAGACATGGAAACAAGAGGAAACATCTCTTCCCTTTACTGCTAGCTTGTCATAGTTTCAACACAGATGCCCTTTCTTTCTGGGCATCTGACACTCTTCAGGATCTTCAGGCGATTGCCCCTTGGAGCCACAGAAATTGAAGTCTCTCTCACTTCTCTGTGGAAATGACCCACTGGGGTCCTGCAAGCAGTCTCCAAAACTTCTTCTGGTACTGCTGGGTCTCACACACTTCCTTCACCCAGTCTCACAGGAGACTTGCAGGCACCTACCCACTCTGAGCACTACTGCTCACTCAGAGCTCCACTTCACACTACTGCTGACTACCAACTCACTGACTACTGTCTGAACATTCTAAACTTCCCCCAAAAGCCACTGATTCCAAAGTGGCTTATGCTGCTGTGAGAATTCTAAATGACATAATCCATTCTCTGCTCAGCCTAACTGAGTAAACAATGATGTCATCTTTAAAGGGCTCCTAATAAGTACATTTACCAGCTGCCCAGTACTTGCCTATGGCTAACCTGATGGGATTCTAGTACCCCATGGGACTGGGTGGTTACAGCTATTTTAGTGTGCCTGGGGTGATTGCTATTTTTGTGTATCTCTATCTGTACATTGGTTTCCTGTAAATACAGGTCTGCAAGGTTCCATCTTTGATGGTTACTGTGGTGTCCAGGAAATTAACACTGATGACAGAGTACTCCAGGGAAAGTTTAATGGATGGGTGTAGGGTATTAAGTTCCTGATGACATTCTTTGAGTGTGTGAGTACCTTTTGTCCAGATTATAAACAGATCATCAATACACTGGAAATACGTATGTGGCTTGTGTATACATTGTTTCAGGAAATCTTTCTCCAGATTTGCCAAGAAAAGGTTGGCATACTGTGGAGCCATTGTGGTGCCCACTGCTGTTGCCATAGTTTGAACATAATGTTTGCTGTTGAAACTGAAATTGTGGGTCAGAATAAATTTAAGTCTCTCAATGAATTTTGGGTGGATGTCATGGTGTTGCCCTTTCTCCTGTAGGTATTTAAGTCAGACTGAAATGCATCATTATGTGGGATATTAGTGCAGAAGTAGGTCACGTCCATTGTGCCTAAGATGGTAAATCCTTAAAAGCAGAAAGTTTACATAAGTGTGTAGTGTCCTGAATGTAGCTGTCCCTTTCCTTGATAAGCAGTTTTAAAATGGTTTCTATAAAACCAGAGATCCCCTCTGCCAGGATACCATTCCCAGATATTAGCGGTCTCCCTGGATGCCCAGGTTTATAGATGTTGGGTAGCATGTAGAATGTACCTGGCATAGGTTCATCAGGGATGAGATCAGTTATTTTGTCTCGGACATGCTTAGGAAATGATTTGATAATGTCCCATAGTTCTTTGGTGTATTGTGCAGTTGGATCACTAGCCAGTTCCCTGTAGTACTGTAGATGTGATCTGTTAATTGCCTGTTAGCATCATTAACATAATCTTCATGGTTTAAGATCACAACTGCAGAGTCTTTATCAGCTTCTTCATTATGACAATGTTATGGTTAGATTTCAGTGATGGTATTGCCCCCCTTTCTTAATGGGAGAGGTTACAGCAGATTTGTGTTTGCTTCATTAGGATCTGCCAATTGACTCTGTGATGAAAACTCTGAATAGGAGTGTCCAGTTTGGTGTTGTGTCCACTCGGGAAGGGGGTAAAATCAGATGACTTCTTTTTCAGCAGAATGATGATGTCTGGGGTATCTTCCTTGTAGTGAAAAAATTCCTTTAGTCTCAGTCTACAGAAGTATTCTTCTAGTTGACCACAGAATTGTATTTTGCCAAGCTCCTTTGTTGGGCAGAATGAAAGTCCCTTAGAGAGTACAGTTAATTCTCCAGTGGTCAGTGTGTGGTTGGACAAATTAACAACAGAGAGATGTTCAGCTGCATTATCTTGTTGTTCTACATTATTATTGTCTTCTTTTCTGCTGCTGTAATGTCTGGCTTATTGGAGGGCATTCAGCATCTTGGGGAACATGGCTCTCTTTAATGTTTCTTGTAGTTCATGTGGATCGCATTCTGGATTTCTGGTTTTGACCTAGCAGTCCTTCCCTCCAGTGTTTCAGAAATCTTTTAAAACTCTTTTTCCAAAAGAACCTTCTTATTCACCCTGTGAATGAGGTGATTTCTCAGAAGTCCTCCAGCAGAGCTGTTCAGCATATTTTAAATTATAAGTTGTTCTTAGTGGACTGTAGATAGCAAGGCCCTTAGGGCCAATATATTTTTTTTTTTGCACTGGGATAGGAAATAGATGTCACTATCCAGCTGATCTTCTTTCTTCCTAATGTTGTGATGCTGCCATATGAGATGATGGATTATTGTGTCTTCAGCGACATAAAGAACAGTTTGTTATCATATTGGTCCTTGTACAAGAAATACAGAAAACTAATTTTTACTTTAATGAACTCTAGGTTAGATATACAGTACCAGCCTTGGCTTGATGCACATTGTGGCTGTGCAAGGAAGGGGTGAGGTCTACCTACAGGGCCATTCGAAAAGGGATAGTGACCCTTGTTGACACCGCTGCAGAGTTTTGCAACACTCCCTGCCTTAGAATTGTTTAAGATAGGCAGAGGGGAGTGGCACAATACTGCGATGGTGTCTGTTGGAGTCAGCAAAGGATGGAGACCATCATGGGAGCAAGGGATATAGGTATTCTGTGGGGGAATAATACAAGTGAGGGTGGACATTTCTGCTGGAGGCTCGGCATACATTGGAGGAGGGGAAGTGAGTGAAGGGGGCAACAGAATCATCAGGGATGGAGAAACCAAGCTAGGAAAAATCCAAAGTATGTTATCTCAGAAAAATAGAAACATAGAACTTGATGGCAAATAAGGACTGCTTGGCCCATCCAGTCTGTCCATTTCTTCCTACCTATACTATTACCATAGACCATGCCCAAGAAGTGGGACTAAAGTGACTGTCAGGCTGGTGCTGGGAACCCAATGGTAGTAGCATTGTTTCCCATGAGTTGAACTCATGGCATAGCATTATGAGACTAGCACTATGCCATGAGCAGAATGTAAGTGTCACATGTTAGTATGTTAGTAGATTCAAACCTCTTCTGCCCAGTAACATCTGGAACAAGTCTTCTGCATTGTGACTTTGTTGCTGCAGGGACTTTTCCCACTGATGGCAACATCTGGCTTTTGCATATAGCAGTTTTTGGTAGTGGAACAATGGAGAACATATTTGCACCTCCACTAATTGCAACTGAATTTGGCCTCTGGTATTCATTTCAGTATATAGTTTTACACATATACTCTGTTCAGCTACTGCAGTTTGCTAGACACCATCTTTGTTAAGATTCACCTATCTTTCTTAGGTTTTGTAGTACAGTTTATACATTTTGTCTGCTTCTTCATAATGTCTGCATAAAATGTTTTCATTAGATTTTTTTACTTCATAGCACACTTACCATGATGTCATAGTGCCCACCATAATGAGAGACTATGATGTCACAAATGCAGCCACTGTGTGGTTGGTTGGAGCTAGCCTGACTTCCTTTTTTAAACAGACTGAGGAACAAGTACTTACTAATTCTGTAAAATATTTAAAAAGACTGATCATGGGTGAAGCTAGAAACTCATAAAACCTTATATTTCTATATCAATTCTATAGACATCATGGTTTAAACATGTTTTGGTAGATACCTTATGTTTAAGTACTAACTCGCATATTATTCAGAGGAATGACACCATATTGGATGACATAACAAGTTACAACTAATCAGGGGTCTGTTTGATCAATGCCTATCCACGGGTGAACATATTTCTATATTAGTCATTATGATGAGCAAAAAAACGTGCTACTTTGCATTGAGTTGAAAGTTGTTTGTCCAAAGAAACAAGGAAGTCTTTTATCTCTCCATACTTTACTGCCAATACTAGACTATGGAATAATTTTATTTCATTGTATATCTCAATTCGAGCCAAGCAGGGTAACCGCATACAGTACTACAACAATGATGTAGATCTGTACTTGGTGTTCCAGTGTTAATTGACCATTGAATTATGTATTCAAAGCCATTCTTTCCATCAAACCCAAACATATGCACAGTTGGTTAGGTATTATTTTCAACATCTTTCTTTAAAAGCTCCCCGCATCATGTTTCAATTTATTAAAATTCACAAACTGTGTCTATACTCTTCCTTCTTCCAGTGAATATGTGCTATGGTTGCCAAAGCTGAATTTGAACTCTGCCAAATGAATTTCCTGTATTATGTTTTTTATTTTTTTTACTGGAATAATCCCCCATGTACAATTAGGAACAAATCCAAGTCTGATGAATTTAAACATGCTTTAAAAGGATGTCTTAAGTCCAAGTTTGTCTGTAATTGCTTCAGATGGCATCCGCATGTCTAGTTACAGTTTGCAAAGTTGTAAGTAACACTGTATTGACCATGTAAACTTCTGCTGTGATGTGATATTTTAATTTATGGTGTAAATGTTCACAACTGCTTTGCCTACTTTTACTCACAAAGGAAAAAAGCTGGGGATTCATCACCACACTCCGATGAACTTGCTGCAAAAAAGGATTTTATTAGATACTCCATGCAGATAGTGTAGGCATGCTAGTACTCTCATGTACCTACACTTCTTATGTTTGCTTGGAACACCTAATAAAATCCTATTTGCAGCAACTACAGCAGAGTTTATCTGTTTGAGGTGGTGAGAACCCATTTTTTTTCCCTTTTTGACTGTCTGTACCTGGCAGCGTGGTGCACCTGGACTCAGAGGCAACCCTGCATGTTTGTTTTTGTGCTTTGTCTACTTTTCCAGGCAAAAAAATAAATGCAGTAAATAGGGCCAGCTCACTGGGAGATCAGGGTTCCCCATGCCAGCTCCAAAATTCTACCAGGGCCATCTGGGAGGCTAGGAGTGTTATGGAGGTGCAGAGTTCAGTTCCTGTGGAAGATGGGGATGGACTGCCAGGCATTTGAGCACCTCATACATGCTGAACAAAGAGTAACATTGGGAATGTGCTGGGAGGGCAGATACCCACCTGCCGTCTCAGCTGGAGGAAGGTTGCAGTGATGGCAACCCTGTTTGTTTGGGCTGGGGCAGAAGGATCATGGAGAAAAAACCAGAATGTCATAGCACACTTCTTTGATAAAAAGATCTTTTTTTTACATGAATGTATGTAAATTAGGACTGTGCAATACAAATATTATCTGGAACAAAGACATATATCACTGTTAAATATTTGTGTTAGACCACATAAAGCAGCATTAATCCTGCAAAAATGAGGCTTAGTGACATGCATATAACTACTATTGCTCCTTACACGAATGCATGTTTTATTAATCTATATATTTTATTGATAACTCTCACACCCTAGGTTTTTTGCTTCCATAAACAACAGGAATAAGTCTGAAATATACAAATATATTTTTAGTAAACATGAACATACAGGCATATATATAAACAAATACAAATCCCAGAAATTCAAATACAAATGCCACACATCAGCCCCACATGCACCCCTAATGTAAATGTGTTTTCTTTATGCACTGTGTATTTATGCTCCTGATTAGGTTTGTGCTATAATCTTTAATCTAATGTATCTATGTGTCTGTTCCTATTTTTCAGGCAGTGCAGCACACTTCTGTTTATTAACCTCATTGGCATTGTCTGTTCCAGTACTATGGCTCTCCACCAATTAAGGTGACACACTGAAAAGCTGGGTAACTGCATACTGTACTTGAATATGGAACCGCATCAGTGGGTAATTTCTAATTTCCAACCCATTTTAAATACTGCAGGATTCTACAGAAGGGAAATTGTTTTTTAGCGGTAACTGATTTAATAATATTTACCACTAAGTGAATGCTGAGCATCTCTGTACCCTGATTGATATGTAAATGAAATGCATTAATATCACTTTAAGAGGTCAGGGGTATAAATAATGATGTACTGTATGCTCTTACAAACCCAAACACCCCCATCTCTGAAGAAGGCCCAGCATGAGCCAAAGGGCTGGGGCATTTGTAAGAGGTCCTGCCTCCAAACTGAGTACTTGGACTTTATTTCCACAGTGTTACTTTGTCAAGCTTGGCACACCATTGTAATACTCTAATTAAATAATTAGCTTGAACATCCTTATATTTGGTGGTACCTGTCTTCTTTTTGTCTATGAAGTGTGCAGCTGCATTTTGTTTTTTTTTTAATAAAAAAAAAATGAATCAGCAATTAATCCTCCTATCCTCTGCCCCGAGTCTGTCTGACAATATCCCCCCAGCCCCGTCACTGACCTTCTCATGAGAATTACTGGTTAGCCACCACTTACACAGGGCCTTATTTGGAGGGTGGCCAGCTGTATCTGTTGTGTGAGAGCCTGTGTGTGTGTGTGTGTGGGGGGGGGATAGTGGTATGTAGTAGGCCGGCATTTTGCTCTGTTTTTTCCTCCCCCTGAGCTGAAGCGTAAGGGACATGTGTGCCAGCATATCACGCTCCTACTCTACCCTAACTAGGAACACTCCTGCTGCACTGCCACTTGGCCTCCACCTGGTGGTAGTTCCTGCAGCAGGAACATGTGCCGCCCTTCCCCGAGAAAAGAGAGCTGCCATTGGGCACTTGATCTTACCTGTTCCTGCCAGCCCACTGAGCGACCCTGTTCGTTCCTGAAGTTTACAAAGCTATTAAAGTGCAAAAGTTTGAGTTTAACATAGAAGTGAAGACTGAACCCTTACTATAGGGGCATGACTGTGCCCCTCTAATGAACTTTTTATTTGATAAAATTTTATCATTAAGTCACATAACTTCATGTGGGGCTCATAGATATAAAAGTGTCATTCAGTTTGGTGCATAAGTAAATATTTTGTCACTCATTAATGGAACATAATATTGACACTACGTTGTTGGCATTATTAAATGAATTTCATTACTGCACTTAAAGAGTCACTGACACCTCCAGGAGAACTTTTAAAAACATAATATTTGGACACAGAACAGCCTATATTTCTCATGAGCTCTTTATTTCTTCTTTCCATTATTTATTACTGTGACCATTTGCATGAAAACATAATCTTTGTTCCTTGAGGGTTCATCAGCTCCTACTGCTTATTCCCATCCTGATGTCATAATACTCTGCTTGTGACATCACCGTTATACCCATGGCAACCAAATGTGACGTCACAACACAGCATTATGCTTTCAGGTAGGGAATATGTTGTAGGGACAGATGAACTCTAAGGGATAAAGATCCTGTTTTGAGGGATCTTTCTCAGTAATAAATAAGGGGGAAGAGAAATCTACAGAAGGTAAATGACATACTTGTATAACTGTTTCTAAGTATCATGATTTCCAAAGTTCTCTCAGAGTTGTCAGCAGCTCTTTAAGCAAAAATCAGTGTTCAGAGGGATGGTTGACTATTCAAATATTAGTTGAACAAGAAGTTAAGCAAGGAAGTCTTTTGACTCCCATCTTATTTAACATCTATAGTAACAAAATAACTGTAGTATTAGAAAACACTCCCATGATCCTTTCCCTCCAAATAGCCACTATGCTCCTGTCATGATTCTGTTGTTGCACATGTTTCTGTCATTCTATATCAGACTCCTGTTGGTCTCCAGCATGGGCTGGAAGCTATGCATAGCAAACTAAAAAAACTTAAACTGGAAATAAATATTGGGAAATCTTATGTAACTTTTTTTTAGAAAACATAAAGTGGGTACCCGATGGTGTCTAGGTAGTAGCATATGCTGGAAGAAGTTACAGAACATAAATATTTAGTGGTCAGTTTTTATTATCTAGGGAAGTAGCAGCTCAATCTTGCAAGTGCAAAAAAAAAAAGCTGTATATCATAAATATGTGGAAAGACAGCTGATTGATTTTAGCAAAAGAAAATATCTGTTTTTCATTAAAAAACAAAATAAAACAAAAACAAACAATTAAATCTTTTTTTGTTTGAATTGTTTTTCAGTTTGCCAATTTTATAAGCATAGTATGACACTCCAGGCCATTGGTTGTCAATGGTTAATGCACTTCCGGGGTGCTGAAGCACTCAGTGCAAGTGTCACATACCTCACAATGTACCTGGGTATACATTAACCCCAGACAACCAAGGCCCTGTCATGTCCTATTGCTTACAGACCACATTGGAACAGGGGGCTAACACGGAAGGAACAACGTATGTGGATAGTGTTTCTACAAATGCTAATTTACTACAGCAGACTTACCTGTAACATCAGCAAGAGTATTAGGTGACACTGGTTCAGTGTGTTACACTTCTGATCTGTAGTCAGGCAATGTGTAATTTAAATGGTATAAACATATATAATAGTGTTGTGCAGAATTAGTGCAGAATGGCCATTCCACCAGAGGGATTTCTACCAGATTTTCACTGTTTCTTCAGTGGAATTCTGCCTACTGTGATCTACAGAATAATATTCCACAGAAAAGCAATTTTTACATGGAAAATTATTCTACAACAATTTCTGCAGAAAATATTGAGATCCATGGAATAATATTCTGTGGAACAGCATTTTTTCTCATGGAAAATCATTCCACAACTACTTTCTACTGTGGAATTTCACCATTTCGTTTGTGGCAAAATTCAGTGGAAATTCAGTGGAATTTTGGTGGAATTTTGAAAATTTTGTGGAATTTCATTCTGCCGGAATTTGAAAATTCCACACAGCACTAATATACAATCTGCTGAAAATTATCTGTTTGATTTGAATTGCACTGTTAAGAATGAAAGTTCTCCTTTCTTAATTAGGAAATTGCCTTTTTATTATTTTTGTTACGCAGTTTTTCCTTAAACTCACCAGCAAGGTGCTGTGCATCTCGGTTTAAGTGATATTTTTGTAAGGTCCATTTTTTCATGTACTGAGTCAAGTAGGTTGGAAGAAAATGGTAGGTGAGTGTATGTTACTTATAGAATTTAATAATCCTTGTTGTTATAGGTCTAAGGACATATGAGAAACTTGAAATAATCTTTATTCATTTAGAATCTAAGGAATCTTATTCATTTGATTTATACCCCTTGCCCCTGAGGACATCAGGTGGGAGAAAAATGTAGTTTTATAATTGTCTAAATTGTTTAACCAGACATGATCTTATTTTTTTTTCTTTCTTACAGTATGAATTTGATAGTATGTATGATGATATAGCTTTGTAATAACTGAACTTGTTTAACGGTTCACATTTATATTTTATGACTCTCTAATAGTGTTAACAATCTTAAAAGCTTTACTGAACAAACAAGTGAGTCACAAATACAGTACTGTCCTTTTTTGCTTTTGTTTCATGTATCAAAGTTTCAGTAACAAAACTGGGCCCCATGTGAGTTCTCTTCTCCTATATTGTTTTGCAATGAGAAGGAAATTTTCTTTGGGCAGACCAGTGCTGAAATGATGTTTTCTTTTTAAAACTCTTACTGTTGGAAATGTTGCTTCCATATCTGCATTTGTTCCAGGTAAGTTACTACTTCCTGAACTTCATGATATTCTTGATTGCCTGTATCTTCTGTTTGGCTGTGATGCTATCAGTTACAATACTGGTGGAACAAACTTCCACCATTAAGATGTTTTTTTGAAAATTGCTTTGTTTTTCAGTAACCTCTTATATTGTCTTTCTTAAAATATCCAACCTTCTGGTACAGGGTCATGATGTCACAGACAAAACCAGGCACATCACACCCGCGCATGGAAAACAGGATGAAGAAATGCAGCAGTGGCACATAATGCTGTCCACACATGAATGCTGCACAACTGATTCTTCATTTTTATTTTTTGAGGGGAGTTCTGCCCCCGCACCCCCTACATGAGGGGCTTCACCCCCACACCCCCCATAATAAATATAATCAACTCCATGGGGTGTGGACAGTGGGGAAAGTTAAAAATCTGACTACGGCACTTAGTCATGGCCACACAGTCAGAATGTAAAAAAAATTTCCCAAGCAGGGTTTCAAACCCTGGTCTTCCCCCTCATCTACTGCTGGGTCAGGTGCTCTAGCCACTCCACCACAGGAGCAGCTTGACCAAGCACCCAACCAGCAGTGGTTACATCCACTTCCTCTTTAGTACGGAGTGACAGGAGGTAGCAAAATAGCTGTATCACTCATATACCCCTGTCATTCTCATACCATATGCGCTACTGACCACGCGCTTCTTCATGCATAGTTTTGTCCATGCTATACTGACCCGGTACCCCTTTGGCCAGGCTCACCCAATTTTTGCCTTTTACAAATTATTTTTTTGTCTTTTAGGGCTCTAAGATCTGTTGCTAATTTGACCAAAGTAATGGAGTGTTCCAGGCTGTCCGCTCCTCTTCTGTGGAAAGGTGATGGAAATTGGGAGGGATACTTCTAGGTTGCAAAAGTCATCAAACTCTTCAATGAATAGAAAGTTCAACCCCTCTTGGTTTTCCCAATTCTCATTTTTATTATTCCAGCAACACAAAAGTGAGCTGACATTTCATGGCAAAACATCACTTTTTCTGGGTTATGGTGGTATTAGTTTGGGCTTAATAATACACCAGCTTCAAGATTTCTGAGACATATTTATAATTCCTTATTATGTAACAGCTTACCTGGACTTTGCTTGATTCCTTTTACATGCTCTCAAAGGCACAGCTACTAGATTTTAGGTGTGAAAGGAAGCTGCCAGCTGCTGCACTGAGTCTGGAGTGTCCTGTGGTTCAGCCAAGGGCTCCTTTGATGGTGGGCACATTTTGTAATGCAGTGTATCAATTGTGAAAGTAGTGTGCAGCACAGGGAGCAGATTTTGAAATTGCTGCTGTATATAAATTTGCATTCTATTTTGTAATGGGTATTTGGCAAAAAAAAAATTGGAAGGAGTGCAGGAATTTGGGATTGGTACAATGCACACAGGTTGGACAGATAAAGGGTGCACATTTTAAGGGGGTGCATGGGGTGCAAGGTGTGAAATATGGGCTGGATGCAAGGTACAACATTCTGCTGGTTTGTAGAGCACAACACATCAGGAGGGGTTTGGGGTGAAAACATGGCACAGGCGGCAATGTAAATTTTGAAATGGGTATGGGTAAAATCTTCAGGAGAAGTGTGGGTGCAGATTTCAGGACTGCTGAATCACAAAATCTTGGAGGGGTACAGGGTATACATTTTGGACAAAAGGAAGCACAATTTAGAAGGGGTATGCAGTACAAAGTCCAGGAGGGGCATGGCCACAAATCTTGGGAGGGGTGTAGGGTACAAACTTTGGCTGCTGTTGTGCTCAAATTTCAGGATGGTTATGCTGCTCAAAAGTTGGAGGGGTACAATGTGCAAATTGTGAGAGAGGTAGGAAAGTCAAATTTGGGAAGCATCTGGGGTGAACATTTGGGGCAGGCTGCAATGCATAAAACTAGAATGGGTATGGGGTGCCAATTTTGTGAGATACACATGTCAGAACCTTTTGGGAGGGTGTAGGATATCAATTTCAAATGAGGTGCAAGGTACACAGTGCTTGAGGTAGGGGGTGCAAAATGCATAATGTACGTGGGGTACACATTTTGGTTGGAATACAGGGTACCAAATTTAGAAGGGATGCAGGCACAAAATGTACGAGGGGTGTGAGCACAAATGATATTGGGTGCCAAATTTGTGAGTGGTGTAATGCACAAAATGTGTTTAAAACTGTTGAACCTGCCAGGTTGGTTGGCAGGTGAGTTCTACTAAACATGTTCCCAATATATCTGCTTTATTATCTGCAGGACTGTTTCTCAAAGTACTTTGAGTCCGCATCTACCCACTTACTAGTGTTCCCCACTTTTCCCCCTTTATATTATTTCATTTTTTTATTAATTTATGATCTAGTACATCCACATCTTCTATCTAATAAAAAATCATCTTAAATATCATAAGTTGACAAATTCAGTCAAGCTGAGAATTTATCAGATATAGGATAATACGAACAATAACAGAATTATCCAATTAGATGGTAGATAAATGGAAAAAATAACATTAAAGTCCATGAAAGGGAAGGGGATATCATCACAAGAAAGGGGAAAGAAAGGGGGAGATATAAAGAAGTGAAGTGGTTCCTAATATTATGTAGTCACATATATATATATATATATATATATATATATATATGAGAAGATTATATAATTGGAACCAATTTTAGTAATACAATATATATATCTATATAAAACCCAAGAGGGGTGAATATATGACACTAGCTTACAATATTTTATACTATTATAGAAATATTATTTACTGAGACTGGGTTCGCAGGCAAACAACAACAAAAAAAATATTCATTTTCTTCAACTGAAGCACGGATCACAGTCAGTTATTTTCTCCTTCCAAGGAAGGCATCTCTTCCTCTGCATCCTCTCCCTCCTGTTCTTCCTTTGCAGATTTTTTAATCATAATGAACTCCTTGAGTTGCTCGGGCTCAAAAAACATCTGTTTATCTTCTCCACACGACAAAAGGCATTTGGCAGATAATGAAGTTTATAGGTTGCCCCAATATCATCAAGATCTTCTTTATATTTTAGGAACTGCTTTCGTCGTTGAAGAGCTTCTGGTGCAATATCAGGAAAAATGTGGCAGGTCACTTCCTTAAAGTGCAGGGCACAAATTTTTCTGGCAGTGTTTAATATCATGTCATGGTCCGTATCGAACGCCAGGGAGAAAATAATTGTGCCTTTGGGGCCCATTGTGTCTTTAAAGACATTTGCTGCACTCTGTGCCTGATTTAATACTGCTACAGAATCTGATGAGTGTAAGCTGAAACTAGCATCTTTGCCTGAAGTTTTCATATCTGTGGTAGAATATGGCTGTCTAAAGGGAACACGAAATGCCCTTGTTACAAAGGGAAGATTAACTTCATGAAGTTTAAGCACAGAGATAAACAGGTCCTTTAATAGTTCTCTTAATGACTCGTAACATTTCTCATAAGAGTTAGGGACCCCAACCAGCCTCACATTTTTATAGCGAATGGTATTCTCCACAGCCTCATTCTTCCTCTGGAGCCCAAGAACTGCTTTCAAGTTAGTAGTTACTAGAGCCTCATTTGTTAATGGTTTTTGTTGTACCTCTACAACTTGTGCCTGAAGTGAGGTCTGAGTTTCACGTACTCCTGTCAATTCAGATTTCAAGGCTTTCATGTCTAAATCAAGTTTGTCCGATCTGTCAATCAAGTGATCTAGCTTTTTATCAAAGGAGGACAGGAAGGTAAACAGACCAGAAAAAGAAACAGACACTTCCTTGAGAGATTTAAAATCCACATTAGCTGGTAAAGTTGGCAGTAAGGGAGTCATAGGGGATGAAGAAGGAGAAAGCCCCTATTCAAAATGAGAAGTGCTCTGAGAAGAGGAGACTCGTGAAGACTGCAGAGTACCTTTATCGGAAATCACTCCTCCTCTCCCACTCAAGTTGTTGCATTCCTTAACTTTCTTCCACATAAGTGCTATGTATGGATCTTTATCTGCTGAGAATCAATAGTTCCTTGCAAATCCTTGAAAGGAGATATCGCCTGTGACTCAGAAACAGAAAAAAAGACGTTCTTGATTTCTTTTGAGGATATAGCTTTCAGAGACCCCCGCACCCACAAACGGACTCTGGATATCCGACAACAACAGTGCCAGCATCTGCTTCTCCCTGATACCAGATGAGCAGGTAAGGTAGCAATCCAACGGACCTTTCCGAAAGGGTGTTTTAATATTTGACGATGAAGAAGAGTCTTTCTTTCTTTTCTGCTGCTCAGCTACCAAGTATCTTTCAGTTTTATGTGAAATAAAGCCAGTTTTGTTCATATTTTTACATGTTTGGTCAGCTTTGGAAAAGGTCAAGCCTGCACTTTAGCATGACTATACATCCACTGCCATCTTGGGTTATTTGTATCTTTATATTATTTCTTACTTTCTCCAACCTGTTAACGTTTTTCACTGTCTTTCCCCACATTCAGTAGACTGAATGCGTACCATGGAATATAATATTTAAGCTGTAATGCATGACAAGGTGCATGTAGTGCTAGGATAACATCATGCCTTGGGCAGTTGGCCATGAGGCAGCAGGCTGAGTGCATCCAACACCGGAGAAGTGATGTTATCGAGCATGACACATATCCTGGACTGCATTATTATGATTATAAAATGGCTAATTTGTAAAGATAGAATCACATCTCAATGGAGCACCTGGTCTAAACAGTCATGCAGCCCCAATTACTGAAAAAAGGGAATGCTGAAAAACAAGTAAAATGGAAATAGCTTTTATTCTGATTTGTAAAAAACATGTATTAAATGTAAACATCATAAATAGTACAAAACATGTACAAAAAAGGCAAGATTATACAGCAGCAATCCAAAAAACAGCTACATTATAATCATGGAGAAACAAAGCATGAAGGGACAGCAGTTCACAAGGACAACAGCAAAGCCCAAATGGGCTGAAAAACCATGGATCTGAACTCCTTGGATCCCAAGAACTTAAGAAGTTAGAACTACAGGATTGGATTAGATCTGAGGGATCCAAGGATCAGATCACAACTATCCGAAGGTCAGCTCCAAACCCAGATCCAGACATCTGACCCCATCTGACTCTGCATCCTCTAAATCCAACTGAGGGTCTAGTTCAAGTTCACGTTCAAGTTCAAGTTTATTGAAGGAAAACTCCATTGAGCAAGCTCATTCACAAGGGGGTCCTTAGACATATAACAGACAAATACAAGTTGTATAATCAACAATATCACAGTAATAATATTCAGGTACAGGAGATACAGTACATAGTGCTTCCTTAGGAGGTAACCGAGCAGGAAGAAGGATTTGAGAGGTGGAAGGGAGTAGGAATAGAGAGGGAAAGTGGGACTGAAGAAGCAAACAGCCATATGAATATTGGATTATTGATGTATGGGGGACCAAAGGTGGCTAAAGTACTATGGGTTGTAAGAAAGATTTATTTTATTTTATTTATTTTGTTTATTTATTTCAAAAAAATTGGATTTACAAACCTTTGAGTCAAAGACTCATTTACAAAAGCACCTCGTCACAGGGAGGGGAGACAACATATTTGTGAAGCAAGACAGTGGAGAACAATACAGGTGAGATACAGAAGAGCATACAGAGCAAGGCATTTCAGAGAGCAAAATAGGTGAGATACAGATGAGCACACAAAATTAAGCTATTTAGTGTCCCAGTGGAGCACTCAGGTTACAGTGCATGATGTACAGACTACAACAAGCTATTTTAAGTGGATTAGTACCTATGAAATGCTATAAGAGGCAGATTGGTTCAGAACGGCGCACTCGGAAAGCCATATAACGGGCATTTACAGCTCCCAGTGTCAGTGAGGTGTTTGCGTAGGGTGACTTTGAAGGGGCCAATTTTGGAGATGTTTGTAATGTGCGAGGGGAGGGAGTTATACCAGAAAGGTGCTCTGTAGTGAAATGACCTTTGGGCGAGTGAGGTCCTAGCTCTGGGCACCTGGAAGGTGACTTTGGTAGTATCGCGGGTGACGACCGAGTGGGAGGCCCGTAGAAGGGGTGTAGTGACTCCTGGGGGGCAGAGCTCAAGTAGAGCCTTTTTTGCCAGTATACAGGTGTGGTATTGCAGGTGTTCTTTGTAGGTGTTTTTAAGAGAGGGGGAAGAAAATGCAGAGTGAGTTAAGGGGTAATGGTGATGGTTAAGGGTACGGGGTGGAAGGAAAGGTTAGGTGAGCATAGAAGGGGGTGAGGCATGGTAGGCAGGGGGGAGGGGCCAGTAAAGCGTATGGCTGGAGGTGACTAATAATATGTCCAGGGTTGCCATTTATAGACTAATGGTCAGGGGCCAATGCAAGCGAGAAACCTACTGGCCAAGGCTAAGTCACAGAAGTAGAAGAGACACGGCGCAGGATATTGACAGAGAGGAGGTTTAGAAGCAGCTGCAAGTGTCTTTTATTTTGGCTGCAGCAAGCCTTTTAAAGAGGTTAACAGAGACAGTGCCAGTAAACTTCAGTGTAGATTGGAGCCGATTCCAAATGATTGGCAGAGCACTTGATATGGCCCGTTTGCCAAAAGAGGTGCGAGTTCTTGTTACATCAAGGAGGAGGAAGTCAGTTTGCCTGAGAGAGTAGGCTCTGTGGGAAATGCGGAAGAGGGTTGTTAGGTAGTTTGGAACCTTGTTCAGAAGCACCTTAAGGGTCCAGATACCAGCATGAAGTGTGCGTCCAGTGGAAAGTGACATCCAACCAACGGCAGCATCAGGCTAGGCTTGATCAGATGGGGGTTGGATCTGGTGGACAGGCAGTGGGGCTCGTATCCCACACAACACTATCTGAGCACTACTAGTTTTATATTTAGGGCCTAGTTGAAGGGTTGTAGTGAACAGAAACAAATGGCTTCCATTTAAAAATTTTTCAGAGGTTGTATTGCTATGGCTTACGTTATGCATCCTAGCTGGGGAAAGAAGTACAAAATCATTGGTTATGGTCTCATAACTGCATGGGTTTAGAATATTTGGGACCAGTCAGGTGCCAATGAATTTCTAACCCATTTTAGAAAGGGTTAACACACGATAGGCAGTGCACTGCTGGGATATAATAAACAATCCAGGGATTGAATGCACTCTTCTGGTATTAACGCCTCACATCTTTGCACCTTAGAGTATGCATTCAATCCCAGGGAGTGCATTATCTCCCTGTAATTGTTCATTCAACAAGCAAGCAATGCACAATTTAAAAGCAGGACCCCATTAGTCAGGTACCTAACTTGTTTCACTTGGTGAAGCTTTTTCAAAGCTATATATTTCAATCTTTGAAAAAGCTTCACTAAGCAAAACGTGTTATGTGCCTGACTACCGGGGTCCTGCATTTATGTTTTGCATTACTTGCTTTTTGCATGAATAAACATTGCACTGGACTTTGTTCCTGGCTTCTGAGGTGCAGTCTTTTGACTGGCAGTAGTGAGTGCTCTGATCATTCTGTTTTCACAGAACTGCAATGTACTGTAGTCTATGTCCTTGCCAACCTCTTGCATTGTTGTCATAATGCATCCATGTTTTGTGACAGAACTCTGTGGTTGAAATGGATGTAAACTACAACATACAGTTCTACAACAGTGCTTACCACCTGTGTATAAATCACAGACACTAAATGAGTTGACTAAAAGGCCAATAAAGGTGGAACAGTAACATAATCAGAACCAGTATTTAAAAATCAGACTCTACAGGAAAAAGTGATGGATAGGTTCAGTGCAGTTCACATTTAAGGAATAGCTAATGGAACTCAGAGTTAGGAGTGAAGTCAGAGAAGCAGGGGATTTGACTGTGCAACACATTATTAATTATACATCTCAAACTGAAGTTGTGAAGGATGTAGTGGAGAACCAATCACAGCAAGAAAATAGGGTACAGTGATACATTTTATGTTTCGTAGCTTGGGAAAAATGATTTATATTGTTATAAGTAACATCCCACTTTCTCGGGTTGTTTGGACAAGTTACAGAAGATTGATATGCTGTACATCAACATAGGAAATAGAACACCATGCGGAATTCTATGTGAGCTCTGATACTTAGATTGTTCCCGATTCTGTAAGATAACCCCAGTCTAGCATTTACTGATTTACAGATACCAGTAGTGTGAAGCTTGAAGTCATGGAAAGGATCCAATGTAATGTCTAAATATTTAAAGGAGGTGTCCAACGCCAGACAGGAACCATCTAGACATGAGATCAATAGAGGGGAGGAACAGCTAGGAAGTTTAGGTAAGGAATCAAAGAGCATAGCTTAAGTTTTAGCAGTGTTCAGGATAAGTTCATTATGGTGCAGCCAGTGTTGGACAGAATGGAGATCAGCAGTGAGATATCATTTTAAAGGGACACTAAACTTTGCAGGGGTCACTCAAATTGTGAAAGCCCATAACAAGATCTTTCAAATGAGCAACTGGGTTTTCCTGTAGGGGACAGGAGTCTCGAGATATGAATAGCTAAGTAATGTTTAAATCAACTCATAGCAACAGCCATTTCATGCAATCTTAAAAGCAGGAAGTGATGTCATTGAGGGGCTAGCTCTATGTTGTTAATTACAGCTTGCCCCGCAGTGACATCACTTTCTGCTGTAAGATTGCATGAAATGGCTGCTGCCTTGTTTTGATATTCAGATGATTTAAATATTCATATCTCAGGACATTTAACACCTACAAGGAAGCCAAATACCTTGTTCAGCATAACTTTTCATGGACTTTCATAGTTTGAGCAATCCCTGCAATGTTTACTGTCCCTTTAAGATTGTCTATAAATTTAGAGATATGCAGGAGAACAAGATTGTCCGCATACAGAAGTTGCATACTGTAGGATAGGCAGAGAGGGAGAGTGTTAAAGTGGAGGGAGAAAAGTAGTGGACCAAATATGGGCCCCTGAGAAACACATACAAAGGTAGAGGTCAGATCAGATTAAGCTATCCCAAACTTGACTGTTTTCTGTTCAAGTAATTTCAGAACCAGGGGAGCGCGGAAGAGGAGATACAGGCTGTTCAGTTTAGAGCAGAGCAGAGCAGTGTATGATTCACAAGGCTGAAGGCCTTTGTTAAGTTAATGAAACTGTTATCATCCCTTGCCCTAACGACATTGTTAATGAGAGTTGATAGGACAGTGGTAGAGCTATGCCCCCACTAAAGCCATGTTGAGCAGTAGACAGAAAAAAGTAATATATACATTGAGGTACTCAGTCAATTGACTGGATACCAGTTTCTATAGCACTTTATTTAGCCTGTTAAAATGGCAATAGGTCTGTAATTAGTAATAGTTTTAGAGTTGCTTTTTCTGAAGACTGGTACAAAATGGGACAATTTCCCCATCTCAGGGACTGTGCCTGTAATTTTAAGTAGTCTGGCAATGGGGGAGGATAATTTTTGTGCAGCAAGCTGTAAGAACTTTGGCTCTATACTATACTATGCTATATGAGCCAACAGATGTGTAACCCCCCTGCCAATCAGGGGCTTACCGGACACCTTGCAGCTCTTGCTCCTGCTCTCCTGCTAGGTGCCTCCAGGAAACAGACTGCATTTTTTATTTCTTGTTCCCCTAGTTCTGGTCCAAATTCTGTATCCCTGGTGCCCCTGTAGCTAGCCCTGTGTAGATCCAGCCCTGCAGGGCTTTCTAAGTTCGAGCCTCGTGCTCCTGCTCAAGCCATGCATGTCAGTGCAGTGGGGATTGCGCAGGCACGAGCGGCACCTTTGATCTTCGACTGCCGGCAAGTGTGGTCATTCCAAGAGGTGTTGTGTCAGTCCCAGGATCCCCATTGACTAAGTGGGATCCGATGACCATGGATAGGGTGGAGAGAGGCCTCTTTCTTAAAAAATAAAAGAGATCCACGAAGTGTGTTCGATCGGGGTTTGTGAATATTAATGAGTCAGAGCCCTGATCGCTTTAAATATTCATGAGGGACTTTCTGCCCTCAGGAAAGCTTGTTCTCAGCTGCAGCCGATGGGGGGGGGGGGAGAAGAAAAAATTACTCACCTTAGTAATGTTGTTTCTTCTAATGGAGTCTTGCTTTATTCTGACTATTGCAGTGATAGCCAACCTTTGAACTGCCCTGGAGAATAAAGAGTCAACTTTCCATGCAGGGCATGGAACGCTGAGCTCAAGGTTGGTTGAAGCCTCTGTCTGCTGTTGTTTAAACTCCAACCATCAGATCTTTATGAGCAATACTCACTAGAAGTTCTGTGTGGAAACTGTAAGACTCACACTAGCCAACTGGCAACTAAATTTATTAAAAAAGGGTTTTTTGGTTTCAAAGCAAGACTCAAGTCAGGAAACCCAAAAAACAAAACACAACACACACCCAAAATAAAGGAGGGTGAGAAAGGGGCACCTCTAGGGTGCCAACACTGCTCCTGCCCACCCACATCCCAAAAACCAGGTTCTGAGAGGAGGCAGGGGAGGTCAGAATACAGCAAGACTCCATTAGAAGAAACAACATTACTAAGGTGAGTAATTTTTTCTTTAAACAACATGAAGTCTTGCTGTATTCTGACTATTGCAGACTACCAAGCAGTACCTCCATGGAGGAGGGACAGAACCTACTTTGGGAATAGGCTCTGAAGTACTGCTGTGCCAAACTGAGCATCACTCCTAGCCTGGATATCCAGAGAGTAATGCTTGGTGAATGTATGGACTGTTTTCCAGGTGGCTGCTTGACACATTTCTAAGATAGGAATATCCCTGGCAGCAGCCAGGGAAGCAGCTGTACCTCTAGTAGAGTGAGCCCTCAGGCCTGAGGGTGGGGTTCTACCCAGTTTTTCATAGCAGAATTGTATACAAGAGACAATCCACCTGGCAATAGATCTTTTAGTGGCAGGTTTGCCCTTACCGACCTCTCCATAAGTGAGAAACAACTGGAGGGACTCAAACCTGTGACCCTTGGTGCACTCTATGTAGTAGCTAAGGGCCCTTTTACATCCAGGCTGTGCAACCTCCTCTCTCCAGAGGAGGAATGGTCAGTGAAGAAAACAGGGAGAGACATAGACTGATTAAGGTGGAAATCTGAAGCCACCTTAGGCAAAAACTTCCTGTTAGTTCTTAGGACCACTTTATCTCTATGGAAAGAGATGAAATCAGGCTCCACTGACAGGGCTTGCAATTCACTGATATGCCTGGCAGAGGTAATGGCTACCAAAAACACAGTTTTCCAAGTCAAGTACTTAAGCTCTGCAGAGGATAAAGGCTCAAAGGGTGGTTGCATAAGCTGAGCAATGCAAATATTAAGGTCCCAAGCAGGAGCAGGGTCCCTAAAGGGGGGATTGGTGTGCAGCAATCCCTTGAAGAACTTACAAAACACAGGATGGGCTGACAGAGGAGAGGGCTTGCCTACTGACAAGAAGGCAGAAACAGCTGCCAGATGCACTTTAAGTGTAGCTGGTCTAAGTCCCAAGCCATTAAGATGAACCATATAGTCCAGGACTGTAGGCAACCCAGCAGATTCTGGAGAAATATGCTTATTAGAGCTCCAAATAGTGAACCTTTTCCATTTGGAGTTGTAAGTCTTTCTGGTGGAAGGCTTTCGAGAAGCCTTAAGGATATCCAGAACACCTTGAGAGAGGCGCAGATCAGCAAACTCTAACTCTTCAAGAACCAGGCCTTGAGATTGAGAGATTTGAGGTTCGGATACCAAATCCTTCCCTGAGAGGATGTCAACAGGTTGTAATTCCTGGGAAGAGACAGGGGAAGGTGGACTGCTAAGGACAGCAACAGTGGGTACCAGGGCTGTCTGGCCCAGTCTGGAGCAATCAGAATCACTTTGCATGGTTGAGATCTGATCTTGACTAGCACTTTGAACAGGAGAGGGAAGGGGGGAAAAGCATCCGGAACTTCCCTTCCCAATTCAGAATCAGAGCAACTAGGGGACTGAGCCCAAGACTGGGAGTCTGCAACAAAAGAGAGGAAGTTGGCGATTGTCTGGGGCTGCAAAAAGATCTATCTGTGGAGTGCCCCATCTGGAGAAAATCACTTCCAAAACTAGAGTATCTAGGGTCCATTCGTGGTGGCCCTGAGATATCCTGCTGAGAGCATCTGCTAGGACATTGTCCTTCCCTGGGAGGTGAACTGCTGTCAGAGAGGTTTGCAGGGAATAGGCCAGAGACCACAATTTCATTGCTTCTGTGCACAAGGCCGTAGACCAAGTGCCTCCTTGCTTGTTGATGTACCACATTGTGGTGGTATTGTCTGTTCTGATCTGGACCCCTTGTTCTGTACAGATTTGGAAAAGGCTTGCAGTACCAGAAACACTGCTCTGAGTTCCAAGAGATTGATGTGAAGCAGAGATTCTTGAGGTGACCACAGCCCTTGGGTGGTAAGATCCCCCAAGTGGGCTCCCCAGCCCAGCAGGGAGGCATCTGTGGTGAGTATTACTGAATGAGACTGAGTGACAAAAGGAACTCCCTGTCTTAAATTGTCCTGATCCCACCACCATTGCAAAGCCTGGATCAGGGTTCGAGTCACTGGGATTAGTTTGGTAAGGGAATCCTTTCTTTGGGACCAGAAGGCTCTTAAGTGGAACTGAATGTCCCTCATCTGGAATCTTGCCCCCTGGACCACTGCTGTAGAGGCTGCCATGTGGTCCAGGAGCTGCAAGAAGTGCCTTGCTGGTAGAGACACCTGAAGGGTGAATGAAGAGGCCAGTTCTATAAGGGTCCTTGCCCTGTCCAGGGGAAGGAAGGCTTTTGCTCTTATTGTATCCAGCTCTGCCCCTATAAAGGTGAGGAGCTGTACTGACTCGAGAACTGACTTTGGAAGGTTGAGGAGGAATCCTAAGGAAGTGAGCACTTGCTGAGTTATTTGAAGATGTGACTTGACTTGGTCTGGAGACTGACCCACTATGAGCCAGTCGTCCAAGTATGAAAAGATGGAGATCTTTTTTCTCCTTAGGAAAGCAACCACTACTGCCAGGCACTTTGTGAACACCCTTGGGGCTGATGTTAGGGCATTGCTCTGAATTGACAGTGGCCTGAGGGCAACTCGAACCTGAGGTACTTTCTGTGGGAGCACCTGATGGGAATGTGAAAATAGGCATCTTTGAGGTCCAGGGAGGCTAGCCAGTCCCCTGGCCTTAGAGAGGGCAGAATTATTCCCAGAGTCACCATTTTTAATTTTGGTTTTAAAACGTGCTTGTTCAGACATCTTAGATCCAGGATGGGCTGCCATTCTCCTATCTTTTTGGGGGTTAGGAAGTACCTGGAGTACAATCCTTTGCCCCTGTGTAGGGTAGGAACCCTTTCTATGGCTCTGAGAGCCAGGAGGGAAGAAACCTCTGCCTCTAGGGCATGGGTCTCTGATGGATTTGCAGGTGGAAAGGATCTGGTTCTCATCTTGGGAAATTTTTTGAAGCTGAGAACCAGTCCCTGGCTTACTACTTCCAGGGCCCACTTGTCTGATGTTAAAGACTTCCAGTCCTGGACAAAGTAAGCCAGCCTGCCCCCTACAGGTAGTGGAGAATCAGCCCAGGCAGACCCATCAGGGTGTCTGCTTGGCAGGGGCTTTAGGCTGAGGGGTGGAAGCAGGCCTGCTCATTCCCCGTCCGCCTCTCCCTCTAAAGAACCCCCTCTGAGCATAAGCAGAAGAGGAGGCCTGGGCTTGGTAAAAGGGCCTTTGAAAGGGCCTGCCCCTGCCCCTGCCCCTGGAATGCTGTCTCTGAGGAGTAGCTTGCCTTGCTTTGGCCTGAGCACTCCTGTAGGTGGTCCTGTACTCGTCCATCTTCTTCATGTAGTTCTCTGTCTGCTCCCCAAACAGAGAATTACCAATGACAGGGAAATCCATGGCCTTAGCCTGGGTATCCTGTGATAGGCTAGTACATCTGAGCCAAGCCATCCTCCGAAGGGCCACAGATGTAGCCATGACTCTAGATGAAACATCATTGGAGTCCACAGCAGCATGAAATTGCACCTTGGATGCCTCAGTCCCATCGGCAGCCACCTGCTCCAGCTCCTTGGCAAGCTGGTCAGGGGCCTGTTTAGCCAGAGCCAGCACAGTGTCCCACCTGGACTTCTGGTATCTAGCTGTGTAGGCCATATAGTTAGCCTGCCTGAGTCCCAAAGATGCTGCCATGTACTGCTTCTTTGTCATGGCATCAGTCCTCCTGGAGTCCTTATCTGGGGGGTGTGAAGCCAAGGGAGTATTTGCCTTATCACAGGCAGCAGCCTGCACTACTCCAACATGGCTGCATTGCTGGGAAAGGAACTCCGTGTCCGAGCCTGAAAGGGTATACCTCTTGTCCATTCTTCTGTCCACAGGAGGTATGGAATTAGGAGTTTTTAAAATTTTAAATGTCTGTTTCCCAAAAGATTTATGGAGGGGAATAGACAATCTCCTGGACTCTGGGATGTCCATCATATCTACAAAATCAGGCTCCTCCTGATCCTCTACTGCTTCTTCCATTGGAAGCTGGAGGGTTTCAGCCACTTTCTTATAAAACATAAAGTGGAAAGGGGACTCAGAAAGCCTAGGAGGAGAAACACCTGAAGGTCTGTCTGGGGAGATGTCCGGGTCAACAGGCACATACAGACTTTCATAATCACCATCATCATTATCCTCATACTCTCCCTCCTCCTCCTCCTCCGGTTCATAAAACTCTTCTGAAGTATAATCCGGAACCGGGGGAACCGACCGAACCGAGCCCCTGACAGATGGTGCTGGTTTGGCCAGAACCGAAGTTAGCGATTGAACTATCCTTATCGCTTTGGCTATTTCATCAGCGGTCGGAGAAAGAACTTGTGGATCCGAACCGGATGATTTTTCCTTTCTCTTTCTTTTAACTGGATCTGACTCCTCAGAATCGGTTCTCCTTTTGCCCGAAGAAGTTTTGCCCTGGTCAGAGGGCACTCCTTCTGGTTCGGTCGGAACCGAACCGGGCTGGCTATCCGGGTCAGCGGACTTCTCGGTCTCCCTTTCCCTCAGTCTACCTACTCTCTTATCCAGGGTAGCTTTGGGAAAACTTTTACAAATTTGGCAGTCTGAATTGAGGTGGTCAAACCCCAGACAATAAACACAGGTGGTGTGGGGATCAGCCTTAGCAAAGGCTTCACCACACACACACTACAGTGTTGAAACCCAGTGGGCCCGTTTTTTCTTGGGTTTCTCAGACATGGCCAATCCTATCCACAACTTACCCTTTTTTCGGCAATCCGCCAGGCAAGACACCCCTATCGGTTCCTGACCGTGTTAAGGGTCTTGGAAAAAGACGTAATTAAATCCGTTTTTTTTAGAACCGATACGGACCGGTTACCACACTCTAATAAATTCAGAAGTTTTTTAAAACCAAACTGATCGGTTCAAACCGAACCGATCCAATGTTTACAAGTTCCACACAGAAACTAAATGCAAAACCTATCTAGTACTCACGGTACCACAGACAGAGACTTAAACCGACAGGTTCAGTAGCAGAAATTTGGTAGAAACCGAGCGAAAAAACTACACTTTAACCGACTTTTTTGAACCGAGCAAAGGAGAAATCTCCAGAGCGACTGTTCAGTGAGGTGGAGTAAAGAATCTGACGGCTGGAGTTTAAACAACAGCAGACAGAGGCTTCAACCGAGCTCGAGCTCAGCGTTCCATGCCCTGCATGGAAAGTTAACTCTTCGTTCTCCGGTGCAGTTCAAAGGTTGGCTATCACTGCAATAGTCAGAATACAGCAAGACTTCATGTTGTTTGAAAGGAATATTTTCAATAATGCAACTGCAATGTATGTTTGGGGGGGAAAACATGTGTTGTGAGGGGAAGGTGTATTAAATAAAATAGAATGCTCTACCCTGACTGCACCAGACATACATTGGGACCCAGATGAGATAGCCTGTCTGCTGCTGCAAATCAGGATCCTTAAATATTGGTATCAATGACAGGAAAATGAACTGAGCAATTTAGGTAATCTGTACAGTGACAGCAAGTACACACCCAGGGCTAATGAACTGTGAGGCATTGGGGCAAACATTTTATTCATTCTGGCTGCACCAGGACTTTGATATAGGACTGTGCCTATTCTCCTTAGAGGACAGTGGGTTAAGCAGCCATTGCAAGCAGCCACAGCCAATTGGAAAGCTAGGCTGATAAAGCCAGGACTTGTGAGACTTTAGCCACAGCTGATGAGAAAATACCAAGTACTCATGGGGACTTGCAGGGACCTAATTTCAGGCGCCAAAATAGCAAACCAACAGTGGATCAAGTGAGGTTCATGCATAATTCATTTTCCTGACCAACAGGCCCTCCAGCCAATCAGAGGCCATGCAACCAAAAGTTACAGCCGCTCAGGAGCCTCAGGAGAGCCCTATAAGAGACTGTGTTTTCCAGCATTTTACCAGATTGAGAGGGAGATTCCAGCGGGAGCCCTCCACAGGAGTGGGGGCTAAGGCCAACCGCAGAGTAAATGGGCTTGGTAATCCAGCTAAGCCCCTCCACCCAGGAGGGTATTTTCTTGCAGTTTAGGTTTAAAGTAAATTAGTTAATGTTGAACTTGCTAGCCTGGAGGTTGCCAGAATGTCCTCCAGGTGCTAGCCCTCCCTTCCATGTCAGGGAAAGATGTGGACCTGAACCAGATGACATCAAGTAGCTGTGAGAGAGCTGAAAAATCCTCAGTTGTGAGAGAGAACTGAAGACATCAGGAACCTTGATTACAGACAATTTACCATGAGGAGCCTTAGTGAGTACTCTTGTACCCCGCTGGTGCAAAAGAGAAAGCAGCCTTGCCTATTTGGGGCAGCATTGTCCAAGTAACTGTTCGATTGAAGATTGTTCTTTGGTTTGCACCCCGCTCAGCTGTGCATAACCTTAGCCCAGTGAGGGTGGACCTCTATTAAATTGTTCTGCTGATTTGTGACTGTCCATTGGGTCTGCACCCTACTGCTGCATATAACCTTAACCCAGTGGGGGTGGACCCCTGTAGTAAAACTGTTTGCTGACCGTGTCTGTTCTGGGGGTACCCAATGAGAGCCCAGGACAGACTAGTAAATGTGCTGATATGTACTTCTGCTAATTATCTGATCGAGATGTCCCGTGGAGCCACCAGCCATAGCCGCACTGCTACATTAATGGACTGAGACCCCTGAAAGTAAACTTTGGACTGTACTTAGTGACCTGGAAATGACAGTTTTCCACCCTACCTGATTGTGTCATGAAACATAAATGTACTGGATACGACAAACGTATAAATGTGCTGAATATTCAGGATTGCCAATTCCTGTTCCAACCAATGTAACCAGCTGGTTACCTCCACCTGAATTGTTCAGTCTGCTACATGCAGGGCAATCCCTGCTCTACTTCCAAAAGCAGGGCAACCCCTGCGCTTCTGCTAGAATCTAAAAGTTGTTGCTTGTTAAATTGTCTTCCCAGTTAAACCTCTTTCCTCTCTTAAATTAAAGCTGGCCAATGCCAAAGCTGCAACATCCACCAGGCCTACAACCATCCAGGACATTGGTAACTGGGAACCCATGGTATAGTGTGAAATTGCGGGGTTTCATACATGTCTGGGAACTGGTACCAGTGGTGGGGAAATGAAATGTGTTCCATCTAATTTAATGCAGTTTAGATAGCCAGGGCTCTGGGTGTCATTCCTGTTGGTCCAATATGATTGTGATTTCTGCTTAACTAGTATCTACCCAGCTGGAGGATTTTCACCAGTACAAACCAAACCGATTGTACATTTGTAAATATAATCAATGCATAACCTCAACTCCTCCTGTTTCCCCATTCCTAACTCCTATGCCCCCTAAATAAATATTATTGTTACTGTTTTTGCAAATGGTTGTTGTGAGCATATTATTAGAAAGGGTCTTTAATTACAAAATTATCTGAAATGTGGGGAATTGTTGGCTCAGTGAATGTTAGTGGGTGTGTTCATGCCCCCTAGTGGCCAAAAGTGGAATTGCACCAAAATAATTTTTCCAGTTTAAAATCTTGTTTTATTAAGGGACCCCATAGTATGTAACAACTGATTATTGCTGACAATGTTTAAAAAATGTTTTTGTTGTTTAAATAGGATGTATTTGTCTAGAACAGGATGTGTGGTGACCAATACTAGTTAGGAAGCCACATGCCTGGACAAGACAGTGTATTGAAGTGTTTGATATTTATTACAAACTGCTTAGATGGTACCCAAGTATGCCAGACTTGCACGCCCTTGGCACAGACACCAAGGTTTGTTGCCATGGGAGAGTGTAACCCTCCCTGCCAATTGGGGGCTTACCTGCCACCTTGCAGCTCTTGCTCCTGCTCTCCTGCTAGGCACCTCCAGGAAATAGCCCGCATTTTATTTTCTTGTTCCCCTTGTCCTGGCCCATATTCTGTGTCTCTGGTGTCTCTGTAGCTAGCCCTGTGTAGATCCAGCCCTGTGGGACTTTCTAAGTTTGAGCCGTGATCTCCTGCTCAAGCCATGCACCTCGGTGCAGTGGGGATTGCACAGGCTCGAGTGGCACCTTTGATCTTCGGCTGCCGCCAATTGCGGTCGTTCTGAGAGGTGTTCCATCAGTCCCAAAGTCCCCATTGACTAAGTGGGAACCGGTGATCATGAACAGGGTGGAAAGGGGCTGCTTTCTTAAAAAATAAAAGAGATCCACGAAATGTGTTTGATCGGGGCTCATGAATATTAATGAGCCAGAGACCCAATCACTTTAAATATTCATGAGGGTCTTTCTGCCCTCGGGAAAGCTTGTTCTCAGTTGCAGCTGATGTGGGGAGAAAGGAATGTTTCCAATAATGCAACTGCAATGTATGTTTGGGAGGAAGACGTGTTGCGAGTGGAAGGTGTATTAAATAAAATAGAATGCTCTACCCTGACTGCACCAGACATATATTGGGACCCAGATGAGATATAATAATAATAATAATAATAAAATTTATTTGATTAAGCGCCTTTCAAAATTTTCAGAGCGCTGTACATCAAGAGCAAACAAAAACATATTCAATACATTCAATAAGACAAATATAAACAAATATTACAATACTGCAATATAAAATTAAAACAAAGAAGGAAACGCCTTCTCCCATAAAAAAGTCTTTAGTGCCTGCTTAAAGCTCCCCACCATCCTAGCTAGCCGAGATAGCCTGTCTGCTGCTGCAAATCAGGATCCTTAAATATTGGCAGCATCGACAGGAAAACAAACTGAGCAATTTAGGTAATTTGTACAGTGACAGCAAGTACACACCCAGGGCTAATGAACTGTGGGGCATTGGGGCAAACATTTTATTCATTCTGGCTGCACCAGGACTTTGATTTAGGACTGTGCCTATTCTGCTTAGGACAGTTGGTTAAGCAGCCATTGCAAGTAGCCACAGCCAATCAGAAAGCTAGGGTAATAAAGCCAGGACTTGTGAGACTTTAGCCACAGCTGATGAGAAAATACCAAGTACTCATGGAGACTTGCAGGGACCAAATTTTGGGTGCCAAAACAGCAAACCAACAGTGCATTGAGTAAGGTTCATGCATAATTCATTTTCCTGACTGACAGCCCTTCCAGTCAATCAGAGGCCATGCAACCAAAATCTACTGCCACTCAGGAGGCTCAGGAGAGCCCTGTAAGAGACTGTGTTTTCCAACATTTTGCCCGATCGAGAGGGAGATTCGAGTGGGAGGGATGGGGGCTCAGGCCCTCCGCAGAGTAAATGGGCCTGGTAATCCAGCTAAGCCCCTCCACCCAGGAGGGTGTTTTCTTGGAGTTTAAGTTTAAAGTAAATTAGTTAATGTTGAACCTGCTAGTCTGGATGTTGCCAGAATGTCCTCCAGGTGCTAGCCCTCCCTGCCATGTCAGGTAAAGATGTGGACCTGAACTAGATGACATCAAGCAGCTGTGAGAGAGCTGAAAAATCCTCAGTTGTGAAAGAACCGAAGACATCAGGAACCTTGATTACAGAAAATCTACCGTGAGGAGCCTGAGTGAGTACTCTTGTTTCCCTTGGTGCAAAAGAGATAGCAACCATGCCAATTTGGGGCAGCATTGTCCAAGTAACTGTTAGATTGAAAATTGTTCTTTGGTTTGCACCCTGCTCAGCTGTGCATAACCTTAGCCCAGTGTGGGTGGACCTCTATTAAATTGTTCTGCTGATTTGTGACTGTCCATTGGGTCTGCCCCTACTGCTGCGTATAACCTTAACCCAGCAGGGGTGAACCCCTGTAGTTAAACTGTTTACTGACCGTGTCTGTTCTGGGGGTACCCACTGAAAGCCCAGGACAGACTAGAAAATGTGCTGATATGTACTTGTGCTAATTTTCTGGTCAAGATGTCCCGTGGAGCCACCAGCCATAGCTGCACTGCCACATTAATGGACTGAGACCCTGAAAGTAAACTTCAGACCATACTTAGTCACCTGGAAACAATAGTTTTCCACCCAATCTGAATGTGTCATGAAATATAAATGTACTGGATGTGACAAACATATAAATGTTCTGAATATTCAGGATTGCCAATTCCTGTTCCAACCAATGTAACTAACTGGTTACCTCCACCTGAATTGTTCAGTCTGCTACATGAAGGACAATCCCTGCTCTACTTCCAAAAGCAGGGCAACCCCTGTGCTTCTGCTAGAATCTAAAAGTTGTTGCTTGTTAAATTGTCTTCCCAGTTAAACCTCTTTCCTCTCTTAAATTAAAGCTGGCCAACACCAAAGCTGCAACATCCACCAGGCCTGCAATCATCCAGGACTTTGGTAAGTGAGTACCCAGAGTAAAGTGTGAGATTGCGGGGTTTCTTGCAAGTCTGGGAACTGGTACTAATGGTGGGGAAATGAAATGTGTTTCATCTGATTTAATGTAGTTTAGATAGCCAGGGCTCTGGGTGTCATTCCCGTCGGTCTAATATGATTACGAACATACAAACATATGAAAATGGCAGCAGAAACAGGCCTCATGGTCTATTGAGTCTGCTCGAGTGCACAGCTAGCATCTTATAATGCTACTGCCCCTACCTTCCCCCCATCCTATTACCCCTTCCCCTACCCCAACCCTTCTTGAAACTGTCTACCATCTTGCAGGCCACTACCTCACCTGGCAAGGAGTTCCACTTGTCCACCACTCTTTCTGTGAAAAAATGTCTCCTCATCTCTCTCTTGAATCTACCCCCCTCCACTCTCAGTTGGTGTCCTCTCGTGCCCCTCCCTTTCTTCTCTGGAAAATCCTCTCTGTATTAGTCTTGTTTCTTCACCTCTGCTACTTAATGGTCTAAATCAATTCTCCCCTGTCCCTCCTCTGTTCCAGAGAGTACATATTCAAGTCCCCCAGCCTTTCCTCATATAGCTTGCCCTTCAATCCCTGGATCATCTTTGTAGCTTTACACTGTACCCCCTCCAACAATCTGATGTCCTTCTTCAGGAACGGGTGCCAGTATTGTGATTTCTGCTTAACTGATATCTACCCAGCTGGAGGGCTTTGAGCAGCACAAACCAAATTAATTATACATTTGTAAATATAATCAATGTATACCCTCTACTCCTCCTGTTTCCCCATTCCTAACTCCTATGCCCCCTAAATAAATATTATTACTGTTTTTTGCAAATGGTTGTTGTGAGCATATTATTAGAGAAAGTCTTTAATTACAAAATTGTCTGAAATGTGGGGAATTATTTGGTCATGTGTCAGGGTGGCAAAAGGTAATAGTGGGTGGTATGACATCCTAGGGGGTCATATCAGGTAACAGCTAGCCCACTTTAAAGTTAAACTCTGGTGGAGGCACTGTGCATTATGAAACAGCATGGAAAAGAACCAGTTTTTAAGTAAGTTTGGGAACCCAGACCCCTCAAGCTTGTTTAGGCCAGGCATGGAAGGGGTGTAACTCTAGGAGTAGCGCCACCTAGGGGGTTACAGATGTATTTGAGGATATACATTTCAAAACTTCATTAGGTCCAGCTTCCTTTAGATAAAACAGTGGCTGAATGGGGCTGGTAGCATGAGGGTGAGAGGATGAGTCATCAGGTAAGGTGGACTGAGGGAGAGATGTGAAGGAATATGTGTAGGCAGATAGATCAGCAAAGGGACTGTTAATGGCCTTTGAAATGGTGAGTGAACTGTTACAACTGATATCATTTATGTTCGTATCAGGAAGGGTACTATTAACATTCTGGCCCATAGTTTACTGAATGCGCCTCCAGAAATAGTGAGGATTCCCAGTAAATGTACCAAGTAAATCTTTACAGTAGGTGCTTTTATTGAGCCATATTGCCTTCTTAGATGTCAGTGCTGCTTGGTGAAGTGTCTGTTGTCATCAAGTGTTCTTTTCTGCATTTAGTAATGTTTAAGGTTACATGCAGTCTGAGGGATTCAGCTGCATGATGTCACTGATGATATCCGTGATAGGGCTTGTCATAGTGTTTCAGACCCACACTTGCCTGGGTTCAATCCCCAGTGTTGCACAGTTTTTATTTCTCATTACAATTTATGTAGTATGAGACAAATTGTTTGATGTCATTGCTGATGTCAGTGATCAGTTACAGCAGAGCTAAGATGCAGACTTTCAGAACTTTAAACTGTTAGTTCTATGTTGCAGTCAACTTAATCCAAGCTGAGTCTTGTCTTGGTTTGAATGCAACTTTGCAGGAAGCATTATTTCTAGATGGCAGAGAGTTTATTGCCAAACACCACTGCAGGTGTATGTGTGTGTGTGTGTGTCTGCACTCCATGCAGGATGTGCTTCCCCATAGCATGCATCTGTCTTCAAACTTTCTGTTCCACCATGTGGATCAATAGCACAGTGGCAGAGCACCAGGACAGTAACTGGCAGGCAGAGCACCAGGACAATAGTTGGGAGGGGACCTACGTTTAATCCCCAATACTGCACATTTTTATTTCCCACTATGGTTCATGTAATATGATGGAACTTCTTAGAAGTCATTGCTGATGTCAGTGATAGATTTCAGCAGAGCTAAAAAGCAGACTTTCAGAACATTAAATGTTAGTTCTATGCTGTGTTCAGCATTACTAGTTCTGTCTGAGACTTGTCTAGGTTTAAATGCAAATTGGTAAGATGCATTACTTCCAGTTGGTAGACAGTTAATTACTAAATTCCACTGCACTGTGTGTGCGTGTGTGTGTGGGGGGGAGGATGCACTCAGTGCAGGATATAGTTTCCCATAGCATGTATTTGTCTAGAAACCTTTTGTTCCATAATGTGGAATGATAGCACAGTAGCAGGGTACTAGGAAAGTAGTTGGTAAGGGGCCTGGTTTGAGCCACGCTATTGCACGTTTTCTTTTTCACTACAGCTTATGCAATATGAGAGAAAGTTTTAGATGTCATTGCTGATGTCAGTGGTAAAAAGCAGACTTTCAGAACATAGAACTGTTAGCTCTAGTTGCAGTCAACAT
The DNA here is from genome assembly GCA_016271365.2 of Neoceratodus forsteri. Classification (NCBI taxonomy): domain Eukaryota; kingdom Metazoa; phylum Chordata; order Ceratodontiformes; family Ceratodontidae; genus Neoceratodus; species Neoceratodus forsteri. Next base: position 247,171,085 of record CM028134.1, read on the forward strand.
AATTAGTTCTGGCTGAGGCTTGTCTAGGTTTGAATGCAGTGTAGTGGGAAACATTTCTTTCAGTTGGCAGATCCAGAAACAAATGATTTGATACCTTTTATTGGACCAACATGGATGTTACACAAAAGAACAAAGTGCTCTAGCTTTTGAACCAACCAGGTCCTTCTTCAGAAGCTGAAGGACCTGGTTGGTTCCAGATAAACACTATCTTTATGTAACATCAGTGATCAAATAAAAGGTATCAAATCATTTGTTTCTGGATCTGTTCTTAAAAGGACCAATACGGCACCTACAACATTTTTTTGTGTCAGTTGGCATAGAATTCATTGCTAAGCTCCACCGCAGCTGTGTGTGTGTGTATGTGAAATTGTGTGGGGGTGGAGGTCTTTACTCAGTGCAGGACATGCTTTTTCATAGCATGCATCTGTCTAAAAACCTTCTGTTTCACCATGTGGCATGATAGCAAAGTGTCAGAGCACTAGGACGGCAGTTGCAGGGGGCCTAGGTTCAGTATTCAGTACTGCATATGTTTTCTTTCTTACTACAATTAATGTCCTATAACTTGCTTCACAAGTGGCCTGCGGGTGACTGACAAAGCAAATGCATCATCATGCAGACGGGGCCACACCTGTGGCAGACTTAGTGAGTCACCCTGCAGGCTACTCCCAAGGGAGCTGTATTATCACACACACGTTGCCTCAGACCTATAATTTGTTTTCCACATGGCCCTGCAAAGCTATCTATATTGTTCTCATTTTCAGACTGTCATGAAAGCAGAAGTTATACTCACAAAAATGGGTTTGCAAGTCACAGAAACAGGTTTTTGATTCACAAAAACAGGCCCCATATTTGTGACTCACAACACACTTATTCATTAATAATTTTAAAAAAATTGCTCTTTTAAGGAAAAAACCTTAATGAATCAACCTTACACCTCAATTTGCTGACCGGCTGATTTTAGACTACAGCTCTAAGGATTGTTTTAATGTGCAAAGCTTCTCATGTAGAACACATTTTTGTGACTCGTAAAACTCACTAAACTGGATTTTAAGGCACAAAAACGGAAGTTACTGCTGTTGCAAAAACACTTTGTGAATAGAGCACTACAAAAATGAACTGCAGATGTGTGAAAATGGCATTTTAGTTTCTTGATAATTTTTCAATAAAATCACCTACAAGCTGCACTCCTTGGGTCAAACTGCGATGAACCTGACTTTTCAGGGTTCAACTGTCAGCTGTTTTTGAGCTATAGGTGAGCAAAAATGTCTTAAAATGGATTTCTTTCTGCATTTTCAGTATTTCTAGAACTTACCAAATTTACATGATTCAGAGATCCTGGTACCAAGAAAGTGAAGAACAAATTTCAGGCTATTCCATCCAGGGACAGCCGCATTATCTAAGTGTAAAAATAGGGGTTTAGCATAGAACAGCATTTGTAACCCTAATAATAGAGGCACAGTATAACATTATACAACTGTATATAAATCTTCACATATAAAGGAAAAAATCAGGAAAGAACTCCTTGAAACAGATTGTTAAATAAGATATGGACAATTAGCAGACTGACTCAAAAAAATCACAACCTTATGTTGTAGTAGCCTGTTCTCTGAGTCGGTGTTCATTTCTTATGTAATCTTGGCATGCAAGTAAAGCTTTTTTTTTTTTTTTGTAAATATGGTGTCATTACAGAATGGTGCCAGAATGGCCTTAGGGTGCTAGATAATATTAGCACAAAACAATTGCCAGTAAATGTGGACATATGTAGTGCAGCAGGAATGACAAAATGGAATTCTCTGCTAAGTGAAACAGCACTATTTGTATCCTTAGCAGAATTCCAGATGTTTTCTGCTGTATGATGGACCTCTGGTTTGGCTACGCTAAACTACAATAACTGTGGTGAAAAATCCATGAAAGCTGAAACTTCAAGGAACTCTTGTACATAGTTTCTGCTTTTTTACAGTAGGTATCTGCTGACATCACTGGAAACTGGAGGACTGTCAAGATGTTTAGATTAGTCCAACATTTTATTTCACTTTTGAGCTATAAAAGGCAACAGTCACCACAAATATGCTACTATCTTATTTATGTTGGCACAAGTTTAAAATCCTAAAATACAATTTTTGTCTTTCAGGGAAAACAACATACCCTTGGCCCAAGTCAATAAGTCCTTCTACAAATTATTAAGCGCTCATGGTTGCTTCTTTCAGTGAGACACTTCTGTGCTGGTGTTCATTGGCTAGCTGAGATTTGACAGAACATGCAGATTATTGAAACGGAGTCCTAGCCTATTATTACTTCATCACTTGCTTCTAACTTATGTATAAGTGCTACCCTTTTGCATACAAAATCATTTTAAACTGATCTCTTCAGACGCATTGCCATCAACATTAATCAAGAGATCCAGAAGGACAGGATACAGTTGGCCTCTGTAAAATAATGGGTTCTAAGTTGTGCTCTGTTGTAGTGGTGTAGAGGATGTCAGAAAATGACATGAAGACATCCACGGCTTGTCAGATGCTCTTGATTTATTCTTGCTCAAGACCTGCTTAACTGCAATAAATTACATTATCCATAGTCATTACAGAGTATGCTGTTACAACAGTCTGGTTTTCAGTACAACTTCTAAAATTTGACTTACAACGATGCTAAACCCACAACAAAAACTACTTTAACTACACATATGTTGTAATAACAAACAAAATAAATGGCTATTGATGTTTGCAGCATCATAAGTTTTTTTTAACTAAAGTAAAATGTAATAAATAAACAGATAAATAGCCTGAGTAAGCAAAATAAACTATTTACTAGAAACAGGTTCTAAATTTACTAATGCCTGGAAGTCTAAATTATGTTATCTGGCTTATGAACAAAAAAATGTCTAAATATAGTTAACAAGGAAATAAAGAAATGTTCATGTAATAAATTGTATGTGCCCTCTATTGTGAACCAGTTATTATTCATAGAACGGCACACACATTTTCTTTAGCATTATGTGATTCAGCCTGGCCTGTATTCTGTGTAATGTTGTGAATATAAAATATTATCTAGGAGTATTATGTCAGTGCATCCACTCTCCATAATTGATATGATGAATAATCTCAACCTTCTAACACCTTCCATATCTCCTCACATCTTCAGAAACTTCATTCATCAACCGGGTTTGAAATGTTTAAGTAATCTCAGTGATGTATGGTGCAGTGACACTCCCTCATTAGAAATCCACACTACTAACATTCTATCAAATTAACAAGCCACTGGGTTCTTGTGCATAAAATTATCATAAATTATCTTTGAAGGTTCATTGCTGTCTAGAATGTTTAATTGCTTACTCATCTCAACTCCAATGGCTCGAGATTATTTATCAGTTTGTCAGAAGATTTTTATTAATGTGGTCTTCTGACTGTAACTGGCATGGTGGCAAATCAGTGTTTGAGTTACTGTGACACATCCACATGTCAGCTGTGACCCCACCTGCCTGTTGCTGTTCTCTCCCTTCAAGTAATTTACCTTGCTGTAATGGCTGCTTACCACTAGAGGGGCAAAGTGTATAATTCAGCATCATTCACACTTTCAAATCAAAGAGCAGGCATGGAAAAACAGGAAGAGTTCCTCAGACCCAGGGTTGTATTAGAGCTGTTACAAATGCTTCACTGTGGTATCATGCACTGGCAACTTCTATAATTGTTCTGCTAGGGCTACTTTGAGGGGGAGCATTACTTTTCTGCCCATTATTTCCCTTTTTTCACCATTGTCCTTCCCCGGCTGTTTTGGGTCATCAGTGCTGCACCCTTCCTTCATCTGGGAGGGTTGGGGGAGTGACTGCCTTCTCCGCTGATGCTACTCATTGACTATCTGGCAGGGAGTGTCAGAATACTGGATGGCAAGTACCCACCTCCCTGGGAACCAGCTCCCTCACCTCCACAATGTGCCCTGCTCCATATCCAGCTCTAGTGTGAGACTGTAGGGCTAACACGTGAACGCTGGTCTCCCAAGTGGCATGAAAATAGGCTGCCGCTGCACCACTGGGTCAGTCCTGGGGGGCAATTCCAGAAAAATTTAGACTGAGGTTCCATCCAGTTTCAACAAACAAAACAGCTGGGCTTCTTGTGTTCCAACAGCTCTGAAAAACACCACTGGGCCGCAGGATAAAGTGCACATGGGGGATTTTCAGTCACTCATGTCTGGTTTTTGGACACGAGTGCCAAAATCCATCCCTGGTGTTAGACCACAAAAAGGTAGTCTTAACTCCTTGGACAGAATTCTGTAGTTGCATCTGAAAAACACACATATTCCTGGAATTGTGGCAGAAGTTGCCGTAGACAGTGGGAATTATTGCAGTTGCGTCGGGATGTTTGTAAATATGCTGCAAGCATCCTGATGCATTCGCCTGGACACAGCATGCATCCAAAATACGTACAGGAGTGCTGTGTCCAGTGCTTTCAAAATCCCACCTCCCATAAGTTTATTGTCTTGTAGCAGCAAGCAGCCCCTCCCCAGAACCCCCCAACATTTCATGCTCAGACAATGGGCACTTTGGAGAAAAGTATCCTGTGAGTATCTTTTTGCCAGTGGCTCAGTGTGCATGTTACCTTAGCCAGCTCCCTCCTTTGTTTGTTCCATCCTGTTTGCCAGTGCAAAACACCCTGGACTGTTTGGTTTTGTTCAGTGTCAGAAATGGAAATGGAAAAAAGTCCCTGGGGTATCAATCATTTAGATTAGGAAATAAAATCTCTCAATGGAAGGGAGGGCATCGGGGGCCCTGGATATACCCCAATACAATTTTGTATTTCTACACTTTATTTTTTGGTTTTTCTTTTATACATTTTGTGTGTGCATGTTTTATAACTCTTCCATTTTGACTTTACCCTTTGTACCCAGATAAAGTGCAGCCACTGACATGTCCAGATATTTCCTTAGATTTCTGTGATATATCTTGAGAAAGTTGCTGCCTGCCTGCAATATCACTGTAGGGCCACCAGAAAGTTGTGAAATATCTGGAAATAGCTGGATGGACAACTTGAATGCTGTGTATCTGCAGTCCTTGCCTGTTTTTTCCTGGAACTGTATTAGAGTTTAGATCTCGATACTGAACCTGTATTCCTGTGCACTCCCACCCATTGCCACCACTGGTTTTAATACAACTTTTAAAATCAATTGTGAGAAATAACTGAAACTAACAACGTCTCTGAACACAAAAGAATATTCACAGTTCACACAAGTAGTTTTGTACCCACTTCTCACCTATCCAATGGACACTTTTGTGATGCAAAATACATTTTGAGCTCATACGTGTAGAAGGGTTCCATGTCATAGTGGTGACTGCAGAATAGCAATCACCATTATGGTGAGTGCACATCACTGAAAATGAATTTCGTCGATGCACACTTGCAGCACGGACAAAAATGGCGCCTGAGACCTATGGGTCTCATTTTTAATGTGAGGAGCTGTGCCCATACCCCTACTATGGATTCTGCACTCGGAGGGTGTGCATGTCAGAGGGTGAAAAACTAAAAAATAATAAAGCCACCTGCTGGTAAAAAAAAACCTGCATCATGCGGACCCAAACCCTGCCCCTGCGCCTCCCAGCCGACCACCCTCCCCACCATGCTAGAAGACCAGCTTGGCAGCTGCCTGAAACACCCCCTCCCACATACCATCCCTCCCCTGCCTCTCCCCCACCCCGCGCATGTGCACATGTGAATACTCGCTACTTCCCGTTGCGGTATTTCACTCACCCCAGTATCCGGTCACTCCCCTGCTTGGTAGCCATGAACACAGGCGCCGTATTTGAGTCACCATTTTTGTAGGTGCCCAATTTCGGTTGCCTTGTTTACTGGATACCGTGTAGAAGCACATATGCTTCATATGCCATAGCACACAGTTTGAGTTTTAATATGCAAAACAATATGCTCTTTTAATTAGGCAAAAGCTATAATGTAATATTTTTGCTATTTTTGAAGTACAGTTTCAATCAGCAGTATGTTGCAGAAGTTTGTGATATAGCAGGGTATTTTGTGTTAGTTTGTGATATAGCAGGGTATTTTGTGTTAGTTTGTGATATAGCAGGGTATTTTGTGTTATAAAATGGGTCAAGATGGCCACCACAAATACTCTCATTTGATGAACCAGGTCCCCTGCCATGTCCATATGTACTAATGAATGCACAGTGCTGCATTTTCTAAACCAAAACTTTTAATACTAGGCCATTTTATAAGTGTAATATGACACAACAGGGTATTGCATTTGTTGGACGGTATCCCCCAGTGTGTGCTGAGGAGTACTTGGCCTATGGCCTCACATATCAGCACACACCAGAGGAGTGCCCATATCTCCCACAGAACACACCGTGTCACATGCTAATGATCACATATATCACTGATGCATCTTTAACTTGAATAGTGCATCAGTGATATAGCATGAAATATTACAAAATATTCCAAAATACTGCCACTTATAGCTGTCTGCTGCTTTACACACAATCCTAATATACATAACTAAGTGCTAAATATAATTTTTTTCTCTTATTACAATGCATATATTTAAAACAAAAGACAGAGGGTTGTGCCAGCACAGTGGCTGCAAATTTCGATCAAAGGTATTTTTCCAGGCACTGTCTATGAAGAACAGAAATAGAAAAGATAAAATCATGAATTTTTGGCAGAATTTTACTTAGTTTTTTTTTTTTCATTATTGGTAGTTCATGAAGCAGCCTCCTGGTTAAAAGGGTGATTCTGACTCTATGTTATATTTTCATTATGAATTTAATGTGTCCATATTTGTAAGAACAGCATATGGAATATACAGTGGCAGGGGTGGCGGTGGTGTGGGGGGCAAACAGGGTCAGCTATACACAGTAAAGGGTCAATAAATACAGTTATGCTTCTTTTGTTTCTTACCCACACTACTGCTTGACTCTACATTTATGGCTGCCAAAAAGAAGATACTAAAGAGTTCTTAGAAAAAAGAAGCACAGCAGCAAACTTTTTCCATGATGGGTTATTGGTGATTGTGAGTGTGGAAAAAGAGCAGGGGACAGTACTGTAATTGAAGGGATGGCATAGAGAATGGTCACAAAAAGGAGGAGAGAGGGAAGACTCGCTTGGAGTGTTTGTCCTAGTGGCCCGTCTCTCTCCTTAACTGCAATCTTAAGATCCTTGGTTAGATCTTAGCGCAGCGCATTGAGCAGCTCTTGTGGAGATACTGCATCCAGATCAGACTGGATTTGTCTGGGGGCACTGGTCATACTATAATATGCACTGGCTGCCCAATGTTGTGTATTGTGGCTCTTGGCATCCAAGGATCGCTTTTGTGCTATCCATGCCAAGAAAGTTTTTGATCCCATGGAGTGAGAGTATAGTATTTGTTTTCAGTTCTGGAGAGATTTGGGCTGGGGGAGGAGTATATTGGGTTGGTGAAACTTTTATCTCAGGATCCACGAGCCTATGAGACAGGAATGCCTCCCATACCTCCGTATTGTCTGCATTGGCCATAGAGCCATTGGAAATTAGAATGTGGGCTGCAGAAAATATCAGGGGAGTGAAGGGGCATCAGGTTGGCAACACAAGATTACACTGTATGTGAATGACCTACTTTTTGTGACCGAACAGGAGACTATGGCCCCAGTCTTATTAGCAGTGGTGGAGGACTTTGTTTCATTCTCATGGTACTGCTTAAATCTCAGAAAGTCAGAGATTCTGAGTCTGGGTCAAGGGCCTAATAGAGGGGAGGTGGGTCAGTGGTGGTTTGTGGTGTAGGAAAGGGCATTCGCATATTTAGGCATAAAGGTGGGAAGAGAAATAAGTGGACTGTATGCTTTAAATGATAACCTTCTGTTCAATGCAGTCCTGGCAGAACTGGACAGGAGGTGTGCACTTCCCATTTTATGGGCTGGGAAGGATTATCTTCTTAAGATGAATGTGTAGCCCTGGATTTTGTATGTGATGCAAATGATGCTGATGGCGACATATGGAAGTGGACAATAAGAGGCTCACTGGATTTATCTGACAGAATGAGCCTTCAGAGATTAAAAGGCGGTGTGGAGAGAGGTTGATTGGGTTTTCTGGACATTAAGGGGTATTATCTGGCCATACAGCATAGATATGTTCAAGACTGGGTGAACAGAGTAGAGGCAGCCAATTGGCTAGATCTAGACTGGGGGGTGGGGGTACTTCCAGGTTGACTGTCTGTTTATCTGGCACCAGATAGTAAGAGGGCATATGGAGCAATGGGGGGATATAATCCTATGGCTGGGATGGTGCTTGAGGCCTGGGAGAGGTTAAGCATCATGTGAAGGCAAGAGAGGACCACACCTTACTAGTTACTCTGGTAAACAAACCAGCATTTTTGCTGAGGCTGGAGGACAGGGACTTTCAGGAATGGGAGTAGAAGGGTATACACTGTGTGGGGGACTTATACACTAGGGAGGGGATGCAGTCCTTTACAGAACTGCAGGAGCAGCTAGAGATCCCAAATTTCATAGATAAAGATATTTTCAGGTGTGGGCATTTGGCAAGCGCCTGGGCATGGGTCCATTGCATAAGATACCCTTGTACTCCCTGGAGCAAACCACTTTCAGTTGTAGGGAGGCCCCGAAAAGGCTGGCAGCATAATTGGCCATGCAAGACAGACTTTTCTTGCCGGACTTATCTTTTAAGATCAAGGCACAGAGGGAAAGAGATTTAGGGTTGGCCATTACTGAGGAAAAATGGGGTACAGTACTTCAGATACATATGGGCTTACTTCTGTGTAATAAACACAAGAATCACAGTTCAAATTCCTTCACAGATTGTATTGCTCACCAAGTATGGAGCATAGATTTAACCCCACCATCTCACCAATTTGTGGCAGATGTCAAGCTGCCCTTGGAACCTTCCTTCATTATTTCTGTGACTGTACCACTCTTACAACATTCTGGGAAGCGGCAGTGCAGGAACTGACACAGATTTTTGTCAGGAGTGGGGTCTGTTCTTCACTGTTGCTTCTGTTCGGGGTGGAAGACACAAGTAAGGAGGGAAGGGACTCCAACCCCAGAGGAATTTGGGTACACTTGGCTCCAGCACCCTGGTGTATTCAGAATACATGGGTGTCCTGCATAACTCCCATGACTAAACTGTGGAGAATGCTGGTGATCCGGGTTCTTTAGTTGAAGCGTTTCATCTGTGTATTGATGGGGTGAGAGGAACTTTTCCTGCACTGCTGTGGTAAATTTCGTGACTCTCTCCCAGTGGCTAAGGCAATGCTGCTTCACCAGGGGCTTGTGTAAGATGGAGAGGAGGATTGATATGGCAAATCGGTTCTCACAAGGAGCAGTGGAATGCTTTGTAATGTCCACCCATGTGGAGGGTTTCCTGTATTCAATTTTATTAATTTACCCAGATTTTGTACCAAATTATGTGAATAATTTATCATGGACTCTGCTGTTTTTCCCTGTATGTCATCCAAGGCATATTTCCTAAATGTACTGTATGTGTATCTCATGTAAGCAGTAAGCCACGATAGGGTGTTGGTTGTTGCCTGATAAATGTATGACCCAAGGTGCATAGTGAGGCACGAGGTGTTTGCACTAAGTGCCTTTCAGCACCTGGAGAGTGTGCTAATCAGACACGCAACCCACACCCTGAAGTGTCTCATTGCAGTTACAAAATGGAGCCAAATTAATAAGGGTCCTTTGAAATATATACTGCATTTTTAAGAATTAAAAAAAATATGCTGTTTTAAATTTTAAGTTTTGTCATTGGAAAAACTAGTAAAAATGAAGGACAAAAAATATGTTCTGGTGTCAAAGTAATAAAATATTCCCATTCATGTTGTACATTTTCTCCACTATGTGGCACTGTGCACTAATGGCAGTGTCCAAGGGTAATAATTATGAGGCTTGCTCCAACTCTTTTCGACATGTGTAGTGATGGCAGTGTCCCCGCTCCCAACACGGTCACAGAAATTATTTAATTCAAAAAAAAAAAAGCTTGCTGTGTTGGATAAGGGTATCTTTATTGCTTCACTGCCTTTTCTGTTGTTCTTGTTTTTATTTTAGTGGCAGACCAGGATGGTAGAGCCAGATGTCTTGTGGATGTGTGTGTGTGGGGTGGGGTGGGGTGGGGGGTTGTGATGTGTGAGAGGAGCGGCATGGAAAATATCACTGGGCAAGAGGTAAGTAATTTACCATTGCCAACATTGTGTACAGCCAACACAATGACTGAATGATCGAGTTACTTCTGGGTTAGTAGTCGACCTGCTCGGCTATGTTGCGGTCAGTAATTACAGACTGTGGCAGGGTTTTAAGTTAAACAAAAATTGTTCCTCTGCAAATAAAATGACTTCTATGAGGGTGTATTTGTTGTGTGGATGGAGTTTCAGGGATGACTCAGTCAGGCAGCTCAGTGGGCGGGAGTCGGATAACAGACGAGCAGAACTGTCATCTCCATGCATGATCTTTTTGAGCTATTCGGTGGCTGTAGATTTATGTTTTGCAAATAAAAATGAGCACACAGCACATTAAAACAAGTTAGTTATTACTGTAAATAGTTTTTTATATGCGAGATGCGTGTGTTAGGCGTGGGTGTGGGTATTTATTAATGTAAGCCGCCCCCTTCACTAACAAAACAACTGATAACACTTGTAGGATCTCTTTCTTATCTTGGCACCACAGTTGGCATTTGGCAACAGACAGCTCTCACACTCCCCTGCATTGTCCTGGCTTGGTCTTGGGAGGAAGGGGCACACAAAAGAACATTTGTAATTTTACTGGGAAACGGGGTGAGCCATGGCACTGGGGGCACCATTAAATCTTACAGTCACTCACAAAATGACTATCCACAAGCAGAATATAAAGCCAAGTAGTAGGTTTTATTCTGACAAGCTGGACTGACATAAACATTTGCCCACAAGGGCTGCAGGTGCAGAAAACAGGTACAACAAAGTCCATAAGGCCACAGTAGTGCTGTATTACAATTCACATGTCCGAATCCCAACCCTGCTGTAGGGGGTATCAGGACTACTTTCCCATCCATCCCTCTTATGGGCAATGGGCTATGGACTCAAGACAACTTGTTAAAATAAACGAGACGACTGAGTTTACATGACACGGCATCTCATGATTGGTAGCAGTCATCTTAATTGTCTGTAACCATGGCACTTGAGGACTAATAGATAACAAACACTGTTCTGTAGAATTACTGTCTGTAACTACTCTTTTTTTGTTGATTCCAACTGTTAGCAAACATTACTCTGTAAATTATTCCATGTAACTGCATTTCAGTTTCTTTTGTAAGTTGTCTTCTGTCTTACTGGAACTGTATTTCCCTGGGTCACCCCTGAAAAAGGGATATGTCTGTCTCAGCAGGCCTACATGGTCATCAAAATTCAAATAAATAAATAAATGACCCAGGAGCGAACAAGTTCAGGCTATCACAATTACCACAGTATCCAAACTTCAGTATCTCTCACTGGTCCATGCATGTCTTCCAAACTGTGTTGAACCATTTCAGTGAAATTCATCCCAAGACAAGAAGTTATCTTTCTCCTCCTGTGTCACTCAGAAGCATGGCAGTACCAACTTGGGACAGATGGGAGGCATCTTTTCCCAAAACAACATTTATCACTGTGAAAGCACTACTTGAGTGTTTTAAACAGTTCTCCGACAGTTCTGACATAAAAGTTCCAAAACTGGCAGGAATTCCCCATGCTCAAGGGCAAAACCTGGCCATTCCCAACACTGGGCAGCACTTTCCCATTTCAAATGTTCCTCAAGGTGGGGGATGTCCCCTAGAAATTACTCATGGTTGCTGAAACCAGTTCTTACAGGATTTTTCACCTTCCATGAGGGCACGGTATGATAGACGGCTGTCGCCACTGCTCTTTTTTAGCCAATATAGGGACTGGCAGGGCCAGGGGAGAGGAGTTACCTCCCCATGAGGCTCCCCTCAGTCAGCCCCATACCCCTACTCTGCCCTCAGGCAGAAAATAACTGACTAGAAAGATTCCAACGTGGCTCATACTGCTGTGAGAAGTCTATCCACTTGGAACCTCTGCTAAGTGATTGAGAGGAGCTGCCAAGGGAGTCCCAACAGGGTTAAACCTGAGCTGCCCAACACTTCTAGCTAGCAAACCCACTAAACCACCAGGGTTTTGTAACCCTAGGGGGAACCTGGGGTTACATTAGGATCACTGTAAATTTTAGTTTATGGGTTATAGCAAGTAGTGGGTGTTAATTTATTTCCCTTTACTACCATGGCTGCCAGAAATTTATTTTCAGAAGTTCCTGGTAGGCATGGATACAGGAAATGTGCTGCGTTCTGATTTCCAGAAAAGTACCACCCACAGAGTTGTTGCTATAAACGCACAGCTACAGGGTGGGTCCCGACCAATCAGGATGCAGGATTTTCTTCACTCATTTTATAAAGATAACCCCCCCTATGAATGGAGGTTCCAAAAAGTTTTCCTTGAGCTTGCCTAAATGCTCACTGCCAGGCTGGTGCCCTGCATTTTAGCAGTTTAAATGTGATTGCCAGAGAGTGCCTGTATGGCCTCTGTGTACTGTCTCTTTAAGAGCTGCCTGGATTGCAGTCATAAATAATCTGAGAGGGAGCTCTGTTGAAAGATGTAACTATTTGCTGAAAATCATTTAGAGTGATAATGATAATGTAGTTTGTCTAACCTGCCTTCTTTTCAGCAAGGACTGTTTTGTTTATCTCCACTATCATGGTCCTGGACAGCGAACTGGACCAATCAGTTCTGGTGGGACCCAAAATGGAGCAGGGCTACAGGAACTGTCTGGAGTCAAAATCTGTAGGAATTGTAGTTTTGGGCTTTTTGTGCCTTTTTGCACCTGAAGGGGGAGCCTTTTTTGTGACTGACAGGAGGATTAGCCAACCGAACCTTTTGGATCTTGGGGAATTTCCCAGGCTGCTACAGCTAGTTTCAGTTTTGAGCTGAGAAGTGAAGAAGTAACAGCTCAAGTGATTTTGAGCAGCAGTTCTGTGTAGTTTTGCATGGGAGAACTGTGAAAGGGCTGAGTTCTGACCTGCCTGTCTGCCTGCCTGCTGTCCCTGAGAGGGAAAATAGAGTTTATTCGGACTGAATCCGAGTTGTGAGGACAATTTTAAGCCACTGGACTGTGACCAGGCTTTAACCTGAAGACCACCGAAGATTTGCTGAATACGATTGGCCTGTCAGGATTTCCAACTGCTTTTGAATCCCCGGTTTGTGCAGAGACTTTGCGATCGTGACCGGAGAGCGGTTTGCTTGGTACAGTAGGATTTCCTTACATGTAAATGTGCTGTGTATTGAAAGTGGGTCTTGATTTGGTTCCCCACTGTGTGAACTGTGTTCTGCTTGCTGGTACCATAGCATCCTTTACATGTAAATATGCTGTGTATTGAAAGTGGGTCGTGATTTGGTTCCCCACTGTGTTCTGCTTTCTGGAAGCTTTATCCAGCCTAATCGGACTGAATCTGCATCCATCTCCATTCTGCCTGTGCCATGCCACACTGGCCCTGCCAGACTACCCCACTGCATAGAGAAAGCCACCGACGAGAGACCTGCCTGGGGATTAGCCCCCTGCTCCACACTTGAACAGGAACGACACCTCGGTGAATTGTGTGGGCCCCTGCTTCTCCTGGCACTCCAGATTAACCACCTGCTGTCTTGATTTTCATCCGGCCTGTGACCAGGCTTGGGTATCGTGAGTAATCATCAGGGTAGCTCCCTGCAACAACAGCCTAATCTAAAAGTGTGTCATCGGATTGTCTTGTTGTTTTCTTTTCACGAACTGAGCCCTCCGGCTCTGGATTACAAATAGTGTGTGTTGTGCATGTTGTTTTCTTCCATCACAGGGCCCCAACCAGCTACAAAGTTCCTGGCTAGCCCACCATTCTCCATCTGGGTACCCAGAGTGTGTGACTGTTTATGGACCATGAAGTGCATGCATAACTGTTTGATTGATAGAGCTTTTAAACAAATTAACCTGATTACACCTCTCCCTTGTTCAAGTCCCTTAAATAAATGAGATCTAACTCTTTTTTGCATTTACCCTGACTGTGGTTCCAGTTTGTGCAATAGTGCTGTACTGCTGTTATTTGCTGTGTATAACCTTGTTTTACAGGAGGTCCCTGGGCCGAGCCAGAGGAAAGCCCTGGTGGTAAGTGCAAACAGTGTGGGTACTTGTGTGGTGTATCAGGGGTATTGTGAAAGTGATTACTGTGTATTGTTCCGGTCACTAGTAAGGAAGGGGGGGGGGGTTACAGTGTACCGGAGGGCTGTGCCCAGGTTAGCATGACCACTACCAACCCTGTCCTCCAGGTGGAGGCACCTGTTTCAGAACTCAGGCCCCTTAACCTTCTACTAGCCAAGCAGGCAGGGGTAGTAGCCCTTGGGATAACGCCACCTAGGGGTTACATAAAAAAATGCTTACTAGAGATAGTAAACAAGAAAAAGAGGCGAGCGAGTTGATAATAACAAGTCAAGATTATATTAACCGGGAGAAGGTTGAAAATTCAGACAGAGAAGCCAGCAGGAGAGAAAGAGATTATTTTTTTCTTTCTGAAAGAACATTTTAAACTGTCATTCTAATCAAAATGCAGATGCCATTAGCCAGACCGAGTTCAGATGCACTTGATACAGTCAGTGTAACTGCACTGGAGTGTTAGACCTTGCTTTTATATTATATAATTTCCTTCCATAATCTCAGCATGACTGGAAATGCATTATCATGCCACTTCCCACTTCAACAAGTCTGAGTATTTTGGTGAAGCTATCCCTAATGCAACATTTATTTTGCTTCAATAATTCTTTAATAAACTGAACAGTTTTTTAATAGGTTGTTACTGACTTGCCACAGAGAAATTTGATATTCAAGCAAAAAACATACTGACATTGTTTTACTGGCAAATGCTAGTTGAATTTAAATGTAAACTTTTCTTAACTGGCCCTTTGTTTGCATGTCATTGATACATTTATAAACAATATTGTAAAGCTCACTTCCTGCAATCAAAGTCTTTATTTTCCTGTACATTTTGTAGAGTTTCCATGGAATACAGTCTCAGTTAGCAGGCTGATCGTCTGTATTCTTTCAACTTGGTAAGAAGCCACAAGGGGTTTCCCTACTACTGAGAGATTCATAGTGGCATGACTCAGACATATGTAACCCTCAAGAACATTTAACGCTGTGCTTTACAGAATGTGTAGTACCAGTCTGTCTCACCATTCTGTGACCTTTGTTAATTGCCTTACATCCTATTATTACCGATACTAGATCTCCATGACTCAAAATGGTGCTGTATTAAGACTGTGCCATTAAAGGTATCGAGTATCTGAAGGGTTGAACTGCTTAGCCTTTTGGATTGACAGTATAGACGGTGAGTAATTATTGGAACACAAAGTAAGTTTCAATAAGCAACCTTTTGGGTCTGTGTGGGGCCATTCATTTTGTGAACAGCTTTATGAAGCAAGTATAGAATGTGCCTTGTTTTAGCTGTTACTTGTACATATAGAACAATGTATGGGTAACTATAAACAACAAGGCTGGCCCATCAGTGAAGCAGTAGCACTACTGCTCTCATGACACCGGCAGTATGAGCTTGGCAGCGAGCTTGAGTCATTGGGGATCAGCCTGGGGAGGAAGATCGGGTGTCCCAGGGGATTCTGTCTTCTGAGGAGGGAGGTTGTGCAGTCCCCTGCAGTACCACCACCTGTGAGATCACAGATGGTGGTGAGGTCATGGGCACCTGCTTATGCACATAGGAAGGGAGAGTGAATGTGTCAAGTGCGCCAGGCATACCTGCACTTGAAAATGTTGCATGCTGTCATGCAGAGGGGCAGAGCACAAGGGAAACAGTTTTTGCCTGTTGGCCTCAGTATATGGCATGGGCCTTATAAAATATACCTGATATTTTATGAGTGGTTCGTGACCACATGACATCACCAGTAGTGAAGCTACAAGGGATGTGATACAGGTCATGGATCACAAGTAAAATATCAGGCATACTTTTATTTGGCCCATGCCATATTTGATTTATGCAACGACATGGGTTGTGTGCTGAAATGGTTGGATGTGCTACTGTCTTTATGTTCTATAAGTAGAACTTTTTGAGTGTGATCAAGACCTGGGAGGAAACTACTATGAGAATAGTTGCTTGTCATGTGACCTAGAGTGAGACTATCATGATAGTCTCACTGTAGGGAACATGACAGCAACACAATATCATTGATTTGTTGGCCATGATACTGCATACCCAGAAACATTGCATAACTAGTTATGACTATAACTATAGAAACAGAAATTGTCAGCAGATACGGGCCTTTGACCCACCTAGTCTACCCTATTACCACTAACAATTGTGCTATATCATGCACTGCTGGCATTAGGTTGTACCCCCCCCCGACTACCAGCAATCTTCTATGCCTATCCCAAGCATGTTTAAAACCTGTAATTGTTTCTGCACCCGCCACCTCTGCTGGCAGGCTGTTCCACTTGTCCATCACCCTCTCTGTGAAGAAGTACTTCCCTCACGTTCCTTCTGAAACTCCCTCCCTCCAGTTTCATCTTGTCCCCCTCATCCTTGAGCATCTTTTTCTTTGGAATATAGTATCCTCCTGTACGTTATTCTTCTCTGTGAGGTACTGTATCTAAATGTTTCAATCATACCCCCCCTCCCTCCTCTCCTCCAGGGAGTACATATTTAATTAATAATAATAATAAAACTTTATTTATATCGTGCCTTTCTTAAATTCAAGGCGCCTTACAAAAATTTACAAATATAATAAATAAAACATAATCCATAATAATCTGAGCTCCTAAGATCACAGTAATTAATTAAAACAAATCTTCCACCACAAATAGGTCTTCAAGGCCTTTTTTGAATTTCTCCATGGATGCACACTGACGAAGCGGATGGGGTGGAGAATTGCAGAGGGTCAGAGCAGCATACACAAAGGCATGGACACCTGAAGATTTTAAAGAAACCCTCGCAATCTCTAGCAACCCCTCATCCGCCGAGCGGAGAGATCGCTCAGGGCAGTAGGGAACCAAAAGCTCTTTCAAGTAGTCCCTGTCCGTGTAGGGCTTAATTCCCTCAGCCTATCCTCGTAGGGCTTGCGATGTAGTCCCTGCACCATTTTGGTTGCCTTTCTCAGAACTGCCTCCACCCTATCTATGTCCTTACGTAGATGAGGCCTCCAGAACTGGACACAGTATTCAAGGTGCAGCCTCACTTACATCCTATATAGTGTAATTATTACCTCCCTTTTTCTGCTAGTGATTCCCCTACCTATGCATTCCAGCATCATGTTTGACCTTCCTGCCACCTTGTCACACTGCCTTGAGGTCATGGGAGATGATCACCTCCAGGTCTCTTTCTTGCTTGAAGCATGCTATTTCTCCCCCCACCCCCCGTGTCGCAGCTTCTGGGTTTGTGCCTATGAGCATTATCTTGTACTTTGCGTTGAAACTTAGCTGCTAATCCCTTGACCAATCCTCCAGCTTCCTTAGATCTCTCCTCATTCTATCCACTCCCCCTGGTGTGTCCACGCCTGTTGCAGAGCTTTGTGTCATCAGCGAACAGGCAAATTTTCCCTTCCAGATCCTCTGCAATATCACTGACAAAGATATTGTAGAGGACTGGACCCAGCACTGATCCCTGTGGTACCCCCACTGGTCATGCTACCCTCTGCAGAGTGAATGCCATTTACCACCACCCTCTGGGTCCTATTATCCAGTCAATTCTCCACCCACTTCACTACCTTCTTTCCCACCCCTGTGCTCCCCAGCTTATTTAACAGCCTTCTATGTGGCACAGTGTCAAAGGCCTTGCTGAAATCCAGGTAGGCCACATCCGGTGCCCCTCCCTGGTTACCCAGTCGAAGAATTCAATGAGGTTAGTCTGGCACAACCTCCCTCCCATAAAGCCATGCTGCCATGGGTCCTGTAGACTGTTGACAACCAGGTGTTCCATTATTCTTTCTTTTAGTAGCATTTTCATGACCTTTCCCACTACTGAGGTCAGGCTGACTGGTCTGTAGTTCCCCCTTCCTCCCTGTTTCCACTTTTGTATAGAGTGACCACATCAGCTCTCCTCCAATCCTTGGGGACCTCCCCTGTTTCCAATTACACATTAAACAGGGTAATCAGAAGTTCTGTCAACTCTTCTCTTAGCTCTTTCAGTATCCTGGGGTGGACCCCATCTCATCCCATAGCCTTATCAACCTTATTCCAGTTCCCTGAGGACCCTTTCCTTTGAAAAGGGACCCGTGTCCATTTCCGTGCCCTTCCTGTCCTTATCACTCATTGCTGGCCCATTTCTTGCCCCCTCCTTTGTATAAACTGAACAGAAGTATTTGTTCAGTATATCCAATTTCTGATGATCATCCTCTGCACTACGGCCATCATCCCCTTTAAGTCTCACAATCCAACCCCATGCCTTCCTTTCTTCACTGATGTACCTGTAAAAGGTTTTGTCCCCCTTTACCACTGAGTTTGCTATGCATTCTTCTGTTTGTGCCTTGGCTTCCCTAACTGCTTTCCCCGCCTCCCTTTGTTTTTCTTGGTACCTCTCCCTATCCCCCTCCTCCTGCGTCTTTTTGTACTGTTTGGTTTTTTTGCTTTAACTTTTTCTGCTACCTCCTTAGAAAACCATAGTGGCCTCTTCTTCCTCTTCCCCTTGCTGACCTGTTTGACACAGAGTTGTGTTGTCATTGTAATCCCTGTTTTGATCGTTGCCCACTGTTCCTCTACCCCCTTCTGCTCCCCTACTCTGAACAGTGCTTCTTCTAGGCATTTTCCCATTTTTCTGAAATCCACCCTCCTAAAGTCTAGGAATCTTGTCTTTGTGTGGCTTGGTTCCTACCCCTCTATTATTTCAAACCACACTGTTCAATGATCACTGCTCCCTAGGTCTTCCCCTACATGTAATCCCACACTGGTCCTACATGATCACAGGTCCAGTAATGCCATTCCCGTGGGTTCTATGACCATCTGTTTAAGGAATGCCCCTTGCAGGGAGTCCTAGATGTTCCTGCTCCTAGCTGTTGCTGCTGTGGGGAGGCTTCACTTCACGTTGGGTAAACTGAAATCACTGACCAGCAACACCTCTCCCTTGTGCGCCATCCTTTGGACTGCTAACATCATCTCCTTATCTACTTCCTCCCCCTGAGCTGGTGGTCTGTATATTACCCCTGTGCAGATATCTGTCCCCTTACTCCTTTCTAGTGTAACCCACAGAATTTCCCCTCCTCCCAGTTCCCCTTGAATGTCTGCGGCCTTTATATTTTCCATCACATAAAGAGCCACTCCTCTCCTTGCCTACTCTGAATAGTTTGTAACCTGGTATGGCCACTTCCCAGCTCTGGTTTTTATTACACTAGAGCTCCATGATGGCCACAATGCCCAGGCCAGATTCCGCTATGGTAGCCTCGAGGTCACCTATATTGTTACTCAGACTTCGGGTATTTACACACATGGCTATCCAGGATGTGGAGCATCTCCCTTGCTTTGCCCTCTTATGCCTTTCCCTTTTCTGATCCCAGTCCTTGTCAGACCATCCCAGTTTCCTGCCTTTGTGCTGACCTAAGGCCTCTGTTGATCTATTCTCTTCTTGAGTTCCCCATAGTTCCTGTGCTCTCGAGGGGTATGTGCCACGATTAGTGACACCAACACGGAGACCTACATACTTATCGACAGTTTGAAATATCAGGATTGGTGAGGACACCCTTTCTCCTGTTTGGCTATCACAGTTACAAGAGAGCAGAGCCTCAGACTTCTGCTCCCAAAATTCATTGCTATCTTCTCCTGAGATCTTGGCAAAATTTCATTTGAGTCCATCCCATATCATCAAAATCTTTCAGCTAAGACATCTATTATTGCACCATTTTGGTCCTTCCCCGATAGTTTCAGAATTAGAGGGTCTATTAGAGCTGATACCAACTCTGGCAACACGGCCCCATGGGACTGCCCTGTTATATTCCCTTCTCCTTACCAATCTACATCCCTCTCACCTAGCTGGCTCTAAGGTATGGGAAACCCTGATGCCGGATACCACTATTAACTGGGCCCGAATTTGGAAGGACTTGTACAGGTACAACACCCAGAACAGGTTAAGACTTACCCAATTTCAAATCTTGAACAATATGTATTATGCCCCCATCAAATTGGCTAAAGTGGGGCATCTTCTCTCCCCCTCCTGCACTAGATGTGGCAAGGCAGATGGTACTCTCACACACATTTTTTGGTCCTGTGAGAAAATCTCTTCTCTGCTGGAAACGATCAAAGCTTGCATGGACCTCCTCCTGGATTTGGAAGGTTTATTCACCCCAGAAATGTGCATCATAGGGACTACAATCAAGTTCTGGTTAAGAAGAGGAGATATCATTTTGCTCTTGTCTCCATGGCAGTCAAAAAAAGTCATTCTTAAGCATTGGTTAGACCAGTCAGTCATTTCCAACGGAGAATGGTAACACGAACTTTCCTTTTGTCTGAGAGCTAAATGCCTGATAGCTAGTTTACAACATAGGCTTCATCTCTTCAACAAACAAGCATTTGTCAGTGCCGAATGTTGCTTGCTTGTATGTGCTGTTTAGGTATTTGGAAGTTATTGGAGTGCAAATATTGAAAATTCGCGAACTTACTAGCGTGTGTAGGAACTGTGCAATGCACTCTCGTAAAACAGTCATTTTTAGGAATTTTTTTCACCAAATTTTCAACATAGCCATTTTAAGACCTCTGCACATGAACAGTGTCACTGTGATTTTCTAATGTATCCCATACATTGATTTACGCACACCATACGCCATTGTATGCGCTATGAAGGGCAGAAACATGTTTTGGGCAGGATGTGAAAAGTGACAGCTGTACTGCTCAGCAGGAGGTGTGGTAAAAATGGCAATGTTGAAAATCTGAAGTGTAAATATTGAGATCAGCGAACTGCAAGTGGTAGGAACTGATAACTTCGTAAAAACAGTCATTTTAAGGAATTTTTTCACCAAATTTTCAACATAGGCTTTTTGAGAGCCCACCTTATGAACACTGACAGTGTCATTTTGATACTTGGTCCCAAAAGGAGATTTCACACAGTGACCGCGAAATCACCCTTTGGGCCCGATTAACGCCATGACAGTGCAAGAACTCATGAGGAGGGGTCCCAAAAACCCCATGTTGAAAATTTGGGCCCAAAATTCCCAAGAATGCCTGAGATATGCAATAAAGTTGAAAAACCCCTATTTATTCCATTATACAGCTTACCGACATTTCCTCAGTTCGCGGTCGGCTTTGAAGAGTGCAGACGTTGTCCCGGTCCACTGATGATCGTTTCACCAAGCTCTGGAGGTAAGTATGGGGTGAGGGTGTGTGGGGAGGCAAGGGTGTGCAGTGGGTGGGTCTTGGTAGGGGAGCAGGGGAGACTACGAAGGACCGTTTTTATTTACAGGTTTTTTTTTTTAATTAAGATGACACGGGACGTTTGCCTGCGCTGGGGTGGGCTCCCAGCATGGCAGCTGGAAAAGGCTGTTTGGGGAGCTGGAGCTGATGGGGGATTGGGCAGCCCTCAGCTATAATAAGATTTGCCGCGCTGGGGTGGGCTTCCAAGCGTGGCTCCTGGAAAACTTTAGAGGGGGCATGCAGCCGTGGAGCGACAGAGTTGGGCACCCGTTGGCTATAACATTTTTTGCCATACTGGGGTGGGCTCCCAGCGTGGGCACCTAGACAGCTTTGGTGGGGAGCGTGGAGCCGACAGGGGATTGGACAACCCTTGTCGGCCACTACGGTGAGTGCGTGGGGAGGGAGCACATCAGCACACAATATGCGTGTTTTGTGTGTGTGTGTGTGGGGAGAGCTCTGCTCACTGAAGCGGACCTCTCCCTTTCAACTGTATGCCACTGCATTTTCAACTGCTGTCATAGACAGCTGCAGCAGTCATTGGAGAACTGCGGCCGTGCCTGCAAACTGACTGACTGAATTGGAAGACGGGTGCCACACCTCTAAAAACTTGGATGATGGCACTATGTTTCTTGCACATGTGTGCAAGCAACAAAAAAATGGGGCAAACAATACACCCTATACCTGAACTAACTTTAATAGGGCTGTCTTTGTACCCCCGATGTTCCTCACTAATTTATGGCACTGCAGCTCTTTGTACCTTCATCTCATGTTAATGGCGCGCTCCAGGGAGGAGGGGGGTTGGGGTGGGGAGGAATTTTTTTTTTTTAGTTTAGATTGGGGGGGTATTTAGTAGGGACTAGGTTTTGTCTGGATACTTTCACTCCTGATGTAAACTAGATGTTTTTGACATTTGAAAAATTAATAAAACTAATTAATTAATAACTAAAAAAAAAATCAACAGTTCACCGACAGGTCACTGTGTTGGTGTTCCTGACACAGGGGCACACTCTCTCCTAGTCCTGCACCCCTTCCCTGAATTAACTCTGACTCGGAATAGATAATCTACAGTGCTGGGGGGGGCCAAGCCCCCTGTTGAAAACACGGACTAGGAAATAATCGGGATTTATGTCAACCACAAGTTGTGGTTGACATAAATCCTGTTGCTGCGATGCTGGTTGACGAATGTGTTGTTGAACTGGCATCATAGAGCCCTCTCGGGGGGGCATATTATTTCTCCTGTCCTTCCTTCACCCCCCCTGCTTAGTTTAAATGCTTGTTAATGAAGCACTTAAACTTTTCACTAAGGACAATGGTCCCCTCCCTGGATGGATGCGGGCTGTCACCTTTGTACAGGCCCATATCCCTCCAGGTGGGGCTCCCAAGTCCCCCATGAAGCCAAACCCCTCCTCTCCACACCATTCCTTCAAACTTCTGGATGCGGAGTGTCATAGCCTCCCCCTTGCCATGGATAGGCAGTACCTCTGAGAAGGACACAGCCCTTGCTACCTGCTTTAGGCCCCTCTCCAACTGCTTGAACTTCTCCTGTATTCTGCCTAACTCTACCCCATCCCCTGCTAGGTTATTTGTCCCCAGGTGGACTATGACATCCAGCTCCTCCCTCTTGACTATCACCTTTGCAATCCTCTGGATTCGCTCCTCATCCCTCCAAGCTGTGCCTCATGGAAGGCACTTGATCTCTTTCTCCCCACTGCTACTTGTCTCCAGTTCCACTCCCTGGACTACTGAGTCCCCCACCAGGAATAGCTCCCTCTTCCTTTTATGGTCCTCTACCCCCACCCCTGGGGCTCCATTTCGGAGGACCCACTCATTCTCCTTGGTCCCAACCTCAGGTGTCCTTGTGGGACTCCCCTGCTCCTTCAAAACAGTGTAGGAGTTACTAAGTTGGACCTGATGGCGGATTTACTTAAGACCCACCTCATGCACCCTCCCCGAGCCCACTGTGGTCCATTCATTCCTCTACCTGGGCAACCTTTAAGTTAGTGGTTGTGGATACTGTGGCCTGTGGGGGGGGGTGGAGGTCTCCTGCATCCTGGACAACTCTGCTTAGAGTTAGGCAACCTCCACCCTCAACCCAGAGAGGTGCCTGCAGATGGGGCAGCACCACATGATCCAGAATGTCCTCCTGAACACAGCAGCTCCACATGCACTACACTGCACCACTACCTGCATCTTCCTTGTTTGCACTGACTATGCCCTCACCCTTCTCCTATGTAAGCCTATATCCTAAGTCTTCCGGCTGCCCAACTTTATCTTGTGGCCCTGATGCTTGTCTCCTGTACCCTAGATGTATTTCTTGCTCCTACCCTGGGGATATTGCCCATCTAAATCAAAATTAGTCTTCCCTAGGCTAGAGCCTTCTAATGCCTTACTTAGTCCTCTATCTGCATTCTAGCCCTAGGTGTTTTTTTTTTGGGGGGGGTAAGTAGGCTGTATTTTACATTTTTGCTAACCTATTCCTGTTTCCAGGCAGGAAAGTGTAAGTGGATGCCTATAAAGACAGATGAGCCTAGGGTGAGTGGGATGGGGGAGGTTGGGAGGGATTATTTGACAGTAGCTGCATACCAGAAATAATCAGCTAACTGTAGGTAACAGAAAAACAGCAAAACAGGGTAAACCACTCTTCTCCACTCAACAAACACACATAGCAATTTAAAGGCAATCACCTGAAATCTGATGCCTGTTGTTACTACTGCTGAAGGTACAGACACACCCAGTTAGAAACTGCCAGAAAGTTCCAGAAATTTATCAGAAACAGAAGCCCCTACTTCTGCTTCAACAAAGTTGCTGAGTCAACTATAACTGTATCACTATAACTATAACTATACAGGTAACTATAACTATATCACTATAACTATACAGATAACTATAACTACAACTATATCACTATAATTATACAGGTAACTATAACTATATCACCATAACTATAACAATACAGGTAACTATAACTATATCACTATAACTATACAGGTAACTATAACTATATAACTATATCACTATGACTATAACTATCCAGGTAACTATAACTATATAACTATATCACTATAACTATAACTATACAGGTAACTATAACTATATAACTATATCACTATGACTATAACTATCCAGGTAACTATAACTATATAACTATATCACTATAACTATAATTATACAGGTAACTATAACTATATCACTATAACTATACAGATAACTATAACTGTTATCACTATAACTATAACTATACAGGTAACTATAACTATGTAACTATATCACTATAACCATAACTATACAATTAACTATAACTATATCACTATAACTATACAGGTAACTATAACTACAACTATATCACTATAACTATAACTATACAGGTAACTATAACTATATAACTATAACTATATCACTATAACTATAACTATTTCACTATAACTATAACTATATCACTATAACTATAACTACACAGGTAACTATAACTATATCACTATAACTATACAGGTAACTATAACTATATCACTATAACTATACAGGTAACTATAACTATAACTATACATGTAACTATAACTATATCACTATAACTCTATAGCTATACAGATAACTATAACTATATCACTATAACTATAACTATCCAGGTAACTATAACTATATAACTATATCACTATAACTATAACTATACAGGTAACTATAACTATATCACTATAACGATACAGATAACTATAACTATAAAACTATAACTATAACTACATTACGGGGTGCAGTTGCACCCCTATAGTTAGGGTTCTATCTTCACTTCTATGTTAAACTCAAATTGTTGCAAAACTTCACAACCGTTCAAGTGATTTGCATAAATGTTTGCATATGCCATCAAGGATCAATGATCTCTGGATATGACAAGTTTAGTTCTGGTTGGATGTGTGGGTGTGGAGATACAGATTGTCCAAAAATGTGAGAATTACAGTTTTTGGTGAAATTCTTTGTCATGCTACTGTGCAAAAATGGTGTGGAATTTTGGTTTGAAATTTTTAGGGTAGAACTGTCTTGGGTCACAGATGTACCATTTGAAGATTTAGTGAAAAAATATTAATCCATTCCAAAGTTATTACATTTCAAACTTTCCCATTATTTCCAATGGGACCAGTTAGATGTCCCACTTGAAAAGGGATTCTTTACTGCAAATGCGAAATCCTTTTTTGCAATTGCAGGTTATTTTGCCACAAATGCAAAATATTTTTCTGTGCTTCTAACATCTTGTTTTCAGTTAGTGGTTATAACAAAATTAAATAACCAAAAAAATACAGTTTTAGTAGACAACAACAGTTGTTTTTATCTAATCGGGACCCGTAGAATTTAAATCGGGGGTTGGTTTTTCGATAAGTTACTTAGAAACTTGTTTTTCTACATATAGAACTCCTTTTTTGCAAACTGCAGAAAAAGGATTTTCCTTTTCCACAAATCACAAAAAAGGGAACCGTGGAAAATAATTCTGTTTTGCAATTTGTGATAAAGGAATTTTAAGATAGCTGTTTCTTTGTCAGTCCACAGTTAAGAAACGGTTTGTGATTTTGGTCTGAAATTTTCAGGGTACAAAAGGCTTACCCAACAGATGTGCCTTTTGCTGCTTTGGCGAAAATACATTACTGTGTTGTGGAGTTCTGTGGGTTTAAATTTTGCTTTGCTTTGTTTCCCATAGATTAACATTGCAGTGTGAGGAGTACACAGTCATTTCTTTGTCACTCTGCAGGGAAGAAATGGTTTGCAATTTTGCTAAGAAATTTTCAGGGTACAAAGGGCTTGTGCCACTGATGTGCCTTTTGCTGGTTTCTTGAAAATAATATGTTACACAGGTTTCAAATTTTGCTGTGTTTTGTATACTGGTGTAGAGTGCTCCCACAGGCAAATAAGGATACCACTACACTATCTCAAAAATTATGCAAATACAGATACTGTTATGGACTGATGGGAGCACAGGACCATAGGAAAATATGAATACAATTACAATATCTCAAAAATTATGGATGGATGGTATTGTGCACTCCCACAAGCAAATACGAATACCATTATGGTGTGATAGGGCTCTGCGCTCCCACACACAAATACAGAGAGGATTATAGAGTGATGGTAGCACAGAGCCCTCCAGGCCCTGCACTTCCACAGGGAAACAATGATACAATTACAATATCTCAAAAATTATGGATGGATGGGAGTACAGGGCTGTCTAGGCCCTGCTCTCCCAAGCCCTGTGCTCCCACAGACAAATAAGGCTATGATTATACTATCTCAAAAAGTGAGGAAATTCTTTGCAAAAAACTTCATTAATGCATCAGTTAGGGCTCCAGTGACAAACATTGGGAAATGTGCTATTAGGGTTTCAAACCCTAACACCCCACCACCCTGCATGCAGCAACAAGTGTGGGGGTGTGCCTTGTGGTTGTCAGTCCCAATGCTCACCCCATTCTTCTATACTGTACCCATCTTAGCTTATTTACTAATGGAATGGGGTGAGCATTAGGGCTGACAGCCCCAAGGCACATCCCCAGTGCCTGTTGCTGTGTGCAGGGTGGGGGTGGGGTGTTAGGTTTGGAAACCCTAACAGAACAATCCCAACATTTGTTGTTGGAACCCTAACTGATGCATTAACAAAGTTTATTTGCAAAGAATAACTATATATACAGTATATGTACAGCTCAGAATACAAACAGAGTAAACGTATAGGATTTTTCAGCAGAGTTTTTGGGGGGATTATAAACTTTTTTTTACTTAATATGTAAGTACAAAGGAAAAGAAAATGCTTCACTTTAAACATGAGCTGTTTACAAAAATTTTATTTATTTATTTAGCTTTTGTTGACTGGGTAAGTGCACTAGACAAATCCTGCCTATTTTCAGGCACGACCCGGGGGAGGGGGATACAGATGAATGCCAACTGACCTTGAACCAGATTAAGCTGTTGGTGGTATTTTTACTGAATGAGGGAAATTTGGCCAGGACACCGGGGAAATCTCCTACTCTTTTCGATAAGTGCCATGGGATCTTTAACATCCACCTGAACTACCACCAATCCAGGTAGATGGGACCTCAGTTTAACTTCTCATCTGAAAGACGGCACCTCAGAAATGCAGCACCCCTCTCATGCTGCACTACAGTGTCAGTACTGGGATATTAACCCAAGTGCCAGATGTGGGAACTGAACCCACAGCCCTCTGATTTCCCGGCCTCAGAGGCGAGTGTGCTACCTACTGAGCCACTGACACTGATTGCACTGAAAATGCAATACAAAACTGAATACATCTGATGTGTAAGCTGAACATAAATTATACTAACAGATGTATATTAATGTATCAATATTTCTGTCATATTGGAAATGGATATCAAAAACAAGTAGAATCAGTTGCATTGTTACCTGCATACTTTTCTTTAACTTTCATTTGCTAAATAAATGAATACTGTAAATAAGGAGGCTGCTGCAGTCATAATCCTTGATGTATAAAAGTTTGTAGAGGTTTCCAAATATTATCTTATCACAACCTAGGCCATGGCTTATGTAGTGCAGGTTGTCTGACCTTTTGGGTCCAACATTAGACTTTACAAAGTGATACAGATAATGATAGAGAATCCTTTCAATGCCTATCCACATATCATCTGACATTTATTAGAGCCAGATTCAAAATTTTTCTCAGCAGCCCTGTTGGGAGGTGCTGAAAATCTGAGGTTCCTAAACTACAAAGCCCAGGTTCATACCTCAGTTTATTCCTTGTATTTTAAAATGTTATTAAAACCCCCATTACGTAACGGGATTACTGTATATCTTTGCAAGTGGTCATAACGTGAGTTAATGTGTCTCTCTCACAAAGACATCTATTACATAGATACAGAATCATAGTATTACATTTATTTAACAAATGTGCTGTGTAGTACAAGTAATAGCCATTTTTCAGTAGAACTGACCAATATCTGCTAACAAATAATGACTCATTTTCAATATACCACATCAAAAGCATTTATTTCAGAGATAGACTATACCATGAGTGCCAAGCAGACATAAAAACGATGGGAAAAACATCTGGCTCAGTGATGCAGAGTGTTGAGGTGCTGAATGCCACACCATCCACCACACTGGTGGTCCGGGTTCGGGAATGGACATGAGTCATCTGGAGGCCAGCCGGGGAGGGAGGATTGAGCATCCATATGACTGCTCTCCTCCCTTGGGGTGGAGGGTCAAGATGGCTTGTGGCTGTTCTACCACCTGGAGGTGTCTGGTTGGCAGTGCTTGTGAGACTACAGAAGAGGGAAGGGATGCCATACACAGGGTACAGTGGGTGTCTTCTCAGAGGCAGAGCTTGCACATCACACCCATTGCATGTGCTATGGCCCCAGGGTGAAAAATCGGTGGAACCCCCCCAAAACCACAGGATGATGACCAACTCCTCGCTGGCCCACACCAGTGACCGGTCACCCCCCACAGTTCTGTGGCAGAGGATGACGGAGAGAAGGTAACTCCCGGAGAAGCTGGGTGATGGGGCTGGGGGGGGGGTAGGTCAGAATGGGGCAGCCAGGGGCAGACAAGGTGTACAAAATGTATAGGAAAAAATGTTTGGGAAAAGAAACAAACCTGACAGAGCAGAGGCTTTTGCAGATAGAGACACAGACTTGCTATACTCATCTGGTACACTTGGGCCCCTTAACCCAACCTCATTGCTAAACATGCCATTTTTACGGCTGTGTAGGTGGAGCTCTGCCGACGTATTATTGCTAACATTCTGTAAAAGGGCACTGAGGAAGTACATGACTGGACAGCTCTCTGGTGTGCTTCCACAGTGATGTGGCACAGTTCCACTGCATTTTGTTTTAATGACCCTTACCCTCCACCGGCTGCATAAACACACCCTATTCATGGGGTACTACTATTTCTCCTGCAACTGTGGAAGTGACGGCTGCCATGCCCAAGATGGCTGTCAGATCAAACTGCGCATGTGCAAGTATCACACATGCAGAGTTCTGTCACAGTGGCCATTTTGGATACGGCTGACTCTGGCATGGTGAGAGCACTGAGAATTCTTTCACTCGGTCTCACTGCTCTGAGCAGCCATACCGGCTCTGACCAGTTTGTTTACATAGGATTGGTATTCATATAACTGGTTCACAGTGTATGTTGAGGTTACTACCCCTGCTTGTGGACTCAAACAAGGTTGAGGGGCCTGGGTTCTGATTTTCCTGATTGGGGGGGGTTCAAATTCAGATGTTTTAAGTTTAGCGTGGTGCCTCCACCCAGAGTAAAATTTAAGTGGGCCTGGTGTCAGAGTCGTACCACCCCCTGGGATGCAGTACCTCCCCACCTCCCCATAGTGTCCCCCTACACATGAAAAATCACAGTGCAACCTTAAATTCAACAAAATGCAATTAGTGACTTACCTCTGATAATATGCTCATGAGACAAAATGCACAATATCAATGAAATATTTATTGAAGGATATTCACAAGGAATGGGGGAATGCAAAGCAAAACTGTTTTTGGCAGAAACTCATTAATGCTTGTTGCAGGACCAAAATTAGGTGCCTGATTAGGCTTGGCCAGTGAAACACTTTAAAACAGCAGGAACAGTGAACACCCTTCCCCCAACCAGGCAAGACAAGGTAGTAGCCAATAATACTGTACACTTTTTGATGTTACCAGCCCACCTGTAGAGGCGGCACCACCCAGTGGTACCAGTTTAAATCCTTAAACCCTAAAGAGAGCTCCCTGTGCTTCGCTGGATACTAAGCCGTAGGAACAGTGCAGGCTTGGTGACGTTGCAGCTGGTTGGCTGGTGGTGGTGCACTTTAAAACAAGCAGATCATTTAAATCCAAATCCTCACAGACCATGAAATTGCTTAACTGGCAAACTCTCCAAAGTATTTGTAACTCCTGGCTTGTTGGCCACATTTGTAGATTTGGTGACGAAACCTTGTACAAACTTTCCCAGTTGCAGGGCAAGCCCTGAGGGTACTCATGGTTCTGATGTACCAGTTTCCCTGTTAACTTGGGCTCCTTTTCCTCCTGCCTGCAGGTGCAAGTCTTCTCAGGCAGATGGTTCAGTTGGTGCAGTTGGGGGTTAGCTAGAAGATGCAGATCTCAGGTACCTCTGGATATAGGTTAGGCTCTCTGCATCCACAGTCATCTGGACCTCTCTGGCTCTTCACTCTTCCTCCTCCGTAAGACAGTCCAGTCTAAGAAGCAGGGACCACACATCTCACCCACATCCAGGCTTCAAACCCTAGTGCGGAGAGTTAGCTAGTATCTGGCAATAGCACTAACTGGCCTTCTCCCACACTGCCTGTAGGACTGATGCAGGTTTTCCTCTTATGGTTGTACTCAGTCTCTCTGGTGCCCACAGGCTGACAGGTATAGCACTCTTTTACCTCCTGTTCTCATGGAAGTCTTCAGTCTTTCTCACAGGAAAAATGTCATCCTCACACCTTAGTAAGCACACAGTTCAGTCTCTGTATTCTACAGGTTGTAGAAACCTTGAAGTCAGTGGCTCTAGAACCCCAGGCAGTCTTCCCTCAGTGGTTTTAGCCAGCAGCCAAGTCCTCCTCACACTTTGAGAGCTCACAGTTATCTCTCTCTCTCTCTCTCTCTCCCCCTCTCCCTCCCTGATGCTATCTTGGAGCTTATCTTTATTGCATATCCTTGACCCTTTCACTAGAATAGAAAAGTGCGGGACCAAAGAGCATGATGTCAGGCCCCTAACAAAAAAGTATTGAAAACATCTTTTTAATTAAAAGCACCCAAGTGGAATTCACTCCTTTAAGATAGTAACCTCCAAGGCCGGTCAACCGCTGCAGTAGTAGTGCTACCACTTGCGACACTGATGAGCTGGGTCCAGAAACAAACCTAGGATGTCAGTATGCTGGCTGGGGAAGGAGGATCGAGTGTTCACAGGACCGCTCTCCTCCTCCGGGGGGTGGATTGTGTAAGGGTTGCTCCCAGTGGAGGCTGGGATTAGTACACCAGTGTGGGCCCACATTGATGGGGCACAGACATTGGTGGACATCTGCAGGGCAGGTGTGGGGACATCATTGCATGTTTGCATCTCCAGAGGGAACCTCACAAAGAAAACTATTGCGAAAGCTGCACTATGACATCTGGGCACTTGACGGCATCGCCATGGGCCTGTTCTGGGAGATGTCTGGGACAGGATTAGTATCTCGGTCCTTCCCTCTTGAGTCCTGGGGGGAGCACCACATTGGTGGCAAGCCATGATCTTCTGCTTCCCCAGCAGGCTCCTGGAGATGGCTCACAGAAGGTGAAACTGAATAGAGCACTGGTCGGCCAATATGGGGTACATGGGGTACATCCTCAAGCCTACACACAGGTAACTAAACCTTGGTGCTAGCTAGTGAAGCTTGACATAACTCATCAAGACTCCAGTCTAGGCTTACAAGACATAAACATCTGTTATTTCACATGCTTAATGGAGCTTGGACCATAACCGTTAATATCCTGGTTTGAGTCTCGACTGTAGATACTGGTAGTCCTCCTGTGAGCAAACAGAGGTGTAGGCAGTCTTTCCTGGGGCAATAAGAAAAAGTCAGGTAAGCCTTCACCATTTGTTGGGGTTACACTTGCATGATGTGGTCTGGAACAATATAATTTGAAATGGGGTGATTTAACATTATCTGAAAACTAAGAAGATGATACTTTTAATAATTCATAATATTATTAAATAATAATTTAATAATTAAGTGCCCTTTATTGCAACAAGGATTGTTTACCACTTCCAGTTCACTGTAAATTATTCACTAAGATGCTATTTCCAGTGTTTGACTATGAGGATGTGGTTTATGGAACCACCCCTTCCACTTCTCTCACCAGGCTGGATGTTCTTTGCAATGCCTTTTGCATTTTGCTACTGATGCTCCCTTTCTTACTCCTCACTGTTCCTTCTATTCTAGTCTATCAATTCCTCCTGTTATCTCCCACCGCCTTATTCACACTGTTTCATTCATTTCTAAATACTGGGTTTCGTCTCTCCCTTCTGACCGCTCATCTCTCTTCTCCCCCTTCCCTTTCTTATGCACTTTGCTGTAGGCACTCCCACACTTTCTTTGTCCCTTATCCCAAATCTGCAGCTGGGTAATATCTATTTTCTCCTCTCGTCTTCCTTACATTTGGAACCCCCTCTCCCTACACTTCGCTTGTCTCCTTCCTCTCTCTCTCAAACACAATCTCAGAATTCTTTTGCTCCTACTTGCTCTTGCTCAGGTACTGGCTAAATTGCCAGCAACCAAGCCAAGACCGCCCCACAGTAGGGTGTGCAGTAGGAAAATAACAATGAAGTAAAACCAAAATTCCAGCACCACCCGCCAAAACATGGGAGGTCTCTGAGGATGCCTGAGTGGCGAAATTGGTTGGAAGTTGTGGGTTCCTCTGGTGCCTGCTTTTGTAAGAGGTAGCAGCACTCATGGGAATTAAAGGCTATTCAGATTGCCCTTCCTGTGTCCTGTGTTTTGGTGGTTGGTGCTGGAATTTTGGTTTTACTTCATTGGCTAGTTTGCCCCTTCTCTGCCTTCTGTCTGTCCCTGTTTGTGTTTTCCTATCTCCCTTTCTCTGCTCCTGTTTTTGTCTCTTCCTTTTAATCATTTATTATACACCCAGCTTAAAATATATATATATATATAGTGAGAGAATAATGGCTGGGTAGGTGGTCATAATGAGAATTGTACACACACCTGAGGTGTGGGATGCCATATGAACCCTGAGAGCAAAGCCTGAGGGGTTTGTAAAGGCATCCCACACTGAGAGTGTGTGTAAAATTCAAGTTTTACACACCTACCCAGCCTTTATTTTATATAATTGCTGTGGATAATTTTTCACCACAGCAATTACTGTATCTAAAATAAACAGACAGCCCTATGGAGCCACGGACCAGTTGGGTTTCAGAGTGGTCCATTGCGGATCGTGAAAGAAATGTATGTTTACTTTTTTTTTTTTTTAAACAGCCGTTATAAAAGTTGTTTTAGCCTGGTTAATATTTAAAAAAAAAAAACCAACTTATCACTGACTCCAAGTGGTAGTGAACTGTCCCGAGCTGAGGAGTAGGGCTGGTGCAGAGAAAGAGAAAAGTATGGCTGGTGGATGTCCAGAGCAAGGGAAACCCAGCATGTGTTCGATGTTATAACCCATAGGTTATAACAGGCGAATTATAACTGGGGTTCCCTATGGGAGAAAATGTTCCCCAGTCATATTTATTTTTGTCACTGTCATTTTGCTTAATTGTGTAAATTCCTGTTTAACTATTGTATTTAGTTCCCCTTGATACAGTCTGTTTATAGGTTTTGGCCCACCATGGTCCAAACCCATAATACCACATTAGGGTTGGCTCATTTTCCCCCGGGGTGAGATACAGATTAGGCACACTGATGAGTCCTGTATAGGATGAAACACATGTCTCTGTCTTCTTCTGCCCTCAGCCTTTGCAGATTGTGTGAGAGGCCCTTTGGCACCATGCATTCCTGCTTAAAGCATAACGAGTGTAAAATGCCATGGTGATTTGCGTATATACCCCATGATGCTTTGCATTATAGGAGTATGTGTGAGTTTTGTATTTCCTGTTTTACTATTGTTCACATGTGACTGAATACTACATTTTTTACATTGATTGTATTTTACCTTTTCTGTACACTTTTTTCTTCTCATTATCCTTTTCCCAGGTTGCACCTGGAAAGGAGCCTTGGTTCTGTGTGCCTTCCCTGGTTACCAAATTTCAATAAATACGTAGTGTGAAATTATGTATTTATTTGGTAATTCAGATACAACCTTTGAATATACACTCTTTTACAAAGGTTCCACATCAGAATGTAAAACAGCAGAGACATAACAAAAACTTGACAGTTAACACAAAACATAAGATTGCTATGTAATACAGAAAATAGATAAATAATACATTTGAGTAACCTAGACAACCGAAATTAAACAGCGGGAGGAGATTCCCAGTTAGCAATGTATGGCATAGCTGCCCCAGGAGGGCCTGTCAAGGTAGAGTATCGGAAAGGTAAGAGAAAGAAAGGGGGAGTAGAGAGAGAGAGAGAGAGAGAGAGAGAGGAGATGGGGAGAGAGAGAGAGAGAGAACTAGATGGAAGGAGAATATTTAGGGGAAGTGGGTGGAAGGGGAGGTGTTGGGGAGTATGGAGGGGAGGGAGGGAGTTGGAGGCAGCTAGAGAGGGGGTGGCAAGGGATGGCAGGTGGGGGTCCAGGGCAGGTAAAACAGGAGGAAAGCTCAGACAGATGAGGGCGGTATCCAGGTTGAGGATATGGACTCAGGTAAGGGAGTCAGAGGTGTTTATGGGGAGGGGGGGGTATCCAGGTTGAAGATATGGATTCAGGTAAGGCAATCGCAGGCATTTGAGTACAGCAGGTATTATTATTATTGCCAGATTAAGACCTGTATTGGGTAAAATCCTTGTGATGTCAGACCATTCAAGCTGCATATGTATAAAAATACATAAAATGCTGAGAGAGACCCAATCACAGCATATCAAAGTACTCCTCGCAAAGACCTCCGACAATGATGGCAACTGGCTTCCCTTTCTACCTTGCTCCCAATGCTAACTATAAACTAGACCTATCACTCTTGTTTAGAATAATGACTATGGAAGAAAACCTAATTTACTCTCTGACAAACCCCATGAAAATATCAGCAGGCATCCCCAAACAGACAAACAATTACCAACATTTCCAAATGGCAAACCCTTATTCAGAGATTAACTGATGCAAACATCTTGCCAGCTGTTGATGTGCAGTTTGTGGGACTCCACAATCTCCTGTTTGTAACCTGGTCCTCTGTAGTATTTGAAGAAAAACAAAGAAAGAAATTCAAACATCTTCGATCATGCCAGATTAACCTGGTCACCTTCTGCAAGTGAGTGATCAGGGAGATGGACAGAAGCAGGGCTGTGGACATAGTCTATCTGGACTTTAGCAAGGCCTTTGATACTGTGGTCCATGACCAGCTTCTGGGCAGAGTAAATCAGTTTAGTTTACACAAGGTCTACACAAGGTAGTTTGCTAACTGACTTGGAACAGGAAGCAGAGAGTGGTGGTGTATTTGAGCTATTTTGAGTGGAGAAGTGTACTCAGTGGCATCCCTCAGGAATCTGCACTGGGATTACTGCTTTTCAACATCTTCAGTGATCTGGAAGCTGGGGACTCGCACATAACTTAAGTTCACTGATGGCACTAATGTAACCGGGCGGATGACTCCCTTGAGGACAGGAATACATTTTAGGAGGATCTGAACAAGGTATAAAATTGGTCTGACTGCATAAGTCTCGAATTCAGCATAGTCAAATGCAAGGTGCTACACTCGGGGAGGAAAAACAGAGGTAGGACCCTATACACTGTGTGGGGCTCCACTTGCTGAAGTCAGGGAGGAAAAGGACCTGGACTTCATAGTAAACAAGAGGCTGAAGTAGAACAATCAGTGTTTAGCTACTGTCAAAGGGACAAGAAGAATGCTGGGGTGCATCAAAAGGTGGATGACCAGAAGAGTAAGAAAAGTAATCTTGCCATTTCACATGGCCCTGATAAAGCCACACCTAGAGTATTGTTAATAATGGGGTTAATACAGTGGTTTTAAAGTAGGAGACCTAGTGGTCCATCGGGACTGCTCCTCACCTCTAAGCAGTGATACTAGTTTATATTGTATGCTCTCATGGGCAGACTAGGTGGGCCAAGCAGTACTTATCTGCCATCAAAGTCTATGTTTCATACAATTGTCAACCCTGTTTTTAAACATATTGTTATTCTCACTATCTCTTATCTCTTGTGGGGGCATTTTCCAGACTCTAATTACTCGTGGGGTATACAAAATGTTATAATTACTGGCAGGTAGGTTTATTAAGCAGTCTACTGAAACATTCAATCATGGTATCAGGTGGGTCTGTGCCATAGTAGCCTGCAAACTGGTTATTACAGAGCTCTGTAGAAATGGGGTTACAGGTTATGATTACTCAGATCTACTAGGCACAGCACCAATCACTTTCGTTAAAAAAATAAAAATAAAAAATTTAACATACCTTGATGTTGTTCTTTAGCGATTAAGGCAAAATGAAGCCCCTGATTCAATCTTGTGCTACTAAAAATTGTGAAAACCTCACTTACTGCACCCCTTCCCCTCACAAGACAGCTGGCATCTAAACCACAAGTCAATGCTGCAAAACAATTCAAATGACTGTACCATCTTTCTTCCCTCCTCTTATCCACAATGATTTTGGCACCCTCAGTAATCTCTCCAGGATCAATGACTACTTTCCCAGCATGCCTGAAACTGATGCCTGTGTTCATGGCACTTTTGAATAGTACTGTTTTGCGCCATTTGAAAAATAGCAATCCCAAATAGAAAATGCCATTGTGACTGTGTTCAACTAATATTTTAACTTCTTAGAAATGAGTCCAAAAATAAATCTATTGCAGTTGTCACACTGATGAATGTGGTGGTGTTTAATAGCTCCAGTGAGACCGCAGCCCCCCCGGAACCCCTCAAAACTTATTATAATCATCTCCACGGCAGAGGTTTCTCCGGGATGGGGGCACAACACCCATGTGGCGCTGTCCCTGCAGGGTGCTCTGACAACCAGTTTGCCACTGTGACAGGCAAACTGGTTGCGGCGCCCTGATTGCGTCACCCTCATTCCATCTCCCTATTGACAGGATACTCTATGCCGAGATCCAAAACGCAAGGTAACTGCCAGAAATTATAAAAATAAAATATGCGCAGATGTGAGCAATTTTTTCACAGACTCCCAGTGTGTGATGCCTGCTGTAATTGTTAATATGCATCTGCACATACATTATTCTATAATTCTTCTATCAGTTCAGAATTCATGTCTGTGAAACTGTGCATTATGTCCACTTCAACTACTGTATTTTCCTTCTCATACAGTAAGTTGAGACTGGTTATTAACATATTATCTTTGTTAATATCATATCTTCCCCTTACTCTCCTTGCCTCCAAAGTTTGTAGTGTAGTTTTGGTCAACTTTTTTCATAACTCTTATTTTCTGAACCCCATATTTTTTTGTTGTCTTCCTTGGGATTCTTACTACAAGGTTAATATTGCAACAGTGGTGTAGCATACCCAGAACTGGGTAGCCCAATCAAGGTGGGGTTTTACCAAGGCCCTGTACAGTGGCAATGGAACAGTTTTACTTTTTGCATACAAAATGCCTTGTTATACACCTTATTAACTTTGTTTCTAGTCTACCTACATTGTGCTTTACAACCTAAGTTATTCAATATTTGTGCACTCAAGTCTCTTTTCAGTGTTACTGCTTCATTTTGTTTCAGTCATCGTTGTAGTCTGTCAATGTGTTTGTAATTCAAAAATGCATTATTTTACATTTTTCAAAGTTCAACTTGAGTAGTAGACAGAGTGAATATGTATGTTAGTGGTTTAGCTATTTGTTCTTACAGAATGTTGATAAATCATGATGCTAAATTGTCAGGTCCCCTACTGTATGCAGTTTTTGTCTCAATTCAAAATGAACATTGAGGCAGTCATGGGGTGCAACACAAGGCCACTTAAATGATTTGAGGAGTGTGTGTGTGGACAAAAGCTATGACGAGAGGCTGGAGGCCCTTAACATGTTAATCATGTTGAAAAGGAGGCAGAAAGGGGATACGATTTCAGTCTTTTGCATACTCAAGGGTTTCAACTAAATTGAATGGTTGAAGAAGTTTCATTCAGTGTCCTGCAGCAGGATGCTGCACACGCTCCGAAATGCAGCGGTGATAAATTCCAGGAGTAATATCAAAAAGCCCCTTTTTTCCCCAGAGGGTGAAGAACCCGTGGAACAGCCTACCAGTGGAGACAGTGAATATGAGCACAGTACAGGCCTTTAAAGGAGAACTGCACTGAATCTAGAAGTCATCTTTCTCAGTAGAACCTGTTTTTTTGGCATTCATTTTTTAATTTACTTAAAATTTGACAACCAGGAAAAGCACACTGAGCTGAGGCTCATTTCCAGGTGTGACCCGGGGAGGGGAAAACAAACATGCAAAGGAAAATTACATAAAGGCAATAAACAAGTGCCGTTTACAGATTAAACAGACTTTCATACAGGCTAAGTGAGCATTTACTTCATTGTTCAAGTGCCCTAGAGAGGAAACAAGGCTCAGGAGGTTGAGGGACAGCAGCAAGAAGCAACAGGTGTAAGTCTGAGCAGGTGCTTAAAGGCAGGGAATAAGGGGGTTAGAAGGATGGTAGAGAAGAATGGGTTCCAGAGGGAGGGGAGGCAGCAGGAGAAGGCACACTGACCTGCATATGAATGTGGATGGGGAAGGGAGAAAAAGCAGGATTCCCTGGAGCACAGTGAGTAGGAAGTAGGGATGGCAGGGGATAGGAGAGAGAGGAGGTATGAAGGAAGGGTCCCAAACCAGTATTTAGCAATGACGGCTAGGCAGTGAACCTGATGATTGTGGGGTAGGGGTGTGATAGACAAAGATGAGTAAAAACAGCAGTGACGTGTGTGAAAAGGGGAGTTTGTGCGAAGTGACAAAAGGCATTTAAGAGAGTGTCAAGTCTGGCAAAGGACAAGGCAGGAGAGGATCATTTTAGTAACTTGCTCATGACAAAGCAGGAGCGAAAGGCAGTCCTTGTTTTGATACAATACTCCTAGTTTGGGGCAAAGTTTAGAGTGGTGGAGGATGTCAATATGGACTGAGAAGTCGAGATTGTTATCCAACTAAACCCCAAGGTATTTAAAGGTGGGGACCATGTCAAGGGGGATGCCTTCCAGGGTGGTGAACACTGGAAGCAAGGAAAGCCTTGCCAGTTTTTGTCTGGTGCTGAAGGTCATTGAGACTGTTTTTTTTTTTTGTACTTATCATGAGTTGGTTGGCATGGAACCAGCTCAGCACGTTATTAAAGTCTTGTTGGGGGTGGGGCCTCCACGACCGAAGTTGAGAGGTCTGAGGTTTAGATGACCATGTCATTCACGTACATGTGTGTAACCCCTAGGTGGTGCTATCCCAAGAGCTACTACCCCTGCCTGCATGGCTAGTAGCAGGTTAAGGGGCCTGAGTTCTGAAACGGGTGCCTCCACCTGGAGGTCAGGGTTGGTAGTGGTAAAGCTAACTGGCACAGCCCTCCGGGACACTGTAACCCCCCTCTTTCCCCTCTAGTGGCCTGAACACTGTACAATAATCACTTTCACAATACCCCTGGTACACCACACAAGTACCCACACTGTTTGCACTTACTACCAGGGCTGGTTCCTCTGGCTCGACCCTGGGGACCCCTGTAAAACAAGGTTATGCACAGCAAATAGCAACAGTAAAGTACTTTGAGCACAAACTGGAACCATAGTTAGATTACATGCAGAAGAAGTTAGATCTGATTTATTCAGGTAACTTGGACAAGGGAGGGGCAAAATCAGGTTAATTGGCTTAAAGGTTGTATCAATCAAGCAGTTATGCATGCGCTTTGAGTCCCCCCACACAGTTCACCTCTGGGTACCTAGGTGGAGAAGAGATGGGCTAGCCAGGACCGTTGCCCAGGGTTGCAGCTGGTTGGGGCCCTGTGATGGAAAACACAACATGCACAGTACACAATATTTGTAATCCGGAGCCAGAGGGCTCAGTTTGTAAAGAAAATGAAACAACAAGACAATCAGATGACACACTCAGATTAAGCTGTTGATGCAGGGAGCTACCCTGGTATTTACTCACGATACCCAAGACTGGACACAGGCTGGACAAAAATCGAGACTGCAGGTGGTTGATCTGGAATGCCAGGAGAAGCAGGGCCCACACGAGTCACAGAGGCATCGTTCCTGTTCAAGCGTGGAGCAGGGGGGCTGATCCCCAGGCAGGTCTCTCGTCGATGGCTTCTCTGTGCAGTGGGAAGTCTGGCTGGGCCAGTCTGGCAAGGCCCAGACCGCATGGAGACACATTTGGACGCAGTCTGTTTTGGGCTGGATACAGCTTCCAGCAAGCACAACACAGTTCACACAGTGGGGGACTAACTCACAACCCACTAGCAGCTCATAGCACATTTACATGTATGGGAATTTTACTGTACCAGGCAAAGTGCTCCCTGGTCACAATCGCAAAGTCTCTGCACACACCGGGAGCTTAGGGGTAGCTGGAACTCCTGACAGGCTGATCGCATTCAGCAAAATCTTTGGTCTTCTTCAGGTTGAGCCTGGCCCACTTCAGTAGCTTACTTTAGTCACACAAACTTGGATTTAGTCCAAAATAATTCTCTTCTCTCCCTCTCAGGAGCAGCAGACAGACATGCAGGCCGAAACTTAGCCCTTTCACAGTTTTCCCTTGCAAATCCACTCGGGATTACTGCCCAAAATACACTTCAGCTCTTTCTTCTTCAGCTTCCAGCTGAGATCTAACTGAAAACTGCAAGCAGCCCGGGACTTTCCCCAAGATTCAAAAGATTTGGTTGGCTGATTTGGCTGTCAGTCAAAGTAATAGCTCCCCTTCAGTTGCAAAAAAGGTGCAAAAAAGCTCAAAACTACAGTTCCTATGGATTTTGAATTCAGACAGCTGCTGTAGTCCGGCTACATTTTAGGTCCCACCAGTACTGTTTGGTCCAATTTGCAGTCCAGGACCAAGGCAGTGGAGACAAGCAAACAATCCTTGCTACAAAGAAAGCAGGTTAGACAAACTACATTATTATTATCACTATCACTATAAATGATTTTCAGCAAATAGTTACATCTTTCAACAGAGCTGCCCCTCAGATTACTCATGCTGCAATCAAGCAGCTCTTAAAGAGACAGTACACAGAGGCTATACAGA
The DNA here is from genome assembly GCA_016271365.2 of Neoceratodus forsteri. Classification (NCBI taxonomy): domain Eukaryota; kingdom Metazoa; phylum Chordata; order Ceratodontiformes; family Ceratodontidae; genus Neoceratodus; species Neoceratodus forsteri. The sequence continues at coordinate 247,212,230 of CM028134.1, forward strand.
CTCTGGTAATCACATATAAACTGCTAAAATGCAGGACACCAGCCTGGCAGTGAGCATTTAGGCAAACTCAAGGAAGACTTTTTGGGAACCCCTATTTGTAGGGGGGTTACATGTGGATATGAGAGTTGATACATACAGAGGGAAGGTCATTAATGAAGAGAGAGAGAAGAGGATAGGGCCAAGGATGGAACCTTGGGGGACACCAGCAAGAATCTAGAGAGGGAAAGACTGGACATTTCCCACCTGTACTGACCGCTGTCTACACGTGAGGTAAGAGCTGAACCATTTCAAAATTGCAAACAGAATGCAGCTTATTTAGAAGGTGTGAGTGGGACAGTGAATCGACCTTGGCCAAGTTGATGAAAATGGCTGCAGCGATGTGGCCCTGATTCATTCCAATGAGCATGGAATCAGTAACCCGCAATAAGGAGGAGTTTATGGAGTGTAATTTCCTAAAACTGGATTTCGGTGTCAAAGAACTCAGCGAGCCTAGAGTAGACAATGGACTCCTGGAGTTTAGCAAGAGAGGGGAGGAGAGATATAGGCCGATAATTACTGGGGGAGATGGGGTCCCCAACTTTATGAAGAGGCAGAACTTTGGCAGCTTTCCAGTCCAGTGGAATCATGTCTGAGGAGAAGGATAGGTTCAGGAGGTACGAAAGAGGAAGGACAATGGCTGGGGTGGAAATACGGAGGAGATCTGGCCATCAGGGCTGGACTTGGCAGGGTTTAGGGACATTAGTGCATGGTAAACTTCCTGAGGGGAGATGGGGGAATGGTAGCCTCCAGGTGAGGGGGCAGGGAAGGGTTGACAAGGGCCAGAGAAGGGTGGTCAGGAAGAGCACACGTAGTGAAGAAATTATTGAAGACAGCTGCAACGGAGGTAGGATCTCAGATCAGTTTGTCATCCACTATGAGGATGGGGGGGGGGCAACTAAATGGGGGGTCTAGGAGGGAGTGGATGACTTTCCAGAATTTTGAAGGTGAGTTTTTATTAGTATGAAGGTGTTCTTTGAAGTATTCAGCCTTGGCCATGCAGACAGCTTTAGTTGATGAATTCCTTAGGGATCTGTACACTATGAGATTTGGCAGTGACTGGGAGGATTTAAAGTGAGCCCAAGCACGATCCTACGCTTTACATTAGGCTATAAGTTTGGCTGTAATCCAAGGGTGATGGGAGCATTTGACCCTGGCTTTTTTGAAGGGGGCATGACAATTCCAGTGTGAGAATACTCTGAATAGGCTAAGGGCTGAAGCAGTGTCAGCGACTGAGAAAACAGGGGACCAGTCAGAGTCAGTGAGGTGTTGTAGTAGGGCATTTGTGTTAAATGCCCTGAGAGATTGATACGGATGTATTTGAGGGCAGATTTGTGGGGACGCACCTTCCTGACACAGCAGGTCAGGCAATGGTCACTGAAAGCATCCGGAAGGGTGCCTGCAGCAACAATACGGTGGAGGTATGAGGAGAGCACCCAGTCCAGAAGGGAGTGATTTAGGGAGTGCGGCTTGAGTTGTGTTGGTTCGGTTAGTAACTGGGTAAGGTTCAGTGATTCAGTTTTGTGTAGGATAGGCTTAGAGATAGGGGACAGTCAATTTAAATTGAAGTCCCTGAGAAGGATGAGCTTGCTGGAGGAGACATGGATGATGACTGAAGCATTTATGTGACTAGGGAAGCGGGAGAGAGCATGGGGAAGCATATAATGCTCTGACAAAAACTGAGATCATGGAAGGGAGTATTAGTTTAGCAATTATTAGTTCATGGGGGGGATTCCTAAAGACAGATGGAGCAGGAAAGGGACTGTCAAATGTACAGGGCTACTCCTCCTTCACGTTTGCCTCAGTCTTGGCAGAAGAGGTGGAAATTGAGGAAGAGTGAGGCAGGAGCCAGGGATCTTAGGGGACAGCCAGGTTTTGGTAATGTACAGGATGTCAGAGGAATGCTGGGCAGTCCAGACTTTGAAAGCATCAAGTTTGGAGAGGAGGCTCCTGGAGTTAAGATGGAAGATGCTAAGGCCATTTGGTAAAGCAGATGGGGAGGAAGAAGAAGGTTGACCAGGGTTAAGTTCAATGTCACCAGAGAGAAGTAGGAGGAAAAGAAGTAGAGGAAAACGTTTCTGCCTTTTATGGCGGTGGGGGAAAGGAAGTGGAGGGAGGGGACAGTAGTGAAGCAGAAAAGGTGAAGGGGTTCAAAGGTTGAGTGAGGGGAATGCAGCACTCCAGGGTGAATACAAGGATTTGGAGGAGGAGGAGGAGTTGGGGAGGGAGAAGTGATTAGAAGGGGGTAATAGGGATGAGGGAGGGAGAAGTGAGTAGAGGGGGGGTAATAGGGAAGAGGAAGGTGGGAGATGAAGGAGACCTAAGGTTTAGTGGATGGGGACATGGGTAGAAGGGAGAAGAGGCCGAAGTAGAGAAGGAGTGAGTATAGCATGATGTACAGGAGGAAACTGAGGGGGCCCAGAGGTGAGTTAGGAGGTAGTATGTAGGCAGGTATAAGGTCCTAGTAAGTAGCCTTGAGTAAATACAGCTCTAAATGGTTCAAACTGTTTGCTTGAAACATATACAGAAGGCAATTAACTATACTAATGGCAGGTTAAAGACAGTGAGTTTTAAAAGTATGCAGTAAGACAAATTAACAATGTTAAGGGGGTTATATCACTGCAAGCATATAAATGGAAGCAATAGGGCAAAAATCTATGTTAGGCAGGTTAAATCACTCCAAGTTTTTAATAATGTTAAGGCATTTTAGGCAGTTTACAGGCAGTTGTAACGTAAACTCTATTGTGAATGCTTGTGAAGTAGAGTTAGAAAAGTCCAACCCTGGGTAACTCGGTTACATAAACAAACCAGGTTGCAGCAGTTAGTTTGCAGAAAGGACAGGCAAAATTAACAACACTCTCAAATCACACAATCTGTCCCCTCGCATATGTCACCCACTGTCCCAATTACCCATTTCCAGCCACTACTGACAATCAATCAACTTTGGAGACTTTACAAATACTTGGGCGGGTAGCACATGGTGGGTGGAAGTGGGGCAAAAATCAAAGCAAGGTCCAAAGATGCAGGGGAAGGGAAGAAATCTACTCAGTACTGCCCTTGGACCCCTGATGCTGTAGCTGGCTCTGGTGACGAACTGGATAAGGCGAAGGAGTCAACCACTAAATTTAAACTGTAGGCAAGATTTAAAATTGAAGCAAATAGGAACAAAACCCTAGATTGCAGGGGTGAGGAACTGTAGTTAAGTTAGTTTTTCAGTAGTGTGCAGGGAAGATGAATCTACCCACCCCCACACAGATGCTCAGACCTCCGATTGGTAGAGTGAAAGAAATTCACAGTTCCAGCTGCTGAGTTCAGCCTGGAATGGTGCAGCTCTACAGTAGCTATCCAATTTTTTGAGTCATCTTAGTGGGTGTTTCTGGTTTACATGCTGCTGGTAAGCACCGTTTTAGAACTGTATGATGTAGTTTATATCCCTGTTCTATGCTTTGTTGGGACAATACATTCATGTTCTAGGATAGAACTCTGAGGTTGTCTGGGGCATAATTAAACTACATGATGCAGTTCTAAAATGGCACTTATCACCAGACTGTAAAGCTGAAGCTCCCACTGAGGTTACTAAAAGGTCTGTGTTGCTGAAACAATAACAGAATTTTAACCAGTACTTAAAAAAACAGCTTCTACTGGGAAAAATGACTTACGGGTTCAACGCAGTTCTCTGTTAAAGTAAATCTGTTTAAATTTCCTATTACCAAGGGAATCACAGGGTATCCTGGGTAGTAGAGAACCCTTTAAATTAGTACCTGTTTGTACAATGTACGATATGTATCCATACCTTCTTATGAAGCTGGGGAAGGGGTTAATATGGAGCTAGAGTCCCTTTCAACCTTAAATTGCTATGCTACTATGTCAATGTATGTGTAAAATTGAGCAGAGTTTTGAGAGGGCCGAGAGACCCTTTTGCACATGGGACTCACATCACTGAACTTTGCGATGAACTACTGTATGCTGGCCATTCTCAAGACTTGGCACTGTCATTATCTGTTGAGATTTATTTAGTTACAATTTGTGACCAGGAAAGAAATGCTCTATTGTGAACAACTCATTTACAAATATGTCCTGTGGGATGGGCTAAGGAACTAGGTAACAAAAATTTAGAAGTCAGAAAAATCAAATTTAAAAATTATACAATATTAAAAAAAACATAAACTGCAGAATAAACATTATAAAGGAAAAAAAGAGATTGCCAGGTAATCTGAAGTGTCCAAGAAAAAAACATTCAGTATCGTTTTAGCAGGAAATGTATGCTGTTACACACTGTTAAGGGATACAATATTCCCAATGTTATCCTGACCAATCAAAGCACTTGCTTAAGCGGTGCATGAGACACTTATTTCCACACGAATGCCTCACGGGCTGTATCCTATTAATGCACCTCCCTCTGGCACTGGTTGCGCTGAAGTAAGGGGACAATCTTTTTTTGTAAAGAGTATTTTATGTTTTTATTTTAATAATGTTCGTGATCATTTATATAGTAATACTGGTCTCGCTTTCATACTTTTGAGGGTCAGAACCCAATGGAGTAACCAGCCTTTAAAAAAGTGTAAGCATAATTTAGTCCCTATCCTCAGTTTGGGGATCACCTTTTGGGCTTCTAAGCCCCAACATCTGGATATCCTCACCCTGCAGTCCCCCTCCAATGGACTGCCCCTCGGGGACTGGCATGGTACGGGGCAGCACAGCAGGAGTCTGGAGGAAGTTGAGCAAGTGGCTTCCCAATCTCCATGGCAGCTGTGGCCCACGCACTAGTCTGGAGTCTCCGGCCCCAGGATTTTGCTGTAGGATCGGGACTGGGAGGAACAGCATCAGTGGCCTTTGATTTTGAGATCCCTGACCTCTGGGACTGGCAGTGGGGCAAGAAGTGCAGAACCATTGGCACTGAGTGCCATTAGCAGAATCGCACATTATTTATTTATTTGAAAATTGGTGACTGGGAAAGGTACACTGAGTCAAGGCTCATTTCCAGTTGAAGTCCAGGGGCAGGGAACAGGGGAGGCAAATACATAGCATGAACACAGTATACAATTAAATGCAATTACATAGCATTGATACAGTTCATAGTTACAGTGAAGTGGAATAGAGTACATGATTAAAACATGATGTCTGACAGTAAAAATCAGGCATTTCAGCCACACCTACACTGGGGTAGGAGGCAAATGTAAGGGGCAGTGTGGGGAGGGAAGGAGTTTGCATATGCACAGCTATACAAGAAGAGAGCAAGAGCTCTGATTATCAATCAGCTGGTGCAACTACTTTGAAAATGCATGTCCCAGCTTCAGGGCAGGCAGTAGTGATGGGACAGATAAGTAGTAACCCACAAAAAGGCATACATTTGTAGAGAATTAATGAATACCAGAGGTTAACTGGAAGGCACAAGGCCAATGGCCGAGTGACTTTCAACACACTTAGAAAGTACATTAATAGCAGCAGGCAGCTGCACAGGCCTGCACAACAGCACATAAAAAAATGTAAACTACTGTAATATGGTTGCTGCCATGCCATAGCAAGCCCCTTACCCCACAGGAACTACTGGGAATTGGTCAGAGCTCATGATTCTTGCCCAGAGACAGCATGGACCAGTCTTATGTTCAGGTTTTACACAGGATTATGCATGCAAATCTTGTTCAACTTTTTGTGGACCTTGATGCATGCCTTTCCTGGAAACATTCTGTCAAGTTGGACGTTGAGTGCAGAAGCATGTAAGAGACACTTCTGGACAGAAATCTGGGCTCCATGCAGATGAGCCTGCAGCCCGGGAGACTGTATGGGAGAGACAGAGAGAGACTGCAACCACCCAGGCTCCATGGGGCTGGTATGCTAGAAGGAGCAGCTGGCAAGAACTTTAATTACTACCATAGGGACTGAGTGCATCTTCAGTGAAGCACAGCAGGGAGGTGATTATTGGAGAAAGAGCAGACTTGCTCACAACTAGTTCTCAGCTGGGATATTTCCAATCCAGCAGCCCAGAGCTTGAAGGTCCACACCAGAAAAAAAGGGTTCTAGCAAGAGCCCAGGAAAAGCAAAGGTATGCAGTGCCTGTGGGTTGTCTCTTTTCACAGTTGTTGCAGGGAACTGGTGCCAGCCAGCTCTCACAGCCCAGCCACAGGGTTGGAGTTTGACCTCCCAGGGTGAGGCCTTGCTGTGCAGGTGGGTTGGGGGTTATGGCCACTGCAACACAACTGCATCCTCCCAAAAAGTGGGACCAGAATGATGATAGGCTTGAGAGGCAAAGTCAGTGACAGATCAGTGGGAAGCCCAGCAGAGAGGCTCGGCTGATCCAAATCATCTGAGTACTGATGGCCTACCAAAAGGAAGTGATCCAGATTGGTGAGAGAGAGAGACGGCAAAACAGCTTAGCAGAAAGTAACAATATCCTTGACTGCTGATAAAGCAGAACAGTATAGAGGGAGACCAGTACTGAGAGATCTTCAAATTAAACCATCTGTCTTAATTCTTTCAGACTGTGCAGAACACTAACAATTAGGGTGGTAATGTGGTACCTTCCTTGGTCACACTATGTTCTATCCTTTGTATCGTGGTGGCTGGATGTTTCTCCACTCTGGTGAGTAAGTGGGTTCTCTTACTTCATGTGGCTGTCTTTGTCAATGCACAACAGGGGAGGGGAAAGTGTAGGTGGGAGAAGGAAACTGGGGAAGGGGGATTTAGGCCTCTTCTGTGGTATCATTCTGAGTCTTTCGGTATTATTGATAACTGTGGGATTAGGAATGAGGGCAGATAGGTATGGGGATACGAAGGAAAGGCAGAAAATGGGAAAAATTTGTTTAAAGACACTTAAGTTATCGGTACATATAGTACATGTAAAACCGGCAGTATTAACTCATGTGGATTATTCTTGCATTGCTCATGGAAAAATTACGTTTACTTACTTGGAATGTCATGGGGTTAGGAGATAGGGTAAAACTGTGGAACATTATTAATTATATTGATAGGAAACATACTACATTTTGCTTACGCAAGAAATGCACTTCTTGGGTAAGGCTGTAGCATCCTTCCATAAGCATAACTCCTAAGGGGTTGCAACTTGTATTAAAAAACAAACAAACAAACAAAAAATAAAAACAGTATTGTAGAAACTGGCAAGTCTTATTCGGATCCATATAGCCAGTACATTGTAACAGAAATATTACTGCCAGGGCTTGTATTTACACTTGTGAACCTCTACGGCCCTAAATAAGACTGGCCCACAGTTTTTTTTATCAATCTCTTTTTAGTGGTATTCATATTACGTACTCCATATTTTATGGGAGGGGATTTCAACCTCAGAATTAATCATATTCTATACAGATCAATCTCCAGTCGGTCCTGATGCTGTTAACACTGCTGTAAGAGCTGTTAAGAAATCTGATGCTAGATTTCAACCTTATTAAGCCCTGGAGATATGATAACCGACCTGGGATTGAATATTCTCAGTATTCAACCGTTCATAACAGCCACTCCAGAACTGATTTCTTTTTAGTTTCTGCCCCCCACCATTGCATGATTAAAGACACTGAATACTATAGTATTGTTATATCTGACCATGCACCTGTCTCAATGACAATTAAATGACCCAGTACCAGCCCAGTGAAAATTGGGCGCATGCCCCCTGCTATTATTAACTATGCAAATTATATAAAAAAATGCATGAAGAAATTACTTTTGTTTTTCCACTACCTCTACCCAGGATACATTTGCTTTAATTAGGGAGGATTGCATTAAATCATATCTACTAGGTGTCACCATTGCTTTTGAAGCAAGCAATTACAAAGATATTAATAAGAAACTGAACACACTTGAAAAAGAACTCCAACATCAGGAATCTAAAATCATAACTTAACCATCCTCTGACAATGCCAAACTATTAACTGACTCTAAGCTACAATTTAACAACCTACGAACTGTAAAAATTGAAAATATGATATTAAAATATAGGTCTCATTACTGTAACCTGAGTGATAGACCTGATAAACCTGATAAGCTAATGGTACTCCAGATCAAGCAGGAGAATGCTGAATTAAGCAATAATAAAATTAATGTAAAAATGGATTCCTGCATCACCATCCTGAAGAAATAAATCAGATTTTTCATAAATCTTACTCAAAACTATATACATCAGAGTAGGCTAATGCTACTAAAGCTGATGGGGCTTTACTTGACTCTGTCTTATGTCTGACCAAAGAGCTTGTAAAACATTATTACTGCCACAGAAATCCATACAGCAAGTCAGACACTTACATCAGGAAAGCCCCCCAACCCGACAGTATACCACAGAACTTCTATAAGGGTGTGGCTTGGCGCTGGCAACATGGCAGCTTAATCTTGCCAGCTGTCTCTACCCCAGGCTTAATCCACCGTCATCTACCCATAAATCCTACCATACTACCTGGATCTGCCCTTTACCTGATAGCCACCATTTTGCTGCATCTGGGAATCTGCTTCTCGAGTTCATTGGTGGTCTATCGGTGAAAAAAATTTGATCTTGTCTTGATCCCTCTTACTCCCCCAGCACTTTGGCAGGAACACGGTGCTCCCTTGTACAGCAGACACTGTGGACTTTAACAAAATAAAACCAATGTTCAGCCAACTTTTAAACAAAATTGGGGATCTCAAGATAGCGCAACTTGAATGTGAGAGGATATAGTGAGCCTGTTGCAGTGTGTTAATGAACACCAAGCTGCAAACTGCAAAGCAGGAGGCCTGCACTGACAGAATTATGGCCCACTCTGGGACAGATTGGAGGACTTACAGAAATGGAGCAGGCAGAAAAACCTCTGCTTTGTGAGGTTCCCCGATGTGGTCGAGGACCGAGACACTGATGGGTTCTCATGGAATGTCCTGCCCTTTATTTTGAAGCAACATTGGTCTGTCCCACTGGAGACTGATGGAATGCATCTATCACTGGCATCTGCTCCCAATCCAAGGCAGAAACCTTGTCCCATTTTGGCCAAATTCCTGTGGTTGTCTATTAAAGAAAAAAATATGCCACTGGCAAGGGAACACAGATTGCTGACTTGGCAGAGCCACGCCATTCAGATTTTTCTGGATTTCTCAACGGCCCTCACCAAGAAGAGAAAAGCTTATACAGCGGCCTGCAATGTTCTTCAAAAACTGACCATTCCTTATAGCCTTCACTACCAAGTAGTGCTCTGTATAGGAAGAAACAGAGTTTTTCACTCATTTGATACCCCCGAGGCTGCAGATGACTTCATCCATCGCTCCTAGCAAGGGATGAACTTCCCTTCTATTGAGGCACAGATGGAGGCTTATAACATTGACACAACCCCAGTCTCAGCTCCACAAGGCCCAGAGAACCATGGTGGGGACTACCTTTTTCCACACATGACCATAAAGAGGAGTCCTGGTAGCCCACCTTGAGATTGAGGACGTGTGAGCAAGAAGGGCAAGTCTGCTCACCTAGACCCACTGAGCTCCCTGAGATCTCACAGTAGAAGTAGAAGCAAAGAGTGGGAGACCTCATCTGATTGCTCCACTGAGATTATATCAGACAGTAGGTATGCACCACTAAGGAAACTATTGGAGGCAGTGCTACATCGCAACCCACAACCACAGTGACTACAACCTAAGAAGCACCTGCTTCCCCAGCCCTCTGCCACTGTTTCCTACCCTCCGGAGCCACCTTGAACTCTGCCTGAACTGACTGCATTGCCTATAAATACCCCACCTCACTTGGAGAAAAACTGGCACTGTACTTATGTGGCGGCTGCTGCTTTTCCTTTGAAGGCCTCAGCTCCTGACTCTGCAGCCCGTGAACAACATGGACTCAGCTGACTGACTTTACCTGGTTTGTTATATGAGACTTTATACCAAAAGAGTCTTTTTGAATGCTCTACCCCTCCTCCCTTGTTCGCTGGTCAAATGGCAGAGTGCTCCCAATTAACAGCCCCCCCGATCTACCCAGTTTTAAAGGGAGAAATCTCTGAATACACAAAAACGTATTCTTTAACATTGTAGTTCTGAACCCTTTCCTTTTCAGGGACCAAGTCTGTTTTAAGAACTAATCTGAGCCCTACTTGTCTCAGCTTTGCTTTATATCTCCAGGGTGTAGTAGGGCTGGTCCCTATATTCAGGTGTGGAATGGCTGCGGGGAAGAGGGAGAAACAGACCTTGGAATGCTTGTTCAGTTGGAACCAAGACAGCCTATCAAAGATGTCAGATCTCCCTTTTTTACCACTTCTTTTTCCCTCCAGTCACCGATTGCTAGAACTCCCTCAGCCGCCCAGCTGATCCCTCCTGGTCTGAGTACCTCCTTGCCTGTAACCTCTGACCCCAAATCCATCCGCGACACACCCTCAGGTTAATACCCCGGCTTGCAGCCTCCCGGGGCAGGGCTGCCTTCAGCACTATGGCACTCCCTTATATGAAATCTAGTACCTGAGGGCAGAGGTGAACATCAGAGGCATCGGGGTCCAGTAGGGCAGGAACCGACGGTGGGTGTGGTGCTGGTGTGATGTTGTCCATCTGGCAGCTGGGACTTTTCCTGTTTTGCATTCCTTCTCCTCCCTGTCGGCGAGTGCAGACATGCAGTGACATCCTAGGAGGCGCACACACTCCTGTGCATGCCGCTCCAATGTCCGCTGTGGCCCACCTTTCCTTGTGTGGAAATCTATTGGCTCAATACCTCCCAGATGCCACTGGCAGGCATACTATTGCCAGAGACTTTGATCCTCCCCTCCCTGGAGAAGGTGAGCTGTCGAATGCTCAAACCTTCTCCTCCCTGTCCAACTCCTGGTGACCTGTGCTTGCTCCCAAACATGGGTTGCTGGTGTGACGTGAGGTGTGGCGTCCAGCGTCTCAACCCTCAGCATCATTGGGCCAGCACCAGATCTCCCTTTTTAGTTTTTTCAGGTTCTCCATCTCGAGGTGGCCAAGTGCCTACTTGACTGGTGGTGATATATTCAGGGGGCTTCTCTTGATGACCCAGTTTGCCATTTATCTGACTACTGAGCATCATGGTTAAGGCCCTGTTATCGAAGGGTGTGAAGAGTTGGTACCCGCTAACTGTTCTCAGACCTTGACATTTTATATGTTTACTGATGTAGTTATTAAGTGTTATACTGTTGTAAATGTGTGTCTCTTCACTGATTCTAAGGCATTTTCAACACTTGTTATGCTTGAAAGGGTTGGGGGGCACCACCACTTGTTCAGAACCTGCAGCTTTTACCCAGCCCCCTGAATACGTATTAGCTTGCATTTTTCTGGTCCAAAGTTTGCAAGTAGTGAACTACACACCCTTTAGGTGTGTTCCTTTAGTGACTCTGGGGGAACTGCTGTTAATCCCTTTTGGACTTTTGTTATGTTTGTTTATGTGTGTGTTACTAATGCAGAAATCTCAACACTTGTGGCATGGTAGGAATCAGGGTGCGGGGGGGGGGGGAACTACTGGAACCATCTCTCTGAAGGAATTCCCTGTACCAGAGGAGAACGTAGGGGAGCTTTTGGATTATAACACAACCGATTTGACCTGCCCATGGTGGGACAAGGGTGACATGAATCCTTCTCTACTCTCATATCCCCATAGACACCCGGCACAACATATATGCTCTATATATCTTGGAATGTGTGGGTTGAATTCCCCCAATGTAAAAAGATTCTCAACACCTAAAAAAAAAACTGAAAATGCAGGTGGCATTTCTCCAGGAAATGATATTGTTGACAAAGGGGACTTGTAATCTAGTAAGGGAGTGTGTGTGGAGGGTTGGGGGTAGGGGGATCCAAAGTTCTGCTACATCTTCCAAAAGGGGTGTTTCTATTATGTGGCATAAGACCCTCTGATAGAAAGTGATGGACTCTATGGCTGACTCATAGGGCAGATATGTGGCAGGTAAATTCTTTACTCCGGAGGGGCCCCATAGTACTCCTGAATGCCTATGCTGCTAATGATGACTCCTCTTCTTTTTCAATCAACTCAACCAGACCCCATCCTCACTATGTACCTCCTCTGTTCCCATACTGTGTGTTGGGGATATTAACGTGATCCTAGAGACAGCCATGGAGAGATCTGCCTCCCAGCCAGAGCATCACCAGAAGGCTCTGACACAGCTTAAGGACAGCATGCAGGAATACACACAGACCACTGTGTGGTGCTTTGCCCACGCCAGTGTCAGGGACTATATGATTTATTCCCCAGTTCAGCAATTGTTTAATAGGCTGGACTTATGGCTGTCCTCCCCTCATATCACCCAAACTCTAGTAGACTGTCATTTACACCCTATTATAATTTTGGACCATGCCCCTGTCTCTCTTAACATCTTATGTCACCCCCCAGTGACCAAATCCTCTTCCTGATAGCTGGACCCACTTCTGTTTAAGGATCCCATATTCCCATCATGGGTAAAGCAGGAACGTCAAAGCTATTTGCACTCAAATGACACTGGGGAGGTCTGTCATGCCACCTTCTGGGAGGTCATGAAAACCTATCTAAAGGGTTGGGGACAGTTGTAGGTTTTGTGGCCCATAGGAGGAAACCCAGGGAGGCACATGGGAAGGAGTTAAAGGTCCAGCGTACCAAAGCAGAGGCAGCTCTGAAAGCCATGCCAGGCTCTGATCTTCTCCCAGTGATTTATCTGGGCACTCAGCTTAACCAGCTCTACCCCTGGAAGGCCAAACTTGCCCTGTTCAGAACCCAGCATAAATGTTGGAAGGGAGGGGGAACATTCTATTAAAATCCTCTCAACAGAGTCAACCCCCCCCCCACACACACTTTTTGGTACAGTCCTCTGCCACTGCTCTGCTCTATTCTCAGCCTCCAGTATCTGGCCAAATCCTACACCTTTCCTACAGCTACCATCATCATAGATTTCGAGAAGGTGTTCGACTCTGTTAAAGGAGAACTGCACTGAACCTGCAAGTCATTTTTCCAGTAGAAGCTGATTTTAATTGCTGGTTAAAATTATTTTACTGTTCCAGCTATGCATGCCTTTTAGTAACCTCAGTGGGTGTTTCTGCATTACAATTTGGTGGTAAGAACCATTTTAGAACTCTGTGATGTAGTTTATGTCCCTCTCAGCCACAGAGTTCTATAGTAGAACATGGGTGCATTGTGCCCACAATAGAAGAGTAGAACAGGGACATAAACTACATCACACTGTTCTAAAATGGTTCTTACCAGAAGAATGTAAATCAGAAACACCCAATATGATAACTAAAAAGCCTGGATAGCTAGAGAAATAACAGAATTTGAACCAGCATTTAGAAAACAGCTTTTACTGGAAAAAGTGACTTAAAGATTCATCACAGTTCTCCTTTAAGTGGGGCTACCTGTTCAAGGTTATGCAAACCATGGGCTTCAGGCCTATGTTCCTTGGAGGCATGCATACTCTTTACAATAACCCCCCTTGGGTAGAGTACTTCCAAACAGTCACATCTCACAGGCCTTTGCACTGCATAGAGATACACATCAAGGGTGTCCCCTGCCTCTCCTCCTTTTCCTTCTGGCCAGAGAGCCACTGGCATTAGCCATCAGTAAGCACTGGCAGATCAAGGGGATCTCAGCTGTGACTAAAGTGTATCAAGCCCTCCTGCATGCTGATGACATCCTGATAGTCCTGGCAGATGTACCTCAGGTCATTTCACCACTTCACCATCTGAATCAGGATTTCTCTTCAGTCTCTGGCTTCAAAATTAACCACAGCAAGTCAGAATTTTCCCCTTGAATGCCCTGTTCTCTAAACAGTCCCTAGCTGGGGCTCCCTGGCAGTGGGAAGAGGGAAGGATCACATATCTTGAGATTAGGCTCACCCAATCCACCCTACACCTCTGTAGGACCAACTTTACATCCCTAATGGAGGCACTGAAGGCTAACTTTGAGATGAGGAAACTACTCAACATCTCTCTAACAGGCAGGATTGTGGCAATCAGAATGGTAGCGGCTCTATAAATTTTCCATCTCCTTTTCAATCTCCCTATTGATATCCCAGAGCACTGGTTTACAAAGCTTGATGCCATGGTAGGGACCCTTTTCTCAGAGGTAAAGTGCCCAGACACAGCCAGCTTACGATGAGGCAACACTGGTCTATGGGAGGTTGGGGCCTGCTACATTTTCATAACTACTACAGGTCTTTTTAACGGGTTAGACCTCCAAATGGTTCCTGAACCTCTCCAACCCATAGCCACTCTGGGTTGACATGGAAGAGGTCACCCTTGCCACCATGAACCCCAGGGAGATTTTATTTTGTGGAAGAAGGAGCATGATACTGCCCCTCCGACCTTACCCATCTCACATAAATGTTGGAAACAATTGTCTGCATCCCTTAAACTACAGGATACTGTGCTCACATATACACCTTTGTGGGAATAAGACTGGTTCCGGATTGTTAATAGACCCATACCCAAGGGCTTATGGAAGGAGGTGGGAATTCTATATATGCGTGATCTCTGTCCCCAGAGCAAACCTACCTCCATTCATTCAACCCCTCTATCATCTCCCGAGACAAGATTTCTGGAAATACTTGCAACTATGATCTCTTTTGTCTCCCCTCCATAAAGCCACTGAAAGGGGGATGCAGGGCACCCACTGGATAAGTGGATTAAGCCGCCTAAGGGCATGGCGAGGCACATATACAAAATGCTCAGGGGGGAGCACCAGTTATAACTGCTTCTGTCCACCAGGGTTGGAAGGATGAACTCCAGGTAAATATCTCAGAGCAACAGTGGCAAATAGTATGGTACTGAGCACACACATGCTGCAGGGATACCAGGGTCCAATTGATTCAATTAAAAATATTGCAGAAATGGTACAGGATCCCCTCAAGCCCTCATAAAACTGGGTCTGTGCCAAAATGATAGGTGCTGGTGCTGCAACAGCCAAGATGGTTCATTGCGCCATATTCTCTGCAACTGCCCCAAGTTAGCAAACTTTTCGGATGCAGTACTGGGGATCTGCAAAGATGTCTGCCCCAGTTTACAGACATTCGTCCCCCTGCTGGTATTAATAGGCATTACCCCTCCTGTCATCTCCAGGACAGATGCATCCTCATGGTTTGTGGTTGCATTCACCATTGCAGCCAAGGGCCTTATTCTCAGGGTGGAGAAGTCAAGACACACCTTCTTTGCTGAATAGCTAGCAGCCATGAGCCAACTGGCCTCTTTGGAGCACCTGATATACACAGTACTGGGCAAAATGGAACTTTATTCTGAAGTCTGGTCCCCCTTCTTGAAATTACAGGCTGCTACTCTCTTCCCCTGAATAACACCTAGCTTCGTACTACAGGTCATTTTGGGTCTATGGACAACATGCTAGTCACATTTGGAAATATGCTTCTTACTGTTCTATACCATTTTGTATTACACTGACCACTGTATGAACTGTACTGCTGTTTTGTTGGTATTATGTATCACCTGCTCTTGGAAATGTTATTTACTCTGATATGTTATTCTGTACCCGCCATTGTATGATTTGCATTGCTGTTTAATTTGGAAACTTAATAAAAGGTTTTTTGTTTTTTTTTGAGTCTGTTTATAGCCCCCCCAGCCTGGAACTCTCTCAGGCCACTGCACACACCAACATGCTCTACCTCCCGCTGTGTTCCCCCTGTCATCTTCAAGTTCGTTATGGTTCCCCGGGTTGGGGAGGACAACCAGGGGAGACCGTAGGGGCAGTGGTGGGGGAACCAGCGTTGGGCGTGTGGCAGTGGTACCGGCAGGGCCATCGCCTATCCAGGGCTGGAGGGGTGTTTTCTCATAGAGAACCTGAGATCCCTCTCCCCCTGCATGTGCACGCCTGATGTCGGCACATGGCAACCCTGCCTACCGCCAGCGTCAGTGCTCTTACGTGAACCCGGGCGTGTCTGATGGTACCTCTGGTCTCCACTGGGGGTCGCCAGAGCACCGGCATCCCTAACCTCCCATCCAGAGAGGAATCTGTCTCCTCCCCTGCTTCACCCCGACTCCCGAAGCCATCTCAACTCGGTCGTCGGCACGGAGGTGTGGTGTCCAGCGCCAACCCTCAGCACCACCGGCCTCAACTTAATAAAAAGTTTAACATTAAAAAAAATAAAAAATCCTCCCCACTAACTCCTTATTTGCTAAATGTATTTTCTGAATCTTTCCTACATGGTAAATTACCGGATTCAATTTTAGACACCAACGTACTGCTATTTCTTAAGAAAAATAAAGATCCTACTAAATGCTCTTCTTATAGGCTAATATCTTTTCTCAATGTTGATTGTAAAACTATTGCCAAAATCTTAGCCACCTGCCTGGAAAAAATATTACCTACCATTATTCATGTGACCAGACTGAATTTATCAAAGGTCATCAATTAAACACCAATATAAGAACAATTAATTACATTGCTTTCATTATACTCACATGAGATGCTGAAAAAGCATTTGATTGCGAGCTTTTATGTATGCAGCTTCCACCCTCTGGAACTCTCTATCTCATCGAATTCGAGAGTGCCGGACCGTGGAGAGCTTTAAGAAGGCCTTAAAGACCCATTTGTTTTATCTTGCCTTTGGGGACCATATGCTTTAAACTACTCCAATGTATATTGATGTGAAATCTGGATAGTACCATGTTTTATTGTTTATCTTTTTAATGTGTTTTATAGTTAATATTTATACAGCGCTTTGATATTTTGAATTACGCTATAAAAATAAAGATTATTATTATTATTATTTGATAAAGCTGAATGGGATTACATCCATTTTCTTCTGGAAATGCTAGACTTTGGACCAAATTTCTGACAATTGATCTTGAGGCTCTAGTCCCCTCCCTGAGCCTATATAAAGACAGCTAATGATTTTTCTTCTTGATTAACTCTCACTAGGGGTACCAGACAAGGATGCCCACTTTTCTTTGCCCTGGTTATGGAACACCTAGTATTTTAATAAGAGATATCCCAAACATCTAGATTAGTCTTTAGGCTGATAATATTCTCCTGATGATATCTGATCCAGCAGAATCATCACAAATTCATAAAAACCATCATCAATTTTGGACTTGCTTCTGGATACAAAATTAACTGGCAGAAGAGTATAATGTTAACCCTGACATGTTTATCTGCATAGCACTCAAACAGAAAATTCTGCTTATATTGTTCAACAAATGCAATATCTGGGTGTAATTCTTCCCAAGGACTTGGAAACAAATTACAGTTTTAACTTTATATCTCTCTTATACAACACTTTAAAAGATTTAGAGAACTGGACTCCCTTTCCATGGACGTTGATCGATCGAGATAATTAAAATGACAATTTTACCAAAACTGATTTTTTTTTCAGTTCGTACCATGCAATGATCACACTCTTTGTTTCAGTAACTCAATAAGGCAAAAAACAACTTATTATGAGAAAAATAAGAAACTGGGTATTGCCGTGCAAAAACTCACATTTCCAAAAGCCGAGGATGGCCTAGGTCACCCTAATTTTACTCTTTACTATTATGCTGGCCAGATTAGCCAACTCTAGAACTGGTTTAATAACCCTGTCATAGACAATTATTTACTAGAACTTAAGAAAACCCCATATTTGAATCACCCCTAATTCTCTTTGAAGCCTATCTATCAAATATGATTAAACAAATATACATTTCCACAGCTACTTCATGTAAAATTTGGGATAATTGCCACAAGCTTCTAGTTTGGACAAACTTTCCCTCTATTTACTCTCCTATTTATGGCAATCGTAAATTTCCTCTGTCAAATCTGTAGACTTTAAACTCTGGGCAATATAAGGTCTTACACACCTTATGAAGTGTTATAATACTGGAGTCCTTATGACTTTTAATCAAATTCAAGGCACTTATAATATTCCCAAAAATAATTTATTTTGACATTTGTAACTCAAGAATTTTGTTAAAAAACAAAACAAACAAAAAAAAACAACAGTTATAACATCCCCAGCAACTCACCAATTCTAAGCCTTTTGCCCTCCAGTTCACTGACTAAAAAATTAATTTCTAGAATTTGCTATACCCTACTGCCCTCAACCTATAAGGACCTAGGTGCTTTACAGACAAAATGGGAGTCGGATACTAACTCTAGTACTACACATGAAAGTTGAAACATGTTTAGGGCTGCTCCATTTATCAGTTTAACTTCTACTAAACTTCAACAAATACAATTTCACATTCTACACCATTAATATTTTATGCAAGTTAAACTTAATGAAATGAACCTGAATGTTGATCGTTGCCCTAGGTGCTACAATATTCCTGGCACTTTAATATATATGTTTGTAAACTGTCCAATTATACTACCCTATTATCAGGGTTTATTATATTTTTTTAAAGACATCTTTCAAACCTTAGATATTAAATACTGAACATAGAAACTGTTCTTTTTGGTATCCATCATATTAGTAAACTTCCAACCCCACAACAAGTTCTTTATTTAGGCAAGGCAAGGCAAATTTTATTCATGTAGTGTTGTATCCAATGGCTCTGAGTGCTTTACAATGAATAAGTACAGAAACCCCAAAATTTAAAATCACCAACTAAATAACGCTAAAAGCTTTATCAAACAAGAAAGTTTTTAAAGTGGCTTTAAAAGCCTCCACCAAGCTAGCTGCACATATGTGGTGTGGCAGAGAATTCCAAAGCACTGATGCATCAACACCAAAAGCCCTGTCGCCTGATCTCCTAAGGTGCGAGGGAGGCACCACAAGCAGGTCAGCCTTGGCAGAGTGGAGGGGTGGAGCAGCCAATAGGAAACCAGGAGCTTTTTAAGGTAGTTGGGTCCCAAACCAGGTAGGGCCTTGTATGCCAGCAAGCAAATCTTGAAGTTGACACGCAAACTCACAGGCAGCCGGTGCAGAATGCACAGAACAGGAGTGATATGATCCCTCAGAGAGGCACCTGTCAACATCCTGGCCATTGCATTCTGAACTAGCTGCAGTCAATGCATCAATCTTCCAGACAGCCCTAGGTATAAATCATTGCAGTAGTCAAGTCTGTTGGTGATGAAAGCATGGATGACCATAGTCAGGTGTTCAGGTGTCAAGAATGGCTGGATCCTGGCAATATTCTTGAGATGAAAGAAACTGAACTGAACGACTGACAAAACCTGTTGTTCGAGGTTCAGTCAGTCAGTCATCCAGAAAAATGCCAAGATCTTTAACTGCACTCACCACTGACAGGGGTTGCCCGCTGACAGTTGGGGCTAGCAACCTCCCATCTTTGGAAACACCCCCATAACCAGGCTTGATCACCATAACCTCAGTCTTGCCAGAGTTAAGACATAGCCAATTGGCAGACATCCAGTCATTTATCTCAGCCAAACACTGGCTCAGCGTAACTGAGGCAGAGAGGTCATCTAGGACACAAAACAGGTAGAACTGGGTATCATCCGCATAACAGTGGAACCCCATATTGTACCACCTAATGATCTCCCCAAGTGGCAGCTTGTACATGGAGAAGTGCAAGGGGGACCAAAACAGAACCCTGAAGAACACCACAAGGCAGCGTGAAAAGTGCTGAGGAAAAATTCCTAAGGACTACGCGTTGCGATCTCCCAGTTAAATATGAGCTGAACCAACACAGACCTGCATCAGTGGCAGTTGCCCTCAGTTCTTCGCTATGAAGAGATCATGTGCCACCCTGACCAAAGCCATGTCAGTGCTGTGCCAGGGCTGAAAACCCAACTGAAGAGGTTCAGAGATGTACAAACACTCCAAGCATTCAACCAGCTGGTCAACCATCACCTTCTCAATAACCTTTCCCAGAAAGTGAAGATTAGAGATAGGCCTGTAGTTCGAGAGATCGTCAGGGTCTAAAGATGGCTTCTTCAGGAGGGGTCTCACCACAACCTCTTTCAAGGCTGTGGGAAAAGTACCCTCACTTAAAGACCCATTGATGATCTCAATGAATACTGGACCCTGGAAATCCATGCAGCTGATGACAAACCACGTTGGACCTGGGTCCAGAACACAGCTGGTGTGATGCAATCTGGTGACCACATGGAGGACCTCAGCTGCTAAAACTGGTTGAAAGTCACTCAAGCTTGACCGAAGATCTCCACCAACAGACCGATCCCCTCCCACAGAGGTTGGATCAGAGGAGGCAATACTCACCCTGATAGAGGACACCTTAGAAGCATCCAAACTCCTCACACTTTTCAGTGGAAAAAGCTATCCTAGACTGCAGACAGGAGCGATTTAACCAACTGTCTACGATGCAGAAGAGCACGGCTGGTTGATTCTTTGCTGCAGCAATCGACTGGGACAGAAATTCTTTCTTCTTTAGATCAACTGCCCGCTGATACTCCAAGTGCAAGCCACCCCTATCGGGGCTGACTTACTATGCCGTATTCTCCCCTGTTTGGCTAGGCTCCTGTTTTGGGCCTCCTATGTTCCGCCCCCAAAGGGGTGTTGCTCTGTGCCTGGGTTTAAAAGGGGGTGGGTTCTCTGCAAGGGTATATAGGGCAAGTCGGTCTGGGGTCTCAAACTCCTGGCCCAGGAGGTACTGGCTGTGATAGCTTCGATGACTATGCAGGTTTTTTTTTTTTTCAATGGGGAGGATGTCAGGAGTGTGGTGACCACTGGGGACTGGGGTTCTGGGGGCTCAGCAACTGGAAAGACAGCAGCTGGAGGTAAGCCCATCATGGCTGGGTTCAGGAGGCCAGGTGCTCCAAAACAGAAAGGTATGGCAATGGGGCTATCGTTGTGGTTGCAGGGACCCTTTTTTAACTCTATTTAATCTCTCTGGGGCCCTGGGCATCCTCTGGGAGTACCGTCTCAGCTGTGCGTGCCTCTCACTCCCTGCTTGAACCACCACTTCCCCAGGCTTCCCCCTCCGAGTGACTTGGCAGGTCCAGTCCCCCGGATCACCCTCTGGGGGAGGCCCGCCCTCCCTTGGTGGCACTTTCTGAGATTAGAGGGACCTACCTTATCACCGGGTCAATCGTGGGGACTCCTGGGTGCGCTGGGCCGGTGTTGGGATGTGGATGTGCCACTGGGGTCTCCGTCATCTCAGCGGAGCTCCGGAGGTGTTTTCAGTGATTTTTGTCCCTCAAGGAGCTTGATTGTGCAGTGGCGACTAGGCACTATGTGCTGCCATCTGCCAAGCTCCTCCCCCATTGTGCATAGTGCTGCAGGGTCTGAGCTGCACCTGACTGCCTCCAGGTGCCGCTACAGAGTGGTGCAACCCTGGAACCCTCCCCAGGAAAGGGAGAGCTGTCCTCTGGATGCTCGATCCCTTCCCTCCCCTGCCAACCCCCCGGTGGCCCTGGTTTGTTCTTGAATCTGGGTCACTGGTGTGGTGCAAGGTGTGGCATCCAGCACCTCAACCCTTAGCACCACTGGGCCGGTAGTGGCAGGGCCCCCTAGGAGGTGGCGCTCCAAGGAGGTCATTAACTCGATGTGGCACACTGTTGAGATGAGCCGGGTGGTTTGCATTCTGGGATTCACTTTATTGGGCCTGCTATGCCCGTGTCTGGGGCAGGACCCATGTTAGACCCATTAAAGGAATGCATGTAAGAGTTACAGAAAGGTCGGAGCCATGTTGCTCATGCTGTGGTTTGAGTCTGGCATCTGGACTCGTGGGGAAGAGGGTCATGAATTGGTTGGTTTTCAGGGCGGCCGTGGTATGGGTTTAAAGCTGCTATCTCGGTATCCATTATTTCAGGAAGGAGAGTAAGGCACTTCCCAGGTAATGGTTGTGGACATGTTTTCGTACCCTCTAAGGTTCTGAGCTTTGTTTTGGCTCTGGGTAACTGTGTGGCGTCTGCACCTGGTCTAATTTTTTGGGCCTGTTTTAAGCACTTGCATCAGCCTGGTACTGTTTAGTACCTCTCATTTCATGCCCTACTCCTGTTCTGTTTCCCGGCTCCATGGAGCCATGCACCCAATTTAATTATTTATTAATTTTTAAAATGAGAAACAGAATTAAATTTATTTTTGTGTTTTCACTTCGTGTGTGCTGGGATTACTGAATGAACTGACTGATCACTTCCTCCAAAGAAGCAATTTCCAGCGAACCTGCACTGCGCTTCTAGAACTGCAGTTAAAGTAATGCCCTGCTTTTCTTGTGATCTGCTGGCTTTACTTTACCCTGGAAGGTTTTCAGTTTGTACCCCCCCAGGTTACCATCAAGACCCCTAGACAAAAATGGGGGGCTAAAGGGGGTGATACACAAGTAATGGAGCCTCAGCGCCACCTTGCCCTCCTCAGGGAGAGACCTCCTTCAGGCACGCTCCAACCTATGCTCCTTAGTCTTCGACCAATGCTGCTCAGCACAATACCATGATGAGCAACATCAGGAGGTCAAGGGGCGAATGTGGAAAGATGCGATCAGATCCAGGGCATCGGTCAAGGCCATGTTATAGGCCTCCACACCAGCCTCTGAACCCTGAGCACAGGCTAACACCAATTAAACCATATTGCTTAACTAGGAAAGTCCCAATCTCCCTGAATTTCAATAATGGATCAGTCTTAGGATCGATCTTATTAAACTGGAAAAGATACATTACTGCTTCATGAAAATTCCCTCACAATTATTTATTTAGAAACTGGTAACCAGGGAAGGCACACTGAGCCAAGGCTTGTTCCCAGGTGTGGCACAGGGAAGGGGGGGAAGGAGAGTACAGAGGGAATAAAACAACAACACATCAGATTGCAGTTACCTAGGCAACATTACAGACATATGAGTAATGTGAATATCAAGTATATTAACAGCAACATGCAATGATATGTGGACAGTCATGTGAGAACACAGTAAAGTGTGCAGTGCTTGTTGGGGAAGATGACAGTGCTAGTGGGGTACAGAAACAGACTGTGGATGAAGTCACAATTAGCCTCAGTTAAAGGGGGGGTCCTATGCAGGAGGGGAGTTAGAAGAGACAGGAAGAAAAGTCAATGGGGGGGCTTGACAGGGAGAGGAGGGAGCAGGAAGATGCCTTAACTGGCATCTAAAGGCAGAGAGTGAGGGGGAGAAGCAGAGTGGAGAGGGTAGCAGGTTCCAGAGGGAAGGGAGGTGGTTGCCAGCAGAGGAGTGAGAGTGGGTAATGGAGAAGGCAAAGGAATCCCTAGATAGGACAGAGTAAGAAGAGAATGGGACAGGAGAGGGGGGAGAGAAGAGAGGAAAGGTAAGAAGGAAGGAACCCAAACCAGTATTCAGCAATGAAGGAGGCACTGCAGGACTGAGGATGTGCAGGTAATGGGAGGATGGAGAGGGAGGAATAGAGGGAACAATGATGATTATGGACAGAGAGTTGGAAGCAAAGCAACAGAAGGCATTGCCGAGGGTATCCAGTCAGGTAAGGGAAGAGGAAGGGGTGGTGCCATAAACCACATATGCATAATCAAAGACCAGGAGAACCATTTTGGTTACTATCTCCTTGCAGATCCAGAGGGAGAGGCAGTCTTTATTACGGTACAGGGCACAGAGTCTAGCATGAAGTTTGGCATGGATGGCTTCAATGTGGGCAGAGAAGCCAAGCTTGCTATCAAGCCACACACCAAGATACTTAAAGGCAGGGACAGCCTCCAGAGAAGTGCATCTAGTGTGGAGAAGACAGGAGAGGGCGAGAGCCTGGCCAGTTTTAGGCTGGTGCTGAAGGTCATGGACACAGTCCTCTTGGTGTTGACCCTGAGTTGGCTGGCATGGAACCAGTGCAGTATGTTGTGGAATCATGCTGTAGTGGACCTTCCACAGCTGAAGTCAAAGTGCTGGAGGTGCAGATGACCATGTCATCTGCATACATGTGGGTATGCGAAGAGACACATGCAGAGGGGAGGTTGTTTAGGAAAACTGAGAACAGGATAGGACTCAGGATGGAGCCATGAGGGACACCTGCTAGAATGGGGAAGGGAGGGGAGTGGACACCTCCTACCTGTACCGACTGCTGACGGCCTGTGAGGTATGACTGGAATCAGTCAACAGCAGGCAGTGAGAGGCCAACAGAGCTCAGCTTGTCCAGGAAGAGTGGGTGGTACACCAAGTCAAAGGCTTTGGCCAGACTGATCAATATGGCTGTGGTGAAATGTCCCTGATCCATTCCAGTGAGGACAGAGTCAGTTAGTCGCAGCAAGGAGGAGATGGTGAAGCGGCACTTCCTAAAACCAGACTGGAGGGGTAGAGGAAATTAGAAGAGTCAAGGAAGTCAACAAGCTTAGAGTACACAATGGTCTCCTGAAGCTTTACAAGACAGGGGAGGAGTGAAATTGGCCTAAGGTTTTCAGGGAAGGAAGGGTCACCCCTTTTTTGCAGAGGTAAAAACTTTGTGACCTTCCAGGTCTGGGGGACAGCACTGAGGGAGAAGGAGATGTGCACATGGTGAGCAAGTGGAGGAGAATGGGAAAAATGTGATATTTCATGTTTCTAAATGTAAATCAGGTTGTTCAGTTTAACTCATTATAAAATTAATTTTCCACATTCATGAAGAACTCTTGCCTATCCTTTCCCACCCTATTCCTTCCCAATTACTGTTGGTTTATGTTTTTGATTTCCGTTATGTAGTTGGCCTCTACTCCTATAGCATCTTCCTAGCTGCTGTTATACCCCTGTGAATGGTATGTTTGATTTGTGCTACTGCTGACTGGTCTATGCCCAATATTTTTGTCGAGATGTCTATATTATTTTGTTTGAATTAATGCTTAATGACGTCTTTTAAAAACACATAAATAACATCAGGCTTTTGGCCCTGCAAATCATTTTAGACAGTTGTACAGAGTTGCTAGGGACTTAGGTTACAGTGCTGGGCAGGACTTCACCAGTATAATTGATAGACACAGGCAGAAGACCTGCGGAGGCCATTGGGCCCATTCTCCAGGGATTACATATAGTGGTCTCTTTGCTTGCTACAGTTGTTTGACTTTTGTTTGTGTGACAATTATTTCTGCATATGCCAACAGGCCCCAACACAGTGAGTCATCAACCCAACCAGTGTGGTACCCACATCAACTGTGTGGAGAGCTCTACAATAAGGCCTTCAGTGGAAAATGTTGGGTGTACCTACCCTGGGGAAAGTGGACTGAAAGGATAAGGGGTAGCAGGTGTGTTTATATAAGGCACAACCTTTTGCAGTTATAGTGATTTATTGTTACCCCATTACTACCCATTTTTTTCTTTATAGCCCCTTTTTTGCTTTCTCTTCCTTTTTAATAAAATTGCTGTTTGTTTGCATTTTAACTAGCAGTGTCTGCCATTTCTTTACCGTGCCACAGTTATTGTTTCTGGGGTAGTACTTCTGTGTGGGAGGAAAATGCGTATAATTTCCAGGGGTGGGGTGATATAGCTAAGCATAGCCCTTGGGTATCCTATATTGATACCTCAGCGGGAGGAACTGTGCCGTTCTTTGTAATTTGTACCCAATTGTTCTGCAACCTTAAGAACCCAGGCCAGCTCCCTATGGGAGGTGAAGGGACGGATCGGTGGTACCTCCCCCCCTCGAGGTCCCCAGGCTTACAATAAGGTTTAATAAACTCTGGTCAGATCCACCACGGCTGCATAATGAAGTTAGTGAAGTTGTGTGGAATTGTTAAGGAGGTATTGATAAACAATTCAATGATTTGTAAGTAGTAAGATTTGTTTTAGTTTCTGTTCTAAGGAAGGCATACACATTATTATGAAAATATATGGAGGTGTACATTTTAATGGAAGGAATAGGAAGAAATATAGGTTTACAAAAGAACCCTAGAGCAAATGCCACTGAGGTATGTGTTATCCTGGATGATATTGGCTGGACAGCCACATTTTAAAGAAAACACAATTGCACATACCCCAATAATGCAAAGCATCATGGGAAACATATGCAAATCCCCATGATGGTACAGAAGGTGATAGTACATGAAAAAGTAATGTCTAGCATATGTTCAGCCTTAGGATTATTTACACAGTTTTGTTTTGTTTTGTTTGGCAAAACAGGGTTTTTGTCCATGATGTGATGTAAGTTATATTTAATCAATGTGTTGATGTCAGGAAGTTAGATGTAATGATGGACTGTTAGCAGAGAAAATGTGATAGTAACTTTCAAAGGGGGTCGCTTTTGATAAGGACAAGGTAGTTATACCTGTGATAATGGGAATATTAGGAAAGTATGAAGTCTATGCAGAAGTGGAGTACAAATATGCACAGTTTCATAAGTATGTGCTCAGAGTGCAGCAAAATGTGATATGCAGGTTTGTTTTAGAAATAGGTAAAAATAGCGATACATGCAACTGATAGAAAGATAGATAATTACACAGACATATATAACATATATATATATATATATATAAAATATATATATATATATAGAGAGAGAGAGAGACAAACAGACAGGCAGAATAGGAATGGCAGTGAAGTACTGAAGTGACGCCAACCCCACACCCCCCCAGCAGAGATGGACAGGCATTAGGATGCGCCTTTGGGTCATTGCCCATAATGCTCACGCCATTTCATCTCACCCTATCCTACAGACAAAGACAAGTGTCGAGGTGTGCCTTGGGGTGTTCACACTTTACACTCATCCCATTCCATAAGGAAATACACTGAAATGGGTACAGTATAAGAGAATGGAGTGAACTTTGGGGCCAAAGAGTCAAAGGCACACCTCATACCTGTCACTGGCTGTATGGTGGAGATGGAGGTGGAATGGTGTGAGCATTACTGTTGACAATTCCAGGTCACACCACTGATGCTTGTCAGTCCCTGCAGGGCAGGGTGTTATGGTCAGAAACACTAATGCACTGGCCGTTTCTTGGTGTTTTCACTCCAAGTTTTCAGCATGGGCTTTTTGTGACCCCACCGCATGAACAGTGACACTATCAGTTCATTAGCTGAGAGGTGATTTTGCACAGCAACTGTGCCATTTGGCACCACAGGTGCAAAAACACATTTTGAACAGAATGTAAAAAATGACAGCTGTACTGTTTATGAGGAGGTATAAAAAAATGGTAATGTTGAAAATTTGGAGTGAAACTATAAAAAAATTGGTGAAGTCATGACACTGCTCCTGCTAACGTATACTTTTCAAATTCCTATGCATCCCATTGTTTTCATCTCAATTGATGTTATGTGACTTCTTAACCTAACAACAGCATTTAATGCATTACATTATAAGAACAAGTAATTTTTTTAATACATTTGCAGGCAGTTACATAAACTTAATTTCTTTCATAGAATAATTTAAATTTAGTAACAGTGGTAGTACAAAGCAATTACTCAGACATCTTGAAAACTATAACTACTTTATATTGTACATTGACACCTCATAAGGACTTCCCTGAAATTGAGATGCAAATGTCACACATTTATCAGTTTTCTAACAGGAATATTTTACTATCCTAAATACATTTCTTGCTTCAGTAACTGCTCAGCACATCTACTGCATGACCTACTTATTGACATTTCACACCTGCTATGCAATGTACTGCTGCTTACTACACCAACATCATGAACCATAAAACAGAAGACTGCCATAACTAGGGAGGCAGTATAGCACAGTGGTTTAAGGCTCTGAACTGCAAATCTGGAGATTTGGGTTTGAATTGCACAGCACCCACTTGTATACTGGGTGACACTGAGCAAGTCACTTAACTTCCATGTGCTCCCAGGTTGTCCCTGTAAACAAGCTTTCAGCTTAGTGTGCCACTCCTGGTTAAACAATTGAAAGCAAAAAAAACACAATATATTATTTTTCTTGCTTTATTTTGCTACTACAGGCTTTGACTAATACATCCATCCTTAAATGTACTTTTTTATAGCTTATGGGTGGGATAGTCAGACTGCGCCAGGCTGTGGTGCAAGCCTGAGCGCAGCACAACTGGGATGTGCCAGGGCACTGACAGGGTGATATTCAATGGTGCTGCACCATGGCTCAGCACCATTGAATATCGCTCTTTGGCCACCCACATTGTGCATGGCACAGTGGCACTGCACCAGCGCAAGTGGCCAGAGAGGGGCAGGGGGATGCGCTAGCGCAAGTGCCATTGCGCTAGGTGCATCAACCGCGATATTCAAAAGTGCACATGCAAATGGGGCCATAATGCATGCAAGGTGCAAATGGGGCCATTTGCATGTCATTATGGCTCCATTTGCATGCAGGTGCGCTGATCCCCGGTGACTTGCGCCTGGTGCCCTGCCAGGCTGCAGCCATCAGGGACCGACGCCCCCTGCACAAGTGGCAAAGTGCCCCACTGCCCGATTGATGGCATATGTATTAACCTACTAAAGTCCTATATCCCTGGTGGTCCAGTGGACCACTCCCAGCCCGATCGTGGGCATATGTAATATAAATAACAGTCCTATATCCCTGGTGGTCCAGTGGACAGCTCCCAGCCCAATCACGGGCATATGTAATATAAATAACAGTCCTATATCCCTGGTGGTCCAGTGGACCGCACCCAGCCTGATCGCGGGCATATGTATTACAATAAGAAGTCCAATATCCCTGGTGGTCCAGTGGACCGGGTCCAGCCCGATCGCGGGTGTAGGTTTTAAATTATTATATACAATCCATCCCTGGTGGTCAGTGGTACCTCCTCCCCACCCACCCACTAGGCCCTACCACCCGCTCCCCTTCAGCAGTGGGCAGCAGCTTCCCACCCACAAGCAGCCCGCCGCCGCCAACTGACTGCTGTACTGTGGGGCTGCACGCCCATGGTCCCTGGCGTGGGCCAATGGGCGTGAGACGATACCATTCTACACAGTTCAGAAATGTGACATATCTGGACTGTGGGAAGGCAATCTGATCTGCATCCGTGGCCACACTGTGGACAATAGGCGTAAGCCTCTATGTACGCAGTCAGTCGGCGGGCAGCAGGGCAGCTTGCAGATGGGGAGCTGTTGCCCACCGCTGATGTGGGGGAGCGGGGTGGTGGGGCTCAATGGGCTGGTGGGGAGGGGGGTCCCACTGGACCACCAGGGATGAATTGGTATATAATAATTTAAAACCTACCCCCGCGATCGGGCTGGACGCAGTCCACTGGACCACTAGGGATACTGGACTTCTTATTGTAATGTATATGCCCGCGATCGGGCAGGGAGCGGGCCACTGGACCACCAGGGCTTTTGGACTTCTTATTTTATTGCATATGCCTGCGATCGTGCTGGGAGTGGTCCACTGGACCACCAGGGATATAGGACTGTTATTTATATTACATATGCCCGTGATTGGGCTGGAAGCGGTCCACTGGACCACCAGGGATATAGGACTGTTAGTTTAATACTTCTGCCCACAATCAGGCATGGGGGGGCTCTACCATGATGGACGGTGCTGCCGGAGCTTGGGTGGCCACCCACAGCTGGCAGCTGCCATGTTGTGCCCTGCATTACGGCAGCTCACCTGTGGGTGGGCAGCTGTTGCTCCTTTTTTTTCTAGCTCAACTGTGTGCAGTGCAAGTAGGGTTGTGCCTGCATGGGCTCAGCATATCCGGGCTGAATATCGGATGTGCAGAGCATGCATGGGCACGCCCCCACTTACGCCAAGATACATTACTGATGGCTCCGCGATCGGGATTTGTTCCAGGCACTTTCCCTTTTGAATATCGTGCCAGGGCACATCAGTGGGTGCGACGATGGTAAACCTGTGTTGCGCCATGCGCAACCCTTCTGAATATCCCACCCCATGTGTCTGTGACCTAGGCAGAACTACACTTAAATTCTTACACATAAATAAATATATCATCAGAATAACATTTATTTCAGTAGTATCTCCTTCCTTTTCAGGTGCCCATGACACTATGTATATATATTTATATCTTTTAATTTCAAAGCACTAAACCTATTCAAATGCACAAAACACAAGACTTTATTCTCTTCACACATTACTGTTAAACTTTAAGTCCCAGAATGGCCAAGAAACAATTGTTAGACTTCACTCTTGTATGCCACTGTCATGCCCACTTCTCATGCAAATAACAATCAATTAGGCAAATCCTTTTGTTTCTGTGCTATGCACTCATATCAGAGAGACATAAATCTTACAGAACTGCTAAAAAAACTAATTTATCAAGACTGGATTTCTGAATTAAAACCTGTTGTTTACAGTACCTACATAAATAATAGTTTACTGGCTACTAACGATGCTACAGACATGACAATAACAACATTTCTGTTTTACATGGAAAACATCCATATAATGAACTTGTCATACAGGATTTGTAACCTTCTGTCTGCATGTATCTGACAAAGGAAAAGGCACCTGCTTGATCTTTTTTTTTCTATATTATTTTTATGCCCAACTTGCACATACTGATAGAGCCAAATATTGACATGCTTAGAGTTAAAAAAAAATAAATCATGATGTCTATATGTGTGTGTTTGGGGGGGGGTGTATGCCTAGATGCAGTTTCAGGCACTCCTAAATTACTTCCCCAGGCAGCTCTGATAGTCAGTTGTTCCAACATGATAGATCCACCTCATGCCCCTCCCACATGAACCATAAAAAAAAAAGGTGGGGGTGGATCTTTAGGAGCTTCTCGGGTCGAGGTGGGGGTGAATCTTACTCCCCCCCAAAAAACTAATGCTGCATCCCACTACTCAGGTTCCAGTTCTTGTACCACCCATTTAAGAAAGAAAACAGTGCCCTGCTACCATTGACTAACATGAAAGCGTATTTACTTGAGGGTGGAAAGCATTTCTTGGAGGAGGGTAAGGCGGAGGAGACTATTTACACTTTCAGTCAGTTCCACGGACAGAAAACATGACATCAGCCCTTTTGTGCATGCAAAACAACTGCAGGCTCTGCCCACTGCAGCCGTAAAAATGTAAAATACAGACCAGGGGTCTGGGAACCATCTAGGCTTTACTGCTGTAGGAAAATAAAATTCTGCTGGTGGAACTACTGCGAAAGCTGGAGTTTCATTTCCACTAAATTCTGGAATGCACTTAGCAACTTTTATGAAACTATGACTTAGAGTTGTGGAATGAATGTATGAATTGTGGATTAATGTAGTAAACTGTGTAAAGAAATTGTTCAGAATTGATCACTGAACTGCATTCTGCAATTCATGCCTATCATTCCACATTCAGCCAGAAAATTGCTCAGAACGGGGTGAAAATTTGCCAAACACATTCGGAGGATTCAGATTTTGCCAGTGTGGGAATTTCAGAAAATTGCAGTTTCCATTGAGCACTACTAGGACTCCATATTATTTTGTTGCTTTCTGTGCATTCTGGGGCATTTTGCGAGTCATTTGTAACAGGATTTACTACGTTGCTACTCCCTCCCGACAGTGCAAAAACTTGCACCTTAGACCCCCCTCCAAGCCCCAAAGTCCCTTAAAGTCCAGCATGTTGCCCCAAACACTCCTTCTCATAGCCCAGCCTGAGCCAGCTGCTCCTGAGTGATCCTATCGCCTTTCCCCTATTCCAGCAATTTGCATTTAAGCCCCCACAACAAGCTGTACCAAGTCAAGCTGTTTCCATTCCAGGGTCACACAGAGCTGTCCCATTTCTAATTTTAGCCCTTAGATTTACTCTGTCCCACATGTGTTCTACATGGAAAAGGTGCTGCCCACACTGAGAAGGTTGTAATTGTAAATGCCAGCTTTAAAGAAGAAACTCACAGTACTCTATGCTGCTAAAGCAAAATTGCACAAATAATGGCACTGGTACCATACACTGTACTGTACTGTCTACTGTAGACAGTATGCACACTCCCTTTACAGTACAGGGGCACAAGCTGCCAGCCATCGCATATGGTGGCCAGCTGAGGTGGTGAGAAGAAGGCTGTGCTGGTTGCTGTATGGGCTCCTGTGGCACCAGTGATTTAGCTAAGCGGGGGCATGGTGGGTTGGCCAGTGTGTGCGGTGCAGGGGGGAACTGCTAGATGCCAGGGAAGCTTATTCTGGGACAGGGATAAGGATCAGTGGGTGAAAGTGCCACCAGATGCAACTGGAGGGTGTGGGAACCACTAGACACCAGGGACATTTCTGTCATTTAACAGAGATGGTGATTGGAGCATGGGGAGGGGGGACCACTGGACACCAGGCACATTTTCTTCCCTTAACAGGGCTGGTGATTGGGGGGCAGGGGGACCACTGGACAGCAGGAACATTTCTGCCATTTAACGGGGATGGTGATTGGAGGGTGGGGGGACAACTAGACACCAGGAACTTCATTTTCCTGACACGAGTCTGGCAATCAGAGGGTGGGGGACCACTAGGCACCAGAGATTTCTATTCCTGACATGAGGTTGGCAATCGGAGGGTGGGGAGGACCCCTAGGCATGAGGGATTTCCATTCTTCACATGGGACTGGTGAGTGTAGGTTTGGGGGACTACTAGGTACTAGGGACTTCATTTTCCTGACACAGGGCTGGCAATCAGATGGTGTGGGGACCACTAGGCACCAGGGATTTCAATTCCTGACATGGGGCTGGCCATCGGAGGGTGGGGGAACCACTAGGTACCAAGGATTTCAATTCCTGACATGGGGCTGGCCATCGGAGGGTGGGGGGGGACCACTAGGCACCAGGGATTTCTATTCCTGACATGGTGATGATGATTAGAGGGTGGGGGGGACCTCTAGGCACCAGGGATTTCTATTCCTGACATAGGGCTGGTGATCGTAGGGTGGGAGGGACCACTAGTCACCAGGGACATTTCTTTAATTTAATGGGGCTGGCAACTGGAGGGCAGGGGAGACCACTAGGCACCAGGGAAAGTTGTAACATTCTATGGGGCGGTGATCAGAGGGTGGGGAGCCACTGGACGCCAGGGAAAATGTTTAACATTCTACGCAATGGCAATCGGAGGATGGGGGGGGACCACTAGGCACCAGGGAGCAGGCATCCTCCCCCAAATGAAAAAGTGATTGCTGACTGTAGTGCCTCCACCAGCTGCTATTGGTTGCCCTGAGTAAGCCGGGCTTCTTCTCAGTGGTAATTGCACAGCACAAGGTGGCCTGCACTATTTCTCTTGTGCAGCACTAATGCACTGAATATTGCACTGCAGGATTCCTGTTCTCACCCCTTCCTTTGTGCACTGTATACATAATTTTTATGTGCACATGAAACCCTTTAAGTGTGCACCATGGCCTCCTTTGAATATTATGTATTGGCGCAAACCCCAGGCAAACCTTGTGCAATCACGTTTCAATATCTTGCTCCTGATGGTCAATAAAATCCAATGTTTCAAAAAAAAAAATCATAATAATGGCACTGTTTTCCATACTTGTATCTCCACGTATGATGATGCGTCCCACATTTTGAGGCCAGTGTCTCACATTTTCCACATTTGACAGTGTTGAGTGCCTCACACTTCACTAATAATAGGTTAGAGGTATGTCATGGCTACTGTACTGTAGGTTGGGAGGACTGTGAAGCATATGCATAAGAGAGACTCCAAGTTCAGTGAGGTGAAGCCTGGAATAAAGGACTGTCAGTCTGTGCATGCCATGCACAACCCCTGCCCACAACTGTTTCACAGTTAAAAGTACTGCTTGCATGTTAGTGGGTATATGATAGTCATCATCATACATTCATACTCAACACTAGCTCTTTGTTCACTAGCAGTCATCATGTGGTACAATGATTGCTTAGCCCCCTCTGTCCTCGAGTCTGACAGACACTCTGCTGGGCTATGTGCTTGCGCTGTTTGCCCTGATCTGTGTGCCAACTCCTGACCTGTCTATCCATCATGCCACAGCTGCAGTAAATTAATTAACCCCAGCCACGCAGCCACTGGTGTCTCTCTCTACCTATGTAACACAGCCCACAACAACCGTGTGCCATGCTCACTGCCATGACTCAGTCATCCAATGCCTGCACAGATTGTCACCTGCTGCTTGCTCCCTGCCCCATCCTTGACTTCTCTTGTCCTTGCCCTCCTTGTCACCCAGTGGCTCACCCCAGTGATGAGGCTACTGAAGCTGTGACAGAGCCCTCTAGGAGATGTGTTTTCAATGTGAGATATGTCAGTGGAGGAGGCTGACCACTGCAGTGGGGCACAAGTGCAGCCACAGTCATTCATCTCACATTGTGAATTTTTCTTACTGTTGCTCCCAGCCCAAAGACACTGGCACCCAAGGGGCTTCCAGCATGTGCATGCTAAGCATATGAACTCAGAGCCTGGC
Organism: Neoceratodus forsteri; assembly: GCA_016271365.2. Classification (NCBI taxonomy): domain Eukaryota; kingdom Metazoa; phylum Chordata; order Ceratodontiformes; family Ceratodontidae; genus Neoceratodus; species Neoceratodus forsteri. The sequence goes on from CM028134.1 coordinate 247,246,238, forward strand.
CTCCCTTGCACAGTACCTCTGCTGCACTGCCACCTATGGTCACCCAGGGGGCAATATTGCAGCAGAGGCAACAACCCACCCTACCCAAAGGAAGAGAGCATGCCTGGTGATGCTTACTCTTCCTTCCTTGGCCTGACTTCCAGCAGCACAGGCTAGTTCCTTAACTTAGGTCACCGGCACCATGAGCGACAGCTTTGTCACTGCACGATGGGCTGTGGCTGAATCAGTTTCTATACTTCCTTTGTGGAGAATGTCTGTTCACACTAGCTTTTTCATATTCTATTTGCCTACTTCAGGATAAGATGTCTGAATATCCCTAGGCACTGTGCACTGCACTAACCTGTTCAGAAATATGATAAGAGCAGAAAGGTTTGGCCAGTTAGCACAGAAAGTAAATAGGCAAGCAATAACCCACAACAGGGCATGCGTTTCTTGAGAATTAATGCACGTCTGGGTGAATTGGAAGGCACGAGGCCATAGGGCAAGGGACTTTCAACACACCCGGGAAGTGCATTCATTCTCAAGAAACCCATGCCCGGGACTGGATTATTGTGCTTATAAAATGGAATTTTTTTTTAAAATGGAAGAAAGTTTCATTTTCCTTTAGTCAGGTTGTTGCTAGGTAGAATAAGTAAATTTGATGAGAAAGGCCGTGTGCCTTTGAATGAACCCAAGGAACTGAATTTATTCAAAGAAATCTACCCCGTTTGTAAGGTTTTGTCTTTAAAAAGTAGAAAGAACTTTTATTTTAAAGTAGCAGTATTTATTAGTAACCATATAGTCTTTTTTCAGCAGTAATGCTAGTCTGGCAAAAATATCAACATATACATTTTTCTTTTCATTTTTTTCATTCCTGAAGCAAGATACAGGATTTTGAAGTTTCAGAAAGTTCCCACTCCTGTGCCATGCCCATCATCAAACAATTAAATATCTTGGTACAGTGTGGTGCTGTTTACCATCAGAAACATGTGGTGGCATCATCCTAATTCATCTACAATATGAATCTAACATGTACATTCAATAGGTAGCCTCACTGGAAGAGATTTGCAGAAATTGTGAAGGGTTCACATCTTTAATCATGTGAGTCATTATTACAAAATTTGCCGAAAAATCCATTTTAACAATATCTGAGAAAATTAAAAATACCCTGAGCATGAATCTTAGAATTTCAGAAATACATTTTGCTAAAAACACTATAATGATGACATTTTTTGCTGACTTACAAATACTGCTACTTTAATGGAAATGGTTTTATTTTCATTTAGTTAGGCTGTTGCTAGGTAGATTAGGACAGGTTAGTTATGAACTGTGCAGTTTGTAGATAAATAATCAATGGTCATGCGCTGTGTTTTAACCAATGAAGTTGTTTGATTTGGTAATTTTTTTATACCCATTTTATGTAATTTCTGACTCTTCTGTAAGCTGGTTTTGTTCTTACATTGAAGATAGGTCTCAAGCAGTCCGGGTAGGAAAATCCTTCTCACCTTCACTTCCCATTAGCTCAGGTGTCCCTCAAGGGACTGTCCTGGGTATTATTCTCTTTTCCATTTTCCTTAAAGTGATGTTCCAACCTAATGTCATAAGGTATTGGGCTTCACAGCCCAATACCTTATGACAGCATTAGCTGATTGCTGTTAAAAGTAAAATTTCTAACTGTGTCCTTCTAGTTTGGGAAGTGATCGTACATGCTGCCGAACCCATGGCCAGCAGATCCCTTCCAATGGTTCTGTGCGATATGGGCGACAGCAAAACGGCGAAGGTAAAATGGAAATGGCAAAACTGCAAGGCAACAAGGAGCTACCATGAAATAACAGTGATCGCTGAAACAGTGACAACAATGCCACAGTGGACCACCCACCCCTGCAGGTAGTGTCCACCACCATCCCTCATTCCAACCCTGAGCCTGTGAGGCCGGCACAGTCTCTGCTCACCACATGCTGGACTACAGGCTGAGCCTCCTGACAGGCGAACTGTACAATCTGCTGATTGTACAGTATATGTGCCAGGAGAGCTCAGTCTGTGGCTGGCTGTGGTGGTGAGCAGAGGACTGTGCCGGTTACAGGCTCTCAGGGTTGGAATGGGGGAGCAGGGTGTCGGGACACTACCTGCCATGGTGGGGGGTCCACTAGACCACCAGGGGTTTTGTCTGTTATGGGCAGGTTGGGTATAGGAAGGGGGGCTGCTAGACCATCAGGGAATACTATTTCTGTCATTTGACATGGGATCAGGATTTGGGAGGGACCACTAGACCATCAGGGCATCTTCCATGTAAATGACAGGGGATCAGGGCAAGGGAGGGACTGCTAGACTACCAAGGCAGGTTTTCCTTTTACATGACAGGGGATTGGGACTGGGGATGGACTGCTAGACTACCAGGGATTTCTGTTTTATCATGTATGTTGGGATTGGGCATGGGAGGGACTGCTGGACTACCAGGGATATCATTTTTATTACATATGTGGGGATTGGGGCATGGGGGGACCACTGGAACAATGGGATACCCAGCCCTTGACAGTATGTGGATGGGATGTGGGGCACCCACCCCATCTGTGCACAGTTAAGGCCTGAGTTTCAGAAACATTAAACTGCGCTGTGCTTGTGTCCATCTAGCGCTTCTGAAAACCATCAATATCTTGCTGTGCTGCGTATGGATGGGGGATTCCTCACTTGCATATGCACAGCGCGATATCGTGCACCACAGCACTGGTGGGGTTGCGCCACACATAGGTGGCCTTTAAATATGGCCACACCCCTGATGGATGGCACTAATTCTGGTTAGCGTGGCACACACCCAGTTGTGCAGTGCTAACCTTTTGAAAATGGGGCCCTGTGTTTATCTACTACTACTGTATATTGCTTAAGAAACAACATAATCTGGTCATGACATTAATGAGTGACAGTAGCACTTTGGTAACAGTAGTTTGTAAAGATTTTAAAGGAACATGTTAAACATGGTACAGCTGGTCCCTGTTTATTGTATTTTAAAAGCTGTTCAAGTGAGGACCAAGAGCTGCTTGGTAAAAATATTGTTAATATATAAAATCCGTATGAACATACAAACATACAAAGAAGCCAGAAGAAGAAGACCATTTGTTCTATCAAGACTGCTCATATTGCAGGGTCCACAGCTCGAGCTAATGTCCCTGCCCTACCTCCCCACTCCTCCCATCCTCTCTACCCACGATCCTTACTTCCCCCATGCCTATCCCAGCCTCTCTTAAAGCTGCCCACTGTCTTCAATGAGATTACCTCTTCTGGCAGTGCATTCCAAGTGTCCACCACTCTCTGTGTGAAGAAGTGCTTCCTGACCTCCCTCCTAAACCCCCCACCCTCCAGCTAAAGACTGTGCCCCCTAGTATTATGGTTGCCACTCAGCTTAAAGAGACTCTCCTTATCAACCATATTTATCCCTTTCAAGTACTTGAAGGTCCCAATCATGTCCCTCTCTCTCTCTCTCCTGTTTTCCAGGGAGTACATGTTCAGTGCCCTCAACCTCTCCTCATATGCCTTACCCTGCTGACCCACTGTCATCTTTATAGCCCTCCTCTGAACCTTCTCCAGCAGGTTAATGTCCTTTTTGAGGTGTGGGCACCATTACTAAAATTCATACTCTAGATGCAGCCTTACCAGTGACCTGTACAAGGGCAGTATACCCTCCTCTCTCCTACTACTGACCCCCTAGATATGCATCCCAGCATCTTGTTTGCCTTTGCTGCTGCTTTCTTGCATTGTGTGGAGTGCATCATGAGTTCATGAGACATGATGGTTAGGGCTAGCGTGAAGTGCCTTGGCAAATTAAAATTTGATTGGTCTAAAATGCACATGGATGCTGTGGAAGACCTGCATGTAAATTATGAATCAGTCTTCAAGCTCTAAAATGGCCTGTTAATAGGAATTAGATTTAAGCTTAGAGTTACTGAAATGGGTCATGCTGAAATTCTTGAAGCCAAGGACAATATTTTATATGCTACTATAACGGCAATGAAAATCAGTTGTCAGATGTAGGGATTCAGGATATAGTATCTTCTATTGAAAATGGCACGGAAGTTTAAGTTTGTCAGGATTACATGTCACTATTACTCCATGGCTGGAAATCAATTTCTGGTAATGTTCGACAGCCAGATCATATGATGTGTTTGTTCAAGATGTCAGTGGGGAAGCTTTTATGGTGGGAATAGTCACATGTGTACCAGCAAGTTATGCTAGATAAGGAGTTTCAAACACTTCTTTATGACTAATACCCACAAGTATCAATTTCTGTGTAACAGATTACACTCTGAAGTTAAGTACAGGTGCTAGTACAGCTGCTGTTTTCAGTGGATAATAACCCAAATTCTCTAGGGAAAAGAAAGTATTATCTGCTACCTTGGCAATATTTTCATTGCTAGTAAAATTTACCAGAGATAAGTATTGTGCCAGCCAGTATATCAAGATGTCCTACACAAGAAGTCCCCATTCATTTCAATGGGATTTCTGTGTTATATCTGGATTTATAAAATGGAAAGAAAAAAGCTAGAAATGTCATTGTCAGAGAGATGTCACCTGACTGTGCATTAAATCTCTATAAATGCACAGTCAGGTGCCAAACCTAATTTTCCTTCCTCAAAAATTTCACTACAGAGACTAACTGTGACATATCACTACACACAAAATGAAACTAAAAAAGGAAGAAGATGCCAGGCTGGGTTTTCAAAGTGGCCGTTAGATCGATGCAAGCTGTAGCAAACAGCAGCTAGCATTGATCGCTGGTGCATCAGAAACCCTGCACCTGATTTTACTATGGAAGGGGGCCCAGCACCAATGTTGGTGGATTTGCTGTAACCGCTCCTGTGCACCAAGCAAGTGGCACACGGGAGGGGTTTGATGGAGGCAACAGCACAACCTAATGGCAGTGCCCTCTGGGAACTCCAGGCCCATGACTGCCTCAACCTCCCTGGCAGGTGCCACAGCAATTTTAGGGCAGGTGCCAGACACAGTGTGGGGGGGGGGGTCAGAATGCCATCCTGAGCATGGAGTCATGTCTGCCCTGCCACTTGTGGCACAGTGGAACTGTGAATAGTGCTACAAGAACCACAGGTGGCACACTTTGGTAGAATGTGCCACAGACAGTGTCACCCACCTGCACAGGGGCCAGCAGGGTGTCACCCTGTACATGTGGCACACAGCCCTATCTGTAGGTGTTGGCACTGTCTGGCATGTGGTGTGGGGGGCATGATGGGGACCCATCAGCAGGAACACTGCAGGCAGAGTGGTGCAAGCTGCATTAGACCAGCCCTGGACTGATCCAAGCCTGGAGAGAAATGGACCATTTTGGGAATTTGAGTTAAGAAGATGGTCAGGAGGGTCCTGTCACAAGCCCCCCTTATGTCATGGTGTACCAGGGTGGGTGGCACAAGCATGAAGCAAGCTACTTTGGTGCATGGTGACCCCTGTTTGCTGCAAATCCCCTTTTGAAAATCGGGAATGACACAAGGTGTGGTGCAGTGAGGCACTCGTGTAAGTTCTCTTTGACGCAAGCACCTGGCATCTTTCCTGAGCTTTTAAAAATTGGGGCCCATCATCTTTAATTTCTTTTACTGTACTACTCTGAAAATAAAAATATCTGTTTCTCAATGTAACATTCCTGTGCAAATTGCATATCACTTGTTATCTCTTGCTAATGTTTCTTATCAGTCCTACACGTTATTTAAATTAAAGTATCTCCCAAACTCCTGCTGCTTTGTCCCATGGCCTACCTTCAAAAACACACTGTTCTCACAGTTCATCTTCACTTGCCACGCTGGTGCACATACACACACACCAAGGGACAATTTTGTAGCCAGCCATGCTGTTCCCCAATAATGCCTATGAAACTTCTGTCTTTTTTCATTACAATCATATTATTTTTCTCTGTGTACCTTTCAGCAGCAGCACTGTGATTGCAAGCTTCAGGCTTTATTTAAAACAGTCGTCTGAGTGCGTCTCTGGCCCTGAACATCTTTCTTTCTTTTTTTTGTATTATGGTATTTATCGCTTCAAGACTCTGACCGGGATTCTCTTCGGGCCCCATACGGGGATTGCCCCATCCCAGTGCACTCAACCCCACCACCCCACATCGCAGCCAGCCCAGGTATCCCCGACATATCCCTTCTTTGGGAGGGTTCCTTACCTTCATAGGGGATGAGCCTGTTTGGCCGTATCCAATGACCCTGGGTGCTGCTGAGGCGGCTGATGGTGGTCTGGGAACCCGGGAGTGAGGATCCGGGGAGGCCATCATCTGACCGGCCAGGCACCATTTTCATGTTTTTTTCTCTGAGGAGAGATGTACCATGACATCTAGGCTTACGCTGACGTCTGTGTCTCTCCAAGCATTGTTGGTCAGATGTCGTGCTGAACCCCCAGCCTCTGCCAGAGGTCAGCAGACACAGAACTGCACCCTCCCCCTCCCCCCAGAGAAAGTGAGCTATCAGTGGACGCTCCCTCCTTCTTCCCCCGGCAGGCCCTCCGGTGACCTGAGTCCGTTCCCGAACCCGGGTTGCCGGCGTCGCAGGTGGAAATCCAATGCTGTGCTGATGGGCTGGCTATCTTTCTTTTTTAAATTTCCTATCATGACATGTCTCAAGCCTCAAAGAGCTTTCTTTGTGTAAAAATTCCTAATCAGACATCCTGAACAGGAGGTCTTGCTAGTCCCACAGGTTAGCTTTGTTTAAACTTTCCTGTGGCGGTTAGTGTCTGTAGCTGCGATTGGAACTGGTGGGTTACAAAGCAGTGTGTGAAGTCTGCCTGAACAGAATGTAATCATGCCACTAGCACCAATGATAACATCAGTGAATGGAGTTTGTATTTGGGATCGGAAACAGTGAAACACATAAAGAATGTGTGTTGTACTTCAAGAATTGCCATCACAGTGATTGTAGGGGGTGGGTGGGCAGCTGAGTGAGTTACAAAGAGACTGAGTGCTGACCCGGTTACAAAGCCACCATGACTTCATGGCAATTGGTGTGATGCTGACTCAGGTAGCTGGGTGACCATGAGTTCAGAGGTTTTTGTTTTAAAGCTCATCTTCCTATACAGAGCCCCCATTCACTGTGGATAGACAAACAGCAATGAGTGAGTATGCATATTGACTTAACAGGACTACTTTGACAGTTTAACACAATACAATTACATTTTAAATTGTTTAAATTTCATGCTTACTAAATTTATTTACAATTTTTTCCTATTTAACCAGGCAACAAGCCATTTTATATGTGTGATAAGCATGACAGGATGTGCATTAAAAGATTTGTTTATTTTACTTATTTACAAAATGTTTCACCAGGAAAGACAACATGAGCTGATGAACAGCTTATTTCCAGAAGCATCCTGGGGGTACATTGGTTGGGTGAGGCAAACATAATGCAAAAGCAAACAATACCGGTGCAAATTCTTTACCTAACAGAGTAGTAGACTACAACACTATAACACAAGGGCCAGAGGCCAAGGTAGTAGAAACAATTAGTTGGAGAACTTATATAGTGCAATCAGGGCCTAAAGGCCAGGAGGCCAGGGGGTGAAGAAAACAAAGAATCAGAGAAGTGCCTAGAGCTGGGAACCGGGCTTTGGAAAGTGCTAGTGAAAGACAAGAGAGAGAGAGAGTGGGGAGGAGGGGTAGGGAGGTGAGAGGGAAAGGTTGCCAGGACCAGAACCTCCCTTCAGGATGTTAGGAAACCTTGCAAGTAGAGTGGGACCAGTCAGGAAAATTAGGAGGGGAGAGAAGGGAAGGGGGAGACATGGGGGTAGCTAACTAAGTAACAGAGAGTAAGAACTGAAGAGGGGTAGAAGGGGGCAGAGATTGCAGTTCTGACAGGGTGACTAGGAGTGTTAGGTGATTTAAAGATAAGCAACAGAGGAACGAGTATACGTTTGAGAGGGACAAGAAGTAAGTGGATCAGTGCCTGAACTGGGGTTGGAGCACTGTTTGAAGGTACTGGGAGGGAATGGGAATGTGAACGAGGGAGAAGCAAAAGTTTAGGGATGGATAGGAGGGTGGGCAGAATGAGTAAGGGTTTGATGAGGGGATACAAAGTGTAAGGGAAAATGGAAAAGGTGAGGGGGTGGGGGGGTAGGAGTAGACAAGTGACAGAGGGAAAGTGGGTGCCTAGGGGTGGAGAGAGGGAGGAAGGGTTTGAAGACTGATGGAAGGATATGTGGAGAGAGTGGGGTGCAGGGGGTTGGCGAAGGGGACTAGGAGCAGGAACAGTTATGGGAGTAGAAGTTGCACAGGGCTAGGTGGAGGGATGATGGGGAAGAAGAGAGTCGGACTGGAGGAGGAAGCAAGTTCCAGAGTTTGGGGAAGCAGAAGGAGAAAGCTTCCTGACCTATGGAGGTGTGGTGACGGGGGATGACAAGAGTGTGGGAGTCAGAGGACCTAAGAGGGTGGGAGGTGGGAGGGAGCAGAGAGAGGAGGAGGAGAGGTTAGAGGAGGAACTAAAAGAGTCTGGAAGTGAACTTAGTGCAGTGTAAGCAGCACCTGCACTCCAGGGAAGGCAGCGCTAGAGAGTGGTATAGGATGCAGTGATGAGTGTGGGGGGGGGGAGTCAAGGGCAAAGCTACAGAAAGCATTGAAGAGGGAATCCAGTCTGGCAAGGGAAGACTTGGGAGCAGCACTGAAGACAATGTTACCATAGTCAATTATGGGGAGTATCATTTTCTGAACAAGTTCACGCCTAACCGGTAGTGGTAATGAACTGCGGTTTCTGTAAAGGGTGCCGAGCTTGGGCTGCAATTTTTGCAGAATAGCATCAATATGTTCAGAAAAAATTAAGGTGTTGGTAAAGCCAGACAACCAAATATTTAAAAGAGGTGGAGTCCTCTAAAGTTGTCCCGTCAAGGATGTGGAAGGAGGGAAGGGAGGGCAGCTGAGAGAGTCTCTGCCTAGTGCCAAAGGTCATGGAGACTGTCTTCTTGGCATTGAGAAAGAGTTGATGAGAACTTAGCCAGCGTTGAACATTATTGAAGTCAAGTTGAAGTCTGCTAGTCACATCGGAGGGTGATTGGCTGGAGGTGAGCAATACTGTCTCATCAGTATACATATGGATCAGGGATGAGGTGCAGACTGATGGTAGGTCATTTAGGAAAATAGAGACTAGGAGTGGACCAAGAACGGAGCCTTGAGGCACACCAGTAGAGATTAATAATGGTGGGGATGTAGAGCCCTCAATTTTGACAGACTGAGTTCTGCCTACCAGGTAAGATCTGAACCAATCACAGGCAGGCTCTGACAGGCCAGCTGATGAGAGGGTTTTGAGAAGGAGGGAGTGGGAGACAGTGTTGAAGGCCTTAGCAAGGTCGACAAAGATGGCAGGCGTGATGTGGCCTTTATCCATGGCAGAATGGATAGAGTCTGTGAGCCTCAGTAGGGAGGTGGTTGTGGAGTGGTTCTTCCGGAACCCAGACTGGAAGGGAGTGAAGTAGGAGGAATCATCAAGAAAGGAAGAGAGCTGGGAGAGAATGAGGTGTTCCTGTAATTTTGCCAGGATGAGTAGTAGCAAGATTGGGTGGTAGTTTCCTGGAGAGGAGAGACTGCCACCCTTAGAAAGAGGAAGGAAGGATGGTTGCACGTTTCCAGACAGCAGGGATAGTTGCAGTACAGAAAGACAGGTTGAGTAGGTCAGCCAGTGGGTGGGAAATAGCGTGAGCAGGACAATAGAGCAGCATTGGGTCGAGGCCATTGGGAGAGGTTTCCTTTGTGAGGTTGAGAGATAGGAGAGCTTTTAAGATGCCATTTGAAGTGATTGGTGAAAAGATAAAGCTCAAGGGTAACTGGTGGTGTTGGGAGAGGATGGTGGGAGGTAGAAGGGGAGGCTGGGAGGGAGGCTAACAGGGTGGAGGCGCAGGAAGTGAAGTAAGAGTTAAATTCAGCCGCTACCAAAGGATGATCGGCTGTGAGATGGTTGTTAATTTTAAGCAAAGGAGGTGGAGGTTTAGCGTGGGGTGAGAAAAGTGAGTGGACTACTTTCCCGAATTTTGATGGGTTATTTAAATTAGTCTTAAAGGTGGACTGGAAAAATTCAGATTTGGCCTGCCGGATGACTTTTGTGCAGGCATTTCTGAGGGTATGGTAGTTAGATAGGTCGCAAGGGAGTCTGGTGGATTTGAGAGTTTTCCAAGGTAAATCATGCTCTTGCTGCAAGGCCAGGAGCTCAGGGGTGACCCAAAGAAGGTGATTTCCATGAACTCTGACTTGCTTAAGGGGAGCATGTTTGTTCCAGATAGAGAGAAAGTTGTCTCTGAAATATGCAAGATCAGGATCAATAGATTTAGCGGAGGCTATAGGGGTCCAGTTAACGAGCGTTAGGTCCTGATGTAGTGCGGCAGGGTCAAGGGTCTTGTAGGATCAGATAGTTAACAGTTTGGGAGGGGCCTTAGGTCGGTGGATTTTCCTGACTAAGTAGATCATATGATGATCACTAAGAGCTTCAGGCCAGACTGGATTACCCTGTGTGGGTGTGAGATGAGTGCCCAGTCCAGGAGAGTGTAGTTTTGGGATTTATGGTTTTTGGCAAGTGGGTTCCATGATTAGTTGAGACAGGTTAAGGGCAGATAAGTCAGTGTGAGCATTACATAGGGAGGGAGACAACCAATCTAGATTAAGGTCACCTAGGAGGTAGAGCTCACCTGAGGAGGCGGGGGACCTGATGGTGGTGATTAGTTCAGTGGCAACGGTGTAGTGTAGACCAGGGCAGCAGTACACACCTGCAATTAATATAGGGGATGAGAAGGGTAGAGAAAGCCTAGGATACGGGCTTCATAGGTCTTGGGAACTGAGGTCAATAGGATAGTTGTGGTTTGGAGAAAGGCGGCGGAGTAGATAGTGACTTCCCCATCTCTGCTAGTTCGGTCCTGGTGGTTGATGGCATAACCAGGGATTGTGATGGACACATCAGAGACCTTATTTGTAAGCCATGTCTCAGTTACTATAGGTATATCTGGGTGAGCGGCCGCTACAAGAGGGTGCAGCAGGTCAAGTTTGGGGAGTAGACTCCAAATGTTAAGGTGGAGGACCTTTAGCCCCCAGGGTAGGGAGTTCAGAGTGGGGGAGGAAAGCAGAGAAGAGGGGATGGAAGGGGAATGAGATTTAATGAGCGAAGGGCCAGGGCTGGGGTTTATATCATCCAAAGAGAGCAATAAGAGAGAGAGAGAGAGAGCGAGAGAGAGAGATTATGATGAAGTGGAGCTTGGTACTTTTAAACCAGGACTAGCTAGACATTTCTGGGGGAGCTGGGTGGGTAGCAGAAGATAGAAAATTGGAATTTGAAGAGACACATAAGGGTGTGTAAGTAGCGAAGAGATATGAGTGGAGCAGAGGGCCAAGTAGGGCAGTGTGTCCAAGGATGAGAATAGGGTGTAGGAGTAACTGCTAGGTTGCAGTAGGAGTAATTGGTGTAGTAACGTAAGCGGGGGGGGCAGAGCGGGGCTTGGAGTTGTTGAGCAGTTGTGAGGATGGTAGAGAGAGGAGGATAAGAGATACAGCAAAAAGGGATGGGGAGCAGCATGGACAGAGAACATTATTGCACGAAGGAGTTTGCACAGCAAATGGAGTAAACAGGGCTGGGTTTGCTGTCTGTAGCAATATAGCAGGTTGAGAAGGGGTTAAGATAGCTTAGGACTGGCTTGAGGTAAGTGAGGCTAATAGCAGAGCAAGTGGAAGCATACTGGGCAGAGCTTATGCACATTTAATAGAAAGGCGGGGCCGGGGGTGGGTGGAATGAAATATATTGAGATGCAAAGCCAAAAGTAGCTAAAAGAAGATAGCAGGAGCTTTAGAAGCAAATTCCTGGTTGCTGATTGTGCTCAGAGTCCGGGGCTTGAGGGCGCACCAATCAGTGAGCTCCAGCACGGAAAGGCAGCCAATCAGGGATAAGCAGCATTGAGAGAGCTGAAAATGAAAAAAAATGCCGACTCAGAATTGGACCATACCTGCTTGGGGAAGTCCTGTAGCCGTAGAGCTGGTGAGGCAGGTGGCAGATCAGGAATGGCTGCACCGCCAGGGAGGGAATGCCTGGTTAGGTGCTGCTGAGCTGTGGGAAGAGAAGAAAAAATTGAGGTTACATAGAGGGTGGGGGAGGCAGCAGTGAAAGAAATTAAGTGGGGGCAGGAACAGTCCGAGCTGAAGACCGCAAGTCAGCAGGGGGTAGGAGCCAGCTAGGGAAGACAATAAGAGAGGTTAAATCAGGGGGACGGACACAGGGAGCAAAGAGGGATGGCTGAGAGAGGAAAATTTGGTCTGACAACAGGATCAAGTGGAAGGGTGACACTGGGGCAGGGCAGGTGCCATGAACCAGGTGAGGAGGGGAGGTAGGTAGGAGTATCAGGCTGAGGAGAAGAAAGTTTAGAAGGAAGGGTGGGATGCGGAAGGGTGAGGCAGGAGCAAAAATTTAATGTGGCAGTTCAAAAATCAGCAGAAATGACCAATATAAGCAGTAAACCAAAATGCACAGTAGTACAATTATTGCAGCAAATAAAGTAGACTGAGGATGTATAAACAAGGCTAAACAGATGTTAACATTTGAAATATATTGAGATGCAAAGTCAAAAGTAGCAAAAAATAGATAGTGATAGCTTTAGAAGCAAATTCCTGGTTGCTGTTAGCGCTCAGAGTCCAGGGCTTGAGGACGCAACAGTCAGTGAGCTCCAGTGCGGGAAGGCAGCCAATCAGGGAGAAGCAGCATTGAGAGCGCCGAAAATGAAAAAATGCCTGCTCGGAATTGGGCCATACCTGGTTGGGGAAATCCTGTAGCCATAGAGCTGGTGAGGTGGGTGGCGGATCAGGAATGGCCACACCGCCAGTGAGGGAATGCCCGGTCAGGGGCTACTGAGCTGGTTTAAAGCATTCTCCAGGGTCATAGTGAGGTGTAGATGTAAAACACAACTCTTCAGGATAAATTGGTTATTCCAGCTTATTTATAACCATGTACCACCCCTATTCTTTGTCTGTCTAGTCCCGAGTTGTTCTTGAAAAAGTTCCCTTGAACCACTGTACTTACCTGGTCATCAAATAAATAAATAGAAATAAACAGAACCAACCCCATATCCCCTATATACTGTATCTAGATAGTTACTGGGACGTATGTCTGGCTACTATTGTACACACATGAACACACCTTTCCACCTGCGCACTTGCACATAATGAGCTCCACACAGTAACTAATTTTCAAAGCCTTTTTAAGATTCTCTTAGGACTCATCATAAAACAAGCACAAGTTGCAACAGTACATCATTTAAGACATGTTAGTGAAATACGAGATCTTTATAAAGTAAAAATTTTATATCATGCTGTATAACTTCCTTGTTGCAAAGCTTTACTTACACAGGACTGATTCACAAGGTTATAGTAGTAGTTGCAGCACTGTTTTTATTACATGCATTCCAAAGCTCAGAGCACTGTACATCCAGCACTGACAGAAAAAATACCAAACAGCAGAGTGGCATAACCATATAACAGCAAGAGTAACAGAGCATCTGAAATGCAAAGGCTAAAACATGCTTTTGAAGCTTAAAATTAAAAATACCAATTTATTATTTATTTCAAAAGTTTTACCAGGAAAGACACACTGAGCCGATTGGGGGTAGAGAACAGTCAAAATGCAGAGTACAATGTACAAAAATAATATTATAATGTAGAACTAGGTGTAACAAAATAAATTACAAGAAAATGCTTCAATAATAAAATTGCCATACAGTAAACTGCAGCACAAGCAAGAACATTAAACAGGGAGTAACAAAACAATAATATAAGGCGGGAAGAGTAGTGATTGATGACTGGGGGAGAGGGGCTGTGCTAGTGTAAATGTATGGTGGAAGGCAGCTGACAGAAGTCCACCTCAATATCAGAAGCATCTGCAGGAGTGAGGTGAAAGATAGCTGGCAGAAGTCCACCCCAATATCAGAAGCATCTGCAGGAGTGAGATGAAAGATAGCTGGCAGAAGTCCACCCCGATATCAGAAGCATCTGCAGGAGTGAGGTGGAAGACAGCTGGCAGAAATCCACCCCGATATCAGAAGCATCTGCAGGAGTGAGGTGGAAGTCAGCTGACAGAAGTCAACCCCGATATCAGAAGCATCTGCAGGAGTGAGGTGGAAGTCAGCTGACAGAAGTCCACCCCAATATCAGAAGCATCTGCAGGAGTGAGGTGGAAGTCAGCTGACAGAAGTCCACCCCAATAGCAGAAGCATCTGCAGGAGTGAGGTGGAAGGCAGCTGACAGAAGTCCACCCCAATATCAGAAGCATCTACAGGAGTGAGGTGGAAGGCAGCTGACAGAAGTCCACCCCAATATCAGAAGTATCTGCAGGAGTGAGGTGGAAGGCAACTGACAGAAGTCCACCCCATATCAGAAGCATCTGCAGGGGTGAATAGGGAATCACAGAAGAGAGATTTCAGAGAGATGTGAAGAAACAGAGCAAATAGAAGAGAGGAGAGAACCCCAAAGTTAAGGGAAGGAGAACAAGAAGGCTGCTTGGCCAGCAGTGGATTTCACTGGTGGGAGAGCAAGAGGGTGAAAGCAAGTGTTGCGAAGGGAGGAAGAGGAAGAAGAGAGGAGAGAAGCAAGATAAAAGGGGAGGAAGCCAAACCAAAATTTGGAGATAAAAGAGAAAGAGTGTAAGGCACCTGGCATCAAGAGAGGGAAGGGAGAGGGAGGTGAACAAAGAACAGTGGTTGGTATGCAGGGGTTTGTCAAGAGCAAATCAAAAGGAGTGAAAGAGGGGGTCCAATCTAGCTAAGGTGGACTTTGGAGCAACACTATAAACAATGTCTCCATAGCTGAAAATTAGGATTTTTCTGTGTACAGGAAGTGGGATGCTTCTTTTATTCCTGAAAAATTCTTCAAGTTTTAGGTGGAACTTCTGGATTTCATCCACATGAATAGAGAAATCAAGGTGGCAATCCAGCCAGACCCCAAGGTATTTGAAGGAGGACACATCTTCAAATGCTGCATCATCAAGGGAATGAAAGAAAGGAAGGGGGAGACTCTAGCAAGCCTCTGCCTTTTGCCAAAAGTCATAGAGACGGTTTTCTTTTCATTGAAGGATAACTGATTTTCTCATCCAGTGCTGGATGTTGTTGGAGTCCAGTTGGATCTGATTTGTGAGGTCAGGGGCAGAGGCACCAGAGGTAAAGAGTACCGTATAATCTGTGTACATATGATTAGACACAGGGAAGCAAGCAGTGGGGAAACCGTTTAGAAAAATGGAGAAAATAATTTAAGGGAGAAATATGCCAATGGAAGGAAGGAGATGGTTATCCAATGGCATGGTATTCCAAAGGCTAGGAGCCACCACCCAAAAGGCCTGTCACCAGCCAATTTCATCCTCAGTGGAGGTGCTGGGGGAGAATTTGGGGGTTTGCTCTCATCTGGTACTATGAGTAGAATAAAACAGAACCTTCTCACTAAGACAGATGTTTTGAAGATAATGTAATAGCTGGTTATGAAGGCAATGTGGTGCAGTGGCTCAAGGCATCCTACTTTGGACCAGGAGATTCCAGGTTTGAATCCCATCACAGCTACTGGCTCAGTATATAAACTTAATAAGTAGCTGACACCTCCAGGAAATTTTGACATAATAAACAGAATAATTAGACACAATTCCGCTAATGTGTCACATTAAGTTCTATATTCTTCCCTTCCTGTTATTTATTACTGAGGCCATTTTCATGAAGACAGGATCTTGTTTCATATCAGTTGATCTGTTCCAGTTGCTCATTCTCTACCTGGTCTCGTAATACTCCACTTGTGACATCATAGTCATTCCCATGCAACAGAAGAAGAAGAAGAAGAAGAAGAAGAATCAGCATTTATATAGCGCTTTTCATACACAGTATCCCAAAGCGCTTTACAAGCAATGCTAGACTGGTAGTGAAGTGACTGAATGTGTGGTGGCAGCCATATCACACATCATCACCCACACACAGCCTGGATAATTGCATGAACCAGTTTATGGGAAGGAGAATGTTGGCCAGGACACCGGGAATGTTCCCTGCTCTTTGCGAAGAGTGCCTTGGGTTCTTTTACTTCTGCCTGGACACCCACCAGGACAACACCAAAATGGGCAGAAGGGACCTCGGTTTAACATCTCATCTGAAGGACGGCACACCCCAGCAGTACAGCACCCCCCAATACTGCACTCAGATGCCAGCGATTTTTAGGTATGAGTCCAATCCCAGTGTGGGATGAGAACCCACGACCTTCTGGTCCAGAGGCGGATGTGCTACCAACTGAGCCACGCTGACACCTCTAACAGACTCTGATATCACAACAGAGGATTATGGGAATGAACTGCAGGAACAGATGAACAATGATCTTGTGTTCAAGCAAACTTCCTCAGTAACTAATCTAGATGGCACAGGTCGTGCCTGAAAACAGTCCCTGGGACCAGTGTACTCACCTGATTATCAAATACATAAATAAATAAAAATAAATTAATTAATATGGGGAGGAGAAATTTGCAGAATATATATGAAATACAAGCTAACTGGGTCTCAATATGATGTTTCTCAAAGTTTTACCAAAAGTGTTGGCAGCTCCATAAGGATCTAATGCTTTGTGATATCCGTACTGTGTTTTTAGACCATGTTATTGTGATTATTTTCATATCTGTATGTGTAATGCTCAGCAAAATGGGTTTCTTGCCTAGTGGTCTATATCCTATTGAAATATGATAAATTTAGTTCAGTTCAATCTTGCAAGAAACTAGTGGGCTCCATGGAGAAGACAAGGTGCTGGCAAGGGAGTCTGTAATAGGATACACAGAAAAATAGTGAAAAAAAATTCAAGTGGGTGGTATGTGAATTGAAGACTGCTTAAATTGGACTTGAGAGGGGCAAGTGTGTGGGAGACTGTTATTCAGGGGCCAAGTTAAATAATGTAAATATGCAGAAAAAGATCTACTTTGAAGGAGAACTACAGTCAAAATTTAGAAAATAAAAATGTTATGCAGAGTGCTTTGATTTGCGTGTTTAGTCCTAGTGTGTGTCCTTTCCTTTGTTTGTTCTTAGGATTTTTGTCTAAATTTGCCTACTTGTTTTATGGCCCCTTGGACTCTTCATGCATGCTTTTTTTTTTACTTTTCTTTTTCCCACAATGCTTCTTGTCCCATGTGACAGTGATGTGTTGGGGACAATTGATGACTTTTTACCCTCTCTGCAGCTACACTGTATTAGGTGTCTGTTGTTCTGGCATCAACCAGAAAACTGTTTCTAATCCAAGCTTTTGGTTTTTTAAAGTGTGTGTCTTCATCTAGCCAGCAAAAGAGAATGTTTGGTTTCCAAACCTATTCTTTTCTAAAACCACACACAGCTGTAAAAAAGCACACAAATCACCCCAGGTTATCAATGCTATAATGAGTGAAGATTTAGCTGTTTTCTTAAAGAATAGCCCTCTCAATTATTCCTCAGGTGTTTGTCAAACTGCGAATGTAGCCTTTATTAGTGCTCATTGGATAAGAAGAGGCACTTACCAGCACAGTTCTACTTCTGTAAATTGGACAGTAAGCTAGAACTCACTGTGCCTCTATCATATGGGACAAGAGGTACTGTGGGAAAATGAAAGAAACAAGCATCTAGGTCCCATGTGGCCATAAAACAAACAGGCAAATTTAGAGAAAAATCTTAACAGCAAACAAAGGATAGTATGCACTAGGACTACTCAAGCAAATCAAAATACTCTGTCCAACATACTCTTTTATGAACTTCAACTGTAGTTCTCCTTTAATCATTGATACAGTACCAGGTGATTCATATTAAACTGCAAGGCAAGAAAATTTTAATTAAAGCTAATGGCAAACTTTCCATTGTCTGCAAAGTAGTCAAGGATATTAAACAAGCAGCTGAAATTGTAGTACGAACATACGAATGTGCCAGCAGAAACAGACCACCCTGTCTATTTAAGTCTGCTTGAGTGTGCAGCTAGCACCCCTAGTTTGCAGCTGCCCCACCCCGTCCCCTTTGTCATCCCACTGCCACCCCCACCTCCCCCACTCTCACTCTCCCCTGTTCCCTGTCCCATGCCCTTTTAAAGCTGTTCACAGATTTACATGATATCACTCATTCTGGTAGTGCATTTCATTTTGCTACCACCATCTCAGTGAAATAATGTCTCATTTCCTGCCTAAATCTTCCCCCCTCTATTCTTAGCCTGTGCCCCCTGGTGTCCCTCCCACTCCTTAGCTTAAAGACCCTGTCTGCTCCATCCTTATTGATTCCCTCAGAAACTTGAATGTCTCTATCATGTCCCTCCTGTCCCTTCAATCCTCCAGGGTGTACACAGTCAGGTCTCCCAGCCTGCTCTCATAGTCTCTCCCCTCCATTCTACATATTATTTTTGTTGCCCTCCTCTGCACCCCCTCCAGTAGCCTGATATCACACTTCAGGTATGGCCTCCAAAACTGCACACAATACTGCAAGTGTGGCCTTACTAGCAACCTGTACAGGGGCAAGATCACCTCTCTTCACCTGGATGAAATGCCCCTCGCTATGCACCCCAGCATTTTGTTCACTTTTGCAGCCACTCTCCTACACTGGGCAATATTGTTCATGGTCCCTGTTACCATTACCCCTAGGTCCTTCTCCTCCTCAGTGATCCCCAGCTTAACCCCCCCAGCCAGTATTCTCTCCTTGGGTTCTTTGCCCCGAAGTGCATAACCTTACACTTCTTTGCATTGAACCCCAACTGCCACCTCTCTGACCACTCCTCTAGCTTGTTTAGGTCCCCCTGCAGCTGCTTCCATCCCTCCCATCCATCCATCCACCACTGCTCCCATTTTGGTGTAATCTGCAAACAGACTTACCTTGCTCACCACCCCGTGCACAATGTTTGATATGAAGAGCCCAAATAATACTGGTCCCAGCACAGAGCCCTGTGGCACGCCACTCATCACCAGTTTTGGATTTGTGAGCTCCCCTCCCACCACCACCACCCATTGCAGTCTCCCACTCAGCCAGCTTGTAATCCAGTTCGTCATTTTAACCCCTGCCCCTACATCAGTTAGTTTCCCCCCAAGCTGCCCATGAGGTACTAAATTGAAGGCCTTGCTGAAGTCCAAGTAAAGAACATCCACATGACCCTTATCCAGCTCATCTGTCACCCAATCATAATATTGTATCAGGTTGGTTTGACAGGACTTCCCTGAAATTAACCCATGCTGCCTTACATCCTGGAGGCTGTTGTCCTCCAGGTACAACACCAGTTTTTCCTTTAGTATCATTTCCATGAGTTTGCACACTATGGAGATGAGACTTACTGGATATTACCTGGTTTGTTCCTTGGTCCACTCTTGTGTAATGGCACTACATGTGCCATCCTCCAGTCCAGTGGCACACATCCCGACTCCAGTGAGGTGCTGTACAGATCTGCCAGCAGCCCGGCCAACACCTCTGCCATCTCCCTCAGCACCCTGGGGTGGATACCATCCAGCTCTGGTGCTTCTTCTACCCTCAGTCCCTCTAGGACTCTACCTCCCTCAATCCTTCCATCTGTTGCCTCTCTCCCCCCATCCCCACCCTCCCAGCCCATGGTGGTAGTGGTCCCACTTTTCTTCCATGAACACTGAGCAAAAGTATTCATTCAGTGCTTCCGCCTGTTCCTCCCTTTTCCGTTCCTCCCACCCTTTTTTATCCTCACTATTGTCTCCTTGCACTTCCTTTTCTCCCTGATGTATCTGAAAACATCTCCCCCCCCGTTAATTCCCTGCACTAATCTCAGCTCCCTCTGGGCCTTGGCTTCTCTCACTTTTCTGGTCACCTCCCTGGACCATCTTGCATACTCCTCCCTGTCCTTCTATACCTCTGGTGCACCTCTCGTTTTGCCCTCACCACCTCCACTACCTCACTGTTCAACCAGCATGGTTTCCTTGCTCTGCTCCTCTTACTCTGTGTCTTGGTACATGCTTCTGTTGCCTCTGTAACATTTAGGAAACATTATGATAAGCCTCTGTACCACATCAAGGTAGCCAGCCTTACAGTGGTCCATTCACACCAACACTCATGCATGCATACTTCATCTGGTTAATCTGGTCTCTAAAGCACACCTACCCAATACCCCACACACTCTCCCACTCACGTGTAAAGGTAAGAGAAAGATGCAGTCCATACAGTGCACTCAGGAGAAACCTATTGGTTAAACTAAACATCCTCACCATACATACCCCAACCAGCCATGTACAGTAAACCCACTTCCCAAGGTACTCATGTATGCTCACGCCTCCTCCCAAGCACAACAGCCCACACCTGTAACAAGGGGCACTGTTCATTTCAGCAGTCAGGAAGAGCAGAAAGCTACAACTATCACAGAAACAACAAACATTTGTCAATGCTGAATGTTGTCTTGCTGGCATTGGCATTTGTAGTGCATGAGTTAGAGAGATGCTTAATAGGAATGGCAGTGAAGTATTGAACTGATGCCAACCCCACCCTCACCCTGCAGAGACTGACAGGCATTGAGATGTGCCTTTGGGTTGTCGGCCATAATGCTCATGCCATTTCACCTCACCCTACCCTGCAGACACCAAGTGTCGCGGTGTGCCTTGGGGTGTTCGGGCCTTACACTTACCCCATTCCATAGGGAAATACACTGAGATGGGTGCAGTATAGGAGAATGGGGTGAACTTTTGGGCTGAAGAGTCCAAGGCACACCTCAATGCCTGTCAATGGCTGCAGGGTAGGGGTGAAATGGCGTGAGCATTACGGCTGACAATCCCAAGTCACACCCCTGTCACCTGTCAGTCTCAACAGGGTGGGCATTATGGTTGGAAACCTTAATGCACCAGGCATTTTCACTCCAATTTTTCAACATGGGCTTTTTGTGACCCTACCTCATGAACAGTGGCACTATTAGTTCGTTAGCTGAAAGGAAATTTTGCACTACGACTGCTCCATTTGGCACCACAGGTGCGAAAACACATTTTGCACAAGATGTGAAAAATGACAGTTGTACTGTTCATGAGGAGGTGTGAAAAAATGGCAATGTTGAAAATCTTTAGTGAAAATATGAAAACTTGGTGAAGTCATGAGCATGCATAGAAACTGGGCAACGCACACCCACAACACAATTGTTTTGGGGATTTTTTAACCAGATTTTCAACATAGGCATTTTGGGATTGCCACTCATGAACAGTGGCACTGCAATTTTGTTAATCTGTCCTGAAAGTTGATTTCTCACAGTGACCGTGCCATTGTGCGCCAGATGTGTGAAAACACATTTTGAGCAGGATGTCAAAAAATGACAGTTATACTGTTCATAAGGAGGTGTGAAAAAATGGCAATGTTGAAAATCTGGAGTGAAAATATAAACAAGCATTTGTCAATGCCGAATGTTGCTTGCTTGTATGTGCTGTTTAGGTATTTGGAAGTGACAGTTTCATGCCTTCCTCCCAAGACATCCACTGTGTCTTTCCATTCAGTATTCACAGAAGAGTGGGAGGGGCAAGGGCCACAGCAATACAGCAGTTGCCAACGGGGTGAAGAGGTGGACAAAAGAGTCCTGCAGGAGCTCACTAAATTGAAGGTAGACAAAGCGATGGAACCAGATGGCATACGCCCAAGGATATTAACAGAACTGCGAAGGGAGATAGCAGTACCTCTGGCAGCCATGTTCACTGGGTCATTCAACATGGAGTGAATTGGAGGAGGGCACATGTGGTCCCTCTACACAAGTCCGGCAGCAGGGAGGAGGAGGGAACAATAGGCCATTCAGCCTCACCTCAGTAGTGGGAAGATCATGGAGACATTGCTTAAAGAAAGGATAGTGGGGCATCTAGATGCCATCGAACCAGGACCATAGACAAGATGGATTCACAGTGGGGACATCATGTCAGATAAATCTGGTTGATTTATTTGACTGGGTGACAAAGAAGTGAATCAGGGTGGGGCAGCGGACAAGCCTTACCTGATTTCAGCAAAGCCTTTGACACCATCCCATATAGGAGGCTGATAAACTAGCTGGGTAGGCTGGACATGGGGAAAGGGTGGTAAACTGGGTTAGAAACTGGCTAACAGACAGGAGGCAGAGAGTGGTGGTAAATGGTATGCAGTCTAGGAGGAGAGGCGACCAGTGGGGTGCTGCAGGGATCGGTCCTGGGGCCAGTTCTGTTCAATGTCTTCATTAGTAATATTGCAGAACATCTGAAGGAATTTTTTTCACCAAATTTTCAACATAGCCATTTTAAGACCTCTGCTCATGAATCATGAACAGTGTCACTGTGATTTTCTTAATTTGTCCCGTACATTGATTTCGCACACCGACTGCGCCATTGTGCGCTACATGGGCAGAAACACATTTTGGGTGAGATGTGAAAAATGACAGCTATACTACTCATAAGAAGGTGTGGTAAAATGGCAATGTTGAAAATCTGGAGTGAAAATATTGAAAATTAGCAAACTTACGGCGTGCGTGGGAAGTGTATGCAGCCTAAATAAAACAGTCATTTTTGGAATTTTTCACCAAATTTTCAACATAGTCATTTAAGACCTTTGCTCATGAACAGTGTCACTGTGATTTTCTTAATTTATCCTGTACATTGATTTACTTTATCGACTGCGCCCACTGTCGCTACATGGAAGCGGAAACATGTTTTGGGTGAAATGTGAAAATGACAGCTATACTATTTATAAGAAGGTGTGGCAAAATGGCAATGTTGGAAATCTAGAGAAAATATTGAAAATTCGTGACCTTCACGTGTGTGTAGGAACTACTTGATAATGCAGCTCGTAAAACAGTCATTTTGGAATTTTTTCACCAAATTTTCAACATAGTCATTTTAAGACCTCTGCTCATGAACAGTGTCACTGTGATTTTCTTAATTTGTCCAGTACATTGATTTTGCACACCGACTGCGCCATTGTGCGCTTCATGGGCGGAAACACATTTTGGGTGAGATGTGAAAAATAACAGCTATACTACTCATAAGAAGGTGTGGTAAAATGATAATGCTGAAAATCTGGAGTGAAAATATTGAAATTCCTCGAACTTACGAGCCTGCGTAGGAATTGGGCAACGCACGCTCGTAAAACAGTCATTTTTGGAATTTTGGCACCAAATTTTCAACATGGGTTTTGGGACCTTCTCATGAATGATGTCACTGTCATGGTGTATTCAGGCCGAAGGGTGATTTTGCGCAGTGACTGCGAAATCACCGCCGGGCCCCGAATCTCGCCGCGACAGTGTTCATCATCGAGAAGGGGTCCTAAACCATGTTGAAAATTCAGTAAAATTCCCAAAATACCTGAGATATGCAACAAAGTTGAAACCCCCTATCTAGCCCATTATACAGCTTACCGGCATTTCCTCAGTTCGCGGTCGGCTTTGAAGAGTGCAGACGTGTTCCCGGTCCACCGAAGATTGTCGCGCCGAGGTCCGGAGGTAAGTATGGGGTGGGGGTGTGGGAGCTGGCTTGCGCCAGTGGGTGGGTGCGGGTTGTGGGGGGTTGGGAGGCAGCACGCTGGACAGTTTTGTTTACAGTTTTTTTAAAAAGATGTCGTAGGATGTTTGCCATGCTGGGGTGAGCTCCCAGCTTGGCACAAGGACCCATGAGGCTGGCGTTCAGCCGACGGGGTTGAGCACCCCGTCGGCCATGGCATTTGTTGCCACGCTGGGGTGGGCTCCCAGCGTGGCGCCAGCGGATGGGTTTCAGCCGATGGGGATTGGGCACCCCATCGCCAAAGGATCGCTGCCACGTGGGTGGGCTCCCAGCATGGCGCTTACTACTGGGGGCGCAGCTCAGCTGATGGGGATTGGGCACCCTGTCGGCTATACATTGCATGCGGGGAGCCGGGGCGCGCATGCCTGCGTGAGGGGGCTCGCGTGAGCAGCCAATATCTGATCGGTGCTCACTGAGCATAGCTCCCCCTTTCAACTGTATGCCACTGCATTTTGGAGCGTGTCATACACAGCTCCAGAATGCATTGGTTTACAGGGGCCACGCCTGCCAACACACTGACTGAATTGGAGGAAGAGGTGACACACCTCCGAAATCTCCGATGATGGCACTATGTTTCTTGCACATGCGTGCAAGCAACATAAAAATTGCCGGAGTTACGAGAGTGTGTGGAAACTGCACAACACACGCTTGTAACACAGTCATTTTTTGGAATTTTTTTCACCAAATTTGCAACATAGGCATTTTTGGACCCCACCCCATAAACAGTGGCACTGTCATTTCATTAATCAGTCCAAAAAGGTGATTCCATGCAGTGACCGCAAAATCACCTTTCAGGATCGAATAACAAAATGACAGTGCATGTGTTCATGAGGTGGGGTCCCAAGAACCCCATGTTGAAAATTTGGAGCCAAAATTAAAAAAAAATGGCCGAGATAGTCACCTAAGTTGAAATCCCCCATTGATGCCATTATACAGCTTACTGTGATTTTCTTCAGTTCATGGTCGGCTTTTGAAGAGTTCAGATATCTTCTGCTCCACCAAAGATCGCTACGCTGGACCTCCAGAGGTAAATATGGAGTGAAGGGGGTTGTGAGGAGTGGGATGTGCAGAGGGTGGGTGGGGGTTGGGGAGGTGGGGCATCCTGATGACAAGGATCTTTTCTGTTTATAGGGACAAAAAAAAAAAAAACACGCCAGAAGGTTTTCATTTGCAGGTGCATGGGCATGGGTGGGCTCCCAGTGTGCCACGAGATTTTGGGGAACTGAAGCCGACAGGGGCACCCTGGTTGGCAAAAGAAAAGTGTGTGTGCGTTGGGGGGTAACGCTGATGCGGTGCACCCCACATCGGCAAACAAATTAAACTGGGGGGCATTATGTCGACAGGGATTGGACACCCCCCGTCGGCAAACAAATTAAACTATTAAACTGGAGGGGGGGCATTATGCCGATGGGAATTGGGCACCCCATCAGCAAACAAACTGAACTGGAGGGGTATGCTGACAGGGGGATTGGGCACCCATGAAGTCATTTTTTAGGGGATTGTGTGGCGGACGGCAGGAGCTGCCATGTTTATTGAAATGTTTCACCAGGAAACACATGTACATGAGGTGTGTCATCTGTGCCACTGCATGACGAACTTGTCTCTGATTGCAACAGCACTTTTCTTACAAGTTGTGTCCACTTTACATAAACTTGTGTCAGTGCTAGCTAAAGTGTGCCCTGCATTCGCCAACACTGACACACCTCTGCATTTCTCCTACCACTGCAAGATGTTGCTTGCGCGAGCTCAAGACAACATAAAAAGGACAGCAGTGGGCTAAATGGTGCATAGGTTTGGGTATGGTTATGGCATAGCCACTAAACTCCAACAGCACCAAAAACCCCAAAGCAACCCAAACCATATCAAACTTGGATTTCCTGAAGTGCAAAAACTAACTTACTGTAGTGCCTACAATGATAAAACACACCCAAAGTACCAGTGTTGATAATGGATTGGTTACCAAATACCACAGCACCCACAGCCTTGGTTTTTTACACTGTATGACTACCTAATGGTGCTTTTAACAGTCCCCTGGTTTGCCGACTATACTGGCTAAGTACACCAGTTCCTATTCAGTGGCTCAGAAGTGAAAAATGGAACAGCAACTGCTCTGATGCTGTAAATTCATTCATATTTGTACTAGCAGACATTAAAACATAATTGTTCTGATAAACTCAATTTTTCTCAAAACCACTAATTAAATTATAACTTATCTGCAATTGTCCCAATTTGTTTAGCTAACAAAATGGAATAACAAAATGGAAAAAACACCCAGATTTTTAGCATTCAAAGCAATAAATGTTGGTCTCCAACGTCAGCACTCCATGAAATTTGGACCAAAGTATTTCTCCAAATGGCTGCCCACAGACAAACCTGAAAACTAGGGAGTTCTGCGGCTGGTTACTGTACTGTTGTACTATTTCTGAGTCTATTTCACAGGCAGTAATACATTCCCGAATGTAAGAACATTTTTCTAAAGTTGGAACAATGCATTTTTTTCTTGTGCAGCTTTTGGGAACACTCAGACCTAATCCGAAGTAAATTTAAAAATCCTTCTTGAGTTCTTGGTACATGATGAGGGCAGAACAAACTGTGCTTCCATCATCAAAATGCAAGTGTGTGCAGAGCAGTTTCCATAAGCTGCACAAGAAATTCACTGTTCCAGCTGTAGAACTAGCAATTTCTGCACTGACCACTAAGCCACCTAACTACACTTTCTAATTGTTGTGATACACACACTGACTAATGCATATACACATATACACATCCAGTATAACATAGCAGTGCACTGTCTACACACTGAGCATTGCTACATACACACTAACACACATACACTGCCTTATATGACATTTATTCACCTATACATTTAACCTAAACTTTTATTGTACAAGCGCTGTATTTTGTACTAACACATTGTACCAATCTATGGCATGATAGCCAGCAGCACTGGAACAAAGTGCCACATGACCACACGTGCACTGCTTTATGTTCCAAGCAGTGCACTACCATATAGCATTAAAAGTACCAGGAAAGGGTTAACATTGTGCCACATGCTCACATGCAAACATTTCTCTCTGTTTCACATCTCTCTCTCTCTCTCTTAATGAGCAGATCTTGCCACAAGGAACCATTAAAGAGCAGATTTTGACCATTTAACCACCCCCCCAACACAACACCGCCCACCTTCTGGTCCTGAGCTGCATCCAAAAAGCAGAACCTCCCACCCGGCACATCCTAAAAAAAACAAAACAAAAAAAAAAAACACTTGCAAAACAGCTCAGTGGACCTGACCCCCAAAACGGCAACCCTCTTTGCCCCGGAGCCATGCGTGCATGCCCTCTGATGCTAGCACCACAATGGTATCCTTCAAACGCTGTTTCCATTCTCCCCACTGCCAAATCTGAGAAAGCAAGGCCACTACCCAGCTCTTCGTTAGCCGAGCGGTGGCGCTGCCCTCCCAAACTTGGCACCAAAAAGAACAAAAACAGACTCCAAAAAGTTCTCTCATTGTTGTCTGAGGAGCGCGCCCCCATGCCATTCTGGTACTGTCAGAAAATGCGCAAGTGTGGGGTCCCAGGGGAAGGAAAGCCACCGCCTCGGAAATCAGCTCCACTGAGCCGCCCCACAAGTGTTACTCTAGAAAACATATCGGGAAAGAAACTCCGCCCCCTGGACGCAACCCCAAATCAGATGGCAAGCGATGCTATGCGCTGGGGCGGGGGGAGAACCTGCTCTTTAATGTGCTAGCTATTACATATTTATCTCTTTGAGCCATTCAGGATGAGGCAAAGTAGAGAGACTGAAAATGGAAAAATAGAACGTATAGAGGTCTTCAGTAGCGTAAGCAAAGTACTTTTTACAGGGACAGGCAGGATTTCTACAGGGGAGCTTATTTCCCCGATCCTGCCATTCTGTCCGAAGTTTAGGCACTACTTCAGAGAACACTGAGCGAGAGCGAAATGGAGCTTTTTTTAGAGTCCTTGCATGCTGTTCTCCCCTTCACTTCCCTCTGTCTTTTGCAGCACTTCTGTAAGTATGTAGTAGGACAACAGTTTGGTTTAACTGACAGTTAGATTTTAAGGTTTTTAAGTCCCAAATGAGAGCAAACAGCCAGCCATAAACTTTAATTTGCAATTTGGTGGTTGCTTTACTTGTAAAACAGAGGCCCACTTTGCCTTATAAGCTAGACAACAAATAAGTCAGGAGCAAGCAGGCACACAACAAATGGAAGTTTGGCTAGGTGGGAGCTGGGTTAATGGGAGTGGGTTAGGGAGTCAGCCACATATTGGAAGTCAGGCTGTTACATATCTCCTATATAAGTATCCATACAGAATCCGGCTTAAACATAGCTAGACTAAATTCTAGCTAGGAGGTGTTCTCAGATGTAATCTCAGAAAAGATGCAGCAAAATCGTTAAAAATATCTGCTAAAACATTTTCTCTTTAAATAAAATCTTTTCTGATCCCTTCACAAAGTCACACCACTGAAACTATGAGTTTGTAAGTCAAATAATAACTGATTTTGCTCAGCATACAGAGACACAGATCCTTCTCTTCCTGCTGTTACTCTCCAACTGCACAACCATGGAATTCTGTAGGGAACTGTCTGCTGCAGCATGGACCATGTACTGTTGGCCAAAATGCAGAAAAAGAGCATTCGATCGGTCAAAAATGACAATAGTAAGCAAAGTTGTTATATACTCATGGTTTATTGCAGAAAAGTGCAAAACACGAGAGCGCAACTAAAACCTGCTGTTGTCTCAAAGTGCTGGAGTTTTAGCTGTGCTCACGTGTTTTCACTTTTCTGCAATAAACCAGGAGTACTGTATATAGCAACTTTGCTTACTATTGTCATTTTTGCTAACAGAGTACTGTTTCTCTGTGTGTTGGTATACTGTTTGGTTTCATGCCACACCAGCTGTTCTTCTTCGGTGCCCATGGTTTTGTGTATTTCCAAGCATGGACCATGTAACCTTCATTGGGGACAGGAAATCAGTCATGTGATCTTTTCTCCAGCATGCACTTCATGAAGTATAATGCACTTCGCCGGCAAAATGTCACTACATCGAGACTACGTGAAGCCCCATCCCATCTGCTTAGTGGCAAAGACCATGTGAAGGAAGCATAGTTTGTTGTACTGTGCCATGAAGACAGTGCAAAGTATAATGGATGGACTTTTCCTATCCCTTGTATTAGAAGCTGCTGCAGAGCTGCCTGTTGGTTCAGAGTCAGCATCGTCACTCACAAAGTCAACAGCCTGGGTTTGAGAACAAGCTGGAGTCATCATTGGGTCAGCAGGGGAGAAAGACTGAGCAGCACATAGGATGCTCTTCTCTGGGAACGGAAAGTTGTGCTCTCTGCTGCCTACACCACCAACTGGGTGACCACAGAAGGCAATGCAGCTGGGAAAGCATGTGCTGGCAGGGTGGGTATACAGGCAGACACTACTGTGTTTTTACCAGCCAGCACCCAATAACATTAACATGTGTGTTTTGCATGGAGGCAGCAAATCAGAAAAATGGTGCTGCCAGCTGGGCAGATGACATCCTCTCAAGGCCACTTGGGACCTTCTTCCCTGCCTACTGAATGTCACCATGGATGCAACTGCCCCCTGCAGCTACTGGCCAGATTTCTGGACTTTGCCTGCTGAGACACTAAAAGACAATACCTTACCACGGGGGCAATCCTATAAAGGTACCAGAGCTGCAGTGGGCCATTTTATTGTGGGACAGAAGTGGTAGGATTGAGCTCCAGGGCTGGGCAGGTGGCATCAGCAGAAACCAAAGACAGTTCCACTCAGTGAGGCAAAAAAAAGTGTAAAAATAAAAAGATGCTGCTATCACACACAGGAATAATGAATACTGCAATGTTCAGGTAGTATGTGTGTAGCACTGAGATATACTTTAACTTGGTTTCTATCTTCTCAAGCTGCACTTAGTGCCACCACAGATTACATCTTTCGATGACTTAGACTGGTCAGACCTCCAGTGAAAATTCCTTCCGACAAAGTAGAACGATGTTAACACCGTTGTGTATGTTCAAGTAGCCATTTTTGCCCTCTGCATGTACAGTACATGCTCACTAGACAAGCCATACATGACCAGTGAATTATCTATTAGGTGGCAGCACTACACATATTACTAGAGCACTGCAAGTTGTACCTTGGATCTTGGATCGTAAACAGTAATAGATACACTTTCTGCTTTTATGAAGTACTTTGTTCAAAGTATGTATCTTTTTAATACCCTTTATCCGAACTCTCTGAGTAGAGCATTCAGTAGCTGTGCAGACAGAGTGAAAAATGTCTGAGATATCAAAGGTGACACAATACTCTCATTTAAACAAGAGACTCTCCAATACGTTAGCATTGATTTTACCCACTTCCAGAGGTGATGAACAGTTCATGGTTTATGATCCTTCATCGCAGATGAATTAGCTTTGTCTGTCTAAATGGAGCAAAGGGAGAATGAGATACTTCAGCAGCTCCTGCCTTCCACGTTTCACGATGTTTCCACATTATTTCACTTGTAAATCACTAGCACTTAGTGATGCTGGTATTCACTTAATGATTTAGTTTCCATGTGTCTGTGCAGTAATTTAAGAGGCACTCTGCCCTAGAAAACTTTGAATAAGCTAATTAGGAGAAGAGCCTCAGTGGACTACGATTAATGGCAATGATTTTAGTCTACTTAAAAGTTTCACTCTCATAAAATCCATTGACTATCACATGAAAACCCCCTGCAACCAGAAAAACATGCTGCTTCTGCCTGTCTTGTTTTTCAAGGCTCTTCCTGCCTAAAGAGGTGGCACCAATTAGAGAATCAAGTGAAATCCACTCTCCTAATTAGCTGAGTCCAGGTTTTCTAGGGCACTGAGTGTATTTTCAAGTGTTACAGAAAGGCATAGAAACTTAGTCTTAAAGAGAGAACAACAGAAATAAAGGAACACTCCCCCACCATTAACTAAACCACTGGATTTATAGTTTGTCATCTGTTTATTTGTTTGTTTTTGCTCACCAGGTAAGTGCACTGGACATACAGAGGGGTAATTTTAGGCATGACCTGGACTATTCTTCGCCTATACTGTATCAGCTGTACAACATTGTAAAAGGGGATGTGTGTTCTGACTTTGACAGACTGACTTGCACAATAGTTTTCCCCCATAATGCTTTGCACTTAGACTTTAGAGTATGTGTGTGTGGTTTGGAGAGATGCACAAATAACACCCAATTAGTATTTTTTGTCCACTCAAAAAATGTCTTTCTGGCATTAAAAAAAACCCACTAGTTTATCTACGAGTACCTTGCTGACTTTGAACTGTAGCTATGGTTTGTCAGGGAGCCACCTTGCAGTTGATAACCATAGCCGAGAGAGAGAGAGAGAGAGAGAGAGCGAGAGAGATAAAAGAGACTTTATTTCATCCAGGCCTGATGGGCCTGCACAGCAACCACACCAATGAGGCCTGAGAGCCACCGTGCCAGTCATATTTCAGCCAGGTGATGGCCTGTGGCAGGTGTTGCCAGGAAGCAGACTGCAGCATGTGAGCTGATTTTTTATTTCAATTGTTTAACCGAGAGTGGCACACTAAGCTGAAAGCTTGTTTATAGGTGCAACCTGGGAGCACAGGGAAGTTAAGTGACTTGCTTAGGGTCACACAGTATCCAAGTGGGGGCTGTGGGAATTTATTTATTTATTTGCTTTTGTTTACTGGGTAAGTCACACTAGACAGCCAAGTGCCTATTTTCAGGTGCGACCCGGGATTCAAACCCAGGTCTCCAGATTTGCAGCTCAGTGCCTTAAACCACTGTGCTATACTACACTATACAAGCTATACTGCGTGATTTATTCACTCAAACCAACTGGCTACCTCTGACCAGTAGAATCAAGTATCGAACCTGTATATAAGGGGAAAAGGCCTTGCTGGGACTTACTCCCAATATAAAACAAAATCTGGTTAGAGACAACATGGCTGTGAAAAGCTTTTGGGATGCTTTTACCCTTTATTTCTAATGAATTTGCACAATGCAGATCTGCTGAGAGGCATTTTAAATGTGTCCTTCCTTTTACACATTTTTACAATGTGTTTTCCTAGAATATGCCTGTTGATTATTGTATATTTAGCCTGGATAGTTCACAGAAGACATGGTATCTTATTTTCAGTGGGGCTCTACATCTAGTTAATGGAGGTCCTCAGACAAAACACCGAAGGAATCCAAATCTTCATTCAAAAACTTATTTTTTATTTTATATTTGATAATTTTATGCGCCCTGACGTGTCGCACTACAAGTGCTTTTTCAAAGCGCCTGTTAAATAAATTATAAATGCATTTATGAGTTTCACAAAAATATATCACATTTAAAGAACGGCTTTAACAGCAATCAAAATAAGGTTCCCATTTTCTTACTAAGAAAAAGTTGCCATGGACACTTGCACCATTGAATGATTCACTGTATTTAAAACCATACTTTTATGTCCACTGATATTATTTCTAGTTCACTTTTCAAGGTATTTACACATCACTCTATGCCTTGCCTACTTGTAATTAGCCCTGTTACTCTCCAGGGCTTAAACCCACTTTTTTAACTATCTGGCATGCCTTATACATTGCATTAGTTTCAGCTCAGTTGTTACTTATATATTCAGTAACATGTTACTTACTTAAACAGTTTCCTTAATTTTATTTCAGTTGCTCAGATTCATCAGTGCCCCTTCCTGGAGTTCTGCTTTGTTTCTGTCCCAGTTAGTTAAAATGGGACAATAAACATTTTTTTTAAATCTTTCATTATTGTGCTATCACCGCATTTTCATTTACCTTGTAGTCTATTAAATTACTTGTGTTAAATGTTTTCTACCTTTGGTAACTGATGTATTCCCTCCATTTATGTTTCTATTACTCTGTGCTACCACCTCTGGTAAGTTTCATTAGTACCTGCAAAAGATTTACACAGCATGTACCCTTTTGCTTGTTTTATTTTTATTTTTCGATGTTCAGCCTCTCAATATCTGCCACTGAGTGTTTAGTTAGCTTTCTTAAATAATAAGTACCTGCTTTGCACTTAAGACATCTGTTTTGTTTTTTTGTTGAGTGCTGACCTTTCTTAATGGCTGTATTCAACTTTGTTTTCACCTGTAAAATGTGAAAGCAGTCAGCGTTTACTACCCGGTTAAACTCTCTCATGTTTCTCTCTGTTTTAGAGGGTTTTAAAGATTTTACCTGCTGCAGTCAAAAAAACATTTGTTTCTGTAAGGTGCTGACCTTTCTTGATGCCTGTATTCAGTGTTCTTTTTACCTGTAACATGTGAAAGCAGTCAGCATTTACTACCCTATTAAATTTACTCTGGTTTCACTCTATTGAAAAGGGTTTTTAAAATTTTTACTTGCTGCAGTAAAAAACTGCTGAGTTCCTCACTTCGTGGTGCACACAGAGCAAGTGTTTGTGAGGTTGCCAGTATTTCCTCTTGAGCCTGACTGCCTAGTCACATGGTGTTAATATGTGACATCACCTCACAAAAGCATGAGGTGTTGTTGCTAAGCAACAGTATGCTGTGCTATCTAAATGCACAAAAAAATTCAAATCCCCTACAAAGTGGACATCTTACACTAATACAGATTCAAGCACAGAAAGCCAAGGCAGCAATGCACGAGATCCAAATATCAGACAGACCTCAGGTACAACAGAACCTAGAGCAGCAGATGAACAAATACCAGGCCCTGCTCATCAACAAGATAGTATGCAAAGATACCCATTAAGGGACCATGTAGGAGGAACAGGATGCCAGGGGGTTCACCGAGGGGGTGGGGGCAGGGACGGGACGGGAGAAGGCAGGGGTGGCAGGCAAAACAAATGACGAAAAAGATAACAGTTACCAGTAATCAGCCTGTACCAGAACAAATACCCATTTTTAACCTTAGCAATAGGATCTTGACGGAGACAGAAATAGAGGTACTTAGCCTGGGTCTGTCTTTGCTCCAGTAAAGGAACTTATCTTCGACCTAGAGGTAGACCTACAAAAATTCTTCTGTACCCTTAGTTTAAAACAATATTTATGTGGGTTTAAGCCCTGGAGAGTAACAGGGCTAATTACAAGTAGGCAAGGCATAGGGCAATGTGTAAATACCTTGAAAAGTGAACTAGAAATAATACCAGTGGACATAAAAGCATGGTTTTAAATACAATGACTCGTTCAATGGTGCAAGTGTCCATGGCAACTTTTTCTTAGTAAAAAATTGGGAACCTTACATTGATTGCTGTTAAAGCAGTACTTTAAATGTGATATATTTTTGTGAAACCAATAAATGTATCTATAATTTATTTAACAGGCCCTTTGAAAAAGCACTTGTAGTGTGAAATGTAAGGGTGCATGCAATTATCAAATATAAAACAAAAAAGAAGTTTTTGAACGAAGATTTGGATTCCTTCAGTTTTTTGTCTGAGGACCTCCATTAACCAGTTTTTTTTGACCCAATCAAGAAGGAATAGCAACTTAATAAGAAGATTGACACCATTACCCCTGGTAACAAGCATTGCTCCATGGTGTAATGGGCTCTACATCTACACAATATTATGCTGCATTGCGTAAAATCAGAACACACTGAAAACAATATTTTACATCTGGACTGGGCTACCCTGAATAAATACATTACAAAAATGGTAAAATCATGACCCCACTGAAAACAAGATATTGCATCTAATCTGGAACATCCTGAGTAAATACAGTGCAAAAATGTGTAAATGAAGATCTCTAAGAGAATGAGAAGTAGCATCTCCCCTGCGCTATCCAGGATACAAAATATAGGATAAGAAATATTTAAAGGAAATCTACTGTAAACTGAACTTCAGTGTGTTCACTGACATAAACAGTTTCTTTATTGTTTTATAACATAATAAATTGCAGTATTTATTTTGAATGTTGTGGCCATGAGGATGGTGTGTACAATGTGTGTGTGTGTGTGTGTGTGTGTGTGTGTGTGTGTGTGTGTGCATGTGTGTTTGCTGTAACTCAATATATTTTTTTGCCCAAAAGTGTAGCAAAAATGCCTACTGAGAGCTATATATTTTTCATGGATAATTCACAGAAGACCTGGCTTATGTCTGAGACAGTTCTTATCAGTTAGTATTTTAAGAGGTTAAAAAAACAGTGTAAATCTTTCTAGATTTCAAAGGGTGACATTTATGAGGTATGAATATTTCTTGAAAGACAATACCTGCCCAACTGAAGCTAGTAACAAGAAAATGTTTAAATGCTAAGTATTTAAATGTGCAAGCTGTTGCATTTCGAAGGGGGTACACAAATCTCCAGTTTTATAGGCAGCCAACAAGCTGTTTCAATTTTCTAATGGACATCTGATAAGCAGCTTGGAGTTATGTCTCCAACATTCTAAACAGAAGGAATGGAGTATTTTATTTCAATTGGCATAGTGATTTGTAGATGTGGAAGAATACATTGAAAACTCCAAAAATGTATTCCATGGTACTCCATTTTTCCAGCTACAGACAGCAAGATGGCTGTAGGCTCTGCCCACAGCCATAAAAATTGCTCCAGGTATGTTGACAACCAGTACAGTGCTAGGAGTATTGCCAGGAATCAATTAATGAAACCCTTCTGTAGGACAAAACAGGGTCAGTACTCCTTTTCTATAAATGCTGCTGACTGGTTGAATGAACTACCTGACATGTTATTTAATATGCCAGATGCTGCTCAATTTAAAAGATCAATTAATGCATCCCTCTTTGAACAAGCTTGTTGTAACTGTAACTAATTATCTTGTAATTTGTATGTTCCTGCTCTATTTTGCTCTGTAGTTTTTATTGTTATGTGTCTTACCTGATATGGAACCTTTGAAAATGAGCACTTGTGCTCACATGTATTTCCTAATAAAAATAAATACATAAAAATGAGCAGGGAAACTGAAGATTCTGCCTCAAGTGTGAAAAGGCAAGTGGTGGTGTTCAGGGCTGATATTCAAGATGGGTATATATCTGTTCTGTTTTGTATATATATCTTGTTGGGGATAATTTCTGAGGCACTTCACGCTGATGACATCATGGGTTGTCTACACCTGATACGTTGCTTGTTGCACATGTGACTTTGAAAGAAAAGTCTGTCACCCTTCTCTGGGGACCTGCTCTCACTGGATCAGTTTCAAATGTGCATCTACAGAGGTTACAGCACACCCTTTAGCTCCAGAGCAACAGGCATAAACAGAACAAGGTAAGTGCAGCCTATGTAGGTATTTTACAAGTGGTTATTTGACAGTAGCACATAGAAAATGTGTTGTTATTCAGCATTGGTCCAAGTCTAAAAACATTGTAAAAAGTATTGATATAGAGCTTTGTCTAGATCTGACAGGAATGCTTACAAAGTGCCCTGATCAATCAGCTACCTGGGTACCCTTGCTAGCGGTTCCAGGAGTGAGACATATACAGCACAGCTTGGCAAATAGTGACCTGGACACCCCTGCTAGTGGTCCGAGGAGCTAGACATACAAAAGGTGTGTGTGTGTGTGTGTGTGTGTGTGTGTGTGTGTGTATATATATATATATATATATATATATATAGACAGTGTCCAGGACTTCCTAGTAAACAGTTCAAATGCATATCTCTGATTTGTGCGTAAATGACACAAGCCCAATGACTTGATACTCCTGCTAGCAGTATCAGAGTCACAAGTTAACATGTTGGTTCTCTCAATTGCTAAGGAACGTCCGGCCACCCTGCCAGTGTCCCAGACATCCTCTCAAAATGTGCAAAAACTTGACTGGGCATTGCACCTCAAAATCCCTACTGCCTCAGCATTATTTTTATATATATGGATTCCCAGTGCACGATCACAAAAACTCACCCCTACCTCATTAGTCAGCTGTTGTGAGGGAGTCAAAATGGTGCATATCCAGCGTGGTTTGAAATGGCCTTGCCATTTAAATCCACTGCCCATCTTCATCTTTTCCTCTATGGCTCTATAATGCTGCTGTACTCCCGTGAGACAGCAGATCTTGTGAGAGTGGCTTGGATTACCCAGGTGACCGGATGATCTTGCGCTACTAACAGCCACCATATTCCCTACAGCAAGCTTAATCTTGCATTACGCGCGGCAACCATCTTACATACAGAAACAAGGAACAACCATTTTGGGATGCTCTCTGCTTCTCGGAGGCTGCGAGACTGTATAGCATGAGTGAGACTGACATGTAGCATTAATTGGCAAAGTGCAGTGCCACAACGAACGCTCAGCAAACAGATTCAAATATTACATGCTCCTTGCTGGATCCATTGTGCATATTGTCTCTCCTACTTCCCCAGCACAAGCACACAGGGGAGAGTAACTATCAGCACTGTAGCTTTTAAATTACTAGGGGCCGAATCGCTAAGACCACTCCCCCCCTCTTAAAGCCACACTACCATTTAATGAGGGGGGACAGGTATACAATGCATATTGAGAATATATAAACTACACAAGGGACAATCTATATTTTATATAACAAACAGGAAATATATAGCATGTTAATACAAATAATATAATCACTTCAGTAACAAAAAATACCATTATGTCTCATTTGTCAACAGATCACAATGGTTAAGTCAAAAAGCTGCAGTCAGTGCAACGTCCCTCTGGCTCCTAAGCAACTGGGCAGATTATGTGCATCCTATGCTGAAGATGCACCCATCCCATCAGATTTAGAGGATCCCGGGGAAGGCACCAGTGGGAGCTCACACAAACCACTAACAGTAGCAGCACCCATAAAACCTAAGAAACACTCTGGACAAGACTTAGATGCTACTGCAATTTTGCTGCAGAACAATCAACTCTTGCAGGCACAGCAAGAAGTGCTATCGGCCATGCTGCTTAAGCTCAATGAGCTTGTCGCTCCAAAACCCCTCACGCCACAAACTTCCAAAAAAGGGGCCACAACAAAATTAACCAAGACATACAACACTACAGATACGGACACACACAATCTACCCCAATGGACACTGAACCTATAGCAGAGAAAGAGGGGGAAGTAGAGGAAGTGGGGGAAGGAGAGGTCAGCCCGCAGTCTCTAATGGCAAAATGGTGTTTCCCTGATCAGATACCAGTACTGGTTCACAACATTATGGCAACTGTGGCTTTCAAAACACCCACACCTGCCCCCTCCTCCAAACTAATCCCATCCCTGCAGCCATCAGCAAAGCAAGCTGATGTATTCTCAGTATGCGACTCCATAGACGAAGTGGTCATCAAAGAATGGGAATCAACGGAACCAGCCCACATTCCAGAGTGCAGATCATGGGACAAGATGTACCCCCTACAGGCAGACAAACTGGCATTGTGGTGTACACCACTGACCATAGACCCCCAAATAGCCTCTCTATATAACAAAATAATACTACCCACTGAGTTGGCGTCGAGCCTCAAATACCCCATAGGCCATAAACTCAAATACAACCTAAAGAAAAATGCAGAACTTGTGGGATTAGGCACTAGAGCTGCCACTACAGTCATTTATGCTCTCCATTTCAGCAGAGTGGCCCAGCACTGCTACCTGCCGGTGGCCAGACTACTGCATCCTGCCCGCCACCCCCTAACTACGGAAAGCAGGTTTGATTGGTCAGCTCCTAGCTCAGAGCTGGCAGGCTTCAATCCCCATAATTGGACTGGCTCCTGGGGACTGTGACCACTTCCCGATTGGATGCTGCAAATCTCCACTGAGAAAGCAAGCACCCAAGGCACATTTTTCAAATCACAGCTCGGCCACTGTCTTGCTGTACTACTCTCTGGACAGTTTTTTTTCACCCACCCCCAGCCCCCTTCCCTCCTTTATAAAATACACTTCCCCAGTGATCCCCGCCCCTGAGGCCTCATAGTAGTCAATTACAGCAACTTCTTAAAGGGGATCTCCTTTCTTGCAACTTCTTAAAGGGATGATCCTCTCTCATGCTCAAATTTAACTGCAAAAATGCTGCTTCATACATTCAGCATAGGATTTCTACTTATTAGTTTAACCGTCACATACCATGGGTCTCTAAACCTACAACATTTTCAACACCCAGGCATGTTCACAGACTACCTAAATCTCATACACAAATTTCTAAATGTTTCCATCCCACTGCCACTTACCCAAACTGGCCTTTGTATTACCATACACTGCTGTACTCACGTTGGGTACAAACTGCCTCTCTCTCTCTCTCTCTCTCTCGTGGGTTTGCTTTTTCAATTAAAGCTATTCTGTATGCTTACTATCGCCCCTCGCCTCACTGTTTGGCCTTGGAGAAGAGTTTGAGAAACTGCCCACGCCTCAGGGGGCAAAATTTGGCCATTCTGACTACTTCTTAGTGCTATAAAAAAGATGCTCCTGCTGCTACTCATCTGTGCTGGTAACGTCGAATTAAACCCCGGGCCCCCCCCCATTCCTGCCCCAGCTGACCTATCTTTACTAAAAGGGTTATCATTTTTGCATTTGAATGCCTGCAGCCTTCTGAAAAAGCTTGATGTTATCAAAACTTGGACCCTCCACTGCTCTTCTGATGTTCTCGTAATCTCCAAAACTTGGCTAAGACCAACCACCCTAGACTATGAGTTTAACATTCCTTCCTACAACTTGTTTCGTACTGATAGGAAATCCCAGGGAGGGGGAGTAGCCATCTATGTCCGGGACAACATTACCGTAAATATGGTGGACACGACTACAGTCTCTAAGGAGTTTGAGTGCCTCATGCTAAGAATTAAACCAGACAAATCTACCTCTATCTGCATTAGTAGGTGCTATAGGCCCCCCCTCAGCTGGCCTTTCTCTGCTCAAACACCTAAGTGACATACTAGCTACCACCTCATCAGACGTATCCATAACTGGTGACCTCAACCTTGACTGGCTCTCTCCAATCTCCTTACCATTGAAAGAATTATGTGATTCCCATGGACTTACCCAGATCATTAATGAAGCTACCCACCCAAACATCAAAAACCCAGAACATAGCTCTCTTCTTGACCTAATCCTTGTAAGCAAGCCTCACCTCTTCTCCCACTCTACTGTATTCTTTTTTTTTTAACTTTCCTTTTTATCCCACCTTACTGCCCCCTCATTCCACTCCTTCAGACCACTGATCATCCCTTCAGATCCCTCCACACAGGATCTGCCCCTAGAGTGCCAGGCTTACTCCTTTATCCCTCCTACCTTACTCCTTCTCCTTGGAGTGCCTGCACAATGGGGTCTGTCCCGCGGGTAGGCGATCCAAGATGGATCGGTCGTCATCTTGGCCCAAGGTTTTTTTTTCCATTTTCTCCCCTTAGTCTCTCCTTTCCCTGAGGGCATCGGCATGTAGGACTGATGTCTAGTCATATGGCATGCTGGCACATGCCGCAGACAAATGTCTACAACATCCTCCCCTCCCCAACTCTTGAAGAGCCGCCTGTGCACCGATGCCCGTGCTTCCACCGGCACCGGTGCATCGGTTGTGTGAGACACCAAAGGATCCCACCCCTGGAGGAGGAGAACATCCATTGGGATGCTCAGTCCTCCTCCCCCCCGACCCCTGGTGACCCCGAGTCTGTTCCCGAACCCGGGTAGCCGGCATGGTGTGAGGTGTGGCATCCAACGCCTCAACCCTCAGCACCACTGGGCCGGCCAGGTGTATTCTTTAATGACATCAGTGACCACTGTGCAATTGCATGCGTAAGGTTGGCGCAACTCCAAACCTCGTCTTCCTTGAAATACATCCATAAGAGATGTAAACGGAACTTCTGCCCAGATGCTTTTCTCTACAACCTCCAGTATGTTAACTGGCAGAAATTTTACCTCGCATCTTCTATGGAAAAGGCACACAAGGTACTTCATGTAATATTCAACAGAACCCTAGACCTCCATGCCCCAGTTACCAAAAGCAGAACCAAAAGAAAATCCTGTCCCTGGTTCATGGATAACCTAAAGACTGCCTTATGACACAGGGATGCTCTTTGGAAAAGAGCCAGAAAGTCTAAATTGGCCACAGACTGGTCTGCTTTCTGAACCGCAAGGAATTTCTGCATGAAAACTGTCAGAGCTGTGAAGTCTAGTTATTTCCACTCTGAACTTAACGCATCCACTAACTGGTACTAAGTTTTAGAAAACTTTAAGGGAGGTAGAAGGCCATAACAGCGCTGGCAGGCTTCCCCACAAAATTTTGACTGGTGGTACCCACACTACAGATAAAAATGAGGTCCTTGACCTCCTTAACAATAACTTTGCCACAGTAGGGATGGCTTTTGATACCTCCCCAGCAAATGCCATCAGGGCACAGTTCCTTAGTCAGTCATCTGATTTCCATGATCCAGAATCTGTTGACCCTTGCCACTCTTTCTCCTTCTGTCCAGTCACCATCAAACAGGTTGAGGATCTCCTTCTTCAACTTGATACTAAGAAAAGTGCTGGCGCGGATATGATTGAGCCTTTCTTCCTAAAGTTGGCCTACTATATTTTGGCTCCCCCTATTACCCACCTTTTCAATTTGTCTCTCAATCAGGGCTCACTCCCCAAGGTCTGGAAGATGGCTCATGTCATCCCTCAATTCAAATCAGGGAACCCCTGTGACCTAAATAATTAGCGCCCAATCTCCTTGCTCCTGGCCTTCTCAAAACTATTGGAGAAGGTAGTAAATGAACAACTCAGATCTCATATGGAAAGTTTTAATCTACTAAGCCCAATTCAATCTGGTTTCTGTGCCATGCATAGTACCTCCACTGTCTTTGCTAAGGTTATAAATGACTGGCAGTCCGCACTTGATAACAAACAATACATATGCGCCTTGTTTCTGGACCTTAGCAAGGCTTTTGACACGGTGGACCACAATTTACTCCTGGTGACCCTGAAGAAAGTTGGGGTGGACAACCAGGCCCTAAGTTGGTTTGCAAACTATCTTGTGGACAGAGAGCAGCAGGTCAAGGCTGAAGGAGACCTATCACCCCAAAAAATACTCCTTAGAGGTGTTCCCCAAGGATCCATACTTGGTCCACTTCTCTTTGCCATTTATGTTAATCAAATTGACACTGGCCTAAAGCCATCTAGTATCCAGCTATTCCCTGATGATACAGTGCTATACATTGACAGATCAACTCCGAATCAAGCCATTTTGGACCTCCAGAATGATTTTGACATCCTCCAAAAAAATCTACTCAACTTGAAACTCCTGCTCTATGCCAAAAAACCTAAAGCCATGATTTTCTCTCCACTCATCTCAAAAAAACAAACAAACCCAGATAAGGTTCCTCACATAAGCATCGTTTTGGGAGAAGCCCTGGAGTTCGTGGAAAAATTCAAATACCTGGGGGTCTGGATTAACTACAAATTGCCCTTCATTGATCATATTGATGAACTCACTAAGAAACTGTGTCAAAGGCTTGGTATTTTCTTCAGGATAAAGCACTCACTAACCCAGGAGTCTAGAAAACTCCTGGTCCAAGCTACCTTCTTGCATCTCCTAGACTATGCAGACTTCCTATATGGCCATAGTACTAGCACAGCTCTCTCCAAGCTTGATACCCTATACCACAGAGCCCTTAGGTTCATTTCAGATGCCTCTTATGACACACACCACTGCATACTCTATTCTTCCATAGGCTGGACCTCCCTTAGCTTCAGGAGGCAAAAGAATGCTTTTCTGTGGACATATAAGACAATCACTCATAAATTATCTTAGTACCTCACAAGCTGCCTAACTCCCTGCATCCCTAGTGCCTATTCTCTCAGAAGTCTTACCATCTTATCTCTGGCTATCTCTAAAGTTAAAATATGCTTTGGTAGAGCCTCAATAAGCTTTACTCTTCCTACGCTCTGGAATAAGATCCAGAAAACCTTACGGCTCGCTACCCCTGTCATGTTCCCCCTCTTCAAATGCTTGTTCCTGAGGACCTTCTCTGAGGTCTGTCATTGTTTCAAGTCAAGGTCT
Organism: Neoceratodus forsteri; assembly: GCA_016271365.2. Taxonomy (NCBI): domain Eukaryota; kingdom Metazoa; phylum Chordata; order Ceratodontiformes; family Ceratodontidae; genus Neoceratodus; species Neoceratodus forsteri. Next base: position 247,288,569 of record CM028134.1, read on the forward strand.
TAACATCATGATTTGTTACTGCTTTAAATTCTGGACTTAAACCTCAACCATTGCCTGAGGTGTCATTTGAGTCCTCCCTTCTGTCATTGTCCAAATCAAGGTCCCAGATCATGATCTGTCTTTGCTTCAAATATTGGAATTAAACCCCAACCATTGCCTGTGGCATCTGTCATGTTCTCCCTTTGAACAGTCCTTCCTCCCTAGGCCATCATGTCCAACCCTCTCCTGTCTTGGCTGACCTTCCCTCTCCACTCCCTATAACCCCCTCTCCTTCCCACCCCACTTGCCAGGCCATACCTACAGTACTTATCAAAGGACTCTTACATCTCAGTCTTCTTCACACTTTGACACTAGAGGAACTGCCACTCTTGCTCACTATGACTCCTCCAATGATGTTTACTCTATAAACTTTAGCTCATTACCTTACATCCATATATCTGTATCCATACAATTGTATTTAAATGGCACTACCTCCTGTTGAACCTATTGCTATGTTCTGGTGCTAGTATCTTGTCACATGCGATGGTTATATGTTATTCTGTTGTTATTATTACTATGTAATTGTTATGTGCGTTCACTCAACCTGTGATGTCTTAACCCTGTTGGCGATTGTTTTGCTCCAGGTCCATCTTGTAAATGAGCTTGTCTCAATTATGTTCTGCCTGGCAAAATAAAGAGTTTGATTGATTGATTGATTGATTGATTATGCAGCAAGAGCCCAGTTAACCTGGCTACAAGAAGTAATAAAAAAGTACCCCCAAAACCCACAGAAGCTCAGCAACTGGACAATGATATACTCTCCAAAAAGTACCAGGCAGACATGGTAGTAGATTCGTTTAAGATTAACACACGATTTGCAGTACTAATTGAAAGAGCCTGTAGATCCCTATGGATGAAACTATGGGATGCAGACAATGAGTCAAAGGTGACACTTCATAAACTACCTTTCAAGGGCACCCTACTGATCGGGGAGGGTCTAGAGAGATACCTGAAAGGGAAAGAGGAAGGAAAAACCCTATCCAGGGAGCAGTCCAATAGATCAGCTTATCTTCCTGCCAAAGATATCATTCCCATTCCTTTCAAGACAAAAGAAGGGGACATTACAATTACAGGGGCAACAACTACAGACAGCCATACCTGCCCTCCAATCATTACCTCAGATATCGGGGCAGGGGGGGATCACACAGAGGCAGGGGAAATTATATATCCTGTAGAACACAATCCAAACAATGACTATCTATATTCCAACCAATACCAAAACCTCCCCTGTGGGCCCAAGACTACTAGAATCCCCCCACGCATGGGAAAGAACCACAGAGGACAGGTGGGTACTAGAGATAATAAGAAAGGGATATTCCATAGAATTGGCACAACGACTGGCTCTAGGCAGGCTAATCATATCCTCAGTGTTAAAACACAAGATTCCCCCAGCTCAAGTTCAGAAGGTGATAACCGACCTTCTACACAACAAAGCCATAGCAGAGGTATCAAAGTCCAAAAAGGGAAAAGGGATATACTCCATCTTCTTCATGGTCCCCAAAAAGACGGGCGGGCTGCTACCAGTACTAGACCTCAAATATTTAAAGAAATTAGTACAGTAAAAACTGTTCAAAATGGAAACAATCAGAGCCACACTAAGAGTCATCAGACCAGGTGACTTCCTAACCTCAGTAGTTCTGAAGGATGCCTATCTGCACATCCCCATGCAGCCATCCCACTACAGATACCTCCAGTTCCGCATATTGGGAAAACATTACCAGTACCAGGTATTACCATTCAGTCTAGCATTAGCACCGAGGGTATTCACAAAAGTGATTATTTTATTGGCTGCAAAACTGAGAGAAAAAGGTATTCACTTAATACCTTATTTAGATGACTGGCTTATCAGAACCAGATTGGAACAGCAGTCTATCAGAGAAACAAACGATGTGGTGAAATGTCCACAAGACCATGGATGGGTAATAAACTACTCAAAGAGCTTCCTTGCCCCCAGCCAATCCATAGAACGTTTAGGCACAGTGATAAACACTACACTGGGCCTAGTATATCCTTCAGAACACAGAGTGCAAACTATCATAGCCTTAACCAAGTGACTACAAAACACAAAAAAAACAAAATTACTACTCATCTCGCAAGTCTGGGGCTAATGTCGTCTTCCATAGACACAGTACCTTGGGCCAGATGGAATATGAGATAGCTCATGTCATTCCCAATAAAACAAGGACCAACATACGACACTGACCTAACAAAGACAGTCACACTACCGAATGCTGTACAAAAAAGCCTGTCATGGTGGACAAACAAACTCAAACTCACACATGGAATGTCTCTAGACATAAACCAAGAGGTCATTATTGAAACGGATGCAAGTCTCGAAGGCTGTGGAGCCATCCTGGGCCATCAGTCAGCTCAAGAAAGATGGTACTTAAAAGAGTCAAAACTCACAATAAACATGTTGGAGATGAGAGCAGTACTTCTAGCCCTCCTACACTTCACCAAACAGGCCAAGAACAAACATGTTCTAATAAGATCGGACAACCAGGTGACAGTGTCCTACATAAACAACCAAGGGGGAACCAGGAGCCAAGCAATGCTCACAGAGACATCGAAGCTCATGCCATGGGCACAGAAAAACCTCAAATCCATATTGGCAATTCATATTGCAGGGAAATTAAACATGAAGGTGGAGTGGCTGAGCCACCAACAGATACTCCCCAGGGAATGGCAATTACACCCACAGGTCTTCGCCCAAATCAACAGGAGATGGGGACCAGTGGAACTGGATCTAATGGCATCCTGCAAGAACAATCAGTGCCCCAAGTTCTGGTTCAGATACAAGGACAGACTAACCCATGGGTAGATGCACTGACAGCATGCTGGACATTCAACGTCTCATACATCTTTCCACTGTTACCACTCATACCCTAAGTTCTAAAGAAAATACGCATGGCCAGAGCCAGAGTAATACTTATAACACCACACTGGCCTCACAGATCCTGGTTTGCCATGATAGTATCAATGTCCCTGGACCATCTGTGCAGACCACCTGATAGACACGATCTACTGAGACAGGGACTAATATTACATCTGAACCTGCAAAATCTAAAATTGACAGCCTGGCTCCTGAAAGGGAGAGACTGCTAAAAGCGGGATATCACTTGATGGTAATTACTGAAATGAAAATGTCCAGAAAGCCATCCACTACAAACACCTATCAGCAGCACTGGAACATATTTGCAAAGTGGTGCAATCACCACAAAATAGACCCAAACATTTGTTCCTTAGCAGAAATTCTATTATTTCTCCAAGTGGGACTGAATGTGGGCCTGTCACCCACATCACTGAAAGTCTAGGACATGGCCATGGGGCAGCAAGGAAAAAATGCAGGGAACGACACCAGGCACACACCAAGATATCGTTCACTTCATAAAAGCCACCATGAACATACGTCCAAAAATAAAGAACATATTTGTCCCATGGGACTTAAACTTGGTTCTCAGAGCCATGACAAAAGCACCTTTTGAACCTCTGGAAGCAATAGATCTCAAATTGTTGAATCTAAAAACAATATTTCTTGTGGCAATTTGTTCAGCTAGATGAGTGGGGGAACTTCAGGCCCTATCATACAGATCCCCTTTTATAACATTTTACAATGATAGGATATCTCTAAGGCCCATCCTAGCATTCATTCCTAAAGTGGCCTCATCATTTCACATCAATCAGACAATTGAAATACTGGCCAAACTCCTCCCCGGCGGAAGTACAATAGGACTCCCAGCTTCAAACACTGGGAATGAAAAGGGTACTAAAGACATACATCTCACGTACAGAAGAAGTGTGCAAAACTGACAAACTTCATTACTGTGCAAGACAAAAGAAGAGGTTTATTGGCATCAAAAGCATCCATCGCCAATTACCTCAAAACCGCAATCTCGGAGTCCTACCAAACCAATAATGCTGTGGCACCCAAGGACCAGAAAGCCCACTCTACCAGAGCAGTAGCAATGTCATGGGTGGAAAAGAATATGGCCACAGTGGAAGAAATATGTGTAGCTGCAACATGGTCTTCACTGCACACCTTCACTAGATGCTACTGAGTTGACGTGTCACAAGACTCAAAAACGAACTTTGGCCGCTCTTTTCTCTTGGCGGCAAGCTCAAATAACATATTAGATCACATGTCTACCCCACCTGGGGACATGGGAAATACTTTTTAGGAACCCATGATGTCATTAATGTGGAGTGCCTTAGAGATTATCCTCCACAGTGGTAGTTTACTCACCTGGTAAAGATGATTGTGGGGGAATATATCTCTGAGGCACTACATATCCCACCCTATAGATGTTCTAATACAAATATGATTATGATGTACTGTCTGGCATGCTGTATGGGCCAGTTTTCTTCTTAAAATATAGTAGTAGGAAATAAATACCTCTTTACTTTGAAATTTCATTGGGTCGACAATGTGTAATTCATAAGCACAAAACAGCATTATTAGAATTTTCTTACAGACACAGCTTTGGAATACATTGGACTGATCCAGTGAGAGCAGGTCCCCAGAGAAGGGGGACAAACTTCTTTTGAAGTTACATGTGCATCAAGCAACCTATTAGGTGTATACAACCCATGATGTCATCAATGTGGAGTGCCTCAGAGATATATTCCCCCACAATCATCTTTACCAGGTGAGTAAACTACCATTATCCTTTAAAAGGATTTTTTTCTGACTAGCTGAATAAAAATACTGGGGAGTACTTTCAAAAATGATTGTAAGTGATTGAAAGAGACACAAATCATGAATGTGGCTTTGGTACAGTGTTAATGATGCCTGTCCTTAAACAACTGGATAGTTACTATGTGACCAGCTAGTAGTAGGCAAATGCCAGAAAAGAGGGGATGGGAAGTGGAATAGGAGAGATGATAGTGAAGATATAGGTTGAAGAGAGGCAATGTGTGTTCTGAGTTTAAATCCTTGCTGAATATTGGATCATTAATAGTCTTTAAGGGTCATACTCCTTTTAATCTACACCTACACTGAGGGATAGCTTTAACTAGCATGTTAAACCAACTTAAACCGCAAAACATTTAAGGAAGATAAAGAGCCAATAAAAGCTGCAGGAACATACACTCATAAACATGTTGTAGGTCAGCTTATTTGGTACTATAAATTATTCTTTTCCATTTCCAAATAGCATGTGACTGGCCAGTGTAGAGTCACAGATGGCATACCCCACCCCAAGAAAGGGGAAACATTTACAATGTACATGCTTTGCTCCATATAAGGTGATATGCTGTTCCCTGGAAGTCCTCTGGGACCACCTGGCACTTTAAGTACATTGACTTTGTTTTGGTAAAGAGAATCATACAAAAATAGAAAATGACAGCAGAAAAGGGTCCAGTGGCTGGGACATCGGCGCAGTGGTAGTGTTACTGGTTGCACCCTTGGTGACCAGTGTTTGGGAACAAGCACGGGTCATCGATGGCTGACTGGGTGAAGAAGGATGGAGCATCCCAAGGACAGATCTCCTTCCTTGGCATAGGGAGGGGGGTAATGCTGCTCCTGCAGCGTGACTACTGCCTGGTGGAGACTAGTTGGTGGCCGATCCGGGAGCATCAGAAGGGGTTGGGGTGCCGTCGGATGCCTGTCATGCACACGTGCCAATGCATACATGTGTGACTATATTATTGCACACCGGCACCCTGGGGGAGAAAAAAGCAGGTCAGGCTCTTGCATGACTACTACGGCTGGCCACTCACCATAACAGACCTGGACAAGTGGTGGATAACTGGGAGAGTGAAGGAGAGGGTCACACGATAGCTAGGGCATCATGGGTCTCAGGATTGGAAGATGAGTAGATGATGGAATATTGGATGGAGGCTAGGACATAAATGGCCACACCACCACCCCCCTGCCAGCACGGTCTTGGCTTAGCAGTGAGTAGCCAGGAATGGAGACTGAGTGGTCAGGGATAATGCTCTTTAGTCAGGTTTCTGAAATGAATAGAATGTCTGGTTTTAAAATGCACACCATGGTCTGAATCTGGTCTATTTTTTGCAACAAGCTGCTGGTGTTTAGATTAGGATCTTTAAGCTCTTTGGGAGGGCTGAGAGAAGAGAGCAGGGGAGGTAGTAGAGGAGTAAGCACCAGAGGAGCAAGGGGCAATAGGGCCTGGGTTGGGGTGGCTATCCCCAGCGGACAGCAAGAAGAGGACGAGTATGAGAAAGTGGAGCTTAGAGGATTTTGAAGGGGCTGGCTAGGAGGTTGGGAGTTTTGAGGAGAAGGGAGTGGATGAGTGAGGAAGAAGAAGGTGGTGAACCACAGTGAAAGTGGACACCGTTATCAAAGCTGCATGAAGAATAGTGGTAGAGTGAGACCATATAAATGGTGGGGAAGGAGTGATAGCATGGATGTGGGTAGGGGACTGGAGATAGTAAGTGATGGGGTTGGGAGAGTTATTAGGAATAGGTGAGTAGAGAGCAAGTGGAGGTGGTAAAGAGAGGGATATGAGCAGAACAAGGGGGAGAAAGGAGAGCAGGGGTGCATTGTTCATAAAGGCAGAGAAGTCAGTGAATAATTGATTTAGGAAGAGGAAGAATTTGTAAGCAGGTAGCGTGGAGGAGGGGTCTGGTCAGATGTCGGGGGGGAGCTGTAGTTTAGGAAGGTATGAACAACAGGCAGAGATCGCTTTAGATAAAGATTATGTCCCTCTAGTGGCAGTACAGTATAACTTTCTAATGAGAAAATGGATAAAAAAAAAGGCACAGAGGTTTATAGGAGTGCCTGGCGCTGCAATTTCAGTTATACAGGGGTGCCTGGCACTGTAGATACAGAAAACAGAGTTAGTAGGAGCACCAAGCGCTAGAAATACAGGGTAGAGCTGTGTCCAATAGTTGGAAATTTATACACAATTCACATTGTGCTGTTTTATAACACTCAGTCAGCTCCAGAGCAACCTTAATAAAGTGTTTCTGCAACACAGCTGAAATGAATCTACTGTCTGTGAGAGGGTTGGTGATGGGGCAGGGGGGATGCTGCTGGACATGGCTGGCTCCAGAAACAGCACTATGAAAAAAAGAAAAAGGTCCAGTGGCCCATCTAGTCTCCCCATCCTACCTAACTGCCCTATGTAAGCCCTAAAGGCCATTCCTTTCTCTTACATCTCCCCTCTAACCTCTTACTATGGCCATGTGCCTGTCCTACCATACCTTGAAACCTCCCACTGTTTTGGCCATCACCACCTTCTTTTGAAGTCTCTTCCACTTGTCCACCACTCTTTTGGTGAAAAAGCACTTGTGGGCATCCCTCCTGAATCTTCCCCCTTCTCACCGATTTCATTGACTTCCCCACATTCATGTATTTGTACTTAGGACAAATATATCTTTGCAAGCCACCCTGTTTACCCTGTGCAGGTATTTGTATGTTTCTGTCATGTCACCCTTCTTCCTTCTAATCTCCAGGTTGCACATGTCAAGGTCTTGCTGCCTCTCCTTGTAAGTCTTTACCCCCATACCCTGAATAATTGTGGTTACTCGTTGCTGCATTGTGTCTTCCCTGTCACAGTTCCTACGCAGGTGTGGACTCCTGAAATTTGCACAGTACTTCAGGTGTAGTAGCACCAATAATCTGTATAGGCAATGGATCACCTCCTGGCTTCTACTGCTAATTCCACTACCTGTGCACCTAAGGGTCCTGTTAGCCTTCCCCACTGCCTTGTTGCACTGAGCTGTGGGTTTCATACGAACATATGAACATATGAAAGAAGCCAGCAGATACAGGCCATGAAGGTCTATCTCATCTGCTCGATTGTGCAGCTTGTGGTTTACAATACAGCTGCCTCTCCCCTTCCTCCCTCCCCATTTCCTCTCCAAGATGAGTCCCCCCCCCCTTTGTCAAGTCTCCTCTGGTAATTATTCTTGCCTTGACTCTAACCCATCCCCTGTTAAAGTTGTCCACTCTCTTCTGTGAGACCAGCTCCTCTGGGAGTCTGCTCCACTGTGCTACCACCCTGTGTGTGAAGTAGTTCATCCTCAATTCCCTCCTAAACCTGCCTCCTGCCAGCTTCATGCTGTGTCTCCTAGTGACCTCCTCCCTTTTCAGCCTGAACATGTGGTCTGTATCTCCCTTATTTATGCCCTTTAAATATTTAAAGGTCTCTATCATGTCCCCCCTGTCCCTTCTGTCCTCCAGGGAGTACATGTTGAGTTCTCCTAACCCATCCTCACAGGGCTTCTCTCCCATCCCCTTCATCATTTTGGTTGCCCTTTCAGACCTTTCTGTATTATTACTCCCAGATCTTTTTCTTCTGCTGTGCTCTTTAATACCACCCCATCATGTATTGTGCTCTTACATTCTTTCCTGATGTGCATCTCCTTGCATTTCTTTGCATTAAAGCTCAGTTGCCGGGTACTGGACCATTTTCGCAGCCTACGGAGGTCCTCCCTTAGTGCCCTAATTCCCTCCTCATTGGCTACCCTTGCACAGATCTTAGTGTAATCCACCAAAGAGGCAGCTCTTGCCCTGTAAGCAAACCCCTATATCACTTATGAATTTGTTAAAGAAGACGGGACCCAGGACTGCTCCTGTGATACCCCTCTTGTTACCTCCTTTTTTTTGTACTTTCTGTTCATTATTTTCAGAGAGAAAAACAATGCAGAGAACATTCTCATGCAAGAGAACATTATATAATACAGCAACATATGCCTTAATAGTCAATGCACTGGTACACATTAAAACATCTTGCAATCTTGCACAATAGGAGTTGGGGGGAGGGGCTAAAAAAAATAACACTATGGTAAAGTCCCAAACAATGTCAGCCGCTTCACTGGTTATGGTAATGTCCAGTAGGTAGAATACACAGGTAATGCATACACACTTATCAGAAGTGCTATTTTCCAAGCTAAGCATATGAACAAAAAGGGAATATATGCCTCCTCTATATCTCCACATCCCAGATGCAATAACCATACTGAGAAGAAAATACATTTAAACAAGAAACTTGAAATACTAGGTGCAGGAGAACAGTATCAAAATGAAGCCCATTATGATAGTGTGCTTCCATCATAGAGTGTTAGCCACAGAGAGTAAGGGTAGGCAACACAGCAAAAAAGTCCAAGAAAGAGTGGGAGACAGATCAAAAAGCTCACAGTAGCAGGCCAGGATATCCAAAGGTCCAGTCACCCACACCCACACACCCCATGGTACAGAGAAAAAGAGAAATGGCAAAGTCCAAACAGGGACTCTCCAGGAAGGCATCAATCAAAATCAGTTCACTTGCCCAAACCAAAATGTCCATTCAGCGTTCGTCAGACCCTGAGGACTCAGCTGCAGGCTCTGAGGTGTGTTTTTGCCACAAACGCTGACTCCGTGTGCTCCAGCCAGAGACCAGCACCCCTGGGGTCAGAGAATTGCCATGATTTCCCCCTGTAAGTGAGCTGGAGTTGGGCAAGCAGGAGGAAATAATGCACCACTCCCAGAGCTTGAAGATATTTGTGATGGTCTAGAGGTGCTCTGTGGTACTCTGCTCTAAGTATGGTGGAAAGAGATGAGTGAGACACCAAGGTCTGAATTATTGTGGATAAGATAACTGTTACCCAGACAAGGAGAGGCAGGAGTTGTCCTAGATTTTCAGTGCCTGCAGGGCGTTTATTTAGTACCAGTGGGCAGAGAGACACAGTCACAAGAGAAGGAGAAGACACCCACAACAATAGGGCGGAAAGAGGACAGTACACTCTTAACTATGACTACTAAAATTACTTCCAACAGGAATAGCCTAGGTATTTAGGCCTACTGCCACTATACTTCTATAATTATTCAACAGTTCTTATTATTAAACTTAGGCGAAAATCTGATGATATGTACTACCCACAACAATATTTGGTTTAGCTATAACCACACTATTCTACTGAAGTCCAATGTTACAGGAGTCCAGAGGTCTGACATCTTTGTGTACACCCTTGTTCTACGATGGTAGCTACAAAGGGGAAGCAAATGGAACAGTTGATACTAAACTCAGTTCCCAGCAGGGACCTTGTAAAGGCCACTGGGTGGTGAGAGGTTTGGTAAACAGACCATATGATTCTTCGGCAAAAGCCCACTCTCTCCAAGGCTGCCGGAATGAAAGAACCAGAGCTGGAATAAGCCACTTACAGGCCGTCGGATTCCAAACTGAAGACAAAGAATTCCTTGGCCAAAACCCACTTCCAGGGCTGCCAAGGATGAGGAGAAAACAGGATCTGCATGGTGACAAATCCACTAGAGGACTACCATGACCTGAATGATGCTGCAACACTCCAAGGGCCAGCTAAACTCTGAAGGATCTCCGTTAGGAACCAGAAGAATCTGTAGAGAGGATGGTTGATTCTGCAATCTTGTCACCAGAACCTAGAACAAAATAAAGAAACGGCGGACACATCCCGAACTGGGCTTCGACAGACTCAACTCTCGACGAATGACCAGGGGCGAAGACCAGGTTCTCCAGGATGTGCACACTCTTCTGTGGAGGGTGACCAACCTCGGGATATCTGGATCAGGAACCATATGAAATGACACTGTCACGGCTGTTGTGATGCGCTTCGGCGGACGTAACTTCGAGCTGTGAAAACAAGAAACGGCAGGTACGACTTGTATGACTGGCGACGGGCTTAACTTTGGCGGACGACACAGATGGAGGAGATGATCTGATGGACGATCCCACTTGGGTGAAAAATGATGAGAAGACGTCCTCTTCTGGGTACAGACTGATTCTGTGTATGAAGTATTACAGACCACACTATGGGACTGCAGTGTGGTAGAAGATTGAGACTGTCCCCATACACTGGTAACAATGTAGCTGAAAGATGCACCTATCTGCAATGCCAAGAGAACTGCGGAATGATACAATAATTTGCCTGGGGAAGGGCAAACTATAAATTTAGGTGTAATTATTACAGGTGGGACAAGAGTTCAGATGCTTAGAGCAATAGTTCAGATTCTTAGAGCAATAGTTCAGATGCTTAGGGCACCAGTTCAGAAGCTTACAGCAATAGTTCGAATGCTTAGGGCAATAGTTCAGATACTTAGGGCAATAGTTCAAATGCTTAGGACAATAGTTCAGATACTTAGGGCAATAGCTCAGATGCTTAGAACAATAGTTCACATACTTAGAGCAATAGTTCAGTTGCTCAGGGCAATAGTTCAGATGCTTAGAGCAATAGTTCAGATGCTTAGGGCAACAATTCAGATGCTTAGGGCAATAGTTCAGATGCTTAGGGCAATAGTTCGAACAACTAGGGGCAAATAACCACAATCCAGATACAATACAGTCTTGGTGCTTCTTAGCAAGTTCACAGTTTTTCAGATACTTTAGCAATAACCAATTGCATGAACAGAACATTTGTTACAGTTACTTTGCAATATTTGTGAGCTGAACACCCTTGGATGGACCCTTTTTCCTGATCGTGGGGCCTTCCCAAATAGGATCTGGCTACCCCTGAACGTTTTGCTATGGATACCCTAACCACTATACTGAGGGTACCACTTGCCCTATGCTAATTGCCCAGGACACTAAAGGCCTAAATGCCTTATTTGCTATGGGGCCTATATGCCCTACTTACTGCTGCTAGGCTGGCTTGCCCTAATCCACTAGGCTGCGGCTGCCCTTACTACCACTAGGCTGGCTTGCACTAATCCGCTAGGCCGGGGCTGCCCTTGCTACCACTAGGCTGGCTTGCCCTACTCCACTAAGCCGGGGCTGCCCTTACTACCACTAGGCTGGCTTGCCCTAATTCACTAGGCCGGGGCTGCCCTGGGACCCTGTTTTACCTCGGGCCTAATGCCCTACATTTACCTCGGGCCTAATGCCCTACACTTACTTGGGGCTAAATGCCCTGCTTAGCTGTGGGCCTAATCACCCTTTTAAAACTGGGCCTGGTGCCCTTAATTCAGTGGGCCTGGTGCCTTCCAAATGGGCCTGGTGCTCTCTATACTATGGGCCAACTAGCCCTCTTACAACTGGGCCTGGTGCCCTGCTTTACAATGGGCCTGGTGCCATAACAGAAATGGGCCTGAATTGCCCCCTCTTTACTGGGCCTGGATCACCCCTTTAAATAATTAGCAGGCCAAAAGTGGCAGGGCCCCTTTAAATCTAAAAGGCTCTCTGAGCCTGCTGCCACTCTTTCGGCAGATCGCCTCCCCGAATCCCGCCCCTTTTGAATATTTCTGAGGCCCTAGCTTGGCCTCTCTGAGCTAGCCCCTCCCCAAGGGGCGTCGCTAACCCCACTTCCCTCCTAAATATTTAAATACAGGGTCCAAGCGACCCGATGCCCCCGCGGCGCTCGGCCACTTGCCCTCACGCATAGTGCGCTCTTTTACAATTAAAAAAATATATATTTTCTTCAGGTGGTCAGCACAAATAACGTATGCTGCCGCCGACTCACCGCTCCTATCACTGCTGGAGGCTGCAGCGCGGTACCGGGAGGCGGGAGGTAGCTGGCAGTGCGAGGGAGAGGTACAGGCAGCTAGGGGGACGACTGAGGGGGCCTAGGAAGGCCGACCAAACTCGTGGCGATACGACGCTTACAAGCCGCCAACGGGGGACTGAAAACAAACTTTAAAAAAATATTAAAAAAGGGCAAAATAACAAAACAACGGGGTTCTTAAGCCCAAACCCAGATGAACTGGCGTCTCTTCTCTTCGTGGTGCCCCGACGGCACTGCCGACCACACCACACAACTACGGGGCTAACAGCAGCTTCAGGAGACTTCAGGCAGGGGAGGCAGAGCAGGAACACAGCAAGCCCTGAGGGACGGCTTCAACCCCAGGTAAGCCCTAACCTGTCCCTTGTCTTCTGTGTCCTCTCTCCTCTACCTCTGCCCAGGAACAACTGACCAACTGTAAAAATATTTTTTAAACTTAAACCCACCTGGGTTCTAGAATGGCTGGAGTGGAATGCAGTGCATGAACAGCTCAGCACAGCATTCCATCTGGGCCATTGTTACTGGAGCTACATGAATTCTATTTTTTTTTTTACCAAGGTTTAAGTGCACGGGGCACTTTTCTTTATTAATTGCAGTGTTTCTATACTGTACAGGGATGGGAATCACTTCTGAGGGGCCCCTATATCTATTTACCCTGCAGACTGTACCTAAGACAGGCACCCTGGGAACCTGTAAACCCCTAATCTTTTTATTTTATTTAATTTTCTGGGATGCCCCAACTTTGGGGCATTACACATTGGTGCACCACAACAAACTGCTTTCTCCTGGCTCTTGTCTGAAACAAAAAATCCAGGAAAAATTTATATCCCAGTGGTTGATGAGTAATATATATGCTGCCTGGGCCACCAACCAAAGCACATTGTGGACTTCAGCTCCAGATGTCCGCAGTAAGATGATGCGCGGTTGATTCGAGGAATCTGACCTGCCCCAAGGGTGAACCTGGTAAGCCTTACTGAGATGGGACCAGTCAAAATCCTCAGGCACTAATGTAACCCCCTTGTTTCCCGGGGTTACTAGAATCCCAGTAAGACCTAGTGGTAGGCAGGGAAGGCAGCTTGTGAAACTCCAGTTAAATGGCTTTCACACTGTCTCACTCTGTTCTCAGTCTCAGCTGAGACTGAGGGATGACATCACCAATAGAACTTTTGCAGCTGCATAAGCCACATTGGAATCTGCAGCAAAGGGAGTTAGATAGAACATTGGGAGTTTTAAAGGAGAGTCTGCAGTTTGGCTTGAAGGAGAGAAGTTTGTACTCAAGTGGTGGAGACCGCTGTTTTCAGGTCTCAATTTCCCCTCCCTCCGGGGGGGGGGGGAGTAAAAATTCCCAGCAGATTCCTGGGGCATTCCCCTTAATTCTGCTAAGTGGAGGAAAAGCTGCCTGTTTAGTCTAGGATTTATTTTGGAAGATGGAAGATTTGTGAGTCGCCTGTGGGGCACCTGCAACTTAAGGGTGAGTGTCTGCTCTGGCTAAAAGGGCATATGTTTTCTTCACCCTGGGACTTGTGTGAAAATCTAGGGATTGAACTACACATTGGCAAGCCTAGAGAAATGGGCCAAGCAAGTAAAAGTAGTGTCAAATCCCAGAGTTTTGTGAGATGCAAATAATATGTAGATGAGATGTGACAGACGTCTACCCTTAATCTACATTTAGAAGTTCAGCAAAGGAATTGTTCAGTTTTCCAGAGAAATGGCCGGGTATGGGCTGTGGGAGCTGGAGGTGGGTGGCCCCCCATCTTTAGTGACCAGTTCCACCTCTACGGATTTCTTCTGTGGTTTTCTACTTTGCCTCAGGCACTTGGCCAGTGATGGGGGAAGCACCCAGACGTGGGGTTGTAAGGAAAATTCTCTCTAAGAGTCGCAGACTCTAGTGTGGTGTGGGGAGCCACGACAGGATAATTGGTTCATTTGTCCAATGGACCGTGGATCAAGTGGCCGGCAGGGGAGCCGGGCCAGTGGGGAAAACCCAAGTGTGTACAAGTCGGGCTGTGTACCCAAAGCTGCATGCAAGTCCAGGCTGTGTGCCTGGTGGGTTCAGAGCCTGAGGGCTGGAAATGGTGATAAAGTGTTCTGTAGTCTCTAATCTGCATTACTAGGAAATGTAGCCCCATGGGGGTCCGCTCATGCTTTGTTTGTTCAGCTAGTATGTGAATAAAAGCCACACTGAAGAATCCCATTCCTGGTTCTGGACATTACAGTTATTGCTTCCTGTGTTCTGATTTACTTGGGTGCCCCTGTGCAGAGTAGCCAAACCTAGGTCCCCTGTGCCGAGTAACCTCATCCTCCCCGAACCCAGGTCCCCACCAGGTACTGCTGTCAGCTTCAACAGCATGCCACCTGTCGTTTTGCTAAAAGGCAGGGGTGAGGGGTTACAAAAATGGAGGCACCGCTTTGGATTTTGTTCTGGGAGGAAGGTGCTTGGGCAAGGGGGCTAGCATTTTGGCTATCTGGCAGTGGGTAGCCCAAAAAGCTGAAGCAATTTCCCTAGTGTGTGTTGCTGTGTGCTGTGGATCTTGTGCTGCTGTTTAAAACTGCCAACTGTTTGCCAAGGAGCAGTAAAGCAAAGAGTGTGCCTTGTCCTGCATCAAAAATTGTTTACAGGATTTTGCCTGCTTTAAAATGAACTGTTATAAAGAAAAGTGTGGAAGACTAGGGGTAGCAACAGGAAAATTGTGCCCTGACGTTTGAAATGCTTTTAAAAATGAATTGTGGTAAACAAAAGTGTGGAAGACTAGGGGTAGCAACAGGAAAATTGTGCCCTGGATGTTTGAAATGCTTTTAAAATAAACTGTGGTAAAGAAAAGTGCGGAAGACTAGGGGTGGCAACAGGAAAATTGTGCCCTGGACGTTGGAAATGCTTTTTGAATTGACTAAGAGACTGCAGTGTAAATGGCTATGTTAAATGGCTGAAATGGGCTCCCGCCATGGAGTCAGTTGGTGAAGAAAAAAAATTGCATTCTGCAGTTTAAATTTGCCTGCTCGACGATCGCCGTGAGGAGAAGAGCCCTCGCAAGGAAGAAGAGGCTCATTTGCATGGCGTTGTGTGGTTGGTCAGGCTGCAATCAGTCCCGCCCCTCAGCCAGCTCTACAGAGACTGCCCCAGCATTCGAGAGCGAGTGAGAGTGGAGTGCATGTACTGGCAGTAGAGGAGCGTTGCGGAGTGTTAAAATCGCTGTAAACCTTATAAAATAGACTTTGCTGTTTAAAATCTGGCTCAACCCGCTAATCGATCATTGAAATTGCAAGAGTGGTGGTTGAAAAGATGATCGTAGGACTGCCAGCAGCCTGCTTTGTTCTGAGGCTCCAAGAACTGGCTGCAGGCCATTTTTCCCATCGCAGCAAACTGCTGCTGATAACAGTAAGTAACCACCTTAAAACTGCTCAAACAGTGATTTTCAGCCCTATGCCATATAAATGTGTGTGCAGCAGTGTAGTCGCGCTTCGCAGTAACGACTGTGTAAGAATCCTGCCAGCAAGTACAAGTCTGTTAAGCCATTGACTGTGTGCATAGTAATGAATTTAGCCTCAGTTTAAAGTTTGCAGCCAGAGAGAGACTGTGGGTTGTAGCAAAGTGCAGCCCTAGAAATACAGGCAATCCTGTGCTAAAAACCTGAAGCTTTAAGGGACTGTAATAAAAGAAATGATACCAGCATGTGAAAAGTCTGTGGAAAATCCTGTAAATGTGATTAAAGTCAGAATAGAGCAAGTTGTGCAGTTTGAGCAAAGTTATCAGTAGTTTGTGTAAATTGCGCGAGTGGCTTGACCCGATTTTGAATGTTGATGGACAGAGTGCCGCCAGTATTACAGGGTGGGGTTAAAGAACCAGCAGCAGAGGAGCCATTTTACAGCTAAAGAGTGTGTTCAATAAAGTGGACTTTCAGTTACAGTGAACTTTTGTTTGTTTTTCTGCAGTTATGGCCTCAGGACCAGCTCTACACCGGATCATGCCCGGTTGCAGTACAGCAGCAGTAATTCGACTAAGAAATATTGAAAAGTGGTGCTATGGAGGGTAACTGCCTCCTCATGTGGCGATTCCTAATTTTCCAGTGCATGTATGTCAAATATGCTTGAGAGCTGGAAGGGACGTCTTCATGATTCCTCACTGTGCTGGATGCCTAGAAAAATATGGCTTGTATAAAGTGCCTCCAATTCGTTTGGCTCCCACATGGACAAAAATTCAGGAATCTGCAGTTGGCAGCACACAGCACCAGGCGAAGCCTGTGGAGGAAGGCCCCTCGGGGGAGGGTACAAAGCTAGAGGGTGTAGAGTTAGAGACAGAAGCAGAAGTTAAAGTTTCGATGCTGGATCCCAAAAGGAAAGTTCGGATAAAGCATCAATCGACCCTGGGGGCCTAGCCCAAGTCTCTTAGATAAAGATAAGATGCGGGAGGCCTTTGAGTGGAAGGTGTCGACCTCCGCACCTAGTAATAAGTAAATAGTCTCAGGATTGAGAACGACTGCTCACTCTGGGCTCAGATCCTCAGTGAAGAGGAAGATGAGGGGAACCTATGTGGCCTTGTGAAAAGGAACGGGTACACAGCCTCAAGATCTTGCCTCGAGGAATGTATGGAAGAAAGTAGTGATGCCACTGCCCTGGCTTCAAAAAGAAAGAAGTCAGGGATCCGCTTAATTTCCTTAAGGATGCGAGCTGGCAAAACCAGGACTAGCCACCCCAAGCCAGGCCAGCAGTCCAGATTGACCAAAGCAAGTAAAGAGGAGAGACTGGTTCGTAGAAAGGCAAATGAGATCTATGGTATGACCTTTCCTACCTTTCCTCAAGAGTCTGGGAGGAGATTGAGAACTGCAGGAAATCCTGGATCTGGGATAAAGCCATGAAAAGTGTGCATCCTGGGGCCAACAAGCATGTAAAGAATAGACTGTTCCACGAAAAGTATACCCAGTGGAAGAGAGACAGGACACTGTTTATGGACAAAGTGAGAATAGTGGACAGAGAGGGATGTGAAATCTCCCACTGTGTGAATTATGTGTGCCCAGACAGGGTAATAATTCAAGCTCTTGACCCCTGGTACTATTGACCTCAGTGCAAGGACCTCTCAGCGAATAAGCCCGTGCCTACAAAATGGAGAGCTGAGCAGTGGTAGTCAATACTGCCACACCAGACTGTGAAGTGCCTTTATTAATCCGCCAATATGGACATCCAGGACTCAGGTGCCCCACATTCATCAGTCTACAGTGTACTGGCCTTTCCAGCATCCATCGACTGGCCCACCAGATGACTTCAGATCCAGAGAGGACACCAGCCCAGCTGTATCCTGTTCATCGCCTGGTAATCCGATGACGTCGGACCAGCTGTTTTCTTTTTGTTCCTGTTCTAAGGTTCCATCTCCAGAGATGACATCAGCCCAGCTGTTCCCAGATGTGTCCTCCTGTGGTTCCCGAAAGATGTCCGCCCAACTGTAACGGAAGAAATGCTGCCAGGGAGAGTCTTCATCAGAGGTGCAGGTCGGTTAAGAATTCGTACTACAAGTGGCTGGTAAGTCTGAACTTTTCTATCTTTATGACATTGCAGTACACACCCTACACTAATAGACTTCAAAATGTGTGAACTGTCCTCAAAGAGTCTCCCCTTCGGGACTTTGGCCTGTTAGAACTGTGCTTCACCGGGCTCTGACCCAGGAGAGACTCTTTATTGGACTAGCCTTCGGGCATTGCGGTCACTAGTTGGGACTTTTAGGGCACTCCATCTCCCCAAACGTGTATTGTAAATAATGTCGTTGTTTTCTAATGTAAATACTGTTTTTCTACCTTTTTTCCAAAAAATCTTTTTGGGATTCTGCAGTGTTTTGATGGTAGGGGTTTAGGTAGACTGTGTATGCAGATTAGGAGTGTGTTTTGTCTTTCTTTTTCTTACAGGTGTTCCTAAAAAGACAAAAGAGAAGACAAGAAAAAAAGGTCTCATCAAAGTTCCTCATCAGTGCTTTAGTGTTTAGAAATTTAAAGTACTGTGGTGTTATTGTTGTTATTGCTATATTAACCCTTTTCTTCCACAGGTGTGGTTGTGGGGGTAGTTAGGAGGCAGTAATGTGGTATTTTAATGCTGTGTGGTTGCAGGTTGTCCAAGGTCGGGGAGGTCCCCAGGTTGTTTTTGTTTTGGGGGTATTAGGTTAGAGGTAGATAGGTTTTCCCTAGAGGGTTAGGGGGGATAGATAGGCTGTGGTCCTGACCTGCAGTAGGGACCGCAGTGCTAATCTATCAGGGCAATGCTCTGGATGGTTCTACCAGAGCCACTAGGTGTCCATAGTAAGTGGATAGTGTAGAGGCTGAGATGTCAGCTACAGGCCTCTAGGCCCTTAGTGTTGCCTGCCTGTGCTTGCACATGGTAGGAGGTGGCCTGATCACCTCCCTCCGCAGGTAGCACATAGGGTGGGATGGCCTAAGGTCGGGTAAATAATGACTGCGGACAGTCATTTTCCTGGTCAAGGGCAAGTGTAACCCCTTGTTACCTGGGGTTACTAGAATCCCAGTAAGACCTAGTGGTAGGCAGGGAAGGCAACTTGTGAAACTCCAGTTAAATGGCTTTCACACTGTCTCACTCTGTTCTCCGTCTCAGCTGAGACTGAGGGATGACATCACCAATAGAACTTTCGCAGCTGCATAAGCCACATTGGAATCTGCAGCAAAGGGAGTTAGATAGAACGTTGGGAGTTTTAAAGGAGAGTCTGCAGTTTGGCTTGAAGGAGAGAAGTTTGTACTCAAGTGGTGGAGACTGCTGTTTCCGGGTCTCAGTGTCCCCTCCCTCTGGGGGAAGATTCCCAGCAGATTCCTGGGGCAATCCCCTTAATTCTGCTAAGTGGAGGAAAAGCTGCCTGTTTAGTCTAGGATTTATTTTGGAAGATGGAAGATTTATGAGTCGCCTGTGGGGCACCTGCAACTTAAGGGTGAGTGTCTGCTCTGGCTAAAAGGGCATATGTTTTCTTCACCCTGGGACTTGTGTGAAAATCTAGGGATTGAACTACATATTGGGAAGCCTAGAGAAATGGGCCAAGCAAGTAAAAAGTGTCAAATCCCAGAGTTTTGTGAGATGCAAATAATATGTAGAGAAGATGTGACAGACGTCTACCCTTAATCTACATTTAGAAGTTCAGCAAAGGAATTGTTCAGTTTTCCAGAGAAATGGCCGGGTATGGGCTGTGGGAGCTGGAGGTGGGTGGCCCCATTTTAGTGACCAGGTCCACCTCTACGGATTTCTTCTGTGGTTTTCTACTTTGCCTCAGGCACTTGGCCAGTGATGGGGGAAGTACCCAGACGTGGGGTTGTAAGGAAAATTCTCTCTAAGAGTCGCGGACTCTAGTGTGGTGTGGGGAGCCATGACAGGATAATTGGTTCATTCGTCCAATGGACCGTGGATCAAGTGGCCGGCAGGGGAGCCGGGCCAGTGGGGAAAACCCAAGTGTGTACAAGTCGGGCTGTGTACCCAAAGCTGCGTGCAAGTCCAGGCTGTGTGCCTGGTGGGTTCAGAGCCTGAGGGCTGGAAATGGTGATAAAGTGTTCTGTAGTCTCTAATCTGCATTACTAGGAAATGTAGCCCCATGGGGGTCCGTCTATGCTTTGTTTGTTCAGCTAGTATGTGAATAAAAGCCACACTGAAGAATCCCATTCCTGGTTCTGGACATTACAGTTATTGCTTCCTGTGTTCTGATTTACTTGGGTGCCCTGTGCAGAGTAGCAAATCCTAGGTCCCCTGTGCTAGTAACCTCATCCTCCCCGAACCCAGGTCCCCACCAGGTACTGCTGTCAGCTTCAACAGCATGCCATCTGTCGTTGCTAAAAAGGCAGGGGTGAGGGGTTACAAAAATGGAGGCACCGCTTTGGATTTTGTTCTGGGAGGAAGGTGCTTGGGCAAGGGGGGGCTAGCATTTTGGCTATCTGGCAGTGGGTAGCCCAAAAAGCTGAAGCAATTTCCCTAGTGTGTGTTGCTGTGTGCTGTGGATCTTGTGCTGCTGTTTAAAACTGCCAACTGTTTGCCAAGGAGCAGTAAAGCCAAAGAGTGTGCCCTTGTCCTGCATCAAAAAATTGTTTACAGCATTTTTGCCTGCTTTAAAATGAACTGTTATAAAGAAAAGTGTGGAAGACTAGGGGTAGCAACAGGAAAATTGTGCCCTGGACGTTTGAAATGCTTTTAAAAATGAATTGTGGTAAACAAAAGTGTGGAAGACTAGGGGTAGCAACAGGAAAATTGTGCCCTGGATGTTTGAAATGCTTTTAAAATAAACTGTGGTAAAGAAAAGTGCGGAAGACTAGGGGTGGCAACAGGAAAATTGTGCCCTGGACGTTGGAAATGCTTTTTGAATTGACTAAGAGACTGCAGTGTAAATGGCTATGTTAAATGGCTGAAATGGGCTCCCGCCATGGAGTCAGTTGGTGAAGAAAAAAAATTGCATTCTGCAGTTTAAATTTGCCTGCTCGACGATCGCCGTGAGGAGAAGAGCCCTCGCAAGGAAGAAGAGGCTCATTTGCATGGCGTTGTGTGGTTGGTCAGGCTGCAATCAGTCCCGCCCCTCAGCCAGCTCTACAGAGACTGCCCCAGCATTCGAGAGCGAGTGAGAGTGGAGTGCATGTACTGGCAGTAGAGGAGCGTTGCGGAGTGTTAAAATCGCTGTAAACCTTATAAAAATAGACTTTGCTGTTTAAAATCTGGCTCAACCCGCTAATCGATCATTGAAATTGCAAGAGTGGTGGTTGAAAAGATGATCGGTAGGACTGCCAGCCCGTTTCTGTTCTGAGGCCTCCAAGAACTGGCTGCAGGCCATTTTTCCCCATCGCAGCAAACTGCTGCTGATAACAGTAAGTAACCACCTTAAAACTGCTCAAACAGTGATTTTCAGCCCTATGCCATATAAATGTGTGTGCAGCAGTGTAGTCGCTTTGCAAGTAACGACTGTGTAAAGTCCTGCCAGCAAGTACAAGTCTGTTAAGCCATTGACTGTGTGCATAGTAATGAATTTAGCCTCAGTTTAAAGTTTGCAGCCAGAGAGAGACTGTGGGTTGTAGCAAAGTGCAGCCCTAGAAATACAGGCAATCCTGTGCTAAAAACCTGAAGCTTTAAGGGACTGTAATAAAAGAAATGATACCAGCATGTGAAAAGTCTGTGGAAAATCCTGTAAATGTGATTAAAGTCAGAATAGAGCAAGTTGTGCAGTTTGAGCAAAGTTATCAGTAGTTTGTGTAAATTGGGTGCGCAGTGGCTTGACCCCGATTTTGAATGTTGATGCACAGGAGTGCTGCCGCCGCCATTACAGGGTGGGGTTGTAAAGTAAACACAGCAGCAGAGGAGCCATTTTACAGCTAAAGAGTGTGTTCAATAAAGTGGACTTTCAGTTACAGTGAACTTTTGTTTGTTTTTCTGCAGTTATGGCCTCAGGACCAGCTCGTTACCCGGATCATGCCCGGGTTGCAGTAACAGCAGCAGTAATTCGACTAAGAAATATTGAAAAGTGGTGCTATGGAGGGTAACTGCCTCCTCATGTGGCGATTCCTAATTTTCCAGTGCATGTATGTCAAATATGCTTGAGAGCTGGAAGGGACGTCTTCATGATTCCTCACTGTGCTGGATGCCTAGAAAAATATGGCTTGTATAAAGTGCCTCCAATTCGTTTGGCTCCCACATGGACAAAAATTCAGGAATCTGCAGTTGGCAGCACACAGCACCAGGCGAAGCCTGTGGAGGAAGGCCCCTCGGGGGAGTGTGGCACAAAGCTAGAGGGTGTAGAGTTAGAGACAGAAGCAGAAGTTAAAGTTTCGGATGCTGGATCCCAAAAGGAAAGTTCGGATAAAGCATCAATCGACCCTTGGGGGGGGGCCTAGCCCAAGTCTCTTAGATAAAGATAAGATGCGGGAGGCCTTTGAGTGGAAGGTGTCGACCTCCGCACCTAGTAATAAGTAAATAGTCTCAGGATTGAGAACGACTGCTCACTCCTGGGCTCAGATCCTCAGTGAAGAGGAAGATGAGGGGGAACCTATGTGGCCTTGTGAAAAAGGAACGGGTACACAGCCTCAAGATCTTGCCTCGGAGGAATGTATGGAAGAAAGTAGTGATGCCACTGCCCTGGCTTTACAAAAGAAAGAAGTCAGGGATCCGTTTCTAATTTCCTTAAGGATGCGTAGCTGGCAAAACCAGGACTAGCCACCCCAAGCCAGGCCAGCAGTCTCAGATTGACCAAAGCAAGTAAAGAGGAGAGACTGGTTCGTAGAAAGGCAAATGAGATCTATGGTATGACCTTTCCTACCTTTCCTCGAAGAGTCTGGGAGGAGATTGAGAACTGCAGGAAATCCTGGATCTGGGATAAAGCCATGAAAAGTGTGCATCCTGGGGCCAACAAGCATGTAAAGAATAGACTGTTCCACGAAAAGTATACCCAGTGGAAGAGAGACAGGACACTGTTTATGGACAAAGTGAGAATAGTGGACAGAGAGGGATGTGAAATCTCCCACTGTGTGAATTATGTGTGCCCAGACAGGGTAATAATTCAAGCTCTTGACCCCTGGTACTATTGACCTCAGTGCAAGGACCTCTCAGCGAATAAGCCCGTGCCTACAAAATGGAGAGCTGAGCAGTGGTAGTCAATACTGCCACACCAGACTGTGAAGTGCCTTTATTAATCCGCCAATATGGACATCCAGGACTCAGGTGCCCCACATTCATCAGTCTACAGTGTACTGGCCTTTCCAGCATCCATCGACTGGCCCACCAGATGACTTCAGATCCAGAGAGGACACCAGCCCAGCTGTATCCTGTTCATCGCCTGGTAATCCGATGACGTCGGACCAGCTGTTTTCTTTTTGTTCCTGTTCTAAGGTTCCATCTCCAGAGATGACATCAGCCCAGCTGTTCCCAGATGTGTCCTCCTGTGGTTCCGGAAAGATGTCCGCCCAACTGTAACGGAAGAAATGCTGCCAGGGAGAGTCTTCATCAGAGGTGCAGGTCGGTTAAGAATTCGTACTACAAGTGGCTGGTAAGTCTGAACTTTTCTATCTTTATGACATTGCAGTACACACCCTACACTAATAGACTTCAAAATGTGTGAACTGTCCTCAAAGAGTCTCCCCTTCGGGACTTTGGCCTGTTAGAACTGTGCTTCACCGGGCTCTGACCCAGGAGAGACTCTTTATTGGACTAGCCTTCGGCATTGCGGTCACTAGTTGGGACTTTAGGGCACTCCATCTCCCCAAACGTGTATTGTAAATAATGTCGTTGTTTTCTAATGTAAATACTGTTTTTCTACCTTTTTTCCAAAAAATCTTTTTGGGATTCTGCAGTGTTTTGATGGTAGGGGTTTAGGTAGACTGTGTATGCAGATTAGGAGTGTGTTTTGTCTTTCTTTTTCTTACAGGTGTTCCTAAAAAGACAAAAGAGAAGACAAGAAAAAAAAAAAGGGTCTCATCAAAGTTCCTCATCAGTGCTTTAGTGTTTAGAAATTTAAAGTACTGTGGTGTTATTGTTGTTATTGCTATATTAACCCTTTTCTTCCACAGGTGTGGTTGTGGGGGTAGTTAGGAGGCAGTAATGTGGTATTTTAATGCTGTGTGGTTGCAGGTTGTCCAAGGTCGGGGAGGTCCCCAGGTTGTTTTTGTTTTGGGGGTATTAGGTTAGAGGTAGATAGGTTTTCCCTAGAGGGTTAGGGGGGATAGATAGGCTGTGGTCCTGACCTGCAGTAGGGACCGCAGTGCTAATCTATCAGGGCAATGCTCTGGATGGTTCTACCAGAGCCACTAGGTGTCCATAGTAAGTGGATAGTGTAGAGGCTGAGATGTCAGCTACAGGCCTCTAGGCCCTTAGTGTTGCCTGCCTGTGCTTGCACATGGTAGGAGGTGGCCTGATCACCTCCCTCCGCAGGTAGCACATAGGGTGGGATGGCCTAAGGTCGGGTAAATAATGACTGCGGACAGTCATTTTCCTGGTCAAGGGCAAGTGTAACCCCTTGTTACCTGGGGTTACTAGAATCCCAGTAAGACCTAGTGGTAGGCAGGGAAGGCAACTTGTGAAACTCCAGTTAAATGGCTTTCACACTGTCTCACTCTGTTCTCCGTCTCAGCTGAGACTGAGGGATGACATCACCAATAGAACTTTCGCAGCTGCATAAGCCACATTGGAATCTGCAGCAAAGGGAGTTAGATAGAACGTTGGGAGTTTTAAAGGAGAGTCTGCAGTTTGGCTTGAAGGAGAGAAGTTTGTACTCAAGTGGTGGAGACTGCTGTTTTCGGGTCTCAGTGTCCCCTCCCTCTGGGGGAAGATTCCCAGCAGATTCCTGGGGCAATCCCCTTAATTCTGCTAAGTGGAGGAAAAGCTGCCTGTTTAGTCTAGGATTTATTTTGGAAGATGGAAGATTTATGAGTCGCCTGTGGGGCACCTGCAACTTAAGGGTGAGTGTCTGCTCTGGCTAAAGGGCATATGTTTTCTTCACCCTGGGACTTGTGTAAAATCTAGGGATTGAACTACATATTGGGAAGCCTAGAGAAATGGGCCAAGCAAGTAAAAGTAGTGTCAAATCCAGAGTTTTGTGAGATGCAAATAATATGTAGAGGAGATGTGACGGACGCTCACCCTTAATCTACATTTAGAAGTTCAGCAAAGGAATTGTTCAGTTTTCCAGAGAAATGGCCGGGTATGGGCTGTGGAGCTGGAGGTGGTGGCCCCATTTTTAGTGACCAGGTCCACCTTCACGGATTTCTTCTGTGGTTTTCTACTTTGCTCCAGGCACTTGGCCAGTGATGGGGAAGTACCCAGACGGGGTTGTAAGGAAAATTTCTCTCTAAGAGTCGTGGACTCTAGTGTGGTGTGGGGAAGCCATGACAGGATAATTGGTCTATCTGGCCCAATGGACTGCGGATCAAGTGGCCGGCAGGGGAGCTGGGCCAGTGGGGAAAACCCAAGTGTGTACAAGTCAGGCTGTGTATCCAAAGCTGCGTGCAAGTCCGGGCTGTGTGCCTGGTGGGTTCAGAGCCTGAGGGCTGGAAATGGTGATAAAGTGTTCTGTAGTCTCTAATCTGCATTACCAGGAAATGTAGCCCCATGGGGGTCCGTCTATGCTTTGTTTGTTCAGCTAGTATGTGAATAAAAGCCACACTGAAGAATCCCATTCCTGGTTCTGGACATTACAGTTATTGCTTCCTGTGTTCGGATTTACTTGGGTGCCCCTGTGCAGAGTAGCCAAACCTAGGTCCCCTGTGCCAAGTAACCTCATCCTCCCCGAACCCAGATCCCCACCAGGTACTGCTGTCAGCTTCAACAGCATGCCACCTGTCGTTTTGCTAAAAAGGCAGGGGTGAGGGGTTACACTAAGAAGGTGGCAGCCATCCAGTCCTTCAAAAAGCCCAACAAGTTAGTGCATTCCATGCCCTCCAGGACTCCCACCAGGCACAAATTACTGGCCTGAACTTCATTTTCCAGGGCTTCTAGATGCTCCCTGAGTTGGGTGCTCTCTTTAGTAAGTGTAGCAAGAATTGCTTGCAAGGCGGTTGAGTGTTTGTCTGCCTTTGTGACAGAATGAACCAGGGCTTTAATAACAGCACTGGGGGACTCCAACTTAGTTAACATCCTTTCAATCTTTGTATCCATGGCTTTCATTGAGTCTAGCATGCCCTGCCACAGGGGATCAGTCATTATGTTCGTAGAATTGATTCCAGGCTTACTTGTAGGATCTCTGGCCTTGCTTGGTTGCTGCGTGGCCAACTTCAGAGCCCTGGGCCGAGTATTCCTTGTACATCCCACAGTAATGTTTAGGCTCGTTCGACAGCCAAAACCCTCAGGTGTCTGATGGTGCCAAAAAAACAAGGTTATCCTTGTGTTGAAAAACTTCAATTTTTAATTTTATTGCACTGTGATGTGGAGCAGGCAGAAGAAGCATCCTATCAGGAAGCTGGCTCTCTGGCACCCCTCCCTTGTCACCTCTTTCACATCTAAGCATTCTCCATTTACTACTATCCTCTGTGTCCTTCCCCAGCCAACTTTCCACCTATGATAATATCCATTCTTCTACTCCTCCAGGTTCCCTTAGTTTTTTGACCAGCCTTCTGTTGGGGACTGAGTTGACATTACTAAAGTCCAGGTACAACATGCTGACTACCTGATTTTTGTCAGCTGCCCTAGTCACCCAATTAAAGAACTCTAGTAGGTTTGCCTTGCCATGACATCCCCTTGTTGAACCCATGCTGCCTATCATCTTGCAGCACATTTCCCTCGAGAAGGTCTACCAGTCTTTCCCTCAGTGTGGCCTCAAGTACCTTCCCTACTATCGTCATTAGGCAGACTGGTCCATAGCTACCTGGCTTATTCTTCCTCACACTTTTATATATGTAACCCCTAGATGGCGCTACCCCAGGGGCTACTACCCCTGCCTGATTTGCCACTAACAGGTTGAGGGGCCTGGATCCAATGGCGGGTGCCTCCACCCAGAGGTCAGGGTTTGCAATAGTTAAACTTTCTTGGTCACAGCCCTCTGGGACACTGCAACCCCCTTTCTTCCCACTAGTGGCCCACACAATATATCAGAATTACCTTCACAGTATACACT
The DNA here is from genome assembly GCA_016271365.2 of Neoceratodus forsteri. Taxonomy (NCBI): domain Eukaryota; kingdom Metazoa; phylum Chordata; order Ceratodontiformes; family Ceratodontidae; genus Neoceratodus; species Neoceratodus forsteri. Next base: position 247,315,570 of record CM028134.1, read on the forward strand.
TACCCCCAGGACTAGTTCCGCACTGGGACCTCCTGTGAAATAAGATACAGTGCAACAATCACAGTACAGTACTTTAACATAGACAAATACCTCAGGCAGTATAACTTTGCTGAAACAAGCAGCTCTGATTTATTTAGGGGATATAACAAGGACAGGGGAAATCAGGTTAATTAGCTTATCACTTACTATCTCCCTATGGCTCTGTGCACAGGCCTATCCCTATCAGTTACTGTCCCTGGGTACCCAAGCCCTAGTGGCTAGTCCAAACCGTGGCAGCTGGTAGGGGCCCTTTCACACAGAGAAAAGAAAATTAGTTTAAACAGTCAGCAGTACAGTGATTCCATTTGGATTTAATGTGGCAATTCAACAGGGAGCGACCCTGAATTAGTACTCACGACCTCCAAACAAGATAGGGTCCTTCAACGTCAGCAGGGCTACTCTTGAGCTCCACGAGACTCTTCACACATTTATATGGTAAAAAGAAAGTACTATACCAGGCAGGCTGCTTCTTATCCCGATCGCAATTACTGCACAATACCCGGAGAACACACAGCAGATTCAGTTCCTGACAGACCGAGTGCAATTCAACAATTTCTCCAGTCTTCTACAGGGTGAGCCTGGTTTCTACTCTTCAGAGATCCTTTGATTCTTTTCACAGGACAGATTCAGTCCTAACAAGCAGTTACACAAGCTGCAGACCGAACTCTGGGCCTTACACACGTTTTTGACTGAAACTGTGCACTGAAGGAGCACAGGGTTTCTTTCCCTTCACTGCCAGAGCTAAACTGAAACTCCAACAGACAAAACCGGCACTTTCTTTGAGTTCCTCCCAGTTCTTGACTGGATTGGCTGTCACCACAATAGACTGCTGCTGTTGGTCCAAAGAGGCGCTCAAGTCTAAACTACATCTCCCAGAGTCACTGCCCATACAATCCTCTTGTGGCTGGCTCAGATTATGAGTCCAAGTTCTGATTCCCTAAGGCACCATTTTAGAGCTAGCTTACCCCACACTGATTGGTCCAGTTCAGCAGTTCAAAACCAGAATGGGGAACTAGGCAGACAGAGTTCTGACTGCAAAGAAAGCAGGTTAGACAAACTGTAATTTCATTATTACTGTAAATGATTTCTGGCAAACAGTTACATCTTTCAGATAGGTTCCCTTTGCACTCCTAGTGACTGCAAAAATGGAGTGAATTGGCAGCAGCTCGAGTGGTACTCAAACAGAGAAGCACACAGTCCCCCCATACAAACTAATTATGTCTGCAAGCAGACAGCTCTTAAAGAGACAGTACCAGAGGCTCTAAAAACACTCACTGATAAATGGCTTAAACGCCAAACACCATTCAGGCTTGGAGCATTCAAGCAAGCTCCTGGAAGTCTTTTGGGAACCCCCATTTGCAGGGGGGTTACATATAGAAGAACCACATCAGCAGTCCTCCAGTCCCTGGGGACCGCTCCTCCTGTATCCAGCGAGCAATTGAAAATATCTACAAGTGAAGCTCCTAGTACCACTTCTCCTTTCTTGAGTAGACTAGGATGCAATCCATCTGGCCCCACAGATTTATCTTTCCACAGCTCCCTCAGCCCTTTCAGCCATTTCTTCTGTGATATGGCTATGACTGATAGCTCCCCACCTCTCCCTTTTTACCCCCACCCAAGCTCTGGTAGTGACCTCTTCATCCTTGGTAAATACTGAATAAAAATATTGGTTCAGTATCTCAGCCTTACCTCTGTCCTCTCCTCCCATCTATCCCCCTTTTTCAGCCACACAATGCCCTCTTTGACCCTACATTTCTCCCAGATGTATCGGAAGAATGCCTAGACTCACAGCTTCACTGCTTCGCTGTTCTATACTCTGCCTCGGCATTAGTACTTCTGACATTCCTATTTGCCTCTCTGGCTATCCTTTTTTTGTTTTTGTAGAGTTTCTTTATCCCCCTTAGCAGACCGCTGCCTGTTGGCCAACTTTTGCCGGACCCCGGAGTCTTCCGAGATCTTTTAGCACTATGCACATCCTGGTGGATCCCCAGAGCTGACCCAGAGGCATCATCCTGCTGTTATCTTCGATTTACCCCATTTTCACCCCTATTATCTTGAGGCCTCAGAAGCCGTAGTGCATGTGTGTAGAAGCATACATACGCACCACAACTCTGGTCCACAGCCCTGTCCGCCTTCCCCTGGCCTAGTGCCAAGGCTCCTCAAATGTGATGCTGCCACCCAGCCTCCACCAGGAGGCAGCCAAACTCCAAAGAGCCCCTAAAGTCCCTCCTAAGGATGAAAGCTGCCAGCCGGCAGCTCGATCAGCTCCTCACCCTCCCACCCCGACCAACCCCTGGTGCCCTGAGCTCGTACTCGAACCTGGGTTGCTGGCATGGAGTGAGGTGTGGCATCCAGCACCTCAACTCTCAGAGCCACCGGGCCGGCTGTTTTGCTATCCTTAAGTATGTCTTCCTCTCTTCCTCCCTTTGGTTACCTTTTTATTTCTTAAATGCCCTTCCCCTTGTTCTCACTGCCTCCTTCATGTCTGATGTAAAACAAAGTAGCTCTCTTGCCCTCTTTGCCTTGCTTACCCTTCCAAATATATTTCCACTTAAAATGGGCCCAGTATACTGTACTACACCCAATATACTGTACTACACCGTGGTCACATGCAAGTCGGTGAGCAGATCAAGAATAATATACAAATTATGAAGCATCCTGTCATCACCCTTGAGCAGTGGTGGACCCAGAATTTTAAAAAGGTTCTTATGGCAATCCTGAAAGGGGGTACATTTAAAAGAACTGGGCTGTTACCAAGCAATAAGAACTCTCCTATTTTTTTTTTAAATAAATATGGTAAATCTTAGGGGTCAATGTGGTCTGATGGCTAGCACACCAGCTTAGGAAATGTGTGATTACAGGTTCAAATCCCACCAGGGCAAAATACTTGCTGTGTGAACTTGAGCATGTCACTTGACCTCTCAGTGTTGTACTCCACTCCCATGCAAAAATGGGTAGAAGAAGGACTACTGTAAAGGAGAAGTTGCATCTAAGCTGGGATAGCCTGGATCCACACGGTGCAGCTCACCAGCATGAAGCACTTTGTCATACTGAAGCCACAGTCTGTATTAGATTAGCTGTCATTGAATTACGCTGTGTTCCTGCAGGATCCTGCAAGATACAGTATCACTGGGAAAAACTTCAATAAGAAGATGTTAACCTGGTGGGTTGCACTGAAAGTTTTATTAATTTTGAAATCAGTACAATAAAACTCTGGGTTCAGGGCTGCCCTAAGGTTTACTTTAGTTATCTTAGGACTATTATATATTGCATTTTTATGTAACCAACCATCAAAGAAGGGTCTTGGTGCAGCAGGATGCCCACTAATGCTGAACACTATGGTAGCTATCCTTGGGTTGCATCTGATTTCAAGTAACAACCTCATCTCCATATTGATGGACAGTGATCTCATTCTTTTAAATGGGACCTGACACATGCTTTTACCTGTGTCCACTAGTATGATGGAGATTGAGTCACACCTGCCACCCAGCTGACATTATTGAAACACAAGGATATGTTCAAAAGCAGTCTTTCAGAAGCTACAGCTAGACGTAAGAAACCAAAATGGAAGAGTCCTCTTGTGTTGAGAGGCTCAAATAGAAGCATCCACAAAGGTGCTGTCTATACTATATGGTGGCTCAAACAACACTAAAAAAAAGATGTATTAACAGTGTTAAAGCATAGTTATTGGGGCATCCAAACTTCTCTCTGACACCGTGCTAGCCCAGGGGAGTTCCCAGACATCATTATGGTACAAGCCCAAAGCGCTACAGGTACTGCAGTGCATGCTGGGATCCTCGCGATGCGGCTAGAGGTGGAAAACAGGAGGGGAAAGATCAGCATTTTTACAACTAGCTCATTGTGAGATCAGCTACGTGCTTAGGATAATTTGTCTTGGCTGTGAACAGCTGGAAAAGTACATTTCAGGTCCTGGATGCCTGCCTTAACCTGATTTACAGCACAGATCATGTACACACTGTTAACTTGTGTTAAGGCAGCTGTGTTGCTCTACATCATGCTGTAGCCTGCCTCCCAGCAGGGATAGAGCATGGCTTTAGAACATGGACTACACCATGGTTTTTACCGTGCTACAATCTGGACACAAACCTTTTCAACTGTTTTCCCAGAGTTAAAATATTTTAAAAGTCCTTATGTGGACAGGGCCTAAGTGTGAGATACCGACGTGATGGGGAAGCTAAAAACTCAGTTCTAAGTACTAGCTTTGGGAGTCTTCTCCTTTAGGCGATGCCTACATCACTCAGGATCTGTAGTTTGATTTTCATCCAGTGCTTTTGGAACGTCTACCCATTTGATGGGCCAGACTTAAAACTTACAAATTATCATATAGTGTTACACATAGGAAATGGAAAACTATGTTTTGCTTTGAGTTCTGACATACACAGTTTTGAATCAAACGGTTCTGCTCCATCTGTTCATGGGTTGAGGTGCTAATTTTGTTTTTTAAATGAGAGACAGTGGATCCTTTTTATGCTCTGGTCTGGTGGACAGCTCATGACAGAGTTAATTTCAGCATTGCTTGAAAGTAATACACATCTAGTTTCATGCCATGGCCAATCCCCTAACAAGGAGTGAAACAAAATTTAATTTTCCATTCCTAAATGCCTTACAGTTTGGTAGGCAAACCCATGCTCACACTGGTCCATAAAAATCACATTTTATCTTAAACTTTCTTAGTTAAAGTGACCAACATTCTTCAGTATAAAGGAAATGCCTCTTTTCCCCCTTCCTAGACAATTTATGATCTCAAACAAAATCAGTGGGCTACCTCATGGCTGTTCCGGTTGTGAAGTCATAGCTGCAATCTAGAATAAGGTCTTGGCATAAGACAGTTTCATATTATAAAGGGAGAGAAATTGGAATACATTCAAATGGCCATGAATATCCTACAACTGCATGCCATGAGTCTGAAACGAATGCCGTAACGTTCAATAAATGGATGCAAATATGGGTATCACAGCACGGTTTACTGATCCTATTGCACCAGAGCAGGGCTGATAGTTTGCATTCTAGAGACAGAAACATTCCCATCTGAAGGAAAGGAAGCAGAGTGGGCAGGGTCCTGCTGCAACCTCAGCACCATCCTTCTGCCACCTAAACGCCACCTACAGGTTGCTGCAACTGCTGGATCCACTCAGCGACAGTAGTATGGCTCTACACAGAGGGGACAGCAGTCATGCTTCAGGCCTGCCACAGTGGCTGTTGCTGTACGCCAGTGACAAAGATCAACTGAAGAAGGAAGGGAGTGGTGGGAAGAGTTAGTACTGAAAAGGTGATAGCATGTGTGAATGAGGAGGAGTTTTCCCGTGGTCCCTTTGAGTTAGCAATCTGGCTGGTTATTCCTGATTCCTGAGTCTGGACTGGCAGCCCCCTCCCTTTAGTATTCACTTTTTGACTGAAATATTTTTTTTCTTTTATACAGGGTACCTCAGCTGAGCTATGTCAGTCTGTTAGCACTGAAGCTGTTTTGCCCCATTTTTTGCTACTCCCCCCTCCTCCCTCACACTGATTGACTACTGCATTGACCTTGGTGGGATTTAAACTAGTAATCTTGTGGCTGCAAGTCTAGTACTTATTTAATTAAATTGTCATGCTGAATAACCCCAAGGCAGGCATTTCTTTTGCCACAGACTGCTAGTTCAAAGGTTTCACGTGCTAGTTGAAAGAAAATTGCAAAAATTGCTATGTTAAAAAAAACAAATACGGATTCCACGCCCTCGATGATAGCTGCAAGTAGATTTTCATAGTTACAAAACTTATTTCGCAGCAATAGCAAAAATAAACTTTCTCTTGCAGTATGCTGAGAGACAAATGGGCTGGTGTACGATTGGAGGAAATGTATGTCATGCATATATAGCTCTCAGTGGAATAAGTAACTTCATAATTCAATTTTCCCCAAACAGGAATAATAAGGTAGGAATATTAAGTAGCATAGGTATAGAATTATTATATCAGAAAGCTTAGCAGCAGACAAGCAGTGGTAAAAAAGTATGTAGAAGGATCATTTTTTTGCTGAGCAGTCCTTTCATATTTCATAAATCAGAAAGGGGCCCTGAAATGACAGTAAACTCAATTACTTCTACTATCAACATTCTAGTTCTTAACACAAAATATGTAATCCCATACCATCTAGGATCCATGTAGATTTTTACTGTCCACATAGGCCCACTAAAAAGGTTTCCATGGTAACAGAATGAAGTACACGGGAACTGGTCTATAAAGACTACCTTTGGGACACCTAAAAAGGTCTTTACACAGGCAGTCTTTAAATCCAATTGCTTCTGTGTTAAAAATATATGAATAATTATCAAAAAAGGGTCTTTATAGGCTGGTGACCTCCACAAAGAGCTGGCTTCAGACGGGCTTTGCTATAATATTATCAAATAACAGGAATTTTCTACCATGGTGTTAATTTTTATTTTATTTTCAAGGTACAGTAACTCTGCATTGATTATGTTTTTTAAACTGACTGAGGAATTAAGTTTCCATGACTGGTGATAATGCCGCTCTGCACACGTGGATCATAACGAATGCAATTCCCTATACTTATACCATAGGTGAGAACACTCTAGCCATCTGACTGGTTAAATGAGAAGTACAAGAATGTAATTATCTGGCTATAATTACGTCCTCTACTTGTGTAACTTCCTACTCAGCCTGGGAGGGGGGAAGGGCCTTACCTGAACTGTTGCTGTGTTGCTGCTTGCCTTCCTGCCGCTGAACTGGTGCTAGAACTGTAGCTAGGGGTCACAATTGGCTTGCATTGTTGATGCCTAACTTACTATGTGGCACTTTGAGCCCTTGAAAGGCATCTTTAAATAAAGAGTCTGTCTGTCTCTCTGTCTTTATGTTTCTCTGTCTGTCTGTCTATCTATCTATCTATCTATCTATCTATCTATCTATCTATCTATCTATCTGTCTTTCTTAATGCTGAATATAATTAGTTGTGTCAGGGTGCAGGAATATAATTAGATGTGTCAGGGTGCAGGATATAATTAGATATGACAAGGTGCACCTGTCCTTTAAGGCCTGCGGTTCTTATTGGTCCCTTATCTTGCCCTTCTAAACCACTGAACCTCTGATGGCCTACCTATGCTGGGAAAAATCCACATATTGGCCCCTATGCATTAATGGGTGCAAGTTACGCGCCAAAAGCGCATAACCCACCTGCGCAGCTCCGCACTTGCGGACAGGTGCGCACTGGCCATTATTCACTAACGGCTGCTACCTGTCCACAGCCCCACCCCTGGCACATAGGTTCATGCAGGGTGGGTGCAGGCGGAGTCGCAGACCAAGCAGGGCATCCAATTGGATACCCGGCATGGGTCCCACAGTGGATCCCTTGCATGAAACAGCGTGGGTCTGGGTGCGTGAATAGCCTCCGCAAGCACCTGGACCCACGCAGCTATGCCCCCATGTGAAGAGATCAGAATACCCCCTGCTCTGCCCACTGGCAACACTGCTGTGCCCCAGCCCCATAGTCCCACTGCAGACCCACCCCCCCAAACAACTGTGCCCCGGGCGGTAGTGCAGGGTGGAGGCCCCCCAAACCATGGCGGACTCCACTTCAGTATGGCCAACGTGGCCCCCACCATGCAAGGGAACCCCCCTACCCTGTCAGTGCCAGCCCCCCTCAGTGGTGCCTGGACCAGTCACACATCCCAGACTCCAACCTGGTAGCCCAGCGCCCACTTCGGTGGGCAATGGTCAGTGCCCCCCCCAAGGCACCTACAACCCCATCCCTCCTTCTGTCCACTTACCCTCCTGTTGGTGCTGCGGCCCCCTGACAGCCAGTGACACAGCCCTCTGCACATCTCCTCGGCCGTCTGAGTGATGCTGGGAAAGCAACCCCTATTTATAGGGATGCTCCCACTCTGAGCTATCAATGCTTATAGTGCTCATAGCACATAATCTTTAGTGCTCTTAACACTTATACTATTCTTTCTCTCTGCTATCCAACCCCCCACTTCTCCTAACCTGGGGGTTCTCCTATGGCAGCACTTAACTCCATTTTTATATCCCCTCACCACCTCTGTACCACTCCCTCCTCCCATTCCCCTATATCCTACCCTCTTCCTCTCTCTCTATCTCACTCCCTTTCTCTCTCTCTCTCTCTCTCAATCTCTCTCTCTCTTTCTCTCCCCATCCCCACCCTCATATCTCCCTCCCTGCAATTTCTGCTCTAACCCCATCAACTCGCTGTCCCATCTTTCTCTCCCCCTTCCCCACCCTCTCATCTCTCTCCATGCATTCTCCTCTAACCCCTATCTACCCTCTGTCCCATCACACTTGGTTTCCCATGTCTCTCTCCATTCTCCTGTTTCTGTGCCTTCCTTTCCTCCCTCATTCTAGGACAGTAAGACAATGCCAACTCTGGCTGCGCATATTGCCTGCAGCATGTCCTGCCTGATACACATACTGTAGTTGAAAGCACTTGCCTGTAGTTGAAATGATCGTATGTTTTTCCCTATAAGTGTCAATGTGGTGATTCTGCTGTTTACTGCTGTTTTTTGTTGTGTAATCCCAGTTTCTGTAACCTGTGTTCAGTGTATGATGTGGAACCTTTGTAAAAGAGTTCTTACTCAAAGGTTGTTTCCAAATATGCAAATAAATAAAAAGTGGACAGAGGGAGGGGCGGGGGTTGTCGGTGCCATGGGGTGGCATGTACAGCTAGGGGATGGGATGGGCATATGTGGGGATGGAGGGCGCTTGGCACTAGAAGGTCAGAGTTAGCCCATAAGGGGGGTCGTGGAGTGGCACTGCCGGTACGGACCTAGCTCTTCCTTGTCCAGGTGGTCAACCTGTTAGCTGTCCCGGCCCCCGCTAGCAGCCTAGTGGGCTGGGGCATAACAGGGATTGGCTGCCTTGTTCCACAGCAGGTGGCAGGCCATGTATGAGGGGGCATGCAATGGGTTATGGTAGGGTCCCAGCTGCTATAACCTGCTCTGCACCCCCCTACAGAGAGCACTACATGCCTTGGTGCATGGTGCATAGTGCTGGCATGCCCCCGTTGGCCCCGGCGCATTGCTGTCCACGCAGCCTGGGGAATGGCACATAGCTGACTTGCACCTGGATTGTGAATGCCACAGGACCCCGCTCCGCTGTATTCAGTCGTAGCAATGCCAACACACCTGGTTTATGCGGTGCGTTGGCATCGTGCATAGGGACCACTCTGTGTAAAAGGTGCTTCGTATGGAGTGGTCAAGCCAGACAAAAGGAGGCAGTCACCGAATATTTAATGAGGACCACCTGGAACACCAGGAGCTCATTCCAGTGCATCAGGGTTTGTTACAATATTCAATAAGCCTCAGCTGGAACTATGTTTTACCTTCTGCTCATATTTCATACAGAAAACAATATTTTCTTACAAAGAATCACACAAAACCTTTTTTTAAAATATTTAAGTAAAACCCATGTTACTATCTGTCTTTCATTTACTAACAAAGCAATGCAAAACCACAGTTTACAACAGCAAATGCCGATTTGTCTCATTGACCACTTTTAGAACACATCACTGTGACCTTTACAGTAACCTTCTCTGGCCCTCCCCACAGGCGCACAGGAACTTAAAACAAATCCATGTGACCTGCACTCCTCTAATTGTCTTCTGCTTGAAGTACTCCAAGTATATTCTAACATGGGCATAATGGCTTTCTCCTCCATGGGCCCATCCCTCTGGAATGCCCTTCAAGTGAGAATTAGAACTGCCTCCTACTATCTCCTTTCCTATAGTTTCTTAATGCCCTACCTTATTAAAAAAAAAGCCTTGTGTAACCTCCCACTGGCCCCTTGTTTAACTAGAAGGAACACCTCTCAGGACTCCAACATAGGCAGACACTTTTCAAAAGAAAGACTGGGTGGACAGGGTCCCTTTTTCCAGAGAAAATTCACCCTCAAGGAAATGCAGGTACTCCTGGGTCTACACAGAAAAATCACACAAGTACTCACAGAGCAGTTGTACAAGGCAGCTTTCCAACAGTCCAGCTTGGACCAGGGGATTGCCCCTGAATCCTGGAGTTCACCCCATCCCTCCTGTTGTTGACCGCTAGGGTGAGAAACACAAAAATAACAAACTGTTAGCTCTCTGACAGAGCTGAAGTGAGGAGCTGCATAACTGTAGCCTTCTCCTGGAACTCCAACTATAGACTCTCTCAACATTCTAAAGCTAGCCCTAGCAGCTGCTAGCTAGTGTGGCTTATGCAGCTGCGACAGTTCTAAATGACCTCATCCCTCCAGAGCTCAGCAGAGATGGAGAACAGAGTGAGACAGAGTGAAACCCATTTAACTGGCATTTCACTAGCTGCCTTCCCTGCCTGCCACTGATTCTAACCGGGATTCTAGTAACCCCTGGAAATGGGGGGGGGGTTACACCCACCCTTTTCCAGGAAAATGACTGTCCCCAGTCATTACCGTACCTGGCACCAGACCATCCCTCCCTATGTGCTATCTACAGAGAGGGGTGATCAGGCCCTCTCCTACCATGTGCTAGGCACAGGCAGGCAACACTATGGGCCCAGAGGCCATCGGCTGATGCATCAGCCCCTACACTATGATCTTACTATGGAGAATCAGTGGCTCTGGGAGAACTGCCCAGAGCATGGCCCTAACAGACCAGAACTGTGGCCCCTAGGGCTGGTCAGGACAACAGCCTGTCTATCCCCCTAACCATCTAGGGAAAACCTAACTAACCAAAAAATTACCCATAGGGGAACCTCCCCCCAACCCAGGGCACCTGCAAACCAAAACACAGAGCAATAACACTATACCAAAGCATTACACTCCCACACTCCCACACAAATACACCTGTGGAAGAAAAGGTTAACACATGTTAACAACTACACAGTACTCCCAAAACATTTTAAAGCAGAGAGGAACTCTGAAGAGCCCCCCCAAATCCTCTTCTGGTCTTCTCTTCTTTCTTCGTCAGGACCACCTGAAAGAGAAGAGACAAACAAAACACCCTAAATCTGCAAAACACAGTACCATATCCCCTCCATCAAAACACTGGAGAATCCCAAAAATATTTTATAGAAAAGTGTAAAAGTAGAACACAGTAGAAAATACTGACATTATGAACAATACAACGTTTTAAGGGGATGGAATGCCCTAAAAGTCCCATCTAGTGACAAAACAGTTGTGCCTGAAGGCAAGATCCATAAAAGAGTCTCTCCTGGGCCAGAGCCCAATGAAGCACAGTTCTTGAAGTACTGTAGTCCAAAAGGGGGAGAGTCTTTGTGGACAGTTCAACAACCTGTAGTCTGCCAGGTGTAGGATGTGTATTGCAATGTCAATAAAGTAAGAAAAGTCTGGACTTACAAGTCCCTTGAAGAACAAACAACAGGATCACCTACTTCTCCAGCCAAAGACTCTCCCTTCCTGGCAGCATTGTGTGGATACACCTGGGTGGATATCTTCCGGAAAACAGATGATGAAATAGGAAACTGCTGGGTTGATGTCATCTCAGAAATTGAACCATGGAACAGGAACCAACATCTGGGATCCCAGATGATGACTCAGGAAACAGCTGGGTGAGGTCATCTGGAAGTCCAGGTGAGGAAACTGGAAAGCACACTGCATGTCTGACGAATCTGGATGCACCTTGGATTCTGGAACACCAGTCTGGTGAAACAACATGAGTACGGCACTGCTGGATGGCAGACACTTTGCTGTCACTGCTCTGCTTCTCTCTGGGTAGGTATGGGCATATTCACAGAAGAGTGGCATGATTAAGGCTAGTACCACTCTGGGTCAGGTGCAAGAACTATTACCCCCCTGGGCATTCATAATTGATGTTGTAGAAAGTTTCACTTCCTGCTTTGACCACATATCGTACAGTGTCCATAAACAATTTCCTGCCCAATTTCCCAAACATTAGTCTATCATTTATGACTCTGTTTCTGAGACAAGGGGTCGCATCTGGATGCAGATTCTTGCTTGCTTCCTCCAGTAATCAGGCTTTCCTGTTTTGCTCACTCTCCTCCCAGACTCTCTGAGGAAAGGTAGGAAAGAACATTCCATATATGGCATTTGCCCTTCTAAGAACCAGTCTTCTCCTTACTACTCTTCTCCAGTACATGGCCACTGGTACGGCTTGGGGGTGGCCAGTCCTGGTTCAACCAGTGCCACGTACTCAATGCACAGAAAAACTTGTCCCTGACCATATCTGCAGGCAGGGTAGTGGAGTCACCAACTTCTTCCTCTGGTTCCTCCGAGGCAAGAGCTTGAGGTCGCTCACTGGGACCCTCAACAGAAAGATACACATCTTCCTCCTCCTGTTCCTCACTCAAAACTTGGGCTCAAGAGTGAGAAGTCATCCTCACTCCTGAGACAGTCCACTCTTCACTGGGCGTGGAGGTGGACACCTCCCATTCTAAAGTTTCTCGAACTTTGTCCTCCCCAACTAGGCTAGGACTAGGACCCTCTCACCATGGGTCCATGAATCCTTCCTCTGCACTGTCCATTTATGACACAGGCATAGAAACATCACAAGGAATCTGCCCTTGCAGTAAATCTACACTCTTTTCCTTTGGGCCACACTCTGCTGGGCCTCCCCCAACAGGTTCAACCTGGTGCTGTGTGCTGCTACATGCAGGATTTTGTACTTTTGTCCAGGTGGGAGCTACATAAATTTTAGGTGCTCTGGACAGACCATACTTCACTAAGCAACCCAAACAGTGAGGAAATAAGAAAATATCCCTTCCAGCCTTGGGGCACACCAGGCATACTCTCACAGGATAGTTGGGAATTGCAACATGAGAAGGCAAACAGTCACCATAGAAACATTGCTCTATTTCTTTTAGCTTGGCAACCTCCTCCGCTATCATAGCTTGGGCATGATCCAGGTAGCGGGATGGTCCTGAAGCCATGTCTGTAAATAAACACATTAAAGTTCATTGTTACTACACAGTTCACGATACTTGGAACAGTCTCTCAAAATGGCTCCCTGTTGCAGTGTTTACATTACTGCCCCACCCTGTAATGGCGGCGGCAGCACTCCTGATGCATCAACAAATCTGTCTCTCACTCAAGCCATGGCGCATCTGACTTTCTGCATACTGATAATTTGCTCAAACTGTAACAATTGCACTGCATTTACCTCAGCACATTTATATGATTTCTGGACGTTACGATTAGCTTTCAATCAGTTTTACTTGCTTAACATCACTAAAAGCCACAGTATTTCTAGAACAGTATTGCCTGTTTGTTGCAGCTTCTCATACAACTCACAGTCTCTCGATTTGCTCAGAAAATTATATTGTTGCGGAATCCATAATACATGCTCACAGTCTATTGCTCAGAATTCTTGTTTGTTTTGATTTCACTTTACAGTCCTTCTTTGCAGAAACAATCACACTGTTTACACACAGATCCAGCTGGCTTTGTTAAAATCACAACACAGTTTGAGCTCAGTTTTGCTGAATGGTACTCTCTGAATCAGTAGCTGGCTTGCTCCGTTGGAAATCTCAGCCTAAAGCCGATCCTGGAAGGCCTCTGGGTAGAAACGGGATGGCGATCCCACCGATTGTCATTACGAACACCACGCTTACTTCCCAGTTGATCGGATACCGGGTTGAGCCTGATTTTGAACAGAAACAGTCTGTATTTACAGATTTAGAACATTCACAGTCCCCTCAAAGGTTTTCTCCTGGCTAACCAGCTTGCACACCACTCGCTCTCTCTTTCTTGAACACTGGGCTGCACTGTGAAACTGGCTAGGGGGGCGGGACTGATTGCAGTTGCACCAATAACTTGACGCCATGTAAATGAGCCTCTCTCCCTGTCCTCACGCTCTTCCTCCAGGGCGATCGTTGAGCAGGGCAAAATTTCAATTGCAAATTAACTTTTTTCCTCGGCTGAAATTTCATGGCTGGAGTGCTGTTTTTGACCATTTCTCTCACAGAACTTGGCTATTTCTTTAGTGACTCCCCATTTCACATAACAAGCACATGAAGCTTTCAGGGCACAATTGTCTCTTTCTTTCCTAAAGTCCACAATATGTTTTGTCATGGAAAACTTGAGAATTAAAGTTTGTAAGCATTCTCTTGATGCAGGACAAGGGCATACACATTCTGGCTTTACAGTTCCTTGGTAAACGGTGGTACAACACACAGCAGCACATGAACAGCAGGCACACAGCAGCACATACGGATGGCACTATCCTACTCAAATCCTTTTGCACAAATCTTCCAGTTTTGGGCTACCAACTACCAGACAGACAAAATGCTAGCCATAGCCTAAGCAAACTATCTTTTGTTTTCTCCCAAATTCAAAACACATCACCGGACAAGACTCTATTTTTGTAACCCCCCCACTGGACCCTTGTTTAACTAGAAGGCACTCCTCTCCAAGTCTAGGGGAAAAGAGAGGGTTGGGGGTACATTGTTTTGCCACCATAGACATGGTGGACTTAGCTTGCTATACAAAACAGACAACCAATTATGGCAACTGCCTGGCACACACCTGGTAGGGACCACTTGCCATGGCCAGCAACCCTTGTCCCTGGGAGAAAACATTTGCTCAGCACTATACTAGGTTTGCACTTTTGGACAGGGGCACCCAAGTAATTCCAGACACAAGGAAGCAATAACATCACTGTCCAAACCAGGCTGGGATTCTAGAGTGTGGCTCTTATTCACATAACAGAGTAGGAATAATCACAAAACGATGATGGACCCCCAAAGGGCTACACATACTGGTAATGCAGATTTCTGAGATACAGACATTCCTGTATTCCCATTTAGCATAGGATGAAGAAAACACACAGGTGAACACACTGGTTCCTACTGGAAATTGGCACATCTGGCCAGGTACTGGTACGTTTCCCATCGACTAGGCACACACGGCCATTACTAGGACACTTTCCCATATTTCATGAGGAATGAAGGTGGTACACACGACCACAGAGGAGCACATACAGTCTCAGAACTTTCAGAACCCACCATACTGGGGTAAACTGAATGAAAACAACCCACATCCAGGGGTAAACACTTTTCTCAGGCATTGGCCAATTGCACTGAAGAAAACGTAATAGGTGCCCTTCAGAACCCGTAGAGGTAAACTGGTTACTCCAGATGGGGGGTCTCCCACCTTTTGTTTCCAAGCTTATACTCAGCCATTCATTTGGTTAATAACACCACAGACTGTAATACTGTAGAAACTTTGTAGATGTGGTCTTAAATGTTTACCACACTTTAACATACTACAACTAAACACCTAGGGGTGCCAGAATTAAAAAGTTCTGTACTTGGACAGTCACATACAGGACTCCAACATAGGTGGACACTTTTCAAAAGGAAGACTGGGTGGACAGGGTCCCTTTTTCCAGAGAAAATTCACCCTCAAAGAAATGCAGGTACTCCTGGGTCTACACAGAAAAATCACACAAGTACTCACAGAGCAGTTGTACAAGGCAGCTTTCCAACAGTCCAACTTGGACCAGGGGATTGTCCCTGAATCCTGGAGTTCACCCCATCCCTCCTGGGATGGGGCACAAGGGAAACCATTAAACAAGGTCTACACCACTTCTACACAGGAACTGTTGTTGACCACTAGGGTGAGAAACACACACAAAATAAACTGGTTGCTCTCTGACAGAGGTGAAGTGAGGAGCTGGCTAACTGCAGCCTCCTTCTGGAACTCCAACTACAGACTCTCTCAACATTCTAAAGTTCAACATTCTAAAGTTAGCCCTAGCAACTGCTAGCTAGTGTGGCTTATGCAGATGTGACAGTTCTAAATGACATCATCCCTCCAGAGCTCAGCGGAGACTGAGAACAGAGTGAAACAAAAATGAAACCCATTTAACTAGCATTTCACTAGCTGCCTTCCCTGCCTGCCACTGATTCTAACCAGGATTCTAGTAACCGCTGGGAACAAGGGGGTTACACCTGGATAAACACAAGGGAGTCATACAGGATAGGTAAGGGGGTGGCAGAGAAAGTGCTGTAGACCTGGAGGAGTCTACTGTGTAAGCAGTGCAGCAAAAAACGGCAGACTGGATGAGCCATGCGGCCCTTATCTGCCGTTAACATCTATGTTTATATATTTCTATGTTCCCTCTTTAAAACCTAGCTTCTGGGTCACCTACTGAGTGCATACCACTGTAATTGTGCAGCCTAAGGTATTATTTAATGCCTTGAAGTTTATATGTGGTATGTTAGCACCGTTTTTATTTTGCCTGCTATACCCATTGTCTTCTTTTTCTTACAGGTTAAATGGTTTTACTGGGCCTTGTATATATGTAAATTGTTGTATATTATCTTTTTATGTTTTTGTACTACTGCTTATGTTATTCTTGTCTATGTAAAAATACTTGTACTCTTATTTATATGACCACTCAGGTCCATCTTGTAAATGAGCTTCGCTCAATGATGTTCGCCTGACTAAATAAAGATTTGATTGATTGATTGATTGATTGATTGATTGTACTCACTATGTTATAGCAGCACCAGTACTGCATTCTTACAAAACTGTTTAACTCATATTTTGTTGTGCCACTTTATTGAAATTATATCTAAACTTTTTACTTTGTTTTGTTCTGTACTCTGTTACTCTTAACAATGTATTTCCAGCTTATTTATAACCATGTAGTGTTTCTCTTATCTCCACCCTTTTTTGCCTACCTTCCTTCCTGAAAAAGGTCTCTTATAGTGTCCTTAACTTATGAAAAGCTGGATCAGGATTCTGTGAAAAATGTCTTTATTTAGACCAATTGTTATTGGCATCATTAAAAGTTATTTCAGTGTATATGTGTTTACATTGTATATGTAAATGGTTGTAACTATAATAACACCTAACAAATCACAGGATAACTTTGCAAATAGGGCCACGCTTGTCCTAATAGTTTTTATTCTGCCAAAATATAAAGGTTTGTACTACTGACTACTACTACTAAATAAATAAGTCAATAAAATAAATACAACATTTCAGTGATGTGTAATTATGGTCAATAATCACCCTCTCAGGTGTTTGAAAGCACCAGGCATTGACTTGTCTCTTATCGCAACACACTGGTTCAGCTTTACTGGCTGTGGCACTCACTTTACGGCTTTTGGAAAAAAATGACTAAACTTATTGCTCCATGCTATAAGCATGATCCATTCTCCATTTTCTATTTTCTTGTAGTATATATTGCTTCAGCTCTGTTCTACATGGCATCAACTTTGGACTTATCACATTTTAAAATATTACTCCAGCCATCTCTGTTAAACCTTATCTCAGATCCTTCAGGAAATATGTTGTTAGTTCAATTAAGCATGCCTTCTTCAGTTACCTGTTTCTGTTTTTTTTTTTGTTACTTTGTGGGACTATTAAAGTGAATCTAGGTCTCTCTTCAGTTTTACATTCATTGACTGTTCAAGATGTGTGTGTACCCATCCAAGCGCCAGATGGCGATTGATTAATGTGGGGTTTGTACAAGTCTAATTCGATCTAATCAGAAGGGAATCTGCTCTGATGAACGTGACACTTGGTTTTATCCAGCTTAGAATGAATTAAGTAATAAAATGCTCCTTTCCTTGCTACAGTAGTTCAGCAGAACACTAATTTTATCTTCGATGTGATGTGAAGTGCTTACTTTTAGTGACACTTTCTTTAGCCAGATCCATTCTCATCAGTGCACATTTTTCTAATTCTGTATAGAATAATGTACAGGTGACTGCATGATATGAGTTTTTTTTAACATCTGATGTATGTGCTCAGGGATTTAATTGGGCAGGAACCCACAGGCACTCAGTTCCCCCACCTCTTGCACAACTGTTTGTGAGTTCCTTCACTTCTGTCATCCTTCTCAGCTAAGTAATATAGGCGAGTTCTCCCACCTTAACATTTCAGTCTTGCCACTGTGTATAGACCACGACAGCAAAGCTCAAGTGGTTTATGGAGGCACCACACCAAGGGTGTGTAAAAAAATTAGTAGTAACAGAGCTGCCCATATTTTATTTTATAGAATTACTGTTCCAAATACCTCTGTCGAAAGAAGTGTTGTCGTGGTCCGAAGTGCAGCAGTGCACTACTCTTCTGCCATTGAATGAAACCGTAAGGGCAGCATGCAAGACAAAGCTCCTTAATACATGGGTTGTAACACAAATGTGTATTATAGAATCAATTTTCAGTGAATTAGTGGGGCTAGCTAGTAGTTATAGCAGCGTAGCCTCATTGTAGAACAGTGATACAATGAACATTCCCCAAAATAATTCCTTGTTTCTGTTTTTCAGTGTAAGAAACCTTGCCAACAACATAATCAACTAACAACCCTCTTTCTGCACCCCTCCCCCCAAAAAAATGGCCTTTACAATTACTGATGAATATCGTAATTTACCAAATGGAGGCTATGACACATCCCTACCTTCAGATTATGTTATTTCGGTGAGATGACAACAGAGATGGTGGTGGGGCACTAACTGCACATTAATTCCCTTTTGTCTTCTATAGGCAGACCCAACTTTTTAATACCAAACTGTACTTGTGCTGCTTGGTGTATTTTAAAAGCCAGATTCTTTATATTATGATTACTTTGGGCCTGCATTTTATCACAGTTTTCTCTTCTTCAGTAATCTGATGATTGAGGTCTCCATGGATGCACCTTACCTTTGGTGGAGAAGGCAAACAGTTGACTTCACAGCTGATAAAAGTTTAATAGTGTAAAAAAATTAATATAGCGTTATGATGATAGAAGAGATTTAGGTTGTATCTTGTTTGCTCCATCTGCTGCATGGAATGTGTGGGAGGGTGGGGTGGAGTGAAGACAGCAGACAAGAAAGTCCTTTAACACTGTTCAGTGCAGTGCGGTGTGCGAACCCTGCAGGGAAACTAGTGGCACTAACCAGCATGCCAAACACTGAGTCAAAAACAGCGTACATTGTCTTCCGCTTGCCTCTTTATTTTCAGAAGTGCTGTGCAGATCATAAATAGTGCAGTGCAGCTGGGGTACCAATCAGAGGCAGGAAAACTGGGGCCAAATAACAAAATAATGGACTTATTTGCTATCAAGTATCACTCAGCTATTAGGATATCAGGGACAACACCAGTTTTTTTTTTTTAATTAGTACTTTTATTGATTTTTTCCCCTTTTTTTCCCATACCCGGGACCCCGGCAGACATGTACATGTTCGTGCAAGGAGGCGCACTCTGGGTACTGACTCAGTCCCTTCTGCCCCACCACTTGCTATTGCCACCACACCCTCGTGCCTACACTTCCCACCGGACCACCATTAGGTGGGAGTGGAACTACGGAGGGTGCAGGCATCCACCCCAGGAGGGGAGAGCAGCCTTGTAGCTGCTCAATCCCACTCCATCCCTCCCTCCATGTCGGCTCCCTGATGACCCGATATCGTTCCCGAACCTGGGTCATCGGCGCAGCACAAGGTAAGGTGTCCAGTGCCTCAGCCCTCAGCACCACTGGGCCGGCCCTGGACAACACCAGTTTTTCAGAGTGATCCTATCTGCTCCTGCACCCCTCCAGCCCATATATCAAGCAGACCATTCACACTCCAGCTGGTTTGCTCAGCTCTAGTCTGAAAACTCTCAGCCTTGGCTAGCAGTCTGTCCTAGACTGCCCCAGCACCAACTACTCCCTAAGTCTTTGATGGCTCCATTGTATCACCAGCTAGTTCCCAGTCTCTTGTCAGAGGATTGCTTCCTTGGTAGTCCAGATCTTATCTGCCTGCCTAAAGTTTGGCCAGTCTTATTTATAGTGCAGTAGGCCATATGACCAGACAATTTAAATAATTTTTTTCTTTGGATGGTGCTAAAATTGATCAAGTAAATTCTCATAAGTAATGTACCTGGGTCTTTGGTTTGATTGTGAACTGAAGTTTAATGATTACGTTGATAAATTGTGCATTAAATTATCACAAAAATTGGATGCCCTTAGAAGACATAAGTTGTGTATGACAAACGAAACTAGAGAAAAGCTAGCCTCAGCAGTTATGTTACCCACGCTGCATTACGGTGGTGCAGGTAGTGGAATGGCTGGAAAGGGGAGCCTGCAAAAACTGGTAGGCTGGACTACCATTTAACTAGATTTGTCTCAGGTATTACGGGCCCACCAGCAATGATGCATCACACAGCTTTTAAATGTCAACTGGACTTCTTTGAAACTTAAGAGAGAAAGGCAGCTGTTAGACTTTCTATATAAATGCATGGCAGTACAGGTTCCATCTCATTTGTTGGACAAGTTAACCCCAATTTCTTCAAAATATTCCTTCCAGAAGTAACTGGAAGAGGACCTGTAGTACACAAAACAAAATCAAGATATGGTGCAATGTCACTTAACTTTATTGCAACCACATAATGGAATTCATTACCTCTGAAGATTGATAATCTCCCCACTTACTGTAGTTTTAGAATGTCACTTGCTAAATGGTCTGTGTTTGTGTGTGATTGCTCTTGAATATTTGTACACTTTATCACTTTATTGTGTATGTTGTTACTCTATTTTGTTGTAACTTTGTATGCTGAAACACAGGACGGCCCTGAAAATGGGCTTCTTCCTAGTGCCCAGTCCTGTTAAAATACAAATAAACTTCACCATCAATCATAACTTCCCTCCCTTAAATATTTATAACAACTTTCCATGGGGCTCTTTTTATACAGAAAAGTAAACGAAAAATAGAGAAAAGCATTTTAACACAGGGCCTTCTTTTATAGAATCCTAAAATTAAATTAAAAGAAAATAAAGTAGCAAACTTCCAAGCAGGAAAACTCACCTTTCTTGATCCCAGCCTTCCACAGGTTAGGGCTCTCTAAAGCTCACAGATTCAAGCCAGCCTGAGCCTGTAGGGCTCACCACAAGTGACATGAATGCAATGGCAAAGGGGGGGGAGAACCATATCAGATGACCTTAAGGTTGGCAAGCAATGTGAGAAGGTGGTAGGGAGGGCTGGGGGATACTGGGATGTATAGGGAGAGGCATCACCAGCAGAAAACAGGAAGTTGTTATCCCCCTGTACAGACAGTTGGTGAGACCCCATCTGGAATACTGCGTCCAGTTCTGGAGACCCCATCTCCGCAAGGACATAGGATGGAGGCAGTTCAGAGGAGGGCAACTAAAATGGTGCAGGGTCTGCAAGAGAAGCCATACGTGGAGAAACTAAAGGAGCTTAATATGTATACCCTTGAGGAAAGGAGAGAGAGGGGGGACATGATAGAAATGTTTAAGTACCTCAGTGGAATCAATAAAGTCCAAGATGGTAGCATCTTTCAGAAAAAGAGATGTGCAAGAACACGGGGACACAATTTGAAGATAGAGGGGATGGCTCAGGGGCAATGTGAGGAAGTATTTTTTCACAGAGAGGGTGGTGGATGCATGGAACAGCCTTCCTGAGGAGGTTGTGGGGTCTAAAACTGTGGGAGAATTCAAGAATGCATGGGACAGACATAAGGCAATTTTTGTGGGGGGTAGGAAGAAATAGGCTGTTGGTTAAATAGGATCTGCAGCTTATCCTCTAGGTAGGGAAATGGACGGACTAGGTGGGCCAAGCGGTCCTTAACTGCCGTCAAAGTCTATGTTTCTATGTAACTACTGTACAGACCATGCTACTGGCCCAGACAGGCTCCACGAGTCGTTGGTACTGGCTATCCTTGTTAAAATTCAGGTAATGGAGCACACATCTCTCTCCTTAAAGGTGCACCAGTCAGTATGACTACATGCATGAGAAGGAAACTGGGCACACACAAGGCACATACAAAAATAGAAGCTTTTTTATTTAAAGGGAAACTCTCAACTACCCCACAGTAATGCTTTTGGACCTAAAGGTCCCAATGAAGCAAAATAGGCATAAATGAATTTTTTTAGCTACTTACTGTTCTGTAGCTTTAGCTTCTATCTGGTTGATTCTGCATCCAGCCGTCTGATGACGTAGGGGTGCCAGTAGAATAAGGCACAAAAAGGTGCAGTTCTACATTGTCTGACTTAGAAAAGACATTCTGTCACATAGACATCCCCGCGGCTTAGCCCATCATTTGCATCATCAGATGGCTGGTAGCAGGGGACACTGGTTGCGGGCATAGCAGGTGGGGGGGACGTGCGCAGGATTAACCAGATAGAAACTAAAGCTACAGAACTGTAAATAGCTAAAAAAATTAATTTATGCCTGTTTTGCTTAATTGAGACCTTTATGTCCTACAGCATTACAATCAGTGTCAGTGGTTCAGCAGGTTGCACACTCGCCTCTGAGGCCAGAAGATCAGAAGGCTGTGGGTTCTATCCCCACTCCAGGCACTTGGATTAAAATCCCAATACTGACACTGTAGTGCAGCATGAGGGGCATGCTGCACTCCTGAGGTGCCGTCTTTTGGATGAGACATTAAACCAAGGTCCCATCTGCCTGTTCTTGTAGTAGTTCAAGTGGATATTAAAGATCTCAAGGCACTTCTCGAAAAGAGTAGGGGAATTTTTATTTACATAAAAAACATTACATCAGTTTCAACATCAATACAAAATCTTTACACATAAACCCTTTATCCACACCTACATTTAAAACAGAAAATCCCAAAAAAATCACAATGGGGGGGAACATTCTTCATTTCATTTTTACTATATCTCTTTATGCTAACCAATGTACATTTGTCCATAAATCTTCAAACTTCCCTCTATCAAACTGTGCATTCTCCCTTTGCTTGATCTGATTCAAGGTAGTCTCAATTTGTATCAGTGTTACAGCAGTTGGTATATTTATACGCTGCAAAGAATATTTGCATCGATCCTGCCACATGTAATATTTTATACACAAGAAAATGACATACAAAGTACTAGGATGATATCTCCTATAATACCCTGTGTATTCCCTCAAAACAATACACTCATATTGGATGCATTTTGCAGGACTCCAATTTCCACTAATCTGACCAAAACTGCTTCGCAAAAGAACAGAGAATGTAGAAGTGCTCCAAGGTTTCCTCTTGCCCCTTACGTTCTGGTCTTAAACACACTCTATCTGTAAGAGGCTTATGTTTCCAATTTACTTTCACACCTAGTCTGCCGTGGCAACTTAGCCACTGTATGTCCCACATAAAAGCTGGTATTCTTTTAGCCCTTAAAATTTGCAAGGCATACTCTAACTTAATAGGAAGGCATCTAGGGAAATCAACTCGTGATGCATGGGCTTTCTCCATAACCTTAGTATATAAAGATTTTCTTTGTATCCCTATTATGTCATTTTTATTGAGGCCCCATATCTTCAATTTTTTAATAGCTGAGACTGCAAAATTGTTGTTCCCTCTTATTCTAGGGATTTCTGTTATCCTTTTATCTAAAAATGTCTGAAACAAACCCTTTGTCCATTGGTCCCATATTATTTGTGATCCCTCTCCATTTCTTATGGAGGAGAATATAAAAAAGGAATAAAAAAAAAACAAACTAAAGGATTCACCATTCCTAGACCCCCTTATTTAACAGGAATGTAAGTGAAATCTCTTTTAACAGGATTTACCTGCCTCCTCAGATCATTTGAAAAATAAAACACTAAAAATCCTCGATTCCATAGAATTTGGGATAGGAAAAACATGGGCTATATATAAAAATATAGGTAATACAAATTTCTTTATTATATGAACTCTTTTTAGTTTCCCAAATGCCCAAGTTTTCCACCTTGAAACTTAATTTTCCCCTATCTTAAGACTTTCTTCCCAATTTATGGTTGCTGAGTCCCCTTCTCCAAAAAAAAAAAAAAACAACCCAATATTTTTAGTTGTTGCTCTACTACTTGTATTCCTCCTATATTTGCTATTTTTCTCCAACTCTTATTTGTAATGCTTTGCTTTTGTCATAATTTAAACCTGCCGTGTTACTTTGGTAAGATCCTCTAAATTCCTTAAAACCCGCATTCCTGATTGGGTATCTTTAACTATTAGATGTCATCTGCATATGCAGACATTTTTTGTGCTGATATAGCCAAGTCACGTGTTAACCCTATAATCTTAGTGTCACTTAGTATAACTCTCATTATTGGGTCTAGGTAAAAAGTGTATAGCAGGGGGCTAAGAGGGCACCCCTGCCTGACCCCCCCTTTTTGACACTATGGGATCCCCTAAAAGCTTGTTAACTGAAGGGATGGCAATTGCATTATTATATAAAAGTTTAATCCAGGTTTGTAGCGAAGTTGTTAACCCATATTTCTGTAAGACTTCCATTAAAAAGCATGCGATACATTGTCGAATGTTTTGGCTTGATCAAGTGCCAGCACAAAGCCTTGCAACCTCCCTTGTTTACTATATTCACAAATGTCCCTCAATAATCTTAGATTCTGCTAGATGTTTCTATCAGGAACAGAACATATCTGGATCAGGTGTATGAGCTCTATTGCAGCTTTCTGCATTCTTTTACATAAAATGTATGATAGGATTTTATCAACAGTATTGAGGAGGATAATTGGCCTTCAATTATTAAGATTTTTACTCTCTCTACCTTTATGTATGTAAATTATAATAGCTTTTGTAAAGTCAGGTGGGACTATCCCAGTTAATAAAACCTCATTATATATTTCCACCAATATATCCCCAAGCTCTTCTTTAAATGTTTTAAAAAAAATCATTTGTTAGGCCATCCTCCCCAGGTGATACACTAGGTCTTAAATTTGCAATGGCCTCTTGAACCTCACCAAGCGTAATTGGGCCTTCAGTTTCTTTAAATGTCTGTCTTGACAATGCTGGAATGTGACAGTTTACTGAATTTTCCCATGTGCAGTTTGAAATAAAAATCTGTCCCTAAAGTTTTTAACAAAGATTCCTTCAAAATTTCTAGGAGTTCAACTTCTGTATGTTTAAATACACCCTTGTCATCAAATAAACCCTCCATTGCCTTATGCTCTGTTTAATATTTACAGCCCTCAAAAGGGTCTGAAAAGGTTGGTTAAGTGCCCCATATTTAAATTCTGCATATAGTGATGCTGCTCTGACATATTGGTATTTCTTCGTTTTTCCTTTGATAATATCTATTTGAGTTTTAATTCTACTATCAAAGGCATTGGGTAGAGATATTAATTTATATAGTTGATCCCTATATTCCAAATACATTATATATTCTTTATTTCTCTGCATTTTCCCTACTTTCATAAAAAGGTTTTTTATTTCTATTTTAGTGTCAGTCCACCAATTTCCCCAATCTTCGTACATATCAGTGACGGATTTCCTATACTCAAAAAGTCTTTCCACTTGTTGCTTAATTTTCTGTTGCCCCAATAATGATGAATTTAATTTCCATCTTCTCATTACTGAGGGAAATTTAGGAGGAACATTGTCTATTTGAATTTCACATTTTAGAATACCACGATCCATGAATTCACTATATGAAACTGTAAAACGTTTAACCTTGCGCCCCTATTCCCCATCTCTCCCTACATTATGCACTTGATATCTTCTATCTGGTATGCCTACCCTCTCCCTAACATTTCCCACTACAAAACACACAGTTTTTGGGCTTGGATCCAGCACAAGTTAATTATCCACGACTCCTTGTAGATCTATGTTCAATGTATATTATCTGTAAATGTGCATTTTTACTATAATAGCAGCTATTTTTACTGTTTGTACTATTGTAACTTGTCTTTCTGTATTATTACTGTTGGACCGCAGTTCCACCTTGTAAATGAGCTTGCTCAATGGTGCCCGCCTGGATAAATAAAGACATTGATTGATTGATTGATTGAATCTATTCTAGTGGAGTAAGCGCTCCTTCTATGTCATGCACCCTTCTTTATGCAATTTCCTATAAGCATCTTGCAGCATAGCCACCTCAAGTACTTCCTTTAAAACATGAGTGTCACAATAAATTTTCTTCTGTATGTTATCTTTTATCCTAATGTCCAGGTGGCAATTCATATCCACCCCCCACCCATTTCACCAACCTATTGGTAAAAAGAAAGGGTTTCATTTGATTAAATAAATCCATCCTTAAACTTTTGCTTTGTGGTGCATTTGTGTTT
The DNA here is from genome assembly GCA_016271365.2 of Neoceratodus forsteri. Lineage (NCBI taxonomy): Eukaryota > Metazoa > Chordata > Ceratodontiformes > Ceratodontidae > Neoceratodus > Neoceratodus forsteri. Next base: position 247,341,549 of record CM028134.1, read on the forward strand.
ATGAGTCGCAAAGTGAACCCTTTATAGTTACAATCAATTATCATGGCCCTTCCAGGTATTAGGTCCACCAGACATAATACCTGTACCTCTGGATATCTGAAAAGTATACCCAAACCATCTGCTGCATCCTTCCCAAATGACCTCCCCAAAAGGAGGGTCCCCAAGGCCATAATCTTTTTGCTTACACAATGTCTTGCACTGAATTCAACCTGGTTTCTTGTAAGAATTAAATATCCAATACAGAAGTCTTAAAATGCATTAAACAGGCCAGTCCCTTCTTAATATTCTTAATACTGCATGTTTTACAAGAAAACAAGTTTAAAGAAGCCAGATTTAATAAAAGCTAAAATGAGCCTGTTTATTTTCTTTATCCTTTTTCATTTTCCTCCCCTTCTTTTTTTTGTTTCCCTTACTCCTATGGCCGAATCCTCCTCGCACTCCATTTCTGATACAGCTCCTGACAAAGTGGATGCATCCGATTCTAGTCCTCCATTAACCTCTTGCACAATTGAAAGGAATTTTTTGTAGGAAGTGGGGTTGCAGAAACTTGAAATTTACTAGAAGACCTGGTGACTCTTTTTAAATGTATGCCTGTACCAAGAAGGGGGGGGGGGGCTTATCTGATTCTCCACTCCCTTGCCTTCCCTTGAAGTGCTAGGAACCACTGGCTTCCTGCCCTCCCACTGTTCATAAACAGTGTCTCTCCTGTTATTTTCTTGTGTATCCTGACCACCATCTGAGGGAGAAGGGGGGTGCCTCTGGGGTCCTTCCTGACTTGGTGGTTCAGGCTTAGCAGGCCTATGCCTTTCCTAAGCCTCATTGACTAGGTTATCTTTATTTAGGCCTCCCTGCCTGTTTTGTCCTGCCCAAGGACACTGGTGGTATGCATGGCCTTGTTCCGCGCAAAGATTACATTTGTACACATTTCTGCATACTGAACTATCATGGTCATAGTCGCCACAAAGCACGCATTTTACCCTGTCACAGGTGCTACTCAAATGTCTGCTACTTCCACATTTGTAGCATGCTTTGGGCTGCTTTGTAAGTGCATAACATCATCCCCAATCATATTTAACTTCACTTTGAACCTCCAGCTCCCAGTCCATATTCCCTCAGAATCGATTATTGCTGCACGAGGTCCCAAAACCTGACATTTTTTCTTCAGCCAAAAGTAGATGTCACCTATATTTACCCCTTCATTTCTAAACATAATGTTAACAGTTTTATAGGGGTTTTGTAAGTGGGATGACCCAGAAACGAGTCCATAGTGGTGAAGTTTTCAGTGTTTCACACTTTCTCCAGAAAGCATCAAGCCTAGTGAAGGCTTTGAAACTAACATCAAAAGTATCTTCACCTCGGATGTTAATCAAGGCATAGATTTCCGATGCAACAAAACCCATAGAGTCTTTTAAGAGTCTTTTTGCCACATATTGCCTATCCGGGTGGTCCTGCAACCCACACCTATACCGCAAGCATACTGCATTTCTTCTTGTGGCCTGATCAATTTTATTTCTGTACAACTCTGAAAATGTTGGTCCAGGTTGTCTCCTCTCTAGCCTTGGAGAGGGAGAGTTACTGCCGAAATGTTCATTATTTGCTGGTGGAAATTCCGTTTCTCCTGAGCTTTCACCACTAACAGTTTCAGGAGGATTTTGTTCGGGTTCAGTATTTAAAAATTGTTTATTTCCCCGTTTGTGTTGCAGTAGTATGTGGCCCCATTTGCTCACCTTGTGAAAAGGTTGTCCTTTCCGGATCAGGCACCCATATCCCATCCTCCATTTGAATCCAACCTGCACCTTTCAGAGATTCTTCCTGTAACCAATCCTCTGCATCAAAGGGAGCGTCTGTCTCTGTCAGCTGAAATTATTTCTGCATTCTTTCCACGGTATTAGCACCTACATCAGTCTGTCTCAGCTGAAGCACTAGCCACGGATTGACAGAACTCGGAGCTTCTTTTGACAGTGAAGCATCTTTGTCTAGCCCAGGATCAGCTACACCAGCTGTTTGCTCCCGCTTGGCACCTTGTGCCTGCAGCTCACTTGAATCCTCCAGTTCAAGCTCCATATTTTCGTGATTTAGCTCCCTTTCATGAAAGCTAGGTGCAGAATTCACAACTTCAGGTAAATTACTTTCTTCCAATAATGCATCATTCTCATTCGTTCTCATTTTATTCTCTTTCCATTCGCAAGTATCCTCCGCAATCATCGTCGGAGCCACAGGCCTTGACTCTGACTGCAGCACACAACCATTCTCTCCAGTTGCCAGTCTGCTACTGACACTAGCCTGCTTGCAGAGCAGCAATTCTCCCTACAGGTGTGTAGGGGAATTTCCTTGGTGTCCTGGCCAAATTTCCCCCATTCACTAAAAAAATACCACCAACAGCTTAAAATCTGGTTCAGTTTTAGTTGGCATCCATCTGTATCCATCTCCCTGAGACGAAGCTGAAAATAGGCAAAAACAATTGTCTAGTCTTCCTTCTCAGTCAACAAAAACTAAATAAAGAAATAAATACATTACTGTGGGGTAGCTGAGAGTTCCCCTTTAATAGCATGACACATACACTGAGCTAAAACCCCTACATATCAACTCGGAACAATGAGTCTTCCTCAGGGGGCGAAGTTAGCCTGCAAAATGCCACCATTAAATACCCCAACAAACTGATTAATACAATTACATCAGTCACCACATTGTAATAAGATAATGGTGCAAAATGCAAACATGAGTGCAAATACCTGCATGTATTTAATTAAAAAAAGCTTCTGTTTTCATATGTGCCTGGTGTGTGCCCAGTTTCCTTCTCATGCATACTGGCTATCCTTGTCTCTGTACCCATTTCCTTCTCAGGTGAGAGTTTTTGTCTGAGGCATTCTGCTGATGGCTTATCTGCACAGATAACTATGTACCATAGATACAGGTGTCCCACTGTGGTGCCATGATGCCACAGCCATTGGGAATGCCCATACGTATCGTATGGTAATTGAGCCATTCAGACAGTACTTTAAGGGGCTCACAGATGGCAGTTCAGATGCATGGCACCTGTGGTATGGGGAAGGGCCATGGCCACAGGAACGGTGCATGAATGTGCCCTGGGATCCAGATGAACATGGTGCTCCTACAATTGCACCATGAGGATAGGGTGCACAGATGCTGGGCACACCATCAACGGATATACTGGCCATGGATGGACACAGCAACATTGACAGAGCTGCAGTTCACTGGCAGATACTGCTTTGATACAGACACCATAGGAGAACTGTGCCAACTGTTGGAGCCACAACTGCAAACAAGGACCTGCCACAGTCATTCACTGGAGGTCAGGACACATGTGCTAACAGCCCTGACATACTACAGGACTGGCACCTTTCAATGCATTTCTGGGGCTACATAGAAACATAGAATCTGTTGGCAGATAAGGACCTGATGGCCCACCTAGTCTACCCTATTTTCCCTACCTATAGTGTCGCCACATAACTTACTCGGTCTCTGGTCTCCCCCCTCCCTCCCGCTAAGATCCCTCTGTGTCTATCCCATGCGTTCTTGAACCCTGTCACTGTTTCCACCCCCACCACCTCCACTGGTAAGCTGTTCCATTCATCCACCACTCTCTCCATGAAGAAGTGCTTTCTCACATTTCCTCTGAGCCTCTCCCCTTGTCCTTGAGCATCTTTTTCTGTGGAAAGTGCTTCCCTCCTGTACCTTGTTTTTGCCTGTGAGGTATTTGAATGTCTATCATATCCCCTTTCCTCTAGGAAGTACATGTTAACTTCCTTAAGCCTTACCCCATAGGGCTTTTGATGCAGGCCGTACACCATTTTGATTGCCCTCCTTTGCACTGCCCCCACCCTCTCTATGTCTTTATAGAGCTGGTGCCTCCAGAACTGTACACAGTACTTGAGGTGTGGCCTAACCAGTGATCTGTATAGGGGTATTATTACCTCCCTCCTTCTGCTGGTGATTTCCCTTCCTATGCAACCCAGCATCCTTCCAGCCTTCCTCATTGCTTTGCCACACTGCTTCGCTACCTTCAGGTCATCAAAAATGATCACCTCCAGGTCCCTTTCCTGCTTTGTAACTGTTAATACCTATGGATGGCATGAGACAGTTGTCCATCATCAGGTGTCTCTGGCAGGTGATGGATACACTACTGGCACACCATGGCAACCATATATTCTTCCCACACACAGGGCAGGACCTGTAGGATACCAAGGCAGCATTAGTGTGGTGGCCAGCATGCACAATACCATTGGTGCCCTCAACGGCACACACTTTGCAATCATTGCCCCATCCCAGACAAAGGAGGCACAAAGGAGCCACAAGGTGTACCATAATATGAATGTGCAGGCTGTTTGCAGGGCTTCAGATGTAATTATGTACCAGGTGACAGCGGATACCCATTACTCATGTTCCTGATGACACTATTTCTACAGCCTGAGATTGAGGTGGAGCAGTGTTTCAATGAGGCACATCAACAGGTGAGGAGCATCATCGAGAGGGTGTTCCGCCTGCTGAAAATGCAATTCAGGTGTCTTTACAGGACAGAGAGGACCCCTGTAGCACATGCCCAGCAAGGTATGTAAGGTGCTCATGGTCTGTTGCATGCTACACAACCTAACTGTTAGAAAGTGCCTACCTGTGCCTGAAGACGTGGAACCACTTCTCAAAGATCATACCGAAGATGAAGAGGACATTCCTAGCAATGGCGGAGGGTGTTCAGAGGGGCATGGCCTGGAGTATCATGCAGGGCATGTACGCAGGGCCCAGGTTGTGCAGAACTATTTCAAACACTGAGGGGAATGATGCTTGGGGGTGCTGTATGATAGGGGTGATTGTCTGTGATACTGTGGTGTGCATACCTGTACATTAGCCGCCTGCCATGATATGTGCTGTGTATCCTGCTGTGAGTGCCCGGTGGCACAGAAGCCTTCACTGCTGTGCTGCTTTACATAGATGGGCACTGTGCCTCCTACCATTCTATGACTTTGCCTTCTCATTCCCCTGTGGCTGGGTTGGGCTGCTAGATTTAGGCTTGCCTGTGGGTGGTGACCACATATTGAGCTCGCCTGTGGGTGCGGGCTCCAGATCGAGCTCACCCATGGGTGCAGGTTCTGGGTTGAGTCCACCCATGATTGCAGGCTCTGGGTCAAGATTGCCTGTACATGCAGGCTCCAAATCTGGCTTGCCCATGGGAGCCTCCTGACCTGGCCCCTGCACTGTCAGCAATGGGGCTGCCTGTGGCCGGTGGTATGCTTGCACTGCCTCTGTCAGGCCATCAAGTCCCCATCTAAGGATCTCGGCTATTGCTGCTAGCTCACCCCACATGCCTGCTACCTCCCTGCATATACCATCAATACTGTGAACCATGCACTTTAGGTGTTCATGGCCTGCCTTTGCATGGTGGATCCATTGCTGCTCCAGCCCACGGATGTGGACATACATGCCATGCAGGAACTGGCATCTAGGGCACTGTGGGGCCCAGGAAGGACCTTCCAGGGGGTTTGTGCCCCTGTCAGATGGCCGGACCTGGCCACATCTCTGCCATGCACTATCTTCCAGCTAAGGCTGACCCACATGGCAGTCCACTTGTGGCATGGTAACTGCCAGCATTCCCTGCTTGTCTGTCCCTGTATCCAGCTGTGGTGGGGACCGTGGGGCTAATGGTGTCATGGAGCAGCATGTGGCTTGTGTTTCAGGGGGTCTGTATTACTTGCCCTGCTGCAGGGTCAGTGTGCCCTGTGCTCTCCACAACTGGCCAACCTATGTTTGGAATGCCATCAGTGTCCTTGTTATCCTGTGTCTTCTGGATGTCCTGGGTCTCAAGTACATAAAGGTACATGCTGGGGAGGGTGTCAGTTGGGGGAGAAGAAGGTGAGTGTTAGGCCAGCTGTGTGGCTGTATTTTGCAGAGTATCCCCACTTCCATTGGCTCTGTACATTTGGAGTGGTGCCACTACACTCTCCCCAGCCCATCGTGTGTGTACACCAGTGCCTATGTAGGGTCCCACCCCTTGGATGTTTCTGTCATATTTGGTGTCCACCTACACATACATGACCACCATGGTGCAGCAACACTGTCTGTGCCTCATGTCCCCACATCATGAGGCAGGGTATGTGGCACCCTGTGCCCTACCTGTGCCCCATGTCTCCTCATGGTCTGTATCCTCTGCCATTTCCAGAGCAGGGGTTACCAGCCCATCTCATATAGGGAACAGAGTGTATAGCTGTGGTTGGTGGCCATGCCACACCCAGCTCCATGGGGTCCTGTACTTACCCTCCAGCATGTTGAGCCCATCATCCTCCCCTCAGAGATCCTGCTGGCTAATGGTGTTTTCTGTGGCACTCTCTACCTGAGTAAGCTCCTGGTCTGCCACAGGGTTTCCACTGCCCATTGACAGTTGAGTCATCTGTCACGGTGCCATCTTCCTCATCACCACCCCATGCGGGTCATGCCATTTATACTTGACCACTACAATCATCCGTAGTGTGTTGCTGGCAGTGTTCATGGCATCCTGGATGCCCACCCACACCAGTTGTTTGTGGAACGGCATCCCTTTAGTGCTCCAGCCTCAAACACAGTGGTATAGTTTGCCTACACCTCTGTCACAAGTATGGCTGTCTCCTTGGTGAAGTTCAGTGTCCATGGCCTGGTACAGCGGGCTCAACCCCCACATCCACCACTGCCCCCTCCTTTGGCTGTGCAGCATCTTACCCTGGGCCTTCGCTGATTTGTGTTTGCGTTGGTGGTGTGGCCATGGTATGGTTGCCCCCTGAGCTGCAGTACACTGCACCAGTGGTATCCACATTTGCCATTTCCATGTAGCGGTCCATGGAGTCTCAGCATCACCATATAAGGCAGGGTCACTGGACATTAAATGCGTGTATATAGTCCCATGAAGATGCTGGGCCTGGCCCCTAAATGCTGTTACATGGTGCTAGAAGCACCTCTCGGGACTGCCCACAGCCACTGTGGATCACTCCACTTGTGCAGCGGGTGCACACCTCACAGCCATCCGCATGCAGGGCCCATGGTTTCCACACCTATTTGTAGATCAAGCTTTTAATCTATATTATACAATGGGGATAAGAAATCCTGCAATCTGATTGGTCAGCAGAGGTCTTTATCCATGGGTAAATCCCACCATAACCCATGGGTAAAGTTCCAGCAATCCCAACTGACCACTGCACCAAAAAGAAAAATCAGTATCCATCTTCTTTCTTTTCTATTTTTTAGCTCCGTTCAGCTGCCAACCATAATTCATTCTGGTAACTCTCGCACCTCAACAGGCTCCAAACCCACTTTCCCTAACACAAAATGTTTTTGTACAACTGGTCCTCCATGATCACTTGCATCTGCCTTGACTGTCTCTATATTTTATTTCTATTGGCTCAGCTCTTTCCCCACATTCCCCATAGTTCAGCAACTGCCAGCTCCTCAGTACACATTCCTTCTCATGCTCTTTCATAGTAATTCTTAATGCCTCAGTGCTCTGCATGATAAATGCCCCCTCTCCCAATTACTTTAAGCAAACAAAAAAATCCACTGAGTCAGACCCTCACTTCCCCCTGATTGCAAAAGCCACACTCGCACCGGAAACAGACCCTGAACTATGGTATCCCATCAGCACTCGTAACCACTCTCTCTCACATATTCTAAAAGAGTATCTCACAACTCGCACCAGGCTATCTAAAAAAAAAAAAAAAAAAACATTAAATGTGTGTACATGTGTTGGTGTATGCTGAAGGAGGGGTGTGCGGGCCTGATGACTTCAGCCAAATTCTGCCTAGCAGCAAGGTGCTATTTAACAAGGAGGAAGGATATTACAAAAAAAATTAAACAAAAGCTTGAAAACAGCGAATTAAACTTTTTAAAATAACTTTTAAAAATTATTTTTATTATAGCTCATTGCAAAATTGCAATAATCCGCTCCAGGATGTGGGTTATGGTGGAATTTACCCACTTCTGGTGTGGTTAAGTCACTCTGCCTGCGGCCTTATGACCAAACCACACCAGACATGGGTAAATCCCACCATAACCCACCTCCTGTCATAGATTGTTGCTTAATTCTTTAACATGCTGTCTCCAAAACCTGGGGAGAAGTTCACTGAACATGGCAACAGCAACTCTCACCAATTCAGGCTCACTCCATATCATACAGCTTACCAGAGAGGTCCCAAAATAGATTACCTGCTGCTTGCCAAACACAGCCAGGGATATCCTTGTAACCCTTGTTAAAAAAAAAATAAATAAAATTAAAAACAGTGAGCTCTTTGGTACCAGAAACCTCCCAGTTATTTCTCTGATCACAACTCTGGTATGAGGCTCACATTTTCAGAGACCAAAAAGGCCGATCATCAGCACCCAGACAGGAACTTTTCTGGGCTTAGCCTAAAACAGGGAACACTAAAACAAGACTTTTGCTATAGTTGAATTTGTGTGGCACCCTGTGCCCTACCTGTGCCTTGTGTCACCACATTGTCTGTGTCCTCTGCCACGTCCGGTGCAGAGGTTGCCAGCCCATCTCCTGTAGGGAACATAGAGTGCATAGCTGCAGTTGGAAGCCATGCCACACTCAGATCTACGGGGGGGGGCCTTTACTCACCCTCCAGCATGTTGAGCCCATTGTTCTCCCCTCAGGTAGCCTGAAGGCTAATTGTGTTGGCCATGATGCTCTTCACCTCTGTGAGCTCCTTGTCTTCCACTATGCTTCCATTTTCCGTCACCAGTTGTGCCTGCTGTCACTTTGCCATCTTTCTCTTCACCACCCCATGCAGGTCACCGTATTTTGGCTTGAGCACATGGTGTGTTGCCAGTGATGTTAATGGCATCCTGGATGCCCACCTACACTAGCTGTTAGTGAGTGGGTTCCCCTTTAGTGCCCCGGCTCTGTACAGAGTGGCATATCATCTCTACTGCCAATATGACCGTCTCCTCAGCCATGAAGTTTGTGTCCATAGCAGGCATGTCTGCCACATCTGCCAGAGCCCCCTCCTGTGGTTGTGCAGCATCCTCCCCTGGCTTCCCACCCATTGCATTGGTGGTGGTGGTGTTGTGGCCATGGTACTGTTGCCCCCTGAGCCACAGTGCATTGTACCTGTGGTATCCACATATGCAGTTTCCATGTCACAGTCCATAGAGGCTGGGCATCACCTTATATGGTGGGGTCATTGGTTTCTATTCTCAAGTACCCTTTGGTAACACAAGAAGGATGCTTGCAGTCCCTCAGACCCTAAGCAAGGCAATGAATCTACCTTGGTACAATTCATGGCAATTCTTAACTTTTCTTAAATTTGGCTTACAGCATAATCAGCAACACAGGGAAAATCATACAACCTTTCATTAAATTAATTCATACTCAATAAGGCCACCCTGCCACCAAAAGCCCATCTAAGCCCCACAAGCTAGCCAAGATCAGGAGGTCATGACACTCTTCCATTTGCATGTGCACATCCTGGTCATGCCTTTCTGCTTTTCATGGCACAATATACACCAAGCAACCATGTTACCCCCTTTTCTCTTAACTGGGATAAATAGTTGCCCCTTTTCTTTTGAGTGCTAGCACACCACACACTGGACCTGCTGAGCTTGCTCACCTGCCTGAAAATTCCAGGCCAGTAGTTGTATCAGGCATGCCATGGTTTTACGCCACTCTCAGCGCTGTCCATTAGATCCAGTATGGGCACTTGCCAATACTTCCAGCCTGAGTAGTTTGGGTGCTAACATCTGCTATTCCACATGGTCAACTTAAGGGTTAAAATGCCTCCTAAGCAGCTCATTGCCCTTTCTAATATAATATGGTCTGGTATAACCCAGGTCCTACTTGCTAGAGAGTACACCCACTATCTCTTTAGCAGAGTATATATCATTGGAATTTACATTGGTATATCTCTTAGGGGAACACTTTCCTGACCCTCCCAGTAACGACAGCTTCAACAGTCCCTTTGACAATCATAAGGTTTTCCTGTGCTCCATCAATAATGTGTTTAACAGTACTTGCAGGAGCAGGTATCAGTTTTTCCAAATGTTCACATAGAACCTTTGAGCTATTCTTTTTATTTGTTCCACTCTGATATTCGCAACAGTCCACCACTATGGTTGCTTTTGGGGTGACTTTTTTCTTCTGCATGACTTTGATGACACTACAAGCAATTTCTTCACCAGTGGCCTTCGACTCCTGGACATAACTACAGTCCTGGTTCATAGTGGTTTCTGGGACTCTTGACACCACTGCTGGCACAACCTTGGTTCTCCTCTTTGAACCTCCTCTGATATCCTTTGAACTGTCTCTTCAGATGCCCAGTTCTCATCAACACACTCTGGATCATCTCCTCCATATCTGTAAATTGCATCTCCAACTGATCCTAGGTCTTGGTCAGCTCTAGCACTCCTACTACTGTTGTCATCAGCATCTGTTTGCTTGTCAATGTCCCTCCTGAGTCACCTAGTTGCTTCTTAACAACTACCATGTAATTCTTTGTGCACTCTGTTATCTGCTCTGTATGTCAGTGGCCACCCCTCCCCATGCCTCTGGGACATGTCACCCCCTGGGTCTTCCTGCATTAGTCAGACACTGATGAAATATTAAGCTAACACCACATGTGGGAGGGCAGGTTGGAGTGAAGACACAGCAGGTGAGAAAGTTCAATAAAATGTTCCACAGGACAGTGCACTTTATTAAGAACTTGACAACACTTGATAAAATAATAAACAGTCCAAAGTTGCACCAATGTAAACTTCTTAGTGATATCCAGCAATTAACTAGTCAGGATGATCTTGCCATATTGGTGAAAACCTGGATTAGGGGGCTGCGGGCTCTCACTTAGTCAGTAGGCTATCAGAAACAAGAACAGTTTGTGAAGGCTGTCCTAGAGTACCTGCTCCAACAACCTTTTAGCCCGCAAGGTGCATTGGGATTGAATTCCTTAAGTAAAGGGGGGGGGGAGTTTGTTGGTCACCCAGTGAAATACAGCCATAACCTGATCAAGATTCAGTGCGTGATTGTCAAGAGTGCTTGTACAATATACTTTATTTATCTCCCTGTCTCTGACTTCCACCCTTAGTAGAGGTGCAAGAGAATGTTTCTCAGGATAATGGAAAAGTTTAGAGCCAAAATAGCAGCAGTACAGAACAGAACTGCTTCCTTCAACTCACAAACTATGAAGGACCCACTGCATGGAGGAGATGAATGGCCTCCTTAGGTGGAAACCTCAGGGGATGAAAGGTGTCAGGTCAGTCCTTCCTCTGGGCTTGTACATTTTTAGATGGTTAGTTGACAGTAAGGAGTGGTTCAGTTTGGACACGGGCAGGGATAATATCCTCACCAAAACCAAAACACTAGATTTCAGGAGGGCTAATTTTAAGATGATGGGAGAGGTGCTAAGGTCATACCTAATGGGCATTGAAGAGGACAAGGGGGTGGACCAAACATAGACAATCATCAGAGAGAGGATTCTGGCAGCCACAGTGGATTGTATCAGGCTTAGAGGGAAGAAATTGGAGGCCAAATCACCCAACTAGTTTTATTATGAGGCAGCCAGAGCAGTGGGGAAAAGAGGATGGCCTATAGAAAATTCAGGAGAACTGCAAGGGAAGAAGATGAGGAAGAATACCTGAGGTCGGCTAGAGTGGCAAGAAGGGAGGGATAAAGAAGGAGAAAAGGCTTTCTTTCGCTATATAAGCGAAAAGAGGGACAAAAAGGATGGAATAGTTAGGCTAAGGAAGGGGGGTTGATGGGTAGAGGAAGAAGTAAGCAAAGTAGAAGTATTGAATGAATACTTCTGCTTTGTTTTTACAGGGGAAAAGAATGGGCTGGTGCCACCTGGGGGGAGAAGGAGGGAGAGGACAGGGGGACAGAAGCGGTAACAGAGGTTGAAAGAGTGAGTGAGGGGCTGCTGGCACTGAAGGCAGACACATCCCCAGGACCAGATGGAATGTACCCTAGGGTGTTAAAAGAGTTAGCAGAGGAGCTGGTGGGGTCGCTGGTGGATCTCTTCAATAGATTCTTGGAGTCGGGCATGGTGCATCTGGACTGGAGAATGGCACATGTGGTGCCTCTCCACAAGAGTGGACCTAGGGACGACCTGGGAAACTATAGACCAGTCAGTCTGACCACAATAGTATGTAAACTCATGGAGACCATGCTAAAGGAAAGGCTGGTGAGGTACATAGAAAAGAGCGATCTTCAGGATGAGAGGTAGCATGGGTTTGTGGCAGGCAGATCACGTCAAACAAACCTGATCGAATTCTTTGACTGAGTCACAAGAGCGGGGGATGGAGGCCAAGAGATGGACATCATATACCTGAACTACATCAAGGCCTTCGATTCTGTACCACAACGGAGGCTGATAAGGAAACTGGCAGATCGGGGGGGAGAGTGGTAAAGTGGGTAGACAGGTGACTGAGGGGCAGCACCCAGAGAGTGGTGGTGGAGGAACAGCTATCCAGCAGCAAGGAGGTCACCAGCGGGGTCCCGCAGGGATTGGTGCTGGGGCCAGTGTTGTTCAGTGTCTTCATAAGTAACATTGGGGAAGGCATTAAAGGCAAGATGTGCCTGTTTGTGGATGACACCAAACTCTGTGGGAGAGTGGACACAAAGGAAGGGATACAGAACCTGCGGGAGTACCTTGGTAAACTGGAGAGATGGTCAGGAATCTGGCAACTTGGCTTCAATACCAAAAAATGCAAAGTGATGCACATTGGGGCCAGGAATACTAGGACGGAGTATTACTGGGGAGAGGGGTGGGTGGGGTCTGGGTAGTTGCTTCACAGGAAGAAAAGGATCTGGGGGTGGTGATTACTAGGGACCTGAAACATTCCACAAAATGCAAGAAAGCAGCAGCAAACGCTAACAGGATGCTGGGGTGTATAGCCAGAGGATTCAGTAGGTGGAGTGAGGCATTTTGCCCTGTATAGGTCAATGGTAACACCACATTTAGAATGTGGGGTAAGGTATTGACATCCGTACCACAAGAAAGACGTCAGCATGCTGGAGAGGGTCCAAAGGAGAGCAACCAAGATGATCACAGATCAGCAGAATATGCCCTACGAAGAGAAGCTGGGAGCCCTAAGGATGTACTCCCTGGAAGAGGGGGGAGAGAGAGAGAGAGAGAGAGAGAGAGAGGGGATATGATAGAGACCTTCAAATACTTGAAGCGAATTAACGGAGTGGAAAGAGAAGGTCTCTTTAAATTGGGTGACAACAGAACCACGAGGTGGCACATCTTAAAGTTGATGGGGGAGGCTTAGGAGGAATGTTTGGAAAATTTTGTTTACAGAGAGGGTATTGGCCACATGGAATGCGATGCCAGAAGAGGAGGTCTAAGTAAAGCTGGTGGGGGCCTTTAAGAGGGCCTGGGACAAGTACATAGGGAACCCATGGGACCATGAAGGGGTCGTTGGCGTAAGCCATGGCCCTTCCATTATTTACCGAGCAGATGTGATAGATCAAAAGGCCTTCTTCTGCTGGCTTTTTTGTCTGTTCATATCTACAGGCCTCCACCACAGGGGGAGGACTTAGATAAAAAAAGTGTTAGAAGTAATTGGCAAAATGGCTGAAAAGGGGGAGGTGGTGCTAGTTGGGGACTTTAATCTGCCAGATGTAGAATGGAGCCTCCCTGCAGCAGTGTCCGCTAGAACCAGAGACATCCTGGACTGCCTGCAGGGGGAATTCCTCAGGCAACTAGTCAGTGAACCCACTCAGGGTGGATCAGTACTGGACCTGGTGCTTACTGGCAGGGACAGTGTTACAGACATCAGGGTGGGAAGTCATCTGGGGATCAGTGATCATCGCACAGTGTGGTTTAATATAAGAAAAGCAGTGGAATCCAACCACACAAGGTGAGGGTCCTGGATTTCAGAAGGGCTGACTTTACAAAAATCCATCTGAAAGGACCTGGCAGGAGGAGATGTCTGGGGTGGGGTGGGGTGGAGGGCAAACAGACTACTCTAAAAGAGGTCTTAGTAAACATAGAAACATAGAAGTTGATGGCAGATAAGGACCGCAAGGCCCATCCAGTCTGCCCATTTCTTTTTCTACCTTATAAATGTGCCATCGGCCTTTGCTATGTCAGTGACCTATCTATTCATAGTCATTTGTATTGCTCCCTTATGCCTATCCCATGCCTGTTTCAAGCCCTGCACTGTATTCATAGCCACTACTTCTTGTGGTAAGCCATTCCATGCATCTACCACCCTTTCTGTGAAAAAGAATTTCCTCACATTCCCCCTTAATCGGCTTCCCTCTAATCTCATGCTGTGTCCTCTTGTCCTGCTATTTTTCTTATATTTAAACATGTTAGACTCTTTCACCTTGTTTATGCCCTTAAGGTGTTTAAATGTCTCGATCATATCACCTCTCTCCCTCCTTTGCTCAAGTGTTAAACATCTCCCTCCTTTGCTCAAGTAAAGGCAACAAACATGCACATCAAGCAAGTGAGCAAGAGTAGAAGGAAGAGGAGACCGTTATAGTTCTCGAAGGAGGTGGCAGAAAAGGTAAAGCCAAAAAGAGTGGCATTCAGAAGGTATATGGAAACCCAGAGAGAGGTGGATAGGTAAGTGTATCAGGGGAAGCGGAGGGAGGCAGGCAAAGTAGTAAGGAGTTCAGAGGCACAAACTGAGGAAAAAATAGCCCAGGCAGTATATAAGGAGGACAAGTCATTTATTAGGTATGTTCATGAGGAAAAAGAAGACCAGGGGAGGTATTGTATGGTTAAAGAAGGAGGAGGGGGATTGTGCAGAGGGTGACCAGAAGAAGGCAAACATCCTAAACAAATACTTCTGCTCAGTGTTCACAGTAGAAGGGGAGGGACCATGAAAAGGCACTAGGAGCGTTTAAGGGAGGGAACTGGACACCAGTCCATTTTCTGAAGAGAGGGTCACGATAGCATTTGCTAATCTGAGGATGGACAAAGTCATGGAGCCAGACAGGTTGCACCCAAGAGTGCTGAGGGAACTTGGGGGAGGTACTGGCTGTACCCCTGGCAGACCTGCTAAACAGTTCACTGGAGACCGGCATGGACCTGGAGGACTGGAGAACAGCAGATCTAGTCCCACTTTACAAAAGTGGTAGCAAGGAAGAAGCGGGCAATTATAGGCCTGTCAGCCTGATATCGATGGTAGGGAAATTAATGGAAACACTGCTGAATAAAAGGATTGTGGAATACCTGGAATCCAATGGATTGCAGGACCTGAGGCAGCATGGTTTCACAATCTGATAGATTCTTTTGACTGGGTGGCCAAGGTGTAGGATCAGAGATGGGCAGTGGACATGGCCTACCTAGATTTCAGCAAGGCCTTTGACACCGTTCCACATAGGAGGCTGATAAACAAATTGAGTAACATGGGGGTGAGCAATAAGGTGGTAACATGGGTAACAAACGGGTTATGGGATAGGAGGCAGAGGGTGGTGGTAAATGGAGTTCGCTTTGAGGAGGGGAGAGTGACCAGTGGGATACCTCAGGGGTCAGTGCTGTGGCTGGTCCTCTTTAATATCTTCATTAGTGACATAGTGGAGGAGCTGGAAGGGAAAGTCTACCTCTTTGCGGATGACAACAAGATCTGCAACAGAGTGGACACTCCAGGGTGTGTGTGTGTGTGTGTGTGTGTGCAAAGGACGATAAGGGATTTAAAATGGCTGGAGGAGTGGTATAGGGTTTCACCAGTAGTATTTAATGCAAAAAAGTGCAAAATAATGCACTTGGGCCACAGGAACCCAGAGGTGGAGTACAGAATGGGGGAGAGATACTTGCAACAACCAAGCAGGAAACGGACCTTGGGGTAATCATATTGGATGACCTAAAGGTAGCCAGACAATGTGATAAGGCAATCAGGAGAGCTAGTGGGATGCTGGGGTACATAGGTAGGGGTATCACCAGCAGGAAGAGGGAAGTGGTGTTGCCCCTTTAGGTCACTGGTAAGATCCCACCTGGAGTATTGTGTCCAATTCTGGATAACACATCATAGGAAAGACACAGATAGAGTGGAGATGGTCCAGAGGAGTGCTACCAAGATGGTGCAGGGTCTGTGTCTGCATCAAAAGCCCTATGGGGAGAGGCTAAAGGAGTTCACTATGTACACCCTGGAGGGGAGGAGAGAGTGGGGGGATATGATAGACACCTTTAAATGCCTCACGGGTCTGAATAAGGCACAGGCGGGAGGTATTTTTCAGAGGAAAAGGTGCTCTAGAACAAACGGCCATGATATGAAACTGCAGGGGTAAATGTAGGAGAGATGTGGAGAAGTACTTCTTCACAGAAAGGGTGGTGGATGCCTGGAACAGCCTTCCAGAGAAGGTAGTGGGGGCAAACACAGTAGTGGGATTCAAAAAAGCCTGGGACAGGCACAAGGGAATTATAGAGGAAAGGAAGGGGATGGAGGGGAAAGTACTATGACAGTGGTGAGGAAGGATCTAAAGAAGTTAGAAGAATGGTCACAAGTTTGGCAGCTAAGATTCAATGCAGAAAAGTGCAAAATCATGCACTTAGGGCACAAAACCTGGGGGCAACGTACCAACGGAGGGGGGGGTAGTATTAGCAGTCACAAAACAGGAAAGAGACCTGGGGATTATCATTTCTGATGACCTGAAGGTAGCTAAACAGTGTGACAAGGCAGTGGGAAAGGCTAGCAGAATGCTTGGATGCATAGGGAGGGGTATCACCAGCAGAAAGAGGGAGGTAATAATAATATCCCTGTACAGACTGCTGTTGAGACCCCCACCTCACATACTATGTACAGTTCTGGAGGCCCCATCTCCGAAAGAACATAGACAGGGTGGAGGTACAGTAGTGCAAAGGAGGGCAATCAAAATAGTGCAGCAAGGCCTGCATCAGAAGCCCTACCAAGAAAGTCTGAAGGATTTAAATATGTACTCCCTAGAAGACAGGAGGGAACGGGTGTGTGTGTGTGTGTGTGTGGTAGAGCTGCACTGTACCTGGGCATCAGGGACCCTTTTCTATCTTCTTTACTTTCCCATGGCAAAACTGTTGCAACAGCGCTTCTCTATCCTATACTATACTATCCTTTTTACTTATGTAGGTTGGCCACCTACACAAGTTCTCCCCCTCTTCCCTTTTCCTTTCTTCTAATTTTCCCTGGTAGTGGCACTCAAAATATAAAGTGGTACCCATGCTCGTCTGTACTTTCTGAAAATAAGTACCCCTATTCCTTATTTTTTCCTATTTATGACATATTGTTGCTAATTTTATACACCTCTTTTTCCTTGATTTAACAGATGAGGAGGAGTGAAAGTGCAAACACCAGGTAATTTTCCTTTCAGTCCCTCAGAGTTAATGCCTTTCTGTGCCAGCAGAAAAAGCTGTTTAAAAACAAACTGAAATGTCAGGCTGTGTGGCCATTTAGAAAATGCAACGCTACGTAATTTACTGTGTACATATTAGGAAAATAAAGTGCCAGTAGTGCATTATGAAAGTACATTTTTATGTTTGCTTGCACGCAAGTGCAAGAAATATAGTGCCACCATACGAGTTTTCATAGGTGTGGCACCCCCGCTTCCAATGCCCTCAGTGTTTTTGCAGGTACGGCTGCACCACACCAATGAATGTCCCAGCTGTCTATGACAGCAGTTCAGACTGCAGTGGTGTACAGTTGAAAGCAAAGGATTGCTACAATCAGCGGTGGTAATGTGTAGGCAAATTGCATACTGCCCTGCCGTCAGCAGTATGCAAATTGCTTCCACATCACCACCGCTGATTGTAGCGGCGGTTGTATGTGCACCCCCCCTTTGTTATGTGGTGAGGGGGTGCCCAATCCCCCTCGGCTCATGCACACACCCCCAAGAACACTATATGTCCGACAGGGGTGCCCAATCCCCGTCGGCTCCAGTGCCCCATCCCCAAAAAAACAAACTTCCAGGTACCATGCTGGGAGCCCACCCCAGAGTGGCAGAAGTCCATTGTCCTCATGTGTGTCCCCCCCCACAGTGTATGGCCAATGGGGGTGCTCAATCCTCATTGGCTCCACTGCCCCCCAAAACTTCCAGGTGCCATGCTGGGAGACCACCCAGCATGGCAAAAGTCCCACATTGTCCATGTAAATAAAAAAATAAAAACCTGTAACAAAAGAAAACAGTCCTCGTTGACTTTTTGCCCCCTTCCCAACCCACGCCACCCTCATGCACTCCCACCTCCCCACAGCCCTCACCCCATACCTACCTCTGGAGGCCAGCATGACGATCTTCGGTGGAGCGGGAACACATCTGCACTCTTCAAAGCTGACCGCGAACTGAAGAAATGCTGGTAAGCTGTATAATGGCATAAATAGGGTTTTTTCAACTTTGGTGCACATCTCAGTCATTTTCTTGAATTTTTGCACCAAAATTTCAACATGGGGTTCTTTGGTCCCCATCTCATGAATTCAGTGACTGTCATTTGGTTATTTGGTCCAGAAAGGTGATTTTGCGGTAACTGTGCGGAATCACCTTTTGGGACCGACTAACAAAATGACAGTGTCACTGTTTATAAAGTGGGTTATCAAAAAGCCTGTGTTGCAAATTTGGTGAAAAAATTCCCAAAAATGACTGTTACGAGTGTGCATTGCGCAGTTCCTACGCACGTTCATAACTTAGAATTTTTGCTATTTTCACTCCAGATTTTCAACATTGCCATTTAACCACACCTCCTTATGAACAGCATAGCTGGCATTTTTCATATCTCACCCAAAATGTGTTTTCGCACATGTAACGCACAATGGCACAGTCGGTGTGCAAAATCAATGTTTGAGACAGATTAAGAAAAGTACAGTGACACTGTTCATGAGCAGAGGTTTTAAAATGGCTATGTTGAAAATTTGGTGACAAAAGTCCATAAAATGACTATGTTACGAGCGTGCATTGTGCAGTTTCCATGTACCCTCATAAGTTCACGAATTTGTAATATTTTCAGTCCAGATTTTCAACATTGGCATTTTTCACACCTCCTTATGAACAGTATAGCTGTCATTTTCCACACCCTGGCCAAAAGGTGTTTTCGCACTTCCGACGCAGAATTTATTTATTTTTTTGCTTTTGTTAACCAGGTAAGCACACTAGACAACCAAGTGCCTATTTTCAGGGGCGACCCCCGGAGAGTTACATAGCATACAGGAAACAAAATAGAGAGTCAAGGTTAAAAACAGGAGCCGCAGGCTCCAACAGGTGGGAGGTACAGGTCATGCTCAAACATGGTAAGGCAAGCAGTCAAGCAATAGGTTACAAAAAACAACGTAGGGAGTCAGAGAATTCTAATATGACTATAGACTGAACACATTTCAAAGACAATTAGAGAAATATCACATCGAGGTTTACATCAAGGATTGTTGTAGTACAAGTTTGTGATAAACACTGACAGAAAAAAATAAATACATAATAAGCGCCTAACATGGGGGATAGCAAGTACTATACAGAAGGAGGAGGGTGCAGATAGGATGCCATACACAGAGGGGGATGGTCAGAGCTTTGGCCGGTTTCTCAGGGCAATTTAACAGCAGCCATTCAGACAGTACTCATGGCGGCACCCCAAGAGAGTCAGGAGGGATAGGGGGTACGTTGGGTCTAAGCGGAACATAGACAGGCCGCAGTAGACTTGAGGAAGCTCCATAGGGATGTTTTAAAGCAGTGGTGGGAGGGCGAGGCATGCACTGGGATGGTAAGGGAATTCCACATTTTTGGCGCATGGACTGAGAAGGCCCGGTCACCAGTGAGGGTGCGGGTCCTGGGAACCAGTTGGGCCTGAGCAGCACAAGATCTGAGATGGTAGGCTGGGGTTGTGGGATTTAGGGGAAGGGCGAGTCCCGAGGGAGTGGCTATTCTGACTATGTTATCAACAAAGTTGCCTAGGACGAAGGCGCGGTGCTTTTCAGGGAGGAGGCGGGGGGCAGATAGTGCAAAGCGGCATATATTGTTGTAGGCAGTGTCCCATTTCGTAAGATTTGTGTATAAGACTGGAGCAAAGGCAACGAGCCCATAGCAAAGTGTGGGGAGGAGTATCCCCCTAGCTATGGCTAGTCGGGCAGCTGGGGTGAGGCAGTCCTTGGCTCTGTAGGCAAGGCCAAGCTTGCCATTTGAGGCTTTACACACGTTCCTGATGTGTGTGGTGAGATCAAGTTGAGGATTGAGGGTAACCCCGAGATACTTGGTTGAGTCAGTGACTGGCAGTATGTCACCATTTGCCCCATAGATTTCTAGGGGTGCAGGGCAGGAAGAGGTGTTTGCCACCGACCCGAATAGCATGGCATGGGTCTTCCTCAGGTTAATGATAAGCTTGTGGCCCTCGAGCCAGTTCTGAATATGCTCAAAATTGGAGTTTAGCCTAGAGTTGATGCTGTTGATATCGCGGGAACTGGCCAGGACTATGAGGTCATCCGCGTATAAAGTTGGGAGCCAATGGGTAATAGCGGAGGGTAGTTCATTAATGAACAGAGAAAACAGTAGGGGACCAAGGACAGATCCCTGGGGGACCCCGCAGTTAACTGGGGAGAGGGGTGAGATAGTGAGGTTGAAGCAGGTGTATTGCTGCCTACCTGCAAGGTAGTTGGAGAACCATTTGAGGGCTCGGTGGGAGAAACCGAGGGAGTGCAGTGTACAGTGGAGGAGGGAGTGGTCCACCTGATTGAAGGCCTTGGAGAGATTGACGAAAATGGCCCCCGTCAGGTTACCTTGGTCAGTCGTGGATCTGATCTCGGAGGTGACCATGGCAAGCACCGTCGATGTGCTGTGCTCTTTTCTGAAGCCATGCTGGGCCGGGGAGAGAACGGTGTAACCCTCAAGATAGTGGGAGAGTTGGGAAGCAACTGCCTTTTCGAGGAGCTTGCTGGTGGCGGACAGTATAGTAATGGGGCGATAGTTATTGATATCTTTGGGGTCACCTTGCTTGTAGACAGGGAACACCTTGGCAATCTTCCATACATCCGGGATGATCCCTGAGATGAGGGAGGAGTTAAAGATGTGAGCGACCGGTCTGGCGAGGAGGGGAGCCCCAAGGCTAAGGAGCTTAGGTTCGAGGCAGTCATATCCTGCCCCCGCATGATGGGAAAGTCCCGCCAGGAATGCCTGGGTCTCACCAACTGTGATCCTCTTGAGGTAGAAGGGCGGACGAGGGGAGGGTCCCTCAGCGGTTCAAGGGCAGTGAGTCGGGGGAGGGGGACCGGCAGACCTGAGAAAATGCGATTAAAAGCTGCGGCGATAGTTTGGGGGTTATTGCAGTGGGTCTCCCTGATATACATGTTGGGGGACTGCTCCTTGGCAGACCCTCCAACAAGGTTTCTGACATTTTCCCAAAAACCCCGGGGGTTGTTGGCCGAGGCAAGTAGGGCAGATTTGCAGTACTTGCTTTTTGCGGTACGTATAGCATACTTGCAGGCATTTCTAAGTTGCCAATATTCAAGGAGGTCATCGTCATTGTGGGAGATCTTGAATTTTACCGAGCATTTGTCCCTCTGCTTCATGAGGGAGTAAAGGCCTCTGTGGAGCCATTTTGTGACTGTGTCACACACCCTCCTTTTGGTGAGGGGTGCGTGCCTGTTTTGTAAGGGAACGAGTATGGCAAGGAAATGATCCAGGGCCACTATAGGGTCATTTGTGGACATGATCCCGGACCAGTCGACTCGTCGCCCCATCACAGGTCCTCAAGGTAATCATAGGGGATCAGTTTGGAATAGTCCCTCATCTGGATCACTCTGCTGGGGACTTTGGGCAAGTTGAAGCCCCGTATGCAGTATGTCGGGGAGTGATCAGATATTGTGTCGGGGAGGATCTCAGAGTGGATGATTTTATCCAGTCTGTTGCTCATGACCCAGTCCATGAGTGATCCTTTGTCCCCCCGGAAGGAAGGCCTTGTTGGTTCTGTGATGATCTGACTGAGGGCAAGACCTGAGAGAAGAGGCTCGAGCTGCTTAGCATTGGGCCCCAACCAATTTAAGTTGAGGTCCCCCAGGATTATCAGTTTGTTTGAGCCAACCTTATCTCTAAGCAGGTCCAGTAATGAGGAGAGCCCTGGAGCACCCCTTTTTGGAGGGTTGTAGGCGCAGACGAGATGCACCTTCTTAGTATTCCCGAGCACTAGCGCAGTTGCTGTGGGAAATCAGTGTTCAGGACAGATTAAGAAAATCACAGTTACACTGTTCATGAGCGGAGCTCCCAAAATGCCTGTGTTGAAAATCTGCTGTAAAAAATCCCCAAACTAATTACATTATGGGTGTGCGTTGCGCAGTTTCTATGCACACTCGAGACTTCACCAGTTTTTTTATATTTTCACTTCAAGTTTTCAACATTATCATTTTATAGTGTTCAAAATGTGTTTTTGCACCTGTGGTGCCAAATGGCGCAGTCGCTGTGCAAAATCACCTTCCGGCTAATGAACTGATAGTGTCACTGTTCATGCGGAGGGGTCACAAAAAGCCCATGTTGAAAAATTGGAGTAAAAATACCAAGAAACATCCAGGGCCTTAGGGTTTTTGACCATAATGCCCTACCCTGTAGAGGCTGACAGGCATCAGGGTTGTGACTTGGGATTGCCAACAGTAATGCTCATGCCATTCCACCCCCACCCCCAACCTGCAATCAGTGACAGGCATCGAGGTGCGCCTTGGACTTCCTGGCCCCAGAGTTCATCCCATTCTCCTATACTACACCCATTTTAATGTGTTTCCTTATGGAATGAGGTGAACTTGAAGTCCAAACACTCCAAGGCACACCTCGACACTTGTCAGTGTCTACAGGGTAGGGTGAGGTGAAATGCCGTGACCGTCATGGGCGATGACCCAAAGGCACACCCCAATGCCTGTCCATCTCTGCAGGGTGGGGGTGGAGTTGGCATCAGTTCAATACTTCACTGCCATTCCAATACTGCATCTGTCTAACTCCTGCACTTCCACTGCTAATGCCAACAAGCAAATATTCGACATTGACAAATGCTTGTTTTTATTCTGCTATAAAGTGCTCTTTGCTTATTAAAAAGGAGAGTAATATGATGTAAATAAACCACCTTCCCTTGCTGTTCTCCTGTATTAGTGTGGTGAAATGAAAAGGGGACTTGCTGCTGCCTATGTCACCCTTTGTGACAGTATTTTATAGTAAGAATAGTCATAAAAGTCATACAGGTTTTAACAAAATTGCTATATATTCTTTTGGAAAAAAAAAAGAAATACAGGACAGCTTAAAACCCTTGAGCCATTGGGTTGTGCTGTGGGCTACAGCATGGAGCGGCTTGAACATTTCAGTTTGAGCTAAATGCCGCTCTGTGCTTCAAGTGTTTCCCGGTTGCCTCTACAGCATAAAAGTATAGAAGGAGTCTTCAGTATGGTAATCCATGATATGGGCGAGTCAAACTGAGCAACTCAATCTGAGAGACTCAATTTGACCACCTGTTAAAAAAGCGACTATTAAAATATAACAAGGTGCAGTAAGAGCAACTGTGAGGGGACTAAAAGAGGGAAAGGAAAAGGTGAGCGAATGTGTCATGGAGGTATTGCACATGTGTATATGGAGAGTTGTTTGGCCAAGCAGTTCCAAGCTGACTGCTTGATCTAGTGGTAGGAGTGATCACCACTGATGTGAAAGGACCCGGGTTCAGAGTTAGGTGCTGGGAACTCTGTTTTGTTTTCTGATGTTTGGGGACTTCTGTTTTTTTTGTGGTTTTGGGTTCCCCGATCACCCGAATGTGTGTTGTACGCTCCCCCAGCCTCCTGAATGTGACCCCCATAGTTCCCCTCGAATATGCTCCTTTACCCCAGTGTCAGGCCCCCCCAGAGTTGATAATATAAATAATGGGAGGTCTCCTGCATAAAAACTTAGTGTAGTTTGGCCGCTTAGATAGTGTTGTGAAGGGTCAATGTTATTGCTTTCGGTGTAGTATGCGTTGCCGTTATTGAATTCTGTGATGTACACTCGTTGATTAGGAGATTGCTATTATGTGATCACTGTTATTACATGGTACCTTCAGTATGAATGAGGGGATATTTTAAATAATGAAAGAAATGTTTAAAGTTTAAATGAAATAGCTGACGATCCTTGGAACAGAGCTAGCTACTGGCAGCCAGGTTACAATATTGACTCTGTTCCAAAACCAGCTCTGAGACAAAACGTTGCTCTGTATAGGACCTATTTCCCTGTATACTACCAAATGCAAACATGTGTTCTATGTATCACTGATAATAAAAGGAAATGTAGGGGAAAAGAAGACACTTTTTGGTAAATGAAAAAGTTATTGTGTAAAACTAGCTTGGCACTCCACAGACAGGGCTGTTCACAGTCAGCTAAGTTAGAATGATTGACAGCCCTGCCCATGGTGCCAAAGCTTGCCTCTGCAAAAAGAGAAAAAGGGGGGTTGCTGACCATGGCAAGACTGAATTGTTTTTTTAGAATCAGTGCTTTTAATATAATTTTTGTTATCGGGAAAGAGGAGAAATCACCACTGATCGGAGCGTTGGCTGTGTCCTCTCTCCACCTTGCTTTCTCCTGAATGACTACACTGACTCCAGTCAGGGAAATAACTTCCCCAACCAATATAATGTGCCCAACAAATAAAATAAAAATCTAAGTACACAAAGAGCACTTATCCTGTGTGTAAAGAAATAAAGGATATTTATAGAGACACAGAATGTCTTTGTTTGGTTTTCTTGATCCCTTCTCCCCCTTGCCTAAAGCCCTTTCATTCATTCATTCATTTAGTTATTTTTTACTGGGTACATGTTTATAAGGACAATTCATCTGAGGTTTAAATAACAACTGGCTGGAAACAAAATATTATATACCTGCATCAGAGAGGACAGCTTTGACTAGCTCCTTTAGGAGCCAGCAGCCTCAGAGTGGGGTAATTCATGGAGGTCCAGCTGTCAGTCATAGTTGAGTGGGAGGAGCTATAGCTCATTACAGACTCATCTCATATTCGTGGTCATTTTCTTTATGAAATCTAACAGAAAAGTTCCTAATACCAAGAAAGAGTAACTCTGACTTTTTGTGGATGTAAATTCTTGTGTTTCCATTATTATAGGTATTGCCTTAAGCTTAGAAAATTAATTGTATTAGAATAGGGGTGGATCATGTGACTGGTAAGAGGGGTATAGAAACCGTCAGAGCAAAATGTACCTCAGATCAGCCTTGTGGAAGGTGAGAGGAGGACATACAGAGCTGTGTGTATGGTCCTGTGATGCACAGAAGAGAAAGGATCTGAGCTTGTTTATGATCCATCCTGTGTAACCACTACAAGAGATAGTGTATTACTGTTTTTTTTTAGTTTAGTTCATTATTTTTATAAATAAAGACACACTTCAGTGTGTTATACCTTATGTTTGTTGTTGGTGTTATCTTTATCCAACACCCTATGAAAGGGGTATATGAGAGAGACATTCAAGTACCTCACAGGAATAAACAAGGTGCAGGAAGGGAGCATTTTCCAAAGGAAAAGATGCTCAAGAACAATGGGTCACAATATGAAGCTGGGCGGGGGGGGCTGACAGGAAACGTGAGGAAGTACTTCTTCATAGAAAGGGTGGTGGATGCTTGGATCAGCCTCGCAGAGGAAGTGGTGGGGGCTAGAACGGTCACAGGATTTAAGTATGCATGGGATAGAGACAAGGTCATCTTAGAAATAAGAAAAGTGTGTAAGCCAGAGTCCAAGTAGGGTCTCCAGTGGCACTACTGGTAGGGAATTTAGGGCAGACTAGTTGGGCCAAGTGGTCCTTATCTGCCGACAACTTCTATGTTTCTATGCTGTGGATCAAGCAGGGTCTGCAGCATAAGCAATCACAACAAAAATGGGCAGACTGGATGGGCTAAGTGGCCCTTATCTGCTGTCAGATTCTATATTTATTATTTCATCCACTTGAGGATTGGACTTTTGCAAAAGATGGAACTGGAAACAAGACAAGTTATCAGCATCTGTATTGGCAAATATTGGTATGTACAGTATACACACTGAATTCTGAAATTATGGCACAAAGAAGCCCAAGTGACCCTTCTGAAGAAATCCATGATGGAAGGTGGAGAAGAATGTCTCTTATCGACAGTGAATACAGTGACTTGATTATCTGAATAGAAGATTACTAGATGAGAACTCCAGAGATGGCTCCACATTAGCACTGCTGCTACAACAACATAAATTTCAAATAGGAATGAGGCTGGATGAAACTGAAGAATCTGGAATTTTTGTGTGGCCATGGGAGAGCAAATCAAGATGAAGTGGAAATTGCACCAAATCTGAATGCGGGTGATGCATCAGTAAACATCTAATATGACTGCCAGGGAATGTGTCTTGGAAAAACAAAGATATTCCATTCCAGTTCAAGAGGAATGGTGACCACATAGGTAGGTCAGAGTGTGCTATCGATGTTATGGTAATATGATGCTCCAAAGTGGTGATGAAATATGCCAAATTTAGTGAGTAAGAGATAAAGCATCATACTTGCAATATTATCCTCATATCAAAATATGAGAAAGGAGAGGAGTTCTGACTTGGTAAAAGAGCACTTAGAAAAGGATGAGATGAGGTCTGAAGTGTGTGCCTGTTTATTGGAGGGAAGGCAAGCTTCCATTCTGATTGAATCCACTTAATACCCAGAAATTCCAAGGTAGTAGTTTCTGCACTAGTCTTCTCTTTGGACAGTAGAACATTGACAGATGAGAACAAATTTTTTGAGCAGGTGATACATTTGACTTGGGGAGCATCTGGAGGGTCTATGAGGAAGTTGTCCAGCAGACAGAGGCTGAAGGACCATCTATAAACATTGAACATATGCTAACATAGAGTACTGGAAAACATGTTGAACAATTCAGGGTTGCTTTTGCAGTGAAAGGTAAGCTATACTGCAAAATAGTATAAATCGTGCCAATGGATTCCATATAGGTGCCATAGATCAATGTGAATTGAAATAATCTTGAAGGCATTGGTTATGTCTGCTATCAAAAGACAAGTGCTTTTATCTGTGAGACTGATTCTTTTAATAGTGTCATTAGCTCTGGGACAGTTAATCTTTGGATGGGATAAGAGAATTTATGCGGGGCTCAGTAGAATTGTGAGGAATGGTAAGGTCCATTATAAACCTTTTTTTTCTGAGAATTTTTGAGTAGTGATACTGATAAGGCTTACACAGAAAATAGGAAAAGGGGAACCATGAAAAGGACTAAGAAGAAATCCTTTCAGACCTTATCTATAAGGGTTTAGTTAAGTTCCGGCTCATTTGTAGCAGAGTGAAGGATAGGGCAGTGCATGGGTACATCTAGAAGGAAATGAACACCAGTGTCAAATCAGCTGGTAAGGCCATCCTTCAAGAATTCTGTCAGTGACCAAGACGGATGAAGTAGCAGGAGACAGTGTAACCTCGGAACGTGAAAGGGAGTAGAAGAATAAGATAATTGTTGTTTTTTCCCCAAGACATGGAATTCAGTTAGGTTTACAATGTAATTTTAGTTAAGAGTGCACTTCAACACAGTGACTGAAAATATGCAAGCAGGTGCAAGAGTGCTCACAACAAGCAGATTCATTGAAAGTATTATTTTTTTAGTAGTGATTTTTTTATTGTTCGGCATAATAGCCATTACAAAAATTGCAAAAATACATAGCAAAAAAAGCAAGATGGGACAGTTTAACAATAAACAAACATATGAAAAACATACTTGATGATCGCTGACATGCTGTGTTTAGCAATCTTAAAATGCTTTTATTAAGAACAGCCTTGAAAGGACCATCAACAATACTGTTATTGCACAATTATGTAAATATTAGAAAGCTGTAAATCTAGCACGATCAAGTTTATAGAGATGGAGTGTGTTAGAGAACGCTATTTAACTAGCATGTAAACCAGATAACAACCCGCTAATCGCCATCTCTGAAAGCCAGTAAGGGCAAAAAATGCTGTTTCATCAGTTAAAACCCAGCCTACAGGACATAGAGAATACTGGCTGAGCAATCGTGCTGAACCAGTGTGTTCAGCCACAGAGGGGTTTATGATTTCATGCAACCTCGAGAGCGAAGCTCGAGAGGTCCGATGGAATCATAAACCCCGAGGTGGTTGACAACACACTGGTTCAATGAGATTGAGAAGCCAGTATTTTTTATAGTGTATGGTGGAAACTCCTGTGATGCTTTACAGTTCAATAAAATAAAATTAATTTTATTCCTACCAAAAGAAATTGTCTCAGAGCGCTATGAAAGGAATTTTTGTGGTTGCTAGGGACTAGGCATTCCTACCTTAGTAGCGTACACTGCAATTGGTTGTTTCTTTAGTTGGGAGGGATTTTCTAAAAAAAATGGAGGCCGGATATCTCTCTTAGCGAAGAAGAAATAGACGTCCTGATGAAAATTGTAAGTAAAGTAGCATATCTGGTTGATCCCACATTAAAATGATCGGCGTCTGTTTCAGAAAACCGCCGCATTAGTTTTTCATGCAGTTGTGAGGAATGTTGACGTGCGGTGGTTCTCTGTTCATTATTTCAACCCGCGGCTCGAGTCTTCAGTTCTGAATGAATGGAACACTGTTCTGCACGTATGGTCAGTACAGCGTTCCAATCATTTTGCTGACTGTGGTTGAACAGCTTTTCTGTGAGGTGGAATTTCTAGCAAGAACAACGTTCCACCAGACTCTATAAGTATATATATCACAATTAGGTCTTAACCCTTGCAGGGCTGCGAACTGATATATCATTCCAAGATTCCTATACATTCTAATTCTGTCGGCAGCCTAAGGGTTAAATGATGGAAGGCATTAGCAAATGCTGGCTTAACAGCACGTGATCAGAATTAATCTCTGGAATTCTCATATTCAATGGACTGAAGTCCTATCTGACTTAGAAAGTGCATGTTTACAGCAGAGATTGTAAGTTAATGAATAATCTGGTAAGTGTATCCTTTTTAGTAGTCACAGATATAGAGTTTTTGACTCTCTTTTTTAACAGTAACTAAGATTCAGCTGCTTGAAGGCCAGAACAGCACATTAGGAATCCCCTGGAAAGGAAAAATTAAGCAATCTTTGCTAGACTTTTCATTCGGAGAGACTAGGATGATTCTGATATGTCCTGGACTAATATACTACTGTGAGAACTGAA
Organism: Neoceratodus forsteri; assembly: GCA_016271365.2. Classification (NCBI taxonomy): domain Eukaryota; kingdom Metazoa; phylum Chordata; order Ceratodontiformes; family Ceratodontidae; genus Neoceratodus; species Neoceratodus forsteri. The sequence continues at coordinate 247,370,572 of CM028134.1, forward strand.
CCTACTACCGCATGTTGTACGTGACCTCCTGAAAATCTAATATGTATTATGTTGCTGTGCTTTCATGCTGAAATAGCTGAAACTGGCATAATGCCTGATCTATATGAAAACTAATAAAAACCTGTATTACAAAAAAAAAGAAAAAGCATGTTCACCTTTGTATACTTGATGGAAACAGTACAGACAAGTCAGGGTAAATAAGATCATATGGCAAACTTACAAGGGATAAATAGACTCTTGGGCTACCAATACTCCAAGTATTACTGGTTACTCTTAGCACTGACAGTCGGCATTTTTGTTATGAGTATTCTTATTTTTAAAAAGTAGTTTGCTAGCTGATTCATCATATATTGCCATTAAGAAAGAGACCAAATGCTCTGAGATAACAGATAAAACAGGCAAAATTGGTTTAAGTCAGGTATCTCTAGCTTTAGCATACCATATGCAATGTAACAAGACATGTTGTTTTTTTCTTTTAATTTATAGGTTTTTACCCCCGTTTTCACCTGCCCCCTGCCTCGGGCGCACACAGGCACGCGTGGAGGCATGCGCATGCTGCGCATCGAGACACCCTCCCTACGTGCTGGCCCCTCACATCTACACCACCACCGTACCTCCACCCAGCAGCAGCAGAACTATGGGGGGGGGGGAACAACCTCTCCAGGAGAGGAGAGCTGCAGTTAGGCTGCTCAGTCCTGCTCCTCCCCCCCGGCTCCCCGACGACCCAAGGTAGTTTCTGAACCTGGGTTGCCGCGTGATGAGAGGTAAGGCAGAATGCCTCAGCCCTCTGCACCACCAGGCCAGCTCAATATAACAAGGCATGTTTTAAATCCTCAATACAACCCAGGCTGTAGTAACAGTTTTTACTAAGTGGATTGGAATCCTTGGCAAACTCAGCTGCCAGAACATCACTAATGACGTTTTCAAATTTGTAGGTAACAAGAGTATTTCTTTTCTTTGGATCAAGAATGATATCAAAATATGCTCTATAACCATACTGAATGTCATTTTTGGAATATCAGGGAGAAAATTTAGAATTATTAATCAAATCCAGGTCCTTGATTTAATGACATTATAAACAGTTCCACACAATGAAAAAATAATTTTGCAGCCTTTCTTATCCATAAGATTTCTGGGCACAAAGAAGGCATGCTGAGTATTTGATTCAATACTGGAAGATGATGGTTGAGTAGCAGAGGACTATGGGAAGGCGAGAGGGCACAATGCTGAGAAATGCGTGACGCAGCTGCAAAAGGTACAGGAGAGGTCACATTGTCCTGAAAAATGCCTGCAAAATAGTTTGTTATCTAATGTGGCCCAAAAGAGAGCACAGGAAAAAACACACAAGCGGAAACAATGAGGGAGGAGGGACCCAATGAGTGAAGGGTGGGAGCAGGGTACAATGAGGGAGAGCTATGGATGAAAGAAGACAAAAGAAGCAGAAGACCACAGAACTATGACAAACAGATCAAAAGGTAACAGGGGAAGTGCAGACAAGTGAAAAGTCAAACAGCAGCCTAGAGGAAAATGGCAGAAAAGCAATTAGGAAAAGATGAGCTGGGACTGAATTGCTTAAGTAAGCAGAAGGGGGAGGGGCTTGTCGGTCATTCATCAAATCACAGGCATAGCCTGGCCATTCTTTTTATACTGAAAAGTAGACACAGCAAGGGAAAGACAATTTAACACAGATGTGTGCAGCTTTTTATAAATACCAAAACCAAAATAAAAGAAAACAAAGGAACTTCCAAACAGGACGTTCTGCCTTTCTTGCAGCCTCCCTTTTCTTGGGCTCTATGAAGGTCACAGATCACAGCCAACCTGAGCCTACACTATTGGATTCCAATAGATGAAGGTCAGCAAACCACATGCAGAACCACAGAGAGCTAGGAATTTAAAGATCATTTTTCAACCTAAAGATGTGGCAGTGTTTGCATTTAGGTAGCCGAAAGGTCTTAAACAAACATTTCATACAGTATAAAAAAAGACAGCGAACAGCAATGTGAAACAGAAAGGCATTACTAATACATTGCTTGTGGCAGTTTACAGAGTAATGAAATATGTGTTTATATATGCATATATTTCCCCAAGAACGGGCTTCAGGCTGCCTAATACCTAAATCACCCTCCTGTCTCTCTGTAACCTGAAGGGAAAGAGAAATGTAAACCAGAAACCTATTTGTTTCAGTTCAGTTTCAATGTTTATTTCACTCTTTAGTCTTTATTCATCTTTCCCAGGGGTTACTGCTTACTAAAGAGGACCTTTCTTTCTAAAGTCTGCTTTCAAACCTTTACCTCGTATGCTTATTTGGGTATTTTATGTATGTGGTTCTTTCCCCTGGGCTTTTACAACTCAGAAGAGTTTTATCTTCATGTAAACTAAACACAGAGACAGAGTATGTTCTTATTTATCTTCCCTTGGGGGAGTATATTGCAAATGTTGGCTTTTATTTTTCTAGCAGTGGACTTTCCTCCCTTGTCCTCCACAGCCTTCACAGAAACATAGACGTTGTCAGCAGAAAAGGGCCCTGTGGCCCATCACGTCTGCCCAGAGCTCTACCTATCAAACGCTGATTGTGAGGGCCCTAGTTTCCCTTCACTCCTCTGTTCCCCCTCTCCTTTTGCCATCATCTCTATCAGCCCTGTGGGTCTGTCCCACCCATGTTTGAACCCCCTGCTGATCTTGCAGATACTACCTCTTTTGGTAGTCTATACCGCCCCTTGGAGGCAGTATAGTGTAGTAAAGTCACTAAGCTGCCAACCTGGAGACCTGGGTTTGAATCCCATCAGCCCCCACTTGCATACTGTGTGACCTTGAGCATGTCACTTAATGTCCTAGCGCTCCAAGGTTGCACTTGGAAACAAGCTCCAGCTAAGTGTGACTTTCCTGGTTAAACAATTTCCTCTTTCACCACTACCAACCTCTCTGTGAAGATATGCTTTCTGATGTCCCTCTTAAATCTCCCACCAGCTAGCTTCATTGAGTTGTCCCTGGTACTTGTGTTTCCACTCAGCGAGAACAACTCTCTGCCGCTGTATCTATTTTATTTATCCCATGCAGGAATTTGTACATCTCTATCATGCTCCCCCCACCCCACCGCCCCCATCCTTGCCTCCAGTGTATACATACTGAGATCTTTCAATCTCTCCATGGAAATTTTCTCATGCTGTAAGGGCTGAGCACCCTCCTGTATTAGGGGTATGAGGTAGTAGTCTTGTTAGAGGGATACCTGCATTGCATCATAGAATTTGTACCTGCACAAGCACTGCTGCCACCTTGGGCCTGGGATCCTGGAGAAGGGGCACCAGGAGCCAAACACTGGGGCCCTTAAATGACAGTTTATATGAAACAGCATGTCAGCATTATGACAGGACTACTAAACTGATATATACTTGGTCTGGCTGTATCTGCCTCCTTCCCTCTGATAGCCCTAGTGGCCCAAAGATACAGGCTGCCATGCTAAGCCCCTCACATGGGGACTTGCAGACCCCAACTCTTTTTAGACTCCCTCTTTCTGTTGACACTTCACTCAGCTACCTGGCAGAGGGAACACTACACTACATTAACCTAGACCTAAACTAGACATTTTCACTGCAAGGCTTACTGACACCTGTCCGTTCGAATAACTGCTCCATTTAACTCTTGAGCTCAGCTTCTGACAGGAGTGGGTCTGCAAGGATCCCAGCAACCACCCTTGCGGGGCATCCCTCCACTCTTCCTGGTGTTCCATCTGGTCTTTGTTCTCTCTGGGGTTTTGAGGCCTTCCTAGGAGACCCATATCTGTGGCATTTTCTGGTGACCCAGACAGAGACCAGTGCCATACAGACATAGCTTGCCACCATCCTTGGGCCCACAGGCCTCTGCCTAGGAGTAGCTAGACCAGGAAAAGAAAGCTCAGTGCAAAACTCAAGATGCTGCAAAATCAGTAAAACTTTTATTATACCAAAAACACTATCCCAATAAAAAGCTAGCCCTGGTGCTTCAAGGCACTCTGCTTCTTCCTCAGCTAGGTGCAGCAGGAAGCTGGACTCCCTCTTCAAGTTCTTCTGTTAAAAGAACACAATACTTTGTCCTTGCTGCTTGCTTCCCCTTCTTATAGACCATTAGGGGAGGGCAGAACCATGCATATTTATGAGAGCGTGTTCCCGCTTCTGGCTGAACCCCTAATAATATCCCGTACACAAGCATCTAGACATCCTGTCTTCAAGCAAGCAAGGTGCCTTTCTAGAGGACATTCCTCAGGGTCAAAGTTAACTGTTCAAGAGCTCTCTAGTATCCAGCCTTGAGCTGTGTGAAGAGAGAGATTGGTTACACTGCTGACCCTGGATCATTGTGGCTACCTTCCTCTGCACTGCTGCCACCCTCTTCTTGTCTTTCTTCAAGTGCAGGTCCCAAAATGGCATACAGTACTCCAAGTAAGGATGAACCAGGTACATGTACAGTGGCAAAATCACCTCACTCTTCTGACTACTGACCCTCACTTCTATACATCCCAGCAGAAAAGAGGAAGAAGAAGATGAAGAAGAAGCAGGAGGAGAAGAAGAATCTATATGCTTTTCATGCACATTGTAGAGTTTGTATAGCACTTTTCATGCTCATTATATTCCAAAGTGATTTACAAAGAATTAAAGACCGGGGTTGTGAAGTGATTCTAAATGTGTAGTGGTAACCATTTTGCACAGCAGCACCAACACACAGTCATGGGCACTTGCATGAACCAATTTTATGGGAAAGGGAATTTTGGCCAGCACACTGGAGAAAATCCCCTACTCTTGCAAACATTTGTGCTGTGGACACATTTGAGGCAGATACATTATTCCCACTCGTTAATGTGCGGAAAGGGAAGGAGCATCCCCTTTGCTCTGGAGTTCTACAGGAGTGCCCTATGAGCTTGATGCTGTATCTGTTTGGACCCTGTGTTGAAGAAAATAGATCAGGATTCATTTATAGTGGGTATTGATATCCTTGGTCATAGTCACCATAATGTGAAATCTCCCCTTTGTCACTGTGTGTTGTAATGCAAATATTTTTTATTAAGAACCTATTCTAATGATATTACCAGGTGACTGAGGTTTTTCTGATCTGGACTCTCATCTCGGTTGGCCTGGTCGGGTCATACAAAGTGACTCTCTCTTGTCATCTCCAACTTCTCCTTTGTGAGACAGCCAATTGAAGGGCACACACCACACTGACTCTCACCATTAGGAAACATGACATAGCCAGGGAATTTTCTGCATTGCAGACAGGTGACATCAGCATGGGCACCAGGTCTTCCATGATGAAACCAAACACAAAACAAGACATATAAAATCCCTCAAAACTTGTTTTCTCAGTTCTGACTTCCCCAGCACTTCAGAGTTGCAGCTGCACTGCTTTGAATTTGGTGCCTGCTCCGCAGCGTCATGCAAGCATCGCAATCACCTAGCCTTTGCCGAAATTTGAGTTAAGTTTGTAAAGTGAGTACTGCCACAGTTGCTGAGTCAGGGTCACTGTTGTGCCATGCTACCATGGGCCTGAGGCCTTGACACATTTCAGTGATCAGCTGTGGTTCAGTGAAAGGACTGCTGCTTCTCATCCCTTCACATTCTGTTCCATTTCATACACACATTGAGAAAGAAAACTCCCCCCAGCCGGATAAAACAAAATGAAAAAGATCTCACTGTACTTAAAATGAGGACTTTGGGGGTGTTTTGCAGGCATAACTTTGAGGGGGAAACATGCTCCCCATGCCCTATGGCATAACGCCTCTGTGTGAAACCACGTTGTATACAAGAGAGTTGCCACTTCTCTTCCATGTGCTGAACTGCCACATCTTTTATGACTGACTCAGACACTGCCAAGAACTGAGGTAAGACTCACAGCTTTGAAGTTACTCAGGCCTGGCTGAAGCACCTTCTTCAGTAGGTGATGATATTAGCCATTTTCCAGTCCTCTAGAACCATCCCTGTCTGCAAGGAGTCCTGAAAGGGTGTTAGCAAAGGCCCCGTCCAGAACCCTGTTTAACACTATCATTACTCTTCAATGGCTCCCATTCAGATCCTGGGATTTTTCATAGAATTGTGATTGCAATACACACTCTAGTTACTTACCTGCTAATTCTGACGTGATCAGCTCAGCCTGCTCTTTGGCCTGCACCTTGACTTGCTGGCTGAAACTTACAAAAAGTAATTATTCTTGCCCCTGCTATTCTCTTTCCTCATTCAGTGATTATCCCTCCCCCATGGTCAGGGGCCCTGCTTTATGTCTGTCTCTCCATTTGTTATGTTTGCTTGCATGCATGTGCAAGAAACATAGTGCCATCATCCGAGTTTTCCAGAGGTTTGTCAGCCTCTTCCAATTCAGTCAGTGTGTTTGCAGGCGTGGTCGCAGTGCGCCAATCACTGCTCCAGCTGTCTATGACAGCTGAAAATGCAGTGGCACACAGTTGAAAGGGAGAGCTCAGCTTGAGTGAGCAGAGCTCCCCCCTCCACACACACATACATACGCACGCACACTGCGTGCTCATGTGCCTCCCCTCCCCTCCCACACTGTACGGCCGACGGGGTGCCCAACCTCGTGGCTGCACCCCAAAGATTAAGGTGCCACGCTGGGAGCCCACCCAGCATGGCAAAATGGTGTTATGGCCGACGGGGTGCCTAATCCTCTGCTGGCTGCACGCCTCCAAGAGTTACAGGTGCCACGCTGGGAGCCCACACCAGCGTGGCAAATGATAGTTACAGCCGACGTGGGTGCCCAACTCTGGCTGGCTCCTACCCCTACCAACATCCTCTAGCTGCCATGCTGGGAGCCCACCCCAGCATGGCAAACGCCCTCGGCTGCCTTAGAAAATTAAAAAACCTGTGAATACAAAAACTGTGCCTCGGCGCTTCTCCCTGCCCCTCCCACAACCCGCACCCACCCACTGTACGCCCTGCCTCCCCACCCCTCACCCCATACTTACCTCCGGAGCTTGGCGCAACGATCTTCAGCGGACCGGGAACACGTCTGCACTCTTCAAAGCCGACCGCGAACTGAGGAAATGCCGGTAAGCTGTATAATGGGATAGATAGGGGTTTTTCAACTTTATTGCATATCTCAGGCATTTTTTGGAATTTTTGCACCAAATTTTCAACATGGGGTTTTTGGGACCCCTTCTCATGAATGCTGTCACTGTCATGGCGTTACTCAGGCCTGAAGGGTGATTTCGACAGCCACTGTGTGAAATCACCTTTCTGGAAAGATTAACAAAACGACACTGCCAGTGTTTATAAGGTGGTCTCTCAAAAAGCCTATTTTGAAAATTTGGTGGAAAAATTCCTAAAAATGACTGTTTTACAAGCATGTGTTGAGCAGTTCCTACACACGCTCCAAGGCATCTTGCTCGTAAGTTCGTGAATTTTTAATATTTTCACTCCAAATTTTCAACATTACCATTTTACCACACCTTCTTATGAGCAGTACAGCTGTCATTTTTCACATCTCACCCAAAATGTGTTTCCGCCCATGTAGCGCACAATGGCATGGTCGGTGTGCAAAATCAAGTACAGGACACATTAAGAAAATCACAGTGACACTGTTCATGAGCAGAGATCTTAAAATGGCTATGTTGAAAATTTGGTAAAAAAATTCCTAAAAATGGCTGTTTTACGAGCGTGTGTTGCGCAGTTCCTACGCACGCTCATAAGTTCGCAAATTTTCAATATTTTCACTCCAGATTTTAACATTGTCATTTTACCACACCTCCTTATGAGCAGTACAGTTGTCATTTTTCACATCTCTCCCACAACGTGTTTCTGCCCATGTAGTGCACAATGGCGCAGTCGGTGTGTGAAATCAATGTATGGGACATGTTAAGAAAATCACAGTGACACTGGTCATGAGCAGAGGTGTTAAAATGGCTATGTTGAAAATTTGGTGAAAAAATTCCCAAAATTACTGTTTAGAGCACACGCTACAGTTCCTACCATTACCTCGGCAAGTTTGGCGAATTTGTAATATTTGCACACCAGATTTTCAACAGTGCCATTTTATCTCACTTCCTTATGAGCAGTACAGTTACATTTTCACATCTTGCCCAAAATGTGTTTCCGCGACATGTAGCGTACAATGGTACAGTTGGTGTGCAAAAACAATGTTTGTCAGATTAAGAAAATCACAGTGACACTGATCATGAGCAGAGGTCTTAAAATGGCTATGTTGAAAATTTGGTGACAAACTCCATAAAATGACTGTGTTACAGTGAGCATTGCGCAGTTCCAGCGCCTCTCATAAGTTCATGAATTTGTAATATTTGCAGTCCAGATTTTCACCAGTGGCATTTTTCCACACCTCCTTATGAACAGTACAGCTGTCATTTTCCACAACATGGCCGAAGTGTGTTTTCACACTTTCAGCACAGAAATGCGTGGTCGCTGTGGGAAATCATTGTTCGGGACAGATAAAGAAAATCACACTGACACTGTTCATGATCGGAGGTCCCAAAATGCCTGCGTTAACAATCTGCTGTGAAAAAATCCCCAAACTAGTTACATTATGGGTGTGCGTTGCACAGTGTCTATGCACGCTCATGACTTCACCAGTTTTTTTAAGATTTTCACAGCAGATTTTCAACATTGCCATTTTTTTCACCTCCCCATGAACAGTACCGCTGTCATTTTTCACATCCTGTTCGGAATGTGTTTTTGCACCTGTGGTGCCAAATGCCATAGTAGCTGTGCAAAAGCAGTTTTCGGCTATCAAACTGATATTGCCACTGTTCATGAGGTGGGGGGTCACAAAAAAACATGTTGAAAATTTGGAGTGAAAATACCAACGAATGCTTGAGGCGTTAGGGTTTCCGACCATAACGCCCACCTTGTAGAGAATGACAGGCATCAGGGGTGTGACTTGGGATTCTTGCCTGTCATGCTCATACCATTCCACCCCCACCCACACCCTGCAGGTAGTGAGAGGCATCAAGGTGTGCCTCGGACTCTTCAGGCCCAAACGTCACCCCATTCTCCTATATTGCACCCATCTCACCGTATTTCCTGATGGAATGGGGTGCGCATAAGGGCCAAAGACCCCAAGGCACATCGTGACACTTGTCAGTGTCTGCAGGGTAGGGTGTGGTGAAATGGCGTGGTCGTTATGCCTGACGACCCAAAGGCACACCCCAGTGCCTGTCACTCTCTGCAGGGTGGTGGTGGGGTTGGCTTCAGTTCAATACTTCGCTGCAATTCCTATTATTCAGCTCTGTAACTTCTACACTACCAATACCAATGCCAGCAAGCAAACATTCGGCATTGACAAATGCTTGTTCCCTATGCATTGAAAAAGGGTTTTATTTTCCCCATGATCCCTTCTGCAATCCTGTCACCCAGACCTGCTTGGCCCAGGCAGTCTTGGCTTTACATTCCTTGTGCAATATCTTATACCATACATCTCTCATGCAGTAACCAGAATTCTTTCACTTATTATATGTCCTTTTGCCTCCCTTAACTTTCCCTAACTTTATTGAGCAATGATGGAAGCCTCTACCTGGCACTCTTGCCCTTGTTACCCACTGAGATGCATCTAGTTACTATCTCCATGATAGGTTACGTCAAGGCATCTTGCTTAGCATTGGCACTTCTGCTTAGTTTATCCACCAGCTGTCTCCCTCTGCTTATCAGAATCAGCGCTCCTGAAGTTTTGCATCCTGGTCTTTTGTTATTGAAGTAGCTTCCGTCTATCACCTCAATTTCAATCCTTTTATGGTTCTTGTCCCCCACCAGCACCTCATCCCTCAATGCTCTGTGCTCTGACCATGCTATCTCACTACTTAGCATCAGATAATCCATTTCTTGATTACATTTTTATATTATAGTATTCATAGTCTAATGTAAGACTGCATTTAACCTGAGTGTTCTTGAGCTGCTCCTATCATTAAAACAGATGGCACAGAATCTCGGCCTGCTAGTCCACACTTCTGTGTCTTATTTCTGGATGCAAAATGGCTGTTTCAGTCATGCCCATAAATGAAGACTATACATTTTTGATACTAATAACTGCTGTTGTTGCTTCCATGAGTAAGTCCCTCTTGTTTGAAACTGGGAAAAGAACATTATTTGCCTGGTGATGCAGAAATACATCTGCTTGGAGACCATGAGGAAAAAGTGCGGGGAAGTATGTGCAATCACTCCTTGTATTGGTGTGTTGATTGGCCTGACTGTGCCAGTGATGTGCTGGGCATGGCCCAGGCTGCTTCTACATCTAGGGGTAAGATTATATTAACTTGCAGGGAGCTCCTTGCAACCAATCACAGTAACTGGTTCACATCTCTCCTTTCCCCAGGAATTGCTGGAACAGAGGCACCTTTTGTCAAATGGAATTAACACTCTGACACAGGGATTCTAAATCTCTTGACTCTCGTTTACTTAGGCAGGGGGTACTATGGTACACAGTCAATTCATGCTGGTGACAGAGACCCACATTCATTCGGCTTCTTTACAGTTACTTATGGGCTGTAACAGTTCTGCATGACTGTTTGGTCTAACTACTTCAGGAGTGACTATAACTCTGTCCTGGACTATCCTGGACCCTGTTTTGATGGACATCTCTGTACAATGAGAATGCCTTTCCCACCTTTGCTATCTTTGGATTTGGGAAACCATATTCCCCATTTTACTATTACTTGTACCTTGGAAACCAACTTATTTCCTTGCACCTTGGAAATGAAATTATTTCCTTCCCTGGGCCTTGAACAGGTATGTTGATAGGTCACCCAAATGTTCAGAGTTGCATGAGTTTCTTGCCTTGGGCCCACCAGAGTGGCAGCTGGTTGTACTGTGCCCTGGTGTCCAGGAACTCTTGATGCCCCCACACAAATGGCAGGGCCAACATCAGCCAGAGCTCCACATGCTGTGGCATTTCATAATCCACCCCCTGAGACAGCCGAGCATAAATGATCATGAGTGTCCAGCTTACTTTCTTTGGGTGCCCTCTCTACAGTCTCAGAGATACTCTCCTTCCTCACCCAGTGTGTTGCTTTTGAATGGATACCTTCCATCTGCCAGTTTCTCAGATAGCCATGAATGTGTAGTTTCTGGTGTCACCCCCCCCCCCAGTCCAAAATGCTCCAATCCCTCGTCAGGCGAATCGACATCAGGCTTGAGAGCCATTAGGTGGCTCTCCTTTAGGGAGTATGCCCAGTATTCCCTCATCTTCCCTGAGATCCCTATAACTGTTCAAACTACTAGAGCCTCCACTGTTTAAGCCTCACTTTAGCTCCTGGACTGAGGAATTTCCATGGTCTGTCCTGTCTAACGCCAGGTCTGCAGTTGTACTGTGTGACTCCCACACTGAGCAAGGTATATAAACTTCATGCCACCATCTGATGGCAAAGGCTGCATGGAACTTGCATACTCAGGCAGCAGCCCACAACAGGAACTGTGCAACCCTTAACCGGAGACCTGAGCCAGCCACATACCAAGTCACTGTATGTGTCCACCCCTCTGGGAGCGTATCAGTACCCTACCACCCAGATGCAGTTTTACCATGCCGCCACGACAGTGAACATGGAGACATCCCCGACAGCAACAGCTTCAGTGCCGACTGTCAGCATTGCACTGTCGGGGATGCCTCCATGTTTCTATCAGAGGGGTTGCGCACCCTGAACCCCCCCATGTGGGGGGCTCTGTCCCCACACCCCTGGTCTCTAGGATTCCAACTCCGAGTTGGAGTTGGACTGGGGGAAGGAGGTGATACACCCTGCAAGGCAGTCTCAGGTGCTGCACAGACCATCACAGTGATGTGCGGGTTTTGCCCAATTCTTGTCACTGTGATGGTCTTCACGGTGGGGGAGTCACTGCGGTAATGGTATACCCCAGATGCTAGGGTGGCATGCCTGCATGGCTTCCCCCTGGCCAGCACCAGGCTCCTTTCACACAGCAGGAACTCCTGGGACATGATACCCCCCTTCATTCCTACTCTTGGATTGCCTGGCCCTTGGGTATACTCACCCTGTGGGAATCACCAAGATTCATGACTAACAAGGAGGAGAGGAGGCACTGTGGGTCACCCAGGAGACTGGAAATTGCACCACAATATGCAGAGGGGTTGTATACAGACCCCCATTTCAGGGGAAGGAAATGGACAAGAAAATGATAAAAGGCATCCTTAGTAAGGCAGAGAAAGGGGAGATACTGCTGATGGGGAACCCGAATATGCCTGATGTTAACTGGGACACCTTTGCTGCAGCCACATCCAAGAGCAGGGCCATTCTCGATGCCCTAAAGCAGGCATGCTTCAGACAGCTAGTTTTGGAACCCACTCAGAAGGGAGCAATCTTAGACCTGGTACTCTCAAATGGGGATGGAGAGAGGATCACTGATCTTGAAGTGGGTAGCCATCTGGGAACAAGTGACCACCAAACAGTGTGGTTCACGATAAACTTAGCTGTAGAGTCAAGCCATACAAAAGTGAAGGTACTGGACTTCAGGAGGGCTGATTTTGTCAAAATGGGAGAGTGCCTCCGAAAAGCACTAACAAACAGGCAAGAAGGTGGGGTGGAGCAACAACGGGGAAACATCAAAATTGCAATCACAGAGGTAACAAGCCTTTGTGTGAAGCAAATAAACAAATCAAAATGAAAGAAAAAAACACTATGGTTCTCAAATGAAGTGGCAGGGAAGGTTAGGGGAGAAAAAGATAGCATTCTGGAAGTAAAAGGAAACACAGAAGGAGAAGGACAGAGAACTGTACCAGTTCAAGCAGAAGGAAGCGAGGAAGGCAGTCAGAATATCAAATGCCCAAACTGAGGAAAAGATAGACATCTCGGTTGAGAAGGGGGATAAAACCTTTTATAGGTACATTAAAGAGCAAAGAACGACTAAGGCAGGGATACTGGGGCTGAATAAAGAGGAAGGTGGTTGGGCAGAGAGGGACAGTGAAAAAGCAGGGATACTGAATGAATACTTCTGCTCAGTATTCACAAAGGAAGAGGAGGGGGAGGTACCTAATCCAGTCAATAGAAGCACTCTGGATAGGGGGGTTGATATCAGTCCTTTCACAAAAGAAAGGGTTCTGAAAGAACTCCTAAAACTGAATGTGGATAAAGCAGTGGGGCCGGGATTCACCCCAGAACTCTAAAAGAACTAAGGGGAGAACTAGTAACACCACTGACAACCCTTTTTAAAAAATCATGGGAGGATGGTGTGGTACCTGAGGACTGGAGGAGGGCGGATGTGATTCCCCTTCACAAAAGTGGGAGCAAGACAGAGGCAGGAAACTACAGACCTGTCAGTTTTACCTCAGTAGTAGGGAAAATGATGGAATCACTTCTGAAGGAAAGAATTGTTGACTACCTAGAGGCCAGTGGGGCACAGGACCCAAGGCAACATGGATTCACAGCGGGAAGGTCATGTCAGATGAATCTAATCGATTTCTTTGACTGGGTGATCTAAGTAGTAGACCAGGGAGGGGCTGTGGACATGGTCTACCTATACTTTAGCAAGGCATTTGACACAGTCCTGCACAAAAGATTAATTCGATATGCTTACGCAACTGGATGAGATATGACTTGCTTATGTAACTTGATTTACTTTGTGGCTTTCTGCCTCTCTATCCATGGGATATACCACCCTGTAGGGGTACGACGCAAAGAACCTTAGAGGAGGGTTCCCCCCTACAGGTACTGTGGGAATGATTGCGTCGGCTAAAGGTAGGTTAGGAGGAAGCCCACAGGGAAGAGAGATGAGCCACTGGAGGAGGAGGAGGAGAGGTGGATGGTGGGCAATGAAAAATGAATCCTGGAGGGGCCCAGGATGAGTGACCTTTTAAGCCCAATGGGGGAGTGACGTTGTTGCTCCGCCATCGAACCTCGGGCTTAAAGCCCTCCCATTTGATGTGCTTACGCAACCGGATGAGATATGAGATGCTTATGTAACTTAATTTACTTTGTGGCTTTCCGCCTCTCTATCCATGGGATATACCACCCTGTATGGGGTATGACGCAAGGAACCCTAGAGGAGGGTTCCCCCCCACAGGTGCTGGGGGAATGATTGTGTTGGCTAAAGGTAGGTTAGGAAGAAGCCCAAAAAGAACACACAAAGATGTTGAGCGTTGAGGATGATGAATGAATTCTGAGAAGATGATAAGGGTTGACTTCCCAAGGAGAAAGGGGAAAGCCGGGGCCACCATCTGCCTCCATCCAACAGCAGAACCTAACTAACCTGAAGAAAGCACTAACTAACTAATATTATGACCATTGGCATGGAGGAGAGGAAAAAAACCCTTTTTAGGAGGAAACCTCTGGGGATCCAAGGCCTAGGTCACCTTCCCTCCAGGCTGACGATGGCTGATTTGAGTATGTATGTCAGTAAAGAGAATGATTTGGGAAAGAGAAGGATACGAGTAGGGAAAATGACTGGATAGGGAAAAACCCCAAAAAGAAAACACAGATCAAAGAAGGAACATGATGCAGCACAGACTCTAGAAGGGTATGCTCGAGTAGTCAATGGGAAGGAGTCGATCCATGCATAGGTCAGATGAGCGAGGGATATCCGGATGTGCTCAGGAGAAGACTGAGGCTGAAGAAGACTGATGAGTGCTGCGACTGAGTGATGTGATGAAGCATACTCCAAGGTGAAAAAGGCATGCCTGGAACCAGAGGGTATGCTCAGATCAAGCAGTCACTAGGAGCAAAATGGAAAGGAAGATGGAGTGAAGCCATGATTGGAGTCAATCCCGGATGGCTGGTGTGAAGTGGAGAATGATTACTAGAGTCTTGAAACTGAGACAGGTGGCTGGAGAGCTGTGGGTTGATGAGGAGACATATGAGTAATGATAGGTAAGCCTGAAAGAAATATCGAATGCAGGCCAGAGGGAGGCAGTGGAGGTATATGGTAGATGCAAGGCATCATGGGAAAGGGACAGAGAACGAGGAGTCCAGGGCCGGAATAGGTCAGAGACGGCGGTGGTAGGGAAATGGACCCTGAGGTCAGACCAAACAAGGTGTGAGAGGGTGATGAACAGGAGAAGACCAGAGAAGTGATACAGAAGGGTCAGCCGAGGCAGACCAAATGAGCAATGGAAGAAACAGCGCAGTGTGAGGCATCGAGGAGTCGGCCATGAGAGGATGGAAGTCAGGAGTACGAACCACCAAGTAGAGCGAAGGAAAGAAAATCAGCAAAACGTATAGAATACAGCAGGGACGGTCAGAAAGAGAAGACATCCAGGATAAAATGGCTGAGACATGCCACAAAGTGCTAGAAGTAACCAAAGGGAAGCAGGAAAACAGTCCATGATCCTAAGAGAAACATGCAAATTATGAAGGAAATGATTTGATATAGCCCCCTATCACCCTACTTGTATGATACACTGCATATCCTATTGCGAGTCTGTTGTAGCACTGCACTTGTGTTCACAGTTTGAAGAAAAAAAGGAGCTCCCCCATGAGGTCAGGGAGCTGCGACTGCTGCGTGCTAGCCCATTACAGTTACAAGGAAAGAGATGTTAAACAAATGGTTCGAAGGCTACAGCAAGGAGATGAAGCCACCGAAAATGGCTCTAGCAGGCAGAATGGGAGCCCATGGGAGATGGCCAGAACAGGGCCAACTGAAAACGTAGAGCCGGCTGCCAAAGTGGCATGTGGGAGGGGAGTAAGGGCAAGTTGGCCGTAGCCTAGCCCACACAAAAGCCTGCTAGGCAGCAAGTGAGACGAGCACAGGAGGAGATGCAAAACAGAAGCACTCCCACACACCAACTCGCCATCACGCAGCGGGGGATTGCAGCCGATGGAGAGATACCAGAAAGCGCACCAGAAGCAGGGGAGATGAAAAGGGGAGGAAGCCAACAAGCAGCAGCTGGAGAGGGGAAAAGACAGCGGGAGGTGGGTGAGCAAGGGAGAGGAGCACTGATGGAGGGCTAAGGGACTGAAGCAGCAGGAGCTGCGTGAGGGAGAGCGGGCAAAGATGCTGAATTGTATCCCCTAGTTTGCATTTCACGTAATGTATGTAAGAGTCCGGTTAGACAGGGTGGACGCGATGCAATCAATGAATAGTTCGACGGTAGGGTCCTCAGCGAGAGCGCCAGATGCAGGAGATATGAGGAAGCAGCAGGAACAGACAGGCAGCAAACGAAGGCAAAGAAACGTGGACGCAGTAGTCCAAGCCACTCGGTGGGGGGGGCAATAGAGGAACGGCAAAAGCTGAGGGCAGGAGACCGACGGAAAGCAGCACCTCTGGGCACCAATGAAAAATGAATCCTGGAGGGGCCCAGGATGAGTGACCTTTAAAGCCCGATGGGGGAGTGACATTTTTGCTCTGCCCATCGAACCTCGGGCTTAAAGCCCTCTCGTAAACAAATTAGCCAGCCTGGGAGTGAGTCCCAGGGTGGTAGTCTGGGTAAAACATTGGCTGGACAACAGAACACAGAGGGTAATAGTAAATGGAGTCCACAGTGAAGAAAGAGGGGTTACTAGTGGGCAACGAGGGTTCAGTACTGGGGCCGGTCCTTTAATGTCTTTTAGCAACATTGCAGAGAGACTGGAAGGAAAGAGGTCTCTTTGCAGATCACACAAAGATCTGCAACAGGGCTGATACACAAGGTGGGGTGGAAAGGATGAGAAGGGACTTGGCAAGGTTGGAGGAATGGTCAAATGTATGGCAGCTTAGATTCAGTGCAAAGAAGTGCAAGTAATGCACCTGGGAAACAAAAACCCAGGGGAAGAGTACACAATGGGGGGTGAGATACTGACAACAACAAAAATGGAAAGGGACCTGGGGGTAGTTATATCAGATGACCTAAAGGTGGGCAAGCAATGTGAGAAGGCGGAGGGCTGGGGGGATACTGGGATGCATAGGGAGAGGCATCACCAGTAGAAAACAGGAAGTTGTTATCCCTCTGTACAGACAGTTGGTAAGACCACATCTGGAGTACTGCATGCAGTTCTGGAGACCCCATCTCCGCAAAGACATAGACAGGTGGAGGCTGTCCAGAGGAGGGCAACCAAAATAGTGCAGGGTCTGCACCAGAAGACATATGAAGAAAGACTAAAGGAGCTTAATATGTATAGCCTCGAGGAAAGGAGGGAGAGGGGAACATGATAGAAACTTTCAAGTACCTCAGCCGAATCAACAAAGTCCAAGAGGGTAGCATCTTTCAGAAAAAGAGATGTGCAAGAACAAGGGGGACAAATCTGAAGATAGAGGGGGATGGCTCAGAGGTAATGTGGAGGGAAGTATTTCTTCATGGAGAGGGCTTATGGATGCATGGAACAGCCTTCCTGAGGAGGTTGTGGAGTCAAAAAAAGTGGGGGATTTAAAGAATGTATGGGACAGACATAAGGCAATTCTAGTGGGGGGGTAGGAGGAAGTAGGCTGTCGGTTAACTAGGATCTGCAGCTTATCCATTAGGTAGGGAAATGGGCAGACTAGGTGGGCCAAGCGGTCCTTATCTGCCATCAAATTCTATGTTTCTATGTAGCTTTCCACAGGGAACAAGCACAGAGGCCACATGGGCCCCATTCATACTGCCTACACTCCTCCCATTACCACTATCCCTTACAGGGTGATGCACAGGCACCCTATCCCTCTACTGGGCTCAAGCTAGTGACAGCCCTGCCCTTACCATTTATTTGATTTATTTATGGACACTAGGTAACCAGGAGAGACACACTGAGTCAAGGTTCATTCCAGGTGTGACTTGGGGGAGTGGAGCAGTGGAAGAACAGCAACATGATTAATAAATGCAGACTAGTGGAACAACGTTTGGTAAAAAAATCTATACAAAGTTAGAATTAGTACAAAAATTGTATATGCAGAGAATAAAGCGCAGTACAGCTACAAAAAAGAGCACCTAACAAGTACATATTGAGAAGTGGCAGAAACACACGGTGAACAAGAGCAATACTGAAAACAGGTGACTGACTTGGAGGGCGAGTTACTGCTTGACCTTGTAATGGAGGGTGAAAACTGTAGTGGTAAGGTAGTGAAACCAAGGCAGGAGTGGGCACCAGCCAGACGCTTACCAGGATCATTAAGGCTTGGACCAGGGGTTGGGGGGTCAGGAGGAAGGGTAACAGGAACAGGTGGGGAGGAGTCGGAGTTTCAGCTGGCACGTGAGGGAGCCAGGTGATGGGGGAGAGTTGGAGGGAGAGGAGGGGAGTTGGTTAGAGTGAGGGAAATTGCTAGGAAAAGGCAGATTTCCCAGCAGAGGAAGCACGGAGGTGGGGGTGGCAAAAGTGTATTGATCCCTGGAACAGATGCCATCAGAAGGGGGTTGTAACATATGTGTAAATGAACAATTTCTTATTTTACCTCCAAGCCATCACTGCAGCACCAGTGAAAGTGATTTATTTTTTTTATAAAGGAAGAGACAGTGGAATAATAAGCATTAAATAAAAAGTAGCTCACACCGGTTGGGGGGGTGGGGTGAGAAAGACATTTGTGACAGCAATATTCATTTTACTAGACTATTTGTCAACTTTTACATTTTTTTATTTTCGATAAATGTTTTTCTAAAAATTACATTTTTAAAACCAAAATTTTTTACATGATCTTAAGGTTAGCAAGCAATGTGAGAAGGCAGTAGGGAGGACTGGGAGATACTGGGATGTATAGGGAGAGGCATCACCAGTAGAAAACAAGAAGTTGTTATCCCTTTGTACAGACAGTTGGTGAGACCTCATCTCGAGTATTGTGTCCAGTTTTGGAGACCCCATCTCCGCAAGGACATAGACAAGATGGAGGCAGTCTAGAGGAGGGCAACTAAAATGGTGCAGGGTCTGCAAGAGAAGCCATATGAGGAGAGAGACTAAAGGAGCTTAATATGTATACCGTTGAGGAAAGAAGGAAGAGGGGGGACATGATAGAAACTTTTAAGTACCTTAGTGGAATCAACAAAGTCCAAGAGGGTAGCATCTTTCAGAAAAAGAGATGTGCAAGAACAAGGGGACACAATTTAAAGATAGAGCAGGGACGTCTCAGGGGCAATGTGAGGAAGTATTTTTTTCACAGATAGGGTGGTGGATGCAGGGAACAGACTTTCTGAGGAGGTTGTGGTGCCTAAAACTTTGGAAGAATTCAAGGATGCATGGGACAGACATAAGGCAATTCTTGTGGGGGGTAGGAAGAAATAGGCTGTTGGTTAACTAGGATCTGCAGCTTATCCATTAGGTAGGGAAATGGGCAGTCTAGATGGGCCAAGCGGTCCTTATCTGCCATCAAAGTCTATGTTTCTATGTTTCTACATGGAAAATAACACAACAATTCTAATATGGACAAACATAGACAATAATTAAGCATACATTAATAAATACAACCGTCACAGCGTAAACACATTACACATAAATTTAGTCACTGCATCTCGGTAAGCTGCTGTATTTCAGTCACCATCAAAGGCCTTCTGAAAAGCCAGGTTCTTTGGGCTTCAATCCATCCTTTATTCACAGGCCCTGATCTACCTCACATGTCATGAAATATAGCTGAATTCCAGTCATTTGATGTTTGCTTGTGCAAGTGACTGGGTCAGGATCATTCCTAAACAGAAACATAGAAATATAGACAATGACGGCAGAAGAAGACCAAAGGTCCATCCAGTCTGCCTAACTTCCCTATTTAGCTCTGGGACCTACTGTTTCTCCAGGGTTCTAGCCCTCCCCACCCCTTCTCCATTCTCCTCCCCAATTCTAATGCTCTGAGCAACCACTGTACTCTTCATTCTGCCCCAACCATGCTTAAAACTTCTAACCATTTTTTCACCCACCACCTTGGCTGGCAGCCTGTTCCATGGCTCTACCACCCTTTCTGCAAAATAGTATTTCCTCACGTCCCTCCTGAACCTCCCTCCTGTTAGCTTCCACTCATGACCATGTGGCCGTGAGCTGGTATTCAAGTTAAAATAGTTCACTGCAGTTCACCTTGTTAATTCCTTTTAGAAATTTGAAGGTCTCTATAATATCTCCTCTCTCTCTCTTCTGGTGTTCAACAAGTACATGTTCAGTGCTTTGAGGCGCTTCCTCACAGGACATGCCCTGCTGGCCATGAATCCTTTTTGTTACCCAGCCTATCCCTATCCTTCCTGAGGTGAGGATCCCAGAACTGGGTGCAGTACTCCAGGTGTGGCAGATACTGCAGTAAGAGTCCATTAAAACATTGACAAATGTATTTTTCCATTAATTAAGTTCCATGAACATACGGACATAGCAAATTTGCCAGCAGATAAAGGCCTAGAGGTCTATCAAGTCTGCTTGAATGTGCAGCTAGCACCCCTTATTCTGCAGCTGCCCCTCCCTTCCACACTTCCCCTTCATTGACCCTCCCCCTTGTCCTGTCCCATCCCCTTTTGAAGCAGTCCACTGTTCTACAGGATACCACTTCAGCAGGTAACACATTCCACCTGGCTATCACCCTCTCTGTAAAAAAGTGTTTCCTCATCTCCCTTCTGAACCTTCCTCCCTCCAGTCATATCTTGGCCCCTGGCATCCCTCCCCTCCCTTACTTTGAACAGCTCCTCTGCACCTGTCTTGTTTATTCCTTTCATGTAACATAAAGGTTTCAATCAAAGAAGTACAAGATAATGCATATGGGGCACAAAAACCCTGGCACAATATATCAGTTGGGGGGTAAGGATATAGCATGCACCAAGCAGGAAAGGGATCTTGGAGTTATCATCTGTGATGACCTCAAGGTAGGGAAACAGTGTGACAAGGCAGCAGGAAAAGCAAATAGGATGCTGGGATGCCTAGGCAGGGGCATCACCAGCAGGAAAAGGGAGGTCATAATTCCACTATACAAGACACTAATGAGGCCCCACCTGGAGTACAGTGTACAGTTCTGGAGACCTTACTTATGTAAGGACATAGACAGGGTAGAGAAGGTTCAGAGGAGGGCAACAAAGATGGTACATGGATTGCATCACAAGTCCTATGAGGACAGGTTGAAGGAATTGAATGTGTACTCCCTGGAGGAGAGGAGGGAGAGAGGGGACATGATAGAGACATACAAGTATCTTACAGGGAGGAACTGGGTGCAGGAATACACTATTTTTAAGCAAAAAAGATGTTGCAGGACTAGAGGGCATGGGATGAAGTTGAAGGGAGGATGATTCAGAGGAAATGTGAGCAAGAATTTCTTCACAGAATGGGTGGTGGACAAGTGGAACACCCTGCCAGAGGAAGTGGTGGGGGCTGAAACAATCACAGGATTTAAGAATGCATGGGATAGACATAAAGGAATTCTGGAGGTCAGGGTTAAGGGGCAACAGACTTCTAGGAAAACATAAAGTAAACTTACAAGCTCAAATGGACAGACTGGGTGGGCCGTTGGCCCTTATCTGCCGACACTGTCAATGTACCTATGTAATCATGTCCCCTCGTCCCTCCTGTCCTCCAGCGAGTACATGTTCAATTCCCTCAGCCTCCTCTTGTATGATAAGTCCCCCAGCCCCTTGATCATCTTTGTCGCCCTGCGCTGCACCCCCTCCAGTAACATAATGTCCCTCTTCAGATATGGGCACCAGTACTGCATGCAGTACTCCAGGTGTGGTCTAACTAATGACCTTTACAGTGGCAGAATCACCTCCTCCCTCCTCGAGGATGTACCCCTTGCAATACAACCCAGCATTTTGTTGGCCTTTGCAGCTGCCTTCCTACATTGTGCCGAGTTGTTCATTGACCCTGTAATGAGCACCCCCAGATCCTTCTCCTCCTCTGTCTGGGCTAGCTGC
This sequence comes from Neoceratodus forsteri, assembly GCA_016271365.2. Taxonomy (NCBI): domain Eukaryota; kingdom Metazoa; phylum Chordata; order Ceratodontiformes; family Ceratodontidae; genus Neoceratodus; species Neoceratodus forsteri. The sequence goes on from CM028134.1 coordinate 247,392,235, forward strand.
ACTCCCCCCAGCTGGTAACTCCTCCTTGGGTTCTTCATCCGAAAATGCAGCACCTTGTACTTTTTGACATTAACCCCAGTTGCCAGGTGTCTGACCAAGTTTCAAGCTTCAAGTTCTAAAATGTTTCTTAAGCAAAATATGGCTACTGTAGGTGGCCAACACAAGGGGAAGGCATGGCTATTCCATAACTTAGGTGCAGAAATGGAAAATGCTAAGGAAAACACACTACAAAACTAGAACAAAACAAAACTTCTTGAGGAGGCTAAAATAGTTAAAGAAAATATATTCATTCCTTAGAAATATAGGAAGTTTTTGAGATAGGTAAAGCATACCCCTCTAACTTTCATCACTGAACAGATCCTCAAAATGTGGGGACAATGTATACGAACACTGATCCCTAAATGTGGGTTATAGTATAACATCAAGCATAATAATATTGTCTCAGTATAGAACACTGTGGAAACAAGTACCTTTATTTGTGTAGTTTCATTTTGATATGGCATCGTAGAATTTATGAATTTCTACTTTAAATTCTGAGCTTACAGTATGACATCACCATATCTGTGTAATCTATACCTTCTCCAGGTAGAGCAGATGTGGGATGCAACAATTCTGATTGGTAAAATGAGGGACATCCCTCATAATGTGGGACAGTTGAGAGGCATAGGATGAAAACAAAACAGACAATCAAGTCCCACTTGTTTCTGATATCTTAAGACCTGTAGCTATGGGGGAGTCTAACTGCCTAAATTGTACATATGAATGGATAGATAATGGAGAATCTCTGGGATACACTGACAGGGTGAAACCAAACCTCAGACATCCCTGCATACCTTTGAGCTGGCTAGTGACAATCTGGAGGATGATTTCATGAGCCTCTGGGACAGGGTGTGCCTGTAACAGAACAGACATGGTCGTGTTATTGCATAGTGGGTTTGGCTGCTAGTACTTAGGGCTGCTTCTGCTGCTTTTGCCAATGACTGATGTGTGTTTGCCTTAAAGATGTGGGTCCTGAAGGGAGTTATTAGTGTGCATTCAATGAAACAACTATAATGTGGAGAAGCTGACATTTTGTGGGGAGGAAAGGGAAGCAGTTGGGAAAGGGAGGATCAGGATTACATAGAATCCCCAAAAGGCTTCGACTGTCTCCATCCTTTCAGTTAGTCCTCTTTCACAGGGCACTGCTGAATGCATACAGTTAGTGGAACAGTGTTTTCGTATATGGCATTATTAATGTTGTGCAGAATACGGAATTCTGCTGCAAGAATTTGTGCAGAATAGCAACTGCACTTCTGAAATGCTTTCTGGAATTTCTTCTTTTTTTTTTTTTTTTTTGGTGTAAAATTTTTATTTGCATTTCCAGACATTTACAACAGACAAATAAATGTATGTCTCATTCCGCCACAGGCAAAATACAATAAAAGGTCCACAAATATATTTCATCACAGTACTTAATGTATGTTTAACCATTTTAGACTAAATTAAAAGCTCAGTTCTCCAGTGGCAAAGACCTTTTAATTATGCAAAATTCTGAAAAGCAGTTCTGTGATGTAGTCCATGAAATATTATTCAATGAGTTGCAGAAAATGAATCTGTTGTTTCCATAAAAAAAAAAAAAAAATACCGCTTTCAGAATTTTGGAATTCCACTTCTAATAGAATTCCATGGAATTAGGTGGAATTTCCAAAATGCTGTGGAATTCTGGTGGAAGCGTCTTTTGACAATTCTGTTAAATATCTAAAACCACATCATAAATGTTGCTGGCACTATGGTGATAGTATTAAAATCAACGTGTCAGCCATTATTTGCCAGCACCATCCTTTCTCATCAATAAACATGTTACAGAAACTTTTCAACTTGATAAGGGAATGTTGAGTGGGACACCACCTAGTAACCCTTCTCTTTCGGAAAACTGAAATATGATCTTTAACTTCCACCTGGGCAACCTCCACAGCTAGGTAGGAAGAAGTTTGATTTACTCTCTTATCTTGAGGATAGCACCTTCAATAGAGCAGCACTACCCAGCTCTGCACTGCAAGGTCATCATTCAGTACGAACCTCATGTCCTGGTGTTGGACTTGAGTGCATGAATTCCTGCCTCAGAGGAGAGGGCTACTCACTCAGCTCTACTGATGCTATGATTAATGCATCGTATATGTTCTGCTGAAACCTCAGACACCAGCCATCTGAAGTACCAGTATGACATAGTTCACTACCTTAAAGAAGGAGGTGATACTGGCCAAGTTAAAGGTGGGAGGATTGTGTATTAAGAAATTGCTGTTCATTAACTCATTCATGCAAAAAGGACCTCTCAAGCTACAGAAAGCTTAAACAGTCATTACAGACACAAATCTAGTTGCTTTAAATCAAGGCTGGTTGAAACTGACTCATGTATGTTTGTGAAAATAATAATTGTCACGAAAAATTACATTTTTTATGATAAAATGCAGCGTGAAATGCAGTTAACATGAACTTCTTTAAGTCCGAGTTTTATTGCTGTGGCTGCTATCAATATAATGCCTATGCCACCAGTGTGTTTGGAAGCATGAAATAAATGTATAAAAACTTTACAGTGTGTCGGATCTTTTGCCTTCGGATACCGGGAGTTGGGGGTGGGTGGGAGTTTGCGATTGTATGAAAGTCCAGTGAGGTTAGACTGTAAGTGTTTTGGGAAGTGGGTTGTTGGGAGCTGCTCAAAAATAGCAGAATATCTATGCTTTGTGGCCCATATACTATATAAAACAATGTATGAGCCACTTTGTACAACAACGCTGAGTTTGCTACTTGAGGTTGTCATGACAGCCACAGACCTCTTGAGCCCATCTAATGGTTGTTCTGCACAGTGAGTCATACATTATCCTCTACATTGCATGCGCAAATAAAGATTTTGCATAAAAATGTAAATTTCATGTATTTATCATATGAATTGCTGAAGCGGTATACCCAGCATTTTTTGCAGAGCAGAGACGCTGTGACAGATTGAGCTGGGTCTCTGGCACTCAATCTTACTGAAATCAAAAATTCAGAAAAACAACCTCTATTAAAGTTAAATAACGGGTCAATACAGCAAAAATTTGTTGGCAACCACTGTGCCTGCTATGGTCATCACAGTAGATTATTTTTTAGGGATTAAAAAGAGAGAGAGAGAGAGAGAGAGATTGATCCAGTAGGCCTAGTCACCCTGGGCAGGCAGAATTTGTTGCTGATGTTTTCATCTGTACCATATCCTCAACTTACTTATGCAAGTAGGGCAAAGGCTAATACTGAAACAGAAATTGCTTTTACTGTTATTTGCTAGAAACTTTAAGAAAAGATGGTGAAAGTGAAAAACATTTTGAAGGATTTATTCTCCATTACATGTGGCTTGGTAGGCTAGGCTACAGCATCTGTTCCACCCAGTCTCAAATCAACTATTAGAGACAGGAATTGAATAGAATCCACTTTAACAAAGGCAATATGTTGACGTTTTAGTTCCATTCTTATATTTTGATCACACTTTTTTTTTTTTAATTTCTTTTAGGTATTTTTTAGGTGTTTTAGTCAGGAAAATTTGCATAATTTCTAATCGGTGGATTTGTGGGTGAAAATTGAGCCAAAGCTCATGCAGTTTCATGGACAAACTTTGTGCGAATACCATACTTTCACGTGATTTCAGTGTTTGCAAAAAAAATGCCATTTCAGGCCATAATTCGCACATTTGTGGAATGCATAAAACTGCTTCACACAATTTTCATGTGCAAAAAACAAAACAAAACAAAAAACTTCTCCCAACTCAATTTTATTTGCATTTTTCTATACATTATTATTGATTGGTGCTAATTATTGATGATATTTAAGCAATAACGCCCGACAGGGTGTGTGTCATGCTGTGATAACGTCACGCCTCAGGTGGTTGGGCACGAGGCCGCAGGGCGAGTGCGTCCAACGACTGAGGCATGATGTTATCCCAAACGACACACACCCTGGAGGGCATTATTGCTATTATACAATGGCTCGTTGTTATACAGAATAAAAAAAAAGTCATTTTAAAGATGTTTTTGTGTGGAAAAATATTTTTGTTTTTTAAGAGAAGATGAAACAATCAATCAAAAGCTCTATAAAATGCTCATCCGCAGGTTCACAGTGAGGCTGAGACTAGACCCGTGATGTTGTGCTGGCATAACATCAAGGGTCCAGCCCAAGACTGACCAATCAGAGTCCAGGATTTTTTTCTTGCCATTGTGTAATAAGGGGTTAACACAGGGCAGAATGTGCATTGCAAAGAGATAATGCATGATACAGAGACTGATTGAATGCACACTGCTGGTCCTAAAAAGGCACAAGGTATTAAATACCTTTTTACCCTGTAGTGTGCCTTCTGTCCTTGGGAGTAATTGGGATTATGTTATCTGCCCATAATGCTCTGCCTGTCAGTATGATAACAACACTGTAATATGATTTTCGACTTATAGTACTAATTAAAGAAGTTCATGTCAATTGCATTTCATGCTGCATTTTATCATAAAAAATTTTAATTGTTCATGAAAATTGCCATTTTCATAAACATGCACGAGTCAATTTCAACCAGCCTTGATTTAAAGCAACTAGACTGTGTCTGAGTTTTCCTCAATCCTGAAGTGGTTTAGTAGTTGTACCTGCACCGCGCTTTATTTCCTGTTTTTGACTGTATATCAGTATTACTGGATTTTGTACATTGTGTTTTCCACTTGTTTTGTACTAATGTTTGTATTTCAATGTTACCTTTCCCTGAGTCACTCCTGGAAATGAGCCTTGGCTCAGTGTGCTTTTTCCAGTTACCAAATTTTAAATAAATAAATAAATGCAGTATGCCTTTTTGCAGAGCAGTCAAATGAATTTCGAGGCACATGCAGCTACCTGCACATCTGGCAGGTGCATATTAATAAACAAACTAACTAAATGTGAGCTTCTTAGTGAATAAGAAGACAGCAAGTTTGCAAGGCGGTGAGCTAACTGGAAATCTGGCAGGTGCTTTTCAGCTAACAGTTTAGCTTTTTTTTCTCAGTGAAATAGCAGTCAGATCAAATCAAATCAACTTTATTTATAAAAAAGCTGCTTTCCAAAACCAAGGTGCTTGTACATAATGCATTAAAATAATCAAAACTATTTATTAGAGCCAAAATAAACAAGTTAAGACTCATGGCTGCAATATTAAAAATCGGTATAGGACAGACTAAAAAGTAATGTCTTCAAAGCTGTTTTAAAACTTTGGATGGTTGGCCAATCTCGCACCTGACGAGGTAGAGAATTCCACAGGGTTGGGGCCATAAAACTGAAAGACCTTGTCCCAGATGTCTTTAAATGAACCCTGGGAATCTCTAGCAATCCCTCGTCAGTGGATTGGAGAGGGCGGGAGGGACAGTAGGGATGAAGGAGATCTTGCAGGTAACCAGGTCCCTGGCTGTGTAGCACCTTGTGGGTCAGCAAACTGACTTAAGGGTGATCCACCACTGTACTGGCAGCCAGTGCACTCTGCGAAGCACAGGCGTTATATGATTGGTTCTAGATAAACCACTCAATAGCCTGGCTGCCACATTCTGCATGAGCTGCAGGCAGCAGATATTAACCCCCAGTAACCCAAGGTAAAGGGAGTTGCAATAGTCAAGGTGTGAGGTAACAAAGGCATGGACCAGAGTTGGAAGATTGTCGGAGGGAACCAGGTGCTTCACCCGAGCGATATTCCTCAGATGGTAAAAAGAAGTTTTGACAACTGCTGACACCTGTGATTTAAGTGTCAAACAGTCATCAAACATAACGCCCAGGTTCCGCACCTTGTCTGAGGTAGTTAGCTGCACACCCGAAACCATAAACCTGAAGGTGATCCCGCTAACAAACCGCCTCCCGACGACCTGGGTCCACAACCAACACCTCAGTTTTTTTTGGGTTTAACCACAGCCAACTCCCACTCATCCAATCCTGGATCTTGGAGAGACAACTGTTAAAAACCGAAACAGCAGCATCCTGGCCAGGCACAAAGGACATGTATAGCTGAGTATCATCTGCATAGCAGTGAAAACTCAAGCCATACAGCCTAGTAATCTCTCCCAATGGCAGCATGTACACCAAAAACAACATGGGAGCCAAAATGGAACCCTTCGACATCCCACAGGTTAGGGGGAGTGTTGCCGAGGAAAAAATCCCAGACACCACTCTCTGGGTCCTACCCTCTAGGAAAGATCAAAACCATCTGAGGAACATACCAGACAGTCCACAGATGAACCGCAGGTGGTCCAACAGCACACCATGGTCTACGGTGTCAAATGCCGCAGAGAGATCAAGAAGGACCAAGATGGAATGGGTCCTTCGATCTCTCGCTATTAGAAGGTTATTAAGTACCCGGACAAGGGCTGTCTCAGTACTATGTCTCTTCCTAAATCCAGACTGGAGAGAATCATAGACATTGTGGCTGGTCAAATGTTCATCCAGCTGCGACGCAACCACCTTCTCAATAACTTTACCCACAAAGGGCAGGTTAGAGACAGGCCTGTAGTTAACCAGACAGTCTGGGTCCAAGGAGGATTTTTTAAGAAGGAACCAAACCACGGCATCCTTCACAGGGTTGGGAAAGATCCCCCTCTCCAAAGACATACAGACTATCTCAGCAAGGACTGGACCGATTTTATCCACACAGCCCACTAGGAGACATGTGGGGCCTGGGTCCAAACTACAGTTGGTCGGACGCAGTGACTGGATGATCATCACGATGTCACTGATCATGGGGAGGCTGAAGTCACACCACACAAACTGGGTGTCTGATATCTCCTGCCGACATCACAGCTCCCATTAGGGAGGGTCAAGCGGATACCAGACCTGATTGCGGCAACCTTATCTGAAAAGAATCGAGCAAACTCCTCATACCATTCTTGAGAAAAAGCATTTGCAGGCTGAAGACAGATTGGATAGGACAATCTGTCAACAGTCCGGAAAAGCTGGGCTGGTCGATTCTGAGCAGCAGCAATCTCCTTGGACAGGAACACTGCCTTCTTACGGGCAATTGCTGATTGATAGATGACATAATGGCCCATCAAACTAAGTCTGTCACACTCCAGGCCGGACTTCCACCAGCACCTCTATAGCCTTCATCCCACTCTCAACTCCCTCAATGTCTCATCAAACCAAGGAGACTTGGGGCAAAGAATGAGGGGATGAACATGAACAGGAGAAATGGAATCCAGGGCCTCTACCACCGCCTTATTATAGGCAAGTACCAGGTCCCCTGGATCCATGCATTCACTCGGTAAATTTGATAGGTCCAGCACTGCCATCAGACCATCTGACGAAACATCCCTCAAAGGGCGGTACTGCACCATCTCCTTAGGGGCTGGCCTACTGGGGGTGGTCTTGAAACTGAACCCAATGTAGTTGCAGTCAGAGAGTTTTCAGGCAGGTAGCTTATCACAGAAATTGAATATTCCAAGTAAGCCCACCTCGGAAGGGGGCTTACTTGGAATGCCTGCTGCTGCTGCCCTCCTGAGTGCTGATCCAAACTGCAGCATGAATGTTGTGGATGCCGGCTCCTTCCTGCTTGACTGTGTGTGTGGTGGTGGGAAAGTGAATGTGGCAGGGATGCCCTTGGTGCCTCCTGTACCTTTCCTTTCATCGTCTGCAACTGATTTTCTTCAGCCTGATCCCCAATCATGGCAGAGGGGGCAGGGAGCCAACAGGATGCCCCATTTTTCCTGAGCCTTCTGCATCATCCCATCAAATGCCATTGATGGAGCTTTCTCAAGGATAAGCTAATTTTTAAATACTAGTTCCTATTCTCTTACTCCTAAGATACTTAGGCAGATAAGGGTGGATGTGCACCAACGGTGCTTCTAGTCCCCCCCCCACCACTAACAGTGGTCATTCACTTAGATCCCAAGTGTCTGTTTCCATACCTAGGTGTTGTTTTAAAACTATGCAGTGTTGGTGAATCCACAATGAACTGTGGCAAACCATTCCTACATCGTATCGCTCTGTTACTATAGAAGGATTCTCTTTTATTTGTCCTATATTGTTTCCCCCGTAACTGTTTATCATGATTTCTGGTGCTATATTCAGATTTTCTAAAAGCAAAATCAAGATCTAACATGAGGTCTTTATTTCCAAACTGGTTGTAAAGAAGAATTAGATCACCTTGTAATCGTTTCCTCTTTAAACTGTGCAAGCCTAGCTTTGTTACTCTTTCATTATAAGTCAGGGTCTTTGCAGGGTTTGGATTCATTGGTGACTGAGGACCCACCTGGAGGGATGGAGGTTTGTTCAAGCCTGATGGCCTGCATCCATCCTGGAGGGGAATCCAAGCACTCAATGATAAGTTTAAATGCTACATTGACAAGCATTTAAACTAGCAAAGGGGGGTGGCAGGCCAGCAAGGAGGTACCCATTTGCTCACCCCCACAGCTAGCAGTGGAACCAGTGAACCAGAGGAGGGCTATCTCTGCAAAGCAGTGTGCAAAAGATGGAGATTAGTGCCCAAGAGGTGGATAGGCAGAAAAGGGCAAAATTCAGCAGAAGGCAGACAGCAAGGAGAACTAGGATAAAGGACAACCAAGGAAGGGGCTGGAGTAGAACAGTGAAACAGTTTAGGAGGTCAAATCATGGAAAGCCATGTGTGCAAATGCCAAGAGCCTTAGCAACAAGATGGAAGATCTGGAGGCTGTCATGGTGCAGTCAGACCTGGACATTGTGGCCATCACTGAAACTTGGTGTAATGATAACCACTGACTGGAGATGGCCATATCTGGCTACAACATATTCAGAAGAGACAGAGCAGGCAGGAAGGAGGAGGAGTGGCACTGTATGTGAAAATGACATAAGGGCTACAGAGATCCAGGAGGAACAAATGGGGAGAGATACTGTGGGTTAAGCTGGAAAGGAAAATGGGAACAGCTATCCATACAGGTGTGGTCTATAGACCACCAGCCCAGGAGGAAGAAACAGATAGGAGTTGATGCTAGCCATCCAAAGGATGGCAGACAAAGGTGAGGTAGTACTGGTTGAGACTTCAATATTCCAGACGTGGACTGGAGCATCCCAGCAGCAGCATCAACTAGGAGCAGATTTATCCTGGACTCCTTCAGGGTGCCTTCCTCAAGCAACTGGTCATGGAACCAACTCGCAGAAGGTAATACTGGACCCTTGTGCACAAACAGGGACAGTGTGATGGGGGTAAACAGTGGGGAGCACCTGGGGAACAGTGACCACCAGTCATTGTGGTTTAAAATCACAAAAGAGCAGAACCACCACACAAAAACACGATCCTGGATTTTAGGGGCAGACTTTGGGAAAATGGGGAGATACTTGAAAGAGGCATTAAGGGGAATGGGACAGGAATCAGGGGTTGAGGAACAGTGGGCAGTATTTAAAATGGGGATTATAAGAACAACAGAATTATGCATTAAGCAGGTTAGCAAAAGGAAAAGGAAGAGGAGACATTATGGTTTTCCAAAGAGGTAGCAAAGAAAGTGAAAGCCAAAAAGATTGCATTCAGGCAATACAAAAAGACACATGCAGAAGTGGATAGGGAGAAGTACCAGGAGAAGCAAAGGGAGGCAGGGAGGTCAGTAAGAGAAGCCAAAGCTCAGACAGAAGAACACATTGCAAAATCAGTGGGTAGAGGGGACAAAACCTTTACAGGTACATAAGTAAAAAGAAAGACAAAGGGAGGGATAGTGAGACTGAAGGGGAGGATGGGGCCACATGGAGGATGACAACAGTAAAGCTGACATATTGAACAGGTATTTCTGCTCAGTCTTTACTGAGAAAGAGGAGGGTAATGGGTCTGAAGGGAGTACAAGGGGTGAGAATGGTGCAGAAATGGACACAAGTCCCTTTACACAAGAAAGAGTCCTGAAGGAACTGGAAGTAATAAGAGTTGATAAAGCAATGGGGCCAGATGGGTGCACCCCAGGGTCCTTAAAGAACTAAGAGAGGTGGTGGCTGAACCTCTGGCTATCCTGTTTAGCCGATCACTGAAACAGGGAGTACCCAAAGACTGAGGACTCAGATGTAGTCCCCTTATACAAAAGCGGGAACAAAGAGGAAGTAGGAACTACAGACCAGTTAGCCTCACCTCGGTAGTAGGGAAGATCATGGAAGCACTACTGAAGGAGAGATTGGTGGAACATCTGGTTGTCAATGGACTACAGGACCTAAGGCAGCATGGTTTCACCAGGGGGAGGTCATGTCAGACCAACCTCGTTGAGTTTTTTGACTGGGTGACTAGAGAAGCAGATCAGGGGAGGGCAGTGGACATGGCCTATCTGGACTTCAGCAAGGCCTTTGACACTGTGCCACATAGAAGACTATTACACAAACTGGGGAATATGGGTGTGGGCAGGACAGTAGTGTGGTGGGTAGGTAACTGGCTGGGTGGCAGGACACAAAGTGTGGTGGTAAATGGCTGTCACTCCACAGAGGGAAGAGTGACCAGTAGGGTACCACAGGGATTAGTGCTGGGACCGTCCTATTCAACATCTTCATCAGTGACATTGCACAGGACCTAGAAGGCAGAATTTCACTGTTTGCTGATGACACAAAGCTCTGTAACAGAGTAGACACACCAGAGGGTATAGACAGAATGAGAAGGACCTGCAGAAACTTGAAGAATGGTCAGGGGTTTGGCAGTTGAAATTCAATGCAAAGAAGTGCAAGATAATGCATATGGGGCACAAAATCCTGGCACAATATATCAGTTGGGGTGAGGATATAGATGCACCAAGCAGGAAAGGGATCTTGGGGTTATCATCTCTGATGACCTCAAGGCAGGGAAACAGTGTGACAAGGCAGCAGGTAAAGCAAATAGGATGCTGGGATATATAGGCAGGGCATCACCAGCAGGAAAAGGGAGGACATAATTCCACTATACAAGACACTAGTGAGGCCCCACCTGCAGTACAGTGTACAGTTCTGGAGACCATACCTAACGTAAGGACATAGACAGGATAGAGAAGGTTCAGAGGAGGGCAACAAAGATGGTGCATGGATTGCATCACAAGTCCTATGAAGACAGGTTGAAGGAACTGAACATGTACTCCCTGGAGGAGAGGAGGGAGAGAGGGATATGATAGAGATATACAAGTATCTCACAGGGAGGAACAGGGTGCAGGAATACACTATTTTTAAGCGAAAAAGATGTTTCAGGACTAGAGGGCATGGGATGAAGTTGGAGGAGGACAATTCAGAGGAAACATGAGGAAGAATTTCTTCACAGAATGGGTAGTGGACAAGTGGAACACCCTGCCAGAGGAAGTGGTGGGGGCTGAGACAATCATGGGATTTAAGAATGCATAGGATAGACATAAAGGAATTCTGGAGGTCAGGGGTAAAGGGCAACAGACATCTAGGAAAACATAAACTGAATTTACAAGCTCAAATGGGCAGACTGGGTGGGCCATAGGCCCTTATCTGCCGACACTGTCTATGTATCTATGTAACCACTAATAATTTTGGGTAAAATGCCTCTGAACTCTTTCAACTGACTGAATATCAGCCCTACAGTAAGGTGACCAGACCTGAGAACAATAATCCAAATAGGGGCGTGCCAGTGACCTATACAAAGGTAGCATAACAGAGCTATTTCTGCGAACAAAGTTTCTTTTTATGCAACCCACAATTTTCTGAGATTATACAGCAACTGTCAAGCAGTGTGACCTAAATGACAAGTTAGTGCCAATCATTACACCAAAATCTCTTTCTTCCACAACAGCCCTTAGATCCAAGCCGCCGAGCTTATATTGGGACCTTATGTTGTTACTTCCCATGTGAATAACTGCACACTAAGTAACATTTTAGTATTGTATGATGTAGTTTATGTCCCTTACACATCTCTTCATTTGTTGGTACTGTGCATTTAAGTTCTACTTTAGAACTATGTACCTGAAAGAGACATACATTGCATCATACAGTCCTAAACAGCACTTAGCACCATAGTGTAGATCAGAAACAATCACTGTGGTTACTGAAAGGGCAGTATACAGTAGATGAAAAAGTAACAGATTTGGAGCTGGCATGTAAAGGAAAACTGCACCATCATATCTTATAAATTTTGTTTCCATGTCAACAGACATCTCTTTTCGTGTACCTGTTAGAGATGTATGCAATTGCTTTAGTTTGTTTTCACACTTCATACTAGGCCCTGTAACTATCCTGAGGGGTCTAAATTTGCTGGTTGTTGAAATGTCATTGTCCCTGAAAGCTGTATTAGCATAAGAGAACATGATATGTAATCACCCTTTAGATTCCACAGTATACCTGTCTGCTTAATTAGACTTCAAAGAAATAAGTTGCTAGAAGATAGAAACTACCACATTTACCTTCAGTTCAATGTTGGTGAAATATGTAGTGCTTGATGATACTGAGATTTGTAAGTATAGTGATACTGAATTATAATATGGCTTTTCTCTATTCCCACTCTTGGTAGATGAGCTGGGTAGCTGTAGGGAATAGAGGCCCTACCCAAGGGTGGACAGAGTGCTGGAGAAGAAGGAGGTTGATGGGGAGGATGGAGGGCAAGGTTCAGTTTCCTAAGCACAAAGTGCTGTGAGAGGTGTGCTTTTGAAGAGGAAGTGGGAAGAGCTTTTCCCCCACATTGAACCTCAGGCTTAAAGCCCTCCCATTCAATGTTGGTGAAATATGTAGTGCTTGGTGATACTGAGATTTGTAAGTATATTGATATTGAATTATAATATGGCTTTTCTGTATTCCCACCCTTGGTAGATGAGCTGGGTAAATGTAGGGAATAGAGGCCCAAAAAGATTACCTCTTCCAACTCTGGAGAGTGTGATCAGGAGCACTCAGGAGAGGAAAAAAAAACCTTTGGGGAAAACCTCTGAGGACCCTTGGCTGCTGACTTGCCCTTCCTCTGAGCAAACTAAGAGGAGAGAATAGAAAAAGCATTTTTGAGTTCGGAAGTTGGATTGGGTATATATACCTCGAATGCAGATGATTTCCATCTTCTGATTCTTTTGATAGTGTGAACTGGAATATTATGACGGGATGCTGAGGTGGCTGCTCCTATTCTGAATGAATGACCTGAATAGGAAAATGAATCTAGTTCCAGTCTCTGAAGGAGGCTTCTTGTGTGGTCAAGGAACCATTTCAATGTCATGGGTATGTTGGTATCAGAAGTTAGTAGAGAAGAAGAGGGATTGGAATTAATGTGAAAGTTCATAAGTTTTGACAGTATAACTACTGGGCACCATTTGTTTGATGTAGAATAATAAGTTATGGAAGTCCCGGATTGAAGTCTGTCTCTTTTTGAAGATGGCAGATTTAGAATGAAACTGTCATTATATTTTTCCAGGTTAGAAATTCTGAGAAAAGCAGATAATCGAGCTGATGATACAGTGAATTCTCCAGGGCAAAGAAATCCATAGAATGCAAGAGTGATTGCTGATGACATCATGATGTTTGAATGATGCTCGAATGGATTTGAATTCAGTAAGTCTAGTAGATTTCTGAATGGGGTCCTTCGATTGGAAGGTGATGAGGAGAAGTTGAAATGGATAGTCTTTGAAAGCCCAATAACAGTAGCTTGATTGATTGATTAGAGAATAAAGATGGTGAAGACGGAGACTACTGAGAGAGAAAGAACTGGATGCCTGCTAGATATAATTTGATGGTACCGTGTGCAAGATGTAAGGCCTGATGGCAGAATGTCAGGAAAGCCAGAACTCGATCAACCAAAATGAAAGTTGGTTGGGATGATGATGAAGCACAGAATGATACATATTTGTTCCAGGCTGTTGCATATACGTCTCTGGTGGATGAGGCCAATGTTGACGACAAGATGAGAGATGCTTGAGATTGATAGAAAGTTATGTCATTATTAGGTTGTAGTATGATGATGGAGGAGTCATGATGGGATCTGCTGAAGAATGAAGATGGAAGAATTCCTGAAAATGAAATCGAGAAAGAGCATCAGCTGCTTGGTTTTGAGTGCCAGGAATATAATAGCAAGTAATAGTGAAATCATGAATGAGTGAAAGCCAAGTTAACCTCCGCATAAACAACATGATGGAGGGTGAGGATGATCGACCTTTGTTAACGATGGCTATTGTAGATTGATTATCTGAAAATACGGAAACTGATTTATGGAACCATAGGTGCCCCCATAGAACAGTGGCTGCTGCTATGGGATATATTTCGAATAGCGGAGAAGTAGAACTGAAATTTGTCAATGAAGAGACATCTGGAGGCCAAGGGGCAGTGATCCATGACTGAGAGAATATGGGTGCATATCCGTTAGTAGAAGATGCATCTGTTAATATGTGAGGGTGAGTTTGAGGTGATGGATCATTCTGAAACATAGAGCATCTGTTCCATCTTGCAAGAAAAAAGAACCACATAGCCAAGTCGGATTTTGCAGATGATGAGATACAGACATGATGATGGAGCTCCTGAACGGATGATGCTTGAATGAGGAGGTAAGATATGAAAGAGCGACCTTGAGAAATAATAATCATTGTGAAATTTAGGTACCCCAAAAGAGAGAGAGCAATGGCTGCTTGGTGCATTCCATACAGGTAGAAAAAGATGAGACCAGGTCCTGAATCCTAGAGAGTTTATCCAGCGGAAGACAAGCTTCCATGCGGTTGGAATCCAAGACGATGCCCCAAAATTCAAGGGACGTGGACGGTCCGGATGTTTTGCCAGCCACTACTGGAATAGAAAAGTCATCGAAGCGGCGAAGAAGGATGGAAATGCTAACAGCCAGGGATGAGTGTGGCGGATCGATGAGGAGAAAATCGTTCAGCAGATGAAGAACAGCAGGCCAGCAGCAGACATTGAGGAGGGCCCAGCACAAAAATTCAGCAAAGACATCAAATAGCTTAGGGCTGCTACGACATCCAAAGGCAAGGCGGACAGAAAAGTAGAAAACAGAATCCCAAGAAATACCGTAGAAGTGCCAGAGAGAAGGATGGATGGGGAGGAGCTTGAAGGCATCTGATATGTTAGCTTTGGACAGCCAGGAGCCATGGCTGGAACATTTAATGATAGCAATGGCATTGTCAATGCAAGCATAGGCCAAAGAATATTCATCAGCCGGAATGAGGGAATTGATACTGAGTGCGGACGAGCAGCAAGGAGCAGAGAGATCAATAATGAGCTGCTTCTTACTAGAAAACTTCTGAGTGGCAACACCAATAGGATTGATCTGGTAAATAGGAAATGGAGAGTGCAAAAAAGGTTCCAATACGAATCCTTTGGCAACTTCGGCTCGAAGGAGGGATCAGACCACATCAGGTTCCTGAATGGCAGAATGCAGATTAGCACACATGAAGGAGGAAGTAGGGAGAATGAAGACACCAGTGTGGAAACCATGAGTGAAATCAGAGATGAGAGCATGCACAGAATCCTGGTCAGGATGAGCGGTCAGCAGGCAAGCCAGGGCAAGGATGTCCACAGGGGTAGAAGGATGGACCTGGTGTCATTTGGATGGAGCTTTGGGGCAAATATATAGAGCGTGCACATCACCACAAATGTAGCAGAGGTGGAGGAATTGACATCTAGGGGTAGACCAGCCATGGTCATTAAAGTTATTACAGATGGACTTGCTTCTAACGTTACGGATAGGATGAATGTACCGGTCAATTGAGCATGGAAGTCAGCGATAGGGCGAGTTACTCCTGAAGAAGAAGTGGTCTTGGAAGGGTGAGAAGGCCCTGGGAGGGATGGGGAGGTGGGATGAGGAGACACAGCCATGGGGCAAAGGGCAGCGAAATGATTAAATGAACCACAAAGGGAACAGGAGTAGGCACGTTGTCCAGCGAAGTGGCGACAAAATAATTAGTTGTGCAAGATAGCCCAATTGAGCTTGATGTTGTAGTGGGATAAAGCAGATGCCACCTTTGCCGAAAAAGAACGATGGTAATCATAGAAATGCGTCCCTCCATAACAGACACTGAGGTCAACGAGGAGATAAAGATAGGCGTCAAGTTCTTCTCGGCGCGACGGGAAGGCTGAACAAATAATATCATGATAGAAACTGAGTGCGAGCATGAATTTGGCCATGGTCATCTTTTGAAGGAGACGAGAATCCTTGGATTTCAGGATGACTGAGACATCCCCGCAGGACATGACAGGATTGTCCATTACATCATGAGAAGAGATGAGCAGTGAGACCAAGTTGATATCCTTACCATTCAGGATGTCCTTGCAGAGGTGAGTCGGCACAAGATGTACAGGGGAAATAAATGGAGGCTGATGGGAGAGCAATGAACCTGAAGGAATCGTAGGAGGCAGGGATGGAGAAGGAAGCACTACCACAGGGAGACTGTAATCTGGAGGGGAGAGGAGGCCTGTGGATGGCACACTATCAGGCATGACAGGAGCCAGAGGAGGAGGCTGAGGAACAGCAGGGCGGGCTTCAAGCAAGGAAAGACAAGTCTGGATAGCTGAGATAGAAGTGGTGATTTGAGCCATGAAGTACCGAATGTCCGAAAGGAGAGCAGAATCAGGCTGAGGAGGAGGAGGAGGAGGCTGGCTGGGGCCCGGGATAGGTCCAGGCTGTGATATAGATGCCATGAGGAGGTCAAAGAGCACCTGCTTTTGAGCAGAATTAGAGTAGGATATGCCTTTTCTGGTTAACTTCGACATGAGGCGAGGCATGGTCCAGTCCTTGATGGAATAATGGGACTTGGATGTACGTTTGCGACTGATGGGAGCAGAAGAGGGTAGAGGAGTTGTAGAATGATCTTCAATGGATGGATCATCGACGGACGACATAGTCAGGAAGAAGACCTGGGATAAGAAAGAAAAGAGTGAAAGGAAGGGGAAGTGACAGAGGAAAACTAGAATGCGGGGAAGAGAAGCATGGATGAGAATAGGGAACTACATCAAAGCATGGAATGAATGGGAATGAAATGCAGATGGGAGGGACTAGAACTTACCACCAAAGGCAGTATCCTGGCGTGGAAAAAGCAGGACGAGGAAGCTGCAGGGATGGTACAGTGAAGTCCGAAGAGATACACCACTAACCTAAAAAGAAAAGAAGCAAGGGGAGAGGAAGAGAAAAAGCAGAAAATCAATTAAAATTATTTCTTTTTTAATTTATCCCAGTAGTAAAAAACAACGTTAATATAGGTAGTACTTAGCTGATTGATGTAGAACTGAAAGTTTCAGATATCCACAAGGCACTGAATTTCATGTGGGCAAATATATTTGTAATCTTAAAAGTGTGATTTTCTTGTGGTGATGGGTATGAACGGAGTCTCAGGAATACTCTGGAGCATGATAATGCAGACAAAAGAAATGTACTGGATGGTGGGATGAATGCCATCATACAAGAAATATGTTTTTTTTTTTGTTTAAAAATGCTGTCTTTTGTATATTTCAATGTTTGATTAAGAAATATCACAGTGAACTAGGTTCCCGGCTCAGACAGCATGAAGGGTCCAAATAGAATGCAGTGGAGTAGGCGCGATGCAGAGGAATTGGTTGAATAGCAGGGAACCAAAATCGGTGGTCCCATGTCCGTTGGTGCAGGATGGATTGCAGGATAGCAGTGACAGCATAGCAGACCAAGAAGCACCCAGTGCAAAAGGCCCACAGAGGCAGGAGGGGGGAGGGCCAGGCGCTGGCAAACAAGCTGCCAGCAAAAGAACAATCAGGCGACGGACCTAGCAATGGTCCAAAGAATGGAGCTGAATTGAACACTGCTAGAAGAACGAAAGACAGGTAGGGCAATGAGTCTGCAGTGAGACGGGTCAAGGGGTAATGATGTGAGGAAACACGGTAGACCAGCAGGACTGAGTGTGGTAGGAGTGGAGATGAAAGGCAGGATACACTAAGGAAAGACAAGGAACCCCCCACTCAAGGCCTCCCATACTGCTGGTCATTGAAAACATAACTGCAAAGCTGAGTATGGCTAAAAGCAGGGAACAGCTCATGGCAGCATGGGCCACAGAGCATAGAACCCCTGAAAGGACAGGGGAAGCGAAGGGGCTGCACCGGGGAAAGGGCTGCAGTGGGGAAGCAGGAAGGGGGACCGAAGTGACGGAGCATCTCATTGGTGGGTGCACTACGGGTACAGGAGCGAGTGAGTCTGGGGTAGGGAAGGGACATGAGAAACAAATATGCAAGGTAGGCAGGGCAAAGCAAAAGATGCTTACCCGAGGACTGAGAAGCTGGAAGGCAGAAAAGCAGGCTGGATGGAGCCAACCAGCCGGGCCAGTGGGGGGACAGCCGCTCGATGAGCACTAGAAAAGCAGGGTGCAACTAAGGATAGCAGCAATATGATTCCACTAGGGTAGAGATGACAAACGAGGAAGGCAATTGTAATGAAGTACAGCGGAGAACTAGAAGCTAGATGCTGTTGAGGGGCTCCGGGGATGTTTGGAGATTGCATTATGGTTACTCTTGATGCCATGAGCCCCCAACAATAAAAATCTTTTCCCTCTCCGAGGGTCTGATGAGAACGCTGAAATAAAGTATCATCCAGTATTGCAGTCATTGCCTTAGGCTCACTGACAGGTTCCTCCCTCTTTCTCTAGTTTTCAGGGGCCCATTTGTCTCCCTCACCTTCCTCTTTCCATTCATGTACTGGAAGAAGGCTTTGGTGTTATCTGCAGCTCCTACTGCTATCCTGGTTTCCAGAACCTCTGTGGCTTGCTTAATTCTAGTTTTGCTCTTCCTCAGTGCTGCTCTGTGTATCTCTCTTGTCTCGAATGACCCTATCTCTTCCCAGCAGTTATAGACCCTATTTCTGTGTAGACACAATTACCCTAGGTCCCTGTTAAGGCAGGGGGTACTTTTTGGCCCTTTTCTCGTTCTTGCTTACAATGATGCAGACCCCTGCATCTGCTTCAAACACCTTCTTCAGCACACCACACATGCTCTGCATTACTAGCTTCATGCAGCTTCTTCAGACCCTTTGCCACCAGAGCCCTCACCTTGGCAAAAGTCTGCATTTCTGAAGCTCTGGGTCCTTGTGGATGAGACCTGATTAGTCCTTCAGCTCTACGATGCTTGTTCGACAACACTTTAGTCAACCAGCATCACAGCAACAGGATTTATGTTGATCACAAGTTGCAGTCGACATAAATCCCGATTGTCTTCCGGACCATTTTTTCATTGGGGGGTTCTCCCCCTGAACTCCCATGTGGGGGGGCTCTGCCCCTTGCACCCCCACCATATTATTGATTATCAATTCCGAGTCAGAGTCGATTCGGGGAGGGGGTGCAGGACCAGGAGACAGTGTGCCCCTGTGTCAGGTGTACCAACACAGCGACCTGTCGGCAAACTGTCAATTTTATTGACAGGGATGTAGGTCACTGTGTTGGTGTCGCTGACCGTGGCACATACCAGTCCTTTTGCTCACCAGGGAGAATATTACCTGGTTGTGGTCACTGCATCTGGTTCCTTGACTTTCAGACTGGAGATAACCATATCTCCATTGCTGAGAACAAGGCCAAGGGTGGCTTCAAACCCTGTCTCTTGTTGGACATGCTGTTCCAGTGAGTGGTCCTTGAAAATGAACAGGAAACGGGCCTCAACCCTTCCATTAGCCTCACAAGATGCCAGTCTATGCCTGGGAGACTGAAATCAGCATCTAATTTGTCTGCTGTCTTTATTTCCCTGACCAAATGTGTATCTATTGAATAGTTTAGAAGAGGCACAGTACCTCGTGTCATAGGGGTGCTAGTATGCTCACCATACATAATGTTTTTTCTCTGCGTACCTTTTTAATTTTTGCTCTGCAGTACTAAAGCACTTTTGTGTATTTACTATCATTTTCCTTTACTGCACAAAGTGAAGTGTCTGTTTGTTAATACCTTGGTGTGCTCCAGTCTTTTTTTTTTTTTTTTACATTACTGTGGTTTGCCATTGTGGCAACAGTGGAAGCACCTGCAGACTTCTAGTAGCCTGTCCCTTATCTTGCTGTTTGTTGATTGGTTTGGGGGCCTGTAGTACACACCCAAGGTGACTTCCCCCTTTGCTCCTATCTCAACCCAGATGGACTCAATGGCCATGCTCCTCCTCTCCCCCACTGTGATGTCCACTTTGGTCTTCATACAGCTTTCCTCCCTTACAAAGAGAGCCAACCAGTTCCCTTTTCTGTCAGAGCTATTTCTTTGGAATAGCCTGTAGCCTTCTATCTTGGTGCCCCAGTCATTTTCTGCCATTCACCAAGTCTCTTTTTGTGCCACTAAGTCTTGGCCTTTGAAGTTCATTAGACTGTTGAGCTAGCAAATTGTACTGGGTGCACACTCCTTATACTGGTTTGCATTTAAGTAAGAATATTTTTCCCTCTGTGCTTCCTCACACCCTTTAGTGGTCTTCTCATTAGTTGTTCCCCTGCTCTGTTGTCGTTCCCTTGGTCATCTCATGCATCTGCTTCCTACCCTTGATGAACCCTTGCCATAGCCCCCTACCCTCTAGTGCAAAGCCTCCTGATTGCCCTATCTATTTTTCTGGCCTGTACCCGCAGTTCCTCCTGGCACAGTGGCAGTCCAACATGGACATAAAGATGCTCTGTCCAAAATGTTCTCCAGTTAGTCAGAAAAACAAAAACCTTCCCACTTGCAACAGACCCTTAGCCAAGCACCTAAAGTGGTACTGGCCATGATGCAACACAGTGTTTTAAGTTACTGCATGAGAAAAGGGCTTAACTGCCACTGAAGTTACACTGCAGTAACTCTACTGCAGTATACTGCAGTTTTGCATTGCACCTTGGCTGGTACCACAGTATCTGCCTAAACATCCACTGTTGCTCCTCACTAGCACAAGTGCACTGGCAGGACCTCAGAAAAAAACACCCTGGTAACTCTTTCTTTCAGGAACATCACTAATTCCATGAAGGACATCCTCTTGTCCTTGGGACTTGTGCACCCTATGTCATTCATGCCAACATACATGACAGTGGTGTGCACCTGCCCCAGCTCCAGTATTTGGTCCTGGATAAAAAGCAGTACACCAAAACACCAGACAGACAAACCACCGCTCCTGGGCTACCATCTTATTTCTTTATTTATTTGAAAACTGATAACTGTGAAAGGCGCACTGAGCTAAGGCTCATTTCCAGGTGTGACCTGGGGAAAGGAAACCAGAGATACAATAAAAACATACACAATATTGATGCTCAGTACAACATAAAGCACAGTCAAAGTACAATAGAACATGGTACAAGTGCAAAATAAAGCATCCAGGCACAGTGAGCAACAAATAATGTACCAAAGGAGTGACCAGCACAGGGGAACACTGGCAGTGCAGAAGCAGAAGGTAGGGAGCCTGATACAGGCTGATGTAGAACCCAGGTGGAGGCACAACATCATGGACAGTAGGGGCTCTAAACAGGGGAAGGTCAGGGAGCGGGGCCACAGGAGCAGATGGGGGTAGGGAGGAGTTTCAGCTGGTGCTGGAGGCAGTGGGGGGAGGAGGGAAAGGTGAAGGGAGAAAGGGAGCAGGTTCCAGATAAAGGGAAGGCGAAAGGAGAAGGCTGATTGCCCAGTAGAGGAGTGAAGATGACTGCTGATGCTTTGCCACAGAATTATGTGGTTGATCCTGCGTACACCAAGACAAGAAATCAACTAAAGGTAGGACTGTCTACCAAACAAAGAGAAACACGGGGTGAGCGAGCGAGCAGGTGTGACAGAATGGAGTGGGGGTGGAGACGGACAGAGTCAGTGACTGAGTCCTCACTGCGATGGAAGCCTGGCCTCACAGCATCACACAAACAAACTCCAAACAAAACTCGTATACATATATTAGAAAAATTAAAAAAATAGGCGAGTGTCTATTATAAGGGAGTAGTACCATCTCGAGGTTCTGAGGAGAAGGGAACATCTCGATGGTATTACCTCCCTTATAATAGACACTCACCTATTATTCTATTTGCAACACATGCCACACCATGCATTATTCTCTAAATACTTTTTATAAATTATACACTATATTTATAGTGGGACTTTGTTTTATAGTATTTTTAATTCGTACGTATATATCTTATTTGTTTGCCTTTGAGCCAGGAGGCCCCTGAAAAAGGGCACTGCTTTGTTCAGAGGATTTTCCTATAAACAGTTATGTATAGTTACATAACTGCTAACATGTGCAGCTATAAAATATAAATTAGCTGTAAATATATGTAAAATAACAATTACTGACTAGGAGCAATTACACCTAGACAACCATGGTATAGTCTACCACTATAACCGTCCTGTTATAATGGCAAGCACAAGACAGCAGAGCACTGTCAATCAAGTATTAGTAGCATGTGAGCATAGTCTGAAAACCACCCTCTTGCCATCAGCATTGCTAGGTTGGGTCCTGGACTCCAGGGTAGATAGCAGAGCCAGGACCAGACTTTAAGGTAAAAAACATTTTCGAACCACATGATAAGTATCAGGGATGGGAAACAAGACACATTCTGCACCAGGACTGCTCAGGAAAACAAACTGAGCCCAGGTCAGTTAATTCAGCAATTATAAAAAAATTAAGTATGGATGGGGGGTGGGTGTAATTTTTTTTTTTTTGGCATATACCCTCAGTTTGTGATGACTTGATAAATCCCAAAAGCATTTATGAGGCATCACAAACTTCATTGTGTGCAAAAAACTATAACACATCCCACCTGTACGTTATTCTCTATATAATAATCACAAAAGATACTTTTTTTGTTAATCTTCTGTTTGTCCACTTTTTTTTTTTAAATATTTGCTGTTTATTCCCCCATCTCTCCACCCTGATCACCATTCTTCGGGGAACCCTAGGCTGGGTATCCCTCAGCTCCTATCCAGGTAACTCCTTTTGGGATCTGTCAGACCTGCCCCCATCCTGCCATGGTTTGCCCCCCCCCGGGCGGGGAGTGGAGGGAACCCCCCTCTGCCCCCCCACAGTCCATAAGTGTGCATCGGGTGGTCTTGGATGGCCCCTAAGGGAGCCTGATCTGGGAGTTTTGGGGCAGCTGGGTCCTGTCTACCAGCAACTGGAGTGGGTTTTTTCTGCTTTCTGTTCCTCCCCAGAATGCCAGCACTTGAAGGAATCCAAGGAGGCAGGACACATTGAAACATGACACTGCTTTGATTTCCAGCTGACGTCCTCCCTCCCAAGTTTCTGCAGTTCTGCTGCACCTCCACCTGTGGTCACCCAGGTAGTGGTAATGTGGAGGGACTTGCAGCCCACCCTCGCTGGAGGAGGATAGCAGCCCTCCAGGCATTCAATCCTCCTCCTCCTCCTCCTCCTCCCCCTGGCCAAGTCTCCAGCATCTCGAGGTTGCTCCCAATCCCAGGTCACTGGTGTCACAAGCAGCTGTTTGTCCACCTTGACTGCCCAGTTGCCCCATCTAACTGACCCCCCAGCCCTATCAACTGGCTTCTCTGGGGTTTACCTCACTCCTTCCATCACTGTCACTAGAGGGTCACTTCAGAGGTACCTAGTCACTGGTGCAAATCCTGCAGGGTGTTCAGGCTTCATCCTGTGACTGGGGGAGGCACGTTTTCTCCTTGGGCCTGCACCAAGTACAATGATGCACTGTCCACACTCTGCCTCCACAGCAGTGGCCCTTGGCATCCCAATGGGTGGATCACCTTCCCTAATGTCCTGCTACGCTGCCGCCCAGGATCGGTAGGCGGCAGCCACTGAATGAGATGTTGTATCCCCACTCCCTGAGGGAGGAGAGCTGTTCTCAGGATGCTCAGTCCTCCCTCCCTGACTGGCTGTTAAGTGACCCATGTCTGTTTCTGAACCTGGGTCACCAGCATAGCAGAAGGTGAGGCGCGCAGCACCTCAGCCCTCCATGCCACTGGGCTGGTTTGTAAAAGATGCTTAGGTCTTAAATAAAATGCTACTAGGGCCTAGAATCTCTTTACCAGTATGAAAAACTGGTTGCTAGGGACAAGTAAAATGGACTGCATGCAGGATGCCATCAGGGTTCCAAAATGGTTGCTGAGCTGCCTCTCTTGTTATGGGTACAAGTCATAAAATAAACAGTAAGAGTTTTGATTAGGATTGAACATACACAAACCATAAATTCAACTAAATTGGTCATCCCAGGCATGATAGGAACTCTAAACAGATGGCAATAACATAGATAAATCTAAGGCAACAGCAAAGAATGAAACAATGGGCAAAAAGGGACAAAACAGCAGCAAAGCTGCAGAGTCCAGAGGGTCCAATGGCAGAAAAAATTGGAGTGTAAATGAGCCCCGCAGGCACACTAAGGATGGGTAGCCATCTCTGACCTATTGAGCTATGGAATAATCCCAACAGTAAAAACAGTGACCAGGTGGCTGTAGATAACCCACAGAAATCATTGGTATTAATTAGCAGTTTAGAAAAACCTGCATTAACCCAAGAGATCTCTTAAGGAAATAAATGTATCCAGGTAAATCTACCACCTCATTTTAAAAAACATCTAATACACAATGAGATTGTTACAGATGGGGAGTCCAAATCCAAAAAGGCAGGGAGGACTAAAAACAAACAAACAAAAAAAAAAAAGGGAAAAAATCATCTCAAAAAATGTTGAGGAACAAATGAAGGAATTTATGATGGATCACAGTCAAGAAAATCAAATTGTAGAAGGGAAGGTAAACTTGCAAGCAAACCAAAAACTACAAAATAATGAGGCCCAAGCAGCAGATAGGATAGATACTCTTGGAAATTCTGATAGTTTACTGAGAATTGATGAAAGACAGACAGTAAACACTGAGGAAGCGTGTTTTAGGAAAATGACTTCTGCTTTTTAACAATCCATGGCATACCAAGTATTGAGTCAGAGACAATGTATGTCTTAATTCAGAATTGTAGTTTTATTACATTTGGAAAATATTCAGGATTGTATCAAATATTCTCACAGACATATAGTTAATAATGTTACAATATTCTTTACAAAATACAAAGTGATGCAACAAATCTGGGATAGAAGATTATTCTTGGAAATACCTGGGTCAATTTTTTAGAAAATGAAGTTTCAGGAACCTGCTCTCAACAGTTCAGCAGAATCTTTAAATGAAAGATTGGGACAAGTAATTGTGGAACTACTGTACTGTACTTTATATGCAGAATTGTTGATGACGGACACCCCTTGGGAGGAAGGAGAAATCTGCAAGACACTTCTAGAAAAAGTAAACTATTTATTACATCTTGGCTCTGATAAAAAAATAAGAGTATGCTTGTATACAGACACTGGGAAGGAAACTCTGCTGATGATTTTTCTGTTTGTGCAACAGATCTGGAATTGGCCAAGAAAATATGGAATTATTTTGGAATAATAAACCAGAAAACAGTAAAATGGACTACACAAACAATTGAAGAAATGGCTTATATATTAGACTCAATTGATCTTATGTCTTTAAAAACTAAATTATGCGAAGAAACTAATCCACTATCTATAGTAGACGACTTTGATTATATTTTTGTTACATCTGGGAAGCTGGCCCATAACCCATGTAGTTTAATAAAACTTGCAATTTTGGGAAAAAAGAGGTTGAATCAATATATTAGGAAGGTCAAAGAAAACAACAAGAGAAAATATGTTGGAATAAAATGAGAAGCACAAATTGTGTAAGAAAATATTGAGGAAGAAAGATTAAAATATCAGATAAAATTATTGAAATATTGAGAACTGCAGTGATTAATAAAAATGCTAAAACATTCTGGACACTGGTTGCTCACTGTCATGACAAATCTACTAACACAGTAGCTAATATCCAGCCATCTGATTGGGAGGTATATTATGGTCAACTTTATTACAGTTTGACAGAAGAAACTAGAAATGCCATTGAAATGTCCTTAGAGAACTTTGTGATAACACTCCTATACCCCTTTATTTTCCTCACTGAGATTTACTTAGCTATAATTACTGGTGACCATAAATATCGACCGGATTACTGTATTGTTAAAACTGCGTATCAACCGGATTTCGGGTTATTATGCTCCAAAGGCAATAATAACCCAAAATCCAGTTGATATGACACTTCATAATAACCTGAAATCCAGTTGATATGACAGTCCTCAAAGAAACAGACTTTAAAACTATTGCAGTCCATTGTTTCACAAAAAGTATTTCAACTGCAGTATTTTCAACTGTGTTTTATTCATGTACAGTTCAATTTCTTCAAAAATAAAACTGCACTCTAGCTAAAAAAATGTCTTTTTCTTTCAAGCTGCTAGAAATACAGTCTAAACCGCCGCACTAGCAATTATAAAAAATAAAGAACAGGTAAGTTTGATGTTATGGATTTTTTCTCACACACCCTCAGTGTGTGATTTCCACATAAACCTCTCGAGCTTCACTCTTGAGATTTATGGGCAAGGCCACTGATTTACGATGATTAAAACAATTAAATTCCGTTTTCAAGACTTAAGATTCCCGAATTTCACCGGTGATTGTTACTCTAATTTCCGGATTTTACCGGGATTCTGTTATCATTTTTTAGTATGTGCATAAATAATCAGAATTAAAGAAGGCTTAATATACAGAGCATTAAATAAAGCAAACTGAAAATAGTACAGGAAGGAATTAAAAGAAAAACACACTTTTTTATAGATTTACTGATCTGAGAGAAAATGCCAGATTCCATGAAATCTTCATTTTTACCGGTTTTCAGGCAGCCCTAATTCCGGAATTTTACCGGATTTTCCGGTAAAAACCGAAAAACAGTGGCCTTGTTTATGGGTCATCACACACCGAGGGTGTGTGAATAAAATCCATAACACAAGCTTAACTATCCATTATTCTCTATGTAATAATGATGAACTCTAATAAAGCCCCAGGCACT
Organism: Neoceratodus forsteri; assembly: GCA_016271365.2. Classification (NCBI taxonomy): domain Eukaryota; kingdom Metazoa; phylum Chordata; order Ceratodontiformes; family Ceratodontidae; genus Neoceratodus; species Neoceratodus forsteri. The sequence goes on from CM028134.1 coordinate 247,418,958, forward strand.
GATCAAGTAGTTGTTGATATGTATAATACCACATGGTGGTTACCTATTCTGTACTATCTTTATAATGTTATATTACAATATAGAGTAATACCTAAACTATGAGCAGGAAATATAATATTCTCTATTTTTAAGAAAATTGAAATTAACAATACTGCAATGTACTGGCCATTTAGTCTAATTGATGCTAAACAAAAATATTTAAATAGGCTTTAAGATTGAATGGGCAAGGCAAGGCAAGGTAAATTGTATTTTTTTGGTGCCCAATCCCAGAGGCTCTGGGCACCATGCAAACAAATACAATAATTGAAAACATTAACAATGTAATAAATAATTATAAATCCATACAGACAATCTTTAGCAAATACATAATCACCATATTTACTTAAAAAAGGCTGGTAATCTAAATAGATGCAGGAGGTTTTTAACAGAATCACAAAATGGATTTAGATCAGGCCGTTCTATGGAACAACATTGCATGGTTTTAAATTTATTTATTTAGATTTTGATAACCGGGTAAGCTCACTGAGACCAGAGGTCCCTTTTTCAGGGGCGACCCGGATTTAGTACATAAAATACATTACGAGACAATAATTTTTACAGTAGCTGCATATGTTGCACAAATAGACTTTAGCGACACAATATATAATCAACAGTATACATGGGTAAAGGATACACAGTACAACTCAAATGTTATTTACAATAGTTACAATATGGTACACAGGAGTAGAGAAATAACAGTATGCTAAGCATAGTTCGCAGACAGGCTCTTATGACATCAAGTTTCATCTCCATTTAGTAGGGGAGAAGGTAACAACAGAAAATTGACATAAAAGCAGTAGGAGATACTTCAAGGAAAGGGGGGAGGTTCAGACAGTGCAAAGGAGAAGAGACCTGGGCTTGGGAGCTAACGATTACAGCCACAAAGACTGAGGTTTAGAAGATATAGCTTGAGTCCAGACTTGAATTGGGTAAGGGTGGGTGAGACAGCCAGGCTAGGAGGAAGAGAGAGTTCCATAGGTGGGAGGCAGCAAATTTAAAAGAGCGTTTGCCTTGGTTGGAGTGAATCCTAGGGATGTTGAGGGGATGATTCGCTGATGATCGCAGGATTCGGATTTGTTCTTTGGGGGAGAGCAGTCCTCTAAGGTGGGGAGAGGGGCCGAGGGTAGTGAACTTGAAGGCAAGGCACGCAACAGGGTAGGCTAGCTTATGTCGAAGTGTAGGCCAGTTTAGATCCTTAAGTGCCTCACAATGATGCCTCCTAGGAGAGGAGTTTGTGGCAAAATGAGCTACATGGTTATAGAGTACAGAGAGTTTGCTAAATTCCGTCTCTCTGAGGGACTGCAGAAGGGGGGCTCCATATAGGATGGAGGGGAGGAGATTGCAGGTAGCAATTGCCCATCTTGCAACCGAGGATAAGGAGTTTCCCAGATGGAAAAGAGGCCAAGTTTTTGGTGGACAGACCAAGTTATGGAATCGATGTGGGGTCGGTAGGTCATTTCCTGGTCAAGATGGATCCCAAGGTATTTGAAGCAGGCCAAGACCTCGACTCTCTTTCCTTGGTTAGTACAAATCTGGAGCAGCTTACTCCTGTCAGGGCCCAGACGCCTAGAGCCAAACAGTACGACTTTAGTTTTTTCCTCATTAAGTTTAAGGGAGTTAGCAGAGAACCAGGTCTCAAGTAATGAGAGACTATTCTGCAAATTCGCTGCTATAACACTAGGTTGGGGATCACTGCAGTAAATGACAGTGTCATCCGCATACAAAATGAGTTTGCTGAGTGGGCAGTTCCCCTCAATGTTATTGAGGAAGAGTGAGAAAAGCAGAGGGCCCAGAATTGAGCCCTGGGGCACCCCTGCAGTAACAGGTCTTGGGACAGACTGGGTACCCTTCCAGTGGACTTTTTGGGTACGGTCATTCAGATAGCTCTCAAACCAGGAGAGAGAGTGGGAATCCAGTCCTAAGTGCAGGAGTTTAGATAGTAGGAGGTTATGACTGACCAAGTCGAAGGCCTTGGACAGGTCAATGAAGAGGGCACCCGTTGGGGAGCCTTGGTCCATAGTGGCAAGGATGTCCACAATGAGCCGTATGAGGGCAGTATCAGTACCATGACCCTTCCTAAAACCATGTTGCACTTCAGCCATGAGAAGGTGCTGCTCCAGGTAGTCCTGGAGCTGGTTGGAGACTAGTCTTTCCTGGATTTTCCCAAGGACCCTAAGTAGGGAGATTGGTCTATAGTTTCCCAATTTGTCTCGGGACCCGCTTTTGTGGACAGGGAAAACCGTCGCTACTTTCCAAGTTTTTGGGACAACACCTTCTCGAAATGATCTATTGATGAGGAGGGTGACTGGGTGGGCAATAGCCGGGGTGGCAGCCCTCGGCAGGCAAGGTTCAAGCTGGTCATGACCTATCGAGGAGGAGGGGTTTATTTTGTGCAGGAGAGGTAGTACCTCTGACTGATTGACCAGCTTTAAATGGAATTGAGGCCGAGGGTGCAACCATGTACCTCCGGCTAGATGTGAAGGCCTGGAGGGGTCAGGGGGCGGAAGTCCACTAGTGTTGGTGAAGTGGGCACCAAAAGCCTCTGCAACTACTGACGGGATGTTGGTCAGTGAGTCTCCTACCAGGATGGAGTCCGTTTGGCTATTTGAGAAGCCTTTGAGGAGTATGTTTATGTGCCCCCAGAATTTTTTGGGGTCCCGTAGGTGCTTAGTTTGGAGGTCATGTAGGTATTGTGATTTGGCCTGTTTTGAGGCTTTCTTACACCAATTTCTCAGCTCTCTGTACTTTTCCCAATCAGATTGTGCGCCAGTGTATTTATAGTTGCCCCATGCTCTGTTCCTGAGGAGCATGGAGTGCTTGAGAGATGGGTTCAACCATTTGTGGCATTTACCCTGTACCCTGAGCTTTTTTATAGGAGCATGCTTATTTGATGCCGACAAGAAGTTCCACAAATTGGAGCAGAAGTCAGCTGGTGCGAACCTACTGTAGTTCCTCACTTCAATGACCTTGGAGATAATTTTTGGAGGCTTGTTGGACCAGACGCAGAAGATAGGTGAGTGATCACTCAGGGCATCAGCCATAATCCCTGCCGACAGAATCCGGCCTGGGCAGGAGACGAGGATCCAATCAATGAGAGAGTGGTTTCCAGTCTTGGGGTTATGTCGTGTAGAGATGTCAATGACCTGTGTATATGGAAAGCCAAGTAGAGGGTTATTGACAGGAGATGAGAGCAGGGAAGGCCAGTGGAGGTTGAAATCACCAAGGAGTATGGTCTCCCCCAGGGCGAGGTCCTCAAGGAGACTTGTTAGGGATTCCAGTGAGGAGGCAGCTGCTTGTGGAGGGAGGTAGACACCCCCTAGAGTAAGGGGTTTGGTGTTTCCAAGCAGTATTTTTACGAGCAACATTTCAGCTAGGGAGTCACTAGGGGAGTGGAAGTCCAACTCCGTAGCCTGAAGGTCAGTGCTTATGTAGATAATCACCCCACCTCCCTTTTTCCCTACCCTGTCTTTTCTGAAGGTAAGGTAGTCTGGTAGTTCCACTTCATGGGGGGAGGATCTGCGGTTTGAGCCAGGTTTCAGTTAGGGCTAGAATGTCAGGCTTATAGAGTGACACCCATGCCTCTAGGTCATGGAATTTGTGCCTTAGGCTGCCTATGTTCATATGAGCAAGTCTGATCCCTTTAGAATCCACCCACAAGGGGCTAGTGGGGTTTTTGAGAGTGTGGTTTGGGGAGAAAGGACCTGGATTAGGTTCAATATCCCCTCCAAGGGCTAGGAGGGTCCCACCCAGAGGGCCAGGAAGTAAGTAAGGAGGGGGAAGGGTCTGTCGTCCGTTGCTCCTCATTAGATAAAAGACACAGCCATCACCTCATGCATCTGGCAAGGGACCAGGCAGTAGTGTTATGAGAGGAGGCTCATATGAAGGAGTCATTATGATCTAATGGCAGGGGGGAGTTGTCTTGGAGGAGGAGCGAAGTTATAAGCTGATTCTTGCATGAAGTTTTAGAACAGGATTACCTATTCAATTATGCCAGGATTAAGGGAAGTATTTAGGCAGTGAGTATGAATAGCCTTTTGGAGGTTTGAGGTGCATAGAAGCAACCAGGGGGACCTCTAGAGGGAAACTGTGGTATTAAGAGTATGTTTGTGAAGAGACACTATTTATTCTAGAGATGACAGTGAGCCCCTAGTGGCAGAACTGTATAACTTGCAGGTGGCAAAGTGAGCTGATCGGTGTTTTCTGCTCACGTGACCATCCAATGCACTATAAGTTTGAGAACCCACCAAGGGTGGTGGTGGGGGTGGCGGGGCAGAGCCATCTGTTCAACAGTGGCCAAAGAGCACACCACAGGGCTCGTATTGAGCTAGCAGCAAGGGGCAGCTATATACTTAAGGTAAGCCCCTTTTAGACCTTTAGTGCTGTATTTAGTCCTTATGATGATTTGGCGATGAAAATCAGTGTTGGATTGCTCAGTAGACTCTGTGAAGCAAATTACCTTTTCTTGTTCTGCGACCCAGCGGGGGTTGGGGGAGAGCAAGAGCAGCGGCCCTCTCGACCAACTCTGTGAGTCCCCAGGTACCTGCAGTAGAAGAATAAAGGAGGTGAGCAATGGGTTTTTGTATTTGGGAAAAATTGGGGGGAAGGGAATAAGGGGGCCTATTGCAGCACCGGCAAGTGGCCACCTGGGAAAACAATCTAGGCCTGCTCCAAACTGATCACTTTCCCCACGGCCTGTGCTACTTCAATTTTTAGCAGCCTGAGAGTCGCACAACGTGTGGAGACTGCAACAGCGTTTTAAGTCTGCTCCGTTGGTTCTGACATCCTGATCGTCTGTATGTAGTTGATTATTAAGGCTCTACTGAGGAATTGATTTTAAATTGTTAGCAATAGGCCAGCACAGAGGAGGGGTTGTTAGAATCAGAATAATTCTGCTTTCAAGCATATAGAAGTAAAGAAATGTAAATTATTTGGCTGCTTTATGGATTAAGCATTGCTTTTGACAGAATTAGTTGAAAAATCTACTAAAAACATCTTACCTCGTGTAACATTGATCCTTTCTTGTTAGAGGTTATCATTAGGCTTCATAGTGACACTCGGTCAAAGATACAATTCAATCAGGAGGGTTCCCAAGCAGACAATGTCCTAAGCTGTATCCTAGTGCCTATACTTTTCTGTTTATACTTTAATACCATTTTGATTTGGCTAGAGGATACTGATTCTCATTTACTGAGAGTAAAAAAATATCCCCATGAATGCACTTGCTAACACTTACAATGTGGTGCTATCATCCACATCACTGCCTGATCTGCAAAGATTGGTAAACAAATATACAAATCTTTGTAATCAGAATGCTCTCTGGAGCTATAAAAAGAGACTCAGTGGTAGTATTTTGAGCTAATAATACTGGAAACCTAAATTATACCTTAATAAACAACCTGTTATAAATGCTAAATATTATGATTACTTAGGGATTCATTTTGCATCAGCAATGAGGTGGCCAAAACATTTTGAACTTATTGAAGATAAGATGTAAAAAGCTGTTGGGGGATTAAGGAGATTTACATGTACGGGGGCTCCTCCATAGATGATATGTTGTCAGATATAAATACAAAAATAAATCTGCACTACTCTATGCAGATGAAGCATGGGGGAACATATGATAATGATAATCGAAAGAACCATGAACAAAGCATATAGTAATTTTCTACATGTTCCCTCTTGTGTGCCATCTTAGATTCTGAGAACTGAATTAGGCCAATTTCCCTTGCGTTCTCTTATTCAGGAAAGAACTACATCCTTTCTGTTAGATCTCTTCTTGCTACCTGATAATAGGTATCCAAAGCTATGGTTACATGAAGAGACTTAATACTCCACAAATGGTTATGATTTCCTCTGCATGAATTTCGTTAAGAAAAACTATATCCTTCAGGACTTCGACATCTTATGACTGATATCTATGCATTACAAAGAACTGAGATAATTACACATATGAAAAACAGATACAGAGATATATCGATTCAAAAAGACATGGAAAACTGGCTAGTTCAAAAGTACATCTACTGTGTGGTATAACCACATTAACAATAAATTTGGAAGGGATCCATATTTATCTATCTTAGTGGGTCATTCGGAAAGGAAAATAATAAGATTTAAGTTAGAACTGTATAACAGCAATTCCTTGTTATGTAGACAAAACAGGGGAAATGTTGCTTCCCCAAATTGTTCATGCTCTTTAGAAGATTTGGACAACCTAAGTCATATTATCTTGTTTATCTTGTGTTGCCCATTTTATAAGAAAGGGATCAGTGGTTAGCTCCTATTTTGAGATGTTCGTATCTGCCTCTGCCTGGTCTTCTTACGTATTTGTTTAATTTAGATTCTTCTGATGTTATTTCAAAGTTAGCAAAATATCTACTGTTTATCAAAGTATGGTAAAACAGATTTATGTGGCTTCTTCCTATTTTATAGCAACAAATGTTGCTCTTTGCATTATTAGAGTTCCCAGCTCTGCCTTGGAGGTATAGTTAAGCAGGCCCAAACCTGTGGTTAATTGTTTGCTAGTATCATCTATAGGCAATCAAAAAGTCAGTCCAGGAGACTAGTATCAAAGCAATTTATTGACAAATAAAGTGCAAAGTGCAAAATAACTCTGGCTTACAAAACCATTCTGGTAACAGGCATGGCCACGAACTCTTATGTTAACTAGCATTCAGTACAAGATGTATATACACGGATATCATTACCCCTAGTACAACATATATTAAGTAGTTTGTAAGCAATTCATTGTGGTCACTAGGGTTCACTATGTAAACACGCTTGCTCCTTAAAGAGCCAGATATACTTTCAGTATTATTTATACAGATCCAATGGTATTTAAAATAACAATATTGTACTTTCTGTTGCATACCTCTTGTCATAAAAATGCTGCCAGGTCAATATTATCATTCAGTCCTTAACCTTCCCTGGATTTTAAAATGAAGATCCAAAAACTCTCCCTTTGTAATGATTAAATAAAATAAGATAATTGAACAGATGCTGCTGGGCAATATATTTGGACCAATCAGCAAGTAGTGATCTGAGAAACCAAATGATCTCTGCTTAAACAATCTCTGCATAAGTTGGTAAAACTGTTTTTAATTGTGTAATTAATGAAATTGCACATTTGTTCACATGAGCACGAGGATGTTTGTGTATATATATACATCTTGTATTGAATGCTAGTTATCTCTGATGAAGCCTGGCATAAGTTAGGCAAAATATAAATGTTTGTGGCCATGCCTGTTACCAGAATGGTTTTGCAAGCCAGGGTTATTTTGCACTCAGCACTTTGCACTTTATTTGTTAATAAATTGCTTTGATACTAGTTCTGGACTGGGTGTTTACTTTTTGATTGCCTATAGACCTAGTTTGTCATAGCACCAGTCCATTCTTGGTGCAGCTCTTCAGTTTTGTTTAGTATTATCTAATAGCAAGATGCTGAAGATTTCTGTCTAAACTAATAATAACATTAAGCACCCTGTGCTTCTTTCTGATACTGAAAAATGTTTATAAGATGACTGTCTATCCTGACATGAGACATAAGGCTTGAAACAATTCTGCAGTTGTGAACGTTATGTTTTTATTGCAGGCTATACCCCTGCTACGTTTATATGTATGTGAAATTATACATATAAGCTTATTTTTTGTACTGCTTTTATCATAAAAGATTAACAAACTGTTTGAAAAAAAAATATTCTTAATCTTGAACCTTGAGAGCCCACAAGATTTCAGATACAAACTGGTTAGGAATTAATCAGAGTAAACAGCAGCAAGCAGTCAATTTTTTTTTAAAAACAAATCAGCCAAAATAAATATTAATATTTGAGAGACAATAAAAAAAATCAGTTTCATACATTTTTAGATAAAAAATAAAAATGTTAATATTGAAAGTAAAATTAGCAGAGGTGTGTAAGTTTATTTTATTTATTTGTTTTTTATACCAGGTAATGCACACTAGGCGTACGTATGCCTATACTCATGCATGACCTGGGAGAATTACAGACTTAAATCATCACCAAGAAGCAGTAACAGACTAAAGCAACAGTGGGAGGTCACAATAAGTAACAACAACATAAAATGAAGAAATACAGTAGTGCAGTAAAAGATAGTAGCAGGAGCATCACTGGTAATTACAACATGCAACCTAAGTGACATACACATCATTGGTAAACACAATGCACTGTTTGACGTAAACATAGCATTGAAAGCAAATGAATACAACAGCCACCTTGACAGCCAACATGATAGAAAGCCACTGTTATGAATGCTATAAATATGAACAAATTCACGTTGCAAGCAAATGTTCTGCTTTTGGAAAGCAGTGCAGGAATCATGTCAAAAATAAAAAAATAATATATTTTTTTTAAATATGCAATGTCAGCAGAGAAAAGGACAGACCAGAACAGGAGAGTTTTTGTTTAGAAGAAATGAATGAAGACACACAAGAATTGTTCAGAGGCATGTGGTGCAGTGACGCTGCAAAAGATGAATGGACTTACAGTAAATAGCAACGAAAGAGTGAGTTTTAAGACTGACACAGGTGCACAGGCAACCACTTAGAAGCTTTGCAATTAGACTAATAACCTGTTCAGGAGAAAAACTGCATATGCTTGGCAAGAGCACCTTGAATTCTGTTTATGTTATTTAGAAATTTGTAACTAAGAAAGGCACACTGAGCCAAGCTTCATTTTGAGCTGCAACCTGGGGAATGTTATATGGCAAAATACAACATACTGGCAGAAACAAAACAAGAGTAAAAATACAGTACAAATGAATACAAGTTAGTGCAAATGGAAAACAGTATGAACCCAAAAGAAGAAGAACAACGGTACCATGGCATGTAATAATAACTTGCATGATAAACAAGGTACAAAATAAACATGGGTGGGCAAATATCTGCAGTCCTGGATAAAAAGAATACTTGATGGCCAAAGAGGGGTATGCAAGCCAGCAGCCCCTTAACAGAATACTGAGGGGCCAGACAGGAAATAGCAACAGGAACAGGAGGGAGTAAAATGAGCTGTTAGGAGATCTGTACTAATTTTCCCTGCAAACATTTTAAAGGAGGTGTTCTAAGTGATCTCAGCTCTGCATCTCTCCTGCTGTGACTTGGACCCTATGCCTGTGCAGCTGTTGGTGTACTGCAATGTGGCCCTGGGTCTGGCATTTTCTGGTATCATCCAGTGTGCTCTTTCAGAGGGTGGCTCTAAAAAAGCAGTGGTGAGCCTACTTCTAAAAAATAAAACATCTTTGGACCTGAATTTGCTAGCAAACTACGGACCAGTCTTGAACCTTCCTTTGTTGGGGAAAGTTATGGAAAAGGTGATGGTGACACAGCTTAAGGCTCATCTTGAGAAGTTTGACATTTAGAAACCATTCCAGTTGGGTCTTAGGCCACATCACAGTACAAAGACTGCACTAATCAAGGTGTCAAAACACTTTCTTCTGATGAGGCGTGGGTGATTGGCCTGATGTCATTCTTCTTGATCTCTTATCAGTATGTGACACCGTGGAGTGTGGGGTGTTGATGGAACACTTTGTTGAAGATGGAGGCTCATATGGACAACATTGAAGTGGGATGAGCCCTACTTAAGGCTACCAAATTCTGGGAGGCTCAAGGGGGACACATTAAGACTGGGGTCTGGGGGCTGATGGGCACCAGAAGTTCTGGGGATTTGGATGCTCTGTGGTAAGTTTTGGGGCTTTTATTGAAGATAAAACATGCTTTTGTTACATTTTTCCTACCCCTGACTCCAGGGAACAAATTATTTTTTCCCCTGGAGTCAGGGGTGTGTGTGGGAGACACTGGCTGGCCTTAAAGTCTGCAGCTGCAACTGGGGTGGCCAACTGGTTGACAAACAATTCCATTAACCACCCACCCTTAGGCATTATTGTAATGTACCAATTTTTATAGAATGGCTGGGGTCTGGGGCTGCTAGGTCCCCAGAAACTCTAGGGTCCCTAGAGCTTCTGGGGGTCTAGTGGCCCCCAGGTCCCCAGCCTTTATATATAAAAATATAAGGTTTTAGAATTAATTTTCTGGACTCTCTCTACTGACAGTCTACAAGCTCTGTCTGCAGTTTCTCCAACACACTGACAGTCTATTTGCACAAATGCTGCCTGCCTTCAGCACTCCCTAGTCCTTCAGACTCCAATTTAACATTTTCGATGACAAATTAAAAAATTAATTCTTCTCTGGACTCTCTCCATTGACAGTCTACTCTGTCTGCTACCTCAGCACTCTCCTTCAGACATGATCTTCCTGCGTCTGACTCACCAAGCCAATCAAGACAAGAGTTGCAGCCTGCCCTAGGCTATTGCAACCCCCCCCCCACTCACCAAGCTAGCAGACAAAGTACTGCAGAAATGAAAACCCAAAGTCGGCAAAGTTACAGACTAGTGCCATCTACCGACTGCCACTGACTGCACATGATTTAGCTTGTCCTACTGACCTGCAAAAATAAAAGTTTATGCCAAGGACTTACCTTCGTCTCTCAGTCTTCATCTCTCTTGATCTCCTCCCAGCTAATGCAGTTCAGGAGCCATCGCCACAGGGTACGTGCTGCTGCTGCTGCTTTCACCCCAACTATCTGACCACCCACGCATGATGCTGATGCAGCATCTCAACGCATTCCCAGAGGCATACATGGCAGTAGTCGAACGAGCCACAAACTTTAACAAAAAAAAAAAAAATCAAAGCTGGCAGAGAGCAAAGAACAGTCAGATGCCCAGATCCAGAAAGTGACAAGAGTTGGCTCCCCTAAAACACAGCACTGATGACTCCAACCCGAATGGACCGCAAAAGTTCACAGCTGACAGTTCTAAAGTCCGAAAGTCCTGTGTTCTGACTGTATCCCCTAAAGCCCAGCACTGACTCTGTATTGGACCTTACCTGGCCCCCTCACCTGCCATTGGTGGTTCAGTTAAAGGGCTGCAGGTCGGCAAGTGGCAGGTATTATACATGGTGGCAGGAATAGGATCTTGGGCTGTCACGCAGCAGCAGGGAGACCAGGGAGTGTGTGGCAGGCAGATTGAATCATTGGCTCAATCCGTCAGCTGGGACCAAAATCTCAAACGGGGACAAAATCCCAATTTCTGGAAATGCTTTGAGACACCAGGACAGCCCTTTGGATACGAGGACTGTCCAAGTCAAATTGGATGTTTGGCAGCATTAGCCCTTCCTGTTTGGCTGGTAGAAGCAGGTCATGATGTTTTTTTTTTCTTTCTTGTTGTGGCTGGCTAAGGTCAGCTTGAATTTCTCTATAGGTTGCTTCTGCCCCCCATGGTTTTTGTGGTACATATGTTTCAGTTGGGGCAGGTGATTAGGCAGTATGATGTGAGTTTTCATTGCTATGCAGACGATACTGAGCTATACCTGTCCTTTACACAGGACAAGTGAGGGATGATCACCATGCTGGAATGATGCTTCAGGAAACCACAGACTGGATGACTTTTAGCTGGCTGAGTCTTAATACAATCAAGACAGAACTGCTCTTGCCGGAACCAGATTCTCGCAGGTTGGCTACTATGCAGGATGTCATAGTTTTCCATCATTAAATAACACTGTTCTGTCAGTTGAGGATAGGGAAACAAATCGGGGAGTCAGTGTGGACTTCAGGCTAGTGCTTGAACATATTGAAATGGCCATGGTCCACAGTGGTGTTTTCCAACTTCAGAATATCTCCAGGATAAAGTCATATCTGATGCAAGAGGATATGAAGATCCTAATGCATGTTTTTGTTACCTCAAGGCTTCACTACTGTAATGCTCTCTACCTGGGGTGATCGGGGTGTTGGAGTTTTGCCTGCAGCTAGTGCAGAATACTGCACCAGGGTTGATCTCTGGATCATCATATTCAGATCATATTACATGTGTGTTATGACATATGCACTGGCTTAGAAACATGGAGTCATAGACAGTAATGGCAGAAAAAGACCAAAGATTTATTTAGTCTGCCCACATTTCCCTAGCAGCCCCAAGACTTGTTGTCTATGTGGGGTTTTATCCCTACCGGTCCACCCCCCTGCTTCCCCTCCCTGATACTACTGACCTGAGCAAACACCAAACCCTTCACTCTGTCCCAGCCATACCTGAAACCATTTGGGACTTCTGATGATGTCACCAAGAGATATGCAGCTTTGAAACGGTGGCCCTGGTGCCCCTGGTCATTGCAGACTCCACATTAAGCTACTTAACACTAAAATGGCCCATAAACTGTACACCAGGAGTCCTATAAGTGAATGGGAGACTGTCAAAAGAAAAAGAATATTGCAAATCCATCAGATGTCACCGGATTGATCAGCGAACAGCAGTGAGATCTCCTGGACCCAGCCAACATGGCGGGCTCACAACAGCAACAAGTCTTGCAGCCTAGTAATGCAGCTATATTATCAAAACAGCAAGCTCTCCGGAATGAAGCCCATACATTTCGTACAAAACTGACCACCAAATCGAATAAACTAAGCCATAAAGTTACAGAGCTGGAATCAAACCACACAGATCTGGACACGAGATCTGATAGACTGGAGCATTTGGTGGTGCACCTTATCGATGAGCAGAAGGAGTTGTCAGACAACTACGAGGATCTTCAGAATAGATTTTGTCGCAATAATATCTGTATTCACGGAGTCCCTGAAGATGAAGGCAGGGATATGAGTGCTTTTGTGGACTCTCTGCTCTGTGAAACCTTGCAACTGGACCTGGCCTTCTCCTTGGATATTGAGATGGCCCACAGAGCCCTTACCCCAAAGCCGCAACATGCTGACCAGCAGCCACATTCAATTGTGTTCAAGCTATTAAACTGCTTGGTGAAACAGCAGCTGCTAACCCAAGCCTGGAGAATGAAGGAGACCAAGTATAAGAAGAAGAGAATATACTTTGACCATTACTCCCCTTTGGTCTCAGTAAATCGGAGAGCATATGCCCCAATATTGCGCATTTTAAAGCAACAACAGCTACATTTCTTCACCCCTTATTCAGCTAGACTCACCATAATGTTCACAGAGGGACCCCAAACCTTTGACTCACTGGAAGCGGCAATCAAGGCATTGAACACCAAGGGGAATCTCAGTTCCACTACCAAGTTGCCCCACCATGCAAAGTGAGGAACAGAATCTCCGAGACGCCACACGGGACAGAGCAGCAGAGCAGCAATCTCGCAGATGGCATGGAATATCCACACTTCAGGATGTAAAGGCACTCCTGCAGCCTGCTGGTTTCAGGGGACATTCTTTTAATAACACGTGGGATGAATAAGTGCTCAAGAACATTTCGGGTGGTGGCATATGTGGGGTTGGGGGAATTAAATGGTAATGGGGGGAAGAAAGAGTATTGCCCTACACCAGTTCGATCACAGCAAAGACAGCCCTCTAGAATGCCTGGTTTATATGCCACTGTCTGAGTTTTTTAATAGACATCTAGTAGGGGGAGAGCTCTGAGCAATGGGTGAAAATGGCTGGTATACATGTCTATCCCTGCCAACAGTGTAACTAACATGGCCCTGTAGGCACATTTGGACTGGAGGAAGATAGTTACAAAATGAACTGGGTTTCACATCTCTGTGCCCCTTCAGTATTGCTCTGGGAGGGAGGTAGACTGGGTAGGCACTCCCGATAAGCGTGGATGTCTGTCCCCATGCAGGCACCCCACTGGGGCATCAGGAGGACTGAGGTTGTTTTGTTCGGCCTGGTGCCCCAGCGGTGCCTAGGGCAGTACATAGAAAAGATGGAGCACTTACAGGGAGAGATACTCCAGGGAGTGAGCTAGAGCAATATGGGGAAATTTAGCTGGCTGCAATTATGGCTAATCAGAGTCTCTCCGTACTAACATATTCCTTCTTTTGTTTTATGCTCCCCCCCCGAAGATCCTGTGACTTCATGACCTATCCCCATCTTAAATAAACCCTTATCAGAAACACGCGAGGTGTGTACGAGAGGCACCAACCCCTGAACGTCACCACCTATTCTTGGAACAACTAGCTGCATACCCCTAAGGAGTGCAGGCATAAGCTAGTATAATCCAGGATGGAGGGGCCACTGCCATTTTATTTTCTGGTACTTGGCCATGCTCATTCTATCCTGGCTACCCACACGTACCACAAAAGCACTACTGTGTGGTGGTGATACGGGTCCACGGCTTGGCTGATTTACCCCCTCTGGGATAGCAGATTGTCTCCCATATAGGAGGGAAACAGAATCTCTCCCAACCTTGGGAGTCATATCTCTTTTTTTCTGGTTGGTGTTTATCAATACTAGTTAAATTTTTGTACACTTTCCACTTGGTTCGCTATAGTGATAATGCTTGGCATTTGCCCCTATAGGCTATATCAAGTTCTTTACATAGTTTGTTATATTTGTCAGTTAGTAGAATTAATGTTGTTTGTTAAGTATTACAGTGTCTACCGCTCTAGAATGTATTCTAAGGAAAATGGTTTTGAATATGTTTTTAATGTTAATTTATTTTATCCTGCCCCTTTTATGCTACTGAAGTTATTTTAGGGCAGAGAAAGGTCCCTGACATATTTCATAGCACCTACTCAAATCCATATGGCTAAACAGTCATGAATAATGTCTTTAAATATTAATGGGATACATAATCCTATTAAATACTCTAGGCTCATACAATTTCTGCAGAAGGATAACGCAGAAATAATTTTTTTACAAGAGACTCATCTGTCCTTTGAGGAGCATGCCAAATTAAAATCTTTTGGCTTTCAGGTCATGATAGCCTCATCCCACAAATCCAGTAGGATGCATGGAGTGGCTATTTTGATCCCTGTTTGGGGGGGGCCCTTTTGAGCTTCAGGACCAGGTAGTGGACTCAGTGGGATGGTATGCTATTGCCACGGGTAGACTACATGCCTGATCAGTTACGCTGTCATCAGTGTACTCCCCCCCTGGGGTCCTCGAAGCTGATGGCACAAAAATTCTCCAGCCAACTCCTCTCTGTGTTACAGGGACAATTAATCATGGATAAGACCTGAACGTCACTCTTAATCCCACCCTAGATGTCTCAGAGTCCTTGGCACACCATGCCAACCCCCTACAAAAGTATTTAAGACAGGCCACCTTCTCCCTGGGTATCATAGATACCTGGGGACATTGTTTTCCCACCACTAGAGGGTATACATAAATGGAGGCCCATACGGGGATGGCCTCTCGGCTTGACTATCTTTTTACCACAGCTGTGCATTTGGATACTCTTCAAGATGTGTGGCATGGTATAACTTCTTTCTGACCATGCCCCTTTGTATGCCAAATTTACCCTGGGAGGTAGTGGTTGAGTGTCGCATTGGCATTTGAATCTCATCCACCTGCAGACTCCTGAATTTAAGCAGATGATCCAAGAATTCATACCACAAATTCTCTCTGAGAATTCACAATCTGAAGTCTCTCCAATAATACTGTGGGACACCCTCAAGGCAGTTGTTCGGGGCAAAATCATAACTTATTCTGCCAGAAAGAAATGGGAGAGGGACATGTGCTTTAAGGAACTGCAGGATGAGCTTCAAGCTTTACAGTCCTTTCTTGCCCAGGGAGACAGGACAGTGAAAACTTGCATACAAGTGGTTAAGCAAAAATTACAACAGCTAGTAGATCAAAAAATAGAGCAAAAGCTACTCTACTTAAAACATACATATCATGAAGGAGGTCCTAGAGGGGTGAGGAACTTGGCAAGTAGGCTCAGGATGTATAAAACCAGGGCTTGTCTGACCAGTATATTTGACCCCATCACTGGTTGCCTACCTACTCGGCTCCAAGAAATCAGGAATACGCTAGCTAAATATTACTAAAGCTTGTACCAAGCAGATCCCCATCCACCACCTTCATTAATAGACTCTTATTTACAAATTGTTCCTGCTCAAATTAACGCCTGAACAAGCGCAATCCCTCTTGACTCCGTTCTCGTAGAGGGAAGGGGGAGGTATAGTGTTAAAAAATGCAAAAACTCTTAAGGCGCCCATCCCTGACAGATACCCTTTTGAGTTTTATAAACAGTTTAAAGTCTTACTTCTCCCCACCATGCTGCTGGCATATCATGCAGTGCAGGAGAGCAACCTCCCCCCTTCCTGGAAATATGCAGTAATAGCAGCCACGCCTAAGCCTGAGAAAGACATTCGACACCCTGCTTCATACCATCTGATATCAGTGTTGAATTATAATTATAAATTATACATGACTGTCCTCGCCCATAGATTAGAAAACTTACTCCCGTCTCTCATTGACCCTGATCAGGTTGGCTTTATTAAAGGATGTCAGGCCCATGATGCTGTACGTTGCACTTACTTACTAGTAGATTATATATAGTTCTATTGCACATAGCAGAGACGCCATCGCCCATCGTCTCCCTGATTCAGTCTCACATTACGGGAGCTTCCATAGAGCACTTGATTAGCATCATATATAAGGCTCTTCATGAGAAACCTGTAGACTCAACTGAATCAATAAGAGCAAAATGGTCACAGGAATTACAGTCTGACATATCCACCTATAACTGGAACAATTCTGCTCGTCCAGCATACAGTCTCCAGCTCATCATATTGGAAGGAATATGTGTGGAAGATCAGAATTTGATTTTTTCACACCTCAAACATAGTGGCAAAATACTCCGATGCCACTCTTGGGAAGTGCTGGCAAGACTGTGGATGTATGCAGGTGGACTAGGGACATATCTTATGGGCCTGAACCCTTGGCCCCTTATTGGCAGGAGGTTATTCAAGAACTAATGGCCATTTATGACTGCCCAAAGTTATTCACACCTACTTATTTATTGACAGCCACACCACCCCAGGGAGTTGAGGTTGCTAAGGGCATATATGGGCACATTACACTACTTGTCCTTGCTGTCAAAAAAGCCATTACCGGCTATGGCACACAACGACAATCCCAACTCGGGACTCCTGATGCACCCTCACCAGGGAAGTCTATGCATTGGAAAGGCTTTCTTCTAGACTGTCGAACTGAGTGGAGGCCTTTGAACTTAGATGGCGTAAGTGGGTGCAGTATCAACTTGAACACTATACAGACTTTGTCCCTTAAATACAATAGGGACATATAGCTGTAACGGGATGCATCAGCCCTTTATGCTCTGATGGAATTTTGGGGGAGAATAGGTGGAAAGGGCTCCTTTTCACTTCTATACTCCCCTCATCTTTCTTTCTATTCTGTTGTGCAACAGTGACCTCTCTTTTTATGTATTCTGTGTTGTTTTAAAATTATTTAATATGTGTTTTAGATCAATTGTTATATTTTTTTTTATTACTTTTGTATAAGTAATATATTTCAGCACCAAGACAGGCCAACCCAGAGAGGTTGGGACTTGTGTTATATGCCTCTCATAAGAGTTCTCTGTTGAACCCTATTTTATTATTGACATTAGCTGTACAGGATAACTATTTGTTTTTAGAAATGGAGGTACTGTCGCTTTCAGTTGAAGCTGTTACTAGAAACTTAGAACTTGGACTGACTCCTCTCTAAATGTGTAGACACATGGAGTGCCTGCTACCTCCATATTGGGAGGTTTATAACAATATCATTTATGTAAAATGCTTGGATTCAGAATGTATAAGTCTTGGTGCCTATACACAATGGGATTTTTATGTAATTACTGTATTTTCTTTTCATGTTATTCCTTGTTATGTAGTGTATTCCTCATGTGTTTACTGTATATAATTAAAATAAAAATTAAAAAAAATATCTGAAACCATTTACGGTCTTGGCACCTGCCACCTCTACTGGCAGACTACTCCATGGCTCCACCACCCTTTCCATAAAGCAGAACTTCCTCACATCCCTCTTAGACCTTTTCCTGCCAGTCTCCACTCATGATCTCACATTCCTGATGCTGTGCTCCTGCTAAATAGTTCCCCTCAGTTCATCTTGTTTATTCCCTTCAGGAAACTGAAGGTCGGTATCATATCCTCCCCCTCTTACCTGGTCTCCATTGAGTACATGTCTGGTGCCTTGAGACACTCTTCGTATGATGTGTCCTGTTGGCCCTGAATCATCTTGTTCACCCTGCATTGCACTTTCTCCAGTCTGTCCCTGTCCTTCCTTAGGTGAGGACTCCAGGACTGAGATCAGTATTCCAGGTGCAGCCTCACCAGTGACCTATATAGAGGTGGTAGTACCTCCTTTTTGCTGCTGTCAGTATCCCTTCCAATACACACTAGCATCCTATTAGCTGGTGCTATGTGACAAGGGCGACTGCAGGACGGCAACCCGCGGAAGGGCGCAAAACCACCAGAGCGACTGAAAAACAGTATGTCATTTAATGCGGGGGTTTTGGCCCCTGTACCTCCCCATGGGGAGCTTGCCTCTACACCCCTTACTTAGGATTCCTACTCCTGGGGCCAACTCAGGGAAAGAGGGGAAATCTGGGTCGCCTCACATTGTCAGCACCGTTGTGACGTCGCCCTTATGATCAGTCGCCGACATACAGTCACCCACATCACAGGCTACCCTATTAGCCTTACTATAGACCTTGTTACACTGGCTTGATTGCTTGAGAGAGTCACTAATGATGACTCCCAGGTCCCCTTCCTCTGCCATATTGCTCAGTTTAATTCCTCCCATTTTTATTTTCTTTATGCGCATAACCTTGCATTTTTTGGCACTGAATTTCAGCTAGGCAAACGGGGCTGAGATCTGAATGCTGGGACCCTGAAGGTATTTTAAATTGGTTCCACCTAGATATCCAAAGGACACGGTTAATTCAAAAAGGTAGTTGGCATCAACTAGTGAAACTAGGAAGACATTCAAGTGGATTCAGTCAAAATTTCATTTATTTGAAGGCTAGGCCACGCTTCACACCTCAACAGTTTCATCAGCTCCTGCCAACTGTTTCAAGGGGAAGACAGTCCTATAAATCAAAAACATGTTCTTAATTTTAATTCACCATAATTCATATAAACAAGGCATAACACAGCCACTAACTGTTAAATACCCCGTACGATTTCACTAGATATTAAAAATGCTTACCAAGGTTCAGAAGACAACAAAGCCGTATTTAGGCATAGGCTCAGTCATGGGAGCACACAGGGCTGTGCGTGCTCACATGAATCTCCAACAAAGCACAGAGGTATGACAAACTGTTCCTCAGTCCCTCTTAACTGCCATTGCCACCACCTGGTGTGTACTGATGTAAGGCATACTGTACGTCATGCACGCAAGGCATGCTCCCAATTGAAAGCACTAATGGTGGATTACCTGGGCAATCACCCAGAGAACTAACTGTGAAAATGTACAGGGCACTTAGCAGTGCCCATTTTCTGCTTGTTTATTTGAATTAATGTGAATTAAAAATTAGGTATACATGTTTTTGATTTCCAGGACTGTCTGCCCCTTGAAACAGTTGGCAGGAGCTGATGAAACTGTTGGGGTGTGAAGCGTGGCCGAGCCTTCAAATAAATAAAATTTTGACTGAATCCACTTGAATGCCTTCCTAGTTTCACTGGCCGATGCCATCTACCCTTTTGAACTGAATTTCAACTGCCAAACCTTAGACCATCTCACTAGCCTTTATAGATCCCTGTGCATCTCCTTGATCCATTCATCACTATTTACCATATTGCAGAGTTTCATATCTTCTGCAAAGAGACACAGTTTGCTCTCTACAATGTCACTAATGAACATAAAGAAGAGGACAGGACCCAGGACAGATCCCTGTAGCACACCACTCATAACCTCCTTCTCTTTTGATTTGACCCCGTTTACCACCATTCTCTGCTGTCTCTCCTTCAACCAGTTTCCTACCCATTGAACTTTGCCCCTAGATGTGCCCAGGTCTTCTAGCTTCTGCAGCAATCTTCTGTGCAGCACTGAGTCGAAAGTCTGGGTGAAACTGAAGAAGAGTAAATCCACAGTGTGGCCCTTATCTATTACCTTTGTTACTCAGTCAAAGAAAACTATCAAGTTGGTTTGACAAGGTAGTCCTCAAGGTCTTCTTTGGTCACAGACTCCACCAGTTTACCTGCCACAGAGGTAAGGCTGACAGGTCTATAATTTCCCAATTGCTCCTCGTTACCCTTCTTGTGTAACAGGACTACGTCCACTACCCTCCAATCTTTCGGAACTGCTCCCGTTTGAACTGTGCTGTTGACTAGCCCTACAAGGGGTTAGCAGCCAGTTCTACAGCCAATTCCTTGAGCACCCTCGGGTGCATCCCATTCAGCCCTGGGGCTTTATGCTTCCAGCCCCTTCTGGACCCTTTCTTTGGTAAATACTGGCTGCCTCATTTCAGGAATGCTCCTGACAGTTGTCCTGATGCCACATTCAGGTAGGGGACCACTGTCGTCTCGTGTGAAGGCAGCGTTGAAGCAATCACTGTGGATGGTTGCTGTTTGTTCATCTTCTTCTAGTACTCTCTCCCCTTTGTAGCCTAACAATACCCTCTCCCTGCTTCCTTTTTTCCCTAATATACTTTATCTGAAGAATTTTTTTTTCTGACCCTTGACCCTCTCTGTGATACGAAGTTCTGTATCTGCCCTTGCCTCCCTGACTATCCGCTTTGCTTCCCTATTTTTTATTTGGTACTTCCCCCTTCTTCCTCCCCCTGCTTCTCCTTGTACCAGCTGAAAAACTTTTTCTTGGTCCTCACTGCTTCTCTGACCCTTTAAAAGTACCATATTGGTCTCTTGTACTCATTTCATTTTGTAACTATTCTTGTGCATGACTTGGTTGCCTCAAGAATGGTTCCCTTGATTGCTCCCCATCTTTCCTCTACACCTCCAGTGCTGTCCACCCTGGTCAGTTTGTCTCAGACCAGCTCCCTCATCCAGTTGAAGTCTGCTCTTCTGTAATCTAGGGTTTCAGTTTTTGACAGGTGCATGCTGGTCCCAGGGCTCGGTCTGAACCAAATGGAGTTACGGTCACTGGATCCCCATAGGTCACCATGTCTGAGCTGATGAACACCAAATCTAGAATGGATGCTTGTCTAGTGGATTCCTTAACCAGATGCACCAGCAGGCAGTTCTGCAATATATCCAACAGGGCCTGACTTCTGTTGCTAGTAGTTACAGGTAACAGCACAACTAGGAAAGTGTAGTGGTGCAGGTTTTGGGTGGCTGGCCCTAGACAAGCAAGCAAGAAACAGAGAACTGCACTCAGGAAAACTGAAGCTGGTGTAACCTCCCCTACAAATCGGGGTTCCCGAAAAGTCTTCCATGAGCTTGTTTAGCTGCTCGCTGCCTGGTTGGTGTTTGGTGCTATAGCTGTTTGAATGTTGTTGCCAGTGAGCACCTTTAAAGCCTCCATGTACTGTCTCTTTAAGTGCTGCCTGACTGCAGATATAATTAGTCTGAATGGGGGACCTGAGTGTTTCCCTGCTCGAGTCCCGCCCAATCGCCAGAAAATAGCTCCGTTTCTGCCATCGCTAATTGTGCAGAGGGAGCCCTGCTGAAAGATGTAACTAATTGCTAGTAATCATTTAGAGTAGTAATGATAATGTAGTTTGTTCTGACCTGCCTTCTTTGCAGCCAGGACTATTCTGTTTGGCTCCACCATTTTAGTCCCGAACTGCTGAATTGGACCAATCAGTACTTGGGGACTCTAAAATGGAGCCTGCAACTGAAGGGGCTGGTGGATTACAAGCTTGGGATTTGTAGTTCTGGACTGTTGGCACCTTTTGCTACTGAAAGGGGAGCTCTTGTGTGATTGACAGTTGTGCTGACCAACTGAACTGTTTGGATCTGGGGGAAATACCACAAGCTGTCTGCTGGTGAGCCAGATCTAAGCTGGGAGTCGAGAGAGAAACAGCTCATGATAGCCGAGCAAGCGTTGAGTCGTTTCGAGCGGGAGAACTGTGAGAAGGCCTAAATAGCAGCCTGCAAGTCGGCTCGTTGTGAGAGAGAAGAGAGAGAGGAGAAGAGTATTTATCGGACTAAATCCGAGTCTGGCAAACCCAGTGAGTGGCTGAAGGGTGATCAGGCTTTACCTGAAGAGGACTGAAGATTATGCTGAGTGCGATCGGCCTGCCAGAAATCTCAATTCACCCCAGAGCTCCCAGTTTTGAACAGAGACTTTGCGAGTGGGACCTGGGAGTGCTTGCCTGGTACAGTAGGTGTCCCTTACATATAAATGTACTGTGTACCAAGTGGAGGTTGCTCTCCAGTTCCCCACGTTACAAACTGCATTCTGTTAGCTGGAAGTGTGTCCAGCCCCAACAGGACTGACTCCGCCATCAGTTCCATGTGGCTAGGCCTTGCCACGAGGGCCACGCCACCCCACCCTGCTGCACAGAGAAGAACCATCTACGAGAGACCTGCCCAGGGATCAGCCCCCTGCTCCACGCCGGAACAGGAATGATGCTGCGGTGAATCATGTGGGCCCTGCTTCTCCTGGCAATCAAGAGAGTTCATCTGCTGTCTTCATTCTTGCCCAGCATGTGTCCAGTCTTGGGTATCGTGAGTAATCACCAGGGTAGCTCCCTGCAACATATAGCTAAATCAAAAGTGTGTCACCTGATTGTTTTGTTATTTTTCCTTCATGAACTGAGCACTCCGGCTCCGGATTACAATTAGAGTGTGGTGCATGTTTGTTTCTTTCCTCACAGGGCCCCGACCAGCTGCAATGCCGGCCTACCCCGGGCAACGGTCCTGGCTAGCCCACCTTCCCTCCACCTGGGTACCCAGAGAGTGTGACTATAATCGGGACTCTAAATGCATGCACAGTAGTGAGAACTATAGACAAAGTAAGCTAATTAAGCTGACTGACCCCCTTCCTTGTTCAAACCCCCCTGAATAAATCAGATCTACTTTTTCTGCATTTCAAACAGCCTGTGGATCCTACTTATGTTTGAAGTATTGTGCTGCTGCCATTTTCTCTGTCTAACCTTGTTTTACAGGGGGTCCCCAGGGTCGAACTGAGAAACCAGCCCTGGTGGTAAGTGCCAAACATTTGGATACGGGTAAAGCATATTGGGGGTACTGTGAAGGTAATTGTTGCATTCTGTGTGGGCCACTTACAGGAATCAGGGGGGTTACAGTGTCCCAGAGGGCTGTGCCCAAGCTAGCTTGACCACTAATAACCCTAACCTCTGGGTGGAGGCACCCATTTCAGAATACAGGCCCCTTAACCTACTGATGCCAAGCAGGCAGGGGTAATAGCCCTTGAGGTAACCCCACCTAAGGGTTACATCTTGGAGGTACCGCTGGGATTTGCATCCTCTAGTGGCCAAAGAAGGGAATTGCCCCGATATGTTCAGCTTTGGAGAGAAAATGGAGGATCTTGCCACGCCAAAGCTCAAAATCACCCACTACAAGCTGTTGGTGCACTGAATGATGGGATGGAGTGAGGCTGAGGGGTTAGATCCCCGACAGACCCTTCTGTTACTGGATATCCTCCTGGGGACTACTAATGGTGATATTATAGAAGCTGTGGAACAGGTTAAAGGTTTGGGCAAAGTTGAAGTGAAGGGAAGGGATTCAGACCTGTTTGAGCAGACTATGATAGTTTTGCTCTCTTGCAGTTCTCCCATACAGCCAGAGAAGATACTCCATGTTATTCTGCCCAAAAGGGTCCAGAAGAGGTGGAGGGTCATTCATCTGCATAGTAATCCAGCTACCCCAGGTGGGTCCCCTAGTATAGAGGGGTTTAAGGACAAGTTGCTCAAGTTATTAGCGTCAGAAGGGTGAACCGCTCAAGAGCTAGTAAAGGTGCTAGACCTTTCTGAGGAACACACGCCACTGCAGTCCCTGGCCACATCTCCTGCTTCCCCTAAGAGCTCCCCTGTAGTTCCCTCCCCCATAATAATCCCGTCTGTACAGTTGGACTCATACCATAAACTCAGACTTTTCTCAGGCACAGTCCCAGTGCCTATGAGGGAGGATGACCTGGAAACATGGATGGACTATGCTATCCCCTTAGTACAGGAATGGCAGTGCTCTGAAGGGGAAAAGAAAAAGAGGATTATGGAGAGCTTAAGGGGCCTGGCACTGGAGGCCATCTGTTTTTTGTGAGCCATTAGCCCAGAGGCTACTGCGGCTGAATACCTCTCTGCACTGGAAGGAGTGCTTTGAAGCACCGAGTCAGAGGATGATTTACTATGGAAATTCAAGTCTGCTAAGCAATGGAAAAATGAGAAGTTGTCCGCATCTGTGACTAGAATCAAGCGGGCTCTGCAGAGGACCCACAGGAAAGGAGGGGTGCCAGCTAAGGAACTGAACCGGGTCAGATTGGATCATATTTTAAGGTCAGCCAGATATTCCAGTGTGTTGATGTTGAAACTTAAGTTACAAGACAGGAAGGCTAATCCTCCGAAGTACTGTCACCTTATGAAAGAGACTCGTGAGGCAGAGACTGATGAAGAGGGCTGGGAGCCGTACACTGGGGTTGTGGGTACCTGCCAGACCCCAGAGAGAAGTGACCCAGATGAGTCGCAGCAGTTGAGAGAGCTGATCAAAAAATTGACAGAGGCGGCCAGAGAATCTGACCTGTATCAGGCACCTCCAGAGACTAAGAGTGGAGTGGGGGTGCATGTTATTTCTTCAGAACCCCGGACTGAGGGTAACATATTGGAAGAAGTATGAGAGTTGAGAGCCCTAGTGGGGGACTTTCCGCAAACCACACAAACCCCCAAATCTGGTGGAAGTCCAGAGGATCCAGAACCCAAAGCCGAGTCCAAGCTGAATTGCCAAATGTCCCTGGTGTGCTGAAAGCGGGGGATGGCCCGTGAACTCCCAGAGACCCCAGAGAACCTACGTTTTGCTATCATTGTGGGGAGGATGGACACACCCGCTTCTTCTGCTGCTCGCCAGAGAATTTGGGAAGGGTCACTACCAGATTATTAGCTGTAATGCGACAAAATAACAACCAGCCACGGGGGGGAGGGGCTGCTCGGAAAAGTTACTCTTCAAAGGCCACCGCCAGATCGACACCTAAGTGTGCGCCACCTGAGTGGTCCGAGGTGGTGGGTCTGTCTATGGAGACAACAGTAAAGGTGAATGGAGTGTCCACCCGGGCTGTGCTTGACAGTGGCTCTCAAGTGACTATAATGTTTCAAGATAGGTATCAGAAGCACTTGCCTGATGTACCCTTACAACCCTTGGAAGGTTTGCATGTCTGGGGGTTGAGTGGAAAGTCGTATCCATACTCTGGGTATATCCGGATCTGGCTGTCTTTCCCTACTTCGGTGGCTGGAGTGGCGGAACAAGTAGAGACCTTGGCCTTGGTGTGTCCCCCTACTGGACTGTATGATGGGGTTCCCCTACTAATTGGGACCAACGCTCATATGTTCGGGAGACTGGCACAATTATGCTACGAGAAACAGGGGCACCAGACTGGCAGGGCCCTGAGAATTCCCACATTGATTAAGAAGGCCTATGAATTGCAGCAGAATGCTGAGGAGGTGGATCCGGATGAGCCGGTCGGGTTGTATGGAAGAAGAATCCCGAGTCACTGGTGCTAGCCTCCAATGCCCAGTGTACTCTACAAGGGGAGGTCCGCTTATGGAAAGATGTCAAGAATAGGATACTGATGCTGGATGTGCCAGGCGATGAAAAATTGTCAGAAGGATTGTTGGTCAGGCCCAGCATCTTGCCTGCTCATGCTCATACCTATGCATGATGAGTGATGGTCCATGTGTCCGATTAGGAGATTCCGGTGAACAGAGGCTGCACCCTAGCTACCATACACTGCACAGACACTGCAGCGTTACCGAGTAACAAGCACTCTGGAGCAACTGATAGAGTGACCCCTGACCTGTTTGACTTTGGTGACTCCCCACTGCCAGCTGAATGGAAGGTTAGAATCAGCAAGAGACTTGCCCAGAAAGACCAAGTGTCTTTGTTGAAGGAGTGGGACGTGGGATGTGTCCAGGGAGTGGAGCATCACATATGACTGCACGATGAACGGTCATTTCATGAGAGGTCTCGGCGCCTAGCTCCCACGGATATAGATGATGTGAGAAGACACCTGCAGGAGATGCTTGTGGCTGGTGTGATACAAGAATCCAGAAGTCCCTATACCTCGCCTATTGTGGTGTGGAAAAAGAATGGGACAGTAAGAATGTGCATGGATTATCGCACCCTTAACCGGCGGACCATCCCAGATCAATACACCATGCCCCGTATACAAGATGCTTTGGACTGTCTGAATGGGAGCAAGTGGTTCTCAGTGTTGGATCTTCGCAGTGGGTACTACCAGATCCCCATGGCCCCGGAAGACCATGAGAAAACAGCCTTCATCTGCCCACTAGGGTTCTATGAGTTTGAGGATGCCCCAGGGGATATCGGGTGCTCCGGCCACCTTTCAGCGATTGATGGAACATGCAGTGGGGGATATGAATTTGTTGGAGTGCCTGGTGTACTTGGACGATGTCATTGTGTTCGGAAGTTCATTGGAAGAGCACGAGAGCCGACTATTTAAAGTGTTAGACCGACTGGAGGATTTCGGCCTTAAGCTGTCCATTGACAAATGCCATTTTTTTCAGACATCTGTGAAGTATGTGGGGCATATAGTATCCACAGAGGGGATAGAGACTGATCCTAGTAAAGTTGAGGCCTTGACCACCTGGCCCCAGCCCCACAGTCTGAAAGAATTACAGCACTTCCTAGGATTCTGTGGCTACTACCGGCAGTTCATAAAGGACTACTCCAGGGTGATTCATCCACTCCTGAATTTTACCCAGGGTTACCCTCCCATGAACCGTAAATACAAGAAAGGAGCCTTCTCCAGAACAGAAAGAGTATACTTCCGCCCGGGTGAACTTTTTGGGTCCCACTGGACACCCGACTGTGAGGCTGCTTTCCATGAAATAATATATTAGCTCACCCATGCTCCCATCCTCGCCTATGCTGACCCTACTAGACCATATGTGTTGCATACTGATGCTAGCCTACAAGGTTTGGGGGCTGTGCTGTATCAAGAACATGAAAATGGTTTGAGACTGGTGGCCTTTGCTAGTAGAAGTTTGACCCCATCAGAGAAAAACTACCCTGTGCATAAACTGGAGTTCCTGGCATTAAAGTGGGCCATTGTTGACCAGTAACATGAATATTTGTATGGGGCAAAGATACTGGTGAAGACTGACAATAATCCCTTGACCTGTGTGCAGACTTCAACTAAGTTAGACGCCACTGGGCATCGGTGGCTTTCTGCATTGTCTACCTATGATTATGCTATTGAATACAGATCCAGCCTGAATCACATAGATGCTGATGCCCTATCCCAGAGACCCATGTCCAAAGGTGATTGGGTCAGGCTGTCTGAACCTGACATTCGAGCACTGTTTCAAAAGTTTGATAAAGATGAACAGATGTCTATGGACACAGTGGACTGCTTAGTAGACTGCTTGGGCCCCTCTAATACCTGCATACCAGCTGCGTACTGTCACTTCTCCGCTTTAGATATTAGTGCACTACCTCAATATGATAATGATAGCATTCAGTGGGCCCAATTCCAAGATCCTATGATTTTGTCAGCCCTTGAAGCCCTCCGTGCAGGGAAAGATGTGTCCAAATTGCACTCCTCTGATTTGCGAACTGCTTTACTATTTAAAGAAGGCCCTAAATTGAAGCTGATTAATAAGTTGCTGTATAGAGAGACAGTACAGTAGTAGCCACAGACACTGCAAGCTATTTCCTGAAATTTCTGTGATATTTCCAGAAATATCTGATGCTTTTTGCATTTAAACAGTAGGGGCAGCAGAGAGAAACTCTTCAGAAATTTAGCGAAATATCTGGAAATAGCTTGCAATGTCTGAGGCTACCAATAGATAGGGGAGGCCAAGTAGACAAGCAACAATTGGTCTTGCCCACAACTTTCAGAGACTTAGTGCTGAGGTCCCTCCACAATCACATGGGCCACCTCGGTATCGACCGAACCCTTGACCTAGTGCAATCTCGATTCTACTGGCCTGAGATGGGGGCTGATGTTGAACATCATGTAAGGACTTGTAGTCGCTGCCTGCAGAGAAAGGTCCTGTCCCAGAGGGCTGCCCCCCTTGTCAACATTATCACCAGCACACCAATGGAATTAGTTTGCATAGACTTTTTGAGTTTGGAGCCCGATCAGCAAAACATTGGTAATGTGTTAGTGGTTACGGACCATTTTACAAGGTATGCCCAAGCCTTCCCCACCAAAGATCAGAAGGCATCCACTGTAGCCAAGGTGCTAGTGGAAAATTTCTTCATCCACCACGGGACCCCCCAGAGAATTCATTCTGATCAAGGTAGAGACTTTGAGAGTCACTTAATCAAAGAAATGCTCTCCCTATGGGGGGTGTGGAAGTCCAGAACCACCCCTTATCACCCGCAGGGGGATACACAACCAGAACACTTTAATCGCACCCTGCTGGACATGCTGGGCACTCTTCACCTAAAAGACAAGCATAAATGGAGCCAGCAGATTAGCACCTTGGTACACGCCTATAATTGTACAAGAAATTATGCTACCGGATTCTCTCCCTACCACCTCATGTTTGGGAGAGAGGCTCGGCTGCCAGTTGATGTTTGTTTCAGGGTCTCTCCCAATGGGATTCAAGCTGAAAATTATCTACAGTATGTACAAAAACTGAAGGCCCAATTGAATCACACATATCAACTAGCCCAGACAATGGCTGCAGAGAATTTTAGCCAATAAAGAAAGATATGATAAAAAAGTAAAGGCCCAAGAACTTCGAACTGGAGACCATGTATTGTTGCAAAATTTGGGACTGCATGGTAAACATAAAATTGCCGATCGATGGCACCATCTTCCTCATATAGTAGTAGGCAAGTCGGATGATTTACCTGTGTACAAAGTGTGGCCTGAAAATGATTCGAAAGCTGTCAAGACCATGCACCGTAACCATTTACTGCCTATTGGTCAAGTCATGATTGAGGCGGAACCCCCTGAGATTGTTCCCTCTGGACTGGTGACTCGGGCTGCTGCCAAACAAAGACAGAGCCAACCTACCCCAGTGGTCATGGACTGCAGGTTTCCTCCACAGCAAACCCAGAACAATAATGACTGCCAGTCCACTTCTGATGAGAGTGAGTGCAACTATGCTCATTACCCCTCTTATGAACTGAGTCAGCTGTTCCGAGGTAACCCCATGATCAATTGTGGGGATGAAGCTGGGCCTTCTGTACTGCCTAACCCCCCAGCTTTGTCCCTGGAGCCAATGCTCCCTGAGAGTGAAGTGCGCAGTGTCATGTTTGATGATATTGAGTCACTCTGTATGGTGGAACTGTGTGATTTACCTGAGGAAGAGGCAGATGATCTGAGTCAGACTGGTGACATGCCAGAACCTGAAGAATACTTTGAGTGTGATGATAATTCCCTTCCAGTGCCTGAGTGCCTTCCAAGTGAGCAACATGTTGTAGAACCAGAATTTACAGAGCAAGGGGCTGACAGTGCCCCAAGTGTGAACCCCCCTATCCAGGCAAGAGCACCCCTCTCAAGTGATGAAGCCCCCCAGGCTGTTGCTGAAAGTACAGAGACTGTGGTTGTTCCCCCCCCCCCAGAAAGACTGGCCAAGCTGTCAAGCTTGTGGTATGCTTCAGTTATGATTCCCCTGGGAGGTCAGTAGATTTGCCTCTCAACGTGGTCCATAAGGGGGTGTATGTTTCTCAAAGCTCACTGCCCAAACTGAGTCTAAGTAACAATTCCAGGTTAATTGTCCTGCCCTATAGGTATGGTGCCCCTGCCCCGTCTAGCCCCAGGTTAGCTGATAGGGAAGGGCCCCCTCTCACATTGTTCAATGTACTGGAAGTTATTACCTAATTTCATATGGCAGGCTGTGTAAAGTACTGGTGTGAAAAATGCATAATGTAATTCAGAATGGATACTGTACTGTGAAATGCCGAGAATGTGTATAGTAAAGGTTGAATATGTTGACTGATGTCTTAAAAGCTACAGGCCTAGCCTGCTAATGGTATAGGTGTATGCTATGAATTACAATTTCAATTACAGTGACGATACCTACTTGATGCGGATGCCAAGTTTTCTCCGGTCAGGGAAGGGTGTAACCCCCCTACAAATGGGGGTTCCCAAAAAGTCTTCCATGAGCTAGTTTAGCTGCCCGCTGCTTGGTTGGTGTTCAGAGCTATAGCTGTTCGAATGTTGTTGCCAGTGAGCGCCTTTAAAGCCTCCATGTACTGTCTCTGTAAGTGCTGCCTGATTGCAGATATAATTAGTCTGAATGGGGGGCCTGAGTGTTTTCCTGCTCAAGTCCTGCCCAATCGCCAGAAAATAGCTCTGTTTCTACCATCGCTAATTGTGCAGAGGGAGCCCTGCTGAAAGATGTAACTAATTGCTGGTAATCATTTAGAGTAGTAATGATAATGTAGTTTGTTCTGACCTGCCTTCTTTGCAGCCAGGACTGTTCTATTTGGCTCCACCATTTTAGTCCCGAACTGCCGAATTGGACCAATCAGTACTTGGGGACTCTAAAATGGAGTCTGCAACTGAAGGGGCTGGTGGATTACAAGCTTGGGATTTGTAGTTCTGGACTGTTGGCACCTTTTGCTACTGAAAGGGGAGCTCTTGTGTGATTGACAGTTGTGCTGACCAACTAAACCGTTTGGATCTGGAGGAAATACCACAAGCTGTCTGCTGGCGAGCCAGATCTAAGCTGGGAGTCGAGAGAGAAACAGTTCATGATAGCCGAGCAAGCGTTGAGTCGTTTCGAGCGGGAGAACTGTGCGAAGGCCTAAATAGCAGCCTGCAAGTCGGCTCATTGTGAGAGAGAAGAGAGAGAGGGGAAGAGTATTTATCAGACTAAATCCGAGTCTGGCGAACCCAATGAGTGGCTGAAGGGTGATCAGGCTTTACCTGAGGAGGACTGAAGATTATGCTGAGTGCTATCAACCTGCCAGAAATCTCAATTCACCCCAGAGCTCCTGGTTTTGAACAGAGACTTTGCGAGTGGGACCTGGGAGTGCTTGCCTGGTACAGTAGGTGTCCCTTACATATAAATGTGCTGTGTACTGCGTGGAGGTTGTGCTCCAGTTCCCCACATTACAAACTGCATTCTGCTAGCTGGAAGTGTGTCCAGCCCCAACAGGACTGACTCCGCTATCAGTTCTATGTGGCTAGGCCTTGCCACGAGGGCCACGCCACTCCACCCTGCTGCACAGAGAAGAACCATCGACGATAAACCTGCCTGGGGATCAGTCCCCTGCTCCACGCCAGAACTGGAATGACGCTGCTGTGAATCATGTGGGCCCTGCTTCTCCTGGCAATTCACAGAGTTCATCTGCTGTCTTCATTCTCGTCCAGCCCGTGTCCAGTCTTGGGTATTGTGTGTAGTCACCAGGGTAGCTCCCTGCAACATATAGCTAAATCGAAAGTGCGTCACCTGATTGTTTTGTCATTTTTCCTTCATGAACTGAGCCCTCCGGCTCTGGATTACAATTAGAGTGTGGTGCATGTTTGTTTCTTTCCTCACAGAGCCCCGACCAGCTGCAATGCCGGCCTACCCTGGGCAACAGTCCTGGCTAGCCCACCTTCCCTCCACCTGGGTACCCAGAGAGTGTGACTGTAATCGGGACTCTAAATGCATGCACAGTAGTGAGAACTATGGAGAAAGTAAGCTAATTAACCTGACTGACCCCCTTCCTTGTTCAACCCCCCCATTAATCAGATCTACTCTTTCTGCATTTCAAACAGTCTGTGGATCCTGCTTATGTTTGAAGTATAGTGCTGCTGCCATTTGCTCTGTCTAACCTTGTTTTACAGGGGGTCCCCAGGGTCAAACTGGAGAAACCAGCCCTGGTGGTAAGTGCCAAATGTTTGGATACAGGTAAAGCATATTGGGGGTACTGTGAAGGTAATTGTTGCATTCTGTGTGGGCCACTTACAGGAATCGAGGGGGTTATAGTGTCCCAGAGGGCTGTGCCCAAGCTAGCTCGACCACTAATAACCCTGACCTCTGGGTGGAGGCACCTGTTTCAGAACTCAGGCCCCTTAAACTACTGGTTGCCCAGCAGGCAGGGGCAGTAGCCTTTGAGGTAGCGCCACCTACGGGTTACATCAGGATACCTGTTACCACAAAAACGAGGATTTATTTACCTCCCAGGATGGGAGACACATGTGCACCAACACTTCAGTCAGAATAGGTCTTTGTCAAAACTTTATATTTCCTGAGTGTGGTTCTCTGCTTCTTGCCTGACTCCTGGTACACCTAGCCACTGGACTGTCCCATTCGAAATCTGGCAGGTTCAGCTCACCCACCACTACCACTTCCCTCTTCTTTGCTCAACTTGCCAACTCTTCCCTGAGCTCCCTATCTCTCTCTCTTTTCCCCTTTATCCTGGTGGTCTATAGATCACCCCCACCTGTATTTTCTTGCCTGAGGGTGCCGTGAGGCGAACCCACAGTGACTCTATTTCTCCTTTGCTTCCCCTGATGTGTCCATCCTTCACAGCCTCTGTGCCCTCCCTGACATACAGGGCTAGATACGCCTCTTCATTTTCCCTCTATCCTGTGTAAACGTTGTGAAACCTGGAACTGACAAGTCCCAGTCATTCTCTGTGGCTTAGGTTTCTGTGATGGTTACTAGGTCCTCCTCAGTGTTTGCCGCCAATGCCTGGAGCTTACTGATGTTATTACTCAGACTCCTGGCATTAAAGTAGATCCCCTTCCAACTAGCTGCAGATCCACTTTTGCTGTTATGTGATACTAAACCTGCATTCCGTCCCATTTTCCATACCCTCTTGACCCTGAGAGCCTTCCCCCTTTGCCTCTTCCACTACTCCTTTTTAAACCGTAACCTTATTTTTACCCACCATCCTGGTGGCACTGAGGGTTGAAGCGCTTGATGCCACACTTCAGTCATGCCTGGCGACCTGGGTTCGGGAATGGACTTGGGTAGTCAGGGGTCAGCAGGGGCAGGAGAGGATCAAGTGTCCAGAGGACAACTCTTCTCTCTTGGGGAAGGGTGGGTTGCAACTCCAGCTGTACTTGCAGCTCCCAGTGGAGGCTGGGAGCAGCGCAGCAAGCAGGAGTCTCGCTGAGGGGATTGAGGTGGCAGTGAATGTCCTGAGGGCGGGTGTGGGAATGCAACTGCTGTGTACTGGATGTCATTGTACGTCCGCACCTCTAGGAAACAAGGAAAATGGACCCTGGCACCCAGATAGGTGAAGATGGATCCAGTGGTTGGCTCCCACATCCTCAGCCAGGTCCATCTCCAGCTGGTTGCTGTGTGTCTTCTCCACTCCTGGCCACCCTTCTAGGTTCTAGATAGATCGCCAGAGGAGTTAAGTTGGTTCCACCCCAGGGGGCTCAGAGCCAAGGGGCGAGGTGGTCAGTGGCAGTGGTAGGAGACACTCCCGGGAGCGGTGACCAGACTGGGAAGGGTCTCAGGCCAGGCGGCATATGGCCGCACCGAGACACCTCACTGGAAAGAGGTCAATGGGGCCAGTGAAGCAGCACAAATAGAGTTCGCAAAAAAAAAAAACCTTATTTTTACCTACCTTACTGTTACCAGCCCCCAGTACAGGGGGAGCACTAGCTAGGATCCCCCGTCCCTTTACCGTTGTTCCACTAACCTCAGTGTCCCCCACAGTCAGTTTGACTATCTAATGTAGACTACAAACTTCTGCCACAGAACATTGGTCCTCTCTCTTGTCAGGTGAAGGCTGTCACCTCTGAAAAGCCTCCTGTCTCAGAATCCCCCGGTCCCTCACAAAGTGGTACCCTTTCTTCAGACGCCATCCTTTTAATCACCTATTTATTTCCTCCATCTCTTTCCTCCTTACTCTATCTTTCCCTCATCCCTTACCCCACACAGGGAGGACCTCAGTAAAGATCAGGGAGGTTGAGTGTGCCTGCAATCTGTCTCCCAGCCTCAGAAATTTCTGCTTCTCTTGCTCCACAGGCTGGTTTGCCAGATCAGTGGTACCCAAGTATACCAGTATCCCCAATTCCCCTTCCATTTCTGCTATCTTTCCTATTCTATGTCCCAGATGACTGATGCCCCAGGAAAGCACCTGACCATTCCACTCCTTCTGTCACCCACCCACCCACCACCTTCTCTGCGCCACTGATTATAGAATTTCTGACCATTAACACTTTACTAATTGTCTTCTTCTTACTCTTATCCCTGGTTGCCACTAGGTCCTCACTCCCATTTCCCTCGACTGACACAGAGTTCCCCCTGGTGGAGTCAGGTACCTGAGCCTCCACCAGGGGTGCAAAGTGATTTACTGTCAGGATGGTGTGAGGTTGGTTGACCTCCCCGTGGCTGCCCCTGCCACTCTTGCACCTCCCCTTCCTCACCACTTTCCACCCCACTAAACCAGTAAGCCACTAGGAGAGTGGGTCTGTAGACTGTGGGATCCAGCTGGGCCAGAGCCACAGGAAAGATATCTATTCCCTCGTTGCTACCAGCTGAGCATGGAGTTCTGCAAAGATCCTACAGAAGGGGCAGTGACACCCTACTTCAGAGCATAACCCTGGAGAAGGGCGACCCACAGTGCCTGCAACTGACTTACTCCCTGATAAATTTCATGAGCTTTAGCTGGCTGTACCCCTCTGCTCTCCCTAATGCACTGCTTCTGAAAGCAGAAACAAGATGGATCTGGGAAAAAAACTGAGACTGCAGTTTTTCCGGTTTCCTATTAGGTGGTGCACTGCCTTCAAAATCTATTTGCTAACATACTAAGCGCTACATGACTTGGGTTCTGGTCACCTTAGAGACCCACTGACCCGATATTCTCCCCCACCACTTGCTCTGCTTCACCAAGGAATTATTACTGGCTCTCTTGAGGACTCATCTCTAATAGTCTGGTGATAGGACATTCTCGGTGGGGGCCCCATCCATCTGAAACTCATTACCATACCATCCTAGGAGTGTCCTCTTGCTATAGGCATTTGAAAGGGGCTAGAGTGCAATCTTTTTATGTTGGCTTTTGACACTGATAAGTGAATTAGCCTTTACTGCTATTAGTATTACTATTACTTGATTTATGTATTTATTTATAATGTATGTTAGAACATTTTATTCATTAAAAATCTAGGTTTCCCTAGTGTTATTGTACCATCGATGTGACGTCACGATGTTGTTGTACCTTTCTGGGTACGTCACATTGATGGTACAACAGCACGGATGACATTTGCGCATGTGCCACTCACACGTTGTAGGCGGTCGTACAATGGATGAAAGCGAAGGCACAGGAGAAGATAGTAAGTGCTGTTTTTTTTTTAAATCTTTGCCGGCACTTAGTTACAAATAAATACCGCTCTGGACTGGGAATGAGCGGAGTGTTTGGACACAGCGGGGCGGGTAGGGGGGCGGGTCTCCGACATCACGGTGTGACCAAGGACGAAGGTACAAGCTATTCTTGATTTACTTTTGCCCATACACTATAAAAGACAGTGGATGGTCAACAGTAAACAACAACACTGGTTCACTTCTCGAGGTTTTCATGCCAACCGAAAACCTCTCGAGCTTTGCTCTTGAGGTTTTCTTGGTTGTCATGACAACCTCTCGAAGTGAACAACAGTGTTGTTGTTCACTGTTGCCCATCCACTATCCTCTATATTGTAATGCTCTACTTTGTGAAGTGCCCTGTGCCTTTGTGATAGGACACTCTTTAAATAAAATTGCCTTACCATGCCCTTTCCTTGCCCCAGCTGTTTGAAAGAACGGTACTAGAAGATAAGGCAAAGCTGAATGGGTAGACTATTCCAGAGAAAGGAAGGCAGAAGGGGAAAGCAATTTGCCCCACAGTATTTTTGCAGTGAGTGACAGCTAAAGACAAAGAGTCAATATAGTGCAGTCACACTGTCAGGTATTTCCAGATATTTCATAGTATTTCTAAAGAGATACTTGCTGGTGGCACTACAGTGATATTGCATGCAGGCAGGGAATGTCCCTGTTAGATGTCACAGACATTTCAGGAAATATCTGACCCTGTCTGCTGCTGCAGCTGTAGGTTCTGGATGGCAGGATTGGATAGATACAGAAGCAGGTAGGAAAATGAGAATTTGGAAAGAAAAGAGGAGCAATGAGATAGGCGCTTGCACATAAGTGGTGGGAAAGAGAGGTTTGCATAGAGTGAGAAATGGTGAGTGAGGGAAGGAGAGTTAGTAGCAAAATGGCTGAAAGTATGGAAAAGAGGGTTCAGTCCAATAAGGGAGGAATTCAGGGAAGCACCATAGACCACATTCACATAGTGAAACACTGGAAAAAATCATCTTCAGGGGGATCTCATGGCAGACAGGGAGGACAGGCAAGCTTTGTTGCAATAAAGAGTGCTACATTTGGTGCACAGATTTTTTCAGTTATAATGACAGAAAAGAAAACAGACTTTAGAATTTCAAGTCATGGACTTTGACTTAAAAGCAATTCTAGGCCTACAAGCATAACAGGGGTAAACCTGGGACAGAGTAAGATGAAGTAACGCAAGAAGATGCGCCTAGCAGTACTATAATTACAGAGTGCCGAGATGTGTCTGCAGAATGTGGTTCTTTACCTGGAAAATGCACTAATAAATAGACCCCTAATGAGATTACAGGAGTACATGCACCATGTAAAGTGCCAGTGGCATTAACTCACTCAGCCCCATAGCGCAAAAGTGCATCATCAGGAAAATTCCTCTAGTCCCCATAGCGCATATGTGCATCAGGTATTCACTTCATCTCATCCCCAGAACGCATATTTGCATCCTGCACTTCTTATGCACTTTTTTGGATCAACCAAACAGGGATAAGGTTATTGGAAAGTGCAGGTCGGTAGGAAACACTCCTACCTACCAGAATATTGACTTTAAGATAGGGGTCACCACTGAGATAAATAGAGTAAATTACTTTTTTTTAGGTTTTAATTTGGGTTAAAAAGTGAAGAAAATGCTATTTTTTCTCCATTACTAGAAATGTGTGCTCCCTGATTTGAAAGGTCTTTTCACTGTGAAAAATTGGTATGCTGGTGTCTGGGAGCTATGAGATGTACTTTTTTGATTTAGGTTTTTTGGGATGAAAAAAGTGTAAAAATTTGATTTTCTCCATTTCAGGTACTGTAAAAAAAACACAACCCGTAAATGCTAGAAACGTGTGTGACCCATCATTTGAAAGGTATCTTTAATGTGGACAATTATCATGCTGGTATCTGGGGTCTAGGAGGTGTACGTTTTATGATGTAGGTTTTTATTTGGGAACAAAATGTAAAAAAATGCTCTTTTTTATCATTTCAGGAACTGTAAAAAAAAATATCTGCAAATGCCACTAACATGAGTGACCCATCATTTTAAAGCTCTTGTTATTGTGAACATTTTCCGTGCAGGTGTCTAGGGGCTAGGAGGCATACTTTTTCAGTTATCGTGGTTTGTGCATCATGTGGGCAGTTGTGCAGAGCATTTTTCCGAATTCAGTTGGTTTACTGGTGTTATGTGTTGGCACATGCCTTAGTTTATGGTCTGTTTTATTATGTAAAACTGCTCAGAAACACTCTAAACTGTGGCAGTGTAATGCACAGATGTTGGTGTGATGAAAAACCATCATACAACAGACATTTGCCATGTCTAAGGTGTTTTTTTTTTTTTTTTTTAAAAAAGAAACAAATGTAAATTTTCATCGTTACATGCTCTGTAAAAAAATGTTAATGCTACTAACATGTGTGACCCCTCATTTTAAAGATTTTTTTATTGTGAACAAGCTTCATACGGTGAGTTTTGCGATAGGAGTTATACTTTTTTAGTTATTTATACTCCAAGTCGGAGTGTTACCTTTTTAGTTCCAAACATTCTAACTGCTCAGGAAAACAGCCATTTTTACACAGGAATACAGCACTCACTCAAGAATCCATTCTAGAGCTGAGTGAGTTAAGTGAAGAAGTGGACAATAAACTCAACCGAATGGTAAAGTTGCAAGTGATATTTATTTATTTGTATAGTTTTTATTGACCAGATAAACACACTTGACAATTAAATACCTATTTTCAGGTACGGCCTGGGAGATTACAAGGTAGCAAAGACACGTGTCAAGTGAGTACAGTACAAAAGATTGCAAAAGAAGCATAACTACATACAGAAGAGATAACATCAATGGATATAATAGAAGTTCTGGAGCCCACTGAGTGGGTAAATTCAATTATGTTTGCAGATAAACTTGAGCAAATGATATAAGAATTTGTCTAGACCCCAGAGCCATGAACATAGCAATTATAGGGAGCATTTCTAACTGCCTACTGTTGAAAACATAACTAGCAAGTTAGCAAAGACTACAGTATATACAGTGCTAGATGCTAGTAGTGGTGTCCGACAAATTCAGTTTGATGAGAAATTGTACACTTTTAATATACCGTACCACTTGGAAGGTACAAATTTACTACGCTGCCTTTCAGAATCTGTTCAACACTTAAGGTGTATCAGATAGTGAAATGCAGACTTTTTGTGATTTGGATGATGTACAGTAAATATAGACGATATACTGGTAAGGGAAACAAACAGAAAAAAGCACAGTGAGGGACTTAGAAGAGTTTTTTCCAAAAGCCATGCTCTCAACAGAAATCTGAGGATGAACAAGAACAAGCAAAGCTAAACAACAAGGCCAATTTGCAATGTTCTCTAGGAATGAGCACATACTTAGGAAAATGTAATTCTCATATGTCAGCTGTTACTATTCTGTTGAAACATTTACTAGAAAAGGACGCAGAGTTTACTCGGGTGTCAGACTATGACATTGCATATGAAAAAGTGAAGGACCTTATAATAAAAGCCCCAGTTTTAAAATACTTTGATGTGAGCTGGGCTGTTGGCACAGTGGCTTGGCTGCCAGTTATGATACTAGCGAACCAGGTTTGGGAACAAGCCCAGGGTGCTGAAGGACCAGAAGGCTAAACATCCAAGAGGATGCTCACCTGCTCTAGGGTTGGAGGCTGTCTAACTCTGCTATGTCAGCACCATTTGGGGTACTACAGATGGAGCAGCAGACCAAGACTATGGGAGAAAGATATGGTTGGCTGCAGTCTATGCACACTAGTTACATGTTTTGTGGCAGTATGCTAGTACAGCCATCTGTTGGGGGGGAGAAAAAGGGAAATTGATAGCCAAAGGTGGGATGATGCCTGCACTGTTGACCATGCTTCTTCTGCACTGAATTCAGACACCAGAGTGGGACTGTGTTATCCCAAATGGCCATAGCATGGCGGGAAAGTCATGGAGGTTACTGGATGCAAGGGTACATCCTGGGGAAGATGGATGATGGGGCTGGGTGTAGGTTGAAGAGGGCACATGTTCAGTGTGGGAGATATTGGGAAAAAAACATTTATGTGAAAGAGTAGGTTATATTGTCAGTGGATGCAATCTTTACTGGGCTGAGAACTATTGTACTTCAAAAGGGTACTCCTGTTGGATATGCACCCCTGGCATTAACAACAACCCAAAAGAACTATGCAAATTGAAAAGAGATGCTGACAATTTTGTTTGGCTGTACTCCTTTATATATATATATATATATATATATATAATTTTATTTCTAAAGCGCCTTTCAAAGATATCAAGGTGCTTTACATCAAACATAGTATAAAATAACAAGGCACATTACATCAAACACAGTGCAAAATAACAATTTAAAACATACAAAAATACATTAAAACAACATTTAGTTAAAACAAACCATAGAATCATCCAACCCAATAACAAATAACAATAAATAGTTCCCTAATCATCAAGATAAGCTAAACCCCATAGGTAGGTTTTTAGATCTTTCTTAAATATCTCCACGGAGGTGCACTCCCTTAACCGATGTGGTAGAGAATTCCAAAGAGTGGGTGCGGCATAAGAAAATGCTCTGCTACCTGAAGATTTTAAATTC
This sequence comes from Neoceratodus forsteri, assembly GCA_016271365.2. Lineage (NCBI taxonomy): Eukaryota > Metazoa > Chordata > Ceratodontiformes > Ceratodontidae > Neoceratodus > Neoceratodus forsteri. The sequence continues at coordinate 247,458,728 of CM028134.1, forward strand.
ACTCCTGGAATCTCTAACAACCCCCTGTCAGCCGAGCGGATCGATCGGCCGGGGCGGTAAGGCACCAGAAGTTCTTTCAGATAAGTCGGGCCCTGATTGTGAAGGGCTTTAAAAGTCAATAAAATGACTTTAAAGGTGATCTGCCACCGTATAGGAAGTCAGTGCAGTTCGCGCAGCACCGGAGTAATATGACTGGATCTCCTTGTCCCAGTCAATACCCGGGCTGCAGCGTTCTGCACCAGCTGAAGGCGATGGATTTCAACCCCAGTAAGCCCAAAGTAAAGGGCACTGCAGTAGTCCAAGCGCGAGGACACAAAAGCGAGGACCAACGTTGGTAGGGAGTCCGACGGAACAAAGTGACGCACCCTGGCAATATTTCTAAGATGGTAAAAGGAAGTATTGACAACGGCCGACACTTGAGATTGAAGGGTCAGCCTATCATCCAGGACAATCCCAAGATTGCGTACCTGTTCAGAGGGCACAAGTGACACACCGCCAAGAAAAATTCCCGAAGGCGTGCCACCATGTGACCTCACTATCTGACCACCCGGGTCCACTACTAACACCTCCGTCTTCTCAGAGTTCAACTTTAACCAACTAGAATCCATCCATCCTTGGATTTCTTCCAAACAGTTGTTAAACACCGAGAGTGCTCCATCCTGATCAGGTGCAAAAGACAAGTATAGCTGGGTATCATCTGCATAGCAGTGAAACTTCAGCCCATACTGTCTTATAATGTCTCCGAGGGGCAGCATGTACACTGCGAATAACATGGGTGACAGCATTGAACCCTGAGGCACCCCACACAACAAAGAAGTTGGGCCGGAGGAATAAACCCCGACACAACTCTCTGTGATCTCCCAGTAAGGAATGAAGTGAACCATTTTAAAACAGTTCGCGACATTCCACAAATTGACCTCAGGTGTGCTAACAACACCAAGTGATCCACAGTGTCAAAAGCTGATGAGAGATCAAGAAGAACTAGAATAGAACGTTTCTTCTGATCTGTCGCCCTCAGAAGATCATTAAGCACCTGAACCAGCGCAGTCTCAGTGCTATGTCTTTTCCAAAAACCGGATTGGAAGGATTCGTAGAGATTATGGATGGTTAAATGGTCTTCCAGCTGGGCTGCTACTACCTTCTCAATAACCTTCCCAATAAAGGGAAGATTAGAGATAGGTCTGTAGTGTGAAAAACAGTCTGGGTCCAGAGTAGCTTTTTTCAAGAGGGGTGTCACCACCGCCTCTTTCAGGGAGTTAGGAAACTCTCCAGACTCTAAAGAACACCAGACTATTTGCACCATAACTGAACCAATGATCTCAAAACAACCCAAAATTAGGGGAGTTGGTCCAGGGTCCAAACCACAGCTTGTAGGTCGCACACTATGGATGATCCTCATAATATCCAAGTCTTCCAGTCAGCGAAAGGAACTCCAAGAGAACCGAGGTGTTGTGGGCTCACGCTGTTCCACACCAACACCCTTAGAGATTACTGGACGCAAGCCCACCCTGATGTCACCCACCTTAGTTGCAAAAAAACGAGCAAGCTCCTCACACTCTATTTGTGAAAAGGCTTTCTGGACTTGCAGACAGGCTGGGTTGCACAGTCTGTCTACAGTCCGGAACAACTGAGCCGGTCGATTATGTGCAACTGCAATCTCTCTGGACAGGAATTCTGCCTTCTTATGGGTGATTGCAGATTGATAGATAGAATAATGTTCCATCAATCTAAGGTGGTTGGCATCAAGGCCGGATTTGCGCCAACAACACTCTAACCTTCGCCCCTATCTCCTCAACTCCCTCAGAGTCCCATCAAACCAAGGGGACCTGGGGTGAAGGGATGGGGCGCTCACGAACAGGAGCAATGAGATCCAGGGTGACGGAAATGGCCATATTATAGGCCACCACCAGCGCCTCTGAGTCATTGCTAGTCAACACGAGGGATGAGAGGTCAAGGCCCGCCATAAGGCCCTGGGAAGTAACATTCCATAATGGGCGGTACCTGACCATCTCCACCGGGGAAGGCCTTCTCAGGGGGGTGTAAAAATTGAACCTCACGGTGTGATGGTCAGACCAAGCGACTGGTTCCACCCCCACATCGGATAAGTCAATCCCTAAGAGGAAGACTAAATCCAAAGAGTGCCCAGATTTATGTGTAGCAGTGAAAACTATCTGTGTAAGGCCCAAAGAAGACATAAGTTGGAGGAAGTGATGACCAAATTGTGAGAGTTCATTGTCGACCCAGGCGTTAAAGTCATCCAGAACCATCAATCTGGGCAACTCAAATGACATATTGACGAGGAAGTCTGCTACTTCCTGTAAGAAGCGTTTCCCATCTCCGGGTGGACGGTAGATGAGAACGATTCGAACGCCTACACCTGCTACTACTGTACACTCAAAGGATTCAGCCTCACCTACTACCACATTCGTGAGGCTCAATTTAGTCTTAAAACAGACTGCCCCCCCCCCCGCGGTCCAATCTCAGGCGGTGTATCACCGAGTACCCGGCTGGAATCATGGCCTCTAAAATGGGGCCTGAATTTTCATCCAGCCAGGTCTCGGTGATGCAAGCCAGGTCAGTCGGACCAATAAGATCAGCTAAAATAGCGGTCTTATTCTTAACAGACATGGCATTGCATAACACCGTCCGAGTCGGACAAACTTTGAAAGTTGTCCGGCCTATCTGCCCACTAAATTCAGTAGTGCCCTTGGGTATGGGCACCAGACAAGGAAAGCCCCAGTCTGGATTCCATTTTGCCCCAGGGCGCCTTCTGGACTTAACAACCCCGATACGGTGGCCCTGCTCTTTCATCCTCTCCTGTTCGCCCACCCCCACCCTCCTCACTCTCCTACGAGCAATCCCCAGTGCTCTACAGCGCTGGTATGTCTCGAATTGTAAAGGGGGAGTATAAAAAGGGCGGAGCGCATGAAGGGAAGAGGATGAATAGTGCACCACCGTGGAGCTCACCGACCAACACATGATTCAGCTCAAACTAGACAAAATAATATAATATCTAACTAAGGTAATCTAAAGCTCTGAATACTTATAGTTAAAATCCTAAAAGCCTCCAAAACAATACTACCTTAAACAAAAAAACAACCCAATAAAACCTACAAAACCACCCTCCTCCCCAACTAGATAGACTTCAAACCCAGAACAACAAAATAAATAAAATAAATAGAAAATCCTCTCACAGCATAAAATACATGTAAAAATATAAATCCCCCACCCTCCTCACAACCGAGGGAGAGGAAGAAAAAGTTAGGGCACTCCACTACCCAAAGTACACACAATAATCAAACAAAAAATAAAATAAATATATATATATATTCTCACTGTAAAAAAACTAAGTTTAGACATCAGTAAGGTGCAAAGCAGAAAAATTCACATGTAGGAAAATGGGGGCTGCCCTGATGGACCAGTGGGTTGCACTGCTGTACAGGCAACCTGGTTTCAGGAACGGAGTTGGGTTGCCACATCAGTGGAAGGGCCAGGCTAAGTAGCTGCCACTTGGTAGTGTGCCTCAACTGGGAGGGGTGACTGTGGTTTCTGCTATCAAAGTGATCCCTACAGTGGGGACAGTGATATCTAGGCTGATGGAGGCATGGCCTATGTCGTTAAGATGGAGGGTGGATCAGGGGGAAAAATGGGGAACAAAAACACTCAGCTGTCTTCATAATGGCACACAGAGCCTGAACAGGGTGTGTCCCTGAGTACAGGGTATATCCCTGGAAAAAGCTGCTATGGGGAAGAACACAAGACTGAAAAAAATAGGAAATGCGACATTGGGGTAAAGAAGTCCTTTGACTTATATATGTGTGTTGTGGTGCTCTTCAGGTTTGAATGATTAGTTGATGCAGCATTGGCATTACCTTAGGTTTGTCACTGTCTTTCAAGGCATGTAAATTTAACTACATACCAATGCTTTTAGAAAGATGCTGAAATTAGGGTAACATGAATGCTGCATCAACCAATCATTCATATCCAGGGGAATACCACACCAGGCATTGGCCAAGCTGGAAAAACTAGAAACAATTTGAAATTTGCTGTTTTCATTAACTGTACAACTCAGAAATGTTTGAATTGATTCACATTAAACTTTCAGAGAGTGTCAATTCTGTCACCAACACCAAACCTTGACTGTTTTATTCTGATCCATCAAATCACCTTTGTTCAAACAGTGAGCAAAAAAAACGGGTTTAACATGGAACTACTGTAAAAATATGACTGACCTACACTGTTAGATAATAGGAAGGTTAATGCCTGTGGTTCTGAGGCCAGCTGACCACACCACCCACTCCTATAAATTCCCAGCAGCCCCATGACTTCCAGTCCTAGGAGATTTGCTGGTGGCTGCCTAGATGGTGTATTTCTGTGCTGCTCCATTTTTCCTCTGCTCCTGCTTTGTTCAGATCCCTGTTGCACTGCTTGACCCTGTTCTTGCTGTTTTTCTGCATCACCTGTCCTCTCCACCCCCAACTTTGACCCTTCTCTGTCACAGCTTCATCACTCTCTGCTTCTGCTGCCTCTCTAGCCTGTGTTCCCTGGCTGATCTGCCTCAGCCAGTGTTCTTTCTTGGCCATGTGTCGTGCCTCCCATTGTATCCTGTGTGACTTCTGCTTGACAAATCCTGTCTTCCTTGTTACTCTGTGCTCAGCCCCCAGGCTTCATAAGTAATGAAACATTTGAGATCTGATTGGCTCAGGGCCTTAAATTATGAGTACAATTATGCAGTTTTCTTAGAACTGGTAAAACCTATGGCTTGTGAGTAAGATGGCCCACTTCTGTGCTTCTCCTCTAGCATCATGCTGTGAATCACCCACCTGTGGTTTGGGATTTTAGTCAGCAGTATGCTTATTCCTAACTCCTGGTTATCTACTACTGCTTCATCACTTAGGGTTGCTTGTACTTGTTCTACTGTCATGTATCCCTAACAGCCATACTAATCTTTTACCCGACTTCTTAGCTCTGTTTTTCCATCTCTCCAGATTCCTTTCTGACTTAGACGTGTCCTCTAACTTCATTTTCCTTGTCTATCTCTTTGCAGACAACCGTTTCTGTCTCAAAATTAAGGTGACAGTGCTTCCCTCAGAACTGTGCTGTTCCAACAGGTGCTGCATCCAGGGTATTTCTCATCTGTGCCTGTCTAACAGGACCCCAGGGTAAATCCAGCTCCCTTCAGATCCGTGCAGTGTGAAATGGTTGCTGAAAACAGGGTTCTCCCTCTGTGCTACTTGGATTCATCCTCATCTGTCAACCCCTGGGATACATTGTCATAACAGTAGGCAAGAGTGGAGAGAACAGTACTCTGTTGCTATGTGCCTCACCTCGGATTTGTTCAGGAATCAGGTCCTGTTCCTGATACACACACCCGGGACCTAGTGGACATCCATCCATCAGATTCCTCCTGAAGTGATTTCCCTCTGAGCCTCATACTCATTTCCTAACCCTGTTTTCTCGGTTCCAGCAAGATGTCTTTCCATCTTAATACCAACCGTCATTCTTCTCCAGAATCAACAGATTCAGCCCTTAACCAGTCAGAGTCTCCTCCAAAACCCAGGAAGACTGTGGCTAAATTACAATACCATATTAAAGACTGGACCACCCCAAAGCTAATGACACACCTTTGGGAATTACAGATTCTGAATCCCATGACCACCAAAAAATGGGAACTCTTCAATCTAATGGTTTTACACTCCTCTGACAAACCCCCTCATTCTGTTTGAATGTCTCAGCTGGAACCTCACTTGTCCTCTGTATCAAGCTTGCAGTTTAAGAAGCTCAAGGCTTTAATTCTGCAAGTCAATACCTGTTTGCCAAACTGGACTCAAAAGTTGCTGATTTATAAATTAAAACAAGCAACCCAGAGACCACCATGTCTAGTACTTCCCATGTGTTGCTGCATGCCAGACCTACCAACCTTGGATCTTCTATTCTTCCAATTCCTCATACAAATCCACAAGACATGGCTCAGATACCAAATCCCGGTACTCATATATCTCTCACCACTCTAGCATCTATTCCTCCTTCTTCAGCTTGTCCCACTCATTTAATTCCAGCTCATCTGAGAAAGAACATCATTGAGAGAAAAGATGCTAACCTCGCCATGCTTCTAATTTCATCACACAACATCATCAACTGTATTGTGCTATGCGGGGATGTCTCTGCCATCTTAAAGGCTAAAGATTTTCGATTGCTCAAAAAACTAATGCATCCAAAATTCATTGTAGCTTTTAATATCTATTGGGATGTCTTATGCATATCTTTTCCAGATCAACATGAGAAAATGGCTATGTTTCTGTATGTCATAGTAGATCTAGTTACCCCATGGTAGAACTTACTTTTATGATTTATCATAAAGCATTCTGCTAGTCTGCATCAAAAGCCCTATGAGGAGAGCTAAAGAAGCTCAATATGTACACCCTAAAGGAGAGGAGGTGGGGGGATGTGATTGAGACCTTTAAATACCACACGGGGGTGAATAAGGTGCAGGTGGGAGATATTGCATTTTTCAGGAAAAAAGGTGCCCTAGAAGTTAGAACAAGGGGTCATGATATGAAGCTAGAGGGGGATGGATTCAGGAAAGATGTGAGGAAATACATCTTCACAGAAAAGGTGGTAGATGCCTGGAACAGCCTTCCAGTGGTGGCAGTGAGGGGAAAACAGTGGTGGGATTCAAAAAAGCCTGGGATAGGCACAAGAGAATTATAAAGGAAAATAAGAGGGTGGAGGAGACAATGCCATAGATCAAGGAGGGTCTGCAGTGAAAACAATCACAATGAAAAGGGGCAGATTGCATGGGCCAAGCAGACCTTATCTGCCATCAGTTTCGATGTTTCTCTGCAAAAGCTGCAGTGTACTGTACCTTTCTCGCTGTAACAATAAACTCTTTTGAGCATCTTTGGACAATGAGCTGTTCTGTTGATATTTCGCTGGGCAGCGAGCACTATCATGTTCCATCTGTAGCTCTTATTCCAATCTTGCTTCTTTGTGCCTGCTTCCATTCTAGACCACATGTCCTCTAGATTTTCCTCATCTGGGTATTCATAAAGGCCTCCTTTAACCCTTAGGCTGCCAACAGAATTAGAATGTATAGGAATTCTGGACTGATATATCAGTCCGTGGCACAGCAAAGGTTAACTCAGTGAGTGCTGTATGCATCCCAAGATTAAAAAGATAAATGAGACAGATAGATTTTCTTCTCTGCAGAAAAAACCCTATGTAATAACTTCAATAAGGAAACCTGCTTCTCATCATCCTGTACCCTTCCTCACACATGCAGCTTCTGTGGTGAAGCACATTCCAAACAGGTATGCCACAAGAGAACATTTCCTAAATCTTTCACGGCCAAACCATGACTAGGGCATCCATCCACAGCCATATTCATTTCCATTCCCACTCAAATGTTAACAGACCATTCAAATCAACAACTGATGTCCAATCTTCTGTTAGGTTTTTCTCAAGGATTTGATATAGGTCTCCTTGCCATCATGTCGACATCCCTGATGTGCAAAAATCTGCAATCTGCATAGAAAGAACCCGACATAGCTCAAGAACTCATCCAAAAAGAAGTACAGGAAGGATTCCTTATCAACCCCTTTCTGAACCCCCCTTTCCCTAAGTTTCACATTAGCCCCATTCACCCTTTCTAAAAAGGGAAAAACATGCAGCCTCCTACTCACTGGCCCTTCCTAATGTTGTTAACAATGTTGCTGCCCATCTCATTGCATACTGCTTCTCGTGATAATGAAAGTATAATAACATTAACATATAAAGATAAATGCCCTAGTTCAATGGCTGCCCCATCAGCTTCAATATTTGCTGCTTGCCTACACCAGAGTGTATTGATACCACTACCACTAGGTACCAGAAACCCCATCCCTCCCCCAATAACCAATTTGCTCCTGTTATCAAGTAAACACACTAAACGATCCTCAACTCTCCGGCTTCACTCTCAAGCACTGAAACACCTTAGGTTGCAAGCAACTAAACTGGTTTGACTGCTACTGCTCCTATCGGGTAATCTTCATCCCAACCCAGGCCCTAAAGGATGGGCACTAATCACACTGAGAAGCTTGGCTCAGTCACAGTTGCCTCAATCAACACCTGCAGCCTGCTGTACAAATTTGACTCACTGCAAATGTGGGTAGCTCAACATAAGCCTGATGTCCTGTCAGTTGTTGAGACATGGCTCACACCGAGAACCACCGAGACTGAAATCCAACTCATAGGCTATACGTTATTCATATTAGATAGAATGGGAAAGAGGGGGGGAGGAGGATGCATCATATATATATATATATATATATATATATACTGTATATATCTATCTATATATATATATATATATATATCTATCTCTATAGAACCACCTGGAGGGACGGGTCCTACCACAAATAAAAATGGGAAATAATATACAAATACTACCAGTAAAATTAATCATCAGGACACAAGGCAAGGGAATAACCCTTATCTCAGTCTACATCCCACCCAAGGAACAGGCAGAAGGATTTAAAGTGCTTCATGAGTACCATTCAGACCTCCATCTTAAGTCTGAGGTACTAGTGGTGGGTGACTTCAATATAAACTGGCTGTCCCCTGATGCTGCTCCTTACAGAGATGCCATCTCAGCAATAAATATAGACCAGTTAGTGCAATCCCCCACATGCACTAACTACCGAACCGGAACCAGCACCTTACTTGACTGGCTGCTAACAAACCACCCAGAATGAATCACCCACACAGTCATTCTCCCTGACTCCATAAGCAACCACTCCCCCATCCTCTGTACTTGGACTAATAAGGTTCCTAGACTCCTGGGGAAAGTGATTACATCATGAATTTTAAGAAAAGGGCAACTTGGGCCCCTAAAAGAACATCTTAGGCAACAGAATTGGTCTGCAATCTTTTCTGCAGTGGATGTCGATGCTGCATTAGATTACTTCAAGACATTTAATGCTGCCTGTGATATCTTGGCCCCCATCACCAATAAGAAGGTCAGAGGATCTCATAAGTCCTGGATAACTCCCTCTCTCATCGCCCAGCTATGCGCTAGAGACAATCTATGGCACAAGGCAAAAGGTTCTGGCTCTCACATTGACCTTCAAAAGTACAAGACTACCCATAACAAATGCACCCAGGCCATTTGCCTGGTGAAAACACACTACTTCAGGACTGTATTAGACAATTCCTGGGGAGATAGCCATACATTTTGGGAAAATATTAAGGCCCCAACAGGGAAGCCAAATAAAACAGCTCAGACTATGCTGAACCTAGATGGGAATGTAACAAAGGATCCTAAGAACATTGCAAATGCATTTAATAAGGCCTTCACAGACCTCAGCAGTGTGCTTCCATCTGACTTCCTTAACCCAATTAACCATGACACATGCAATACATCAGGTACCTCCCCCCATAATGCAGCCCCGCCATTCTACCTCAGGATTATCATGAAATCTGAGGGGAAAAAAAATACCTACCACAAGTACTGGGAAAAACCAGGCATAGCTGGGACAGTCTCAACCTGAAGTTAATTTCCCTAACCCTAGATGTTCTACTGGCACCCCTAACAAAAATACTAAACCTCTCCCTTACTACCAGAAAATTCCCTAAACTCTGGAAAGCTGTGGTACTTACCCCAGTTTTCAAAAGTGGGGACAGAACAACACACACAAGCTACCGACCAGTTTCTGTACTACCTCCAGTCTCTAAAGCTCTTGAATGGATCGTCTATGATCAGCTCATTGAGCATCTAGACAAATACCGACTATAATGCTAGCAGCAACATGGCTTTAGAAAACAACACAGCACAACAGCACTAGTAGAATTTACAGGATTTATTCATGACACCCTTGATTGGGGGCACTTAGTGGGGGCTACCGTCATAGACCTCACTAAGGTCTTGACATGGTCAACCATAAACTACTTTGTCAACTAGGTGACTCTGGCATGTCCTCGAATGCTCTGTGCTGGTTTTGAAGCTACCTCTCGGGGTGTGTACAACAGGTGAAAATCGGCAACACACTCTCTGATAGCCAATGTGTTAGCACAGGAGTTCCCCAATGATCCATTTCGGGCCCTTTGCTGTTTAGTCTCTTTTTAAATCACCTTCCACAAGCATGTCAAGACAGAATACTCCTATACGTGATGATGCTATTCTATACACTAGTCACCCCGACCCCACAACACTGGAACAACGAATGCGGTGCAGCTTCAAGATTGTCGAAGACTGGTTCATAAATGCATGGTTATTGTTAAACCATAAAAAGCAAAAACATGCCGTTTGCCTCTACACACAACAGATATAAGTCTTACAAACTAGTACAAAATCACACATGCCCCCACAATGCAAAGCATCATGGCTAGTTATATGAAACAAACAAAACAAAATTCTTGAGATAGTCCAAAACTTCAAATATCTTGCCATTACTTTGGATAGCTCCCTCTCATACTCACTACATATCGACCAGGTTGCTAGGTTCACAAATAGGAAAATCGGGCAGCTGTTCTGACATAGGCATTACATTACAGAAGAAGTCCTTACATTCGCTATAAATAGCTCTGTCTTTTCTGTAATAGACTATGGTCTTGTCTTCCACAGTGCAGCCTCTGACACAACCCTAAAAAGGATTGCCTTAACACTGAATAAAGCTTGCAGGCTAGTTCTTGGTGCTACATGCCTTACCCACACCTGTGACCTTTATTCGCTCTCGGGTTGGCTAGACCTGGCTAACAGAATTCAATACCAGGTATGTCTTCTAGCCAAAAAGGGTATACTAGGTCTGTCCCCAGCTGGGGTTCAGACCATGCTTTGCCCAGCTACAGCAGCTAGACTGACTAGAGGGACAAATAATCCCTATACGGTTCCTTTCCACTGAACTTTGCAAGGTCAGCGATCCTTTGGGTTCCGTGCTCCAAACTGGCTCAACTCCCTCCCAAGTGATCTACTCTCTGAGAACAAAATTGGACCATTTAAATCAAAACTCCAGTCTCACCTCTCAAGTCTAAAGAAGTGCACCTGCTTCCCCTAACTAATCCAAGCGACCTAGGTTTGCACTGATTATCATAGCACTTTTATTCCCTTCCCACTTGTTACTTTATAACCCTTCTGACACCTTGATACTTTATAACCCTTCTACCACTTCCCTCCATCTCTTAACAATCCTACTTACCCCCTACTCTACCTTCCCTACTTTTCAGCTTCTAACTTAACAACTACCAAATTGCACTTCCTACCTCTACTCTACCCCACCTTGACAAAGATTACTGGCTATGCTGGTTTCCCACACTGAATCTGTTAATTTCCCTGACTCCATGTAACTGTATATATTTTGTACTAAGAATTCCTCCCCTGTTCACAAATGCGATTTGTTCACATTGTATTTTCTATTGAAAATTACTTATGCTTTGTATGTGCGAAAGTTAGTGCTCCTGTTATCAGTTGGCAGTATAGCCTACAGGCTAGAGTAACAAGCTGTGAATGAGCATAGTACATCCAGTAGACAGACCTGGGTTTGATTCCCACAACCTCCACTTGCATACTGTGTGATTCTGAGCAAGTCACTTAACCTCCCCAGTGCTCCCGGGTCGCCCCTGAAAATAGGCACCTGTGCCTAGTGTGCCTTATCTGGTTACCAAAGAATAAAATGAATAAATAAAAATAAATCTCCTTTAATATATGCATAATGTTGTTGTTTTGACTGTCTGTTATTGATGTGGAACGTCTGTAAATGAGTTCTGAGCTCAAAGGTTGCAATCCGAGACTTTAATAAATAAATAAATAAGCCCTGTTTGTATCACAATCTGAAAGTTTTCAGGCAAGAAGCATCTTATCATTAACCTTTCAGATCCCCATAAGTGTACTTAGCCCCGCATCAGTTCCCTTATACCTTCTAAGAACTTTTCTCTCACATGTGTATATGTCTTTTGGATGAGACGTTAAACTGAGGTCCCATCCGCCTGTTCTGGTGGCTGTTCAGGTGGATGTTAAAGATCCTATGGCACTTCTCGAAAAGAGTAGGGGAATTTTTATAGTAGCAGTATCCAAGTAAATGCAGACAAAGGAAAAGAAAAAAATAATACAGTAACCACAATACAGTAGAAGTAAGCTTAAACATAAAATAAAAGAGCTGCTACAAAAACAAGCATGGATCTATTACTGCAAAGAAAGTAGCCTTAATGCAAACAATAAAGGAAACATGTCAAAACTGATTAAGAAGAATCTCGCAAATCAAGTGGTAATCATGTCAGGGCCAAACAGTATAAGACTAGAATTAAAGGAATGAGATGCAGGAATCCCAAAATCTGTAGATTCCAGACGTGGGCAAAACCTCTGATCTCTATCATAGACTTTGTAGAATTCTAACTGAATGTTTACAAACAGTTCTTGATGGGATACCAAATTTTGTTGAAGGACCCATGAATACCGTGCCTGCCAAAGGTAATATTTACAGAGGGCCAACAAAATTTGTAGTGTGGGGTTGCCAGGGAAGCCCAAACTTTGGAAAAAATGCTCAATACCAATTCCTGATATGTAAGGAAAAGAAGATGAGGGTCATTCCACTGAGATGTGACATAAGACCAAAACTGCTGAGCATAAGGGCAGTCCAAAAACAGGTGCTCTTGAGTTTCTGTAACTCCTAGGCGGTGCTATTCTAAGGGCTACTACCCCTGCCTGTATGGCTATACACGGGTTGAGGGGCCTGAGTTTAATATTATGGTGCCTCCACCCAGATAAATGGTATTGGGATTGCTTATCTGCTCTGGTTTAGCCCTCTGGGAAGCTATAATCACCCACCAATCCACCTAGTGTCCCAGTACCTAAAGCAGTAGTAAATTCATAGATAATATAGAACAGTAATAATATGCGCACACCCTTCACACTTACCACCAGGGTTGGATCTGCAGCAGTTTCCCTGGGGACCCCCTGTAAAGTAAGGTTAGCAATGCAACAACACACTCTTAACACTGTAACCCAACTAATAATATGTACACTAGCCAGGTTGAATGTGAAGACAGACACTCAGGTTTATTTAGGGGCAGTGAACAAGGAAGGGGCATGAATTTAGCCAAATTATTTGAGATTTGATTCGATTCAGGGTTGGCATGCATTTTTGGTCCCAACATGACAATCACACAACACTGGGTACCCAGGATGGTAAATCTGGCTAGCCAGAGGCATTGCTTGGGGGTAGCCGGCATTGCAGCTGATGTTGGGGCCCTTGGTGGAAAGAAAAGCAGTTAACATGCAAAACACCCAGATTATTTGTAATCCGAGCCAGTTGGCTCAATTCTTTGTAAATCCAAGAAAGTGAAACAATTAGATGGTACCATAAATAATTCAAGCACTCATTGCAGGAAGCTACCCTGATTGTACTCATGCTGCCGGGAATCTGTTGTAAGGCAGGTGATATGGAGACCTCGTGATGATGACAGAAAAGCATGGGGAGACAGGCCCGACACGACACACCTCCTCTTCATGACTTTTCCTCCATGTGGCCGCAACCTGTGTATTGTTGCTGCGCAGGGGCTGGATCCCCGAACCAGTCTCTCGCTATGACAGTCTCTGGTGATGGAGTAGCAGTCTAGGCCAAAATGGCAGGGCCCAGTCAGGATAAGCAGTCTGACAAAGTTCGTGATCTTCTGCTGGCGAAGCCTCCAGCTGGCGTAACAGGTTCTTTTGTGAGGAAACAGATCTTGACTCACGAAACACATTCAGCACATTTAAATCAACAGCTACCTCAGAAATCAGTTCAGATATAGTCCGGTTGCAATTCAGCAGCTTTGCTGAACAAATCTTTCGATCCGAGTATATCTCACACACAAGCTGGGCCGATCGCTTCAGGAGCAAGTCTTTGGTTCAAACTGCAAGTTGCAGTAACACTTCTTTTTCCATCTGCCACAGTTCCAGGTTGGAATCAGACAAGTCTGACTCCTGCTAAAGGAAGTTCTAAAGCAGGAAAAAGTGGCAGGAGGCAAATTAGGCCTCTTCCCGCTGATTCCCCTATGCTCCTTCTGGGATCAGCTTCTTAAAAGCTCGAGCTGTTCACACTTTAACCTCCAACTGTAACTGATCCACTGTCTCATGGCACATTGGGCATTTCCCTTGTGAAACCCAAAGATTCAGCTGGTTGAAAGAGCTGTCAATCACAGTAAGGGCTCCCCCTCCAGGCCAAACTGGCGCCAACACTAAAACTACAAAAACTGCAGTTTTCCTTCCCACAAGATCCCTGAGGCAGGATCCATTTTAGGCCCCTGGAGTCTAATTGGTTCAATTACTGGAAGTCCCAGACATAACATGGTGGCTCCCATCCAAATGGACAATCTGCAAATAAAGCAGGTTAGACAAACTTCTCTATCTCTAATATAACCATTCACAAACAGTAAATAAACACAGTTCCTACATAGGCTCAGTGTCTCAATAGCTGTCTTACCTGTTACTATTTGTATATAATTTTGTTATAAATATATGTTTTGGAATTTCTGCTTGTGAAACATGGCAGTCAACAAAGCTTCATAGAACCCTGGATTTTCAAAAATATACTATTCCGTCTCTAAATGGAAGGAAACAGCCAACTTTAAAAGAATCTAACACATGCCTGACAAAAACCTGTGTGGAAATCATAAAAGTCATGTTCTCAGAGAGTTGGTGCTTTGAAGTGAAAATATTGCCTTTTTACGAGGTGACAGGAGGGAGAATGCTTCCTAGTCAGTCTATGTCAAAAATCTCACAATGTTGTGAAATAGCTCATCAGGATGTTTTTCTGAAACATCAAGGGGGTAATTCTAAAACTGCCATAAACCATGTTCTGTGATTCACTTGAGAGAAAACATACTTTTTTTTTAATAATTGGAATATTTGGCCTTGTGCAGTGGCATATGACTAATTCAGTATGCAGGAATGAAAGTGACCTCGCAGCCAGCATCACCACAGAGCTGTGACCTCACAAGCTGGGTGGGACCCTTTTCCCCCTGATATTGTCAAGTTGCTTAGGGAACATTGCAACATCAGTGTTTGGACTTTCAAGACAGACACTCTTGTGTTCTGGACTTCTAAGGGACACTCTTGTTCCTGGACTCAAAGAGAGGCACTTAAAATAGGTAATTTCAGCACCACTATTTACCAACTGAAACTGGGGTAGGATTAGTTATTCAGTACAAGGTGGTTTGTTTATAATTGTCCATTTATTTTCTGAGTGCACCCTTAATGTATGTATGTTCTGTGTTTTGTATTTTATTTACTATTTTGAATTTTAGTAAACTTCATTTTTCCTTATACCACTGCCTGAGACTTGCTCATTTTGAGTGAGAATGGTGGAACAGTCTTAATATTCTAACACAGCTGTTAAATGCTTATTGTGTCGCCTTATGCAGACATGCTAACAAAGATCTGTGTAAAGATCCAGCAAGGTAAGAAAAATACCGGCGTCTCAACTGAGTCAGAAGGGGGTTGTGAACTAGGCCGGTTGCATGCCTGGTGGGCCAAGTATATTGCACTGCTTTCCCCGAAGATAGTGTGATATCTGGACCTGTTACCTGAGTGTACTAGCTAAAAAAGGGTTCATAATTGACCCCAGGACTCGAGACTGGTAGTTGCTTGGACCCAAAACAAACAGGAGGGTGTCCCTGTTTATCCCGTTCACAAATTGCACTTAAAGGTTAGGCACTGTGGGAGCAGAGGGCCTGACACCAGGAGTGGTTTTGTGACAGGTTCCCTATGCGCAAGTAACGACTGCAGATTGGATCAAAACAACACACTGTCTGGATGGCCACAAGCCCTAAATCACTCGGACCCAGCCCAGACCACTTTCTAACACAGATTAGCTATTCTCTTAAAGGGACAGGTGCAGAGGCTCAATAGGGCACTCCCACACAGATGAACAGAACTATTTAAGGCAGGACACCAGCCTGACAGTGGGCATTAAGGAACCCAGAAAGTCATTATAGTAAACCCCAAATTGGAGATGGGGTGTTACATTTCCAAAATAGGGCCACAACCAGGTAGAAGACAATAGTGATCTGCTACCACTTTATGCTTATGGGTATTGCGTACACCTGACTTATTGTGGCTACTTAGCCAGGCCAAGTCCCATACAAAAGGAGGCAATCTGGAGTTATTCAATTGTCTGAGGACTGTGGCATTGCCTGACACTGGTCAGTGTTGAAATTCAAAATCTGATCTAAAATGTTCCATCAAAATAAACTGATATAGTGATTTACTTGTGGCCGTTAAAACTGCACCATAGGAACGTTTTCACTTTTTTATCTTTAAGAAGCTGACAATCACCAGCCCGGTGGCGTTGAGGGTTGAGGCGCTGGATGCCACACCTCGTGCTACACTGGTGACCCGGGTTTGGGAGCGAGCCTGGGCACTGGGAGTCGGCAGGGGAGGGAGTTGGATTGAGCATCTGGAGGACTGTTCCCCTCTCCTCTCCCAGGGAGGGATCCAGGGGTTTCCTGGTGCATTAGTGGCCCCCCCCGGTGAAGACCGGAAGTACTACATGTGCGGGATCAAGATTCAAGGGGACGAGCGTGGCAGGCGTCTACGAGGGCAGCCTGCATGCTGACAGCATTGCACGCCGCACTTGTGGGGAAAGAAAAAGAGGAAGAATGCCTCCCACACTGCCGGTGAGATGACGGTGGCCCCAGGGGAATCACAGACATCCCATCACCGGTCCAGACACGCCCGTATCTCTCTCCATGGCCGGCCCACTGACTGCAAGTAAGGCACTTCACACTTACGAGCCAACTGCCAGAGGGAAGGTAGGAACCAGCCCAGGAGGTGTTACCAGGGATTGAGCCTGACTGTGGTTGTTCGGGGGGGGGGGGGAGGAGACCCTGGGAGATGCGGAGGGTTCAGGCTGGGAGTTAGGGTGAATTCCGAGTGGGCACTCCTGAAGGATGCCTGGGGGTGTGGGTGTATAAAGAGAATAAAAAAAAAAAAGAAGCTGACAATCACGTCATCTGGGACAAACAATGGTTTACGAATTACCTTAACCCTTAGGCTGCCAACAGAATTAGAATGTATAGGGATTCTGGACTGATATATCAGTCCATGGCACAACAAGGGTCAATACCTGTGGATTTCCACTCCGGGAGATAGACTGCAACCCATTCCCATGCTGCAGGGGCCCAAAGAGACTGGGCTTGATGCAAAACTGGGGCAATATTAGTAGTAAATAATGCTAAAAAAAATACCAGGGGATTCAACATATCCAGCCCTCCCTGGAGCTTTGTCCGATACGTGACATCCCTCTGGACTGGATTTAACTTGCTCCCCCAAACTGCTCTGAAAAAAAAATTATAAAGTTGTGTCTCGAGATTGAGGGGGATGGAAAAACAAATAAAATAGCTACTAAAAAGGTTTTGATCAGCAATATTCTTTTTAACTTAGACAGACGGGTTTCATTCCATTTGTGCACCTTAGGCAAAGTGCTCGGTAAGCATGTCTCCCAATTCCAAACTGTCATGTCCGAGGTTCCATACCAGATACCTAGTATTTTTAATGTCTGTCGACAGAAAAGGAATAGAGAGTATGTCCATCTAAGGTGGGGATGTCACCTCACCAAGTTGATAGCCTCTACTCTTTACAAAATTGGTACTGGAGGCAGACAAATCGGAATAGTCATCCAACACACGTCTCAGAGCCGACCCTTCAGTCACTGAGTTACAGAAGATGACCACATTGTCCACATACACTAATACCTTCAGTGGGGGGATCTAAGGGGGTCAGGACTAAACCCCCTAAGGAGGGACAGGCATGTATATGTTGTAGAAGCGGGTCCAGACAGAAGACGTATAAAAGGGAACTTGGGACAACCTTGACAAACCCCTTTTTTTAGGGTACAGGGCTGCTCCAGCCATCCATTAATTAAGGGTCTGACCATAGCCTGGCTATATAAACAACGTATCCATCCCACAAACTGTGGAGGAAGGCTAAAAGAGAGTATGTCCTTAAAAAGATAATCATGAGAGACCCGGTCAAAGGCCTTCTCCTGATCCAAGTTGAGCAAAAAGCCTCTTATCTTGTGTTCTGTTCCTCTGATGAACAGTTCTCTTAGGAGGACAAGTTATTCTGAATTCATCTCTGAGGTACAGAACACATCTGAAATGGGCTTATCAATAGGGCTGCGGCCCTGCTCAATCTGACTGCCAAGATTTTGGCTTGGATCTTATAGTCTACTTTTAGAAGGCTCAACGGTCCAGTTGCACAGGTCAGCCTTATCTCCTTTCTTAAAAGTGTAAACTAGGAGAGCCTTGAACAAGGGAGCTGGAAAACTGTCCCTGATAAGGCAATCATTAAAGACTGCTGCCAATACTGGTGATAGGGTATCTTATGCTGCTTATAAAACTTCAGACTCAGACCATCCGGGTCTGGAGCCATGTTTGACCAGAGTGAGGAAATGCCACCCAAAACCTCTGCTGTGGAGATCAGAGCCACCAAAGACAGAGCATCAGTTGTAGGCAAAGATGGGAGGACCAGGTCGGACAGAAAGGATCAGTCTGATGGACTCGGTGGGGCCGGGGAAAGGTAGACCTCATAAAGTCCCAAGCCATGTGCGTGATTGCATGGCCCGTGCAAACTAATTGTCCCGTATTATCATACAGTGATCTCATGGATCTACTTTCAACTCTACTTTTGCAGTCTTTAAAGGGGCTAAATGTTTGTGATGATTGTTGTGTGCCAAACGCATTTCCTGTTTGCTCATAGTTATACTGCAACTGATTCATCTCCTCTTGGTGGGAGCAGATCTGCAAACTATAGTCCAGACCCATGCTTTCAGCTACAGAATAAGTCTTCTGCAGCTGATCTCTCTGGGACAAGTATCTCAAATAACTATCTGTCACTTTAGAACCTGTATAATGTTTAAATAATTATCTAAAATTAAGCTTAATGTCAACCCACCACTCAGCGAAGGTGCTGTAGAGACACTGTACCGAGGTGTGGGCTGTCCATAGGGAGATCCATTTATCCAACAACATTGGGTCCTGCAAAACAGCCGTGTTTAGTCACCAGGGACCCTTGCCATGTGTCGAGGTGTCAGTCCTATGTTAATGTACAGGAGAGCAATTTGTGGTCAGAATACTACATACCACTAGTGTGAGCTTCTAACACTGTTATTAGTTGAGAAACAAAGAGATAATCTATATGGGTGGACAAAGCTCCATGAAAATATGTTCTACCCCCAGTAGGGTGCTGGGCATTACTGTTTGTATAATGGTGTTCAAGCAATTAGAGTCAGAAAAGAGCTTATCCATCTGGAGACCCCTATCTGCCTTAGTCAACCCACAGATAAAGTCCCCTCCCCACACTACCACATGAGAGGTATGTAAAAGGGGTTGTACCACTTAAAACAGAGATAGCCTATCAGCTTTTGTCTGTGGAGCATACACTGTGATCAGGCGAACCTTATCATGGTGAAAGGTAGCATCCAGGGCCAAGCCTCTGCTAGGGATTATATCTATCAATCTGGTAACCTTGAGGTCCATGCAGTTAAACAAGATTCCCACCCCAATGCAGCGATACGAACCAAGGGGCCAGAGGGATGGGCCCTTTGTCCAGAGCCGGGATGACTACACAAGTTCAAACCTAGTCGTTATTCTAGTGTCTTGCAGAAAGACGACATGATCCAAGAGAGCCTGTAAGGACAAAAACATCAATAACCTCTCACCATAACTCTTCATGTTGTTAATATTAATAGTGGACACCCATAGGGATCCCATCAAGAGGAGGGAATGAAATTTCAAAACTTAACAGAAAATCATTTATGTATATTTTGTGACCTAGTTCTCTTTCTATTTTCCACAGGAGGAGTGGGAGAGGCCCAGGAGCACATATTGTGCTCCATGTCTGAGGAATAATCCATTTGTGAGGAATGGGCAGAAGAAACCTCTGAGTCTCCATCCTCTACATCAGTATGGCCCCATGCTATTAGTTTGGCAAGAACACCAAACCTATTTCTGTGGATCAACACCACTGATCCCTTTTTTCCAGTAATTTGTGAGAGCCAAGACACACAGATCCCTGTTTCTTCCCTTTTAGGGGAACTGGGACAAAGCCATCTCGAGTGGGTGGAGGGGGCATGGCAGGTATAGAGAAGGAGGGAGCTGACTGTTCCAAAGAAAGCAATGCCTCCATCGCATCTGGGGAAGCCAAGGAGATGTCTGGAGGAGTGACTGGAATATCAGGATCTGCTACCATTGTCTGTGATGGTCAGGAGATGCTGCCCATACTCCAATGGGCTCCTGAGCCAAGAGGTACCAACTGAGGATCTGTCACTTGGGCAGTAGAAACAGCTCCTGGTGCATCTGCCTGATTTTGAGAAGAGTTTAGATGTTGAGCCCTGGAGACCATGCTATCCTGAGTGCGGGCTGTACTCCTGTTATGCGATGCCCAGGGACATGTAGCATAGGAATGGCCTCATCTGCTACACAAATTACAACAAAAACCATTCTGGCAGTCTTTTGCCAAGTGGCAAAATACCAGGCAGTGACTACAGCGCACACTGTCGCAGGCACTACTAGAGTGGGAAACGGAGCCACACTTGAAACAGATCTTAAGTTGTCCCCGGTAGAACAATGTACCCCCGTCCTTCCCCAGGTAAAGTGTATAAGGCAGATGCAAAACACCCAAATCAGTTTGCTGCAGTTTTACTCGGATTCACTACCCCCACCTCTACCACTGTCCACGTCTGTTTGGAGTCAGTCAGCTGGTTCAGGGCATTCCAGAACATCGCAGTGACCCTTAACCAACTTAAGATATCTTCTGTGTTAACCCCCTCATTGTGGAAGAGTATTATAATTGTACGGATGGTCAGTCTTGTCAATGGGACAGCAAGAAAAGTTGCCCTCAACTGGGAATCCTTATAAACCTCATAATGAGACCAAAACCTCTCATGCCCATCAGTGAGTTTAAAACTGATGTCATAAGTAGAATCTCCAACATTAATCAAGGCATAAATGTCCATAGCTTGAAACAAACTAGAATTTTTAAGCAACTTCCTGGCAACATAGACTCAGCCAGGGGCTTGGTCCAGACCCACTTTGTAGATTATACCAACTGCATTCCGTCGTGAGGCTGGCTCCCCCTGAGCCTGAAAAAGATCTGCAAACTGTTAAGTTTTTATAGTAGACAGCACAGTAGGTTCATGTGTGTGTGTGGGGTAACGCCTACTGGGTCAATATGTTGTACGCTTTACAGCGCACGACACAGCTGCATAACAGGAACAGCGTGGTAGGGAAGAGCAAGAGGGTGCAAAACCACAAAATGATGTATGCGTGGTAGTGCACCCTCTCACTCTTCCTGGTATAGGTTAAGAATCCTGCTGGGACGAGGGACCACCGAGCAGCTGCCATGGCTCAATGGGATGAGCCACAGGCAGCAAGGGAGGCAGTGTGTCTGTGGACTGGGTTTCGATTCCAGGTTCCAGATCCATGGAATTGTTATATTTTTTGCACTTCGTGCGAATTTAAGTGTTAACCCCCCCCCGGAGTTAGTTATTTTAGTTGGGGGTTCGGCACAGCCTCTTAACGGGTGGGCTATGGGGCACAGCCCCTGCAAAACAAAGACTTATGCTGCTGGCAATATATTGCACTGTACTGGCAGCGTGGTATATTGCGTGGCATAATGTCTTGCCAGGGCAATGGACTCTACTTCCGGAGTTGGATGGGGAGGTACAGAAGCCACTGAAGTGGCCCCAGGATCAACTGCCCTGACCTCATGCTCAGACTGAACCACTTCAGGAGGGTCAATACAGGCTGGAGGCAGCTGAGACCATGTTGTGGCCAATAAGGCAGGTACAGATGTCTGGCCTTCCAGCAAGGCTGTTTCAAAAGGAATGTCAGCTGGTGACTAACTGTCCCTTGAGAAGTCCCATGACCCCTCCATAAGTTGCTGTTGAGAGCAGAGTAGGCTGGTTGAGAGTGGGGCCTGAGCAGGGTCTAAAGATGTACCAGTCAAAGAGGCTCTATATCTCTGGACCACTGGATCATGGTCATCTGGAGTTCATGGTCCTGTTTTGGTTGGTGTCCAGCCAGCAGTGACCAAGGCCCTCTCAGGGGTCCAAGGTTCCCTGTTTATCAAATCTTTACTCTCCCATGAGTGTCAGGGAATATGTGTCCCCTGTTGATTCCAGACAGTCGTACATAACAGAAACTGACCGAGATACAGATACAGCACCATCTGAAAACAGCTCTGAGGCTGTAGAAGTAGCAGATCTTTTGACAAGGGTAACCAAGGCACATACCTCATAATTAGAGTGAAGCTCCTCTGCTTATAGCTGTTGTAGTAACACAGCTTTTCAGGATTCCTGTTGCAAATGCAGCTCCTCTTCCTGGGTACTGAGCTCTGTGACCATGCGACGGTTCAGCTCTGGATTCATTGCCGTTCCATCCTTCTCTGGTTTCCGATCAACCATCCCTGGTTTCCTACAAGATGGCTCCAGAAAAGCTGTGACTGGGGTGGAGGCAGGATCCCCAGTCACCAAGCTCCGAGCAACCTCCGCTTCTTCCATCATTGCGACTGCCAAAGTGGAAAAGCAGTCTCAGGCTCCCCCCACTGAAAGAGTTGGGGAATTTGCCAGGTGTCCTGGCCAAATTTCCTCCATCCACTAAAAATACTACTAACAGCCTAATCTGGTTCAATTTCAGTTGGTTACCATCTGTATTCCTCCCCCCTCCAGTTTGCCCCTGAAAAAGGGACATCTAGTCCCAGTAGGCCTACCCAGTCAACAAAATTCAATCAATAAATAAATAAATATGCATGAATCAATGATGCTGTACAACTCATCAAACATGCTGGATGCCAAACATGGCTTTCTAAAGCAGACTTTTCTGATGTCTTCAATTTGTTGCCAATTCACCCCAATCTCTAGCATCTGTACAGCACCCAGTGGGACAACCACTTCTATTTAACCACACGCCTTACCTTTGGATGCAAAAGTAGTCCTGATTGATCGACAATTTCTCTAGTTGTTAGTGCTGGATTTTACTCAGTATTCACTACAGGTCCTTCATTTTGTATCTACTGGATGATTTCCTTCTCATAGACCTTCTGAACCTACAATTAGCCGAAACTATTTCCTGCCTCACTACACTATTTTGGACCCTCCATATAAAATTAGCAGAAGATAAAGTGCTAGGTATGGTCATATTCCTGGAATTCCTCAGTATCATTTTTGATTCTGACCACATGGAAGCATGCATCCTTTCAGGCAAACTGTCTTGGATCAGTTTGCTAGTCTCCCTCTTCCAGCCTAAATGGTCTTGCACAAAACGAGAACTCCTATTGCTCTTGGGATACTTACATTTTGTAATGAGAATTATTCCTCAGGTCATTCTTTCATTTCCTGTTTGCTTGAAACAGCTCATTCAGTTAAATCCTTAAATCACATAACACTGACTTCTTCCACTCGTTCTTCTCTTCAGATGTGGTCCCTATTTCTGGAATCGTGAAATAGGATTTCTTTGTTCTACATTGAACCATCTCCTGCTTATCACCTCGAAGTGTTTACCAATGCTACACCATAACACCGATTTGCTGCCATCCATGGAAACTCCAAGTTCACCCTTCCTTGGCCTCCTGACATCTTCAGGTTACCCAATTTTGTTACAACTTCTGCTCTATTTGAAATATACCCGATAGTAGTTGCTGATTGAATGTGGAGACATCTTTGGTCTAACCAGTACATTGCCATTTACAAAGACAATCAATCTGCGGTAGTCATTGTTAATAAAGACTGCTCGTCCACTCCTTCAGTCATGGCCTTTCATGGAAAATTGTCCTGGACATCTTTTTGTAAGTGTTTTGAACTTCAATATGTACACATTCAAGGAACTGCCAATCATCTATCTGATTCTTTATCTTGCTTTCACTTTCAGTCCTTCTTCAGTGCAAATGCCTCAGTGGACACCCATATGTCAATACCTCCAGATCTCTCAGATCTGCAAATGCTATGAACCATTAATTGGAATCAGTCTGGTTAGTGATATGGACATCTTTAACTGAGACAACAAGCGTGGCTTACACATCAGCTTGGACAAGATACTTCACATTCTGCACCAACTCATCCCTTGATCCTTTTAAAATGTCCATTTAGCATGTTCTTGATTTTACATCATTTTGTTCCTCAGAATACAGAATGTTTTGCTCTTCCATCAGACAGCATATTGCTGCTATTCAACATGTGCATCACCTTTGTTAACTGCTTCAGTCTCTCTCGTACCTCTTGCGTTAGACAAAATGTTTCTTCATGACATTCAGAGACAAACCCCAAAAATCAATCATAGAGAAATCCACTAGATTCAGACTTGTGCTCAAGGCTGTTGAATCTCCTCGCCTCTTCAGTATTTGGACAAGCGGTCGACTTCATTCTGCAAGCTGCTATGACCATCACTTTTTATGGCTTTCTGAGACGTGAAGAATTCACATTTAGTTCTTCTACATTCAATCCCAAATGTCATCTCTTAGCTAATAGCCTCCAGATAAAGTCCTCCAATGCCTAGCATCTATTTTTTAAAGTATCCAAGATGGACAGACTACGTGATGGCTTCACCATTCCCTACAACACAACACACCCTCCCAAATTACCTTCCTCTAATTACCTCTTGTATTTTCAGAATGCTGCCCTATTTGGCCTTACTGCCTCTCCGGCCCCTCTAGAAAACAATTCTTGTGCTTTTACTACTCTCAACCTGTCTCATGCATGATGCCATCATCACCCCTATGCTGCTGTTTATGACATTCCATTTGTATTCTGCCTATTCCACTTCCTCTACCTCTATAGCTTCTCCTTCAGCATTTCCTCCATCTTGCTGAAGTCCACCCTTTATGAAGTGCAGAGCCCCAGCTTAGAACTGGAGAGATGTGCTCTTATGGTTATGTTGAACCACACTGGACTGTGGTCAGTAGACCCCAGTGAGTCCCTCACCTTATCTCTCGTCTCAGCATTTGCTAGAACCAGATCAAGGCTGGCTTCTCGCAGGTCAGTTCCCTGACTTATTGCCTGAGAAAGCAGTCCTGCATTGCATCCACCAGCACCTGGCTTCTTGCATTGCTGGCTACCAGATTTCCCTGTCCACATCTGGCATATTTAGGTTTCCCACCAGCTCCACTTCCCCATTGGCTGATATCTTCTTGATCTCCTCCCCAATTCTCTGTACCCTTATTCCTGCTGGTTTGGTGGTCTGTACAGCACTCTGATCTTAATGTTTATCCCCTTCCATTTTCAGTCATATCCAAACCACCTCTGTCTATTCCATGCCCCCCCAGAGTAGTATCTGCCATGGCCTCTGTGCCTTGCCTTATATACAGTGCACCCTCTCTTCCCTTCCCTTACCTTTTTGTCTATACCAACCATAGCACAAGTAGCTCAGGACTGCAAAGTCCCAATCATTATAGAAGCATAGAATTTGTCAGCAGAAAAGGACTGTTTGGGCCACCCAGTCTACCCAGATGTTCCCTGCCTAATCTGTCTCCACAGACCCTAACTGGTCTCTGGTGACCCTTTCTCCTCCCTGATCTTTTCTAATACACTCCTACGTTTAGCCAACATATGCTTGAATGCCCCTCCCCTTTTGCCTCCACCATTTCTGCTGGCAGTATTTTCCAGGTGTCAACCACCCTTTTAGTAAATAAATATTTCCTTATATCTCTCTTAAAATCCCCCCCCCACACATCATCACATGCCCCTGGTCATGTTGCTCCTTCTCATTTGCAAGATACTTCCCTCCTGCACCCTGTTCACCCTTGTGAGGTACTTATAGGTCTCTAGCCATGTTGCCTGTCACTCTCCTCTCTTCCACGGTGTACAGGTTGAGATACCTCAATCTCTCCATGTAGGGCTTCTACTGCAACCCAGAACCATTTTAATTACCTGCCTCTGGAGTGCATCCACCCTGTCTATGTCCTTTCTGAGGTGTGGCCTCCAAAACTGAATAAAGTACTCCTGGTAGAGTTTCACCAGTAAGTGATACAGTGGCAACACCATCTCCCTCTTCCTGCTGGATATACCCCTGCATATGCACCCCAGCATCCCACTAGCCCTACCCACTGCTTTGTCACACTACTGTCCTGTCACCTTGAGGTCATCAGATATAATAACCACAAGGTGCCTTTCCTGATTAGTGACTGTCAGTACCTCCCTCCCATCCTATACTCAGCACATGAGTTCCAGTGTGATGCATTATCTTGTACTTTTTGGCATTGAACCCCAACTGCCATGCTTTAGATCACCTCTTGAGATTCCCCAGATCTCTGCTCATTCTCTCCAGTGCCTCCTGAGTGCCCATTCTATTAAAGATTTTTGTATCATCTACAAACAGACATACTTTCCCTTCCAGTATCTCAGCAATGTCACTTATGAAGACATTGAAGAGGACTAGTCCCAGTACTGAGCCCTGTGGCACCCTGCTGGTCACTCCTCCATCATTCAAACGAGTTCCATTTACCATCACCCTCTGTTTCCTACCGTTAACCAGTTTCTAACCAAATTAACCACTTTGGATCCCACCCACAAGCTGCTCAGTTTCTTTATCAGCCTCCTGTATAGCACTGTTTTGAAGACCTTACTGAAGTTTAGATAGGCCATGTCCACTGTTTCCCCCTTATCTAGTTCCCTGGTCACCCAGTCAAAGAAATCTATCATATTCATTTGGCATGACACCCCCCCCCAACCATGAATCCATGTTGCTTGTGGTCTTGCAGCCCCCTGGATTCAAGATACTCAACTAGTCTTTCCTTTAGCAGGGTTTCTATTAATTTCCCCACCATGCAGCTCCTCTCCAGTCCTCCAGAACCACTCCTGCTTCCAATGAGTAGTTGAACAAGGCTGTTGGGGGGGCAGTTAGCACCTCCCTGAGGTCCTTTAGGATCCTTGGATGTATCCCATTCAGTCCCATAGTTTTTCCCACCTTAAAAGCTGCAAGACCCCTCTGGACTCTTTCTTCTGAAAATAGACTTGTGTCCTCCCACCCATTCCTACTGCTCCCTGGTGGTCTGACCCCCTCTTCCTTCACTGTGAAAACTGTGCAGAAGTACCTGTTCAGGATGTGTGCTTGTTCTTGGTCCTGTTCTGTGCAGTTTCCCCTCTTTTCCCTTCTAATTTAATTCTCTCTCCCCTTGCTTTTCTCTTCTCACTTATGTAAGCCACCCCTATTGGGGTAGGCTTACTACATTCTCTCCTTTTTTTCTCTTTGGCCAGTATTTTTCTGGGCAGTCTGGGTCTGCCCCCTGGGGGTGTTGCTTTTGTCTATGCCTGTTTAAAATGGGGCCACTGGGAGGAAATAGGGGAGTCGGCAGGCTGAAGTAGGGCCAGCTGGGCAAGGGTTTCAATCCCCCTGGCCCAGGAGTTTCCGTGCAAAACAGTGGTGGTGATGGGGGAAGTTGGCAGGAGTTTTTGCAACCATGGGGATTGGGGTCCTAAGGCCATGAATTGCAGAGGTGGATGGCAGGATGGAGGTAAGCCCCTCATTCATCAGGGTGGTCTGGGGGATCCTGGTACCCATAAGAAACAGTATGGCAGTGGGGCTGTTGCAGCAGTGGCAGGGCTGTAACAGGATCCCTCAGGGGTGGCAGCTCCAAGGAGGTTTTTCTCAGTGTGGCACACTGACAAGGTAAGTCTGATGGCCTGCATGGGATCTCCTTTTATTAGACCTGCTGTGCCCTCGTCTGGGGAAGACTCTGTGTTAGGCCCATTAAAGCACAGGAGTTATGAGTAATGGGAAGGAGGGAGCTGAGTTGCAAAAAGCTGCATTTTCCTGGTAAACTTGTTCCTGGCCTAAGGAAGTTTCAAAAAAGGGTGTTCTCAGGCAAGGTTTCAGGATGGCCATGGTGATTAAAAGGACACAGCTCCGGTTTGGGTTATGCCGGGGCAGGGACTAAGGCACTCCCCCAGTCTGAGGGTTTTCGGTGCCTCCAGTGAGTCCTGAGCTTGATTTTGGCTCTCTAAACATCTGCGTAGAGCCTGAGCCTGGCCTGTTTATCAGCCTGTTGTTATCTTCAGCCTGGTGCGATAAATATCTCCGTTTAAGTACCCTCTTGAATGTTTGACCCTCTGCTCCATGGAGCTGCACTCTTATTTTATTTATTCATTTTAAATTAAAAGAAATTAAATCACTTATTATTTGTTTTCACTCTGAGTGTCCTGTGATTATTTAATAGAACTAACCATGTTGTTCCTTCTATGAAAGTAGCATCTGTCCACCCAGGAGCGGCCTAAAAGAGTAGTTGTTTGTGGCACCGCCCAGCTGGTAAGAAACTCTGATTGATTCATGCTGATAGAAGTGGCAGGCAAGGTAAGGCCTTTCCTTTCTATGCTAAAACTGAAATTACTGGGGAGGTTTTCTGATTTGTACCCCCCTACCCATATTTCCATCAGGACCCCTTGACAGTGGGAAGGGGGCTTAAACAAGGTCTTAGCCCCCTTAGTGACCCCTTTGGTAATGCTTTCCTCTGTTTGCACCTTTGCTCCCCTCACCGACTTGCTTCCTGCCCTCTGCTTTACTAGGTGCACCTCTCTGTCCTCCTTCCTCTGTGTTATATAATACCTCCTGAATGCCACCCTTTCTTCCTTCACCACCTTTGCCACTTCCTGTACACAACTGTAATGGTCTCTTTTTCCTTCTGATTTTACTCACTTCCTTCACCCAGAGGTTAGTTACCTTAATTATACCCTCCCTTATTTTTGTCCACTGTACCTCCACTCCTCCCTGGCAACCCCCCCCCCCGAGGCAGTTTTTGAGGCAGTCCCACATTTCTTTAAAATCCATCCTCCTAAAGTCCAGGACCTTTGTCGTCATATGGTTAGCCTCTGTTTCTGTCTTAATGTTAAACCACAGTGTACAGTGATCACTGTTACCAAGGGGACTGCCCACTGTGATATCTGCAGTGCTGTCCCTGTTTGCAAGAACCACGTCCAGCACTGCTTCATCCCTAGTGGGTTCTTTGAATAGCTGCCTGAAGGAAGCCCTTGTAGGGAGTCAAGGATGGCCTTACTCCTTGCAGAAGCAAACAAAAAAAAACTCTGGCACTCACCACCTCTAAATAATTGCAAGGGAACACTTGGCAATAAAAATGAAAAACTTTAATACAGCAATTAGCAGCATGCCTGACGCGTTTCGGACAATCAGCCATTTCTCAAAGGCTGTTGAAAAAGTTCAAATCCACCAAATATATAGGCACCAGAAAATGACATAATAGTGACATCATAAATAACAATTCAGTTTCATTGGTTGTGAATAAAACAATCAAAAAACACATATTTAAAGGAAAGGGATGGAAGGGGAAGGGGAGGAGAAGGAAAAAATGGGGGAAATAACAGGAAAGGGGAAGAAAGAGAAAAAAAGAAAGAAAAAGGGTATCAAAGTTAAAAAATGACCATCAATACAGACTCAAAAAGCGCAATAATTTAAATACAGTACATCTGTTTCATAATGGCAATATAGTAATCTATCAGCATTTTTTTAAGAAGGCTTTGATATCAAAGTTAAAATTCAAACCAGGAGATCTGGTGGATCCTGAAGTGATAATCCAAAAAGCTTCTCTTTTTTCAAAAGATCATCAAAATCGCCACCTCTGGGGTGCGGACAAACTTTATTGATTGCCATGAAAGTGAACATACAAACAATAATGCCTGACAGGGTGGGCGGTATTGGGCAATACCAGACCGGCCAGGGGCGTAATGGGGCCCGACGCCGCATGCGGAGGGCCTTATAGCTCCTGGCCAGTCCAGTATTGCCCATACCGCCCACCCTGGAGGGCATTATTGCGCTTAGAAAATGGTCCAGCGTATTATATCTCCTTTAAATTTACCAAATTGTGTGATTAGATGTTAACATTCTTAGCTGTTTGATTCCCTTTGTGATAAAATAGTTCCTCCACCTGCATTAAAATGCTGTCTTTATTCTTTACATAGGGATGTCTGTGGTACTAGGGGCTCTGTAGATGGTAGTTTGCAGCTGGTTGCGAGGGTACCCCCCCCCCCAAACACACACGCTCTTCCCGTTGTCTGTTTTATTTGGTTGGTAATGTTGCTTGCTTGTGGGGAAAACACTGTGGCAGACAGTGGGAATGGCGGAAACCACTGCTGCGAGGAGCTCAATGCCGTTGATCGCCAATGAGAAGCACCTCACCTAAATGCAGCCCTTGCTCCCCCACTCCTCGCCCGTCCCCTACCCGTATGCGAGGGCTGCTGTGGAGAAGGACGGCGCTCGGACCGGGCACAGCAGTGAGAAGGAAGCATGAAGCAGAGACCACAGGCACACCGTCAGGTGACAGAGCAACTGTAAGCGCGAATGGGAGAGTGGGACAGTCGGCGATGAAGGGGACGATAGAGGGAGCCGCCAGAAGAGCGCCGACCGCCGATCATGCCGATGCAGGAATACAGCCTGAGCAGGAGGGTCAGTGACATCGGGGGATGGAACTGGAGCTGCAAAGCTAGAGCGAGTGAGATTGCTGTCCTCTACAGTGAGCTCATGTGATGGGAAAGGTGCGTTGCTGCAGCGGTGAGTGCTACGTGTGAGATGGTAACGGTGTTCACTTTAAATAAAAATGTGTTTGAAGGAAACAAAATGAATGGTACGAAAAAAACCAGAAATGAAATGATGGAATTGTAGGGTGCTGTGTATTTCATTTTGTGGCTGGCACTGGCAATTAACTATTGAGCCCTGGGTTGCCAGTGTGGCTCCGTAAGCAATAAGAAAAAATGGCGTCGATTTCAAATTTAGTGTAGTGCTCTCAGCCAATGAATAAGTAAGGTGAGCACAATGATATCTGAGTGGGTGAACTGGCAGTTTGGTGCTAGTTCTTTTTATTTCCTGGGCGTCTATTGAAAGTTAATGTACCCCCTGGTGGGGGTACCAGCCAATCAGAGCCCAGGAAATAAAAAGCCCATTTTCTAAATAGAGAATAATGTATACCCAGCTATCGGTGACAAGCTGTTTAGTTCATCGAGAGCTTGCCATGGTGACTATTTGAACCTCGAGAGCGTAGCTCGAAAGGTTCGGTCACCATTGGCAACCTCGAGATGAAGTAACCCAGCTTGTTATGGATAGCTGGGTATACATTGTTTTTTATAGTGTAGAATGGAATGCTGTTATGAAGCGTGACTTACTTTGTTTTATTTCCCCACTTTGCCACTCATTTCACTGTTGTTTTCACCGCTGTGGCTGCATCCTGGTCTTATAAAGCACATGCTCTAGTGCTTTCAATGTTGTTATGCTGTAGTAGCTACATAACTAGTGCAGCATAACAGCTGCGATGACATAGCTACTACAGCATAACAACATTTCGAAAGTGATGGATTTTTAACAATAACAGCATTCCATCATACACTATATGTGTGTTGATGTCTCTGTTTCTATGTATGTGTGTGTAGCTGTAGCATATGTCAAGTCCTGTTTTTCAATGGCACGAATATGTTCTCCCAACCTCACTTTAAAACTACTGATGTTTTTTCCCACATAGAATGAACTATACTTCCAGGCGGCCAAATAAATGACCTCTGCACTGTCACAGGTAACAAGCTGGTGTATTTGATATTTTTTCTTTGAATTTAAAGTGCTAAAT
Source organism: Neoceratodus forsteri (assembly GCA_016271365.2). NCBI lineage: Eukaryota > Metazoa > Chordata > Ceratodontiformes > Ceratodontidae > Neoceratodus > Neoceratodus forsteri. Next base: position 247,490,289 of record CM028134.1, read on the forward strand.
AATTTTCTAGCTACCACATGAGGACAAAAAATGCATCTCTGGCAAGGATAGCAGCCCGCTCCCCCACCGTGTTAGCCAAGTCTGTTTAGTTGGCTCACTGAAGTGACTATGGGAGATCATGTCTCCCAAATTGTTTGCTCTCCTATAGACAATTCGAGATAGATTTGCAGCCAGCTGGGTGAGACCAGGGTCTACAGTAAGCATGGACCAATGTTTTTTAATAATGGTCTCAAGTGGTATACTGTCGCTGCATCGAAACCCCGATGGGGAAGACCACCACAGTGACAGAAAATCCGCCTGTTGCTGAAATGGTCTCCGCACGGCCAGGGGATTGCCTCGCAGGGTGTTTCCTCCCCCCCCGGTCCAACTCTGACTCGGAGTTGGAATCCTAGAGACCGGGAAGTGTGGGGGAGGAGCCCCCCGATGGAAACAGAAGGCATCCCCGACACTGCATTGCCGACACTCAGCAATGCGGCTGTCGCTGTTGGGGATGTCTCCATAGCCACTGTTGCTGTGGCATGGTAAAACCATCTCAAGTGCTTTTGCATGAATCAAAAATGTGGTAATGTGTAATTAAACTGGATGTTACTATTTTCTGCTCTTTCTTTTTTGTTTAGAAGCACTTCCCTAGGCAGTGCATCTGCAAAGTCTTTTCCAGTTTGTATATTTTTATTACTGTAGCCCTGTTCAGACAGTCTGTCACTCACTCCTTGCAGAAGCTGCAGTTGAAAGACTCCACTCCAAACTGGCCAGATCTCCCCTTTACTCATCATTCTGATGGGGGCTTCCCCAAGTGCTGTATCTTACTCGTCTCCTTGTGCCAGAGGCCTGTACACTACCTTGCTGTGGAGAGTGGCCCAGGAGCCTGTCTCCAGGGTGATTTGCAGTACCTCCACCCCTTTCTTTTCCTGTTAGTGTCCCTGTACTTCCATGGCCTTTAATCTCTCCCTCACATATAAAATAACCCCTCCTCAGTACCCTGTCTCACCTGAACACAGAGTAGACCAGTATGGCCATGTTCTACTTGTGGTGCTCAGTGCAGCACAGCTCTGTAATGGCCACTAAATCCAGGTCATCCTCAGTCATTATGGCTTCCAGATCTGGAATTTTGTTTCCAAGATTCCTTGCACTGGCATATGTGTCTCTCCACACATTCCTTTCCCCTGCTCGCTGCCCTGCTTCCCCTCCCATTGCTTTTAGTTTTTTTATTCCTAGTGTGTTACCTGCTTGAGGCCCCTCCCCAGCTCCCTGAAGTTACCCTGCACTACCCCAACCCTGTTATTTGGCAGGTCATTTGTTTCCAGTTCGACAATGACATTTAGCTCCCTCCCATCTCCTGTTGCCCTAGTGATCCTAGGGAGGGGCAGTTGTGGAGGATCGGGCTGCTAAAATATTTGCCCCAAGTATGAATTAACTCGATAGCGGCAGAGGAGCACATTGCTCCCCTGATGAGGAAGAAGGAAAAATGTTTTGTGAAGAAGCCCAATTTGAAGAAGGCAGTAACAGGAAAAGCTCTGGGGGAAGACGCTCAGTTTAAATGAGGCAGAAACAGAGTGAGGTGCTTACCAGTGTCAATGGGTTAGTTGGAGCTTCACACTTTTGGAATATTTCAAATTCAACCTCTGGTTCTGGGTAAAGAGTTTGCTACTGGTTCTACTTTATAGAAAATCCATGTCTAAGAATTTATTAAGTAACTAAAACCCTAAGCTTGGAGAATCATTTAGGATCTCAGGAGAATAAAAGTGATTTGCTGGGGAGAAATCAGAGTCCAGTCTGATCATTGTCACGAAGGGAGTTTAATGAATTTTAAGTCCTTTAGTTTTTAAGGGGTTCTTGCAGTTTCCCTGGAGTTTGAAGTTTTAGAATTCCTTGTGTCGTCTTGCTCCGGGTCTGGTGGATCTTGAGAAGCCTAATGAAGAACTGACCAGATTGCCTGCCAGATTTGCCTCCTGGGAGATGTGAACACCTCTGGGGCTCTGTGTCATTGGGTTTGAAGACATCTTTAGGTAAGACACCCACGTTAAATGCTGCTTTTAATCAGAGATGAGCTTGGTGAGATTCTGGAGTCTGGGTCTCCCTTCCACTTTTAACACCAGGCCCCTAGAATTTGGGAAGGGGGGATACACAGAGATGAGAGTTCCACCTCCTAAACATTTCCAACTTAACCCACCTTCTAAAAAATTGTATGAGCGTTCCTGCACCTGCATCATCTTTCTTCCTTAAACACTTTAAGATCATTCTACCACTTCCAAATGACAGATCATCCTCCTCAAAATCTAGATGTAGGAATTCCCCCACCTAAACTCTTCTAACTTAACCACTGCAGCTGGGGAATTATGGCCTATGCTCCTGCCAGCTTGGAGTGGAGTACCACAAACTTCTGGCAGACTAGGCAGCCTTCACACCTGCACAGTATTCTGTACCCTGGAGGAGAGTGGCACCACAGGTCCTGCAGCTAACTAAATGCCCTTCCCAAGGTCCCCTTATCAGCTCACTGATCATGACTACTGTAGATCCCGTTTGCATTTTTTCTGCTTTTATGCACTTCAGATGGGAATATTACCCTCTTGTATAGTGTTTTCTACTACTCCTAGCTCCTCCCCAGCTATCCCTGAGTGCAAACTCTTATTCTGTATTACTATAGAAAGGATTTTGCTGGTTCTTGCCATGTTCTTAGTCTACTCAACAATTTCTGACTACAATCCCCTATGCAGCATTACTCCAGATAGGCTTCCCCTAGCCCTTGCCATGTTCCTAGTCTACTCAACAATCTCAATACAACCCCTATACAGCATTACTCCAGACAGGGTTTTGCTAGTCTTTCCCTAGATACTAATCTACAGTAATTTCCCTAGTTAAGAGGCCGCCATGCTCAGGATGATTAGTTCATATTATCTGCAGTGGGTGACACTAGATGGCTCTGACCTTGGAACTGGAGGAAAAACAGGCAGAGTGCCATGTGGACCTGCCGACTACCTTTCAGATGCTCTGAAGATGCTGTCCCCCTGCTTTGTGGTCCTCACATGTGACGGTCACTCACATGAAGGTTCACTTACTCCTGTGGAGTTAAAATTGGGTTCTGAAGCCCCTTCTGCCTGCAGCCAGTTGGCTGCCCTCAGTCACATCGTGTCTGCCCCTTCAAGATGGCATGATTTCAAAATGTTTGCCTACAACTTACCCGACTTAATTTGTTTTAAACAAATAGCATCTTGCTTCAATTGTTGCACTCACTGCTAGTGACTTTCTGTTCCACAAGTCTCTATGGAAACATCTTTAATTAAGTGATTTTGAGGTGCATTCTGATTATGTTGGCAATGAAGTGTCAGCTCTATTCATGTGCTGAAATAATAGAAATATGTTGTCATCTTTTATGGAGTATTGAGTATTTCTTTTAACTGTGCATGTTTGTTGAGCATAAGTCATCACCAGATTCAGAGTGTGTGCAAAACAAGCTATACTAATGAAGTTGCCACTAACTGCAGTTACTCTCTGCAAGGTTACGAGAGCGTGTTTTGAATTAAAGAGCACAGTTAAGATGCCTGTTCGTTATAGGTAATAAAACAGAGTTTATTTCTGTATTGTTCCCGAGTTGTATGTCCTGCACGCCAAAAAATGGCAGATGTTAAATACTGCGAAATAAAAGGCGATGCATTTAGGAAAGAACAGCAGTCCAAAACATTATTTAAATGAAATAGAGATTACCGAGATCAAGCAGGTCAAAGAAGACGGGAATTTTGATCAGAAACAACTTGAAAGGGAGCAGCAGTGTGGTACTACTGTAGCAAGGCAAACAAAATAACGGCATGCATTAAGAGAAACTTTGTAAGCTCCTTGGACAGGTTCCATCTTGAGTACAATGTGCAGTTCTGGTCCTCATATCTGAGGAAAGATATAAGGAATAATGTATGGGCACCCATACACAACCAGCCTGTGTTTCCATCAAGGGGTTGAGATACCAGCATATGGACCTCAAGAGTGAAGCTCAAGAGGTCCATGCTGGTATCTCTGCTCCGAGATGGAAACAAAAGGCCAGTTATGTGTGGTCAGTCATATTTTATTTGTTATAGTGTATGGTTTAAAAATAAAGAAGGCAACACTATTATAGATTTGCTAAATTAGTTTACTGTAATAGCAATAATAGCAATAATAATACATTGATTGTAATAGTTGTTTTAACTAGAAATAGAAATATAAATCAGAACTTTTCAACTGTTAAATATTAAAGTTTGAAGCAAAGGAAAATTGTGGCTGTCATGTCTTTTTTTTTAAACTGGAGTTATGATAACACTGAGGTACAGTGAGCAGAGAAATGGAATCCAGGCAGCGAGAGTCAGTACAAGGGAATCACAGTTGCAGTTAAGGATAGAATGTGCATAATAAGGTTTTTAGAATGTACACAACAACTTTAGAATATGCACAACATAGAGGATAATGTATGGTCTTTGGTTAATAACCATGCTGTAAACACTTTGAGAGGTTGCCATGGCATTACTGTAAACCTCAAGAGCATAGCTCAAGAGGTTTTCAGATGTCATAGCAACCTTGAGAAGTGTTTTCAGTGCAGTTAGTAACCAAAGACCATGCATTATATTTTACAGTGTGTGGGCTACCAAGATTGTATAATCACGGACTGAATTACTTTTCTGGTAATTCTTACCTTAAGCAGTCATAAATCATATAGGAAGATTCCTTAACAAAATGTATTGTGTGTTCTTCGAAACACTATTTATTGGTACAGCCTGATGCAAATCTATTAATTTAATACCAATATTTTAAACATTTTTCTCAAAGTGGAGCACTGAATGTTGTGAGCATTCCGTTTTGTTATACCATTGACAACATACTCAAGAAGGGTTAAGAACAGAGTGATGTCATAATGATAGCATAACAAGGTTGTAATCTGCTTGATTTCAGTTAGTAATAAGGGCTCCCCATACATTATATAGAGAACAGTGGATGGGCAACTATGCACAACCAGTGTATTGTGCCATTGAAGGGTTCTGATTCCCTGTGACCTCAAGAGCAAAGCTCGAGAGGTCCATGGGAATCAGAACACCATGGTGGCACAACACACTGGTTGGGCATCATGTTGCCTATCCATTATTTTTTATAGTGTATGGTGCCCCTAAAAGTTAATGTTAAAAACTGTTTAATGTCTTTTTTTTTAATAGAAAAATAAATGTTTGCTGCTGTGTGCTATTCTGGTTTTCAAGGTTGGTTGCTACAGTCAGTGGTGTGGTTGGTAGGGACCAGACATCTTACCTCTACAGTGTGGACTGCCATTGATTGACAGTTTCATTTGGGTAGGGTTTTTTTAGAAAAAAAAAACACGGCGGCTGTATTTCTCAGTAAGTGAGAGGACTGTCACCGACAGGACCCTTTTTCATTTCTGAAAGTTTTAAATATCTGGTTGATCTTGCAGGTGCAGGTGTATCTATATGTTTTTTTAGTTATGGATTATAATTTCTGGTTGATGCTGTGTTTGTTCAGCCTATTTGGTTGATTCTGCATGAATCGCAGGTTCGGGTGATCATGCCTCTGCTGCCGCTGCGACTGTGTCTCTGGTATCTGTATCCTGCCATTTAAAAGACAGTGCGTGGAACCTCAAAAGGTTTTCAAAATGTTGTTGTACCACTGTAGGGTACAATCACGTTCCATAACCTTTTGAATTGTAGTACAACAACATTTTGAAACCCTCCAATTTCCATGCACAACACACCCTCACCATACACTATAAGGTTTTTGAGCTGCTTGAATTCCATGCACAATAAGCCCTAACCATACACTATATTGACACAACGAAAAAGGTACAGAAGTGAGTGGCCAAGAAGGCTATTGACTAGGAAAACATGGGCTATTAGAATTGGCAGGCAAAACTGGAACTGTTTTAAAAGCAGATTAGATGACTTAGTGGAGACATGATTACAGCATTCAAATATCTAACAGAGATAACATCATTAGACCAAGTGCAGAGCTTTAAGACACACAAGGATATACTGACAAGGGTCACAATGTTATTAAAAGGAAAAATATTCAACTGAAACATCAAGAAGATGTACTTTACAGAATGAGTTGCACAAACTCTGGATTACATGGTATCAGCTGATACTGCATTGCTCTTCAAGGTCAGACTTCATAAGCACCTTTAAGAAAAAGGGGCAACAGTGTATTCCCACTTCGCTGGTGAGAGGGAGAAGCTCAGTGGACCAATGGTCTTTTGTCCCCCCCCCAAATATATATATATATATGTATGTATGTATGTACTGTATGTAGTATACATGCATGTATGTAACACCTAACCAAAACAAAGGAATGTGAACATATCCCAAATTCTCAAGTCATTTTTTGGACAAATGAAACACTGTTCCACCAGGGTTTTTAATTCATTTTAACACTGGAGACATACAGCTTCCAGAAAACTGTTGAAATGTACCTACTAATTATAAAAGGCTTGGCTTGCATACAGTAGACTAGGGTTGTTTTTTTCACACTGCCTTTTACTTGGAAGTAGTTCAAAATGACTAAGGATACACTTTTTATACATTTCAGGGAATGGGTGGGTCAACTGTGACCAAGCCCAGAGCCCACAACTTTAGGACACCACATGCTCTGATCTTCTCCAGTTAAGCCAGACTTATGTAAGGAAGAAAACATCTTTAGCTTGCACTTCTTTCATTCTATTCCTCCAGCCTTGAAGGAGAATTGCACTGAAATTGTAAATCATTTTTCCACGGAGAAGCTGATTTTAAAATACTGGTTTCAGTCATGGCATTTTTCCATCATCACTGGCCTTTCAATTATCCCAGTGGGTGTTTCTGTCTTACACACAGTGGTAAGGACCATTTTAGAACTACTGTATATGATGTAGTTTATGTCCCTTTCAAACTGAGAGTTCTATAGTACAGTAGAACGTGAATGCATTGTGACAACAATATGAGGGCTTGACAAGGACATAAACTACATTAAATAATTTTAAAACTGACCTTACCACCTGTGTGTGAACAAGAAAGACCCACAGGGATAACTAAAGGCCAGTACTGGTGCAACAATAACAGGATTTGAACCCGAATTATATAAAGAGCTTCTGTACCCTCTTGTATAACTGAAGTCCTCCAATGCTCACCTAACTTGCTGGGGGCACATTCCCAGTGTAAATCTACATTCAACTTCTCTTTAGGCACGCTACCTCTGGATAGAGGGCTTTGTCCTACTGGCCAATTTGCTCCTAGCACCTCTTACCCACTTTATTTAAAGTGGGGAGTCACATTCCAACCTTCAGCTCCAGGAATCACCAGTTTTTGACTGACAATTTGCACTATAATTGTTTCTAATTTTTTTTCAGTCTGGCCATGTCTAATGATTCTCAGTTTGTCTTTGTCCTCTGTAGTTATTATCGATTCTAAGTCTGTTCCATACTCTATTAATTCTGCACCACTAGTCTCTTGTGAAAAAGGGCTTCATAGCTCATCTTGCTCTCCAGTATAAAAATAGAAATGAAAGGAAATGAATAGCTTCTAAAGGAAAATAAATAAATAACTTAGAGATTCAGCCCAGTTGTCTTTTTTTTTTAATTGTTCTAATTTTAAAAGACTACGCAAAATGTTTGGGTCAGAAATTTGAGATGGGGTTCAATGTCTCAAATTACCTGAGATCTTATGAATGACACCATTTCAGAGATGAGAGTTTAGAAGTACTGTAATTCTACATCTTCTGTCCCTGATTCCAACTGCGCATTTGTCAGGTATCAGACTGGATTTGTACTCAACGCCTGTTGCATGCAGTAATGTTTCCGCTCATATCAGCCTGTGCTTGGCACAACCTGGTTGGTCTGTCTTTGCTCAGAAATTCCATTATTCGGTTGTCGCTTGTAATATTCTTGTTTGTTTTCAGCATTGTTTTTAATTCCTTCTCAAACATACCTAACTAAAATGCAAAAAACAAAACAAAAAAAACCCCTGCCATCTAACAGCAATCATGTGGTTTTAATTTTAACAAGTTTGGGAGTTTTGATTATTGCTTTATATTTCCATGTTGCCCGTTGTATGAGATTGTCATAACAAATGAAAAAAGAACCATAAACTGTGAAACAGACAGAAACAAGTGGTGAAGTGCCAACTTTCCCATGAAGCCCTGGTAGCGCTGAGATCTGGGATGAATTTATGCGGTGTTTACATATAGTTTAACTGGTGGCCTAGCTGCTTTTTTAAAATCCTGTCTTTCGAACCCCCTTACCACAAAACTATTTTAAATATTTTGCTTAGAACAGATTTTTCTTTTGTGCTTTATATATTCCATTTGGTCTTAGTTTTTTTGCACCACCACACACCCCTGCTCAGGGAAGAGGCTGTGTGGTCCTGGTCCACTTAGAGCAAAGGAACCATGAAGCAGGAAGCTCTGGTTTAAATATCAGCATAACCACTGACTATCTTAATATAAGTACTGACTCAGCACACAAGAGCATGAAAAGTTCTACTGACCTCCTTCTCCTCCTCTTTCTGTCATCCTAACTGTAAAATGAGGAGGGGAGACCTACACTCTCTGCAAGATATCATACTTAGTTAGGCCAGCTTGGGCCATGAAAAGTAAATAGTAGAAACCTGTTTATATTGGTGCAGAGTTCAACAAGAAATATTGCATGTTCTTTAATCTCACTAGCAAGCTACATGGTATTTATTTATTTATTTGTCAGAGATCGGAATTATAATCCTTCGAGTCAGGGACTCACTTCCAAAGGCTCCATGTCATAGTACACATAAGGGAACACAATAATTACAAGTACATACAATCAAGATATAGAATAAGAATTGGCAATGTTACATAGCGCAGTTCATGAGTACACATAAAGGAACACAATAATTACAAGTACATACATTCAAGATATAGAATAAGAATTGGCAATGTTACATAGCGCAGTTCATGAGTACACATAAGGGAACACATTAATTATAAGTACATACATTCAGGGTTTAGCTTAAGAATTGACAATGTTACAAAGTGCAGTTCCTGAGTTACAACTGTTATAACAGTATATACATCGCAATATTCTAGGTGCATGAAAACAGTATATACAGGAGGGGCAGTGAGCCTGAAAAGAAGCCTGTACAGTGGTGTAGCTAATCATAGGGTCACATTGCTACAGCCATAGTACCAAAAGGATACTTAACAGAGGCAGTCTAGATAGTAAGACTTTGTCACTGGATCTAACTAGGTCATAAATACAGTTCAGGTTAGCGGCTCACCAGTGAGGTGACCATGTGGACTGCTGAGGGCACCTACAGGTGTGAGCTGTGAGCATGTGGTTCCTCAGGGTGACTTTGAAAGCACCGATTTTGGGCAGACTGGTGACAGCTGCAGGGAGGGAGTTGAACTAGGATGGGGCCCTGTAGGCGAAAGACCTCTGGGCTAGGGAGGTCCTCACGCTGGGGACTGCTAGAGAGGATTTATCAGTGTTGCACGTGGCAATGGAAGGGGTTGAGTGGTGGAGAGATGACGAGACTCCAGGCAGCATTAGCCCAAGGAGGGTCTTTTTTACCATGAAGCATGACTGGTATTGGAGCCTTTCCTCGAGGTTGAGTATCTGGGTGAGGGAGTAGAGGGTGCAGGAGTGAGTGAGCCGGTCATCACCTGCTAGGAGCCTGCATGCTTTTTGAGGGATACTTTAATCTTGCCTAGTGCAGTAGCATCAGCAGCTGCATAGATCAACAAGCCATAGTCAATTAAGGACAGGATCGAGGAGGTGATGGCTAGCTGGAGAGCTTCTGGTGGCAGGCAGTCTTTGTGGTGGTAGAGGAGGCCGATATGTGCGTTGGCTGTGGATGTGATAGCATTTATGTGGGTGTGGAAGGTGAGAGCTTGGTCAATAGTTATGCCCAAGTATTTGTAGAAGGTGACCTGTTCAAGGGGATGGAGGGTGCTGGAGAGGATCTGAAGGGGGAAGCTTTTAAGTTTATTTTGATGGTGGGAAAAGATCATGGCTTTGGTTGTTTTCAGGTTAATGACCAGTCTATGCTCCAAGAACCAGCATTCAGTCTGACTGAAGGAGAGCTGGAGGAAGGCCTGCAGACTGATGGGGTTGGCATGGGAGGCACAGAGGACGTCGTCGTCTGCGTAGAGTAGGACCTTGCTGGTACATGAGTTAGGTAGTGCACTGATGAACAGACTGAAGAGTATTGGCCCCAGGATGAAGCCCTGTGGGACTCCTGAGTGGATGGGGTGGATACTGGAGAGCATCATGTTGATCTTAACGCTTTGCACCCTGGAGGCTAGGTAGCTTGTGAACCAAGCTAAGGGGCCTTGGGAGAAACCCACTTGCAGGAGGGAGTCAAACAGGAAGGGGTGACTAACCATATCAAAGGCCTTGGAGAGGTCGATGAACACAGCTCTGGCCAGCTGGCCCTTGTCGAGTGCGGTGTGGAGGAAGCTAGAGAATTCTAGGAGTGCTATGGTGGTGGTGCTATGGCCTGAGCAGAATCTGTGCTGTTCCTTGCGGAGCAGGTCATAGGTTATGAGGTAGTCGACAAGTTGGTCTACCACTGCTTTTTCAAGGGCTTTGGAGGGGGTGGAGGATTGAGGTTGGTTGGTAGTTCCCAGGGGATAAGTTATCCCCACCTTTGTGGATGGGAATTATTACTGCAGTCTTCCAGGCACTGGGGAACTGCCTGAGGCAGAGGGAGTGGTTTAGTAGGTCAGTCAGGGGAAGAAGTAGCTCATCAAGTGCCAGGCAGAGGAGCCTTATATCCAAGGGGTCATTTTGGGGGCTGGACCCGTTGAGGGCTTTGGCAAGATAAGGCTTGACTTCTTGTGGAGAGATTGTCCAAAGGTAGAAAGGAGGGGCATGAGAGAGTGGGTGGTTGGGGGGCGGGTATTGGGCCAAAGAAATGTTTGGCAACTTAGGTTAGTAAAACTGTCTGCTATACACTTCGGATTGGTGGTGATGGAGCCATTTACACTGAGCTGAGGGGGGAGAGTCGGGATTTGCCATTTCGAATTTTTATATTCTCCCAAAACTTACGGGATGACCCCCACGAGGTGGTTAGGGTCAACCTATAGTATTCGGCTTTTGCCTTGTGAATGGCCCAGGTGCACTTGTTATGTTCGGCTCGCTATGCCAGCATATCAGCTGGTTTGCCTGAGTCCATGGCTCTGTGCCATAGATTGTCTCTATTCCTCAGTTGTGTTGGAAGCTTTTCAGGACAGCTTCTTGACACAGCTGATACAGGGCCCGACATGGTTGAAAAGGACTTTGGACATTGTACTGGATAATGGGAAAGATATAAGAAACCTAGAAATGGGAGAACCACTTGCTGGGAGTGACCACTACTCGGTGTAGTTCACGCTAACCATAGGGAGGGACACAGGAGGCACGGGTACAAGGGTGATTGAGTTTAGGGGGGTGGACTTTAGGATGATGGGGGAAATTCTGAGCAAGCACCTAGTAGACACCCAATAACACATGGATGCAGATCAGAAATGGAATGGAATATAATAAGGGGAGGGCTGGCGGAGGCAACAGAGACCTGTACTAGTGAAAAAAAAAACAAGAAGGACAGGGCAAAGAAACTCAGTTGGCTGTCATCGGAGGTTAGGGAAGGGTTGAGAGCCAAGAGGGTGGCATTTCAGAAGTATAGGAAAATGGGGAGGGAAGAAGATAAAGATGTATATAGGGAAAAGTCTATGGAGGTCACCAGATTGGTCAGAAGGGCCAAAGCATCTAGAGAACTGAGACTGGCACAGGGGATCAAAAGAGGGGAAAAAGACTTCTTCTGTTACATAGGCGAGAAAAGGAGAAGCAATGACCAGCTTGTGAGGATCAAGAAAGATGGGGGTGGGTGGAGAAGGGGTGGAGCAGGCAAAGGCACTGAACCAGTACTTCTGCTCTGTGTTCACACAGGAGAAGGGGGGGCAAATACCTCAGACAAGTAGGGGGGTGTAGGTAAAGGGGGGACAGGATGACAGATGTAGGGATTACAGAGGGCAGGGTGCTGGAGGGGTTGAGGGCATTAAGAGTGGACAAAGCGCTTGGGCTGGATGGCATTCACCCTAGGGTACTGAGGGAGCTGGCAGGGATCCTTGTGGGGCCAGTGGCAGACCTGTTCAATACCTCCCTGGAAAGAGGATGTGTACCACAGGACCGGAGGATGGCTCATATGGTGCCCATCCATAAATGTGGGCCAAAGGATAAACCAGAGAACTACAGGCCAGTGAGCCTCATCTCGATCATGGGCAAACTCATGGAAACCATCCTAAATGAGAGGCTTGTGAGCTTTTTTGAAGGCAAATGGTATCCAGGACAACCAGCAACATGGGTTTGTCATGGGCAGATCATTCTATGACTGGGTGACAGGGGAACTGGACAAGGGCCATGTTGTGGATGTCCTGTACTTGGACTTCAGTAAGGCCTCTGATTCAGTGCCACATGGGAGATTGGGGGGGAAGCTGGAGTATGTGGGAGCAGGACCAAAAATGGTAACCTAGATCAGGAACTGGCTGAGGGGGAGACAGCAAAGGGTGGTGGTGGGGGGGACTCATCACTGAGAGCGGTGACAAGCAGGGTACCACAGGGATCCATGCTGGGACCAGTACCATTCAGGATTTTCATTGCAGATATCTCAAATGGGATCAGGAGCAAAATCAGTCAGTCTGTTCGCAGATGATATCAAGATGGGAGCTGTGGTAGATGACACAGAGGGGGGGAGGGATTGCAGGAGGACCTGAATAAGCTGCAGAGGTGGGCAGATAAATGGCAGCTGGGGTTCAACGCCAAGAGATGCAAGGTTCAGCACTTCGGAGCCTGGAACCAAGAGAGGGATTATCACTTAAATGGGGTTCAGTTGGGTTGTTCCGCAGAAGAGAAGAACCTAGGGGTGATCATAACAGGAAGCATGAACAACTCTGTTCAGTGCAGAAGGGCGGCAGCAATAAAATGCTGGAGTGTACAGCTTGAGGGATCTCCTCCAGAAATAGAGAGGTTATCCTGCCCATGTATAGGTCACTGGTCAGGCCCCACCTAGAGTACTGTGTGCAATACTGGTGCCCATTCCTGAAGAAGGACATCAGATTGTTGAAGGGGGTGCAGCGTAGAGCTACAAAGATGATCCAGGGATTGGAGGGCAAGCCATTTGAGGAAAGACTGGGGGAGTTGAATATGTATTCTCTGGAAAAGAGGAGGGACAGGGTAGATATGAATGAGACCTTTAAGTACCTGAAGGGAATAAACAAGACTAATACAGAGAGGATCTTCCAGAGGAAAAAGGGGAGAGACACGACAGGACACTAACTTGAGACTGGAGGGGGGTAGATTCAGGAGAGAGATGAGGAGACATTTTTTCATGGAAAGAGTGATGGACAAGTGGAACTCTTGCCAGGTGAGGCAGTGGCCTGCAAGATGGTAGACAGCTTCAAGAGGGGTTGGGATAGGGGAAGGGGTAATAGGATGGGGGGAGGGAGGGGCAGCAGCATTATAAGGTGCTAGCTGTGCACTCGAGCAGACTCAATAGACCATGAGTCCTGTTTCTGCTGGCATTTTTAGATATTCATATGTTCGTATAAACTGCTGACCTATCAGAACCCTGTTTAGAGTTCTGTGCACAAACCATGACATAGTTAAAACTCCAAATTATTGGTTCCATGAAAAGAACTGTAACAGAATGCTGCCCATAAAAACAAGACAATGCAAAACACAGCTTTTCATATAACTTTTTATTTAGGTACAGTTGAATATGGATAATTTAGGTGAATGCATATCATTTATGAGGAAAATAACTTTATAATCAGGTACTTGTTAGAAATGATTTCCTGTCCCCTTTAAGAGTACTGTGTGTGTGTGATTATGTATGTGTGTTTGTGTGTAGTTTGAAGAGATACACCAAAGCCACTGCCTTACTGGGTGACTATAAGCAAGTCCCTTGACCTTCCTGAGCTTCAGTCCTTCCAGTTGTAAAAATGGTTGCAGCAGGCCCCAGAGGGAAATGAAATGTGCCAGCTGTCTTGTATTAACAGAGTATAAAAACAAATTTGAATTGTTAGTTTATGTGTATAAATGAGCGACTAGAATGTAGTCTAGATTTATATAATGATTTTCATACAAAAGGCATCCTACATTGCTTTAAAGCAGTAATAGTTATTGGTTGGCAAAACATTTCATCATATAGTTTTTTAGTATCGGTATATCTCCACATAATTAAGATTCATCATCAACATATTTCTATTTCTCCAGCATGTTGTAAAATATCCTTTGCTACCAGTTTTATAATTAATGACAAGTTATTAAAGATTGCTACTGTTAGCAATTTTTAAAAATCCCACTGATGTTACTTGATGTTACTTTCTGACTTTATTTAATTTGTGCTTGCCAAGTAGGTGCACTAGACAATAAAATGCCTATTTTCAGACACAACCTGGGAGAAGTACAGCAATAAATAAACAGTAGCATGGTGGCAGTAGGGTACAAGACAATCTTACATACACCAGCAACAGAAGTCAAACAATAACGTAGTCCAGAAACTTAACAGCAGAGTACATCCTGAGTACAACTGAAAAGCAAACAAGAAGCATATATTAGTAGTGGTGCAAAACACTTAGAGGACCGTGGGAACTTGTGAAGCTCATTCTTGAAAATTAGATGTGTCTGAGAGACCCTAAGTTTAGGTGGAAGTGAGGTCCAGAGCTTAGATGCAAAGACAGAAGAAGCCTGCTCACCCATATCTGTTTCAGGGAGTATGCCTGATCAATTTTAGTTAACTTATCGGCCAGAGCATCAGGTTTAGCCGATCTGATAATCTTGTCTATGTACAGCCTAGGGTTTATAGCTGAGGTTAGGTTGGGAAAAGCCATCATAAGCTTGAGTAAAGAGAGCAGAGGTGAGTCTGCCTGGGCACAGATAAGGCAAAGCAGCAGATGTTGTAACTAGTGTTCCATTTATTTATGTTACATTTACTCACTTTAGAATAAGGTTAGCAAATGTAAGATCATAAGTGAGGCTAGGCAACAAAACACCCTGTGCAATAACTAGCCTGGCAGCAGGAGTCCGGGCATGTCTGACCTTATAAACGAGTCCTAGTTTAGAATTAACAAACTTGTAGGTATTAGATATGTGCAGGATAAAGTCAAGGGCAAGATCAAGGGTTAAACCAAGGTATTTGAAGGAGTCAACAACAGCAAGGAGAGAGTCATCAGAGCAGTGAATAACTAAGGCAGGGGAAGAAGCCCTCAACTTTGGTGCCAAACCAAAAAGCATGGAATAAGTTTTGCTAGAGTTTAGGAGAAGCCTGTTTTGAGTTAGCCAAGACTAAACACTCCCAAAGTCAGCATTAAATCACAAGTTAATTTCAGTAGTTTTCGTAAAGTTGGTATATAGCACAATATCATCTGCATATAGTGGAGTGGATCAGGAAGTTGTGGACCTGGGCAGGTTATTGATAAAGAGAGTAAAAAGCAGCTGACCCCATATGGAGCCTTGAGGAATACCAATGTTAATGGTGGAGAGTCAAGATCATATTTGTATTGGTTGGATCTAACAAACTGCTGTTGATCAGCGAGGTATCTCTAAAACCAGGCAATAGCAGATGGCAAAAAACCAAGGGCACATAATTTAGTTTTGAATAGGGAGTGCTCCACAAGGTCAAAGGCCTTTGTAAGGTTTATGAAAACAGCCTCTGTATACATACCCCTATCCATGGCCATTTTGACATCATTAGTAAATTGGATGAGAACCGTTGATGTACTATGGGCCTGCTTGAATCTGTGCTGTGCTGGAGATAACGTTTTATTTTTGAAGGTGCTAAGTAACTAGAGAGACCACTATCTTTTTCAGCAGTTTGTTGAGCACTGACAGGATTACAATAGGACAATAGCTTTCAAGGCACTTAGGATCATCTTTTTTATAAACTGTCACCACTTTAGCAACCTTCCACATTTTGGGCACCACCCCAGAGGTGAGGGAAAGGTTAAATAGCTGAGTTACTGGAGAGGCTAGCTGTGATGCAGCAATCCTGAGAAGCCTTGGTTCAAGGCCCTTGTGACCAACACTACTGGAGTGAGATATAGCCCTCAAAAGGCATAAAACCTCACTGTGAGTGACAGCCCTGAGGCAGAAGAGGAGCTGGTTGCTCTACTAGCGAGTATTGGTCAAAGGCACAGCAAAGACAGCTTGGTGTACTTGGTCAGGCCAGAGAAGTGAGAATTAAAGACACTTGCAGATGTCTCAGCGCTGTTACAATTTTTGCCATCCAATATCATGTCAGACACTGTGTGGTTAACACCTGTACCCATAAAACCCTTAATGTGACTTCAGAACCCGCCAGAGACACCTACAGAGGACTGGAGGAGCTGTTTACAACAGTTACTTTTAGCTACCCATATAGATTTTTTATATTCATTCCTCCACATTCTATAATTCTGCCAGTCAGGGGTTAACCCTGAAACTTTAAATCTAGTCCATCATTTATCCTTAGCTTTGAGTGATATAAGCAGGCTACTGTGACACCATCTAGTGGCAGTTTCTCTAACCTTACACCTTATTAGAGGGATATGCTTGTCTTGTAAGACCTGGAGCTTAGAAACAAAACAGTTTAGAGCATTATCAACATTGCATGTGTGATACAAAGGAGACTAGTCTATACGGTGGATGTCCATAGAAAGGTCACTAGGGTGAAGTTTGGAAAAATCACAAAACACTATTTCTTTAGGAGGACTAGATGGGCCAAGGGCTTTCCAAATGCAGAAGACAAGTCAATGATCACTAATGGAGTCAGGCAGAGTGCCAGCAGTAATAATTAGGTCCTTTCTATTTGTAAGG